>OU343061.1:27885940-30332606 GCA_910593695.2 Ocypus olens | reverse complement strand
TATTAGATTTGGATGATTCGAACATCATAATCTAGCTAATTTTAAAGGTTTTAAAAACGTATTAAGATAATCACCCAAAACGTCCAAATCGCAAGTCATGCGCCGTAAAAATTATGATTTTGATTTTATAAATTACACAACTAGCGACCAAGTTGGTAGGTTTTGATGATTAAAACGTGAAAATGTAGCTAATTTAATGGTTTTCAATAACGTGCTCATATTTTTTTTTGTAAAGTTAATGCGTGAAATGATCCCGCACCTATTTTCAAGTCCAGAGCTTCAAAAATCGTGGTTTTGAGTTTTGAAAAGTGCACAACTACAGAACACGTAGTAGATTGTCATGATGTAAATATCAAAATGTATCCAATTTAGTATAATTTAATGTCGTGTCAAGAATTTTTCTTCAAATAAAAAGCGTCAAAAATAAATATGTTTCAATTTCATTTGCTTAAAAATTGAGAATTTTTAATTTTGAAGCTGCGCAACTACCGAACGCGCTGTTAGATTTTCATAAGGTTAACATCAAAATCCTATTTAGTACCATATGTATAAAAATTATTTAGATAAGGGGTGGCTTTGTATTTCGGAACGTACGTTGCAGGTTTGATACGTCGCATCACGTCTTCGCCACCAGTTGTTCATATGACATAAAGTCAACAACGTGCTGAACTAATCTAAGACCGTGATTTTGTTTATCATGGCCACTCCTTATCTAAATAATTTTTATACATATGGTATAATTCAATAACGTGTCAAGAAATTTTTTTTGTAAAATTTATGAGAAACATCAAAAGTAAATATGTTTCAATGTCTACCCCGCAAAAATTAAGAATTTTAAATTTTGAACTGCAATACCAAACGCGTTGAATTGTAATTCTTCAATCGTCTAAATATACCAAATTTAATTGATTGACACTGGAGGCGTTTACTTCGTGATACATTTTTAATTATAAATAAAACACATTCTTTGTTAATATCACACGAAAGAAAGTGTTCTATTTATAATACCAAATTTACTTACCTAAAAATTTATATAGAAATATTTTCAAGAGCCTAGTGCGAAACTTCAAAACATTACCTTCTTTTACTCTTTTACTCTTTTACATATTTTAAACCATTACAAAAATATGTTTATTTAAACGCGCATCGATTTTCGTTCAAAATTCACTTCTCGAAATCGCCCATGTTTGTGAATTAATTACTCGTTAATCATAAACACTACTTCGTTGAAATTCTAGACTTGAAGGTTCTAAAGTATGAGGAACTTGATGGTGTACTTAGTTTTTTAAATCATTCAAGTTAAAAAAAGATCCGCGTTTTGCTCAATCGGCCACACTGTTCGCCGTCTCTACCATTGCTAAGGATTTTGTTTGTGTAAAAAATGCCAAAATGTTAGAACTTTTAGACATATTTATCGAGAACTGGTATGGTTGTAATAAATTTTGCACCACAGATGTTTAATTTGTACATTGTGAACATGATTACGCGCAGTCTGTACTGCATTCAAAGCTTATTTGTGAGAGGGATTCTATTGCGAACGCACGCACCACGTATATCATCTAATGCAATGGCGCATGCATTTTGCTGCGGGCTGATGGCGTGTTTATTAATATACATCTCTAGTTAATTCTATAAATTCTCATGATCATCACACTGTGAGCCTTTTATATTTTGGCTATATTTAATTTGTAACAGTTGATTAATTCCTACGTATTTGATACCGAATGAAAATGTAAATCGCGCGCTTGCAATCAACACCCGAAAACTTTCTGCCTGACGACAAGCTTTATTGGAGCCGTCGTTGTTGTTTCTGTGGGCGGCCCTTTCCCTAATCAAAATTCATCCGCTTATTCGGAGGAAATGAAATTTTCGACACGTCTCAAAAATAAATACAACTGAGGGCGCAAATTGAAAACGACCCACCCCCGCCGTCGCTGCAAAGGGGGTCGCACTTTTAATCCACGACTTATATTCATTGGCTGGCTCCGCATTACCGAAATATTTTCAATTCAATAAGACCCTCCAGATTCGAGCGCCCTTTCTAGCAAAAGCGGGAAATGGACCTTCAACCCCCACACCCTCTCCCTCACCGACCCTACTTTTATTGTGCAGCCCTGGAGGAGAGATTTGTGCCTGGGATTTTTTTTAAATTGATGTAGTGCTCCCTATCCTCCTAAAAGTTACACACACACAAAAACTCAGCTTACGTCTATTATTTACCCATGAAATATTTGTTTTTGTCCCAGCGTTTAAGATAAAATTATATCTCGTGCATCATGTAAACTTTTCCCTATTTACGACCCCATTTCCGTTTAATTCCGGCGGATCGGGAACGCATAAATCCCTCCTTTGCGCGGTGTGGGGGAATCGAGCTCGCGTTTAGGGGACGATCCGGATAATCCCCTCGCCGCCCGGGGAATCACAAGGTTATTAATTCAGGGCGCCCTCTTAATTTCGCCGTCCAAATATTTACCCGCCGACTTAATTGATAAAAAAAATATCGCGGACGCAACAGGCGCACGAAAGAAGGGATTTAATCCGGCGAATATAAATTAAGGATTTTCTAGCTTATGAAAAATCCGAACGGATTATGAATCCCAGAGAGAAATTAGTAGTTGGTTGTACTTCATCACGTCGAAGGTAGTAATCTATGCATGAAATTTTAGATTATGAGTTCGGCGAAGTTAAACAGAGAATAATTTCATTGTTGGAAATTGTTTACGTAGAATAATTTACTCGAGTTGAATAGCAGCCAACTTCTTCCATCAAATCCATGGGTAAGTCTCTGGAAACAAATAGTTTAAATCGATACTAGGAAGCTATTACGATATTTCGAGTGTATTTACAGATAAGATACCAGAACTTGGATAACTGTATTTGCAAATTTATATAATATTTTTTGCAAAACGTTCTAATTTCTTTTATGATAATAATTATGATGACGGCTAGTAGCCAGAAATCGTTTGTTTATTGGAATTAATGGTAAACAATCATTACTGCTTTCATTTTTTTAATCACCCAAAATACAAGTCAATCTTAAATAACGATATAATGCGAGCATTAAGTAGGATTTGACAAAATACTAAAAACAGTTTCTTAAAACATTCTGGATTTACCCAAAATGCATTCTAATTCAGCAAAACCCTCTAAACACTCCATTTGTTGATTTCAAGAAAATCCCAAGCAAAGAACAAACTTTTTATTGGCTTGAAAAAATATAGAAGCAACTTCTGATGAGTTGAAATTGTTCAAATTTACTAATAACACGTTTATAATTAAGATTCTGCAAAACCTAGAAACATTCTTAACTCGATTTCGAAATAATCTGATTAGAACAGAGCGTAGGGTTGAAAAAAATGGACATCTTGTTAGTATGAAGATGATGGTTGCGACCATTACTATGTGGTAGTCCATTGTCCGGTAACTTTGAATTAAACAATTAGTTAGCTTGATAGAAATGTAAAAACAATTGCCTTTGACTTAAAACTTTATGAACTGACTCAAAACAAATTCGAAACGCATTACCTGTCATAATTCTACAAAAATCTACAAACACAAACACTGTTCGGATTAGACGAGGAATTTTTATTTCACAACAAATTATCATCCTTGGACCGATAATAGCAAAGCGGTCAGTGCGAGAGAACACCTTTAATTTATCCGCCGACACGCACCACGTTGGGCCGACTATCTGAAGATCCAGATGTTATTTTTTCCTGGAAGATAACAAAGACCAGGTTTGGCCTGTTTTTGCCATGACGCACCCCCTAAGCGGAATGTATTTGTGTATTTTTCATTTTTATATATATTTTCTTGTTATGTAGTCAGTAGAAATTTAGAATTGTAACGGAAGGTTGCCTTTCAATATATAAGATAAAAGTGTTTCCTTCCTTTCAAAAAGATCACCCATCAATTATTCTTTTGGTCGTAACAACTCGTCGTCTTACAAACGACAAAGTGATCAAGACTATCACAAAGATCTACACACTCCATTCTTTCATTTTAATATAATCCCTTGCAAACAGAGCGTAAGATTTTCAAAATTTTAAAACATTTTTATAGCTTGAAACAAGTATTAGATTTCGAGCAAGGGTTCGTTGGGCCGACTATCTGAAGATCCAGATGTTATTTTTTCCTGGAAGATAACAAAGACCAGGTTTGGCCTGTTTTTGCCATGACGCACCCCCTAAGCGGAATGTATTTGTGTATTTTTCATTTTTATATATATTTTCTTGTTATGTAGTCAGTAGAAATTTAGAATTGTAACGGAAGGTTGCCTTTCAATATATAAGATAAAAGTGTTTCCTTCCTTTCAAAAAGATCACCCATCAATTATTCTTTTGGTCGTAACAACTCGTCGTCTTACAAACGACAAAGTGATCAAGACTATCACAAAGATCTACACACTCCATTCTTTCATTTTAATATAATCCCTTGCAAACAGAGCGTAAGATTTTCAAAATTTTAAAACATTTTTATAGCTTGAAACAAGTATTAGATTTCGAGCAAGGGTTGAACCAAGTGTAAACATAATTTCATGGCTTGAAACAAATATACAAACAACTGTCACCAATTTGAAACAATGTGAATTTACACAAAACAAGCTCGGATTTATTATTCTGCAAAAATCTGCAAATATGTGTAACTGGGCTTGCTATTTTGATGGCAAGAAAAAAACAAATGCTACCGAGTTAAAACTTTCAAAACAACTTTTATAATCAAATTTCTATAAAATTCTACGAACATTATTTCGAAACATCTTAGTGGCTTTAAAAATATATATACAGTGAGTCCACGAATGGAGTTGACGAAAGGAAAAAAAAACTTTATTATTAATTCTACCGCAAAAAGTAATTCTTTATAAAAAATTCTGCTTGTCAAAAAAAATCTTTGTCATCAAAAAAATTGAGATCAGATGTACAGGGTGTCAATAATTAAGAAAACAAGAAAATGCTTCAAGAGATAAGAACCATTATTTTTTATTTTATACAAAATGTTTATTAAGCTAAAATGTAGTATAAATACGAATTTTTAAATAAAAATTATAATTTTTACTATTTACAACAATTCGTGATTTTATGCGATTATTTGAAGAATTTAACAAAAAATCAAGATACCCGATTCCGTAAACGTCAATGTTACGTCTTACAGTATTCAAAAATGTTAACTAAAGAAGAGCGTGTTTATTTAGTACAGTGCTACGGAATTGGAAATGAATCTTATCAATACGCAATTGATCTTTTCCACGAAAAATTTATAAATACGGCTGTGTCTAAGGAAGCACTACGAAAACTAGTAAAAAAATGAAACTGGCTCAGTAATGAATGTGAAGAAACCGAAGAAAAAAAATACGATGAAGATGACACATTTATATTATTAGCATTAGGGTCAGTTGTAGATAAGCCTAAATTATAAACAAATTAGAAACAACTTTACTTGTTGCAGAAAGCATTAGATAAATACAAGAAAACGAAATGTAGCCTGAATATTTATTTATTTCTTCACATCTGTACTTTCACTAATCACCTCAAAATCAGGTATAAAATCCGTTCAAACCTTTCATAATCTCCTCAGTCGTTTACGAGGTCTTCACGTTCACGATCACCTTCACGTAAGTGTATTTTATTATTTAACATTCAATTTAAATGCGAAGCTGCACTGATGAGAGATAAATCTCGAAACGCGTCTGCAGATGGCCAATTACTTAATTTTCATATATTTTTTAATTCAGTGGTATTTTTAGTTATTATCAAATTTGTTTCATCTAGTAACACTAGATAAGTTTAGCACTGTGTGTCCTTGTCAAAATGTTTTCTGGTTTTTTCATTTTAATAATAACATTTACAGTTTAAAGTTTCACATTTCATTTCAGAATAATTTTCTAAGTTAGTCTTGTATGTAGAAATAAACGATCTTAAACCAATGTTATTATCTAGTAGTACCAGTAATAACATGCAAATTTCTTTTGTATCATTCAATATCCGGCGTGGCATAATCAGGAAAGTAGTTGTTTCAATAAGTTATTTGTTTGTAGTCTTAGTAAGACTTAATTTTTTGCTTGCAGATTAACGAACAGGTTGAATATTCATATATTCAGGCTACATTTCGTTTTCTTGTATTTAAGCCTAAATTATCTTTAAGGAAGCGTGCAAGAATGCTGGATGTAAGCAAAAGTATATAACAAGTTATTTTTAAGGAAATGAAAATTCGACCTTTTAAGCCAAAGCTGCTGCATGTGCTTGAACTTGGAGATGAAGCAAGACATGTGGAGTTTTGTTTATGGGTTGGTGCAAATTATATCGAAAACAGAAGGTTTCCCAGATTAATTTCGGTTTCACCGACGAATCTACATTTTACACCAACGGGCACGTATCTACCCAAAATAGTCGACACTGGGCTTTCGAGAATCTTAAGTACGTCATCAATAGAAGAAGTCAACGTTGCAAAAAAGTTAACGTATGGTGTGGAATTATCTTTGATAGAATCATTGGATCATATTTTATACAGAACAATTCAAACCAGCACGTATACTTGGACATTTTGGAAACATTTATCTTACCACTTCTAAATACGTTAGAGCCAGAAATTTACAATAACATGTTTTGGCAGCACGATGGCTGTCCAGCTCATTCAACGGTTTTGATCAGACAATGGTTAGATCAGCATTTTCGTGAAAGGTGGATAGGAAGGTTTGGCTCAATCCATTATCCTGCTAGGTCACCTGACATTACTCCTTTATACTTTTTCTTGTGGGGTGCCGCAAAACAAAGGGTCTATTCAAATAATCTGCCACATGACACGAAAGTATTAAGAGAGCTCATTCAGGAAGCTATAAATGAATTAAATGTGCCACAAACCATTCATAAAGTGTACAATAAATTCACTAGGAGAGCGAAAAAGTGTGTCGAAATGGAAGGTAGTTATGTAGAATAAAAATTATCAATTGTTTAATAAACATTTTGTATAAAATAAAAAATAATGACTTTTTGACGTAAAATTAATAATAAAGTTTTTCTTCCTTTCGTCAACTCCATCCGTGGACACACTGTATATAAAAAAATTGTCATCGCATATAAAACGTTGCAGACTTACCCAAAACGTAATTAGAATTATGCTTCTGCAAAAATTTACAAACACCTTGTTTCTATATTTCAAGAAAACGCCTGCAAACTAAGCGTGAGGTTGTAAACCTTCGGAAGCATTTCAACCTCAATATCTTGGAATTGTTAACGGCGCTTAGTTTATCTACGCGTCTTAACAAATGCGTAATTATTTTAATTTGCATTTTATGGGCCAACCGTTGCTCCTTTTCAATATTAACATAAATTCCGCATTATTGAAATTTCCAAACGAGATAATTTTCGAAGAAATACAGGTGCCAGTAACAACACAATGAAGATAAGCCTCTACCCGCTGTGCGCCGATGTACCAAGGACAATCGACAATTTGCCGGTTCAAACACGTGCGAAGACCTCGACGCTCCCGTCACTCCCTACCAGCAAAACCACCACCACCACCACCACCCGCAACTCGGAGCAAAGTAGGACGTTGACCTTATAAAGCCTATGGAGTACTCCGTCAGATCACAGAATTCAACAATCATTCGAATCAGAACTTCGAACAGTTGACAAGATCAATAGTCACAACAGTCGATGCAGCCGCCGACGTCACCTTAACCGCCGATCCGCCACGTCACCGATCTAACGACGCCACGCCGCCGCCGATCTAACGACTCCACACCGCCGCCGACTCCGCCGCCGCCTCTTCCGTCACCGCCGCTTTCGCCGCTGCCGCTACCGCCGCCGCCTTTTGCAAAATC
Source organism: Ocypus olens (assembly GCA_910593695.2). NCBI lineage: Eukaryota > Metazoa > Arthropoda > Insecta > Coleoptera > Staphylinidae > Ocypus > Ocypus olens. Next base: position 30,324,787 of record OU343061.1, on the reverse strand, counting down.
ATAATTCTGAATGAGTAAATTAAAATAGTTTGTAGTCGATGGAAATTGTTTTTTATATTTTTTTTCAAATTATTAAAATATTTTCAAATATTTGCAAGCGTACGCTGTGTTTTGCACGTAATCATAATTAAATATAAAAATGGGGTGTTTATAAGTTTCTGCAGAATAAGAAAGGAGCACGCGTTTTAAGTAAATTTAAAAAGTTTCAAGTCGGTGGTAATTGTTTTATATTGATTTCAAGCTCAAAAGATTATTTAGTTTTAAAATTGTTAAACCACACTCTCTTCTCGCAATCGAAATCGAGGCATAGAGTATTTTGAATCATATTTCTGAATGTGGTTTGAGTAATTTCTTTCATACCGATTGCAATCCTTAAAAAAAGAATAATTTCAATGTGATGTTTTTGATGTTTAATTTCTTTTCAACCATGCGGAGGATTCTCTCAAAATCTAGGGTGTTTGTAAGCTTTTGCAAATTCATAATTCTGAGTACGTTTTGAATAAATAAGGAAAATTTTAAGTCGTTAGAAATTTTTCTCCAGCCATGAAAAAATCATCAAAATATGTGATGAGTGACATTTTTTTTTTAAATTGAATTGATGTTGACTCACGATCTAAATGCCACACACTAAGTATTTTATTTTTCAAAAATATTGTACTTTAAAAAAATGGGATAAGGTGACATTACCCTTGCATTAATTTGCTGGGAAACTGTAGGGATACAATAAAAAACGTTTTATGGTATAATCTAGTACTTTAATTTGGTATATACCTCAATTTTAAATTGATTTTGTTAATCCTAAATTTAAAATTGATTATTACCAACTTGAACTTGAAAAGGTATAGTTTTAATTGAAATTTTGAAAAATGCATCGGTCAGGGTAATGAAGCCTCTATTTCCCCCCACAGAGACTCAAGTTGAGGAACTTTGTCTTAATCAATTTTGGACAAGCAATAGAGTATTATAAACCATTGTTTAATGCCACCGAATCTCACATAAATCTTACATAACTGCAACCAAGCCATTTAGCTTAATCTTGGTCGCTGTAATACATCTAAATCACGTTTTTGTTTAGCTACTTATTCTAAGAAAGTTGTAATACCCTCCGGGTTGATGTATAACTCTGGTACGAACACTCAGTGCTCCAGTATTATATGTCACTTTGTGGCGTAAACATCGGACTTGGTCTTTTAACCCTTGCCGGCGGATAAGGTTATCCGCCGGTCGACCCCAGTTAGTGACCCTTCCGGCAGATACTGTTATTCGTGGGTTGACTCCAGTTAGTGACCCCTGCCTTGACGTGGCACGGCGGATCAAGTAAGTACAATAATTGTAAAACTGTTTAATTGATCCTATGGGTGTTAATCGACCAGGTGAGTGCCTCGAACCCTGTGCCTCCAAATTCGGATAAACGGTCCAAAAAGTAACCTTAGTTGCCAAAGTCGGTCACAAGGTCGGAGCCGTTTAGAATGTGCATTCTTCTGTTACGGAACCCCTCTGTCACCTCTAACTGACCTAGCCGGTAAAAGGGTGTCGACAAACAATGTAATGAAATCTTTCTATACAGTTTGGTTTTTTTTTACAATATGTTTAAAAATTTACTTATAATGTAATCTTGTAGAACTCTTTGAAACTATTCAATAGTATATTACGATACAAGATTGGTAGGTGCGTTCATACGCTCGAGAAAATATTCTTGCAGAACGAGACAGAGTTTTGCAAATTTTCGAGACTAGTGAGCACATACCGATTAAGTATCGTATACTATTTTTTGCACGATCATTTGAAATTAAATTTTAATATAACATTTATTAGTTAGAATGATTTGTTTGGTAGAGAATATACGCAGGTAGGGTTGCTATGGATCAATTGTAAATAGAAAAGTTATGTCAGATTTGACACATTATACAAGGTGTCCACAAAGGGTGTGGGGTATTTGTATCTGCGCATGTTCAGTAACGGCGCGGTTTAGAGGGGCGCGGTAAGGATAATTTGATGCACCTCGCTTTGGAGATTTATTAGCCATGGAAGTTTACCCTGAAAACCATCGTGCTTTTTGCATACGCGCCTATTATCGCAATGGTGATTCCATGTCACAGAATTAGAAAATGGATTCAATTGTTTGAGGATACTGGTTCAAGTGTCAAAATTCAGAATCAACGTCGCCCGCGCTCTGTTCGAAGCGAGCAAACAATTGAAGAAGTCCGAGTTTCAGTACGTGAAAATCCGTCTCAATCAGTTCGAAAACGCAGTCAAGAGCTCAACGTTAGAAAATCGTCGCTGCACAAGATTATGAAGTTATATTTACATCTTAAAGCCTACAAAATTTAGATGGTTCAAAAGCTAAACGTTACGGACTATCCTCTCCGATTGAATTTTGCAAATGAAATGATTCAACCTTTCCCAATCTTTCAAAACATTCTGTTTAGTGATGAAGCAAACTTTCAAGCAAACATGGACAAGTAAATAAGGAGAACAGCCGCTACTGGGGTAACGAAAATCCAAGGTAGAAACATAAACAACCACTATATAGCCCAAAAGTTATTGTGTGTGCATGTCTGGTGAAGGCATCATTGGGCCTTACTTTTTTGAAGACCGGCGTGGTCGACCACTTACCGTACACAGTGAGCAGTATTGCGACATGTTAAGGAACTTCTTGGTTCCACAACTGCAGGTGTTTGAAGGTTTCAATGTGGAAACATGGTTTTAACAAAATGGGACCACTTGCCACACCTCAAACTAATCACTTCGGTTGTCAATCAACTTTTCCCAGAAAAAGGTGATCTCTCGTCGAGGCACCATCAACTGGCCTCCGAGAAGCCCCGACCTTACACCCCTGGATTATTTTTTTATGGGGATACCTTAAAGAGAAGGTTTATCAAAACAAACCACGAAATTTATTTTAACTAAAAAAAAAACATTCGCACCGAAATGGCCGCCGTCCCCAGAGAGATGTGTAGACGCGTAGTGGAAAATTTCCGTCTTCGGTTAGAGGAGTGCCAGCAGCGCGAGGGTCAACATTTAGACCAAATAATCTTTCGCACATAATTCTCCCAAACTTTATCTAAAATTTGAAATAAAAAATTATCTTTTCTGAATTGTATTTTTTCTTTTATTGAATTTACAAATACCCCATACGCTTTGTGAACACCCGGTAATATAATAGATGTGGAAGAAGTGGATAGTGGCAAAGTGGAGAAGAGGACATGCGGATCAGAGTAGAGGATCCTTTCACACAAGTGAACTTCGCCCTCCAGCTGGACAGTATGTTTTTTTTTAATATTGAATACACTTTTTACTTTAATTGCACTTTGCAATTCTAAGCAAGTATAATAAAGATTAAATAAATACAATAATAACGATAATTCAACTCATGTATAAAAAGGTGCATTTAAAACGGCGGGCAAAAAAATTTGCAAGTGGTTAAAAATGAATTTACTTTCACCATGACAACGATCTTTATATTAACAATTTTCGTAAACAGCTAACTTCAGTTGAACAGGGGCAGTTTGTGGCAGTCAGTACTGTGAAATATAATTTAAATCTGTTTCGGACACGCTTCCAAGTGAAATATATTTTCACGATTTTCTTCCCGATCTATGTTAAGTAAGTATTATCCTTTCGCCTTTTAGTTACATGCAGTTGCAATTAAAACCGGTGACAGCATTTCATACTTTGGCCGCGAGATATCGCAAGCATACGGTTGCGCTGCCACGATGCGTGAATTATAGAATTGGATTGTATTTAATATCCATCTTGTTCTATCATGTATGTTTCTGATAGTATGAAATAAACATTTATATATTAGTGTATTTGGCGTTTTGTCTTTTATGTGTGTCGGAAATAAGTGCACCGATCATTAAACGATCAGCTGTTATTGGTCTCCTATCTTTATGCCGCTTGTAGTGTGTGTGTGTGTGTGTGTGTTTGTTGAGGATATAATCTATAATATAATATAAGAAACGCCAGAAATGTATGGAATGTAAACTAAATGTAAGTAATAATATATATTTATACAAAACAATAATTATAAATATCATTTCAATGGCTAGATCTCAGTGTTTGTACCACTCGCAAATGCGCAGGCGCAAATTTCGCGATTCCCTTGGCACTCGGCTATTTTTATTTTACCCACACATGCTTTTGACGATTGATGCTTCATCCAATTCCATTACAAATAAACAATGCTCTTTCACCCATTGTACTTTGAATTAATATAAATTCCTGGTATAAATATAGTTCTTTTATGTTAAATTATCTTAACAAATGCCTCTCGCGGTTATAATTTCGGCAGGATAAATTTTATTTTAAGCATTTCATCGCAAATTTTTTGAATGAATTGAGATTAGGCAAAATCTCAATTCATTCTAGAAATTTGTGTCGATTCAATAGCTCGTGTAAACAAATAAAATGTATCCGGCCAAATTCTAATCTCTTGTGGACTATATTTGAATTGAAGAAGGGTGAAGAGCCGGGCATTCGCAACTAGTCCTATTCAAATCGCAACACTACAAAACGACATATATTTACTTACTGTACAAGTACGTTTTTGAATATTTCAGTGTTGTATTTATCATTATCATGGTAAAAACAGAACAGTGTGGTATCATCATCTTCCTATTGCTGTAGACAATATCTGTAAGTCAAGTAAAAAGCACGATCGTGCAAAAATGCATTTAGTTCTATAAAAAATCAATTTTAGTTGATAGAACCGACTTTTAAACATTAAAGTCCTTTTTTACGGATTGCAAACTTTTTCTGGGTTGAAGGGGAGCCCGTAACTTTTCTTTTGACTCTTGATTATTAAAGTACTTGTATTAGTGATATGAATAAATATTTTGATTTAGACATGACTAATTGGAAACTTTGTTAAAACCCGAGATTTAAATGGCGATGTAAGGAGTTGTGCAAGTGACGGGGGAATTTTTTTTTTTTGGGAGGGTGAGAGGGTACCCGTAACGTTTCTTTGATTTTTGATAATTCAAGTATTTATATTAGTAAAAAGAAGAAGCATTTTTATATAGTTATGGCTGATTGAACTTATTAAGGCTTTTTTAAGAGTTGAAAAAATATAAAGGGTTAACATTATGTGTTGATTATTTTTGTAGTATTAAGGTGTACCTTTCCATATTTTAAGTTTTTTTTTTTTAATTTTTGGTGAATCTATTGCTACCTTCACACCATACACAATGTATGACGAGCCGTACCAAAATCTCGTGGCAAGTTGCGCAGTGACCATCTTAAATTTCAAGAGAGGGCACGCCGAAAACTCAAAATTATTTAACAAGCGCCACCTGAACATAATGTAAATATAGATAGAATCGTCGCGAAGTGATGATTCATATTTAATTCGGTAGTGCAGCTATGCGTAGATGTTTATCGCGTTCTTTCCGAATACTTTCTCACTCCGCGAAAAATTTACCACCAGGTGACGCGAGATTTTGGTACGGCTATATAAGAGGGAGACCGAGAACAAGATGGAAAGGAGAGGTGATACAGGAATTAGAAGGAAGCAATGGTAATAACTGAAAGGAGAAAACGCAAAACAGAGAGACAAAAAAGTTGTGAAACAAGTCATAGGCCAACTCGGCCAGAAGTGCTAAATTATTATTATCCACCGCAACTAATAAGAAAATCTAACTTTCAGTGTGAATAAAAGGTCCTTACCCGGAAGAGACTTTGTTATTAATGAAGAAGCTACATAAGAGCTATCGTGTAAAACAAGATTGAATTATGTAATATTTGCAATACAATTAAAACGTTACCCAATTATCTCTTGACTAAATACTGTAGCGCAGATTCGAGCTACAAAAGGACGGACGGGAAATGCATATTTTTGCGTTTTCCTTTTGAAGTCGACGCGATGCGGACTGCCCATTGAACGGCAAAAACGGGACGATCTCGGGCGAATATAAGACTTCGTTAGCGTCACCATGGATACTTCTGCGTCAGTGTCCTTTCCACGTAAATGCATTATAATTATCGTTCGGACCGAAACAAAACATTATATTTTCCTGGTCATCTGGAGTGTCTGGTTGAGTATTGCACATATGGTACAAAGAGAACGGATATTGGAGCGTGAACGAGGGGAAGATTTGTTACAACTGCATATTCGTTTGTAAGAATTGTCTTATTTTTTGCAAAGAAAACATCGTGAGTTTTATTCGAAAAATAACGGACAACTGCGCTTGGTGGGATGTATAGACAAAGAGATAAAAATAGTGAGGAGAAATATTAATATGTCCGATGTATGAAAAACAACCAACAACATGAAGAGGATATATATGTATATATATATATATATATATATCTTTATCAAAAGAAACAATACTACATATACAAAACAGGCATATAGTGATTTTAGTTCATTATTCTGTCAATTGGCTATCGACCAGGGGACTTTCTACCTAGCTTTGTCGGTCTTTGAAGCGTCAGTCTGTCATTAATGTGTAGATAGATGAAATAATAAGATGAAATCGAATTTACACAGAGTCCGCCAAAAATGTATATTGGGTGTGTATAAATTGGCGGATAATCTATACGTGGCGATATTCTACCTAAGATTCTGAATAGAAAATGTCGATGCAAAATATTCTATCATGCCACATGGGCCATCAGGGGCCATTTAAAAGAAATGTACATTAGGCAACATAGCATTTACGGGCTGACCTGTTTTTTTTAAATCTCATGATTAATTATGTGGGTTGGGTCAGAGTAGAAGGCAATAGATAGATGGAGCGGGGTTTATATACAGATGTATATGCAAGGTGAAACAGATTATGAGTAAATAGTAAAATTCATTGTAATTGAACAAAATAAAACGAAAATAACATAGAAACACAAATACACTAAAACGCGGGCACTAATACAAACTGATAATATGGAGTAAAGCAGAATTGGAACAAAATTGAAACTAGCAAGTTTGAATTAATTCGTCGTCAAAAGTGACATAAGCGGGTGTGACATTGCCGGACGTATTTTTGATGAAAATAAGCTAATTAAGAAGTGTTAAAAATACACGTTTGAGATAGATAGATAGCACACACTGACTAATAATTTTCAAGCCAGCCATACTACCGGAATCGCAGAGTTTCCTGTAAATTAATATCGAATAATAACGCATATGTAACGACTGAATTTCAAACTTTGAGGACCTCGCGAAGGCTCAGAAAGCATGGTACAACATTTTAGAATTAAGAAAAGCTACTAAGAATTATTGGAAGAATATCGTCACGTGTAGACTATTCGCCAATACAGACCCGATATACACTTTTCGTCAGACTGTATCGGGATATTGATATTGTCAGTTGATTTGAATTACGAGTATGTTGTAGTTTGATCTTTCGCTTAAGGGGGCATACGTTTGAAACCCCGGAAAAAAGGCATTTTTGATGAATTTTTTTCAGAGCGAAGTGACAAATTATAAAAAAGGGACTTTTAGCATTATAAAGCACACCTTTTGTGCTTCGAATTCACATTTTATTAGAAAGATTAAGTTATAAAATCCCCCTCTTTCAGCGTTGTGAAGTCAGCTCCGCAAGATATGCTTGATTCCGCGGTTATAATGATTACTCTTTGCCCGTTAATCTGAAACGCAAAATTTAAACGGCATCTTAAAGGAGAGTGTATTTCTTTGTCGTTGACGGATGCGATTTTTTAAATTCGAATTTTCAACATAATGGCGAACCAATTGAAATTTTTAAAATCGGATCCGTCAACGACAAGGGAATTGTATAAGCTATCAATTAAAAAAAAACGAATAGGCAGGTCGGTTAATCCGTCTTCAAGTTATCATTGTAACCGACTTGAAAAACACTGTTTTGAGAAAAACGCGTTTAAAGTGTTAGAACACTTTTACTCTATTATGAAACTGAATTTATTCAAATTCGCGTTATCGTTAATTCCTGGGGGAATACAAGGAACTCTCCTGAATCGAGAGGTCCATTTGTTGGTTTTTAGCAAGGAGGAGGCTTATACGGGCCTTTGGAGACGAATGTTGTGCTCAAATTCCCGCTAGTGTATACCGCTAAGGGTCGTTGTGTTCTGCGAATTCAGCCGCGTTTTGTCCAATCGTCACACCCATAGTCTTCATTATTTGCAATAAAGATGTCCTCCGTTGAACAAACAAATAGAGTACGAGAGTCACGATTTGAACGACTTCAGTGCTGCTGTTTATTAACTTCGGTGCTATCCTCCCGATCATATTGTTAAAACTGTCGCTGTCAGCTTATTTCTACCTTCAATGCCTTTGCGATTTATTTGTATTTCAATCTCAAAAGTAAGATACATAGTAAATAGGACAAAAGAAACTGTTATATAAGCATCCGACTTTTCTACCTGCGCATCGCTTCAGAAAGAAGAGACGCACGCTGCCCGACAAAACGCGTTGTAACCTCTTTATTTATTCGAATTTCACAAAACGATTTTAGGCCAACATTCTTAAAGGTTCAAACTGCCAAAAAAGTTAAATAAAAAGAAAACTTTTTTTTTTAACCGACGAACATATATGCCCCCTTAACAGATGCCGATACTCATCATCATGAGAGTGAGAATACAAAATGGTTGGAGCACGCTTTACATTCGAGCAGCAAAAATACATTTTGAAGTGGTTTACCAGATTTGGTATTGCCGATAAAGCTGCAGCGTCAGTAGAGGCAGGAGTTTGGAACAGAACCTCCAACTCGCCTCATAATTAAATGCATTAATTGACAAGTTTGAGGCGCATGTAATGATTTGTGATACTCATAAGGGAAAATCGGGAAGACCGCGTAAAGCTACGAAGTTCCTGCTTCGTTGGCTCTCTAGTTGAAAAGGTTTGTTACTTCTCCACAGAAATACTGCTCCGCAATGTACATGTGAAGTGCAGGTTTCCGCGAAAATTGCAAAGTGGAAAGTTTACAACGGCATGTGCAGCGATCTTCATTGAAAAATTGACCGCTCCTCATTCCTTTAAGTGTCTGGCCTCCAACGGCGAACATTTTGAACATCTATAATAACCATGTGCTTAACTGAAGGATTTAAGGATTTGGAGAATAGGGCAGAGCCATAATCGATTAACGGGTGGCAAATCATTTTGTATATTTTGACTGAGTTGTCAGAAGAAATATCCAATAATCATGCTTTTATTTCTGGATACAAACAAAAAACGAGTTTATTATAGATTGATGTGAGTTTGTGAAATGGATATATTGTAGGGAGTATTTGCGATAAGATGGTAGGGAATTAAAAGTTGGGATTTATAAGGATTTAGTCCCGACTTCACAAACCAGAGTTTGAGGGAGTCAATTAATTGCTGTAAGGTTTTTATGGCTTTAAGAAATGCAGCAGTTTACTACGGCATCTGCAAACTGCAGGAGGTATTTTGTAGTATTAGAGAATTAAATGTCAGCACAGATAATTTTATACTGGAATGGGTATAGAGGGGAGCATTTGTGGGAGTCCTTGTTCTGATGAGAAAGAAAATGAAAGGTTGAGCTTAATTCTAACTTTGGGGGATCCGTTGGAGAGGTTATTAATAAAAATTGAAATGATGACTGCAGGAATATTAAGGAGGTAGTATTTGTATAGTAAACCTTGATGCCTGGCGGAATCAAAGGCTTTTTATCGTCAAGAAACACTAAGGGTGTGCTGTTTGGATATCGGACGTAAGGATAATGAGTGAGATATTGGTTGATCTTTGAGGAAGACATCCGAACTGGTATTTGTGGATACGGTCCGATATGCGGGAAAGGATTCTGTTTTTAAGGAGGGATTCATATAATTTTCCAAGGACAGGAAAGAGCTGGAAATAAATGTTTTATTTTGATAACGTTTAGGGATGCAGATGGTAATACCTATTTTCCATTTAGATGGGAAATATTGGGATTCATAGCACTAATTCAGGATTTTGAAGATACGTTTATCGATATAATTTGGTAGGGTTTTAAGGATCTGTTGATATATATAATCATGTCCAAATTCTGCGTTTTTTCTCTTTCTTAATACATTTAAATAGTCCTATTCTGCAGATTTATTTGGTGTAAGTTTTCCGTCCGCAATGGTTTTAAGTGTATCTGGGTCTGTTATTTTTTGCAGTCTATCCGTCTTTTTGTGTTTACTTAGTTGGTTAATGAATCCTATGTAAAGTTCCTGACTCATTTTGAGTCATGAAAGTGAGAAATGAAAAGAACTGTGAAAGTTTTGCTCATAAATTTTGTTTTCGTGGTAAAATAGACGTTTTTTAACTGTTTACAATTAATCGACTCACAAAGAATCATTTCGTACATCTATAGTTGCAACTGTGTTCCTGTCTCGAAACCCTAATAAGTTTTCTGGGTATAAGCATCTTCAGCGTCAGTGGAAGGTAACTGAGTCATTGGCAGTGAATATTTTAAGCACCTATAATCATGGCTTGGGTATGTTTTATATTTACAATTACAGAGAACCAAATATCTTTTGTTCAGTACCTCGCCGTGTCCATAGAAACCAGTGAGTGAAAGTTCCTCTTCCGCTTATTTTACTTTCGCTCGCTGTCTTTCACTCACTGGTTTTCATTCACGCACAATGATGTGTCATTGTGTGAATTATTACATAATTTTCTGATAACGTGATTTTGATTTTTTTATGCAACATTTGGTACCTTGCGGCATTTGTGACTTCCAGGACATCATCGGGAACATCCTCAGGATCATATAACTCTTCATCATCCATTTACACAAATTCCACAATGTTCACGTAACCACTTTATTGACGTTACAGAACTTTCTTTATTTTGTTTTTGTTTTTCATGGCAACAAATGAGTCCGAGCATGTGATTAATTTTTATTTAACATTTAGAATATCAAAGTTACAGAATTTCTGGGAAGGTATCGAACAAAACCAAATACAGCACTCGAGAGTAAGGCCGCTTTCGTTCACTTGAATTGCATAATCCACTCAGCTGCGATTCGTGGACGAACACGTACTTTGCGTGAACGAAAGCTTTGCCTTCCTCACTCTTACTGTAAATAACTATTCTTTAAATGAAACGAGGATACACTCTTCACCTGGTGATAAGAATTGTTGAAGGCAAATATTGAATGAATGACTGAAAACAGAAACATTGAAGAATGTTCAATTAAGCATTTATTCGGCACATTTCCTCGGGATTTAATCTATTAATTATGCCCTTAATACCTAAAATACTACTGCTATATTTTTTATACACTATATAACTACCAAATGCATTGTTTTTTTTAAATAAATGCAAAATGCAAAAATTCCAATTTCAACGGCGAGTAAAACATATTTTGTACCAAACTAAAAAAATATACGAATGCCCAAAGTGCTGAATCGGTATTTAGCCCAAAGTGCCGAACGACGCCAAGCGACGTCGCATCGTTCGTAAACAAGGCGTCGGAACCGAATACGAATCGGCAGTTTGGACATTCGGCACTTTGTCCTCGCACCGACTGATCAATAAAACCCAAAGTGCCGAATGCAAGCCGATTCGGCACTTTGGTCAACAATCAACAAAACGTTCCCAATGCCCAAAATGCCGAATAGATATGTTTTAATACGTTTAAAACAAAAATTCAACTAAAAAAAAATATATATTCTCCTACCCTGAAACCATCTGCGTTCAATTGATAAACTTGTATTATTTTTGCACATTATGAACAGACATGAGAGTATGCATTCGGCATTTTTGACCTTACTCGTAGGTGCGTGGGTGGACGTTGTGGTGTCGACAACGATTCGGCAGTTTGAGCCTTACTGCGAGGACAAAGTACTGAATGTCCAAAGTGCCGTATTCGGCTTCGACGCCTTGGTTACGAAAGCTGCGACATGGCGTCATTCGGCAGTAGTTTGAAATTCGGCACTTTGGGCAAAATACAGATGCGGCACTTTGGGCAGGTCCCATCCCAGCTATGGTATTTCACCCTCTACGCGCGCTCACCCCCAACAATGAACCACCGCCATAAAAAGACTTTTGGTATCCCTCGCCAGCTACTCTGAGATTTCACCGCAATGCTTTGAATAAATTATTAAGGGGCCCGATTTAGTAAGGTGCCCGATTTAGTAAGGGGCCTGATTTAGTAAGGGGCCCTTTAGGTAAAAATCTACTGCGACCGAGAGGGCAAACAAATGAGAAAGATAAGGACTCTCTGTACACAAACTCACTTAACGACAAGCAAGCAAGTCGTGCTACAGCTGCTCCAGCACTACGAAAACAGTCGTTTTCACGGCTTACCAAACCGCTTACCAAATGAATCAGTTGGAGGAGAGTCTCTGAATTAATCTACCAGTTACCGATGCCCCACGTCCACCATCACGACTGATAACGGGTTTGCCTGTCTCGAGATGAACACAAACACCGACGATGCCCCAGGCCAAGAAGGCAAATCATTCTTGAATCCCAAAGCCACACCTTCAAAGTCCACCTCAAGAGGCTCCCAAGATCGTCCTGCACCACCAACCCCAAGGACACCCAAGCCTCCACCAGTCGTGCTTCCCGGCGATGTCGGCTGAGAAAAAAATCCGAAAGTTAATGTCCACCCCGAACACCACGTACACGTCTGACAGGCTAACTGCGAGTCTTCAATCCCACCGACTTCCATGCACTAATCCGTGCGCTTACGAAAACCAATCAAGCTTGCTACTCAAACCAGATAGGGGAGGAGTAGACGCTGAAGGTTTCAGTTTCCGTCACTGACGACGCCATCTACATCGACCTCCTTGGATGTCAACTACCAGTGCATTCTGTGACCGGGATGGCCGAGGCAGAAACAAGGAGGCTGGCACCTTATTCCGGCGGAATATGTTTTACGTCCAACTAAGGAAGGACGATCAGGAGAAAAAGGCTTCCAACTCAAAATCTGTCCGGATCAGCTGGGGCACTCCCACAGCTGATGCAATCGGCGACCATTCTGTGTCAAGTGTGCAGAAGCATACTGGACTCGAGGACGTTCCCGACCGAGCACCACCTGCCTGAACTGCCCATCCAAATACAGAGGATGCCAGATTTTTGTCAGGAAAACAAACAAGGTACCATCAACAACTATTTTAGCATGGGACTAGCTAAGCAGCAGCAACAGTGAACCAGCCCAGGCTCTCAATACCGGCAGCCATCCCTGAGATATCCCTAAACTCCAACCATCCAAATGCCACCGGGGTTTTGTTTCGACGAATTTAATTATTTTCTCACCTTTCTTTCAAGGTTAACCATTACCGTCAAGTTCATTATTAAATTCGTTTTCTATTTTATAAATCGTACCATGCTTCGTCGGCAGCCAGGTCGCCAATCAACAGCGACTAGGATGACGTTGTTTGCCGCCAGGAGTTGCCACGCCATCGCTCCTTCGCAGCAGCGACGTACCCTGCTGATACTAGAGGCTATCCTCTGCATTTTCATCTATCTCTGTCGTCCGTCCAGCAATGAGATCTTGCACCAGGACTACTCCGTTTTGAAGTATCCGCAGGGTGACCGTCGAACGCTGCGAAGCCCAGCGGGGTGCGTTCCATCCAAGGGATAGGACAACGAGACTGCAGCAGGGAGGCAGATATACCGGGCCGAATCGAGCAATCGACCTTAGAATTTCTTCAAACGTTAATTTCTCATTGATGATTTGTTGAAATTTGTAACGTCAAACACACGTTCTTAATAATATCTCCACAATTCGCTATGTTTGTGCATGAAAAAATAAAAACAAAGTTTTAAATTTGTACTGCAAAGAGGAGAGGTTTTAGTTGGTAGGCATCGTTACCTTTAGGAGGTGAATTAAACATTTCCTCAATACAGGGGTGTCTTTTAGAAGACCTTCGCTCCTCTCATCAAAAAAAGAAACACCTCATTCTTCATATTCACCCACAACCGAACTACAGATAGATGTGCAGCTCACCACCGAACCATACTTCACGCTGAAATCAACGATGATTCGATGTCACCGTCGAACTTAAGGCACCGCGGCCCGAAGTCGAAATCCGAAGACAACATCAGTACGCTTCAGCGTTCCGATGCTCCATCGAAGTCGTCAGAATGCATCCGGTCACCCATTCAAATTATGCTCCGGCTTCAGTGCTTGATTTCGGCGATTGACCAACCATCGCCGGGATCACCGACGCTGACTTCTAGAAGCAGGTTGACTGTTGTGGTACCTGTGTCCCTCGTATTTTCCTTCCGTGATTTTTATCGTTTTTCCCCGAACTTTGGAACCTTTCTTTGTGCGTGTGTATATTTATTCTTCAACGTGGGCTTTTTGTGTTGTATACAACGTGTCCACGTATCCTGTATTTTTTGTCATTTTTTATTTCTAAAGAACACATAAAGGTGAGTTACTTTAGTATTCCCTATACCTATCGTTTACCGTTTTCGAAATATTTAAAGATTTGTTGAAATGATGGGTACTGGTGAAACTTTATTTTTGTCCCAGTGATTGACGTTAAACCATTACAATCATTTTTATTGTTTGGTTGAAGGTTCGAACTACAGCGCCAACCATGATTTAGTATAAAAAATTATACAGGGTGATGAAAACAACGTGGTAGAAAATCTTAACTTATAAAGTTGAATAACTTCGTTTTTTCAAATGGCACACCCTGTATTTAGTAACCTATTATCACGTAGAATCCAATTATCTGTCAGATAATAATAATAATTATTGATATGAAAATCGCCAAAAACAAGAAAACTGTTGAGATTATGAACAAAGAACCCTAATACAATCTGAAAGAGAATTGGATTCTGTGAGAATATGTTACTAAATACAGGGTGTGCCATTTGAAAAAACGAAGTTAATCAACTTTATAAGTTGGGATTTTCTACCACATTTTTTTATCACTTTGCATAATTATTTATACTAAAGCATAGTTGGCGCTATAGTTGGAACCTTCAAACAAACAATAGAAATGATTGTAATGGTTCAACTGGGACAAAAATATATTATTTCACCTGTACCCTTCATTTCAACAAATCTTTAAATATTTCGAAAACAGTGAACGATAGGTATAGGGAATATTGAAGTAACTCACCTTTATTTGTTCCCTAGAATTCAAAAATGTCAAAAAATACAGGGTGTTCCATTTAAAAAAACATAACTTTGATGTGTATCTTTTTAATGGGACACCCTGTATAACTGGTAATAATTTTGAATTGTGCATACAACGATCCCACATATATCCATTTGAAAATAATAACACGAAGTTGCATGGTTTTCCATAAAACGACCGTGTCGTATGCGGTGCCCCACCCTGTATAGCGTCGAATGTCATTTGTTTTGTCTTTTTTGTATGTTTAAGATCAAGCACCAACTTTTATAAAGAATAAAATTTTCTGAGAAATTAATAATAAAAAAGTTTCCAATATGTTGCATACTTACGTGGATACGTTGTATATTGACTGTTTATGTTGACATTTTTAATAAGCGATAGTTATCACCCTATCCGACTTCCTACTTATTACCTCTTGGTTTCGGCAGTAACTCAGCTGAACCGACTCTAGCCGAGCGAACCGGAGAATGTGAGCGGATTCCCAGCCCCTTCGAAAAATCCCGATGACAAAAGGCGCCCAATGTGGGACGAACCAAAGACCACAGACGAGTTAGCCGAAAGTCAACGTGGGCGAGTTTCCACCCCTTTCTAAAACCCCCGCGAGACAAGAAGGCAACGCAAATGCCGGTACTGGAACCGCCCTTGGCAGGATGACGGTCTTAGAAGATCGAAGTGAGTTTAGTAGGTAGACGCCTCTTCTAGGTAAATCCAACATTTCAGAATATTCTCACTTCGGGATAAAAAGAAGACAAGCAAGCAGTGCACTTAAGGCTTCCTCAGAGATTACCTCACGACTTGAACCTCGACCATGGGCTTCCGTTAGAGTTTCGATAGGAATTATCTCAGCCGAACTGTATCCAGACACCACGAAGTTATACTTCATACCCCAGCGTACATACTCACACCGCGAGAGTCGACCGAGACGACCTCACCACGAGGCAAATGTCCACTCAGTGGACATTTTGATGGTAGAGCCACTTAGCATACAATATATGTCTTCTTTTTGAGGAAAAAATAACGATAACTCGAACTCAAAACTTTTGCTTATAGCAGAAGAATTAAACAAATCAATTAAAGACGAAAAGAAGCCCTAAAAGGATCGTTAATCAAATCGGGCTGACGCCTACCTTATTGTTTAATTTACACTTTTTGGTAATGAACCCATTTTATTCATCATCTATGGCGCGGAAATAGGACTAATAAGTGCACATCGCGTGTCATCATCGCGCGCACGAGATGAGCCAAAATTTATTAAGCTCCAAATGTACGTTCAGAACGCGTCCCCCAACTGCGCACAACCCCGATGCAGTCTATATTCTAACGAAATTCCGTGCCAGAAGTAAGTTGGCACCTTTGACCATATACTAATGGACTGCTAGCGCCGCTTCATGTGTGTCTCCAAGCAACGGTGGCGCGGCGGGACCCTAAATGGTTGCGGTATGTTACTAAATTGGTAGTTATTTTGTGTCTATGACATATGACTCTATGAGCTCGCATTGCATATTATGATACCCTGCAATTTATTCGCACCTTTGAATATATAAACATTTATATTGTCAAATATTCACACTATGTCAAAATATTGCTGTGCCAAAGACTGAAATACGTCCACGTATATAGGCCAACGCGGTTATAATACTCGTCAGCTGATGTACACGTCAGTTGACTTTTGACTTATAACCTAAAATTCTGTATTAGATTTCCATCAAATCCGGAACTTCGCAAATTATGGGTTGATGCTTTGCTTGTAAAGAACAGGCAGGAAAGTTGACCCGAGTTGCCGAAATATGTTCGCATTTGCATTCTCCACGTTACTGATGAATACATCGAGAAATATTTTTTTTGCTTTCCGGTTTTTAAATTACGCTCCATTTTCGGCTCCCGGGCGGGACTTATATCGGGCTCCAGCTCGTGGACAATATGATCACTGCTCGTGGAGCAGTGATCATATAGGAAATGGAGAGCGAATAGCAGTCCATTAGAATATAGTCAAAGGTTGGCACCGTTGGCACCGGGCGCGCGGCGTTGCGTTGGGGAGCAAATGCTTTGCGATTTTTCTCTGCTCATTAAAATTTCGCATGCAATGTTTAAACATTTAAAATAATGAATCAGTGTTTAGGATTATTTTTAAATCCTTACTGAGCTTGAGGTAGTGCCATGGCTCCTTGGCTCTACATAATGAGCCGGCCCTGGATCCACTCACCTTCCTGATTATAACTGCATCAATTACACCAACCAGCCATCGTACCTGGAAAAAGATTTGAACAAATATTAAAGAAAGCAAATAAATGAACATCTTTTGTTTGAAAATATTTTCATAAAATCTTTGTTTTTCAAATTATTATTTTTTTCATTTTTGGTTTATAAATATGAAACGATAATACATCAAATGTATTTTAATAATAATTAGAGAATGTAAAAATTAACACAATAAAAAATTAATAATATAAATCTCTTTAGTTTTTGAGCAAACCGACTATCAGAATTTGAATTACAATTTGTCATTTCCGTCTTTCTTAATTTTGGCGTTTCATCCGATCCTGAAAAACGCTCGGTAAAATATAAATTAAATTAAAAATAAACCATAGAAGTGTAAATGTAAATAACTATTATACCATCAAATGGGAGAAAGTAACATGATGGCCACATCACCATTTTTTGAAAATTACAAAACTGCTAAATCGTGTGATATAAACAACGAAAGTATTATTTATATAAAATATGCACAATTTATCAATATAAAATTCACATAC
The DNA here is from genome assembly GCA_910593695.2 of Ocypus olens. NCBI lineage: Eukaryota > Metazoa > Arthropoda > Insecta > Coleoptera > Staphylinidae > Ocypus > Ocypus olens. The sequence continues at coordinate 30,307,028 of OU343061.1, read as the reverse complement.
ATGGGAATCTGCATAGACATTAGACTCCTTTTAGAGGAAAATATGGATACTATAAATATTCGCCTAGAAAACAAAGGATTCCGAGATTGGAATCTTGTGTAGGCCCTTCAAGATATTTGTTTCCTCAGCAAAGATATATTTGTTTATTTACAAGGTCCGTTACCTCCCGGATGAAAAAGCGGAGTACCATTATTAAATCTCCCGGACAATCTGCGAAGATTTCAAAAATCATTTGTAAACTTCCGTTACCGCATCTGGGATCGCATTAGAGTTCCGTAAGTGGGCCATTAATACCCGTCGGTGTAAAAACAATGCCCGTTAAAATAAATTAGGCGACATTCGGGCCGCTCGCGCCCAGAGGAACGAAACTTGTTCAAGACAAGAAGAAGAAATGTGTCGGCTGTCCCCGTTAAATTCGACAAACATCTGCTATCGCCACCCCCTAATTTCCGGGCGCGACACAAAACAACCGCCATCAATCAGGTCTGACTTTTCCACTATCTCACGGTGGATGGGTGTGTATGTGTGTGTGTGTATTAAATATGAAAAATCTCGGTTCTAAATCATTCCCGGATTCCAATAATGTCACACGGGCAGACAAACGGCACGGATTTGAATAAAAATCGAATTGTTTGTTCCTGCGGGCCTTGGGGGTGGTGTATGTGTGTTTAAAGAATCCGCACGTCGTTGTTTGGAAAATTGAATCCGCCCCGCAGACACATTGCACGTCCGATTATTTTTCATTTCCGCCCCGCGTTTTCCGGGACACGCCCGCAAAGCGCACTTATTGTATTCCCCACTGGATTTCGGCAACACTAGAAGCCGCGATTCCATAAGTTAATCAGGATAAAGCAGGATTTGCATTTATATAAAAGGAAACATGCCAGTATTTACGAATGTTGGTATGTGGGAAACGTCTGCGGGCGTACGGTTTTCAATATTAACATAAGAATATTGCATTGATAAGGCTGATACTTGTTACATGACATGGAATTCTATTTTATGACCAAATAAGCACAATTTTCAGTGTAACTCCATAATAAATTCAAAAAACGAAATATAACCTGAATATATAAATATTCAACCTGTTCGTAACTCTGCAAGCAAAATTAAGTCTTACTAAGACTATAAACAAATAACTTATTGAAACAACTACTTCCCTGGCTGATGCCACGCCGGATATTGAAAACATGCTCCATGGTGATGGTGAGTTTTGGTTCTAAATCATTATGAGCGATGAAGCTCATTTCACATTGAATGGCGCGGTTAATGGGCAAAACTGCCGCTTTTGGGCCGACGAAAATCCTTGTGAGTTATTCGAGGAGCCTCTTCATGATCAAAAAGTGACCGTTTGTTGCGGCGTGTCGGCCAAAAAGATCATCGGGCCGTATTTTTTCGAGAACGAGGCTGGCAACGCCGTTACGATCAATGGCGCTACACAGCGATGCTGCATGAATTCGTTTTTTGAATTTATTTAATACTCTCTGCAATAAGAAGGTTGTTTCTATTTTATTTATTGTAACTCCATAATTTTTCCTTAATAACAAACAAAGCGAAAGCTTCCTACAATAACACTGTCATAATCAAAGATTTTAACCCTTATCCAACGAATATTCGTGACATTAAAAAATATTTCCATAAATTCGAATGACGTATATTTTAAGTTCCAGGCGCATTCACCATAATATCAATTCATATTTTTAATTGTCTGATGGTTGCGACTATTATAAACCAGCTTGTTAGCTAAGAGTTAATAATTAATTAATAATAATAATGTTTACCTTTTCAGACAATGGGGATATTTGTGCACCAATGGTAATTTCATCAAAGAATACCGGAAAAAAATTATAAAATCAATAAACCCGAAGTGGGGTGTCAGCCGTAGCGACAATAGATGGATTACTTCTGAAACATTCTACGAATATGTAGCAAATATTTTTCGTCCTCACCTGGAAAATAATGTCATGCTTTTCTTAAATGGTCATAAATCGCATCTGAATTATTCTTTAAGCCTTCTTTGCAACCTGTTGCAAATATAATGTTTTCTCTGTGCCCGAATGCTACAAGAAGTTTGCAGTCCTGTGATGTTGCAGTTTTTAGACCTCTTAATGAAGCTTGGCGCCGCCAAGTTAAGCGATGGGATGAAGAGCACCCTGCTTAATAAAATTACTTTTGCGCCTCTCTTAGATAAAGCAATTCAGTTAATAGTTGTGTGCAGTTGTGTGGACTTTGTTTCTTTAATCCGAATGAGATAGATTATTCTAAATGAATAGGTGGAACAGAATATAAAGGTTCTTAAGAAGATTCTGTACTCCTAAATGCTACAATGGCATACAATACCTTTGCTGATATTGTTGGACAAGAAAAAATTTAACAATTCAAAATGTTAAGTAATCATCTTCCCGGTGATGTAAATGATGACCTAGATCTTTTCAAAATTTGGAAACACTATCATGAAAAAAAATAAGGACAGAAATCACCCCAATATAAACATTGCAGCAGATCAAATTAATAACGGGTGCGCCATCTGTTGCGATAGCATTTGAAACTTGAATAACTTTTGATGTGGACAACTTTTTTTATTTCTTTTTTTACACAAACTTTATTTGTTTATTTCTATTTTATTTCCATCATGTTTTGAATATAATATCTAACAAATGACCGCCTTTATTTTTGATGTAAAAAGATCGCATTTTCCAGCGTCTCGATGGTAATAAGCGATATTTCCCGGCGAATATTGGCTTTGAGCTGAGCTATGGTCTGCGGCTTGTCGATGTAAACTTTGCTCTTCAAATACCCCCATAAAAAGAAGTCCGGCGGCGTCAAATCGGGTGAGCGCGGCGGCCAGTCGAAATCGCCGTTTTTCAATATGACGCGTCGATCGAACATCATGCGGAGTAGCTTCATTGAATCGCGGCTAGTGTGTGCTGTGGCTCCGTCCTGTTGGAACCAGTAGTGGGCTATGTCATTTTCAGTCATTTCCGGAAACGCAAAGTCACGCAGCATCGCTGTGTAGCGCCATTGATCGTAACGGCGTTGCCAGCCTCGTTCTCGAAAAAATACGGCCCGATGATCTTTTTGGCCGACACGCCGCAACAAACGGTCACTTTTTGATCATGAAGAGGCTCCTCGAATAACTCACAAGGATTTTCGTCGGCCCAAAAGCGGCAGTTTTGCCCATTAACCGCGCCATTCAATGTGAAATGAGCTTCATCGCTCATAATGATTTAGAACCAAAACTCACCATCACCATGGAGCATGTTTTCAACGAAAAGAGCGTACGCAAGACGTCGCGGCTTGTCTTGCGGCAACAAACGTTGTGTAATTTGCACTTTGCAAGGGAAAAGATGAAAGTCGTCCTTCAAAATGCCCCGCAATGTCGTTGCAGACAAGCCTAACTGCAATGCACGGCGTCAATACGATGTGTTTGGGTTTTCATGAACATCGGCTTCTACGGCAGCGATATTTTTATTTGAGCGCCTTGGTCTCGGTCTTCTGGGTTGCCAATTGGTCGCACAACTGCCGGTGGCCATAAATTTTTGCACCAAATTGCGAATTGTTGTGTGTAAAAGTCGTTTTTCACGCGGATATAAACGTTTGTAGGCACGTTGCGTTTTGACAATGAAGGACCCATTTTCAAAATGCAATTTGACGATTTCTGCTCGTTGTATCGGTGTTAGTTGATTCATGGCACAAAATAGACTGAAATGACGCATCGAACAAGCCAATCTGTATGTCAATACGTCAAAAAATGGCGGAACTATTAAAGTTTCAAATGCTATCGCAACATATGGCGCACCCGTTATTATTCAAAATGTAGTGGTTCGTGCTAAACAGCCCAAAAACGAGACAATGGTAGACCGACCTATCGCAGCTTGGGATGGTAATAGATCACCAGCGAAAATTTTAGAACAATCAAGAGCAGGAAAGGGTGAAGTTTTAATGTGAAATAACTAATTCACCAAAACCAAGCACCAGGAAATTTATTCAATCACAATTGTTTGGTGATTTTTTTAGTACTCCTGAAACTCCAAAAACGAAAGGGAAAAGAAATATAGAATGGTTTCCATTTGCCATTACATCAATCAAATATACGAGAAAAGGCGATTAATAAAAGAAAAACAAGAAAAGGAAAAGGAAGAAAGGAAACGGAAGCATAAGATAAAAACAGACGGAAGTCAAGAGTAAGAGCAAGGAAAGCATGTGTTTTGTTTGTAAAAATAAAATAAACAAAACAGCGAGGAAATGCGATGACTGTAAAACATATTTCCATGATGATTGTGAGCCAAGAAAACACAAACACATATGCATGAAGACAAAGACGAACTATTTATGTGCCACTTATATTACAAACTGCAAGATAGTGATCACGATGTTTCTGAAGAAAGCTTAGAAAAAGACAATGTAGCAAATGATAATGAAGTTGATGAAATTTTGATTGGTAACAGAAACTTAAAAATTACTAATTAATTTTCCCTTTCCATATATAGTTTATATCGTTTGTTCATTTCGATTTTTTGTGTTCGTTTGCTTCCTTTATAACTTTTTTCTTTAAATAGCAAAGATTTGCAATTGTTGCACATGTCCAATTACTGTTCCATTCCTGTCCAATAGCTATACAAAATGTCCAATAACTATATATTTTTGCATACCTTTGCAATTGTTTTATTTTCTCAAAATTAAATCTACTTATAGTCCGGGAGGTAGTGTCACTTTTTTTATGAATTATAGTTAGTAAATATTTACCTCAACAATTTTCAGCGTGCATAAAATAACTAATCGGAAAACTTTTCTTGACAAGTTCTGCAGCCTACCATAACTCTACCCACCGCTAGTGGCGAGTCTGACGGTCGGATACCTTATGAACAAAATAGGAACTACCAGTGATATAAAATCCAGCATGCATAAAATTACTTGATTAAAAGTGACCCGGACTATTATAATTACATTTAAATAGTATATTGTACAACGAGCATATAATGACGGCTATTAATCAAGAGAACGATGTTTGCGGAACGAGCCGTAGGCGAGTGGAGCAAATCGTTTGAGTGATTTATAGCCATTATATGCGAGTTGTACACTATACTTTGTTCACGAAAATGAAAATTATAATCAAAATTAAATTAAAAATTACAATTACAATAAAAATAAAAATAAAAAAAGTTGTAATTACGATTACAATTGAAAAAAATTAAAAATCGAAGCTAAAATCAGTATTAAACAGGGTAAACAAAATATTATCATAAAACGCGTTCTGTGAATAAAAGCGCGAATTGGCGTGTTTAATAACCTTATTAAACACGCAAATGCGTTTGCGTGTTTAATAACCATATTAAACACGCAAATGCGTGTTTAATGAAATGAGTGTTAAATGTACCCCATTAATGCTGCCCATACAACTAAATAATGCGCACGTTATAACATTTTCGTGAACAAAATCAATTGTTATAGGTGTGTTATTTGGCTTTCATAAAAAAATGCTTCAAAATATTGGAAGCTATAAGGAATATGTGAAATAAAAAAACAAATTATTAACTGTTAACAATAACAATAACTATATGTTTTACCCTACTGCCCTGGCTAATGCTAGGCCGGATATTGAATTAAACATAAGACATTTGCATGTTATAAAAAGTACAACTAATAATATCATTACAACATTAAATATTGTTTGCCCATCAGAACACCTATAGACCAGTTTCGACCTTTCATATCTCATCTGTGTAGTTAGTTATTGATGGGGAAACGGAAATAACTATTGGCATATATGAATTACAAACACTGTTAAAGGTACAAAAGCCAAAGAAGCAGAATCTATTGCCTGAATTTGCCGCCGCTGACATTCCCTTATCTGTCGGGTTCAGCCAATAGATTCCGCCACTTTGGGGTTTCTACCTATTAATATTATTATTAATATATCGACAAATATTCTTTTAGTTAGAGCTTGTGTATCGGTCGAATTTTTATTTTTTTTATTGGAATTTCCAATAGTGCTGAAAAGTTGTCTTATGTTATTGTTAGTACCTATATTACTAATTTTTGTTGATTTGAGTTAATATCTTCAGTTGCCTCTGGGGCCGTTAATTATGCAAAATTTGCTAATTTTATCATCTTTTTTTAAATATAAAAAAAAAATAAGAAAATCGGAATCCTTCGTTCCAATAGTGCCGATAAGATGCCGTATGGTATCCTTAGAACGTGTGAATAGTTTTATTGATGTGGGTCAATAGCTTCAGTTACCTCTACTGGTCACTTATCTGGCCAATTTGCTCGTTTTTTTTCTTTTTTCAGACTTGTGTAGGCTACTGTTGTAGGGTAAAGTAGGGTTGACTTCATAATACTATTAATGTAATTGATGCAGTGCTTGCTTTTACATACTGCTTCATTTGTTTCTTTGCAAAAATGGCAAATATATTCACAAGGAAGACAAGAAACCAGTCTAATTGTCTTATCTTTGGATTACCAAATGACTTGAAAAGTAATGTCTTGCCTACATACCAGGACGTTATAAAGTATTACCTTTACTTCATGCAAAAGATTAGATAAAAGAACAATAGCAAGCAACCCTCTTCAAAAGAAATATCAGAAATGTTATTAAAAAAGATGGAAGACTTGTGGAAGAAGGCATCTATTCCCAGTGTGTCTCACAAACGTGTTCTTAAAATGTTTTACGATTATCAAAAAAATTTAGAAACTTTGTGTAAAAAAAGTGAAGCCAAGACAGATGTGTTCAAAGCCAATGCAGCTAAAACTCTTTTTGATATTTCTGCGTGTAAATGTGCCAATACTGCTGGATGCATTTGTTCGAAAATTAGAAAGGTACCCATAAAAGAGCAAGAATTTCTCACAGACCAGAGAATCATCAGGAAATTGTATATGAGTGCTATTGATGTTAAAACAAGTATACAACTGCAGGCACGAGAAGAGAGACAAAAGAAAGCCACTTCTTCTGAGGGCAAAGAAATACGTGCTTCTACTTCATCTAAACAACATTATGAGCAACTTGAAAACTCAATACCATCCTCACAATCTTCTGATTTTGAAGACGACTACGCAACAGATACTGATGCACATCTAAATTTTCTCGAGGCCACAAACGCAAACGAAAGAGTAAAGCCACCCCATGACAAATGCGGCCATCATTAGCAATGGCCTGTGACAGGACAGGCATTTCAAACAGAGGTGCTTCGATATTAGCAAGCGCCGTTCTAGAGGATTTAAAAATCAACACAACAGAAGACAAGTCAAAAGTAATAGACAAAACAAAAATATAAAGAGGAAGGAAGAACTTCGAACAGAGATTTAACTAAAAGAAAGAGTGAAAGCGTCGGCATCAGAAGGTTTATACTTTGATGGTCGTAAAGACCCACAATCGTGGTGCAAGTGCTGTAAAACTACTATAAAGGAAGAAGATAAAGAGAAAGGAAGAACTTTGATGGGAGATTTAACTAAAAGAAAGAGGGAAAGCGTCGGCATCAGAAGGTTTATACTTTGATGGTCGTAAAGACCCCACAATCGTGGTGTAAGTGCTGTAAAACTACTATAAAGCTAGAACATGTAGTTATGGTAAGTAAGCCAGGTTCAAATTACATGGGTAACGTTAGTCCTACATCAGGGCACGATCACAGTATTAAGTCTAGTATCAGTTAGCTGAAATCCTATGACATATCAACTTCAGAAATTGAAGCTCTGGACTGTGATGGTAATATTAATTAGATTTATAATAAGTAATATTAATGTTGGGACAAGTAATGGAGTTATTGCTCTAATTAAAAAGCCCTTCGATAGACCTATCTAATGGTTAATTTGTCAATTACATGCCAACGAATCTTCGATACTTGATTCAGCAGCTCGACGGACCGACCTGAGGTCCTCGTGGATTCACTGGTCCGATTCTAAACCAAATATAATTCTGTCAAAGTAAGTAGAGGTTGCTCCTGTGAAAGTGGAATTACCCGAAATTGATGAGAAGTGCCGCTCAACCTGCCTTAGAAGTGATCAAAAGTATCTAACAGATATATGCGAAGAAGTAGCAAGAGGAAACTGTTCCCTAGCTTTGGCAAGAATGAATCCAGGAAAATTATCTCATGCATTTTGGCTTACCACTGCCAACAGATACAGTGAGCCAATGGAAAATTTGCGAATCATAATAGAGCACAAAATGAGGGTCTACTGTGAAATGTGTTTTAAGATAAAAGTTGAGTCATCGTGCACAGATGGTTCACGCCACTTGTGGAATATAATAAAGTTGTCACGTTATCTCTCCAGAGAACTGGGCTGTTATTGGCCCAATAATCCAGAGAAACCGCTTTTACGGTCATCCTGAAAATATTATTTAAGCTATAAGGACAAACGCCCGCATGTGAGGAAACTAGGCTTGCTTCGTATAATGGAAGTTAGAGGAATGAAGTCATCCACCGCAGAAATCCGTCAGTTCAAGATACCTGTACTAAACTTTAAGGCATCAGACTACATAGACATGATAGATGGCAAACGTGCAAGCTGACGGAACCACCAGTTACAATTAAATTTTCTGATGAAGGTCTAAAGAACATGGTTGACGCAGGTCCTTGTCCTTAAAGTTGGAAAATTTCCATGCCATAATCAAGCGGTAGAGAGATGCATAAAACTGGTAACGGAGACATCCGCTGCGGTGTGTGGTGCTGAAAGCAGAGATGGGTCTATTCAATGTAGACTAGCATCTCAAAAACGAATGCCTAGTTTCAATAAAAAATCTGTATATAACAATTAGAAAGACTCAAGTGAATAATTTTTAAACTGTATTTGATCTATACTTCTATTCTATCCTTTTCAAACTGAATGTTTTATTGTTGGTATTTTAATAAACAAATATTAGAATTATGTTTATATTTCTGTTCCATTATGTACGCGTTATACACTTGCATAAATTCAAAATTTGTTCATTTGTTCACAAAAAAAGTTTATGGAAATAACCATAATTAAAATAATTATAGTCTTCCGTTGAAGGAAAATCATTAAAATGAGCGATTTTGGCCAGATAGGTGACCTGTAGAGGAAACTGAAGCACTTGACCCACATCAATAACACTTTTCACACGGCATAATTGGAACTAAGGATTCCAGTTTTCTTATTTTCTTTTCTAAATTTTGATAAAAACGATAAAATTATCGAATTTTACGTAATTAACGGAAGCAATTGAAGATATTTACAAATATTAATAAAATGTTGCACACATACTAGCAATATCATAAGCCAACTTTTCCTCATTGTTGGAAATTTAATAACTAAAAAAATATTTCGATAGACCCTATTGTAAATTATCTTATAATACGTGCTTAAAGCATGGAATATATTCAGTAAAACCGAAATAAAATATTTTTGGAAAAAAGGCCGATTTTCTTTTATAAAAATACACATTTTTGCATGAAAGTCGATTTTCAGACGTCATTTGTTTTTGAGTACTGACGTCACCCATTTTGTGTTTAAATGGCAACCCCCTGTTTTTGTTCTTGATTTTGAAACATCATTTCATTGTCTCATTGTCGAACTGGAAGTATACAAATGTTGCCATCTTACATAAGAAATTTTTCGAGTAAATAACAACTGAAGGTGAGAGCCCGATATTTAAATTTGTTTTCTATGTAAGATGGCAACATTTTTATACTTCCAGTTCGACAATGAAAAGATCTCTCAAAATCAAGAACAAAAACCGGGGGTTGCCATTTAAACACAAAATGGATGACGTCATTACTCAAAAGCAAATGACGTCTGAAAATCTACTTTTATGCAAAAATGTGTATTTTTATAAAAGAAAATTGACTTGTTCGAGGATTTTTTCAAAAAATAATATAATTCGGATTTACTGAATATATTCCATACTTTAGGCGCGCACTGTATATTATCAAAGAATATTTGTCGTCACAGAAAAAGCGATCTTAAACCAATGTTGTATTATTTATAAATATTTTTAGTCTTTGTAAGAGTTAACTGATTTTCGAACAGGTTGGATATTTATATATTGGGGATAGATTTCGAGTTGATGATTCATCCAGCTATGGTCTGCCACATGGTGCGGAAGCGTAATAGAATTTTAAATAAAAGAAATATTGTTAAAACACTAACACACAATGAATAAACACAGATATCTCAGAATAAATTTATTTGTAAATTTTTAAATTGCAAAATACTTATAACACTACCGCCTAATTTCATGCGACAAGTTATTCGTAAATCGTTGCATACTCTTTGCAGTCGACTCTTTTGATTGCGCCCACAATACACTCTTGAAGTTTGGTGCGTTCTTTCCGACTCACCCTGTATATTATAAAATAAATACTTATATATTATACTTTCTTTCCGTTTATATGTAAACTATATGTAAATTAATTATTTTAAAAACTATTAGTTTGCATCCCTATTTGAACGTTTTAAATAAAGAGATCATTTCCTAAGACGGGCAGTGTTGCCATATTTATGGTAATTACCCTACTTGTACAGTAATCTGGCTGAAAGTACAGTGATCAAATATCAAAACCCTACACAATATACGATAATTTCAGCCTAGATTAAGTAAATTAAATAAAGACGAAAAGTAGCCTCAATATATACAACTCTGCAAAATTAAGCCTCAAAAAGACTAAAAACAAATAATATATTGAAACAACTATACAGGGTCTTTTTTTAACACAGAACATATGATTGTTAATGTCTATGTTCTATGTTATAATAATGTGATTATTATAACAAAGAACAGACATTAATCATCATAGACAAAACATATGATTGTTAATGTCTATGTTCTATGTTATAATAATCACATTATTATAACATAGAACATAGACATTAACAATCATATGTTCTGAGTTAAAAAAAAAGACCCTGTATATTGAATGATATCAAAGAAATGATCTTGCAATATTATCAATAGTACTACTATTGAAATAAAATTGGGTTAAGATCATTTATTTTTATTGACAGTTGAATTATTAAGTTTGAACACCTCGAACTGTTCATTTTGTTATTAAAGTGAAAATGGTAGAAATTGCTTTGTCAAGGACACTGTTCTGAACTTATCTAGTGAGAAAAACTGTAATAGTATATTACGACACAAGTTCGGTAAGTGCTCTCTAACAGGTCGAGGAAATTTCAAAAATACGAGGCCCGTAGGGCCGAGTATTTGTAATTTTCGAGACCTGTTTGAATGCACGAACGAGTGTTGTATAGTATTTTTTGCGCTACCGATTTAAAATAGTTATAAAAATAGTAAAAAAATTGTTCAAAACGACTTTTATAATTCAAAATCGCTGCTCTTTTATCTAGCCCATAACGGTACTAGGACTGTCATGACTCAGAACAGGCTTGTTATTTTACGAGTTTCCTAGCAACCGAAATCAGTCCGGGAAAGCCATTCGAACGTGACTAAATACACACACAGTAAGCATAGCAAAACAGAACGGTAGCGCAAAAAAATACAAACATCTGGGAACTTGTTTCTATAGAGATGTTTTCTCAAGAGCCAGACTCTCAGAGAGCAGCAGAACATCTATATAACTTGATCATGAATAATTTTCTTGCGTAACATATTTCAATAATGAAGCATCTGATGCTTGCAATATAATGATAGTAGAGTATAATTCAGTATCACCAAGACTTTGGGAATTATGTTTAAGAATTAAAATTATGAAATGCATTTGCCATTCCTTGCATTTCTGCAGCAGTCAGACTCCGAACTTGCGATGATTTGGCAAGAACTTTTTGAAGATGTTTTTCTTTAAATAATTACTTAAATATCTTGAATAAAACTATATTTGTTTGAAGTCAAGCAGCAAACAACAGCGTGAACACAAACAGTTCCATAAGTTTGCAGCAGTATCAAGAATTGAAGAGTAATGGATAGTCTTCCAGCTTCTCTTCACTGAGATTTTTTAGCAGAACGTCTTCTTGCTGCAGAACAGATCCACAGTGGTTTGAATAGTCTCTTCATTATGTTGTATTATTTATATTTAGATTTTGTTTTGTCTAAAATAACCCAAAATCAAACAATATTTCGAGTCAGAAAAACCTTTAAAGAATTACTTTTATGCTTTGCTCACAGAGAATAAACTGTAATGTAACGACACCAAATAAAATTGTTATTATTACTATTATAAGTCATGCAGAGAGAAATTCAATTAATAGATCCTAAAAATAAATCCGATTATTTGCCTAGTAATGCTCTATATTGCGGTCTAGATGTTTACAATCAAATCAATAAAACCGAAATACAAAATCATCCTAATCTATTAAATCACTTTCCTGTACGATGTTTACAATTTTATGACATCCTGTGCAAACAGATTCAATAGAGTTATGTTTTTAAAGACGATTTGTTTTGACACTTACACAATTCCAAACCTAAAATTCCGTAGCTTCTCAGATAAGAAATCAGTTTCCGAAATTGGCTTCAATTTTTTTGATTAATGTTGGGCTACGCTGTCTTCATTTGTTTTGAACATTTTTGCACCTCCTCACTCTAATGCCAATTGTAAGCGAGTTTGTTGTAATGTTATCAAGATTAAAATAAAATCGAGACATCGTTTAATTTCAAAAACAATTAATTGTTTCTTTGGTTAAATAACATGTGACACAACAAAGTAATTGTATCAAATTTACACTAAATGCAAATGTGTTATCTAGAATAACTACTTTAAATCCGTACTCAACAGAAGATTCTTTGAAAGATAAAGGTGAAACTGACTTTACTACATTAATAAAAATTATTATAAATAATAGTTATTTGTTTAACAAGGCAATAAAGTGACAAATTTACGGACGCGGCTGGAGTTTCACCGCCGAGCGAGCTTGTGAGCGAGGCTGTGAATCCAGCCAAGTCGGGAAATCTGCTTTATTGCCGAGTTAAACACATAATTTTTTCGCGGATTGTTCAGGAGAAATCAGTAATAACTTGCAATGCAATAATTTTCAATATATTTAATTCTATAAACATATCGCAGGTAGCTTTGTAAAAATTTCGTAGGTACCCAAGTAAAACAAAAATTGACATTTATAATAGATATTATGGTATCCGCATTTTGACGATGTGTCTAGCGTAATCATTTATAAACATAATGATCATGATTTCGTAAGTGACATGCAATGAATATTTAAATCGGACGGACCGTATAATTATTTCGAGTAAAACTCTTCAATACATTTCTTTACTGATATAGTTGATGGTGGAAGCCATTACTTTGTGATACATTTTGATTCAGGAATTCAGGAACTTTTCAATAAAATGCACTTTCTTGGTATCGCACACAGTTCTTTACGATTAAAAATATTAAATTCATTATGTTCATATTATTATTGTTCAATGATTAAATTGAAATAAAACTTACATAATACGTAACCTCCAAATCCTTTTCGATCATTTTTCCGATTGCTGCTTGGGTTCAATTACGTGGGAAAGTTAGGTAAATATACGGTGCTCGGAGAAAACTTACGGAGGGTTGTTAATACTTGGCAGAAGCCGTTATTGGGCTTCTTTCACAGGCAACATCTCAAGGAAAGTCTCTCGTTCTATTGTGCCAGGAAATAAGTGCGCCGGTCGACGACGAGCCGGTCACGGCAAACAAATTTCGCCACCGTTCGGCGACTCGATTTTTGTGCGTGGATAAGTTAGAGACTCGCATGGAGGTCGGGGAAAACACACGCGGTGTTATTAAAACTTCGGGGAACCTATGTCTGGCCTTTTTGGTACGGGAAATTCAAAGGCAACTCTCAATTAACCGAAAAATAAATTGTAATGTCAAACAAATTTCCGGGCGGCTTCTATTGGTCGATGCGGCGTCTCATCTGATTGGCGAAATAACATGACGTAGTCTCACCTGATTGGCTTATTACTTTTACAGCCTAGGCATAAATAAGCATTTTTAAAGCCTAGTCCGCAAAAGTGATATTTCACGGACTAAAAGCAGTCCGAAAAATCTCACATTTCATATCAATCCGCGAAAAAATATATTTATAATTTTTCGTTTATTTAATTGTGGTATATGACTACATCTAACATGTACGGTATTTGTCAATCAATACGATAATCCAGAGTGAAGACGGGATAGCCAGAGTGTGTATGTGCATTACACTTGTAACATACGCATGCGCCGAAATTTGCTCAACGGATAAACAACGTGTAACTTACGAATATGCAGCCGGCGCGTATGCCTTAACCGTATGGCTATGATAAATCAGAGTGATTAAATACATCACACTATTAATTCACTGCGCGGAAAAAAATATCATCATAAGTTACGAGGAAATACTTAAGCTTTAATCATTCCAGTCAACAATCCAAAAAGCACGTTAATATGATAAAAGACCCTTGGACAAATATTTTACCGAGTGTTCGACGATAAATCAATTAAACCCAAAAAGTACATTAATGCGAGTCCATTAATCTATTAGCTTTATAAATTCAAATTAGTTAATTGTAAAAAATTCAATTAAAATTAATATTCAACGCGTATGTATGCCGGGTACAATGAATGCTTTTTGAGTCAGTTTACAGGAAAAAAATAATTTTAATATTGAAATACAGAGAACGGAGTGGGCTTTTTGTGGAGGAACAAGCCCTTTATAATTGCTGCGAGATAAAATTACCCCCGCGGCCAGCACAATATCCAATTTATAGGGTGCACGAGGCACAAGGGTTTTATTAGCCGTTCATTGTCTCTGTCTCCGTGACCCGAACACTCTATGCAGCATACGAACCCGTATCTTTTATTTTATGAAATTTTCACATACGACGGACAATGGATTATTATTTAGATAGGGGAAATTAATATTTTTGTACTAATTTTAATTAGGGTTACATGTTAATTTCATCCGATCTTTCAAAACACTTGATATAAAATATCATTTAAATTAAAAATAAGACATGAAAGTATAAGTATAAATAACTATTATACCATCAAATCGGAGAAAGTAACATGCTGGCCATATTACCATTTTTTAAATAGTCAGAATTATTAAATTTTCCAAGTGACCATGCGGAAAATTAAAATATGTAGTTTATTAATTCATAACACAAACCCAATAAAAGCTTTCATGCACGTGAAAATGTAGTTAGGTGTGTATAGGATCCGGGTGGTGCTTTTACGCTCAATTAATTAATTAAAACAGTGGGAGACGGTTAATGGAAGGGAGGATTTTAAGTGGAACCACTCACTGCGTATGAAAAGTTTCTATTATAAACGCGCAGTACAACTATCAAAGCGAGGATTCTACTATACAATGACTTTTAGCGTAATATTTTATCACTTTCTTTTTCGGTTTTCTGAATGTTTTATAAAAGACGATTTCACATTGAATTTTTTCGGTTTTGTTATTCCATGTCGTTACTTGAATGTGTGGAATTTCCACATATCAAATCAAACGTAATTTGCAAATAACTATATTGGCTGAATTAAATCTTGCGTATTGTTTTTAAGGAATATTATTTTCATTTTTTTTTCATTAGTGTTCAACAATTCAAACTGAAAAAGTTGAAACCGAGCTGCAGATGAACGTGCTACTTCGGGTTTAATGACTAAATACCATCGACAATTAATCGTAACACGAGTTATAGATACGCTGTGTACATAAAGTAAGAAATCAATTCGATTAAAATTCAGGGCATTTTCTTTCAGAAAAAAGCTCGGACACGTGTATTATTTTTTTAGCGAGCATTTTCTGAGATAAAATTCAAATGTATGGGGTGTCCCAAAATTGAGATACGACCCCTAAGTAATAATTTTCAATTGTGAACCCCCATTTTTTGATGAATTTATGGATTCTACGTAAAATTCTGAATATTTTTTATGTAGCATAACCCATGTCGATATTCAGCTGTTTTCGAAGAAATGGCGTTTAAAAAAGTACTACTTCTATTTTATTACTGGTAAAAGATCATCGAAACATTGGAATTAATAAGGAAAAACATTTCTGTGGAGGTTGCGTTGCGTAGTTGGTTGGATCCAAGAGAATTAGATATGGTCGTAACAGTTTATTTACAGCTAAATAAGTTAGCGCGGTGTCGGTATCACGACGCGGATTCCGCGGGCGCTGCCGCCGACTGAAAATCGGCGCGGGTCCTGTGGGTACACGGTCGTCGGGTTCACTCCGGTGTACAGGACCTCGGTCAGGTTCAGTCGTCGTGGTGTCCTATACGTGGAGGTCCTCGTCGGCGATGGTGGCAGCGGTGACACGGGCCTCGGGATGGCGTGCGTCCTTGCTGGTCCTTGGCGGGCCTCGCCTCCGTGGTGTCGATGGGATTGGTGATAATAGCCTCGGATGGTCCACGCAGTAGCGTCGTACTCTTCTACTGACGTGACGTCGACACCGGCGTGATGTGCTCCGGGACTGATGCTGCCGAACCGGAAGGCGTAGCATCGGATGCCGTGGGGAGCTTGTCGTAGCGTGCCTTGGTGAGTTTCCTTTGATTCATGTGCCTTGGTGAGCTTGCTTTGATTCACGTGCCTTGGTGAGCTCGTGTGTTTAGATACGTGCCTTGGTGAGCTCGTGTTGCGTGCCTTGGTGAGCTCACTTGTCAGACTATCTGTACTGACTGTTCGATTGCAGTGCGCTGATGGAAGTGACGAGATGAGGGGGCACATACCCTATTTTAGTGGGTCGTGCGGCCACAACCGCCGTGCGAGCGTAGGGCGTGCCCTCTGTGCAGGTTGCGGGCGGCCCTTTTCCTTTGGTGGGGGATCGTGCGTAGCGAGTGCCGCTGGTGGTGAATCACCCTAGTGGCGAGCGTCTTTCGCGGATCGCCACATACCTCCTTCCTTGTGATGGAGTCACTCTACGAAACGCACCTTGGGTTTGCTGATTCGCCCGGAACGCGTGATCATAGGTGGTTTCGTGGTCTGTTTTGCGATGACAGTTCGCTCGGTCGGGTCATCATGAGTTTGTTCCGTGAATGCTGGTTTGGTTCGCTCTGTTGAGACTGTCGTAGTTTGTCCGTGCCGGTCGATCGTAATGGTGTTCTTTGTTCGTTTAATCACTCGGAATGGTCCAACGTAGGGGAGCTGCAGAGTTTTTCGCATCACGTCGATCCGTACAAAAACGTGTGAAGCCGTCGCTAGGTCTTTGAAAAGGAAGGGCTTCGATTTGTTGTGTTGTGTCGTTTGCACGGGTTTGATTGTTCTGAACGCGCGTTGTAACTGGGTAGCGTAATTTTCGGCTTCGATTGACTTTTGGCCTCTTTGGTTGGTTAGCATTTCTCCTGGTAGTCGCAGTGTCTGACCGTACACCATCTCTGCTGATATAGTTTTGATATCGACTTTCCAAGCCGTCCGTATGCCTAGCAGGACGATCAGTAGTGCCTCTGTCCATCGGATGTCGGTGTGGAACATTAATGCTGCCTTCAGGTGTCTGTGGAATCGCCCTACTAGACCGTTTGCCTGTGGATGATATGCCATGGTGCGGTGTCTCGTGAATCCTGTGGTTTCTTCAAGTTTTTTAAACAACTGGGATTCGAACTGGCGTCCTTGGTCTGTCGTGACTCTTGCTGGTGTGCCGAACCTGGCTATATATATGCGCCGTGAATAGCAGGGCGACTGTTTCTGCTTCGATGTTGGTCATTGGGATCGCTTCTGGCCATCGTGAGAATCGTTCGATGCACGTTAGCAGGTATTTCTTCCCTGCTTCGGGCAGTGGTCCCACTATGTCGATGTGTACATATTCGAATTTCGTTGATGGTAGCCTGAATTCTCCTGCTGTCGGGGCGTTATGTCGGGTGATTTTCGATCGTTGGCAGGCTGTGCATTGTCTGCTCCAACGTTTGCAATCTTTTCGTACGCCGGGCCATACGAATTTCTGTGTGACCAGTTTCGTGGTTGCGTTGCCACCAGGGTGTGACAGTTGATCTTGGCTGTTGAATGCGGCTTGTCTGTAGTTGTGATGTAGGGTCGGGCTGTGTCGGTTGTCGTGTCGCAGAAAATTTTGGAGTTATATTCGGGTAGGAAACGTTTTTTTTTACCTATGGGCTGGATTTCGTGTCTCTCAGGATTCGTTGCAGTTCTAGGTCGGACCGCTCGTCGGTTCCTAGGGCTGCAAAGTCTATCCCTGCATCGGCTCAATCCTGCAAAGTGTGTCTGCTACGATGTTCTCTTTCCCCTTGATATGTTGGATATCGGTGGAATATTGGCCGATGTAGTCGAGATATCGCAATTGTCCCGGCGAGCACTTCTCGGGCTTCTGTGCGAAAGCAAACGTGATCGGTTTGTGATCTGTGAATATCGTGAAAGTTTGTCCTTCCAGGAGGTGCTGGTATTGCCTTATGGTGGCGTATATTGCAAGAAGCTCTCGGTCGTACGCTGCGTACTTCTGTTCAGCTGGTGATAACTTCCGTGACATGAAAGCTAGTGGTTTCCACTCTCCCTATTGCATTTGTTGTATGACGCCTCCTAGGGCGTAGTCTGAATCGTCGGTCGTGACTGCTAGGGGTTCGTTGGGCTCTGGATGCGCCAACAGTGCTGCCTCTGCGATTTTCTGTTTGCATCACGCGAACGCGGCTCGTGCATCATTTGTCCACTCGACGGGTTGGTTGCCTTTCTTCTTACCTTTCAGGAGGTCATTCAGCGGGGCTTGTACGCTAGCAGCATTGGGAATGAACCTTCTATAGTAGTTGATCATTCCGAGCATTTGTCTTAGTCTCTTCGCTGTTTCGGATAGTTGCAGGTTCTGGATGGTCACTACCTTGTCGGCGAGCGGTGTGGTTCCTTTTCCGGATATCATGTATCCTATAAAAGCTATCCTGTATGCTCCGAATTCACACTTGGCTGGGTTGATTACTATTCCGTTGTTTCGTAGTCGTTGGAATAGTTGTCGTAAGTGCTTCTCGTGTTCGTCCTCTGATTTAGAGGCCACCAGAATGTCGTCGATATCCACGTAGCAAAATTCCAGGTCTCGCAGGATTCCGTCCATGAACGATTAGAATGTCTGCGCTGCGTTGCGTAGACCAAACGTCATAAATAGGAATTCGAATAGTCCGAATGGCGTGGTGATTGCTGTTTTTAGAATGTCGTCCTCTGCTACGGGTATTTGATGGTAGGCTCTGACCAAATCGATCGTGGAGAAATGTGTGCTGCCGTGTAGTTGTTGGGCACAATATTCGCTATGCGGAACGGGGTATTTATCCGGGATCGTTCTTGCGTTCAGTGCTCGGTAATCGCCGCACGGTCTCCATTCTGCGTTTTTTTTTGACACTAGGTGAAGTGGCGAGGGCCATGGGCTTTTCGAAGGTCTCGCTATCCCCATTTCACACACTGTCTTGAATTCGCTTTTCGCTATACGTAGCTTGTCGGGTGCGAGTCGGCGTGGTCTGCTGGATACTGTTTGGCCTGTCGTTGTTTGGATGTGGTACACTGTTCCATGTCGTGTGTTTGCTGGTAACCCGGCTGGTTTGCAGATCTCAGGGAATTTGCTCAGGATTTGGTGGTATTTTTTACTGTTGTTGATCGTGCTCACCGTTGCCTTGTGAGGTAATCAGTGTACGTCGCTTGTCGTCAGTTGGCCGGGTGTGGTGATGCTAGTTTTGGCGTCCCTGAGTTTTCGGTGTCGGATGTCGGGTAGTAGCTCGTAGTGGGCTAGGAAATCGGCCCCTATTATCGCCTTTTGTACATCCGTAATCACAAACCGCCATGGGAAATTCCTCCTTAAATTTAGATACAAGTTCAAGTTTACTGTGCCGTATGTATTTATCACAGTTCCATTCGCTGCGTAAAGTTTGTACGCCGCAGCGTTGCCGGTTCACTTTGTGAGTTTCCGTGGGAAAACGCAGACGTCTGCTCCTGTGTCGATCAAGAATTTGACTCGCGTTTGTCGATCGGTGACGTATAGACGGCGGGAGATGTGAGGCGTGTGGTCAGTCGCCGCTACTGACTGACTTGGTCGTTTCCCTGCTTCCAATGTTTGCACGTGGGTCGGCAGTTTCGCGCTTCGTTTCCAAACTTGTAGTGGGACCAGCAAGTCTCATATTCGCGGGTCTTCGCACGGGTTCTGCCTTGGCTCTGACTCCTGCTTTGTGACTGGTCGCGTCTTTGTGGTCGTCTGAAGTTCTGCTTCTCTTGTTGCTGTTGAAGCTACGTCTTCAGTTGTCCGATCTCCGCTACGAGGTTCTTCAGCGTATCATCGTACGTGTGCGTGGCCTCGTTTACCGTTTGGACTGCTGTGTTTGCCATGGCGTCTGCCCATTCTGCCACTTCTTCCAGTGTTGCCTTAGTTTGTGTCACGAGTATGGCCTGCATGTGGTTTGGAAGTCGTCTCAACCACAGCAATCAGAGAAGCTCTTCTGGTACAGTGGTGCCTGTTAGGTATTGTAAGTGACGTAGGAATCGAGATGGTGTTCTGTCTTCTAATTCTTCACGTTCCAGCAGTTGCTTTGTTCGTTGTTCCTGGCTTACGGACAGCCTACGGATCAGCTCGGCTTTGAGTTTGTCATATTTACCGGTGGTTGGCGGGTTCGTTAGTACGTCTCGGATTTCCTTTGCATATCGTGCTTCCAGGTTGCCTGCTATGTGTCCGTATTTTGTCTCATCGGTGACGATGCCTGCGATCTGGAACTGGCTCTCTACCTGGGCAAATCATAAGTCTGGATCGTCGGCCCAAGATGGCGGTATTCGCACTTGCACTCAATTTACTTCGTAGTTGTCCGACATTTTGCACTATCACTAGTTCACTGCACTCGTGGTTCTCTTGGATCACGTCGGGGTCACCAATGTGGGGGTTGCGTTGCGTAGTTCATTGGATCCAAGAGAATTCGATGCGGTCGTAATAGTTTATTTACAGAATACGATACAGATCATTAAGGTTAGTGCGGCGTCGGCATCGCGACGCGGATTCCGCGGGCGCTGCCGCGGACTGAAAATCGGCGCAGATCCTGTGAGTTCACGGTCGTCGGGTTCACTCCGGTGTACAGGACCTCGGTCAGGTTCAGTCGTCGTGGTGTCCTATACGTGAGGGTCCTCGTCGGCGATGGTGGCAGCGGTGACACGGGCCTCGGGGTGGCGTGCGTCCTTGCTGGTCCTCGGGTTTGCTCTGGGCCTTGCCTTCGTGGTGTCGATGGGATTGGTGATAATAGCCTCGGGTGGTCCACGCAGTAGCGTCGTACTCTTCTACCGACGTGGCGTCGACTCCGGCGTGATGTGCTCCGGGACCGATGCTGCCGGACCGGAATGCGTAGCATCGGATGCCGTGGGGAGCTTGTCGTAGCGTGCCTTGGTGAGCTTGCTTTGATTCACGTGCCTTGGTGAGCTCGTGTGTTGAGATACGTGCCTTGGTGAGCTCGTGTTGCGTGCCTTGGTGAGCTAGCTTGTCAGACTATCTTACCGACTGTACTGACTGTTTGATTGCAGTGCGCTCATCAAAGTGACAAGATGAGGGGACACTTACCCTATTTAAGTGGGTCGTGCGGCCACAACCGTCGTGCGAGCGTAGGGCGCGCCCTCTGTTCAGGTTGCGGGCGGCCCTTTTCCTTTGGTGGGGGATCGTGCATAGCGAGTGCCGCTGGTGGTGGGTCACCCTAGTGGCGAGCGTCTTTCGCGCGCCCGGGCGCGGATCGCCACAATTTCATTAACTAAATAATGATTTTTCTTTATTAATTCCAATGTTTCGATAAAACCATTTTTATCTTTTACCAGTAATAAAATGGTAGTACTACTTTTTTATACGCCATTTCTTCGAAAACCGCTGAATATCGACATGGGGTATGCTACATGAAAAATACTCAGAATCTTACGTAGAATGCAATAAAAAATGGAGGTTCACATGAGATGGGAAAACGTTTACGGAGACATGTGCCGGCCCCCAGAAATTCTAGAGAGCTTCGCGACATATTGGTGCAGGAATGAGACAATCTTCCGCAGAATATGATACAAAATCTGATCCTGAGCATGCCTCGTCGTTTGCAAATTGTTATTACTGCCAGAGGAGGGAATACTCGCTACTGAAGTCCTTAAACTTTCTTTTGTTTCAACAAAAGCATATGAAAGTATACTTGATCATTTTCATTCCTTAGCATATCAAATTGAAATTCTTCATTTTCATTACTTTCAATAAACTTTGAACAACAAAAACTGTTTTCTATTCAAGCAATCAATCAGTGAACAGTTACAATCGAAAAAAAAACACGTAAAAAACTAAAAATGCCAAAAAAAATTCAAATTACTGAGTGACCCTAGTTTTATGCTCGGCAGTGTATATTTAGTTTTAGTTAAATTTGAATTTAAAATTATGTTTTACCGTAGTGAATAGTCTTAGACTATTAGTTCTCATTCATAATCTCTAACTGTGTCGTTTAACTAGGGATGCCAACTTTTTCCACACATCTGTGCCTGAGATTTTCTGGTGACAGGGTAGAAATGTGTATTTTTTGTAAATTTGCCCACTCTCCGACTAGCTTCTATCCGCGCATTTACGTTGAAAACTTCAGAAGTTTGTAGCGCAATATAAGTTTTTATATGGAAAATATTATTTTAAATATATTATTATTATTAATGTGGCGATAAAGGGGTCGGAGAATTTATTATATGAGCCGGAGAATGGAGAAAACTCTTTGCCACAATAAGCAATCCTGCGTTTAGCATTTAAGCAACATAGCATGCTTAGTGGATTCATGTACGTTAACGGTAAGAAGTTTTTTAATGCTGGAATATTTTAAATGATCCGCTGTCATATAAGGTCATAACTGCCCTCTGCCACCCTCATTATCTAACCTCAAAATTGAAGAGCGCGCCGCACGACCACCTGTTGGCACATGGATCGCCCGCTCCACCGCCCTCCTGTATCCGGTCGCCATGCAAATATTTCACCCTCATCCACGCATCCCGTAAATCCGCGCCAGATCCATTGTTCCTGTTTACCTTTTTATCCCCATACACCCACTGGGAGACACGCAAGTCCAATTCGTGAATTATATCAAATGTGACATTTTACGTCCCGCCGAATTTATGTTATTGGAAAAGTTAGCGCGCCGCGACGCCCGTGGGGGAGCATAAATTCCCATAAGAAGGTGCCTTTTAATAAAATTAATAGTTTTATTTTTATCGGCCCCACAACGCCAAAAAAGGTGACGTTTATGGACCGGAACCGATCGGCATGAATTAGGTTTTATTGTTACTCTCTCGCCCCGAACGTCGAATTTCACCGTTTCCGGAATTTTTATATCGCATTTAAAGGTATTTATTACCAATTTGAATTACGCACGCGAAATCAATAATTTGCACTGTAATATATTACAGTTTGAACCCTTCCGGACGGTCTTAATTCAAGTTATCCGCCTTTTCTTTCGCCGAAGCCAACTTCGTGTCCGATTGCAATGATTTATGATTTAAATTGCTTAAAACTTTGGTTCAGTTTTATTCGCTCGATTTTTTTTTTCTATTTGCCATAGGAAATTGTGTATGAAATACGAAACAATATTTCTTTGGATGGGAACTTGAAAGGTTTCAAATAGTCCAAAAATAACGAATTACTTCGAGATAGATCTTGAAAAGTGAATGAAAATAGTTCATTAATATCACATAATGGCAACTGTAAATTGTGTAATACTAATTGTTACCTAACGAATGTCGCCATATTCCAAACAAATATCCCTGTAAAATCTAAATCCTAAATACGGGCGCATGACGTACATTTTAAGTTCCTGGCGCATCCACCTTAAGACCAATTTATAAATGAACACATTTTAGTTGTCTGCAAAGCGATGGTTGCAGCTGCAATAAACGAGATCGTTAGCTAAAGGTTAATACAATTTGGTCGGGCTTTGTTACTCTCCAGGTCCGATAAAGAGCATGATCTGGTGCTTTATTGCTGCGGGTACACGATTGGCGACACTGTTGCTTTAACCACGACTTGTTCACACCTTAGATTACTCACACTTATAGTAATAGTATAGTTGAAATAATAATGATAATTTACAAGTAGTTACAATTTCAAACTTTCTTCGGAACATAAAACAAAAACTATTTTACAATGAGCAAATTTAAGGGATCACGATATAGCGCGGTGCTATATATTCTCGTGGGGTTGTTTAAAGTTTACTGGTAATTCAGGAAGACCAGAAGGTGGAATCAAGTGCGACCGATTTAAAACGGTCTGAAACCTGGCCTAAACTCCAAAAGTTATATTAATTTGAAAATCGGCAAAATTAGCTTTTTATTCAATTCAATTTTATTTATATCAAATTCAAATCGGCTCTAAAAATCTGCACTATTGCGTTTTCGGGATCACTGATTACGATTTTGATATCAGAATTATCAAATTCAAAATGGTGGCAGACATTTTTGAAAAATAATTGGTTCCATACTCTAAAAACTCGCACTATTGCGATTTGGTGATCGCTGATTACGATTTTGATATAAACATTATTAAACTCAAAATGGCGGACGTTTTTGAAAATCAATTAGTGCATTGCACTGAAATCTTGCACTATTGGGCTTTCGAATTTGATATTAGATTAAACAAATTGAAAATGGAAAACTGAAGAACAACTTCCTAGAAAATTTCAATTTCATTTCGCAAAAATGAATCAAATTGCATATAATATAGAACATACATGAAAATCATAACCGGATGCAGATAAATCCGTCTCGGTGGGTGGGAAATTAATTTTGGAAACATTAACATCTGGTATTGTTAGTAGTTAGTAGAGATGGACAGAACAGCTACTTTTGAATCACGTTGCTACCTGTGATTGCTACTTTCTTATATCAGTGAATTTAAACTGTGACTGTGATCACGGTTAGTAAACGTCGTAACACCTTCTGAAATTGTTAATGTTTTCTTAAACATGTTTTTGATATGATTCTGCTAATATTTGTCCACCCGGTCATGTAAATAGGGTTCCATTTAATATTATACCTGTGACTGAAGGTAATATTTTGGCTATATTATCTGCTATACCAAATAAATATACAACTATCCTTGATTCAGTTCAAAATTCATGAAGTATTTAGAGATTTATGCAGAAAAACAGAATGTTTGTCCAGTAAATTTGAAAAGTTGGAAAATTTTAGGTATGTGGCAAATGTTTTCCTATTTTGGTTTTACCTGTGAAAAACGCATCTTTTGAAAAATTATTTGCTCTGTTCTCGAAGAATTATTTTGAAATAAAATCATTAACCAATAGAGATATAGATTTTTGAAAATTTTCGTTTTAATTTTTTGAGCACTTGGCCAAAATTATCGCAGAAAAATATATAAAACGTGGAGGCAAAATTCCATAAAAAATTATCATCAATGGCCGAATTACCGCTTATTCGAAAGCAATTTAGTTTTTGTAAATTCAACAATTTTCAATACAGAAAATCCTCAAAAATCCTTTTGAAGATTTTCGTTCTAATTTTCTAACACTTGAACCAAATCGTCGCAGAAAAAAATATAAAAATGCAGGAAAAATTCCATATGAAATCATCCTCAATGGCCAAAGTAACGCTAATTCAAAATCAATTCGGTTTTCGTAAATCCAAAAATTTTCAATAGGGATATGGATTCTTGAAGATTTTCCTTTTAATTTTTTGAGCACTTGAATGAAAACATCGCAGAAAAAAAATATAAAACGCGTAGAAAAAATTCCTTAAAACAATATCCTCAATGGTCGAAGTATCGCTTATTCAAAATCAATTTGGATTTTGTAAATTCAACAATTTTTAATGGAGATATGAATTTTTGAAAATTTTAGTTTTATTTTTTGAGCAATTGCATGAAAACATCGCAGAAAAAATATAAAACGCGCAGACAAAATTCCATAAAAAAATCATCCTCAATGGCTGAAGTATAGTTAATTCAAAATCAATTTGGTTTTTGTAAATTCAACAATTTTCAATAGAGACTTGAATGAAAACATCGCAGAAAAAAATATAAAACGCGTAGAAAAAATTCCTTAAGACAATATCCTCAATGGTCGAAGTATCGCTTATTCAAAAATAATTTGGTTTGTGTAAATTCAACAATTTATAATGGAGATATGGATTCTTGAAATTTTCAGTATTAATTTTTTGAGCACCTGAATGAAAACTTCGCAGAAAAAAAATAAAACGCGCAGACAAAATTCCATAAAAAATTATTCCCAGCGGCCGAAGTATCGCTTATTCAAAATCAATCTGGGGCTTGAAAATTCAACAATTTTCAGTAGAGATATGGATTTTTGAAGATTTTCGTTTTAATCTTTTGGGCACTTGAATGAAAAGAAAAAAATATAAAACGCGTAGAAAAAATTTCTTAAAACAATATCGTCAATGGTCGAAGTATCGCTTATTCAAAATTAATTTGGTATTTGCAAATTCAACAATTTGTAATGGAGATATGGATTTTTGAAAATTTTAGTTTTATTTTTTTGAGCACTTGAATGAAAACATCGCAGAAAAAATATAAAACGCGCAGACAAAATTCCATAAAAAATTATCCTCGGCGGCCGAAGTATTGCTTATTCGAAATCAATTTGGTTTTTGTAAAATCCACAGTTTTTAATGGAGATATGTATTTTTAAAAAATTTTATTTTCATTTTTTGAGCACCTGAATAAAAACGTAGAAAAAAAAAATAAAACGCGCAGACAAAATTCCATATAGATTTATCCTCAGCGGCCGAAGTATCGCTTATTCAAAATCAATTTGGGGCTTGAAAATTCAACAGTTTTCAATAAAGATATGGATTTTTGAAGAGTTTTTTTTTAATTTTTGGAGCACCTGAACAAGGAGCATTTGGAGATTTTTGCAGTTTGGTAAATTGTGTTTTTTTTTCTGTTCATGAAGTTTGCAATTTCAAAATTAGTTTCGTGGTATTATTCTAAAATGTATGTTTAGATATTTGCACTGAATCTTAAATTAAAATGAATTTTAAGTCATTTTGGGTTTATTAAGTCGTCGGACTCATCACTTTCGATCACAGCGAGTTTGTAGTTTAATTCCATGCCGGGCAAGATATTTTTTTCGTTTTCATAAAATCTCAATTAATTAACTAAAAATTGTTAGTACATAAGTTAAAATTTATTTCATTTTATATGGTATACTATGGAATTTTATAAATATTTGTCTTTTTTATTAAATATTTATTCAAAATTTAAATGGGAGAATAAAGTAATGAATATTAAATAAAATAACGGTAGAAACGCCAAAGTGGCGAAATCTACTTCCCCATCAGCAACTAACTACACTGATGAGACCTGAAAGATCGAAACCGGTCTGTAGGTGTTCTGATGGGGGAACAATATTTAATGTTCAAATAAAATAACATTTAGAAATGCCACCTTGTACTGTCTTCTTACAATTATGTTTTAAGTAACAGTCACAGTTTAAGTAGCAATCCCATTTGTCACAGTTTAAATAGCAGTGATTTAAAGTTTGCGGTGATTTAAAGTAGCAGTGATTTTAAGTAACAGTGACTTTAAGTAACAGTGATCAGTGATATTAAGTAGCAGTGATTTTAAGTAGCAGTGATTTTAGGTAGCATTGATTTTAAGTAGCAGTGATTTTAAGTAACAGTGATTTTAAATAGCATTGATTTTAAGCAGCAGTGAAATTAGCGTATTAGTAACAGTAATGACCTGTGATTTTTCAATACCAGTGAAAAATCACAGATACGTGAAATATCGCCCATCCCTAGTAGTTGGGTAAGTTCTATTACATCAGAGAGGGTAATGGTTTACCGTCTTCCTTCTTTAATTTCTGTAAACTTGTGCGTTCGACGATGTTGCCTATCATCGAATATCCTTGTTTTTAGCATCTAGAGCATCATCAGAAAATTGTCCGATTGGTAAGGAAGCCATTTCCATGATCGTGTAGCCACGTATTACAACAATATATAAATGTTGGCATCGGGTATCAAGAATAAAGCTCAATCTTTAAGTACTAAACTCTGAACTTGCCGATATTCACAGCGAAACCGCTTGATATTGTTTACAAAATGACGTTGTAACTCGCTACCTCCAAGTGTAAAAAAGGGCCCATAAAAATTTAATTATTATCATAAATTTTAAATACTTTTTCATTAACATTGAGCATTTATCAAATAGTAAAACATGTTTATTATTAATAATAAAGACGAAATATAGCCTGAATATATGAATATTCAACCTGTTCGTGACTGCAAAATTAAGTCTTACTGAGACTATAAACAAATAACTTATTGAAATCAGTGCCACGCCGGATATTGAATGATACAAAATAAATTTGCATATTATTATTAGTACTACTAGTGAAATAACATTGGTTTAAGATCGTTTATTTCTACATACAGGACAAACTTTAAATTTATTCTAAAATTAAGTTTGAAAACTTTAAACTGTATATGTTATTATTAAAATGAAAAAGCTAGAAAAACATTTTGACAAAGACACACAGTGCTAAACTTATCTAGTTATCTAGTGTAAGCAGATGAAACAAATTTAATAATAACTAAATGTAAAATTGAACCATAAAATATGTACAATGTGTACATTTATTTAATGCATCTGCAACAAGTGTTCTCAAAAGTTCTCAAGTTTAATAATACAGGGTGTTAGCCGGAAAGTTTTGTTACTTTATTTTTGTATAACTTTACGAAAAATATAAACAAAATAGTTTAATGCTGGGAAATATGGATAGAAGACAATGCCAGCTAAATGTCCATCTCTGGGGACTCTTAGAATATTTTTCATCACATTTTCACACATTTCAACCGTCATTTTATTAATTACGTCACGAATATTCATGTGTTTGTGATTAGCATACATCTTATTTTTAGATATTCCCACAAAAAGAATTTAGAAATTAGGCGACCATGGGCACCAATCGACATCACTATTTCTTAAATAATTTGTTGTGGAAACAGATATATCTGTAATTCCTTTGGAACATTGGCTGTATGTGAAGTTACGCAGTTTTATTAGATCCACATGTTAAGCAAGCCCAAAGCATCCAATTCTGATCTTAAAACGTTATCAATCATGTTACGATAACATCCTCCTGTAGCAGTTATCGTAACGCCGTTCATCTTCAAAAAGTACGGGCCAATGATTCCTCTAATCTTTCCCAACCGTTTTGAACCAAGCGCCCACTTTATCAGGTTCTGGTTCTTAATTCGCCCACTTTAATTTGACAACAACTTG
Organism: Ocypus olens; assembly: GCA_910593695.2. Taxonomy (NCBI): domain Eukaryota; kingdom Metazoa; phylum Arthropoda; class Insecta; order Coleoptera; family Staphylinidae; genus Ocypus; species Ocypus olens. The sequence continues at coordinate 30,277,943 of OU343061.1, read as the reverse complement.
AACTTACATGATAATCCCTAAAATAATGTAGCTTAGGTTTAGGTTAGATGTTAGTGAAACATAAAAAATGGTGATGTGGCCATCATGTTACTTTCTCCGACTTGATGGTATCACAGCCATTTATATTTATGTTTTCATGAAATGTTTATTTTCAATTGAAATCATATTTTAAATGTACATCGAGCGTTGTGTAAACTCAGGGGGGGTTAATTGAATAGGGATAATTGGAAACGCGACATCCACGCCATCTCACAGTCATCTGGCCTAACTAACGTAATGCAACGGTGCCAAATCTATATACAAATCTTTGTAACCAAGCAATATGGTCATATTTTTGTTGGTTAAATTTATTTTAGGTATTTAAGAACATCCAAACATCTGGTAATATTCAAAGTCCACTAGTGTTAATTGTTTGTTTAAGTCTATTTGATAAATTTTTAAAGCAAAATAGACTTTTGAATAATTTCACAAATGAGATATGACAACATCTATTTATTATCAAATTGCCCGCCTTTTTAGACGTACATAACCTCAATAACGTCACGAGTTGAATTGTTATTTGGCCAGGTATTTATAATTCAAATTCAAGTTAATATTCTTAAACCTGAAAGAGTGTGCAATAGGTAAATTAAGTACTCTTAAGGCACCTTATTGCAGTAACGTTTATACCCGCGATTCAAATATTAAAAATAAAGCTTTCTTTACATTTCCGAAGTGTCCTAATCACAGAGATGAATGGGTTAATTCCATTGAATGTATTACTCTAAAAAAATTCCACTTTCAAAAGTTATGCACATTTATGAGGACCACTTTTTAAGTATTTATTAATTCCTGTAGAAAATATTTAAAGTGGAATGCAATTCCGACAATTTTTAATTTACCTTCTTGTAGTACTTCTTCCAGTACAGTTCCTGCAAAATCTTTTTTAAAACGGCCCCTTCAAGAATGTAGCTCACTTCATGATTTAACATCTGCCCCAAAAAGAATTAGTTTGGAAAAAATTTCAAGCGAATCCCCTTCAACATCATTTAGAGCTTTACATTTTGCGTTTGATTGAGTCTAAGCTCTTTATAAAGCAAGTGTCTGTGATTTCCGCTTTTATTTGGATGCGTCGCACTGATGAGAACCAAAAAGTTCGAAACATTTGCAAAAATGAATTGTAAAGTCGCAATTTTAAATTTCCCGCTGGCTCGATGTGTTTGGCCAGATGACTCGCAGACGGCGCTGATGGCGTTTCCAAAAGTTAACATTGAACTGTCTCTCTTTATCCTTAATGCTCTGTGTGTAAACTCGAATGAAACTGACGTTTAAAACGTCAAAATTATGAAAGATGGAAAAATTATACTTCAAATTCAAAAACTCAATTTACTCAAAAACTAAAGGGATTTTGAAAAAAAACCTTATTCTTTACAAGTTGTTCATTTTAGCATTCTCTACAATTATTATTGAAACAAATTTGCTGTAACTATTATCGTTTTATAATTATAAACCAAAAATAAAAAAATAATAAATTTTTTCTCGAATAAAAATGATTTTATGAAAAATGTTTTCAAGCAAAAGATGTTCATTTCTTTGTTGTCTTCAATGTTTGTTTAAAAGTTTTTATGATATTTTTCATATTTAAGAAAATATTGACAAAAAACAAAAAACAGTTAAGGTAAACACCCACTTCCTTTGTACGAAATTTTACCAAAAGATTTTTAATTCTTCAGATTATCAAATAAGACGTATGTTCAAAGTTTCATATCAATTGCTCTATTAGATTTTAAGATACAGCGCGCACAGACAGATTCACACACACACACACACACAGCCACAATTTTTTTTTTTACAGAAATTGTTAAAATGGCATCTAGGGATCCCAAAACGGATATTTCCGTAAAAAAAAAATTTGAAAAAGAAATCACGATCACAATACTTTCTCGTACTTCGTAACGGAGAAAGTAAAAAGAAACGAAGTAAAACAATTAGTATAGATAGATACACCATATAGGCGATATCTATTGTCTTAACGTTGCACCAATTGTATTTAGTCTGTTTAACAAAATCATTAAAAAAATTGTATCTTAAATCAGCGCAAATTGACAATATCGCAAGTTTTTCGCATCCAAAAGCAATATAATCGTGTTTTCATTGCCTAAAATTTGCCGAGTTGTTGACGTCTTTTAATTTCAACGATTTATATGTTGAAAAGTAATAACTTTAGTGAATTTTTAAAAAATACTAAGAAATATTCACGACGAGTCAAGTAAAATAGTCAATCGGAAGTTTTAAAAGCAACAAAATCCCGTTTCTGATTTTTAAAAATTGCTGAGGTGTTGCACACGTTTTTTGGTTATGATGATTTATATGCTAAAATGTAGATAATGTAGTGTTCTAAAAAATATTAAGAAATATTCATGTCAGGTCAACGAAAATTCTCCAAATTCAAAGTCAACAAAATAGCTTTTCTGATTTTGCAAACTTGCCTAACTTTAGAACTTATTTGATATAGATGATTTTAATGCCAAAATGCAGAGAATTTGATATATTTAAAAAAAATTAAGTTAAAAGATAACAAATTCGCGTTTTCCATTTATTAAAATTACTAAGGTTGAGAGCATTTTTTGATTGTGATAATTTATATGCTAAAATATTGCGAATTTAGTGTGTTTTAAAAGGTATAAATAAATATTTATGTCAAAGCAACGAAAATTGCCAAAACCTGAAATTTTCCAAGTTTACGGTCCATAAAATCATGTTTTTTGATCTTGAAAAATTGCCTAACTTCCGAACACGTTATTTGATTTTGATGATTTAAATGCTAAAATGTAGCGATTTTAGTGTGCTTAAAAAATATAACGTACCAAAGAAAGTTGCCAAAATCTGTAGTTTTCCAAGTTCAAAGAAGACAAAATCGTGTTTTAGATTTTTGTGTGCTTAAATTTAAAGACTTTAGTGTAATTTAAAAAGATATTAGAAATGTTCATGTCGAGCCAATGAGAATTGCTAAAATCTAAAATTTTCCAAGTTCAAAGTAAACAAAATCGCGTTTTTGATTTTTAAAAATTGCTGTGGTATTCAATTTAAGGTATTCGATTTATATGCTAAATTGTAAGGAATTTAGTGTGTTTTAAACGGTATAAAACACATTCATAGCAAAGTGCCAAAATCTGAAAAATGCTTAAGTTCCGAATGCGTCATTCGTATTTTACGATTTAAATGCCAAAATGCAGCGAATAAAGTTTGTTATGTGTTTGAAAAACTATTAGGGAATATTCATGTCGAGTCAATGAAAATTGCTAAAATCCGGTTTTTCCAAGTTGAAAGTAAATAAATTCGTGCTTTGGATTTTTAAAAATAGCTAAGGTTAAATATGCTAAGAAGTAGAATTTAGAGTGTTTTAAATGGTATTAAATATATTCATGTCAAATAATGTAAATTGCTAAAATCCGAAATTTGCAGAGCTCAAAATCAAGTTGTTGATTTAAAAAAAATGTTGAACTTGCAAACGCGGTATTTAATTGTGATGATTTAAATGCCAACATTTTACGAATTTAGGGTGTATATTCAGAGATAATCATGTCGAGTCAATTGCCGAAATCCAATATTTTTTTTAAGTTCAACGTCAACAAACAGTCGTTTTCATTTTTTTTAAATTGCTGAGGTGTTAAATACATTTATCAGACCATGATATTTTATAGGTTAAAAAGTGGAGAATTCAGAGTTTTAAATGGCATTAACAATATACATGTGGAGATAGTGGAAGTTGCCAGAATCCGACATTTCAAAATCAACAAAATGAAGTTTCTGATTTTGATAAATTGTTTAACTTACGAACGTGTTATTTGATTTTGAAGGTTTAATTTGCAAAATATACCGAATTTTGTGTTTTTGTTTAATAATATTTGGTTCTAATTTCGAGAGATACGAGGGTTGGGGCAAAAATCATGGCAACTATTTTTTTTCTTGAAGATACCAGTCGTTGGAAAATGTGACATATACAGACGAAAGGACAAGTCTTAACTACATGTGTGGACAATGAATAGCACTGAAATATCGTAACACACTAATCTATTACGGTAGTATACAGGGCAATATGGCCTTCACCGTGCAAAAGAATAATAACACAGTACACATAAAGTTGACATGACAAACCCGGGCCTTAAGACCCTCAATGTAGTATCCTACGACTGTCACTACACGCTGCCAACGATGTGGGAGACGCTGAATACCATCAGCCTCAGCATTTGCCCCACCATGTGTGAATCGGGTCATCTCTTGGCGCACAGCATTAGCAATGTCCTCTCGTGTTGCAAACCGCCTGCCACGTATTGGTTCCTTAATCTTGGGAATGAGATCAAAGTCACAGGGCGAAAGGTCAGGAGGGTAAGGTGGGTTCTCTAATTCTTCCTATCCCCAACGTCGGAGTAGCTGTAGTACTGTGCGGTCACTGTTCTGCCATGTGGAACAAAGTGGTAAACAATGACACCCCTGATGTCATACGCGACAATCAACATCAATTTTACTGGGGAAGGATTCTGACGGAACTTCTGGTGCCTTGGTGATCCAGGATATCGCCACTCCGCGGACTGACGTTTCAGTTCCGGTTTGTATGCTCTGGCCCAAAATTCATCGACGGCGATTATTCGTGACAAGAATTGATCGCCGTCCTGTTGCCAGCGTACAAAGTGGTCGGAGCATATTGCATAGCGCACCCACCTTTGAACTTCAGTCAGTGCATGCGGTACCCACCGCGAAGCGATTTTGAGTAGCTGTAGCTCGTTACGCAATATCCTCTGGACGGTGCGTTTCTCGATGCCACTTGCCCTCTCTAACTCCAGTAACGTCCATCGTCTGTCTGTGTTGACACACGTCCTTGCTGAAACTTTCCTACCCACCGTGCTACTGTAAGATATGGTAGGGCATTTTTTCCAAGGGCTTCTACTAATTCACTGTGACATTCCATCGCTTTTCTCCCTCCGAGAACGGCTAACTGCCAGCTATCACAGAGCCATCTGTTGTTCTGCATACATACTATGCCTGCAGAACTTCCACACGACACATACGTTTGTGATCCGTTCACATATCTACAAGAAAAAAAAGTTACCATGACTTATGCCCCAACCCTCGTATAATCTTGAATCATCATTTTTTAGGCGATTTGAGCCATCCCTGCCCTCGATATTCAAAAACTATTTGCCCTCGCTAAATGACCATCGCCCCCCAAATGTGACTTGTCAGATAAACGCCCAATTTAAACGTCGATCGTCCACCAGGGGGGGGGGTTACGTTGAGAAACACTACTCTAGACAATATAGCGCACCATATTATTACTATTAATGGATGTAAACGTGACTTAATTAGCCTGTTTTGCTTTTTAACATATTTATTTAATTTTAAATGGGCCTCATCACTAATTGTGATGTTGTCATGGATACTGCGGTTGTTATGAGCAAGCAAAAGGTCCTGTTGAAGAAGCTGTTGTGCTAACTGAATTTTAAATGCATATAAATGCAAATTTTTATGCATAATTTTCCATAAAGTTGTTGACATAAGTCAGTGTCGAAGTGCGTTGATGGGTTGTTTTGAACAGCAGCAATGTTGTTTTCAGTTGATCCCCTCGTACGTTGTGGCTCAGATATGTGCTTATCTATCTTCAAAATTATTCACTAAACTATAAATAGTGACTTTTGTTGGCACATCATTTCTACCCAATATTTAACTAATAACATAATTGATGATTAACTTTGTTAGAAGATTTTTACGATTTAAACATTGGTTTATCGTATATTTTGCCACATATGAACTGTCAAAATTTAAGATTACTAAAATGGCCACCAGAAAAAAGTGGTGAACCTACCCGGAGAGTACCCCGTATAATAATAACGATCATTTTTAGTATAATTTGTTATTTCAATAAAGTTAACATAACAAGTCAGGTCTAAATTTAAAACCCACTGACATGAATTCGAATGCGCTAAGAAGACTAATAATATTGGCAAAGGCAATGCACCTCTTCACAAGGAAAAAAACTGAAAAGAATATTTTTTTGGCCTCGGGAACGTAGCCCATATGGCAGGCTCAAGGCGGCTGCTATATTGTATATACAAATTGGTGAATAAATGAATAAATTAATAAATGAATAATGCCAGACGTATCCACAATAACCATGGACCCGACCGAATACTTCTCAATCCCCGAAAAATATTTCGGCCGGGCTGGGATTCGAACCCACACGGCACGCGGTGCAACCGGCACAAGCGCTCGCCTGTACCCTCTACCAACGGGCCGCCCTGAAAAGAACATAAAAGTGGCAAAAAGGGTAAAATTACTCAGTTTAAGGATCATCTCAGGTTCGAGTTCTGAGACATTTCTGTTCATAGCTTAAGAGTACAATTAAAAAAAAAACACCATTTTATAAATAAATATATTTGAACTCTGATTTTGATGTTACTAAAACGTGATTTTAAACCTCAACGAAAATATTCTTAATCTAACAAAAAATAGGGTCGCATTGGACTTCAATAAACCCTAGGCCCCAAAAAATATAGATTCGCCCCTCACAAATATGCAATGAAGTGCAACTTGAACTACTAGATGTACGCATATGTATGCCAGACAACAATGTATAGCAAAAACGTCTGATAAAAAAAAAACTCTTATTCAAGTTATATGTTAAGATTTCCGACACGTATTACGATGTATATCCACAGTTCGCATTTGAAAGTGGCTGGAGAACAAACTGAATACAAAGAAATGAAATAGGGAGTTTGATTTCAAAAGTAACTGCAATTTCAATTAAATTTCTTCAAATGGGAAGTTTTAGCATACTAAAAAAAACTTCAATTTAATAATACCATTAAAGTTTTTCAATAATTTATATTCGAAAAAAAAACATAAATGGAATATCTCCCCCCTCCCATATTCTGACAAATACAAAACTATACTTACATACCAAATTTCACATTGCACAATTCTTACCCCCTTCCCATTTCGATTGTTTTTACCTTTCTCGCCCTTTGCAGCGAACCATCTGTAAGATGTTTACATTAACTTAATTAATTATGAGTTAAGATTAATTTGTTTAAAAGAATCTGAATTAGTTTTTTTTCATTTTCATGTTGAGCTAGATCAACACTAAGAAAGGATCAGCTTGAAGATGAAGGAATCCCCGAGGACTGGCTTTTAGGAAAGCTTTTACTTGATTTTGAGCCAAAGGAAGGAACTCAACTACCAATAAATGGAGAAATTTTGCAAATGTTGGTGGGCCAACGAAGAAAGCGAAGAAGGACTATGCCCTTAAAATTGTTATTGAAAAGGTTGGGGTTTCCTGGCAATTGGCGAGAATTCTCAAAAAGGGTATCAATATTCCCATAACAGACCCAACAAGTTTATCACAATCTCCGACAATACCCGGAAACACAAGAGTGGGAAGAACTTTCTAGATGAGAAAGATGCATTTTTGAAAAAAACGCTGTCACTATTATCGAACATAATATATGCAGAACCTAATATATGATAGCTGAGGACATACAGTCAGTTTCCAGAAGACTAGCGTACAATTCGCAAAATCGAATGGATAAGTCTCATTTTAAAAAGTGTACTATCTTGAATCAACGAGCTCAGAGGAAACACCAGCAGCCCTAATTGAAGAAAACACAGGTACAGTCTTGAGCTTGTAGCACTCATAGCTGATGGAGAACAAGAAAAGGAGCCTCTTGATCCGGACAAGTAGTATTAATCGCCCAAAGCGTTATTCATTGTCAACACACTCAATCTACCTCACAACCCATTCAAAAGCAGAAATATATCTACCATGGTAGACAGGCTTAATCTCTCAGCAGGTCCGTGAACAGCTTTAATTGGAGCAATCCTTTCTGAAGGTGGAGTCTATCTTGACGTTTCTACCTTCTCTTCCCTCAGTTGGAAGTACAGGGTCCGGCACTGGAATTTGACACATTTTAACGCGCCACTGCCTGACACATGAATGGGTGGGGGAGTCTGTTTATGACTGATGTGTTTGTTATTACATGCAGTTTACTAGCTATGGAGAATTGGCCGGTAAATCAACGCGTGTTCGCCGTGACGGCTTACATTGAAACGAAGTCTGTTATTACGGTCCAAAGACGATTTCGGGCTGAGTTTAATATCCCAAGACGTGGTCGCATTCCATCGTGGAACATTATTTTGCAATGGTTTAAGAAGTGGAATGCGCATGGAACTGTCTGTGATAGGTTTGCTGGTTCTTCCCGTACTATGCGAACGCCTGAAAATATTCGAAGAGTTGAGGAAGCAGTAACAACCAGTCCAACACGTTCAGCGAATAAACATGCAAGGGCTCTAAGCCTATCAGATCGTACAGTGCGCCGTATTTTGCATGATGATCTTAAGTTTCATCCTTATAAAATACAGATTGTTCATCAATTATTCCCACAAGATCCACCTAACAGACTTGCATTTTGCAGGGAATTTGTAAGATGATTGGGAGGAAATATAAAGATAAAGCTCATTTTCATTTATCGGGTTTTGTTAATAAACAAAACTATCAATATTGGTGTACTGAACAACCAATGCAGTTGCATGAAAAACCTTTACATGCTGAAACAATTACGGTTTGGTGCGGTACTGCAACCTTTGGGATTATTGGACCGTATTTTTTTTAAGAGAAGAATCGAACTGTAACCGTTACCTCGGAGCGATATTTGCTCCGAGGTAACGAGCGATATTTGCAAATGCTACAAACATTTCTTACTGCCGAATTATGTAAATTGAGAGTTAAAGATCACGAACTATGGTTTCAACAGGATGAAGCAACTAGTCATACCGTTATGCAGTTTTTAAGGAATAAGTTTCCTGGGAGATTAATTTCCCGAAATGAAGACCTTGCCTGGCCAGCACGTTCTCCTGACTTAACGACTCCAGATTGTTTCTTATGGGCGTACTTAAAGTCTAAAGTGTATCTAAGCAAGCCCCGCACACTGGATGAGCTAAAGAACAACATAACTGAGGAGATAAGAAGAATTGATGGAAGACTTCGAGGCGCAGTTATGAACCACATCCGAGAAAATATTGAAAAATGTATAGAGTTTAATGGTGGACATTTAAATTCTGTAATTTTTAAAAAATAATGAAACTGTTAAAAACTGCATTCAATGAGTATTATTTTTCAGATTTTTACTTCTTTTTACAACAAAATATCTAATCACTACAGTGTAGCGAAAAACGTCACATTCCGCTGCCGGACCCTGCACTTGGAGATTCGAAAAGCTGTTTCAGAATAAATAAAGGATACATTTATGCCACCTAAGCATGCCGTACTACACGGAGATAGAAAACTTGTCCCAACCATAAAAAAATAGAACAAAGAACGTCTGGGAATTCTAGTCTCTGATATTCCAAGTACAAAAACGGAAATTCTTAGGAGTAACTTTAATAACCAACAGTATAGGACAAGCTAACGCTACTTGGGCCACAGTTAAAAAGTTGAAAATATGTACGAGCCCTCGTCTTCGATACGACTGCATCCTACTCCGGCTGGAAAATAGGAGCATGTGTGAAACTCGAGACATGTTTAGATAAAAAGTTGCTCATGCGTGCCTACCACCGTATTCTATTCGAAAGAATATTGTGTGCCGTCCACAAAGAACTGCTTGGTAAGACATCCTGAAAGCCTCTTATTATTTCATTTCAGAGATTCAATTTGAAAAATTACCGACACACCCTTTCAGTCGAGAAATGGCCCCTGAAGTTGAAAATGGAAAATGTTACACAATCTCTAAAAAGATTTCTTTGCCCTGTCTTTAATACAAAGCAAACACTTCCACGATATGACTACAGTGGATGTGCAGAAATCATGCTCATGATTCTGGGAGCAAAACCTAAGCGAAGCGAACACTGGTTGCCACTAATTCGAAGCTTCGCAACTTCGAAGCTTCGAAGAACCCAAAGAAATGAAGAGAACTTTCGAAGTTTTCGAAGATTCGTAGTTTCAATTTTCAAGTTATGAAGTTTTCGAATTTTTCAATCCCAAAACCCTAAATAGTTAGGTATTTAAACTCTTACGTAATTTCAAAATTTTTACTATGAAAACCCAAGACGAAACTTAAGATGCGCATGCAGAGTTGCTCTAATAATAAATTAACATCAGACTAATGTATTGGCAAGGTAAGAAGCAATAACATATCTTGGAAAATTAATTTTGAAATATTATTTTTATTTGTTAATAATCGCGAAATGAGACTTCGAAACTTAAAAAATTTCAATCTTCAATATTCAAAGATTTTCTATGAATCGTCAAAGCTTTGAAGCTTCGAACCTTCGAACCTTCGAACCTTCGAACCTTCGAAATTGGAAATCTTCGAAAAAAAAATCCAGCCCTAGTTGCGGCCTTGTGCTCGATGGATGCCATCAATTTTGTATTCAGCTAAAATGTTCGCATTCAGTGCTCAAGCTAGAATGGCAAGGTCAGGTTACAAAACTAGATAGGCTGTGCAAGTTCAACGTAATAGAGAGCATTGAACTTGCACAGCCTATCTAGTTTTGTAACCTGACCTTGCCATTCCGGCTTTCTGCGCCAGTTGGAGTTGATGCACTATGGAATGATCTTAAACTCTGGCACGACTTATGCGAATATAGGAAATATGATAATGAAGTAGCCAATGCAGCACTCTATGCATTATATAGGCACTCCTGGTATTTGACAAAAGAGTCAAATCATCTGCCGGATGCAGAATGGTAACCGATTGCTAAGCAATTGGGTTGAACACCACGATCAAACGAGTTTGAAGAGGCCCTCCAACATTCCCAATTTTGAATCAAAACATAAAACTTGGTTCTTGTTTGAAGCCATGGACATTGATACAGTATGGTTTAAGAAACCTTTCCGTTATTGACAAGTGTATTCAGATTACCAGGAGGCAAAAATGTTATTATTATTTTTTCATTGACGTCAGCAACTTGTCATTGTAGGGACGAAATGTTATTATGTTATGGTATTTCAGAGCGTGCAGTAGACTTTACAGCCACAATCACCAATGATGAACTCCAGAAACAATACCTGTAGCAAGTGATAGAACATCGGAGGAAATCTATCCCCAACTTTAAGAAATCCAATTTGACCAATCTGTGAACGGGAAGAAATGTGAACTGTGGTACGTGATTGTGAAGTATAGTCTGTTAATTTATACTATTTTATGCTTTTAATCTTTTTTAGAAGCTTGGAGATTAAGTGTGGTGTAATATGAAATATTTTTTCTACTCCCACCTCTAAAATGTCATTTATCGCATATGTTTCCATGACGCTAAATGATTCTGTAAATACACCTTGACAAACTGTGACTGTGCATTTTAGTCATGAGCTTAAGTTAGCTCGAAACTCAAAATCAAGTTAGTTGTCACTTATCAACAATTTGAAAAATAAAAAATTAATAAATGAAACAAGGAATACTTTGAACTTAAATCAAATAAATAATATAAAACATCAAAGAAATTTAGGAGAATCAATGATTTCCTTCAGCAATTGTCATAATGTCGCTAACATAACTGTTAATGTATACTTACCATAGTAGACTAATTTAGTAATATTGTACTATTATGTTCATTTAAGATAATAAAATAATTTAAAAATTTTACCAATTTAGTTGTAGAAAAAGTATAGTATGCAATTAGTATTATAAACTTGTCAAGGCACTCGTTATTAAACATTCGCCCCGCTCGTGCCTAATTAACTATTGACTCAAGTGCCGTTTATAACACTTGTTGCATAATATACTATTATAATTAGAGATGCCCTTGATATAATTAGTGTTTTTTTAATTTTTTGTCCAGATATATTAAAATATTGAGAAAATTTACAATCGAAGTGGGCAGGGGGCAGATTTGTCCGATCGGAATGAAATTTGATATCAAATCATACTTTTGTATTTCTAACAGCGTGGAAGGGGAAACCTAGATTTTATATTTTTTATTTTCGAAATACCCTATTGAATGAATATTCATATATTCAGGCTACTTTTCGTCTTTGTTTAATTATGTTTTTAGTATACATTTAAACTAAGATAGGCAGACAGTTCAAGAACCGGTTCAATGAACCGGTTCTTAGCAAAGAGCGCTCAGGAACCGGTTCGGACAAAAAGAACCGCGGTTCATACTAGAAACCGCATGAAGTTCGTGCAAATAGCGTTCCCGTTGTTAACCGCTTGAAGTTATGTGCGGAAATTTCATACGGTTCTCGTGATTTTTTTTAGTCCAGAAATTGAATTTTTAGTTTTGGAATTTTAAATCAAAATGTGAATATGTTTAATTCAATTTAAAATTTTCTCAAGGATCTTCTTGACGCTTGTCACTTTAAGTCAAATTTTGACATTCATTAGTCATAAAGTCTTTTAACTTTAATTAAATTTAATATTTTTTAAGTCAAAATTAGTCGTTTTTTTATGTTTGATGATTTTAAGTCAAATTTCGACATTAATTTAAACATAAAGTGTTTTAACTTTAATTCAATTTGGCATATTTTCTAGACGATTAACGACTAAGTCAAAATTAGTCTTTTCTCTTGACGCGTGTTGACTTTAAGTCAAACTTACACATTAATTTGGACATAAAGTCTTTTACCTTTCATTAAATTTTTATTTTTGATACGAAAAAGGTTCAACATTATTTGCTTGCAAAATAATAATCATTTCAATATTTAATTAAATTTGACACTTTTTTTAGAGACTTTAAGTATAAAGTCAAATTTAGTCTTTTTTTCTTAACGCTTGTTGACTTTTAGTCAAATTTATACATTAATTTGAACATAAAGTCATTTAACTTTAATTAAATTTGACATTTTTTCTAGAGGGTTAAAGATTTAAGTCAAAATTAATCTTTTTTCTTAACGCTCGTCGACTTTAAGTCAAATTTCGACATTAATTTGTTATATAAAGTCTTTTAACATGAATTTAATTTGACATATTTTCTAGAGGCTTAGCGGATTTAACTAGCCATAATTAGACTTTCTTTCTCAACACTTGTCGACTTTAAGTCAAATTTCTACATTCAGTAGTCGTAAAGTCTTTAACTTTAAGTAAATTTGTTTTTTTTTTTCGAGAGTTTAAGTCAAAATTAGTCTATCTTTTGACGCTTGTCATTAGTTTGTCATAAAGTCTTAGCTTGAATTAAATTTGTAATTTTTTCTAGAGACTGAGCTTTAAGTCAAAATTAGTATTTTTTTCTTATCGCTTGTTGACGTTAAGTCAAATTTAGACATTAATTTGCAAATAAAGTCTCAATTCTACCCGAATTTGAAATTTTTTTCTAGAGGCTTAAGGGTTTAAGCCAAAAAAAGTCTTGATTTCTTAACGCTTCTCAACTTTAAGTCAAATTTCGACAGTAAATTGGACATAAAATCTCTTCACTTAAAATTGATATTTTTTTGGAGGCTTAAATTCAAAATTAGCCTTTTTTGACGCTTATTGACTTTAAATCAAATTTTGACATTAATTTACACATAAAGTCTCTTAACGCTCCCCAAATTTGACATTTTTCTAGAGGTTTAACGTCTTTAAGTTAAAATTAGTCTTTCTTCTTGACGTTAAAGTCCCTTAATTTAACTCAAATTTGATATTTTTTCTAGTGGCTTAAGGGTTTAAGTCAAAATTAGTGTTTTTTCCTTAATTCTTGTCGAATTGAAGACAAATTTCGACTTTAATTTGGACCTAGTCTTTTGCCTTTAATAAAATTTGATATTTTTTTAGAGGCTTAACGGCTGTAAGTCAAAATTAGTCTTTTTTTGGGACACTTGTCAAATTTCTACATTAATTTATCATAAAGTCTATTAACTTTAGTTAAATTTCACATTTCTTTTAGATGCTTAATAAATAAATAAAAAGCAGCATAAAAAATTAAATAATATTTTATAATTTCATAATAAAGAAATTATACAATTTTGAAATAATTTATTTCATTCAAAAATTAAGAAGAGTATGATCCACCGGGTGTGCATTTTCCTGCTTTCCCGATTATTTTTGAGAAAAAGTACAAGGGTAAATAAATTTTCAGAGTTTAAAAATCTACCTGATTTGATTTATACTTACTATCGATGTGCTACCAGACAGGAGAAATTTTGAAAATTAAATGATATTGTAAAAATAGCAGAAGCCATGACAGGAAAAAATACAACTTGCAATTTTAAAAATCAATCGATTTAGAAATATCAGAAACATATAAAAAACAGGGTAAATATTTAATGCCCACTTCTCGTTTACTATAAAATACAAAAAAGGTTAAAATATATTGCAGTTGTGGGCACACCATGAATGCCCATATTATATATTTTTTTTAATTAGTTGGAAGGCTAGAACTCATTTCTATCAATCTGATATATAGCCGTAGAAAAGACCCGTGAACCGCTCCAAGGAACCGGTTCACTCCAGTGAGTGAACCGGTTCAGAACGGTTCCCGACAGTGAACCGTTTTTACCATCTCTATCAACTAATGTTAGTAAGAAGACATAAACATTTACACAAACACAATCTCAAAAGGCAACTGGCCTTTGGTCTTTCAACCTTCCAATTTTAGATTTAACATTATTTATCAAATAATCTAAGGCGATGTTTCTCGACCTGAGAACAGTTCCCGATGGCAGGGAAACAGTAATTAATGTTTACTCTGTTTATTTTGAATTCATGCGGGGCTTAATTATTTCACAGATATTTGCCAACAAAATTGTAGTCCTGTCAGATAAATTGTTATTTCCATAAAACTTAACGCGTGTTTAAGATAATCTCGCGATAAGACCGCCGGTAAATTAAATCCCACGCGAGATTGCCATTTAATTTCAATATCCCCACTTTCCTGTGAAAAAAAAAACAAACGAATTTTGACATTGCGATGGGGGAAATTAGGGCCTTAATTAATGGCAATTTAGCAGCCTGTCATTACTCAACGCCCGATAAGGCGGAGGCGGCGCGGGGGGGTGGGGACGGTTGTTTGGCGTATTCGTCTGCGGAGGGAGCGTGCCGAGGGCCACTTAAGGCGTCCGCACGCCAACCCTTATTTTCGAAACACGAGCGTCCATAATTAGGGGGCAATTTTGATAAATCGCTTCCTCGAACATAAATACATGGAGAGAGCGGACGTAAATTGCCAACCGGAACATACTGCACCATCAGACAGAATGACATCTTTATATCACATAAGAATGCGGGGAGTGCTGTGGAGAAAACTGACGTGTTCTACGATAAAGGTTCGTAATACTATATTAGGTAACAAGAGTTGTAAAAGTCATTTCACGCGTACGTGAACAAATTACGTACGAAACGTCTAGCGCCAAGTAACATAATCTTACGTGTGCATAATTGCTTTACAGCTCGCGTCGTAACTATACTTTACCTACCTACTTATATGCCATACTTAACCTACGATCACACATTTATTTGGTTAAAATAAAGACAAATTGAAATAAAATTCAAAGTGAAGATTACATTTGAAGGCCCTACTTAATTCAGTGTTGCCACACGTTCGAAAACGAATTACCGTACCCGCGTACTCTGTAATACCGTACTTATTAATAAATTACCGTACATACATGTTAGATGTGATAATTTATTAGGGTGTGGACTACCAGCAATACACACTTATAATGATGTAAACTTACGATTTCAGAGGTCGATTTTTTTTTACCTAAAATATCACATAAGAAACGTTTTTTCTCCCTTTTAAAAACTCGTTCTATTGGATTATTTCGGGGATTTACACATTTTTCTACGAATTTGTTACATAAATCGACGCTAGATGGTCCTATTTGCTAATATAATGTTAACTATCGGGGCGAGATAGATTTTAATACTTCCCATAGGCAAGGGCGTTTCCAACCAACTAGTCTAGGGGGGGTAATTAAAAAAAAAGATAAATAAACTGGTGCTTCCGCTCTCATACACCTGTTCCGTGAAATCTCCCTATCCTTTTCCAACGTTTTAAAGCGTTGGAAAAATTTACCGGTTATATTATTTGTTTGGAATATGAAATATCGGTAATTTTTAACATTAAAAATTAATTGTTAAGCGAAGAATTCTTACGGGGGGTAATTACCCGATTATGCCCCCTTTGAAACCGCCACTGCCCATAGGCAGTGTTGCCGTCTCAGCGGAAAATCCTCTAGATCTGGCGGATTTGAATCCGCATTGCGGAGTAATTTTCGTTTTAGCGGCTGGCGAATTTTCTAACGGAATTGTATTGGATAGTTGAGAAAACTAGCGTAATTCAATTTAAATTTGAACTTTATTTTCGAAACGTATATTTTACAAGAGAAAAAGCATTAATTTAAAAAAAATAACTCACGGAAAAATTAATACATTTTCGCAAAATAATGCGAATATTCTAAAATATTTGAGGAACTCTATCATATCAGACCTTATTTTCTTTTCGATTTTGGTTTTGTTTAAGTGTTCAACAACTTAAAACATTAATTTTCAAAAATTCATAACTAACACAAATATTGACTAAGTTTCAAAAATCAAGATTAATTTTAAAGGTAAATGTATTATGATTGCATCAGAGTTTTTTGTGCAATTCAATCATAGCGATTTGATTTTTTTCCAGTTTTTCCTTGTTTAAAAATTCGTTTTTAAAAATTGATAAAAGTGACACATTTTCAAAAATTAAAGTTAGTTTTAAAGGAAGATACATTTGTTATTTATCCATGTTACAGTTTTCTTTCTGAGCGCATCTTTTGCATATTTCTTACATCTTCCAATTGTTTATATTTATATATGTATTATTATTATTATGTAAAAGGAGATTCCGTTAATAAACACTATTATTATTATTATTATTATTATTATTATTATATTTCTACATCCTGTAAGTTTAAGTTTTTTTTTATATCTGTTATGACCCATATTTTTTATTTATTTATTGAAACCACTTATTTATATTATGTATATTGACCTGTATAAACCCATTTTTATTGGCACATTAAATAAATTAAATTAAATAGATGTTTTGTGAATATGAAGAAAAAAATCGATTTTTTGTCTTCAACAACTTTAAATATTAATTTTCAATAATTAATCTCACGTAAAAATTGACAGATTTTCAAAAGTCTAACTTGATTCTAAAGGCAGATGTTTTGTGAATATACTTATTAAAATTTTTGAGAAATTCTACATTTTTTTCCTCGACAACTTAAAACGTTAATTTTCAAAAATTCATAACTTACAGAAAAAGTGACGCATTTTCAAAAATTACAGTAAGTTTTAAAGTGAGATGTTTTGTGAGTATATTTAAAAAAATGAGTTTTTATTTAAGTCTTCGACAATATTATATATAATTCATAACACGCATTTTCAAAAGCCAAAGTTAATTTTAAAGGTAAATATATTATGACGGTCGATGGCCATTTGTAGCTCTTAGGAGTTTCAATAAACTGTATTTATTATTATTATTATATTATGATTGTATTAACGTTTTAAGAAATTCAATCATATCAGTATTTTTTCTTTGTTCAAATATTCGACAAATTAAAAACATCATTTTTAAACATTTATTACTCACGAACTTTCAAAAATTGAAGATAATTCAGATGTTTTGTGAATATACTATTTTTTTATTTTTTTATGAATTCTAGCATATCATGTAATATATCAAGTGTTGGAAATTACCATTTTTAACTGCCAAAAATGACAATATTCAACTGCCAAACATGACAATTTTCAACTGCCAAAAAGGCCAATTTTCAAGTGTCAGAAACGACCATTGTTAACTGCCAAAATGACAATTTTTAACTGCCAAAAATAACAATTTTGAACAGTCAAAAGTGACAATTTTTAACTGCCAAAAAGGCCAATTTTCAGCTGCCAAAGAGGCCAATTTTCAAGTGTCACAAACTACCATTTTTAACTGCAAAAAATGACAATTTTCAACTGCCAAAAAGGCCAATTTTCAAGTGTCAGAAACGACCATTTCTAACTGCCAAAATGACAATTTTTAACTGCCAAAAATAACAATTTTTAACTGCTAAAAATGATAATTTTTAACTGCCAAAAATGACAATTTGTGACTGCCAAAAATGACAACTTTTTACTGCCAAAAAGGCCAATTTTCAAGTGTCACAAACGACCATTTTTAACTGCAAAAAATGACAATTTTCAAATGCCAAAAATGACAATTTCTAACTGCCAAAAATGACAATTTCAACTGCCAAAAAAGCCTATTTTCAACTGCCAAAAAGGCCAATTTTCAAGTGTCGGAAACGACCATTTTTAACTGCCAAAAATGACAATATTCAACTGCCAAACATGACAATTTTCAACTGCCAAAAAGGCCAATTTTCAAGTGTCAGAAACGACCATTGTTAACTGCCAAAATGACAATTTTTAACTGCCAAAAATAACAATTTTGAACAGTCAAAAATGACAATTGTTAACTGCCAAAAAGGCCAATTTTTAAGTGTCGGCAACGACCATTTTTAACTGGCAAAAATGACAATTTTTAACTGCCAAAAATGACAATTTCAACTGCCAAAAACGACAATTTAAAAACCAAAAATGAACAAATTTTCAAAAATTAAAGTTTCTTTTGAAGGTATATAAATGAGTTATGATAGCATCGGACTTTTTAAAGAATTCAATCATATCGATATTATTTTATTTTTCTATTTTTTCTTTGTTCAAATATTTCGACCAATTTTCATAACTTGCATAACTTCCAAATCATAAATTGCTCAAAAATCGACTCAATTTCAAAAATCAACGTTAATTTTAAAGATAAATGTATTATGATTTCATCAGAGTTTTTAAGGAATTCAGTCATATCGATATGATTTTTTTTTCTAGTTTTTCCTTGTAAAAATATGTGACCACTTCATTAAAAAAAAAATTATAACTCAAAAATCAAAATTTATGTTAAATCTTGTGGTTATATTAAAAAATTAGAGCATTTGAGTATTTATTTTCTCTAAATTTGTTCAATTATTCGAAAACTTTCAAAAATAATTTTAAAAAAATCATAACTCGGGGAGAAATTGGTAAATTTGCCAAAATTTAAGTTAATTAATTGTAAAATAAAACTACTTTAAAATGTTTGTGGAGGTCAATTATATTACTATTTATTTGTTTTAGATTTTTTTGTTCGTCTTCAACAACTAAAAATATTAATTTTCAAAAATTCATAACTAACACAAAAATTGACTTCATTTCAAAAATCAAGGTTAATTTGAAAGGTAAATTGCATCAGAGTTTTTTTTTTGGAATTCAATTATAGGGATATGATTTTTTTTTCTAGTTTTTCTTTTGTTTAAATATTGGACCACTTAAAAATTCGTTTTTAAAAATTTATGACTCGAGCAGAAATTGACACATTTTCAAAAAACCAAGTGTATATTACGGTAATTCCATCATAAGTATTTATTTTTATTTGTTCAATTGTTCGACAACTTAAAATATTACTTTTCAAAAATTCATAAGAAATTGGCACATTAAAAAAAAATTGAGTTGGTTTTAAAGGTAGATGTATTGTTAAGATTTTAAAATTTATGTGGAATTCTTTAATATCACTATTTATTTTTTTAGATTTTGTTTTCTTCTACTACCAAAAATATTAATTTTCAAAAATTCATTCAAATTTTTAGGAATTCAATCATATCTGTATTTATTTTTCTTTGAATTTGTTCATTGTTTTAGCTTTGAATATTAAGCAACGTACGCAAAACGTACTGCTGAACATTATGTTAAAATAAGAGATAGATTTATTTCGTACTTTATATTTTCTAGCGGAATTCTAGTATTATGTGATCAGGTGGCAACGCCGCGCATAGGTTAGAGCAGTAGTATGCATTCCGACTCTAAGCACTCTTAAGCTAAATGTGCGTTGACTCGTTTACAACTGTGTTTAGCAATTTTATCCGATGCGTGCCGTGCGTCCGATTCCGACAAGTGTGCGCGTAACTTTATGCGGTTAATATATACCACGCCGTGAAATGAATTTTATGTGGGATGGATGTTGTGCCTCTCACATTTATATTCCCTCCACAACTCCCAACGCTCTTAATGCTACCGCGCGATAAATTTGTCGAATTAAAAACGCGGTAAAAATGCTTTTTTGCTGCATAGAACGGACTAGGGCTGTGCATAAACATTGATTAACCCTTAAAAATTCTATTACCCGATGAATCGATTGTCTGATTATTTCTCAAAAAATAATCAAAGAATCGATCATTGGATTAATCGATTATTTGGTTAACCGGCTAATCAATTAATTGATTCATAGATTGTTTGATTACCAATCAATGATTATGTGATCATTTAGTCACCAAATATCCACATTATTATTTAATTTTATTAAATTAGCAAGCAATAAATAAGTGGGTATAAGCAGTGGCGTAGCGTAGGTGCAGGGAGGTCAAACTTCTTTAGGGCGCCTGTCCTCATGGAAAAGTGTATTTCAATATAGGTATTTGTTATATGTCCAATAAAACTTCTAATGAAAATATATTCCTCCTGTGAAACCATGAATAAAAAGTCTGAAACAGCACATACTAACGGAAAATAATTGTCTATGCGTTGAATCTCAATTTCATCATTCTGAGCATAAAAAGACGTGTGACAATAAATTCTGCAAATTTGTTAATATTAATTAGTAAATATTTATTATACGTTGTTCTCTCCTATGCTCATCTCTATATTAAGCATAAATATGTATTTCTGATTATTGTATATTTTTATAGGAATAATAATTATTAATATCAAAATAGGAAACTTTTGGCGCTCGTATGATCAATGAAATAAACATTTTAATTATTTGATTAATCGATCAATCGATTATTTGATTATTTAATTAATCGTTCATTTGATTAGACGTTCAATCAACACTTACATCCACTGTTCGTTGCAATGTATTTTATGTGACCAAAGTTTATAAAGAAATTTGATTTGATCATTAACCGATTATTTGATTATTAAAAGTAATCAATAATCGATTATTTATTTCCATAATCGGACACCCTAAGTATGTATTGATATTGTTTACATGGAAATCGTAACGTAACGTAACATTATTACTGCACTCCTTTTATTACCGATTGAAATGTGTATTGAGTCACCTACGATAGATGGAAACAGTGTATAATTTATCAATTACAAAGTGCGAGTATGTAACAGAAGTTTAAATTCATCTAGTTAAACATTGGGTCATTCAGTTATTTGAGAGTGAATTCTGTTTCAACGTAACTTTAAAATGGACCAAAAGGTCGGGCCTAGTGTTGTGGTAAATCGTTCACATGTTGACGCTTTGTGCTCATCCTCTTAGCTTGATTGTGTTGCGGGTCCAAAACAGTAGGCTTTGTTTATCTAAACACTGTTGAAAGTAAGAACATTATGATGATTAAAGATTCGTCTAAAGAGGATTTGTGTAATAAATAGATTCTTAGAAGCCAATATGAATATCCAATCCATTATGTATTATTTGCGCGGCGCATCCACCAGAATTACATCTTTCTCGTGTATACAAACATATTTGAATCGAATCAATTTATGTACACTGTTCTCAACCCTATTAAATTCCACCATATTGCTGCTCACAATTACCGGAGCAGGTTGTTTTTCTTTACTTCTTGTTCTTCCGTTCCGCGCGCCCTTCCTTCCGTCCTATTTATTTTTTTTTGTTGCTGCTCCTACACGTCGCAAGATTTTAATGGGAACTAGCAAAACTTTACTCTTGATTGGTCCGGCTTCCGGCAAACTCTCGAATTGACCGATCTCCTTTACAAATTCAATTAATCATCCCAAGTTTGGCTCGAATGCAATTCCTCACCAGAAACTAGGAATTAAGGTTGAGCGTAGTATATGTTTTTCTCTACCGGGAATGTTGGTTTTGTGAAACTGTTTATAAGGCTAATGCAGTATTAATGTTAAGACATTATGTAATTGTAATAAGTTGCGTATTCAGCTGTAAACTCCAAGAATATACAGGGTGAGTTTTTTTTCATTATCACTATGGGGATCTCGGGAACGGTAAGAGATGCAGATTCGGTTAAATGGAGAAAGATTTGCAGTTTTAGAAGCTTACTTAAAATCCGTTTTTGTTTTTTAGAAAAAATGCATGGTTTACTTGATAAACACATAAATCTAAATTTTGGCAGTTTCTGTAATACGAAATATATCGTATACCGATATATAAAAAAGTCAGAGGAAAAACTTTTAGGTGTTATTGAATACTTCAATAATAATTTATTTTGATGATTGTCATTTGTTTTGTTGTGTAGATATAATACAATCTTACATTTTTTTAATGGGAATCATTGAATTATATATTGTCTGCAAACATATTATATTAACAGGATATGTAAAGCTAATAAATAAATAAGTTTATTAGGAATTATTAAGTCCTTTAGAGTATTTTTTATTATACTTATGTATTGATTTCTACTTGTAAACTATCGTTTTTGATCCATGAATTAGAGGGTGGAATAGGGCCCGCCCACCGCCTCTCGTTTCGCCCCTATTTACGCTAGAAAATCGCGTTTCGTATTATTTTTAAACTTTCAACTTCTCCAAGGAATTCCTAAAGAAAATTCTTAACTGGACAAAGTTTTGCTTATTGAAATAATGTTGATGCGAAGGATGCTGGGTGGCCCCTATTCTACAATCCGATCAGTTGACCATAACGCATTTTGCTGCAAATGTATTAATTTACAGAAACAAATTAAAAAATAACGTTGCTACGTTTTCGCTGTTGTTCTACACCTGTGCAACCCTCGTTGATGTTTAACTGGTTGGATTGTAGGATAGTGCCCACCCACCACCCATAATTTTAACCTTAGCTTAAGCTACAAAACCATATTCTTGTAATGAAATTTCTTTGTAAATTCATTGGTGATGTTGTAGCTTTAATATCAGCTGAAACGGGGGTTTTAATTGAAGTAAAAGTTGATCCGGAGGGAGGTGGGTGTTCCCTATCCTACAATCCAATCAGTTGCTCCCGCGCTAAAGTTTCCTCCAATAAATAAGTTTATTAAGAAAACTTAAGTCCTTTAGTGTTTTTTATTACACTTAAGTATTGATTTCTACCTATAAACTTTATGATCCATGAATTGGAGAGTGGAATAGGGCCCACCCACCATCCCTTGTATCACCCCTATTTACGCTAGAAAATCCCATTTCTTATTATTTTTAAACTTTCAACTTCTCCAACGAATTGGTAAAGAAAATTCCTAACTGGACAAAGTTTTGCTTGTTGAAATAAAGTTGATGCGAAGGTTGGTATGTGGGCCCTTTCCTACAATCCAAGGGTGGTGGGTGGTCACTATCCTACAATTCAATCAGCTGACCATAACACAGTTTGCTGCAAATGAATTAATTTACAGAAACAAATTAAAAAATAATGTTGATACGTTTTTGCTACTATTATTCTCCACCAGTGCAACCCTCGTTGATGTT
Source organism: Ocypus olens (assembly GCA_910593695.2). Taxonomy (NCBI): domain Eukaryota; kingdom Metazoa; phylum Arthropoda; class Insecta; order Coleoptera; family Staphylinidae; genus Ocypus; species Ocypus olens. The sequence continues at coordinate 30,254,547 of OU343061.1, read as the reverse complement.
TAAATGGTTGGATTGTAGGATAGTGATCACCCAGCACCCTTCATATAAACCTTAACTCAAGCTACAAAACCATGTTCGTGTAATCAAATTTCTTTATAAATTAATTGGTAATGCTGGAGGTTTAACAACTGCCGAGATGGGGTTTTTAATTGAAGTAAAAATTAATCCGGAGAGTGGTGGGTGGGTCCTATTCCGCAATCCAATCAGTTGAACAGAAGGTGGTTGATGTTCTACTGTTTGGATTGTAGGATAGTATAAAAATATTTTTTGCCATTTGAAAAAAAGAAGTTATTCAACTCAATAAGTTAGGACATTGCACCCCATATTTTGTATCACCCTGTATAACTTTTTATATGAAATCATGGCTGGCGCTGTAGTTCGAACCTTCAACCAAACAATAGAAATGATTGTAATGGTTTTACAACAATCTCTAGGGCTAAAGTAACTCATCTTTATTTGTTCCCTAGAATTCAAAAATTAAAAAAAGTATAGGGTGTTCCATTTAAAAAACCATAACTTTGATGTTTATCTTTTTCTTGGGACACCCTGTACATCTGGTAATCATTTCAAATTGTGCATACAGCGATCCCACGTCTATCAATTTGAAAATAATGGTTAGATTTTTTTCTATAAAATGACCGCGTCGTATGCGTTACCCCTCGCTGCAGCGTGGTATATAGCGCGCTGTATACCGGGTGTAAGTGAATTCAAGTAGACCCCAAATATCATTTGCATTTTTACTTATATTTTTATGAAATTAAGTATGGTGTTTTTAGGGAATAAAGTGCGTCGACATGTATACTTTTTTATTAAAAATTCCACTTCCGGTTTAATCGGAAATTACCATAACTTTTGTATTTCAAATGGAACACCCTGTATACTATTATATAATTGTATTCGTCTCTAAATTCTGAGTACAGAGATGTATCATAGGTGACCTTTTGTTTATTAGTTTTTTGTTTAATTCTCATTTAAACTTGTTTTTCGCGGATTGATATGAAATGTAAGATTTTTCGGACTGCTTTTAGGCCGTGAAATATCACTTTTGCGGACTAGGCTTTAAAAATGCTTATTTATGCCTAGGCTGTAAAAGTAGTTTTTTTTTAATTCTAATTCTTTAATTTTGAAATTTAGCAATTATAATGAATTTAATTTGATATTTTATCATTTTTTCTAATAGTAGTCCTAACGTCATTTATAGTGACGGTCTTTGTCTCAATAACTAACAGTCGTAATTTTTTTTCTTTTTATTAATAAATGCTTAAAATTGTTTATGTGAAAATAATTAAGTTAATGCCAAAGACTATATCCCACCAAACGTAGCATGCCGAAATGCGAATGAATTAGAACCAATCAGATTTTATATAACTTATGTTTTTCCGAAAACAAATCCTATTTCAGCTTTGTGATTATGTTTCGGCAAGTGATTGGTTTAAATAAAAACAATGTTAAACGTCAAACGTCAGTTTGCGGCTAGAACGCTCTGAACGCTATTAAAATTAGTGAAAACCCTGCATTGGAAGTGTTCCTCTTGAAGTAATTCAAGAACAAGTGAAAGCAGCCCAACCAAACCTAACGTGACCTGCCCTCGGGAAGACATTTCTACAATATTAAAAAAAACAGAGCACATAACGTGCGAAACGGGAACTGTACGTACTGTAAAGAAAATGTAGTAAAGTCTATATGGAATACCAGTGCTTAGTTAGTGCAAGAGAAGATTTTTAAAATTTTGTTTGATCCGTTTAAAAATGCAAAATTTTAACCGGCACGACATGCCCGCGATTCCAATAAATGTCTTTTATTCTTTTATTTTGTTGTAATATTTTTGTTGGGATATAGTCTGATAAATTGCTCTCGAGCATTGTAAATTATCGCAAGTTTGCACTCTTTCGACAAACTCAGTCGCATTGCTTCAGGCAACAGCCCCTCGCTCTTAAGAAGGGCTTGGGACTGTTGCCAAGCAATACGACTACGTTTGTCGAAATCGCTCAAACTTGTTACCGATAATTTCTGACTGTTATGAAATACCAATGAAATTAGCTCATCATACGTCATGTGTCAAAAATGAACCAATCAATTAACACTTAGAACGAAAAACGGCGGCGCAATTATCGTTAGCGGTAATTGCACTGGATAATCAAAATCGCCATGTTTACACTATGTTTATGCATAAACGAACCCATTCCTTTCAAACGTCAGATACGTGAAATTGAAATGTCACGATTTGGTACGACGAGCATATCATCAATCGATGACTCATTAACGACTCGTCTCCAATAAATAATAGATTTCCACATCAATGTATATATAACATTTAAAATAAATGCCAAGAGGCTTACTTAGTAGAAACTGCCCTCCAGCTGTGCCGTCGGGCAGTTTCGCTTTCGGACCTAAATACCAAAATTTTTTCGCAATTATCAATGTTCTTGGGCAATTACACTTGATAATTTCCAATGCACTTGTGCAATAACTGTTGAAAATTTCAAATGTGGCCATCATATTACTTTCTCCGATAAACCCTATTATCGTGTGATTTTTTTACAAACTAGTGAAATTTCGAAAGAAATCTTATGACCCATTTATTTTAGCATTCTCTACAATTAATTTTAACATAAATTTAATATAACCATAATTATACACAAAAAATGACAAAAAATTTGGTTATAATGTTTTTGGTATAGTTAAGGTAATCACCCACTTTTGATACACAACATTGTACCAAAAGCTTTTAAGTTCTTCAGATTGTTTAGTAGTTTTTTAGATACAGCGCCCACGCACAGACAGACAAAAATATATTTTTTTAAATGGTCGGAATCTTTCGGGGACATGGATATTTCCATCGAAATGATGAATTCGAAAAAAATCACTATACATTCTTGTACTTCATACAGAGAAAGTAAACATTGTTTCAAGACTCTATAGGTTAATATAAATTTGATTATTTCATAATTATTAGGTCTATTTATTTAAAACGCAATATTTTTCATTTTTAAAAAATTATCGAAAAATAACGAAAAACGGTTTAGGTAAACACCCACTACCTGTATATGAAATTTTACTAAACGTTTGTCAGTGCTGCGAGTTGTTAAATAAGACCTAAATTTAAAATTTCATTTTAATTCCTGCATTAGTTTTTCAGATACAGCGTACAATGACAAACACTCAGCCAGACATACACACTCACATATTCACACGACAAGCACGCGCGCGCGCAATTTTTCTGCAGAAATCGTTGAAATCGCCTCTAGGGACCTCAAAATAGTAATTTAAGTAACAAGTTCCGAAAGTGATATTTTACGGGATGAGTGAAATCCTCCGTAAAACACGTTTGGAACGTGTTACGTACAATATTTTTTCTGCGGCCGTTTGTTATGTTAAAAAAGCAAAAACACACAAGAATGTTATATGACAAGCGCTGTCGTGATTAAATACGAAGTTGATGTTTTTGTCAAGGCCGCCTACATATATACGCAAAATCGTCAGTAAAATAACAAAAAGCGTCCCGAAAGTATAGAAATCGTTCCGAAAGTGAAACAAAATCGTCCCGAAAATAACTACTTTCGGTACGATTTATGTAAAGTGGTACTTTCGATTTATTAAATTATACCGAAAGTTTTATTTTCGGAAGGCTGCAGAAAATGGATATTTCCGTTAAAAAACTCCGTATTACCCCGTACGTAACGGAGAATATAAAAATTAAAGGAAGCTTGTACCACAATTTATATTTAACTTCGGCACGAAATCGTTGCCAGAATTAGTTGAAATAAGGTTATACAGAGTAGCTCCACCCACAAGTTTCTTGTTTAACTCCATTGCTACAATTTGATTCCAAGAGAAACGCCTTTTACACAACGTTCAACATGTTTGACATTTACTGTCGTATTTTGAATGACACCTACGAATGTCCAATCCGAGCATGCGCATTTACATTCATAGAAGGCTGCAATTAATTGCTTTTTGAAAAACATAGTGTTTTATTCTATGGGTTATACAAAGTAGTTAGTATTAACAACGGAGAAACCACATTTGCTGAAATTATTGAATTATAACTGAATTTTGTGGGTTATACGTAATAGTTATAATTATCAACAGAAGAACCAATTTTACTGAAAATTTACTGAATTACGACTGATTTTATTGAATATAACTGATTTTATTGAATCGCGCCCATTCGATTCGAGTGTGAAATTGCAGAAATTTCAATTAACATCGCCGCTGGGGATTGTCGAGATTCGAAAGGGTCGGCCGCTTTAAAATTGGTAACTGCCGAAAATGTAATTAGGAAACATTTCGCGCAGACGACTGATGTCGGTAGTGAAGGGGAGGGATACAATAAGCCCCGTTTCAATAACATCTTGCAAATATTAATTCTGGTGGTTTAACACCCCAGAAACGTCCCCTATTGTCGGTATTAGGCAATTCCATAATAATACGCACTTGTCAGCAGTGGCGGCTCGTGGAACATGTTGATGGTAGATATTATACAATATATAAAAAAAAAACTTTCTCCTTCGGTTTTTACGAGTTTTCGAATTCGATGCAGTCGAGCTGGAAGCTGATACCACAGTTTTTATTTCGATAATCAAAATAGGCAGAAGTCTACCTAACTGTTTAATTTGTACTTTTTTCTCGATAGTGCATGAGCAAAAAGGTTTATTCCGTAAGGATCTAATTTGATTCATTGTATAATATGCGTAGAGGAGACATTTGATAGTTTTTTAGCTTGGCGAAATATGACCAACAAGTGCACATCGCGCGAACGAGATGAGCCAGAATTTATTTGGCACCAGATGCACGTTCAGAGAGCGGCCTCTCCTGCATCTTTTCAATTGCACGCCTCCCCGCGGTAGCCTATATCCTAACGAAATGCCGTGCCAGATGACACTGTTAACGGCGCGCCGCGGCGTTGCGTTGGGAAATATTTACATTGCAATTTTCCTCCATTCATTAAAGGTTTGCAGGCGTTGTTTAACATTTAAACTGGCGAAAAAGTGTTTAAGGAAATAATTAAACATCCTTTCTGAGCTTGAAACTACAGGTAGTGCCATGGCTCTTTGGCTCTATATAATGAGCCGCCCCTGCTTGCCAGTATGCGGTCTCGAATACATATTCAAAATGGGTATTATTACAGCGTTTTCCCTTTTTAATTACTAACATGCTATATTCGCGATAACAAAAAATATCCTGTAAGATCAATTGCCGTATTCGCGATAATTAAAATATTCTCATAAGATCAATCGAATTACAAACATTTTAAGTTCCCGGTTCACAATTCGTAAATGAGGTATTTTTTGTCGACTAGAAAGCGATGGTTGCGGCTATTATAAATAAGTTCGTTAGTTATGGGTTAATATCACTATACTTTCATATCCTTGAACAACGAAATCGAAGTTATCTTTATTCATTTATTGTAAATTGATGATATAAGTCATTAAAAACATAATTTCTTTAATCATGACCGTCACTACCTGATAATCCATATTATAGATTGAATAAAACACTTCACAATTATTGTAGTTGAAAACATAGTAAATCCATATAATAGATTGAATAATACACTTACTTCACAATTATTGTGGTTACAAACATAGTAATCTCTCTGTAATATTTTATTGTCTTGGACAGCGGAACATTCGTAGAGACGGATCACCCATCTTCCGGCCGTAGCCGAGGTGTTTGTGCCTCCATTTTTTTTCCGAAACAATGTGCGAAACAATACAAAATCTGAGTTTTCAAAAATCACACTGATTTTAAGAGATTTATATCATTTTCAATCAAATGCGTTTAATTGCCTGTAGTCATAGCAGACGGATGTGTACACTCCGAACTACTCGAAAGCGTATAAAAAACTTGAGCCCGGTATACTTTAACTTATCACAGTGGTTAGGTTTGCAGCGGCTACTCAGCTTCATATTGACGTGGCACTTGCGCAGTATTGTTTAGTAATATATCTATCAGTACCTCGCAATCGGGTCAGCTTTGACGTGAGCGCAGTTTTATCATAGCTACTGCCTTGGAATCTTCTGCAAAATGCGAGATTCGTTATGTGATCCGTTTTCTTCAAGTTGAAGGCAATATTGCGGCTGAAATTCATCGAATTCATTGTGTGTTTTGTACGAGGAAAAGATTATGAGAGCTAGTGCAGTACGAGAGTAGTGTAAGATTTTTTTAGAAGAGTGAGGTGAACTGATACACGATGAAGGAAGATAAGAAAGGAAGTCCGTGGCAACAGACGCCGTTGTCGAAAAAGTGAACACTGTGGTTCGATAGCGCCGCTGGTTCACGATTTCTGAATTTCCAGAAATTTCTCTATCAGCACGCACTTTATCACATTCTTGCAGTACGCATTTGCTACAGGAAATTAGATTCTCAAAAAGCTTACAGACGTTCAAAAATAACAGCAAATGGATTCTGCACTCACATTTGTAGCAACGCTACAATGACGGAGAAGAGTTTTTTTGGACAATCGTAATAGGAGATGAAACGTGGGTTCAGCTTGTGAGAGTCGAGACAAAAGAGCAATCGAAGCAACCTCGCCTAACAAACCAAAGAAGTCTAAACAAACCTTGTCCAACAGAAAGCTTATGGCTACTGTGTTTGGGGGCTGTGCATGACTTTTGCTAGTGCGGTTCTTGGACCCTGCAACAACAATTACTGCAGCGACGCACACTGGGACATTGGGCCTTTCTCGCTGGACAAAACTCAAGAAATTAAGGTTGGAATTTCGATTTTTTTTTCAATGCATTCTCATAGAGAGGGCTTTAGCGCGTTTACATCACAAAGTGGAAATATTTTATACCTGCTCCCCGCGGCATGCAAATGAATTTCTTTCATACGACAGAGATATATTTGCACTACATTTTCATCATAGTCGAATAAGGGTAAAATTGAGTAATTTTTAGTAATGCCCCAATATATCATCAAATCGATTGAAATTTCATACTTACTTGACATTTCAATTTTTTTATTATGTGAACTAATAACTAAATGGTAATATTTAATACACTTACCTGTAATTGAGGTACTTCTTAAAGTAAATAAATTATTAAACCGCTCAATTGTTAGCTTGCAACGAGAAATTATTAAAAATTAAACCAAGCGCGCATAGACGTATTTCATTCAAATTGAATGTTATATTTGTGCTTATTGCTTACGATTTAATGTTTATATGCGATTGTTTTGTTGAAAAATGTATTTTTACGCTTAATTAGGATGTCTACTATAAAGTTATTAACACTTGAATATTGTTCCCCCATCAGAACACCTACAGACCGGTTTCGACCTTTCAGGTCTCATCAGTGTAGTTAGTTGCTGATGGGGAAACGGAGATTACTATTGGAATATAAATATTCCAAACACCGTTAAAGGTAGAAACGCCAAAGTGGCGGAATCTATTGCCTGAATGCTGTACTTGAACCAAATCCGATACTGATGAGACCTGAAAGGTCGAAACCGGTCTGTAGGTGTTCTGATGGGGGAACAATATTTAATGTTCACATTTATATTGTTATATTTGCCGCCGCTGGCAATGTCCATATCTTGTCGGTGTTAAAGCCACCCGGATTTGGTTCAAGTACAGCATTCAGGCAATAGATTCCGCCACTTTGGCGTTTCTACCGTTATTAACACTAATGATTTTTTTTGACTTACAAAAATTGAATTTTGTCCCGCTAGATTAGCATTCTGGCCCACTGTGCGGCAGTCGGAAAGTTTCCTCTCTTGAAAACACGCGTGCGTCGCTTCGCTGCCGAGTTTTATACTGAATAAGAAAAGTGACACAAAAGTATCACAATTACATGTGCGTTTTTAACAAAATTTAAAATTCAACAAAATGGAGAATTTTAATGAAGGGATGTAAAATAATCTTATGTACTTTTCTTTCTTTTTTCTTTGTTAAATGTTATGCTAAACATAGGTCCGATTTTGAAATGTTTTTCCCTTTTCCACGATGGACTAATAGAGCTATATTATTTTATCCACATATGTCCAAGCTGATATTCACAGGAAAATGTTTATTGAAATATCTACTAACGGAATATTACAAAATTAGTTGCCCCAAATTGCCCCTGCGGAAATAATAACAATTTTAGTGTTACCGTGCATACTCTTGTGTGCGCTCTATGACTAATAACGATTATCCGCTTACCTTTAGAATTTCTGATGCTTAAAAGGTCCCAGGAATAATGGGCTGATTTGAGAAGTATTATCACGTTTATTTAACAAAACAATAAAATTATTTCTTAATTAAGTGTTCATTTAGCATAACTTTTAAAAAAATGGATTTATTTTTAACAAGCAAAATTACAGTTTATTAAAAAATCAAGTAGGTATATTAATTTGTATTTTATTTTTACAGAAAATATATGCGAACAAATTATTTATACACGTAGACAAATATTCTGGTAACTTTAAGATGAACGGAGTTCTACTATTAAAAGACAAATAGAAAAAAAATCAAAGAAATGAAAGGTTGTCCTTTCACACTTTCCAACCGTTCAAAGGAGTTATTAAGAATGGTTTCGGTAAAATTAAAAAAAAAGTGGAACGGTTCCCACAGAACTCTGGAGCGTTTTTACGCCGCTCATGAAGAATGGCTTAAAAATAACGTAACTATTAAGGTTTGTAAATTTATTTCTCGCTTATATTATTATAATTTTTTACTTACATTTTTTTCCACTTTTCCCTATCCTACTCTCCAATTCGTTAAACATTCCCCACAGTTTCCATGAACAAATTCATTTGATGAGGAAACAAAATATAAAAAATTGTTTGGTAATTCTTTAAACAATTAATTAACAATTGCAAAATGCTTGTTTATGTTTCAAAAATTGGATGATAGTATAGGGCACTCCCGCCGCCACTTACATCTAACCAAGAAAACTCGGTTTGAGTAAAGAAATTTCTTCGTCAAATCACTGGAGTTTCAAAAGTTACGAGACCACCAATAAAGAGGGTTGCTGAGTTGAGTTAAAGTGGAAACGAAGGATGGTGGGTGGGCCTTATCCTACTCTCCAAACCATTAAGCACGCCCCAAAGTTTCTACAAACAAATTCTTTTGGTCGAAGCAAAGATAAACCGTTTAATTCTTCTCTTATCGATTAATTAACACTTTTAAAACCTTTGTTTGTGTTCCAAGAAATGGAGGGTAGGATAGGAACCACCCACCGCCCTGAGTTTCCACTTTAACCAAGAAAACACTGTACGATGAAACAAATTTTTTCGTCAAACCACTGGAGTTTTAAAAGTTGCAAAGCTGACAATAAAGAGGGTTGCTGGGTTAAGTTAAAGTGGAAATGAAGGGTGGTGGGTGGGTCCTATCCTACTCACCAATTCGTTAAACACTCCCCACAGTTTCCATTAACAAATTCATTTGTTCGGGAAACAAAATATAAAAAATTGTTCGGTACTTCTTTAAACAATTAATTAATAATTGCAAAACCCTCGTTTGTGTTCCAAGAATTGGATGATAGAATAACTTTTGATTAAAGTCAAATCATTGAAGTTCCAAAAGTTGCAAAACCAACAATAAAGAGGGTTTCTGGGTTGAGTTCAAGTGGAATCGGAGGGTGGTGGGCGGGCCCTGTCCTACTCTCCAACTCATTAAACGCGCCTCAAAGTTTCTACAAACAAATTCTTTTATTAAAGCAAAGATAAACCATTTGATTCTTCTTCTGTCAATTAATTGACAATTGTAATACCCTCATTTGTGTTCCACGAATTGAAGGATAGAATAAGGCTCCCCCCTCTCGTTGTTTCCGCTTAAACTTAACCTACAAAAGTAGGTTTGATTAAAGAAACAGTATTCGAAATAATTCAAAAATTACTTGCTTTAGGAGCATGATTGCATAATACTTTTTGTAGTAAATTTTTCTCCCAATCATTTCATGCGATAAAAAATGGGTCTTTCCATTAAAAAAAATGAATTACGAGGTATTTAAGAGGGCACTTAGGCATTGACATTTTAAGAACACTTATTGTCGAAATTGACAAGGTTTCAATTATTTTACTCATAGAGGCGACCTCTAGGTACAGTTAGAGATATAAATCTTATTCTTAAGAGAAATTACAGGCAGATTTCAATAACTGATGTTATTGCATTTTTTTAGAATGCTGATTTTAAGAAAATAGAAAAAAAGCACATCTAGCTCTGATGTAAACCACCAATCTGGTAGAATCCCTTTGGACTTTACATCAAGTAGTGAACGGAGTAAACGCCGAAAAGTCAGTGGACTGGATCCGACAAGTCCGATGGAATTGGCACTCGCGACTGAAATAGGTCTTCGTGCTTCTGGGTCCCATGCTGCAGCAAAGGTGCTTAAGAATGTTACAGCTACCACTCCTACGCGAGCCTCTCGGTATCAGTCAGCATTGGCTTTATCTCCCAGGCCAGTACCACAAGAAATTTCTGCAGGTATTGCTTTGAATTTAATAATAAGCGGTAAAATCACGAAAGAAACGTACAACTTGATTTAGGACTTAACAAACAGAGGTTTCGGTTTATTCGAGTTATCATAAAATATTATCGGCTAAATCTCGTTGTTATCGACCAAAGTCTTCAATGAAAATATCGGAAACAAGCACTTAAGTAATTTTGCAGGCTTTACTGGATCATACAACCTCTACCATTTTGGGTCCGCTATATTGAATTTGATCATTTTAATAACAAAATCGGAATTGGCGACCCCGAAAACATAATGGTGCACATTTTTAGAGCGATAAACTCATTATATTTCAAAAATATCCGCCATTTTGGGTCCGCCATTTTGAATTTGAATAATTTAATATCAAATTTGTGATCAGCGACTCTAAAAATGCAATAATACCGATTATCAAATCAATATACCCAGTTTTAGAGTTTTGACCAGGTTTCGGGGCGTTTTGAACCACCGTGTGAAGCTCTTGAATGTCTATGGAGACCAATACAAAACAAAAGGAGTAGCAATAAATTAACTAAAATCCAAGCTGCAAAATTAGATGAAATAAGTTCTGAGGTACTAAAACTAATAACAGATTATATAAAGCTGCCATTAGTGCATATTATAAAAGCAACAGAGAAAATGCTATATATCGATCTATACTGAAGAAGGCGATGATAACACCAATTTACAAAAGTGAAGACAAAGAACCGATTACCAATTATAGTCTAGCTTATTGAGCAATTTAATTTTTTTATAATAAAATCACGTGTTTTGCTTTGCAAAGAAGAATAAGCTAATATCGGAATTCCATTTCCTATTTCAGGATAGTATTTGAGCGCAATATGCCATTGCTGAATTAACCACCAAAATAAACAATTCCCTTAAAGCAGTTCAGAAAACGCTCTCTGTATTCATCGACATAGAGAAAACGTTTGATACAGTTAAACACAAAAATCTCGTTGAGTAGATGATGGGAATGCGAGGTAAAGCTCCAGATCTTTTTCAAAACTGCTTCCATCAAGAACACAAGCTGTTCAAATTGGATCACTTATAAGTACATTCAGGGCTGTCGATTACGGTATTCCTCAAGGGACGGTTTTAGGGCCACTCTTATTTATATTGTGCATAAACGGTATTTTTAAATTAAATATCAATGGGAAAATAAATTCTTTCACAGATGGTAGAGCAATTTACTTTGAATGTCAATAAAAAGACTAGTTAAAACCGACTCAGTCGCTGTAAAAAATATTTTTGTAACAACCTTATAACGGACGGTCCGTTAAGAGCGGACGCTATGACACGGGCATATCCCAATATCCAATGGATGTTAAGACCGATGTGAAGATAGCCACGGATTTTTTCAGCCACGGGTTTCCCGGCGCATCCACCACCAAATAAAAATTTCTTCAACTTTAATGATTTATAATAAATCAAACGCTGGGAATGTACCACGGGAACTCTCTTTGTAAAATGACAAGAATTCAAAGTCCAATGTAGCACTGTTTGACGCGTTTCAAATTTAATTTTTTAATAACAACGTATACATAAGAGTCTACTTAAACGATTTAAAGCATGGAATTTTTTTTTCTCGGGTCCACCCAAACTAAATAGATAATAAAGCTAACTTTCAAAGTTCAATATGGCACTGTTTGACGAGGTTTCAAATTTAATTTTTTAACCACATCGTGTAGATAACAGTCCACTTAAATGATTTTAAGAATTAAATTTTGGGTAAAATTGTTTATAAGTTTTTATGAATTTTTCTTCTCGGGTCCACCCAAACTATATACACTGGAGGAAAAAAAATGAAACACTTGAAATTCCTGAAATTCCTGAAATTTTAACCATTTTCAAACCGCCATAACTCGGCGTATTTTCAATTGATTTTGATAAATCTTTGAGGGCGAAAAACTTTGAAGTGTCTTCTTTAAAGTCATGCATACAAACTTAAGCGTAACCCCTTCCGCCCCTCTCTAGCACCCCTGTGAAAAAAAATGTTTTTTCAGGAAACCATGTCCAACTTTGACGTGTCTTTTGCGTTGGAAAATTTTTCTCGACTCGATCCACCATAAAGGCATTAAAATCTAATCAATTTCCTATTCAGGACTCGAAAAACGAAGTTCCTACGACGATTTGGCACCAAGTTATGGGTGTTTGAAAAATAGAGCATTTTGTGGTATTTTTATTTTTTCGTTTGGAGAGACGTAGAGCCCTCTCTTTGAGTGGGGGATAAACCCTCTCAAAGAGGACACATTTTGCTTTTTATTTCTCAAAAGATCGTCGAAATCGGTTGGATAGAAGCCGAGTTATGGCCATTTGAAAATTACCTAAATTTTTACAAAACTCAAGTGTTTCATTTTTTTCCGTCAGTGTAATTTGTTTGTTTATATTGGAAAAATGGAAAAATGGACGAAAGGTGGTGAGTTAGGCCCACATTTTTTCCTGACCCTACAGAGATCGTTAAAGTAAGCCTTTTTTGACCTAAAATAAAGTTTTTTGTTAATGGAGTTCTGAGGTACAAAATGTGATATTCATGATTTTGCGAAAATAATTAATTTTCATGCATACCTCAAAAAACATGCAAAGAAAATTTCATTCGTGAAAACGAAAACAATTTCGGCGAAAAACTTCGGACTTATGAGTCAAAAAACCACAAAATTCGCTTTTTTCAAACACCAATAACTTTGTGCCAAATCGTAGGAACTTCGTTATTTGAGTCCTGCGCAAATAATTAAACACATTTCAATGCCCTTTTGTTGGATCGTGTCGACACGAGTTTACCCAAAATTTCGTGTTTTAAATCGTTTAAGTAGACTCTTATCTACACGTTTTTGTTAAAAAATTAAATTTGAAATGCGTCAAACAGTGCCATATTGGACTTTGAATTCTTGTCATTTTAAAAAGAGAGTTCAAACGAACTCGAGAAAAAATAATTTAAATTGTGGATTGACCATACATCTATAGGCTAATGTTAATAACAATCTCAGCGTTTGATTTATTATAAATCATTAAAATTTAAGAAATTTTTATTTGGCGGTGGTTGCGCCGGGAAATCCGTGACTGCAAAATCCGTGGCTATCTTCACATCGGTGATGTTAAGGGGGAGCACTCGAAACAAATATCAAAAAGAAATTATTGAAAAATTCAATAACACATAATAAACACTTATTTTCTAAATGACACCACTGATATTTTCGTAAAGTTCACTACATATTTAAAACATCTAGTCTCGAGGGGGGAGAGATTGACCCGTTACCCCCTCTTTGGATCCGCCAGTGCGTTTTAACTAGGTAACTATAAGAACGTAAATATTTATATTTATATTAAATATTTACTTTATAAAATCACTGTCACTGAGAAATGTATATTTTTTCCTTCGCTTGGTGCGTCCCAGACAAAATCAATTCCCACATGTTGAAAGGTACATTTACCAAACATGTTCTTTATTGTACCCCTTACGGGATTTTACGAATAACAAAGAGGAGCTCTGGAGCTATTCTGACTTAATGTCAAACGGTGAGTGAAATTTGAAATTACAACGTTCCACTCGCCCCTAATCATTGTTTTTTCGATGAAAAAATGTTTTAAATATCGTAGAGATGTTACAAAACATGTTTTACCTACTCCCACTTTGTAATTGATGAATTACCGAACTGTTTTCACCAATCGTTAGCGACTCATTATGAATATATAGAGCATATATAAATGTTAAATGTTGTACATAAATGTGTAACATGTACTATTACTATTTATGTACCTCGCTATATTATATACTTATTAGCCAATTACAATGAACGTCCGTCGAGTCCCTCTGCATTCGTCTGTTCGTCTTTAAATATCAAAAGTGACAGTGACATTTAAAGTCAGATTACAACTTATTGGTTAAAACAATAATCGACACAAAAAACTTCAAGCCATGCCTTATTGGTACTTCCATCGCAATGGTATCTTAGTAGATTAACACTTCACAGTGAGTACAACGATCCGTATCCTTAAATTTGTTCAATCAATGTATTGGACAATACATTATTCGACGGAAAATTGTTCGAACGGTAATTCGTTTGTTTAGTTGGTAGTTGTCCTACCGGCCATTACCCGCTAATTCAATACAAATTTAAACGTCCCCCTGACAAGATTTAGTTTCAATATGTCTTTAGTTTAAGCGAATAAATGTAAGGTCGAAGGTAAAGTATAGTACTTAACGCGAGTTATAACGCAATTACGCGCTCGTGAAATTACGTTACTCGCCGCTACGCGGCTCGTACGCAATATCTTTCACTTGCGCGTAATTTGCTACTTACAACTCTTGTTATGTAATATACTATTACAGTACACATCCATTGGGGCCTTTACAGTCTTGTCAGTTTTATTCGAGTCGGTCTGACTACTTCGTCTCACAAACTTTATAGCTGCGGCCGTAAAGGCTATCCTAATGGACTTCTACTGTAAAATACTATTTTGATTGTCAAATAAGGATCATGTTCAAAGTTTCATGTGAATTCCTGTCCACACGATAGACATATATTGACATATTTTTTCCTAGAAATTATTACGCTTCTAGCGATAATGAAGAAAAATGGCTTATTTCAAAGGAATTGCAATGTCGCGAAGTGTTTAAAAGCCAGAGACACCTTAACCCTTTTCTGCATACCGTGCCTTATATGGCGCAAAGCAATTTGCATATATGTTTAGCTTTATTTAGTGGCTAGTGGTAAAAATTTATATTTAGATATATTTTAGAGACTAATATGGTTGCATAGAAAAAAATATCTAGTTTTCATAGGTATCTGGAAATAAGAAATTTTCACTAGAATTAGCATTTGCGTTATATGCACTGTTATATGACAGTCGTTAAACCGAAAACTTTGTGGTCAATTTTGTAGCCCGATGTGTCACAGCTTGCCTAAATTTGGCGGTTCAAATTGTAGTCCCGAGTTCAATAAAGACAGAAATTGTTACCCTATTATGTCATACGAAATAAGGTTACGTTACTGCAATGCGTGCCAGATATGGCACAACCTGTATTTTTGTAAAAAAATAAATATTACATTTTTTAAATATTTTTCCCAATTACTGTATCACTAAAGGTATTCATAATTATTTTGTTTCATAAAAATAAAAAATCATGCATTTCAAAAAGCAAGTTATGTTAAAACAGCATATTTTCATTCTCAAATAAATCTTTCCAAAATTAGTTCAATTAGCAATTAGAGAACTTTTTAACATTAGTTTCCATTAAAATAAATTTTTATTCCGAACTAATTACTGCTCCTTAATTAACTTAATAAAACTAAGTTGAGAACAATCAGAATGGAGTGAACCTGATTTTAATGGAGTCGGTGGGGGGGGTGAGTTTAATCATAACGGCCGTTAATTAACAGTTTCAAGGCCCGAGGGCCGGAGGGGCGCACGTTTGTACACGCACCCACGCCGCGGGTGGTTGGGCTGTAAAGCACCCCCTCGCAATTACCGAATAATTTATATTTCGCGAGAACGCGCGACACCTGCTCTTTTGATGAATATTCTCTTTAAGCCAGAAGCATCCCCTCGCTGTTGCATTAATAAGGAACTTTTACGAACACATGGGTTTTACAACACTCGCGAAACAACTTTCCGCTTGACAGATGAACAAAAAAAAATTGGATACAGCAAGTGGAAAAAACAAGTGCGTGCGTGTAATCCTAAAAGCGCGCGATTTGATATTTCCAATAAATCTCAATTAGAACCCTTTTTACGCTGAGAATTTTTCATGAGGTGATTTAGTGTCGGTTCGTTGTTTGCCACCCAGCATTAATAATTAGGGGAACCCCCTGGGGTCCCGCACAAACTTTCATCGTACGTCTAGGTTAAGTATTAATTATGAATTGCACTGGGGACAGAACCGATTCGGTTTTATCGCCGCCTTGTTTTACTACTACCCCCGCGGTCCCGGGGGCAGAGATTATGCGGGCATTAGGGAGGATTTATGCGCCCTTGGACCGCCGCATTTTTAACCCCGGTCTCGGGTTTTATCGAGTCGGACGTTACGCTCATGGGGGTTACAATCTTAATCTTAATAATCGGGTTATTATTGGAATTGCCGAGTTGCCCCCTTAGAAATCGAACAGGTTATTATCACTTAGTTTAGTGTTTCTTAATCTTTTTAGCTCATAAAATGTGTTTACGAGTTGAGTTGCAATTACTTCGCGAGCCCCCTTACATTTACAGCACCCCTTACGGGGATCCCACCCCTAAGTTTTAGAAACGTTGACCCAGTTATTTACAATTACCGTTGATGTAGTAATTACTGTCGTTAGGAATCGTTTTGTTATTTGAGGAAGTATTTTCGCTGTAGGAACCAATTTCGCTGTCTTCATAACAACTGTTGTGTTTTCCAATATTTCATTAGTTGATTTGATATTAATGACTATATTAAAAAGCACTTTTGCAAATTACACCCTTTGGCATTTCCACGATTCAATTATCGCTTCGGATATATACGACAGCATATTTTAAACTTTCAAATTCCCTTTTTTATTGGATTCGTGTATGATATTAAACATTCAACGATTTGCAGATTAATTTCGAGATCACTAAAATCGCGATTTAATTTATTACCATTCGCCCTTTTCATGAATAAACAGGGCCAAATAAAGTACACGCAGTTATTTCAGCGAAGTGGGAATGATTTTTTTTCAGCAATTCCCTCTTTGAATTTGTCATGGGGATTGATTAGCTATGGGGTATGGGGGGTTTCATACCCAGCTGTGGACTGATGTTTATGCATTAGCCTCATCTCAATACATTGAAAATTTGCAAATATTTACGGTGCTTTGTTGAATTTTAAATCAAGTGAATCACATGTGGACCCCTGAAGCGATGGACATCAAATGGAAGGAATGCCCTAATAAAATGTCAAAAGTGTAATTAATCTTAAAAGCGATTATTTTAAACTGGGCAAATGAAGATTTCGCCAAATTATGGCCATTGGTGAAAAAGTAAGTGCCAATCAGAAATATCGGAAGTCAATTAATGAAATAATAGAAGAATGGTTAGCTACACCATCTAGTCATCCCTTGTGCCAAACACTAGATAATTTCTCGAGTTTATACATTCTTAGTGTTTAAAAGTATATATAAATAGTATGGAGACAAACATCGAAAACAACAAATTTGCCGAGATACTACAACTAACGCCCCATGTATGTAGAAGAGGCGAAGGAAACATCTTTAAATCCACTCCGTCATTTTGACACATTGAAGGTTAGGCTTCACGCGTGACAGTGCAGTGTTGGAATATATTCTAGCACAGATAATCGATGCGAGAATGAAATGCGTGAGCAATGCACCACATATACTAATCATTAACAAGCATGTAATGAGCATATATCCAAGTTGTCGTAGGTAAACGTCTATTTTGTGTTGTCAAATGAATGCGCAAAAGACCATTATAATTTTTGTGATTTATCGATCGTAGAAAAAAAATATTCCCGCACCATTAAAAGCCGCAGTATTCTCGACAATTAAATACATTCGTAATTTTAAATTTCTGGCGCATCCGCCATCAGATTAATTTATGAATGAGCTCATTTCAGTTACCTGTGACGCGATGTTTGCGACTATTATAAACTAGCTCGTAAATTAAGGGTTAATATCCACATAATTACCCCTGGATGCAAAATTTTAAGGTTCATGTTGCATAGTACAATTAATAATTTTCTTTGTTTTTTTTCTTTTATGGTGCATTAAAATATTCTACACTAAACCACACCGACAACTGCACTATCATTTACTAATGTAATTGCAGTATTGTGTTTATCATGAAGATATACAATAATTAATAAACATAACTAATTTTAGGTAATTTGAAATTATTCCACCACTGTAGTAAAATAAATTAAAAAATACACTACCGCACAGTAACGATCGCGACCATCATCTCAATAACTAATTTTAAAGTTTCATGAAGTGGTCCGCTCTAACTTCTCGATTATTATTAAATAAACGATGAAAACAGAGAACGAGTGGCGCGGATGGAAAAGAGGGGAGTTTAAGAGCGCCTCCGACATCTCACTCGCAAATCCTGTCTTTCGCCATTCATTCAATTTTTGCTCGGAGGGGAGGGAAAGAGAGAATTAAATAAAAATAACGAACGATCCACCGTCTCTGGCTTAGTTTTCTCAGGGCGGTTTTTCCTCCCCGTTTCTTCTCTTGCTCTCCACCAACACCACGCCGCCCTTCGATTTTATTGAATTCGCCGCGCGGTTTTGTTCCCGTTCCTGCCAGACGGCTAATCTAGATGCAGCAGCTGGCATCCTTGATTTCTTTAAAGGATGCAATGAAATGTTTTATGATCCATTCGGAATCCGTTAATTTAATTAAAATGGAAAGATGGAGAAAATGTATATTACCATTATTATCTGCTATCAAACTTGCTTACCAAAAATGCAATACAATCGGTCGAAATAATGCATTTGCGTAAACATCCGGTCACTCGTTATAGATCATTCTGGTTCCGAAACTGGTAGATTAATTATACGAACGCCATCTCGTATCCAGGGCCGCGCCAAGATTGCCGCCGAGAAGAGCAGGCTAGCGATTTTGATTTATACATATTCAAACTTGACATTTCAATTTCAATGATTTTGTTCTTTGTGACTTATACGTATTAAGGTTTTTTAGTTAAATATTAATACTTTTAACACATTTTTTAACAATTTATTCAATAAAATATAATAATGTATACCGCGTGTAACTGAATTCTGAGAGACCCTTATCATTTGCATTTTTAAATATATCCTTATAAAACCTAGTAAGGTGATATTAGAGAATAAAGTATGTCAATATGTGGACTTTTTATTAAAACAATCATTTCCGGTTTAACAGGAAATTACTTTAACTTTCCTATTTCAAATAGAACACCCTGGTCGTTTCTAAATTCTGACTTTACAGGTGTATCATAAGTGACCCTTTGCTTTTGCTTGTCAGTTTTTGTTTAAATTCAATTTAAATTTGTTTTCTGTTTAAATTTAATTGAAATTTAAACAAAAACCTAACTAGCAAAATGTCACTTATGATACATTAAAAAACTTAGAACTTTCCGGTTAAACCGGAAAAGGAATTTTTACATAATTTAATTCGTCTCTAAATTCTGAGTTCATGTTAGTTTTTGTTCAAATTTATATAAAATTATAATTAATAAAATAGACGTTTATACATTATGTTACACTGCAAATTAAGAGTGGTGAGTCAGCTCTATCTTGCAATCAAACCAATAAAGTAAAGCTCAGAGTCTCTACAAATGAATAAATTATTAAAACAAAGAGAAAAGTCAACTTTTAAAATAAAATTTCATGGATTTACACCTGTAAAACCCTAGTGTAGGCCCCGCTGTTTGGTGGGTAGGACAGAGCCCACCTACAGGGCCCACCCACCCATGAACCACTCATAGGAGCCACCCACCCATAAAGGGCCTATTGATGCATGATTTTCCACCTTTGAAACCCTCGAGTAGGTTCTGCTATTTGGAGAGTGCGATAAAATTGATAATTCAACTCATGTATAAAAAGGTGCATTTAAAACGGCAGACAAAAAAAAATTGCAAATGGTTAAAAATTTATTTACCTTCACCATGACAATGATGTCTATATTAAGGCTGTTCGTCCCGCAACGAATACTTTCTCAGGGGAGCAAGGGTGAGACGGCAAGTAATGGGCGGACCCAACAAATCATATATTCATCTCTTTAAAATCCTATTGCGACGTCGCTCTCGCAGAAAAATAAGGACCGGACTTAGGCACTGGCGTACCGTATTAACGCATTGGCCGTGCACGCGTCCGATAATTCATATGAGCTGCAGGCACTCGCACACTCATCTCTCAAATATTACACTCTTTACACAAAATAAACCTTTTATACATCGGTTTAATGTAATTATGAATAATTTTCATGAAATAACTTAATCGTTTTATTGAAATAGTTTTATGTCACAATTTATACACAATTTTTTTTGTACGATTAATTTGAACTCTAAAGAAGTAGGATTCTTACATTCCCATTTGATATTATTACAATTTTCTTTAAAAAGTAACGAAAATTTCAGCGTTGTAGCAATTGTTATAATATTTTATAGTGATGAAATTCGTAGTTTTAAAATTAGCATAAGCATTATTCCTGTGCGATTATTTCAGAAACTATAGAAGGGGTGTTTTCTTATTTTGACTAAATCTTGAAATAGAAGTTTAAAAAGTTTCAAGTATGTGGCTAATGTTTTTATATTCTTGTTTTGCCTCTGAAGAAAACGTATCTTTAGAATGACGATTTGGGAGATTATTTTCAAATCTGGTTAAGAAGCATTTGGAAATTTTTGTAGAATCCTAAAGTAGAATATATTTTGAGTAAATTTGAAAAGTATGTGACAATTGTTTTTCCATTGATGTTTTGCTTCCGAAAAGACGCATGTTCATAATGACGATTTTTTTCTCGGGTGAAAGAGAGAGACAATATATTTATTGAGACACGTTTACAAATGACCTCAACAAGCTATTGACCAGAGGTGTTTCAACCTCTCTGGTGATTATTTCAAAAATTAGTGAAGCATTTCTAAATTTTTGCGGAATCGTAAATTGCAATGTATTTTGGGTAAATTTAAATACTTTCAAGGATATCGCAAATGTTTTTATACGTCTGCGTTGCCTCAGAAAAAGCTCATCTTCAGAATAACGATTTGGTTTGGTCTCGGGGAGTTATTTTAAAATCTAGTCGAAAAGCATTAAAGATTTTTGCAGAATCGTAAAGTGGAATACATTTTTAGTCATTTTGGACAGTTTCAAGTACGTGATATATATTTTTTTAAGGAAGGACGTGGATGGAACTGCGAGTTAGGGAGAGTGAATCTGCCACAACCGTTGTTTTGTAGAAATATCAGAAATTAAGTGAACAATGAAAGACAAATTACAACGACCACGGTCCCGAGCGAATATTCCGCGGCCCCGAAATCTTTCGCTCGGGCTGGGATTAGAACCCACACGGCATGCGGTATGCGGTGTAACTGGTACAATCGTTCGCCTGTACCCACTACACAAACGTCATAATTGTTTTTCTATGTTTGTTTTACTTCTGAAGAGGTGCGTCCCTAGAATGATGATTTGCCATAGCAAAGATCAGAATCTCGAGGGATTATTTTTAAATTAAATAAATAACGCCGAGGGGTATTTTTTGCAGAATCCTCTAGTATATTTGGAGTAAATTTAGAAAGTTGCAAATTTTTAGCAATTGTTTTTACTTACTTTTTCATTTCAAGGAATTTGTAAATTGAAAATTGGTGGTACTATTTCAAAATAATTGTTTTTTTTTTTAGTAAATTTGAAAAGTTTCGTATTTGTAGCAGTTGTTTTTATTTTATTGTTCATTTCATAAAAATCGTAATTTAGAACATGAGCATAAGAGCATTCTCTTGAGATTCTTTAAAATCTAGAGCAACATGGAAGTATAAACTAATGAATATAAAAAATAATATTTAGAAATGCTATATATGTATAGAAATATTGTCTTCTTACAATCATCAATCACAATTTAAGTAGAAATAATTGTTTACGTAAGAGTCACAGTTTAATTAACAATCACTGTTTGGGTAACTTTGTAATTTTAAATAGCGATCACGTTTTAAGTAGCAATCAAAGTTTAAATAACAGATGTGATTTTAAATAACAAATGGCGGTTTAAGTAATAGTCGCAATCACACTCACACTCACGGTGAAATTTGCCTTTTTGTAACAGTAACGACTTGTGATTTTTCAATATCAGTGAAAAATTACAGGTACGTGAAATATCGCCCATCCCTAGATAGTACCATTTTTTTATTGTAAGGCAGTTTGGCAAAAAATGATGCAGGTCATTCGTGAGCCAGTTTGCTTGAAATTGTATTATTTGAACAAATAGAATACCCAGTGTGTGGATTTTGGATTAAAATTTACTTACATTTTTTTTACATGTTTGCTAGTTTTTCGTTTTGCGGATAAATAATGTCGGCATTTATTACCTCGTCGGTAATAATTTAAATTGCTCATCCTGGACACTGTGTCCTTTGTAAGGGAACTTAGTTATGGCAACCGGACGAAAAAAATCACATTGCAGGGTGGGCAAAATTCGTCATTTCTATGGGGGATCTCGATAACTGTAATAGATAGAAAAAAACGGATGGCGCATCCTCGATCTCTTTTTTTGAGAAAAAATCAATGATGAAAACTAAATTTATTAAATCTCCTTTTTTTTCGAGTTATAGCCAAAAAGTCAATTGTTTCCATTTTAGATATTTTATTTCTTTATTAAACGGAAATCACATTTTTACAAGAAAATAAGAACTATAATCTAAAATAAACATGTTAACATTAGTATAAATGAAATTATAAATACACATTAAATATACAAAATAATGTTGAATCCTATTGAACTAATACAATTACATAATATTGCATAATACAGCCTCATGAAAATTTACAATCTTAAATTATATAAATGAAACAAAAAGTATTAACAACAGATAAGTAAATCTAAATCAAACTTACGTAAACTACGTTTGAATCTTAAATAAGAATAATCAAAAAACCTTGTAATGGGATTGTTAAAACAATAATTAGTTGAGTGAGATGGTAAACGAAATAATAATTTAAGCCGTTTATTCTTCCAATAGTTGAAATGTATATGTGATAGTAAATAGCAGCAGTTAAGAAGTCCATTAATTAACCAGAATCCAAAACATAAGTCCAATAAAATTCTTCTAGATTTTAGAGTTTGTATGTTTAAGAGGGACAGCATATTTGAGTGACTAAATTGATCGGAAGAGTTCCCAATTTTGAAAGAAATCAGTCGTAAAAATTTACTCTGTACCATTTCAATTTTATTCGACCATGTTGCATAAGAAATATATTGAAATATCTCAGTTGTTTATCATTTGACAATAATGAAAGTTATATGTTGTTCAAACACTTTTTTGAAAAAAATAAAATAACCTTATCAGAATTCCGATATCGTTTATCTATTATAATTATCGAGATCCCCTATACAAACACCGAATTTTCCCACCCTGTACGTACAATAATAACTGTGTATATTTAAAACTCTGTCTCGGTATAAATCTGAGTTAATACTAATAATTACAAAATATTTACATGAATTGTAACTTCGTAATACAGCTTCTAAGAACTAGAGCCCCATGGGGGTGTGTCCACTACCTGCAGTACTTTGCATTCGGCACCACTGCGAACGCACTTTTTAGAAATTCACAGAAAATCATCTGGCGACACAATTGTCCACTTTCCCAATTGCAGCCCTTGTCCGAGGAAGACAAAGGGTTGTAAAAGTAATTTATGCGAAATCAAGTACGGGTGAATTTCGTCGGTCCAGCAGAGAATGAAAATAAACATGTTGACAGTTGAAAATTTTGATGATTTTGTCTGGAAGATATCTTCGGGACAGTCAGCAGGTACCCCGATGAAAATCGAAGTTCAGCACACAGGCGTATTTTTTTTCGTTATAAATTTATGCCAATTCCTAACAGTTACTTACGATTTTATACTATTATTTCATTTGTTGGTGTGAAGTATTGCGATTACATGTACATCGAAATTATATTTATAATGGTAGGGCATTTGCTTAAACTTCGTAACATATAGTAGATTATTTTTTAAATCGACAAGAAACTTAAAATACGCGAAATGCCCTCAAAAATCGACTGAAATCGGGCTTCTAAATATGCCTTAGTACGTTTATTCCCATACCGCTGTGCGGGAACTGTTTTCTACAGATGGCGTTACTTTACGGCAACTAAAACATCTCGCGCAAGGGTCTAGCTCTAGTGTAATTGCGTCCTTATTTTTCAGGAAAAACTAATTTGGTTCAATGGATTTTATTACCAAAGAATCAATCTGTGTCACTGTAGTAAAACATTTTGAATTTTCAGCGTTTATTTACATTTTATTTAATGTTGAAAATGCCTATTTTTCAACACTAAATTACACATTTTCAGAAATACTTATAAAAAATGTAATTCTTTAGTAACCTACATTCATCCTTTATGTAACCCTGTGTGAAATATTATTACTTAATTTTTTTCCATCACACCACTATCAGTATAGAGCCGAGTGCCAAAAACGCTTCATTTTTCGAACGGGTCGAACAGCCTTAACAATTTTAGTAAACAGCTAACTTCAGTTGAACAGGGGCAGTTCGTGTTAGTTCTGAATACCTATGCGGTGAAATATAATTGAAATCCGTTTCGGACACGCTTCCACGCAGTGACGGTTCGCGGGTTTTTTCTGGTACGGCCGAGGAACAGGAGGTGGTAATACAGATAGGTAGGGTCAGTTGCAGAGACGGCTGGCTGCGTGACCGCACCTATCTGTATTACCACCTCTTGTTCCTCGGCCGTACCAGAAAAAACCCCGCGAACCTTCACTGCTTCCACGTGAAATTTTTGTTACCATTTTCTTTCCGATCCATGTATCAGTTAAGTAAGTATTTCACCTTTTAGTTACGTGCATTTGCAATTAAAGCCGGCGACGGCATTTCGTACTTCGGCCGCGAGATGTCGCAAGCGTACGGCAGCGCTGTCATAATGCGACTTTTAGAATTGGATTGCATTTAATATTTATCTTGTTCTATCATGTATGTTTCTGATAGTATGAAATAAATATTTATATATTAGTGTATTTGGCGTCTTCCCTTTTATGTGTGTCGAAAATAAGTGCACCCGGTCAATTAACGATCAGCTGTTATTGGTTTCCCAACTTCATGCCACTTGTGGAGTGTGTGTGTTTGGTGAGAGGTTGTAACCTATAATATAATATAAGAAACGTCAGAAATGTATGGAATGTATACTAAATGTAAGTAATAATAATGTATTTATACAAAACAATAATTATAAATATCATTTTAACGGCTAGATCTTAGTGTTTGTACCACTCGCAAACGTGCAGGCGCGAATTTCGCGATTCCCGTGGCACTCAACCATTTTTATTTTACCCACACACGATTTTGACGATTGGTGCATCATACAATTCCATCACAAATAAACAATGCTCTTTCACCCATTGTACATTTAATTAATATAAATTGTTAATATAAATATAGTTCTTATTCGTTAAATTATCTCAACAAATACCACTCGCGGTTATAATTTCGGCAGGATAAATTTTATTTTAAGCACTCGTCATTTCACCGCAAATTTCTTGAATGAATTGAAATTAGGCAAAATCCACTCGCGCTAAAGCGCTCGTGGGTTTTTCCATTTCAATGCATTGTCAAAATTTATGTCGATTCAATGGCTCGTGCAAACAATTAAAATTTATCCGGCCAAATTAAACCTCTTGTGGTATTACCCCCGATAAAAACCCTTAAACATAACTTACAAGTGGTTGCTGGCGTTGCTGGCGCATGAGATAACCAGAACAAGAGGCCCTCATGAATTAGGAACTTGGAGGCACCGCCATTAGCATTTCTTCTCCAAGTTCTCTTTATCGTTTATCTATTTATTTTAATTACAATTACATGATTTAAAAATTAAATAAAATTTTCTTTTTCTATTCTTCCCTTTCTATTTCTTAATATTTTTCTTCTTTTTTAATTAAAATTTCTTTTATAAATTTTTCAAATCTTTCCCAATTATTTTGATTTTTTATTATTAAATTTATAATATTAGTTAAAGTTATATCTTGCCCCATTTCTTTATTTAAATTATTTCTTTCACCTTCCCATCTTTTACATTCAAACAAAGTATGTTTAGCCGTATCTTCTTTTACATCACTTCAAAATTTACATATT
Source organism: Ocypus olens (assembly GCA_910593695.2). NCBI lineage: Eukaryota > Metazoa > Arthropoda > Insecta > Coleoptera > Staphylinidae > Ocypus > Ocypus olens. The sequence goes on along the minus strand of OU343061.1, from coordinate 30,228,332 downwards.
CCACTGTCTAACTTTTTAATTTTGTTAAGATAATTTCCAAAACTTCCATGTCCACTTAGAATTTGTGTTACAAAGTAATTTAGCTGTCCATGTTTTCTATCCGTCCAAATTTTGATTCCAGGTATAATTTCATAAGTGCATCTTTCTTGCCATTTAATCATTGTAATTTCCCTTGCCTCTTTTTTAACAATTTTTTTTATTCCTTCCCAATTTACAATCTTTATAAATTTTTGCCCTTTCTTCTAATAATAAATCTCCCGGAATTGATTTTGCCAAAACTTCAATTGCATCATTCAAAATTGTTTTATACCCTCTGCATATTCTAAAAGCACTTATCCTTAAACTTTTCCTTAACAACTCGCAATTTTTCTTTGTATTTAAACAATTTACCCAACTTGCAGCACCATACAATAATTTTGATTTAGCCACCTCTCCTAAAAATATTCTTTCATTTTCACCCCCTCCTCCAATATTTGGTAAAATTCTTGCTATTTGCATTTCAGAATTTATAGCATTATTTACAGCTTGTTTAACTTGATTTGTTTCAAATTTATTGTTCTCTAAAATTATGCCTAAATATTTAATACTTTTTTTAATTTTAATTTAATGTCCTATTATTTTTATTTTATCAATGTTGTTTTTTCCCGCCCGTCTTGTTAATAAAAAAGCCGCTTCAGTTTTTTCCAGTGCCAATTTTAAATCCATTTCTTGAATACAATTTGTTACCCTTGCCAAATTTGAATTTGCCTTCCTTTTTAAATTTACTAAACTTCTATCACTTACTATTACTGCCAAATCTTCTACAAATCCTATACATTTTGTGTCTTCCTCCAAATACAAATTAAATACTTTATCATAACTGATATTCTATAGAAGTGGACCCAATACTGAACCCTGTGGTACAGCACATGACATTTCATAACCTTGATCGTTATAAATAATTTTTCTGTCATTTAAATAAGTTCTAATCATTTTTTTTTTCAAATATAGGAAATATAATATATATATATATATATATATATATATATATATATATATATATATATAGGACAATTTTTAACGACCGTACATGTGAATAACTGTAGATAAAGTGCTAACGAGATTCTCGGTCAGATGATGATAAAAATTTGCAAATGTGTGAGGCGAAAGACAGAGACAGCTGTTTCATCTTTGTTAAGAATCATCAGTCTGCCATATTCAACCCAACACACATCTGCAAATTTTTCGGAAGTAATATTTATAGTGTAGATACATGCCGGTAACGGTAGACGAGAACCGAAATGTATCTTGATATTATTCACCACTGGGTGGAGCACAAGTCACTTTTGCTACTACATTCCGCTTCGCTTATATGGTTGTAAGCTTCCACAGAAATTGCGGCGGTGGACAGCCAACCAGTGGATAGATTTAATTATTTTTTTTCTCAATTTAATTGAACATAGGAGAATTTTTAACGACCGTACATGTGAATAACTGTAGATAAAGTGCTAACGAGATTCTCGGTCAGATGATATATATATATATATATATATATATATATATATATATATATATAATATAAGAAATATCGAAATTATTTAAAGATTCTAAAATTGTTTTCCACGGTAAACTATTAAAAGCATTTTTTATGTCCAAAGTTATAATTATGCAAAATCAATAATTGTATTTACAGACTATTTTTTTTTTATAAATCCTTGTTCGATGTTATTTTCTATATGCTATTGTGCTTTTCGGGCTATGAAGGACTGCACGAACGAGGATAATTAATTTAGAACAAAATACTGGAAATAAAAATATTGATTTTTCAGTCTCCTGTTTAATTTGTTTAACAATCCTTGTTCTAAAAATGAAATTGATATAATTTATTCCAAAATTAACATTTTTAAATACTCACGGATTCATAAAAAAATCCAAAACAAGAAAACTATTGAGAACTTGGCCAAAAAGAGGATTCGAACCATGGACCTTGCGATTACGAACTTTGGATTTTACCAATACGCCACAGGATTGGTATTTTTTCATTAACGTAAATGGTACATAAACACACTGCTAATAACAAAAACAGTTTTTTCTCGAAAACGGCTGAAAGTGCGCCCTATTATTTGTACCTGTTACACTCCTAGTCATAACCTACACGTGTGCCAAAGATGGATCAAATTGGTGAGTAACACATCTGATCCTCCCCTTGTAAGGGCGGTGCGTGGTCCATATCGTTCAATCCAACCATTAACACATCACCAAGAGTTTCTACAAATTAATTTATTTATGAAAGGAAAACAAAATAGGTCAACATGATGATTAATTCATGCTTCACCTGTGGAACCCTCGTGTAGGTTCTGTGTTCTGAGAGCAAGATAGCACTCTTCCTATTAACTTAAACATAAACTACAAATCTCTGTTTATTTATTTACATTACAGATAATAAAATATTTTGTCAAAAACAGATGTGCAATTCTTCGTTGTCTTCAACATTTATTAAGGTTTTTATAATATTTGTCATATTTAAAATTATTTTCGTCAAAGCAAAAAAACGATCGAATCATTTATTATACAGGGTAGGCCAAAAGTAGGGTCACAGCTACTTCATTTTCTGCTTTACTTTTACAATAAAGTTTTACATATAAATCATAGAAAATAATACTGATACTGATTCATATCTTAAAAAAATATTTTTACATACATTTTATAAATTGATTTTTTAGTTACAGAAACCCTGAAGTGGGAACAATGGCAAACAATTACAATACAGAGGAAAGAAAGTGGATACTAAAGCAGTATTGTAAGTTGGAAAATGCTGAGCATATGCGCACAGCTTGGCAAGAAGCCCATCATACCCATCCACCTTCATGAAAGGCAATTTATCGCAAAAGGGATAAATTTGAAACTCTAGGTTCAGTGTGTAATGCTCCAAAATCTGGACGTCCTAAATCTGCCATGACTGATGAAAATGAGATGTTGGTAGCTATGATATTTGTGAACAGTCCAGAGAAGTCTAACAACTTTAAATACCAAGAACATCATTGCGGCGCTTAATGGATAATCTGATATTGAAACCTTAGCATCCACGACTTGTACGTGGTATTTTGGAAGACGAGCAAGATCGCCGGCTGCAATTTTGCGAATCGATTCTTGCGCATATTCGGACCAGATTATCTTATCTAGGTCTGGTTGCTTACCTTCTATATAAGATAGTTTGCAGGTTGACGTGATCCACACTGATTTCAGTAAGGCATTCGATACTATTAATCATAATATATTGCTATAAAAACTAGAGCATTGGGGTTTAAATAGTGGTATGATTGCCTTAATGAAATCGTATTTGTCTAACAGCATATCATATGTGGCATATAATAACTATACGTCAGATACATTTTGCCCATTAAGTGGTGTTCCTCAAGGGTCTAACCTTGGACCCCTATTATTTAGTTTATTTATAAATGATCTGCTCAGTGATACACAATCTAAAATATTAATCTATGCAGATGACGTGAAAATGTTTAAATGCATCAATAATGTAGATGATTGCCATATTAATAATAAATGAATGTTGATTTATTTGTGATCGTAAGTTCAAGAAAACAAACATTTAACCACTCCTTCTGGTCTTCCTTGCCACGGCCACGCCCTCTGCCGCGACCACGGCTCCTGCCACGTGGGCCTCCTCGGCCTCCACCTCCACGTGAGCCTCCAAATCCACCACGGAATCCACCTCTACCACCACCACCACCAGCGGGTCGAGTTGCGTCCGCCATTGTATATATCCTTCTCCTATCAACGCTGACGGAAGAAATATACTCCAAGACGATCTAAACTTGATCTATAAGTGGAGTAATAGCAATAAACTTCCACTTAATATAACCTAATATAAATATATGTCTTTCTTCAGAACTTCTGCATGTACTGAATTTAATTATTGCCTAGATAATATTAGACTTCAAAAGGTTAATGCAGTAAAAGATCTGGGTGTTTTATTTGACCAATTATCTTTTGTGCCTCGTTTTCAAGCAATACAGAAAGATGCCTTGAAAATGCTAGGATTTATTCGGCGTATTAGTGAACCATTTCGTGATCTACTTACTATCGTAAAATTGTACACATGTGCAACATAGCAATGGCAAAAAAATTAAATGAAATTCTAAAAAGCATTATTGTTCTATGGCCAGGTTTGGTGGTTAACACTCTATATATCTTGGGGGGGGGGGGGCTCAAGCCCGATAGCCACCCCACTGGGTGCGCGCCTGTAACTATGTGTACCGGGGTAATAATAATCCACATTTGACTATTGAGTCCTAACTGAACCAGCCTGGCGTTACGGCGTGGGGTGCATTGTCCAGCGAAGGACCATGCCGATCCGTGTTCCTTGATTGAACTGTTACTGCGGACAATTATTTGGAAATGCTTCGTGACGTGGTAGTACCTCAACTCAAATCCAAAGCTAACTTTAACAAACTATATTTCCAGCAAGATGGAGCACCTCCACATTATGCGCGGACAGTAAGAGAGTATCTTCACCAAGGCTTTTCGCAGCATTGAATGGCCACCACGTTCACCCGACTTGACACCAATGAATTTCTTTTTTTGGGGTGTTGTCAAGAAAAGGTTTAAGGTATGAGTGGTGAAATGGGCAGATAATAAAGTTGTATACCTTATATCAACTTTTGTACCGGCAGAACTAAAAGCTAACTGTAAGCAATATGACAAAAAGATAAAACGAACAATCACGATCGATTGCCCCGCTATTGTGAAAACCTACAATCAGTTTATCGGAGGTGTTGATTTGATGGACTCGCTAATTGCACTGTACAGAATTCACATCAGGTCAAAAAAAATGTATCACAAATTATTTTTACTTTCTCCGTTATGAATAGAGCAATTAATATGAATCTTTGAACATAAGTCTTATTTGACAATCTGAAGAATTGAAAAGGTTTTGGTAAAATTTCATACACCTGAAGTGACCTTAACATTTTTTTGTTTTTTTCCAATATTTTTCTAAAATTTGAAAAATATCACAAAAACATTTAAACAAATATTAAGATAACAAAGAAATGAACATCTTTTGTTTGAAAATATTTTCATAAAATAATTGTTTTTTTATTTTTGGTTTATAACTATGAAACGATAATAGTTAGAGCAAATGAAAATTAATAATAATTGTAGAGAAGGACAAAGTGAACAATTTATAACGAATGAGTTTTTTTCGAAATCTCTTTGGTTTTTGAGTAAACTTACTATTAGGATTAGAACTATAATTTGTCATTTTCATCTTTCATAATTTTGACGATTTAAAGGTCAGTTTTATCCGATCCTACAAAACGATCGATGTTCATTTAAAATATGATTTAAAATTGAAAATAAACCATAAGAGTATAAATATAAATAACTATTTTGCCATCAAATCGGAGAAAGTAACATGATGACCACATCATCATTTTTTCATTTTATAGATATGAAAAAAGATCAAAAGTCTGCAAGAGTTCAAAATGAGCATCGCCGAAGCTCTTCTTCTTGAAGGAAAAAGTAATAGACCAACAAAAAAGCAAGAAGAGCTCTACTGATGTTTCCTAACAAAAAGAGAAGAGGTCCTGCCATAAAAATATCCGTTTGAATGGTTATATTTTTATTATATTTTATAAATAAAATAAGTTTTGTTTGTTTTTTTTTATTTAATCATAAATTAAAATGAAAAAAAATAAAGCTGTACATTTTATTCTTGTATTACGAAGCCATGGACGAATGTGAAAATTTAGTTACATTTAAAAACATTGCAAATTTTATATTTTTTAAATATATTTTGGTTGTTATATATTGATACCTATAAAAGTAGAGAAAAAAAAATTGTTTCCTTCAAATTCAAAAATTCAAAATTCAGGCGTTATAGTGTTTCAAAATTTTACCAAAAAGTTTTAAATGCTACAGATTGTTAAGTTAAAAGTTCCATTTTATTTTAAAATCTGTATTGGTTTTTGCTACAGCGTCTGCAATCACACAGACATTTTTCAAAAATGGTCGAAATCATTTCAGGGGACCGGCGAGAAGTTAGCCATAAATTTTCAGCGACGAATTCGCCTGGCACCTTCACCAATACTTTATTTTTATTCACAATTTGTAAATTGTGAAAATTTGCGTTGACTGCTTGGTCACCGGTAACTGCAATACTTTTTAAATTCATGTATTTCTTGGAAATAAACCTAAAATAATCTAGAATTTCATTAAATGACAATTTAGTCACATTTTTCTACAGTCCTATTTAATACAAACAATAAAACTTAAACTCGGTCTGTCCGAATATGCATTGTTTATATATTAAACAAATATTATTTAACAAATCATAAGTTTCAATTGGATTTCTATGATCGACTTTCTTTGTAAAATTCAACTTATATTTAGCATAACAAATAAAAGAAAATAACTGAATATGAGCTATTAACAATTTATATATTTTTTAATTAGCGCTACACACTAGGCCGACAGGTTATAAGTACTATTAAAAAAAATATAACTTCCATTAGTGGTTCTACGTCCAACTTTTTACTTTCTTACCTTAAAATGGACATTTCTGTAGAAATTTCTAATTCGAAAAACAAAAAATTTCTCGTAGAAAAGTAATAATGTAATTTAATACTACCAGTAAATGAAAATGTGTAATGAATTATCTTATAATAAACTGAATAGAGTAAACCAAAATTAAAACGATTTATTTTTAATGTTTCGCTTGAATGTTTTTTTAATAAATTCTACTCAGTATTAAGCAAAAAATGCAACGGAAATAAAGCCTTTAATAAATAAATTCCCTTTAATTGAACGAAAACATTCGCCTTAATAAAATATGCATACGTCTGTTTTTTTTTTAAACCACTTATACTTTTTTATTTTTTTTATTTTTTTTAGAATACAAACACGTTCGTGAAACAAGAAATGATTGTTTATTTTTTGTTCACATCTTTTATTTCATACTGTTAGAACATGATAAGAATGGATATTACATGCGATATAATTCTAAATATGAAAATGCATGCTACTTTCATTTAAGGTATTGGTGACAATATTTATTAGTACGGGATGATAACGGCGAAAATTTTTTCACACGTGTCCCAAACGATTTCTAATTATGTTTGACCGTAATGTTATCCAGAATTATCAATATTTAACTGACACCTGATGTTTAATAACATTTTAAATATAAAGATCGTTGTCACAGTGACGGTAAATAAATTATTATGCACTTGCAAAGTTTTATTAACCTTTTTATCTGCTCGCAACTCGACCATTTTAAATACACATAAATTGAATTATCTAAAATATTGATACGGTAACAAAGTTAAAGTTAGAAATTATTTGTGCATGTTGAAAAAGCTACAAAAAAGTAAATCATTTAATAATATTTCCTTTTGATGGTATAAGTGAAATGAATTCGATATTCCTTTTGATTTATTATCTCATCATTAAACCATATTTCTATCTGATGCAAAAGGGACGCCAAGAATGGCTACAGGCGTCTGGAATAAATCATTCCCACGAGGGGTTGATTAAAAAACAATGAATTTAATGAGTCGGCAGTGGTATTAAAAATGACTGAAGGGATATTAAGCCCACTTGATTGTTTCCTGATTCATTTTTGATTCCTTCACTGCTATTCTTAGAACAGACATCATATTTTGTAAAATTGAATTGAACTCATTTCAGCACGAACATTATTCGTTATAAATTTGAATATTCGTTAAGGTAATAGTTTCTATTTTAGTGAGTAATTTGTTTATATTTAGTGTCATGAGTATAGTATCTTTTATTATAATTAAATTTATCTACAATTACGTAATTTCTCTGAATTTATGATTAATGCTGGAAGTCATTACTTTCTGAATAATTTCAGATCAGGGACCATCTGTAAAATTCACTTTGTATTTTACACGCTTTATTTCTTTATTGAAAGTTACATTTTTCTACTGGTTGTACAGTTAAAATTGTCTTACAAGTAAAATACGTAATGATGGTAAAATCTTAGCAAGATATTTTAGGGGCCATTATCATACCACACATCGACCTTGAAAATCAAATGATTGAATGCCTATGAATTCTTGACCTTCCTAGTCCTAATAAAAAATTTAAATTTAAATTAAGCATTCATATTAATTAATCCATTCATTGTTATTATCTAAATTAAATTAAATTAATTCCATGTACATCGTTTTAATTTCTAAGTAGTTAGTTAACTTGTAGTAATGTTACTTTATCAACTATTATGTAATAATAATAATAATAATGTTTATTCGTGCACATAACATAAGTTTTACACAGGTCAATAAAACAAAGAAATACGGAATATTACAGTTGCAATATAAGTAATATTAATTTAGTAACTATTGTGCAACATATACATGTATACATACAAACATAAAACCGCAATTTCATACAGACATATTAGTTTTTGTATTGAGAGAATAATCAAACATCTAACAAATGAAAAAAATTAAGATTTTTATAATGCCTTTAAAAATAGAACTGGATATACTCGTAGGTTAAATTACTTCATTGTACATAAGGAAATCGTTAATGCTGTAAGGAGCTTTTCTTAATAAATATTTTTTTATTTTAATTTTAAATTGATTAAGTGGCAAGTTTTTAGTTTCAACTGACAATTGATTGAAAAACTTTATGCCGTAATAATTTGACCCCGTTTTTGATTTTAGTTCTTAAGCTATTCACACATATAAAATTATGTATTATAAAGGGGTTTCCCGTGAATGAACAACAACAACAACAACAATAACAACAACAACAACAACAATATCGCTAAAATATAGAAGAATTTTGCTGAACTTTTGGATTCAGGCTAATTAATGGACTTCCTGATTGCTACTATTTACTATCTCGTATACATTTTAATTTTGAAAAAATAAACGACTGAAGTTATTATTTTGCTCATCATCTCATTCCACAACGTGCAGTCTTAACAACCCCATCAAGAGGTTTATGAAATTTTGAATGTCAATTACAACTTCCTTTTCGATAGTTCCTTCTAAAGATTTAAACGTACAAGAAATTGCGTTGCAAAATTGTTCTTGGTCGCTAGTGTATTACATATAACTTTAATTTTGCCACGAGGTAAAAGTGCATTCTTTTTACCGCTTATTACAATTAATCTTGCTATCTTTTTGCACAATCACAATTAATCTCGTTGTCTTTCTACCACTTATAATTCACCGCCTTGAAATTCCATAAATATACAAGGCTGTATTATCGGTAACATTACTACTTTGTATCATGCATATTACTATATTATCCGCTCGATGCAAAAAATATATTTGAAAAATTAATTATTGTTCAAATACGTTATATGAATTAATAAATATGAATCATTATAATGATGAAAAAGATATTAGCCTGCCGGCTGGATTTGAACCACCATTTATAAATTGCGAAATACCAATTGCATTGAAAATGTTCACATTTAAAATCAATTATATATACAGGGTGAGTTTCTTTTTAAGTTGCCATCGATAAAGAATGGACCAATGAGTTTGTCACACCAAACACATTCCACGGATGCTGATATTCAACTTGGCGCAACCAATATGGGTTTTTCACATCTCATTAATACAGAGCAATAATCACAAAACAAACAAAAAGTGGTAAGTACAAAACTTACTTATTTTTTTGGAAAATTCCGAATCTGCAATAAGACATGGGGGTTTATCCGTGCCATAGAATTAAAAACGATTTTTTTAATCGCACGGATAATTTTTCGGAAGCGCTACGTAGATTACTAATAAAAGTGTTTTGAACGATTATTTGTTCATTTATTAAATATTAAATCTATGTTGCGTTATATTGTCATCACAAAAAGTTATAAATATTGCGTTCATAAGAAAAAAGAAACTTGGTGATGGTTCAAAAGAAACGAAATATGTTATAAAGAAAAATCTTGTCATCTATTAGATCATAAAAAAAAATGCTATAAGAACGTCTGTACCATTTTTAAATATCACCTCAAATAAAGATATAAAGAAAAAATTGTAATGTGGACATCATACTACTTTCTCCAATTTGATGGTATCATGTTTTTTTTTTGTATTAACACTTTCATGGTTTATTTTTAATTTAAATCATATTCTAAATGTACATGTAGGATTTTATAGAATTCGATGATACTGACGTTTAGAACGTCAAAATTATGAAAGATGAGCATGACAAATTATACTTTAAATTCTAACAGTCAGTTTACTTAAAAACCAAAGAGATTTCTAAAAAAAGAAAAAAAAAACTTATTTTTTATAAGTTGTTTATTTTGGTTTTCTGTACAATTACTATAAATATAAATTTGATGTAACAATTATCGTTTCATAATTATAAACCGAAAATGAAAAAAGGTTGATGTGGCCATCATGTAACTTTCTCCGATTTAATGGTGTAATGGACATTTTATAATATCTTTCATATTTATCGATTTTTTCCCAACTAGTAACATTTAGAAAAAACATATTTCTAATAAATTGTTCATTTTACAATTTTTTACAATTTTTGTTTATACAAGTTTGATGTACTTATTGGGGTGTCTGTTATTTCCCAATCACGATTTTTTTTAGAGGACTGGTTACATGTCGTCTTTTCATGGTAAATAACTATTTTGAAATAAAAAAAAAACTCACCGGTAACCGTATTTTCTCGTGCCTGCAGGAAAATCAAATTCCCATTTGATTAACATATGAAAATCGCTCATTTTTTTTTACAAATTCTAGGTCTTCATATATGTCAACATGCCATGGCAAAACTTTAAAACCGTGTATTGAAGACCGGGTTTTTTTGCAACAAGAAAACTATTTCTGGTCGCGAATTTTAGGTCTGTTACACTAAAAAAAAAAGAAAAACCAAAATAAAACAGATCAATGACATTGCTATGCACATTTATCCATTGTTCGATGCGAAAGTCTGTGTGTGTGTGTGTGTTTGTGCGCGCGTGTGTGTGTGTATCTCAAAAACTAATGGAGCAATTGATATGCACTTTGAACATAAGTCTTATTTGACAATTTAAAGAACTGAAAATGTAAAATTTCGTATACCGGAAGTTTACTGTGTTAACTGTTTTTTTGTTTTTCCCAATATTTTTTTTTTATATATGAAAAATATCACAAAAACATTTAAACAAATATCGAAGGCAACAAAGAAATTAACATCTTTTGTTTGAAAATATTTTTCATAAAATCATTGTTATTCGAGAAAATTTTTTTTTTTTTTCATTTTTGGTTTATAATTATGAAACCATAATAGTTACAGCAAATTTAAGTTAATAATAATTGTAGATAATGCTAAAATGAATAACTGTAGATAATGCTAAAATGAATAACTTATAAAGAATACGTTTTTTTTTTTGTAAATCTCTTTAGTTTTTGAGTAAACTGAGTTTTTGAATTTAAAGTATAATTTTTCCATCTTTCATAATTTTGACGTTTTAAACGTCAGTTTTATGCGAGTCTACAAAACGCTCGATGTCCATTTAAAATATGATTTAAATAGAAAATAAACCATGAAAGTGTAAATATAAATGATGATACCATCGGAGAAAGTAACATGATGGCCACATCACCATTTTTTAAATATCACCTCTGTTCGGTGGAGATAACAGAGTCTATTCTTAACACTCCCTCTTCATGTGAACCTCGTTTTTTCATACCCCATAGACCACAAATCCCTAATTTTACTCAAAAACTAAAGGGATTTCTAAAAGAAAAAACTTATTCTTTATAAGTTGTTCATTTTGGTATTCTGTACAATTACTATTAATATAAATTTGATGTAACTATTATCGTTTCATAATTATAAACCGAAAATAAAAAAAATAAAAATGTTGATGTGGCCATCATGTATAACCCTAGTAGCACAATATATATCGGAAATATTTTCTAAATATTGATTTTACATTTTTATGTTTCGGAAATATTAAAAGGCCAAAGTAAATATTTATATAATATGTCTATGGATATATAGAAAAAAAATTATTTTATAAACATGTTCTATATATTTCAATCCATATATTTAGTAACATTTTATAAATATATCCAAAGAAATACATAGATGACTGAAAAATGCAACACTGCACTGCCTCTGTCAATTCTGCCACCATTTGAACTGTTTTACACGCAGACGTCTGTGCTTGTGACTATTTCGTTATATATTCCTGTCTATTCTCTCAACCAGTGTATAATTTATTTGCAAGATTCAAAGTATGATATTTGACCGTAAGTAGAGTTGTGCCAAGCACTCGAGACGTATTGCGCAGTGACCGTCTTTAAGCCAATTGGCTCCGGAGATTGTTTCGGCAATACTTTCTCACTCTGCACAAACTTTACCACCACACATCTAGAGTGCTCGGTGATACTGTACATGCGTTTGGGATCCTCAACGCAACCTCATATATCATGATATTTCCTCAACATTTTTTTACAAATGTTTCAAAAATATATACATAGTTATATTTCCTTAACATTTTATACAAATATTGCTAAAACATTGAAAAATCTGTCATATTTTGTGCTACTGGGGAATGGACATTTTTATAATACTTTTCATATTTATAGATTGTTTTTTAAACTGGTACCATTTAGAAAAAAAAAGTCTTATAAATTTTTCATTATACGTTTTCGGCAATTTTATCAAATATAGTATTTATAAACAAAATATGTGCAGTTATTTCGTATCTTTGTGGTTTTTTTTTGTAATATTTATTATATTTAAAACATAATCGAAAAAAAAAACAAAAAAACGGTCAAGTTAAACAAACATCTTTTCCGGTTTTCGGAATGTTTCGGAAAGGTTTTTGTTCTTAGGATTGTCAAATAAAAGCTATGTTCAAAGTTTCATTTCAATTCCTGTATTTGTTTTTAAGATACAGACACACATGCAATCCATTTGTGTGTGTATGTTCTGACTGTGTATTATTATTATTTTTGTCCACGACTATCTTATAATATACTCATTGTATTTGTGTTTCTTCAATTATGAGTATATTCATTATTCACTACAGTCAGTGATTAATCATTATTCACTGTTTACTATCATTTTTTTAATTTTGTTCACGAAAATGTTATAATGTGCGCATTATTTAATTGTATGGGCAGCATTAATGGGGTACATTTAACACTCATTTCATTAAACACGCATTCGTGTTTAATATGGTTATTAAACACGCTAATTCGCGCTTTTATTCACAGAACGCGATTTATGATAATATTTTGTTTACCCTGTTTAATACTGATTTTAACTTTTTTCAATTGTAATTGTAATTACAACTTTAATTTTGATTTTAATTTTAATTTCTAATGTAATTGTAATTTTAAATTCAATTTTGATTATAATTTTCATGTTCGTGAACAAAGTACAGTGTACAACTCGCATTATATGCTCGTTATACAATATATTATTATCTAGTAGAGCGCAAAGTGTCATATAATTAAACTGAAACGTCAAAATCATTTACATTATAAGAGAGTTTTGAAGTGGTTTAATATCAAAAATTAGAAGATAAATGGAGAACGACAGTGATAACGAGATTTCTTTAACACCACCAAACACCACCCATACAGGGTGTCTATTTGAAAACTTTCAATGCGAATATCTCTGAAAATAAAGGAGTTAGAAAAGCGCAATTTGGTACAAATGTTATACAGGTAGGGGGAACTAGAACCACTATATTTTGGTTATGGGGTGAGTGACCCCTTGGGCCCCATTCACCCTAACCCCAAAATTTTAAATGGCATCACCTCTTTTGTGATCCCTTAAATAAAACGTTTTTTCGTGTAGTATTCACCAGTACAAGGGGTCACTCACCCCATAACCAAAATATGGTAGTTATAGTTCCCCCTACCTGTATAACATTTGTACCAAATTGCGTTTTTCTAACTCTTTTATTTTCACAGATATTCGCATTGAAAGTTTTCAAATTGACACCCTGTATAGAAAATTATATGAAATTGCGAGCATTGCTAAAACTAAAATCTGAAGGTTTTCAACCCAAAAAAGCCAGCACTTTTGTCAATGTCGACGATTTTATTATTAAAGCCTCTGATGACAAATACCTGGCAACAAAGGTAAGATTTAAATAATTTTCTCTCCAAAAATCATTCATTTCTTTCTTTAAGGTTGCATTAATAATGGGAGTAATGGGTGCTTGTCGGGCTAATAAAATGTATTGCATGAAAATGAATGATTTGCAAGATCTTGGATCAGCTGTTTTAGTAAATGTGCCCAATACAAAGACAAAAATCACTCGAAAGTTTACAGTCACCGATAATTTTTATAAAATTTGTAAAAACTTTCTGTATAAACGAAATTAGTACCCAACTAATAAACACAAACTCGTACGAAAACATTTCGCTTTAATTATTTTTTCTCTGTAGTAAATTGTTTATCGCTTACAATCCACTGCATTTACAATTAATTTCGTAATATTTTCCCTACTTATAATTTACCGCATTCACAATTAACCTCGTACCCTTTAAAGAGCTTAAAATACACTGCGTTTACAATTAATCTGGTACTCTTTTCACCGTTTACAATTCACCGCATACTCATTTGTCGCTTATAATTAATTTAGTAGTCTTTTTTTCGCTGCTTATAATTTTCCGCATTTTTCTTCGTCACCGTATTTGCAATTAACTTTATACTCTTTTCACCGTTTACAATTCACAATTAGCCTCGTACTTTTTTTGACTCTTACAATTCACCTCAGTTACAATTAATTTCTTAGTCTTTTTGATGCTTATAATTAACCTCGTACTTATTTTACCGCTTACAATTCACCACATTTACAATTAACCTTGTACCCTAGCGGCATAGGCGTCATTATAAATGAAAAAATATTTTTAAAAAATTTTTCAAAATTTGAAAAGTCAAAATACCGGTAAATTTAAAAAAATGCAAATTTTTTTTTGGTTTAATAGTCAAAAAAGTGTTTTTAAGAATGTCCTTAATGCATACAAAAAATAATTAGACCCATTCTTGTTTTACTGAATTCGCGCAAAAGGCCTAAAGTTGCGGGTTGTATCGTAAAAAAAACGATATTTCATGATTTTCGACGATTTTTAAACATGTGCTAAAACCATATAAGTTGTATTTTTTATTGTAATAGTGTGAAAACTATATAATATAGTTTTACTAATCCATACAAAATACTTTTATACCCCTTATTCCTTAACTGTATTCGCGCAAAAGAACAACGCTTACTCCCCTCCGCCGGCACCAATAGTATAGTATAGTATAGTATAGTGCATCTTTATTTTATAATGAAAAGTTTACAAAATGTGAAACTGATACATATAAAAACGTCAAAATTACATACAAGTACAATTTAAATACTAAATATACATAAAAAATAAAATACAAAGTAAAACATTCGCTGACATTCTTAAATTAACTAAGAGCAATTAAAAGAGACATATTGTTTGTATTAAAATCATTATTTAAAATTAACGCTATAAAATTCCGATAAGTTATATGGCTCCATATCGCAAAGTAGGCGAAATAAAACTTTTTTCATTTTGCTATAGTTCTCAATTTGTTTTATGTAAACTGGAAGATGATTAAATATTTTTAATATTGAATAATAACATCCTTTTTCATATTTGGACAATCGATGTTTAGGCAGGGTATATATTTGACCGTGTCTAGTATTGTGACATGACAACATCTTATTGCTATCA
Source organism: Ocypus olens (assembly GCA_910593695.2). Classification (NCBI taxonomy): domain Eukaryota; kingdom Metazoa; phylum Arthropoda; class Insecta; order Coleoptera; family Staphylinidae; genus Ocypus; species Ocypus olens. The sequence continues at coordinate 30,212,637 of OU343061.1, read as the reverse complement.
AATGTATGTTTGTGTTTCTTTAAAAATCTTATGCACTCATATATATATATATATATATATATATATATATATATATATATATATATATATATATATATATACCGAGTGTCTGGGATAAGGGGCGAACATAGGGATTTAACACGTAAAATTAAATATGTGTAATTATTAGCTCCCCTATTCATTTTAGAGAAAAATTGTAAAGGAATATTTTTTAGAGAATTAAAAACTGTAAATGTATCATCCATTTAATTTACGTTTGTACTAGAATCTACCTCAGAAATAATAAAAATAAGTTTAATTATTTACCTTTTAATAAAAACCCTTGCCATGACTTTGACAAATGTCATGTTATGGTGAGAATAATTTTGCCAGCCAAATATCAATTCACGCATTGAAATTTCTATTAACAATAATCTGAGTTATTCCAATGAAGAGAGCGTATTCATTAACAAAACATTTTACAGTGGCGTCAGTTTACTCAGAGTTCGTGACATTACATGCAAACAATGAATTGGAAGAAACAGTTTTGGGTTTGATAAATGCTGAACCAACAACTAGCATACGATGCATTGCTCATGAGTGTAACGTGTCTAAATTCTCTGTACAGAAAATTCTGAAGAAGCTGGTTATCATTCTTAAAAACATCAATGCCATCAGGAGATACTGTTAGTGGATGAAGAAAGGAGGCGTGTATTCTGCAAAATAATGCAGGATCGATCAAATACAGATCATAATGAATGCTAATAATTTACTTCCATATAACAATAAAACAGTAAACATTCAGTTTTTTAACAGAAACACGCCAATTGTTAATTTAAATCAGAGCACCAAATTTCTTGTGATTGCTGAGGACGAGCAACTCACCTGGTGTCAGCATGTTGATTATGAGTGTAGTAAATTAAATACTGCTTACTATGCAGTTCTTAAACTAAAACCAATTTTACCACCAGAGTCAATCATAACTCTCTACTACTCATAGGTATATCCTTATCTCTCCTTTAATATACCAGCGTGGGAAAGAAGTCATATTCAAAGGATATTCATAGTCCAGAAAAGAATATTGAGATTAATTTTTAACAAAATTAGATTGGAAACTTGCCGTAGTTTATTTAAAGAGAACAACATACTTACATTAATATGCATTTACATATTTGAAATAGCAATATTTGCTGCGAATTAATAAACTGACTAAAAACTAAACTAAGCTTAACTTTTTGCAGTCTGTCTGTTTTACCGAAGAATGCTAGTTCACACTTTACAACGAGCCAAACGTTATTGTTCATAGTAATTACAATGAGTGAATTGATATCTGACTAGAAAAATTATTCTCACCGTAACATGACATTTGTCAAACTCATGGCAAGGGTTTTTTTTTAAATGGTCCATTGTTCAACTTATTTTTATTATTTCTGAGGTGAATTCTGGTACAAACGTAAATTAAATGGATGATTCATTTACAATTTTTAATTCTCTAAAAAATATTCCTTTACGATTTTTCTCTAAAATGAATAGGGGAGCTAATAATTACACATATTTAATTTTACATGTTAAATCCCTATGTTCGCCCCTTATCCCAGACACTCGGTATATATACATTCCGCACACCGTGAGGATGTTAGACTTTTTAAAAAGTCCCCTGCAGGTTGCTCTAAAATCTAGCTTAAACATAATTCTTAATGCCTTTTTTTAAGTATAAATGCTCTTTCTACTGCAACACTACTTCCCCAAAATATAAGACCAAAACGTATATGCGAGTGCACATTAGCATAGTAAAATAGTTTCGCGATATTAAAATTCGTCAACTTCATTAAAACTCGTAGGCCATAACAAGCTCTACTAATTTTATCACAAATTGAATAAATGTATGGGGAAAATGATAGAGCTTTATCCAGAATAATTCCTAAGAACTTTGCACTATCAACAAATTCGTAAACATTATTATTTAAACTAATTTCCTTAGGCGTGTTTTGCGATTGGTTTGTTTTGAAAAATACACACCAAGTGGACTTACCCACACGTGGTGCTGTTCTCTCCACAACACTTACTCCCCTTTCTTTGTTCTTTGTTCTTTGTTATTTAGCCCTCAGAATAAGAAAGAGTTAGGATTTGTAGCTGCGGCCGAGTCCGTAGGAACTCAAATAGTTGACAATCCCAACAGTAACACATACTCGTGTGGTCCAAATGATCCAATCATACCATAACTCGTATATTGCGTTAAGAAATCTTTCAATCGAGATTGTGAAAAAGATTTTTATAAGAAAATAGTAGAAGTTTTCGTACAGAATGCGAAAACCAAACTTTTCGATATTGCTGCCTGTAAATGCAATATAACTTTGTCTTGCACATGTGAGACTGTCTGTGAGGGTAGTATAGCATGTCCTTTGACTGCAGCTTGTCAATGTGAAAAAGTAAAAAGATTCCGGACATAGAGTTGAAATTTATGCAGGATTAAAGAACAGCCAGGAAAATGGTTATTGGTAGTTTAGATGAACAGGAAACTAATAAATTACAAAAGAGAGAAGAAAGAAGAGAACAGTTGTTGTCTCAAGAATCGCTTACTACGTTTGATCCTAGTATTCCCAGCAGAAGCAGAAGTGTAATGAGTGGTTGCAGTGATGAAAAAAAATAGAAGACAGAAAACTTCGTCAGACGCTGACTGTGATGTAGGTTTTTTGTTGCCTTCTTCTCCTGCGTAAATGCGTTCGAAGCTGACAACAACATCCTTACTGAGTGACAGGTTCGGGTTGTCGGGCAGAGCCACCGCTGCAATAGCTACCGGTGTTTTACACGATTTGACGAAAACATAGCAAAAGTCATAGACAGAAACAAAATAAGAAGAGAAAAAGTGAAGACTCGGAAAGCAATAACGGAAGAAGACCACCAGATAAAAGAAGTCAACGCAATTTATTTCGACGGAAGAAAAGATATGACAATAACTGAAGAAAAGATTGGAGCTAAAATGTACCGCAGAACTAGAAAAGAAGAACATATTAGCGTGATAAGTGAGCCAGGTGGTAAATACATTGGCCATATCACACCAAAGAAAGGTACAACAAATGAAATTGCTGACAGTATTTACGAACACTTGGAAAAGAAGGAATTTGATATGAGTGGAGGTCATCGGATGCTCACTGGATGGAAAAGCGGTGTTGTACATAACATTGAAGTTAAGTGTCGCCTTCCTTTGCAATGGTTTATCTGCTTGCTACACTTTAACGAGTTACCTTACAGGCATTTTTTTGATCACTTGGATGGACCAGCATCATTTAGCGGTCCAGTTGGAAAACAACTCCCTGGATGTGAGAAACTCCCTGTTGTAGATTTTGAGCCGATACAATCAGAAGAAGTCATTGATATCACTAAAAACGATCTGAGCAAAGAGTAAGTATCTCCTAGACATTGTAAAGCGGTCAACACAGGAATCTGTAATCCAGAATTGGCTGCTAGGGATCCTGGACGCATCAGCCACTCTCGTTGGCTAACCTGTGCTAACCAGGTTTTAAGATAGTATGTATCCCAAACTAGTCTAACAATTGAATTACAGACTTTTGCAAATTACATAGTGAAGTCATATGCACCTGTTTGGTTTGGTATAAAGAAAAACTAGCATATTTTGAAGATAGTTAAAACAACCAGACATCTACCGGACAATATCAAGCAAATCATTGATCCAGTAATTCAAAGGAACGCATTCTTCTGCCACCCTGAAAATATGATGTTGGCTATGATAATGGATGAGAAACCACACATTAGAGAACTTGGCTACAGGAGGATTCTTAAATTCAGAAATGAGCCATCAGCTGAAGGATACGTAAGAGACTTCAAAATACCTTCAATCAATTTTAGTGCAAACGACTATACCGAACTAATTGGTTGGTCAATCTGCAAGTTAACACCGCCGCCACTACTGTCCAAGATGCTAACTGAACACATTGCTTCTTCATTGAAAGACAAAGCGCTACCAGAGTTTAACTACCTCAAATTCCCATGCCACACCCAGTCAGTTGAGAGGTGTGTAAAACTGGTTGCAGAAGCAGCAGAAAAAGTGTGCGGGCATGAAAATCGAGATGGTTATATTAGAGCTACTTTAAAATCAAGACAGCTGATGCCCACATTTAATTCAAAGTCAGAATTCAAAGGGGCTTCTATGTAAATAACCTTTTGCCTACAACATATGCATTGTACAAAGTAAATAGTTACTGTAAATATTGTAAATAAAATTCACCCTGGTTGGTTGGTTGGGTAGGGTGGAGATGGGCTCGCCTTGCAGCCACGTCCTCGCCGTGAGTCCTGGGTCATTTCAGCACAGATAAAATGTTGAAATGAGCTGAGAGCTGCAATATGATATGTTTGGCTAATACATTTTTTGTAAATCACTTGTTAGAGTCTTGTTACAAACCTTAATGTGTTATTAAACACTCATCAGATATGAAAAACGGCGTTTTTACGGGACTCTATAACTTATACCATAATTTAGACCTTCTGCGCGAATACAGTTAAGTAATAACAGGTCTGAAAGTATTTTTTCTGGATTGGGAAAACTCTTTCGAATGGTTTCTACACTATTACAAATTAAAAATAAAACTTTTATGGGTTTTGGCACATGTTTAAAAATCGTCGAAAATCATGAAATATCGTTTTTTTACGATACAACCCGCAACTTACGGCCTTTTGCGCGAATTCAGTAAAACAAGAATGGGTCTAATTATGTTTTGTATGCATTAAGGACACTCTTAAAACACTTTTTTCACTATTAGAACAAAAAAATTATTTTTTTTGTAATTTTTACATTTCTTTTGAAATTTAGCGGTATTTTGACTTTTTTTGGTAACTTTAGGCCTTCTGCGCAACTTCAAATTTTGAAAAAAAAATTTAATATTTTTTTCATTTATGACGCCTGTGCGCAAGTTTTTCGCGCTATTAAAATTGTATTGCAGAAAAAACGCGTTTTTCGATCCACCCTATTGTACCCATTTCAGCGCTTAATTCACCTCCTAGAAAATTCATGGATATACAAGATTACTTATACCATTTCTTAAATTAAATGAAGACGAATTACATAGACATGTAACCAGTTCGTAATTCTGTAAACAAGTTTTACGAAGACTAAAATAAATAACTTATTGAAATAATTACTTTTCTGGCTAATGCCTCGGCGGATATTGAACAATACAAAATAAATTCGAATATTATAAATAACACTACTATTGATTTAAGATCGTATTTCTTATTTGAAAAATATTTAGAAATAAATTTGAAAACTGTTGATGTTAATATTAAAATGAGACATCTACAAAATATTTTAATAAGAACATAAAATGTCAGAATGATTTATAACTTTCTCACTTAAATTGTAACACTAACAGTTTCAAGTTATTCCAATAGCTATAAAAATGAACAAAAAAACTTCGAAATCATGATAATATGTATATATACACAGGGTGTCCCACCGGGGAAAGTATATGGACTTCGAATTAATGTTTTGTACTGAGATTTTTAGCATTTATATAATCTAGTGTGCTTTCTTCGGTGAAAATATAACTTATACAAGGTGTCTAAAAAAGACACCACCAAAATGATATGGTGTATTCCTGAGACAAAAAAGAGCAAATTAACTAAATTTATCTATATGAAAAATTACATACCTTCCAAGATACAGCAAGTCAGTTTAAGATTTTTAAAATATTTTAATCTATATCTCGAAAATGGCAGATGAGAATGATTTGTTTATTTTTTTCTGACAACTACATTAGGTGTACTACATTGTTTAAAAATTTCAAGAAATTTCTTCTTTTAAAGAATTTATAACTCTTAAAGTTTTTTTGTTTACGCCTTATTTAAAAAAAATAAATAAAAAAGAACTTATTGTTCATTGTTTAATTGGGCTTGTCCTGCAAGAAAAGTCTTAAAAATAACTATAATCCAAAAACTGCTTTTATTTTATCATATTAAATGATTTAACAAATTACAAAAATTGTTCAAAATGACCCTCATAAAAAAAAAATCACAGTACACATTGTATGCGCGTGCGCGCGTCGCGTCGATGCGCTTCAGCCACCGGCGATACTTCGGTCACCACCACTCAACGTGTTAACCAGTTTTACTTAAATTGAAAGTTTTAATTGTACTGACACACATTTTCAACGAATTGACACCCGCCTACTTAGATTATTTCATTTTTTAACACGAAATTTTCCAAAAACAAAGTTTTTTTAATTTATTTTTGTTAAAAATAAGGCGTAAACAAAAAAACTTTAGGAGTTATAAATTCCTTAAAAGTGACGAGTTGCATTGAAAAAAATATTGAATCGTAAAAAATGTGAAGAACAAAAAAGTTCTATGTAATAATGTAAACAACATGTCCTCTGGAGCACCTTTGTGCTTGAAGAAATTTCTTGAAATTTTTAAACAATGTAGTACACCTAATGTAGTTGTCAGAAAAAAATAAACAAATCATTCTCATCTGCCATTTTCGAGATATAGATTAAAACATTTTAAAAATCTAAAACTTTGACTTGCTGTATCTTGGAAAGTATGTAATTTTTCATATAGATAAATTTAGTTAATTTGCTTGTTTTTTTATCTCAGGAATACACCATATCATTTTGGTGGTGTCTTTTTTAGACACCTTGTATTTTCCCTAAAAAGAGCACACTAGATTACATAAATGCTGAAAATCTCATTACAATACATTAATTAGAAGTCGATATACTTTCAATGTGCGGTTTCGATGGGACACCCCACATAAATTAGATGAAGACGAAAAGTAGCCTGAACATATTAATATTCAACCTGTACATAACTCTGCAAATTAAGTCTTACAAAGGCTAAAAACAAAGAAATATATAACTATCAACTGAAAATAATTACTCGAGGAATGCAAGCTTCAAAATCGGATCCAATAAAGAAAGTTTAAAGAAGCTGCAACATCAAAAGGTATTGTAAACAATTCCCAGAGAATCAATTTACTAATTGAAATGCTCGTATTAAATCGAAGAACTTCGATGCCCCATCTTAAATTACCTGCATTTTCTGGGTCCAATAGTAAGGGTTTTTCCGAACCGGCATCGTTGGAAGGAGTTTACGCAAATTTCCCGGCCTTGTATGAAATTACTGCTCGTTTGCGACGCAAACTAAGAGGATCCAGCACAGTAAAAAGTTTCCTCACAATGACAATAGTTGGCAATCCGCTTATCTTCGTCCATTGTGTCGTCGCCTCTGTCGTCCGGAAATGCGAAATTAATTAAGCGCCGCAGAATATACGTTTTATTCTGAATTTGTTTTTTTCCCGTCAGCCAGACCCGAGAATGCATGGAATTTTTAAGGGGAAAGTCGTTGGGTTTAATCATTCAGCTTTTTTGTGGTCGCGTGGGACAATTGCATTTGTGAAAAAGAGCGTGCTTGAAAGAATAATTCAGTGTGGCAGTGTTATTCAAACTGGTTGACATTTAGTAAATTAATTGTTACGTGCTGTAAATACAATGTGATTCCGCAATTAATGCCTATGCTTCATTATTATTCTCCGCATGCTAGAAAAATTACAAATTTTATGTCTAGTTAAAAAAAAAACAAATTTTAGTAACTGTGGTGGCGAAGCGATTTGATACCTGGCTTTGATGCGGGCGCCGCGGGTTCGAGTCCCACGTTGAGGGGTTAAATTGTGTGTACGTTGCGTTCGGGTTGCTCTAGTTCTTTAAAAAATTTAAATCGAAAAAAATTACCTCTTTGTAAATATTGTTACAATGACGCACTACCCTGCTAAGAGCATCATTACAATTTGTCCGCCTAAATACGGGTTCTAAAAATATTTTATCTACGATCGCATTAAAAGTGGGCACTTTTTGCATCAATTTTCGTTGCAAAAGTGACTTTTTAGAACACTTATGCTTTTTTATGTTTTTATGTCACGGAAATATCAAATTGTTTTTAAGGCACAGAAATGTCAAATTTGACAGATGAAAATATTACAGCACAAAATTTCAACGAAAAACTTAAATTTTTATTAAATCATTACAAATAATTATTAAACTCTATAATATGAACGAAATGGCAGATTTAAGAACTCTGACGATATAATTTAATGCAAGTAGAAGCAATTACAATACAGCGAAACCTTTGCAAGTATGCGTAAGGGAAGAGGGGTGCGATTCGCAACCTCCTACCTTTATTACACAATCGCATGATATTAATATGACCCCATACAGGGTGTCAATTTGAAAACTTTCAAAGCGAATATCTGTGAAAATAAAAGAGTTAGAAAAGCGCAACTTGGTACAAATGTTATACAGGTAGGGGGAACTAGAACCACCATATTTTGGTTATGGGGTGAGTGACCCCTTGGGCCCCATTCACCCTAACCCCAAAATGTTAAATGGCATCACCCCTTTTGTGATCCCTTAAATTAAACGTTTTTTCGAGTAGTATTCACTAGTACAAGAAAAATTTTTTTATTTAATATAGGGCCGAACAAAAAAGTATAATTAAAATAAATTCTATGAATTGCTATTTTATTTAATTGGATTCTTATAATTCATTCCATTTTGGGCTACAAAAAAGGATAACAAATTTTTTTGCTCCAAATACTCGAAGCAGTGGGTCAGGTTTCAACAAATAACAATCAGCTATTTCAGTCAGGTGTCTAAATCGCAATTCTTTCAGCCATACTGTAAACCATGTCTAATACCGGATAAAAAAGAAAATAGTGAATTCGTCTGAAATTATTTCACTTCGATCGTTTTTGAATTTGACGTACAATCTAACACACCTGACTGCAGTAGGTGATTGTTATTTGTTGAAACCTGACCCACTGGTTCGAGTATTTGGAAAAAAAAAATTATCCTTTTTTGTAGCCCAAAATGGAATGAATTATAAGAATCCAATTAAATAAAATAGCAATTCATAGAATTTATTTTATTTTAATTATACTTTTTTGTTCGGCCCTGTATTAAATTTAAAAAAAAAATATTGTACTGGTGAATACTACTGGAAAAGACGTTTAATTTAAGGGATCACAAAAGGGGTGATGCCATTTAACATTTTGCGGTAAGGGTGAATGGGGCCCAAGGGATCACTGACCCCATAACCAAAATATGGTGGTTTTAGTTCCCCCTACCTGTATAACATTTGTACCAAATTGCGCGTTTCTAACTCCTTTATTTTCAGAGATATACGCATTGAAAGTTTTCAAATAGACACCCTGTATACAAAAGTTTCGCTCTGTTGTAATTGCTTCTACTTGCATTAAATTAAAATGTATAATGTAACACATCGGCTGAACTAACGGTCTAACAAACAGATGGCGTCACAAATGCAGAATTAATATTTTGTTTAGTACTAACCTTCAAAAAGTAGCTGTAAAAATTTTATGAGGATCTGACGTTTTGTTCAAAAGTTACGGTGACTTTACTGAAATAATTTTCTTTATTTTCCAAAAAATGGAAAAATCAGAATTTCGTGTTTTCATAAAACATTGCTTTTTAATGGGAAAAAAGTACCGTTGAAACGAAAACATGGCTTGATAAGTATTATCCGAAATCTGCACCAGGAAAATCGACCATTATTGACTGGTTTGCTGATTTTAAACGTGGTCGTACGAATACCGATGATGCGCCTCGCTCTGGTCGCCCAAAAGTGGTGATTATACCGGAAAACATTATTGACACTCTCAATATATCAAAAGATCGTGTAGGCTTCATTTCGCATGAACATTTGTCTATGAGAAAGCTGTTTTCGAAGTGGGTGCCGCGTGTGCTAACAGTAGACCAAAAACACCAACGAGTAGATGATTCCCAGAGCTGTTTCGACCTATTTCGTCGATATGTAACGATGAACGAAACATGGATTCACCATTGCACGCCACAGTCAAAACGGCAGTCAGCTGAGTGAACAGCAGCCGGTGATCCCCGCCTGAAGCGGCCAAAAGCGCAACGGAGTGCTGGAAAGGTTATGGCGTCCATATTTTGGGATGCGTACGGTATTTTATTTATCGACTACCTTGAAAAAGGTAAGACAGTCAATAGAGATCACTACATGGCCCAATTGGATCGTTTGAACGAGAAAATTTCAACGAAACGGCCCCATAGGCAAAAAAAGAAAGTGATCTTTCATCAAGACAATGCACCGTGTCACAAGTCTTTGGCTACGATGGCGAAATTGCATGAACTGCGCTTTGAATTGCTTCCACACTCACCCTATTCTCCAAATTTGGCCCCCAGCGACTTTTGCCTGTTCGCAGATCTAAAAAAAAATATCGCCGAAAAGAGATTTGGCTCAAAAGTAATCGTCGAAACAAACGCTTATTTTGAGGCCAAAGACAAATCGTTCTTCAAGAAAGGTATTGAAATGTTAGAAAGGCGCTGGAATGACTGTATCGCTCTTGAAGGAGATTATGTTGATGAATAAAACAGAATTTGACCGAAAAAAATGTATTTTCTTCATTAGACCGGAAACTTATCAGCCGATGTGTTACGTCAATGTTAATTTTGCAGTTTGCGCAATTTTCTATGATAATCCTTGGCATCGTCGAACAAGAAGTTTCAGGAAGAACATTTGGAATATTTACTTAATTAGTTGTAATTTCGCGCAAACTTTGATTGGAAATGATTGAATCATCTACATATTGTCCCGTAGAAGAACAAGTACTCTTATTGGAGACTCCTATTTGGTTGAATATAGCTTTTTTGTTATTTATTGAATCTTCTACGTACGATTCAGTTACAGTGGAACTTTTTCAACCGCCATGTTGTTTTAAGTTTAAAATGTCTGCTCCAGCATCTGCGAGAAATGTGGCCGAAGATCTTCGAAAACACTGGCCAGTGAACTCGTTCAGATTTGCTAACCCAAGATAACTAGCAATTTGGCTTGGAAGTTTTCCAAAGGTGTTAATTCCAATGGGTTGGACTGAACACTTTCCATTACGGTAATAGACAAATAATTGTTGATGGGAAGTTTGTGGAAGACGAAGTAAAACGTATCTTCTGTAAATGTCATCATTAGTGTTGCCATCAACAAGGAACGCACGAGATTTATTAGTCTTTGAAGTTGGTATTTTGACAATCAGCATGGAACCAGTACCTTTGACATCCTTGATACTCATCTTATGTAATTCTTTTCTCCTAACGGTCCCCGCAATTCCAAAAATTGCCACGACCTACAATTTGGAAACATTGTCATTAAATATTCAAACAATTTAGATTAAACTTATCTTCATCATCAAAAACCTGTCGCCGGGCGCATCGTTTAAAAATTTATATAACTGTTCCTTAATAAACACGCGAGACTTCCTACTGTGAAAGCCTTTTGATTGGTTTTTCATCAATGCCGTTAACTTTAAATAAATAAACTCTTTAAGGTAAACATTTTTGTTAACTAATACTGACGACTTAACCATAGAATACTCCGACCATAAGCTCGATGGTTTGATCTGTTTGCCTCTTGCTGAAAAGTAGGCTAAGAGGACGTTCTCCGTTCAGTTATGGACATTTTTTGACGTACACCATTGATTGAACTTAGTATAAACTAATTCATACTGCTTCCGAGATTTTCCTGGAAGCAAAGTTTTCATTGCCATTGCCGCGGCCTCTTCGACATCGGAAAGAATGTTTTGAATATCACTACTATCACACATTATTTTCTGCAATTTATAACAGTATAACACTCACAGATATATTTTTTTCCACAAATAATAATAGCGACTGACATTTGTGCAATTTATTCACTGGTTGCTAAGTAACGTTTTCGTCAATGCACTCTGGACAAAACGTTATTCATTATTTTATTCATTGAATAATTAGCAGCAGTTAAAATTTACAAAATATTACTCATATGAACAACTTCTTTGAAAATTGTTGCACGATCGAAGATAAAATTTTGTAAGACACTTGTGTAAACAATTAATTTATTGCACAAACTGGCGTTTAATAACGCGAGCGAGAAACGAGTTAAAAATCACCTTTTACACTGGTATCTTAAATAACTATTGTCCCTCGTGTAATATTGCGGAACATTTAAACGGATTAATAAATTAGATAATGGGATACAATTTTAGCATTAATAACATTATAAGCTAAACACATCATAGAAAATGCGACGATCAGAAAGACGTTATAAACCTAAATACTTTAACAATAAATGATAATTATCAAATACAATACAATAAGTGGTCGGATTCTTGCCGGCAATTTGCATCAGTTAGAGAGCGAGTAGGTTTTGCGACGAAAGGCAAAAGCTACGAATTAATCTGACTGACAAAAGCTACCAAAATTGTTAAACCACGAATTATATTTGGCTAGACAATCCAGAGAATTACTCAACATTTTTAACGGTCGCGGTCGATAGGTCGTTTCTGTAGCAACCGCATCAACAAACAATAAACGTCAAAACGTGTAAATTGCTTGGCGAATTGGGTACATATTGTGTGTTATAAGAGTTTGTTCGGTGGCGGATATGGCCACAGGGCAACAAGGAGTTTTGCCCGTTGATCATGTGTCGGGCCAGAAAGGCCGATCAGCGATCTGGTGTGCAAATTCTGTGTAGTTTGGGATCCGTACCAACCACATGCTTCGTGACAACGAAAATCCACAAAACGGAGTTTCGGCCCCGGCCCCACCCCTCAACAATCCTTAGGTGAGTTTAATACCAATACGGACTATGGGGATAATAATAATAATAATAATAATAAACTTTATTGTCCAACAGGAAGAACCAAAATAGGACATCATCAAATACAAAAAAATATATATACAGCTAGGTATAGGTAATTCAGTGAAAAACTAAAAATTAAATTAACATGGTTAACACTCACAATAATGACAGCTAATAGTTATTTAACCAACAAGTGTGTTAATGATGGCGATTAAGTGCGTTAATTGTTGAGATCATTAATCGCCAATTAACACACGAATTGGTTACAAGATTTTTCCGTTGATCGTAACTTAGATCAACATTAGAAATTAGATTAGAGAAAATCCAAACAAAACAAACAAATAAACTTGCTATTAAGCCCTTTGCAGCAATATCGGCAAAACATGGGAATAGCGCAGATACCGAATGACGTCTTACCTGTTACTCCTCGCACCAGGAAATAAATTCTACGTAAGTTTTTACTTTCTCCGTTACGAATTACGAGAAAGTATTGTGATCGTGATTTTATTTTCAAATTTTTTTTTTCGGAAATATCCGTTTTGGGGTCCCTAGATGCCATTTCAACAATTTCTGGAAAAAAAAATGTGTGTCTGTGTGTGTGTGTGTATGTCTGTCTGTCTGTGTGTGTGTGTGTGTGTCTTTTTGTGTGCGCTGTATCTCAAAAACTAATACAGCAATTGATATAGAACTTTCAACATACGTCTTATTTGATAATCTGATCAACTGAAAAGCTTTTGGTAAAATTTCGTACACCGGAAGTGGGTGTTTACCTTAACTGTTTTTTGTTTTTTGCCAATATTTTCTTAAATATGAAAAATATCACAAAAACATTTAAACAAACATTGAAGACAACAAAGCAATGAACATCTTTTGCTTTAAAATATTTTTCATAAAATCATTTTTATTCGAGAAAAAAATTTATAAATTTTTTTCAATTTTTGGTTTATAATTATGAAACGATAGTAGTTACAGTAAATTTGTGTGAATAATAATTGTAGAGAATACCAAAATGAACAACTTCTAAAGAATAAGCTTTTTTCGAAATCTCGTTAGTTTTTGAGTAAACCGAGTTTTTGAATTTGAAGTATAATTTTTCCATGTTTCATAATTTTGACGTTTTAAACGTCAGTTTCATCCGAGTTTACGCAACGCTCGATGTACATTTAAAATATAATTTCAATAAACCATGAAAACGTAAATATAAATGGCAATGATACCATCTAGTCGGAGAAAGTAACATGATGCCCACATCACCATTTTTTCGTAAAAATGTGTACTCTTTTCCGGAATCAAATTTAATGTTGCATTATTTGCAATGGCTAGTACTTTTGGCGGTGTTAATTTAAACTCGACACTATCCATAGTAGCAGACATTCACTCGATACACGCGTTTTATAAATTTGACGTTTCACACTTTGACATTATTGTATAACAAAATCGAAGGCGGTTCGCCTCTAATTTGTTTCTAACGCAGAGAATTGATATACTTTTGCATTTACATGTGAAACAAATTATAGATCGTTTTCTCGCTATTATCAGTTACATTTCCAGTAATTATGAGTAATTAGCCACTCATGAATTAGCTATTTAATGCTTAACTAGAAATCGTTATTTTTTTAGGAAATATGATTGATTCGAGTTAGGGAATCGAGGATGATAGCAAATTGGCTTAGCCAGCTAGGGCATTCAGCCACCATCGATGTATAGTATTTAATAATTCATTTAAGTGAAATGAGGACAAAGACTAAATATATCCAGGGACCCGCACGGCCATTTTTCGTGTTAAAAAAGTAAAAAAAAGTGACCGCCCGGACGGGACTCGAACCCGCACCAGCGGGGTCGGAGGCCGGACCTCTATCCACTAGACCACCGCGGCCCTAGAAATCGTTCATTAATGAAAAATCGTTTATTAATGAAAAATCGTTCATTAATATGGGTCATTAATGAACGATTTTTGATACATTTGGGTACATTAAAGTTAGCCGTTAACCAACGAGCAACGGAAAAACAAATAAATTATAGCATTTATAAACTAAATAGTAATTTTAAAATAAGGGAAAAACTACAAAAGTTCACAGTCAAGCGTCTATAAATATGTCTTTATAATGCTCATTGGCATTACGGCTCATGTGTACAATAAGAGCCTTCAGCAAAATGTTAGTAGATGCAGTTGGTGTATAAAAAGTAAGAGGTTGACGTGATGTTACACGAGGAACATTAAATTTAACTAAGGACAACAACTGGGGTGAATTTATGACATTGCTTATTAATTTGAACATAAAAAGTCTGCTACATCTATCTCTTCGCTCCGACAAGGAGGTACAGTTTTGTGCTAACAATAAATTATCATAAGTAAGGATGTGATATTCCCTTCAAACTAGGACCGGTATCCTTAGCAAGAACCAAAAACATTCTAAACCAATCAAAGGTGAGCATAGTGAAAAAAATTTAAAAGAAAAGGACGTGTCCTTTCTTGTCGCTATAGGCCCTTTTGATTGATTTACAAAGTCAAAATAGAGCTATTTGATTGGAGAATATATAATCAATTGGATTGTCACTAGAAAATACTATATTACACTTATAACACACATACCTTACAAAAACCTTCTGTATACGTTCAATGTGATCACAAAGATGCGTATAGCTAGGTGACCAAATGACACAGCAGTAATCCAGAACTGACAGGACGAATGAAAGAAATAAATTAATAAAGCACCGCATTTCTTTAAAATCGTGTGTTGTTCTTTTTATAAAACCTAAAATTTTTAAAGATCTATTTATAATAGAGTCTATATGAAAATTAAATTCTAAATTTTGATCAAAAAACACGCCGAGATCCTGAATTTGTCATACTCTCTCTTATTGGATTTCATTTAATGTGGATTTAAAATTAATGCTATTTGATATTTTTCTCGTAAATTTTATGTAATTACACTTACTGACATTTAGTTCCATCCCATTATCGGAACACCCATTCTGCAAAATCGAAATATCATTTTGAAGTAGCAAACAGTCTTCAATTGATTCAATGCGACGGTAGATTTTGAGGTCATCGGCAAAAAGTAGATATGGTGATTTAAGATCAGAGCCAACATCGTTCATAAACAAAACGAACAGTATTGGTCCAAGATGAGAGCCTTGCGGTATACATGTCTTTGCAATAATTGTATTCGATAGAGAATTTCTAAATTTAACAAATTGTTAACGATTTGCAATAAAAGATTAAGTCCAAAGAGCTAAAGAATCACTTAACCCATATTGAGACAATTTTAAAATCAGCCGATCGTGATTTACTCAGTCAAGTGCTTTACGGAAGTCTGTATAGATGGAGTCAACTTCTACGTTTCGGTCTAGGGCCTCACTGATGAACTACACATCAATAAATTAGACGTGGTGGACCTTGTTGGATAAAATCCGTGTTGATGATGAGCAATAGCATGCTTAAAATTTGTTAGAAAGAATAGACTCATTAGTTTATTAAAACATTTTTGAATGATAGACTAAATTGAAATAGGGCCATAGGAGGACCAATTTTCAGGAAAATATCCTGTCAACAATGATCTATTGAAAAGGAGTGTTAAGAGTTCAGATAGCTCATTGGAACAGTTTTTTAATATACAAACATTTATCTAATCAGAACCAGAACACGTCTTTTGATTCAGAGTAATTAAAGCATGCAGAATCATTTCCTCAGTCAAAGCGTATGAACATAAGTTATTTCCTACGTGAGTAGAGGTATATGAGGATGAACAATCGCTGTACGATTGGTATATCCAAGTTGGCTGCAAATAAATTTGTAATGTCATTAGACAAGGTAATATCCTGCATATTGTTTGTGAAATGGGATAGTAATTTACTATTATTGTTGGAATTACTTTTGTTATTCACAAATTTCTTATAATATTTTGAATTATGAATTAAATTATCCTCCATGTTATTCACATAGTGCTGATAATCAATGGCTAACCTTCGTTTACATTGATATCTCACGCATGAAAATGTTGAATAATCTGCATCACTGCCAAACTTTTTATAATTCAAATGAGTCCTTTTTTTTTCTCTTTTATTTAGTCCCTTCAAATATCTCGATTACCCGCGGAATTTGGTGATATGTGGATATGCGAATTCCGTGAATTATCTGCAAAAAGACCAAAAAACGACGCAAACCGAGATGAAATTGCTTTTAAACTTATTTTAATCTCCAGCTCCCACACATAATTATTATGTTGTGTAAAAAAATGGGTAAGGCAGTGCGGTGTCCGTGATGGGTAGTGCCAATGATTTTGGCTGACTTCCACTCAACCTAAAAGGTTTTCGCTCTGAAATAAAGAAAACTAAAAGAGACACTGCGAAAAATCTAGAGTTTACTGTGTTTATTCGCAACTATTTTTAGCTTCGACCACATAAATCATGACTTATCACCTGTTTCGAAAAGGCTGACAACACAACTGCTGCGAGAGAATAATTCACGAGCGGAATTAGTGTTTACAACTAAATCAAGCTTTCATTTGCCTGGTCAACGAGATTTGGCAAACATTTTGCAAGAAATTACTAATAAATCAACGGCTCAAGAATGGCAGAGGGTGTGATTATGGAATTCACTTCACGCATGGATACAGTGTTTAGAATGTCTTCTTTATGTATCTTATAGTATTGGAATAAATAAATGGCAATTCCGCCACGAAGCAGCTAAAATACAAACGAAGAAGAGAAAAGAAGCTATTCAATCCAAGTAGAAACGCCAAAGTGGCGGAATCTATTGCCTGAATGCTGTACTGAACCCAATCCGAGTGGCCTAACCACAGACAGATATGGGAATGCCAGCGGCGGCAAATATAACAATAATAATGTAGACATTAAATATTCGAAACTGGTCTGTAGGTGTTCTGATGGGGAAACAATATTTAATGACACTGATGAGACCTGAAAGGTCGAAACCGGTCTGTAGGTGTTCTGACAGGGAAACAATATTTTATGTTTTATTCAATTCAGATTGAAGGAAAAGTTAAGTCTCGTAGTTAATATTTCAAAGTAAGCAAGTAAGTTTTTTAAAACTATAAGATATCGGCAGAAATTGCGGGGTTGAATACAAATTTAATAAAACGCTTGAAAATCATTCTGCAAACTATTTCATCTGGGCGCAGTAAATGTGGAAGCGTTTCACAATTATGCAATAGGTAAAACTGTACCCATGGTTTCATATACCTGCGAGTGTCCATAAAATTTTTATTCACGGAGAAGACATAATGGAAGCAGTAATTTTACCAATTGACATTTTTTCTGAGGAAACGCTAGAAGCTCGTATCAAGGATCTGAGAAGAAATCGAGAACACCGTTCTAGGAAGTTTTTTAGCTTGCAAACCATAACCGACCTGTTTCTTATCCTTTTCACTTTCTCCGTTACGAAGTAGGAGAAAGTATTGTGATCGTGAAAATTTGCTCAAATTTTTTTTACGGAAATATCCGTTTTGGGGTCTCCCATTTCAATAATTTCTGTAAAAAAAAATGTGTCTGTGTGTTTGTGTGTGTATGTCTGTGCGCGCTGTATCTCAAAAACTAATGCATCAATTAACATGAAACTTTAGACATAAGTCTTATTTGATAATTCGAAGAACTGAAAAGCTTTTGGTAAAATTCCATACGCCGGAAGTGGGTATTTACCTCAACCGTTTTTTGTTTTTTTACAATATTTTTTTTTTAAATATGGAAATAATTACGAAAACATTTAAATAAATATTGAAGACAACTAATGAACATGTTTTGTTTGAAAATATTTTTTATAAAATCATTGTTATTCGAGAAAAATAAAAATATAATTTTTTTTTTCTTTTTTTGTTTATAATTATGAAATGATAATAGTTACAGCAAATAATGATTGTAGAGAATGCCAAAATTAACAACCTATGAAGAATATTTTTTTTTTCGAAATCTCTTTAGTTTTTGAGTAAACTGAGTTTTTGAATTTGAAGTATAATTTTTCCATCTTTCATAATTTTGACGTATGAATGAAAAATAAACCATGAAAGCGTAAATATAAATGATACCATCAAGTCGGAGAAAGTAACATGATGGCCACATCACCATTTTTACTTTCTCCGTTACGAAGTACGAGAAAGTATTGTGATCGTGAAATTTTTTTAATTTTTTTTTTTTTTACCGAAATGTCCGTTCTGAGAGCAAATTGCATAATTTAACTCACGTAAGTAGACCCTTACCTTTTTTTTTTACCGAAATGTCCGTTCTGAGAGCAAATTGCATTATTTAACTCACTTAAGTAGACCCTTACCTAAACGATGGTACTAAGAAAAATAATTTAAAATGCGTCAAACACTGCCTTATTGGATTTTGAAATTTGGTCATTTTATAATGGGAGTTCGGTTAGACTCGAGAAAAAAAAATCATAAAAAGGTATAACCATTTACCCAAAATTTTATTATTTAAATCACTTAAGTAGACTTTTAACAACACGTTGGTGTTAAGAAATTAAATTTAAAATGCGTCAGAAACTACTTTATTGGACTTGGTTCGAGAAAAACAAATCGTAAAAAAGTTATAAAGAACTTTACTAAAAATTTCATTGTTTAAATCACTTAAGTAGACTCTAAACTATACGTTGGTGTTAAAATAAATTAATTTCAGCGCGATAATTTAAATTAAATTCTCAGAATAAAGAAATAGATTTTAATATCTACAGTGTCCCACCGAGATGGTACATTAAAAGTATATGGACTTGTTATTAATGTATTATAACGAGATTTTCAGCGTTTACGTAATTGAGGGTGCCCTTTTCAATGACAATATTTTCAAGATGATTCGACTTCCGGTTACACACTAACTTCCTTATTTTAAATGGAATGCTATATTTTTTATAACCAATTTGGATTACACATAAAATTCTGTGAAAAAAATTATTAAGTAACATAACCTCAAAATTTAAGCGTTTTCGAAATATTTGACATTTTAAAAATGTTCGTGCTTTTTCATAATTTATTTTAAAAATACATATCTTTAAACAATGCAAAATTGAAGGGATATAATGTTGGCCATAAAAAGCCAATACCTGAAGGTACCCAGTGGTGATTTATTTTTGGAAAAATAAAATTAAGAGTGCTCAAAATTTCATACCACATTTAGTCATTTTAAGGCATTAAATCTCGATTTGTTTAAATGGAACACCCTATATATTTTTACATATTCGGTCGCAGAATTCAATTCTGCATTGATTTATAATAGCATTCCTTACGCCTATCTTCTTTCGTTTCCAAGATATTAACATGTTTGTAAAAATACGACAATTTTCTGTGCAATGGAAAAACAATGGGAATGAAATATAAAAAAAATATTAAACATAAATTTGAGGATATTAAATTAAAATAATTAAATAAAAAATCTCATTACAATGTATTAATTACAAGTCCTTATACTTTTAATGTACCATCTCGGTGGGACACCCTGTATTCAGAGGTAGAGGCGCTGAGAAATGTGGCTATCTTTATATCGGTATAGTAAGATAGTTGGACTTTAGAAGGTTATTCGTTCATAGCGTGATTTTTTTCGGAACAAAGATAGATAATGAATGGAAATTTTAAGAATTAAACCAAAATTTCATATCTCACTTTACAGCCATGCACCTAGCGCGAATTACTCCATCCGTTGATAAACTTAAGATGGCGCTGCCGAGTTTACGCCGGTTGATAAGGCACTTAAAACTGCTTTCGCGATAAGGGCTAATTCAGTATTCGTCGACGTTGGCAGAAAACTGCATTATCACACCGCCGACGAAAGGGGGACGGGAAAACGTGGCCTCCCTTTGCGTGTTTGTCTTAAATTAATATTCATGTCATTTCGCACCTCTGTTTGCGCCGCTAATTTTATTTATCTTCGAGTTGAAACAATATTTAAGGTTATGTTCGCACCGACACGCGCATCCACTAACGAGGTTATAACTAATCGCCTCCCCTCGCCTTACGTTTGTCTTGATGATAATTCCATTTCCGCCAATAACACTTAAACTACTACGAGGGAATAAGTAGTTGTGGAAGTTTAACACGTACGCTACAAGCCTAATTTATACTAATTTTAAAATTTATGTTTGCTATTAGATTGCGTGGGGATTTGAGGCGACCCTCTGTGGTAACTAACTCAGTTATACACAAATACACGTGTAAATTTATACCGAGGCATGAGGCACTTTAAAAGATTATGGCCTGCAATTATTATTCAAAAATAGTACTCATTGTGTAGTTTGTCGAAATGGTAATGGTCGTCAATGGAGGACCTGAAAGAAACGTTTTGCATGAGGCGGAAACACCGGCGCACAGTGTGTGGGATCGCGGGAAAAGTGACCAAGCGAGAGTGGGGGAAGCCAAAAATAAAGGTCCTTATTTTTTTTTTAATAATGACGGATTCTTGTTCGCAAAACTTGAAAACCCCTAAATCTAAATTATTGAGTCATACTTCTAAACCGTTATGGTGTAATTGGGCTCTAAAGTCGACTGTTTTTAACTGATGAATTTCAAGCGAAAATTGCAACGCGTTTAATAATTTATTGAGTGAATTCCAACAAAGCTATTAAAATAATTTTTAGATCTGATAAAATAGGATGAAAATGCTTTGAAATTACATTAATTTCAACGCGTTTTACTAATTTTGTTATTAATTATGAACTCATCATTTATGCTTAAATTTAAATTTCATTTCTGACTTTGGAAGGGCTGCAATCCCTTGCATTATAAAGTTCCATAATGAAACCTAAAGCGAATTATTTTTAATTTTACTTTAAATACTACCGCCCTATGTATGCTCTTGTGAACACCACTCATCTGCTTATCAGTTTCTCCCTGGGCGGGGTGTATTATTTTATTATATTATTTGTTCTTTGTGAAGGTGATCGGGATATACACATTTAAAAATCAATAGCTAAGCACGTAGTTTCCTGGATTAATGTTTACAATTGCATTCAATAATTGAAATTTTAATCTTGTTTGCAAATTGCTCGTAATTCAGGTAACGATTTCTGGGACGTCTCGCTTTTCACATCAGGTGGTCGCTAAGCAGGGTATTTCTGGGATTAATTTTGCATTTGTAAATCTCCGAGGCTCTTAGTAAATCCATTTTTGGCTTATTTTGCAACACCTGCAGTTACTGAAAATACATCCTTGTCAAAAATATTGTTGGGGAAAACGTGCCGACCAATAAAGGTGCTAAGAAATAATGATCACACCCCTAATTACTAATGGAGGGAGAATACCCTTTCTGTTGATGGAACTACAAAAATGCAAGGAAGAAGATTATATTTTTAAATCTTAAAAGTTGTGTCTTTAAGAAACATACGTTATTGTATGCAATGGCACAAATTGCATGTGAAGTTTTATTTACTGAATGGTATAACCAAAAGTCATTGTTAAAGTTAAGTTCTAAGGGTGCTCGTGAGTTTTTCTTCAACATAATTCAAGAAAAAACAAATGGCCAGCAAACCATTGATGTAGAAAAATTTGAGTACAAAATTAAAATCTTGTGCACGCACCTAAGAAGTAGGTGGGTAGCGGCAAACTATACGCATTCACGTTTTTTGAATAAAAATAGTGCTTGGCTAAAATCCTAATTGAAATTTGATTTACTCCATAATGATGCCAATATTGAAAATGTACCTATCGCTCAAGATGTTGATGCACCAAGTACTTCTTCCGGAATTTCTGAAAGGCCCTTTTCTTCACTGAGTTCGAGGAGTAAACGAAGAAAAGTGGATTTATTGGTGAGGGATAAGTCACATGAAGAAATTATTTCTGCTGCAAACAAAATAGCAAAGATTCAACCGACAGCAGCAGCTATTTTAAAGAACATTTCTGCAGAGACCGTGAAACATGATTTAATTTCAAGTAAGAAATTAAACGCAGACGCTATTACGCCAATAACGGAGGATGAAGCTCTTTCAATCATGGTGGATTCCAAAATGACGGTGAAAAGTTACTGCAACTTACGAAAATCAAAAAACACGGAGCGGGACAATTGTTTCCTTCCTATGAGAAGGTGCAGCAGGCTAAAAGAAGATGTTATCCAAATAACATAAATATATCGGAGAAGGGCGCAACAATACCACTTCAGGATCTCCTCGACCGCACATTCATGCGATTGATGGAAATCATCGATATTTCCGATAATATTGACAATATTATGTTTAGTTGTAAATATGGGTGCGATGGAAGTTCTGGACACAGCGAGTATATGCAGAAATATGAAGAAAGCAGCAGCGAAGAAGAAATTACAGATAAAAGTGTATTTATATTTTCACTTGTGCCATTGCAATTAAAAATCGATGAAACATTATTGTGGTTAAATGAAAAAGCCTCTTTGACAAATTATTGCAGGCCAATTAAAGCCATTGAGACCCCTTCAAATTAATCTGAAAGGCAAAAATATCACGGTTAAATACGATTTATATTTTACCATGGTAGATGGCAAGGTAATAAATGCACTTACCGGAACATCTAGCTCAAATTGTTTCATTTGCAATTGCACTCCAAAGGCTATGAACAATTTAGAGGAAATAAGAAAAATTGCGATAAACGAAGATAACCTGAAATATGACATATCATCACTACATGCATAAATAAAGTGTTTGGAATGCATGTTGCATATTGCATACAAGTTAGATTACAAAAAGGCCACTACACACGGAGCATCTGAACAACAACTGGAAGGAATATTAAGAAAAAAGATATATATCCAAAGAAGTTTGAAAAGGGAGTTGGGTATACATGTAGACATGGTTGTACAAGGAGGAGTTACATCAAATACTGGGAATGTGGCTAGAAGATTTTTCCGCTAAGCAAAGACAGTTGCAGAAATAACAGGGTTAAATGAAGATTTATTTAAAAAAATTGAATGTATTTTATTGGTCATCTCCAGTGGCTACAAAATTAATATTACGAATTTTGATACGTACGCAAATAAAACAGCGGATTTGTTTGTGCAATTATATGGATGGTACCGTATGCCTGTTAGTGTGCACAAAATTTTAATTCATGGATCGAAATTTATAGAAACATGTTTGCTTCCAATTGGAATGTTATCTGAGGAAGCCCAGGAAACTACAAATAAAATTTATAAACGTATAAGGGAACACCATACAAGAAAAAACTCACGAATTAATACAATAAGAGATCTTCTTAATATGCTCTTAATTAATTCAGACCCTGTTATTTCTGCGAAGAGGACAACTAAAGTGATCGAAAAGAAAACAATGCCATCCGATGCCCTAGAATTAATTGTGGTGGAAACAGATGTGAGTGAAAGCGAGGAGGAATTTTGCATCGGAGAAGAGGACGACGAGGAATGCTAAATGTTTAATTTGAAAATTCAGGGCGAACAATTGTTTTGGTCAGTGAACTACGCTACTATTGAAAAATTTAATCGGCTATTGTGACATTAATAATAATATTTATACCTCTCCGAATTTTGATGGTATGAGTAGTCAAATTATATATTTACTACGATATTTGTAATATCTGTAAGTTAATATACAAATTAGAAACAACTTTACTTGTTGCAGAAAGCATTAGATAAATACAAGAAAACGAAATGTAGCCTGAATATATGAATATTCAACCTGTTCGTTACTCTGCAAGCAAAAAAATTAAGTCTGACTAAGACTATAAACAAATAACTTATTGAAACAACTACTTTCCTGATTAATGCCACGCCGGATATTGAATGATACACGATCACCTTCACGTAAGTGTAATTTATTATTTAACATTCAATTTAAATGCGAAGCTGCCCTGATGAGAGATAAATCTCGAAACGCGTCTGCAGATGGCCAATTACTTAATTTTCATATATTTTTTAATTCAGTGGTATTTTTAGTTATTATCAAATTTGTTTCATCTAGTAACACTAGATAAGTTTAGCACTGTGTGTCCTTGTCAAAATGTTTTCTGGTTTTTTCATTTTAATAATAACATTTACAGTTTAAAGTTTCACATTTCATTTTAGCATAATTTTCTAAGTTAGTCTTGTATGTAGAAATAAACGATCTTAAACCAATGTTATTATCTAGTAGTACTAGTAATAACATGCAAATTTCTTTTGTATCATTCAATATCCGGCGTGGCACTAGCCAGGGAAGTAGTTGTTTCAATAAGTTATTTGTTTATAGTCTTAGTCAGACTTAATTTTTTGCTTGCAGAGTAACGAACAGGTTGAATATTCATATATTCAGGCTACATTTCGTTTTCTTGTGTGTGTAAGTTAATATGTTTACAATGTTTCAATTTAATTTTCAATTTGTTTTTAAATGTTTCTGGATGATTTAATATTAATTGTTTTTACAATGACATAATATGATAATGTGTATTTTCGTTTATTTTCAATATGTATACCTGTAATTTTAAAATGTTTATCTTTTAATATTTTTAAACTGCTTACATTTTATTTATTTACTAATTTTATTTATAATACTTATCATCATACTTTTTTTCATGTTTTCAATGTGTATTTTGTCTTCAGCCAGAGAAGTATCTGTTTCAATTTATTGATTATTTTATCACGACTTGTGTAAACTGTAATGTAATGGAACCAAATAGAATTATTATTATTCTTATTATTACTTTGCATTATTTCCTATTTTTAAATATGTTTTCTCTTTGGTTTGTGCGAAACTGTAAATAAAAAACAATAAATTATGACTATTATTTCTATTATTATTGAATTATAATAAACATATACAATTAAAAAGTACATAATTAATGAGCAATATATTTATGTCCTCTTGAGAAAAACACCCCGCCCAGGGAGGAACTGATAAGAAGATGAGTGGTGTTCACAAGAGCATACATAGGGCGGTAGTATTTAAAGTAAAATTAAAAGTAATTCGCTTTTAATCCATTGGTATAACGTAAATTATCAACGAATTAATCGACCTGATTATGAACCGGGCATGGCAAGATAGAGGACACTTGGGCTATCAATTGATGTAGGTTTCATTATGGAACTTTTTAATGCAAGGGATTGCAGCCCTTCCAAAGTCAGAAATGAAATTTAAATTTAAGCATAAATGATGAGTTCATAATTAATAACAAAATTAGTAAAACGCGTTGAAATTAATGTCATTTTAAAGCATTTTCATCCTATTTTATCAGATCTAAAAATTATTTTAATAGCTTTGTTGAAATTCACTCAATAAATTATTAAACGCGTTGCAATTTTCGCTTGAAATTCATCAGTTAAAAACAGTCGACTTTAGAGCCCAATTACACCATAACGGTTTAGAAGTATGACTCAATAATTTAGATTTAGAGGTTTTCAAGTTTTGCGAAGAATTTAAAAAAAATAAGGACCTTTATTTTTAGCTTCCCCCACTCTCGCTTGGCCACTTTTCTCGCGATTCCACACACTGTGCGGCGTACAGTTAGCAACACAACGCTAGCAACATGTCCATAAGAAATACATTGGCGCACTTAACAAAGTGTAACTACGTTATTTATAAAAAAAACTACTTAGTTTCAATTGACGCACAAGACGCACTCATCTCAATGTTAGTTTTAGATGTCAAAATATTTAAATTTTATTAAAAAAATAGTAATTAATTGAGAACAACTCACGAAAATAACTAAAAATTGTCCATAGCGTAATTTAATAAAAATGTGTCTTCCAGAAACCTGATAATAAAATAATAACTCAAACCGGTTAACCAAGATTGACCGAACTTTTAGCCATGAGGATAAAATACTTATACTATATGTTGTATTTAAATTTTAATAAAACCAATTTACAGAATCAAATCATACCCCAAAACTCAATATGTATTAAGTTAACGTTGACTTTCTCACGCAAACAATCAAAATAGAACAATTATTTTGATGGCTAGTATCTAGTATCTAAACAACTATCTTTTATTGCAATTGTATCCTAACAATAATATCATAGGAGTTTTGAGTCAACAATACGCCACAAAGTGCAATATTTTGTGAATCTAGCAGGACGTAACCTATAAGATCTATGCACAGAATATTCACTTATAACCCTCGAAGAGTGGAGCTGAAGCACCAAATAAGGGCATTTACAAAATATAAAATGTATAAGCACCCACCCCTGTTGTTAATCTCAGTATAAAAGAAGGCTTACACCTTTACACCTGCCCATCAAAAAATCAGTCCTCAGTTATTCCCAACTTGTGAAGGTTGTATTGCAAAAGTGTTCGTTTGTGCTTATATTTTTCATCATGGATAACTTACATCAAGGTCTGTAGTTTATAATAGATTATATAAAAATATACCCTGATGCATCCATATTAAAAAAAAAACATTGAAGTACATTGGAAAAATAGTCCAAAATTAAATAGAAGTACTGATTTCATTACATGCCAAAAATTTTATACATGTTTTTGTATCATGGTTTTATCATTTTTATAATCAGGTACATATTACACTGCCAACAATTTTTTTGTTGCATTGATAAAAAAACTTGTTTTAACATAACTTGGGTGTGCTGAATCCATTTTTGACCTTATTTTTTCTCCCTAAACTACCGTTTTTATGCAATTCAACAATTAACATTTTTCAAAATTTGTATACTTTTTATACATATCACATGCATAACAAGTCATAAACTACATATGAGCGTAGAAATATAGTCATATTATGACCCCAGTATGAAGGTTAATACCTTACAGTTCCGCAATATTCTATTCCGGTAAAAATTTGAACTTGTAGCTCTTTCGTTTATACACTTGCTCAGGGCAATCTCCTTATAGTCCAGCAGTATTCCGCCCTTATATTCCTATCCCATCGCCCTTGATAGAACTCTTCCATGATCATCAGGTCCTGGTGGAAGCGTTCACCTTGTTCGTCACTTACAGCCCCAAAGTTTTCTGGGAATTTATCAAGGCTACTGTTCAAGAAATGTTGAACTCATGTTGCACCCCAGTTAACCGAAAGTCAACAACTCCCGGTAAATAAAAGCTTGTAGTTTACACACAAGTCACACGTTTAATGATTGTTTTCCTTTTAGCGCGTTTGAGAAGAAATGTGTGTTTTCGGGTCGAAGAAGGTGACTAACTTTGAGATATTTACGCGGGAACTAATGATGCGCTCATACACACTAGCTCAACAACTATTCAAAATATCAAGAAAAGGCAAACACCAGATTATTCATGGGGTTTCTGGCTACAAAAGTATGCTGAACTAAATTTAAATAAAATGGAAAAATGAGGTGAAAATTTTAGATGTCGAAATTGGCCGAACGCGTGCGATTGGACACCTATTCTTCGGCACCTGGGTAAAATATAAAAAAAACGGATAACGAAAAACGTGGGAGGTTGTTCCTGAGGTTTCTTGCTACAAAGGCATAGTGAACTAAATTTAAAAAAAATAGAAAAATGAGGCAAAAATTTTAGATGTTCAAATTGGCCGAACTTGCGTGATTGGGCAGATATTCCTCAGCACCTGTGCAAAATATAAAAAAAAAACGAAATACGGGAGTCTATGAAATATTTAGCTACAAAAGTAGGCCAACCCCATCACTCTAACGTTTTTCATTGACGAGCAATTAAATAAATTCAACATCAAACCACAGAAATAATTACAAATTAAAATGTCAAATTGCATGATAACCGCAGTTTTCATAAGAAAACTGATTTCAAATTTGAAATCAGCATCGTCAAAATAATCAGAATCAGTTGAAACATCTCATGCAACAGAAAATATTTTTTTTTTGTTGCCCAGTGTTATATACAGGGTGTTTCAGAGCTCTGGGAACGGTCAATCGGGTGCTTATTTTTCAAAATTTCGAAAAATGTTTTATATAAAAGTTGTGCAGAATAATGAGCTGCACGCCCTAAAAATATTTAAATTTATACAGGGTGTCTCCGAACAAAGTTACAGACCAAACTTATGTTTTTTTAAATGTAACACCCTGTATATTTTAGCATTTTTGGATTCCTCGTTACTTGGAGTTTAAAATGACCTAGGCTGTGGGGATTGAAACCGGGCTGTTTTCGTGTTATTCAGTTGTTTATACAAAAATTTGAACAAAATTGCTCCCCTGAAACCAATAAGGATAATTCATTCTAATTTAGTGGTAAAGTTTAGTTGAACTTTAGTCTTCAAAATTACTCTATCAACCATAACTCAGCGTATTATACAGGGCGATAGCCATTCGTAAATTGCACAATTTCGATTTTTTTTCAAATGGCACACCCTATATATTGTTTCATAATTTAAAAGTTCATTAAGTAAGCTTTCGTTTCATATAAGGTTTCGTATATCTGAAGTTGATGGTTACTCTAATATTTCAAAATTCCTTGGCGATTTGCATGTTTTTATTATCAGTTTTAAAATCTAGGCACCAATCATTTTAAATTTAAAGAAAAAAAAAACAAGTGACAATGATCTCAAAAATAGATTTCACCATTTAAGTTGTGATCTCAGTTCATAATTATGAATTTTTCACAAGAGGAATTGGTTGACATGATTTTTATTCTTGGGGAATGTCGCAAAATCTGTCTATTACCAGATATAACCTTTACCTATTACCTTTCTATTACCTTAATAAGATGGATGTGGCGGCGCCCGCGCGATTTGAATTGCAGTTGTAGAAACCTTGTTTTAAATATAAAAAAAAGAGATTTGCATGCTCATTAACTGTCATTTTCGACTTCTACGAAAAATGTGGTAAAAAAGCGCACAAGAAAGCTTTAAAAAAATTATTCTTGAAAAACAATATTTTTTCACGTTTTTCTGCTGTTTAAACCAAGTTTTTGGAGTTCCATGACTGTAAAAAATCTGGAAAATGCCGTTATCTAGTTTAGGGTGTAATAAAATTAAATCAATTAAATCCGATCATACAACTGACCGGAAAAAAATACACACAATTTTACAGAGGAATAATTTAAGAAAAACGCATTTTTTACCACATTTTTGGTAGAAGTCGAAAATGACAGTGCAAATCTCATTTTTTAATATTTAAAACAAGGTTTCTACACTTGCAACTCAAATCGCGTGGGGGCCGCCCATCTTATCCCGCTTTCCCCTTTGAGTGCAATAATTTGCAATTATGAAAAATATCTCCATTTTTATAGGTCTACTAAGTGTACCAAAAATTGAACTGTAGGATACGAAATGCGCATAATAATCCTTGGGCATATTCTGCTATGCCGGAAAATTCACTCGTCACCTTAAAATAAAACTTAATGTGCATAACTGATCTCAAGTAATGTTTGAAGAATTGAATCGGATTATCCATTCATTCATGATCAGATTCAATCAAAAATGGAAGATGTGTTTAATTACTCTTCACTGGTAAAGAGACCGTCGCGAATTATTATGTGGGCGAATAAATGATAAAGTACATTTAAATGAACTTGTATTCACCGTAATAATAAAATATACATTTGCACATAAGATTTGTGATTAACAATTTGCTAGCTTAACGTCCAACATGAGAATGACTATTTACAATAATACAATTTTCCTCGAAAACAATTTGCCCTTCCATTAATGATCGCCGTAGTGGTGGGGTTTCTTCAAAACATCCCTTGCGCGAGCTTTTCCTGGAAGATCGTCGCTACCTGACCGGGCGAGGCGAGGCGAACGTGAGACCCGTATCTAGATGTGGGAATTTACAAATGCACAATAGGCAATAAAATTGAAATTAAAAGAAACGTTAGAAAAGGAATATTTACACAGCTTAGAAATAACCAAAGTACTACGTTATACATATTTCTATAAGAATTAAACAGGTGTACAGTGTGCTAGACGAAACTCAGCTCAAGTGGCTTGAAGTCACAAACGAGAAAGGTGAAACCACTGCTGACAGTAAACACCTTAGACAAGTTAGCTCTTGCAACAAATATTAAAATGAAGTAATCCGGGCAAAAGGAATGCTGCTTACATGATGAAGCAATTGGTGTCAAGTCCCAAAAGAGCAACAGAGATTAAAAAGGCCTTTCAGGGAACAGAGCAACAAACACCTCAATACTCGCCCGAAGAAGCATTGGCCTTAATAACTGCGAAAAATTTGAATTACCGAAAATATAAAATGATTAGAAAATCGGCAATGGTGAAAAGTTTTAAAATATACCCATCCTACAAACAAATAAAAACTGCAAAACGACAGTGTTATCTACCCGGCGATGATTGCTTAGTAAATGATTTATTAATAGAAATTAAGTTACAGTCAATAGTTGATTTAACCATAAAACGCATTTGTGCAATGCAAAAGGAAATACTAAATAATATTTTTGATAAAGGAATAGTTGTAAAGAATGATATTCAAATGGGAATGCGATGGTAGTGGTGAGCGCAAAGTAGGTACAAACAAAGGGCAAACATAAATTAATTTGAAGATTCAAATATTTTAGCAACATCATTTGTGTCTTTGCAATTATATGGTTCTGGTGGTGAAATGAACAAACAACTTATATTATGGCAAAACTCGCGACCGTCATCAACTTCCTATTGCGGACCAATAAGATTTAGATTTGTTAAGGAGACAAAGGATTTCGTTTTACAAGAATTTGAAAATTTGAGAAGCCAGATTGCAGCAATTTTACATATTCTTGAACTTCTTTCTTACAGAAACAGAAATATTGTTAGGCATTCCGAGGTAATACAAATGATGGCAATAGTGCGAGGAGATTTTCTAAAAATTCTGCTATGGGTACTTGTATAACAGGAGTCGAGCAATCCTTAATTAAGCGATTTAATATTATATTACGCATGTTGACCTGTGGGTATGAGATACATATGTCTGCATTGAAAGAGTACTTCTATGAGACTGCTAATTTATACGTGTCACTTTACAGCTGGTATACACAAAATTTTATTGCATGTACCAGAAGTAGTCCAGCATTTTTTAAAGTCAATTGGACAGATGTCCGAAGAGTCACGCCATAGATATAAGGAAATAGAAGGGACTAGAGCAATTCCAGAAAAGTGTAATACTGATATTCTTCATAATTTGTATTGTTTCTTCAGATCCTGTAATGGCATCGCTGATTCCAAAAGAAAACTGTAAGATATTAGCTATGGATCCTGCTGCGAAACTGATGCAGCCCCCAAAGATCGATGTACAATCTCAAGAGCAAGGAAGTGGAAGTGATCCTCCTACCAGTGCTAGTAGTGAAGCCGGTGATTCTGAGGAATCTAGCTCGTGAAAACGGGTAATAAATGTTTGTAATTATGTGTTTTATAGATATTCGATATTTATCAGACAATTGTCATTGCTACAATGAAATGTCGTATGATATTTATATACAGTTTTATCCCGCTAGATTTGCAAAATACTGCATTGTGCGCCGTATAATAAAGTCTACGATTATGGGGAATAAATTTCAACGTCTGGGTCGATTTTTTTAGGTAAATAATCAAATTAGAATAATCACTCTAACGGTAAAACCAAACACATTAATTCAGTATCTAAACAACTATTTTGTATTGCAATTGTTGCAATTTCCTAGAAGTTATGAGTCAGCAACATGCCGCATGCATAATAAAACCAATGATTATGGGACATAAATTTCTATATTTTGGTCGATTTTTTCAGGTGGTTAATCAAAATAGAACAACTGTTTAAATTGCTTAAATATGTCAAAAACTCCAGATTTTTAAATGGCACGATAGGTCGAATCGTTAAAAAAGTATCTTAATGGTCTGATTAAAGTTATTAAATTTCAATGTTCCATGGCTAACTTATTTTTTCTATTTTGTGTCTAAAACGGAGTCATTAACGCACTCATATGGGTTCGTTAAGGGCTTGCTCAGTGCGGTAATATCAATTTTTCAAGGTTGGCTACGCTCGACGTTTTCTAAACTTGGACGCGTGCGAAAAAATCGCGCTTATTGAACTCATTTTTTAATATACTATTAAAAGTTTACATTTCATATAATAGGTAAGTAATATCAGGTGTGTACAAACTGTCTTCCATTCAAGCATAAATATTGTTAAGCTCTTCTGGTAACACCATCAGTGGCCCTAAGTATTCTTCTGTTATTAATGATTGGCAAGGAATTCGAATTCTCTGAATCATATTATCTCTCGTTGATAGTTTTTTTTATAATATCAATTAATAATCTCTGTATTTATTAAATAAAAGTATATCATTTTAATGTTACCTTCATAATTATTTTTATTGTTATTTGATATTATCACGAAGGCTATTAGAATAATCTAAATGCCAAAGCGCAAGTAAGGGGGCGTAGGTAGAGTTTTGAATACCCTCAGGATACATAAGTCGCTTTCATTGATTCATTAATTTAGGATGTGAAACGACATATTAATTTAAATAATATAAGAAGCCACAGTGTTGTAAAACGAGAGTAGCGAAAATAAAAAATAACGTTGCTATTTATATAATTATCGATTTTCAATGTTCACTCATCTTAACAACACAATCAAAAAGTTCAATCACTTAATAATAATAATAATAATCATTACTTCTTACTTTTCATATACATATACAAAATATTAAACAATGACAACAACAAAAAAATGGCGTGGTTCAGTGTATAGGGTCTGCGATGACACTGTCCTTCTTCCACCTTACTTATAAATATGCGTCCGGTATGTTGTTTTCTACAAGTGTAAATATTTTAGGCAGTATAGATTTTACCTTACCCTGATATTGAAGGGTGAATTATACACAACAAATAGGTGGAGAGTTGCAGCATCTTCAAAAATAATTTTCGTATTACACATAGGGTTAATTAGTTTCAAAGTAAATTCTACTAATATAATATTTATAAAATACATCCAAAAAACTTCTTGTAATTAGTTCTGGGCTTTTATAATCACTCTGTAAACTGAAGTCAGAAAAATGATTTATATTCAAAGTACGCTCGAAACTTTTTACATAGCGATATTACAAAGTTAATTATTTTTCAAATTCACTTAAGCTGCGCAGCACAAACTAAAGGGCTTCAGGTTACGCAATTACACTATTTACAGTTTAGAATAAAAAGGCTATTTACTTCAATATGCAGTGGCGTAATAAAGGAGAAAAGTTTGCATTGAAATTTATTCACAAGTTGCATTGTTGGCATTAAACTTTTAAACTGTTTATTTCTGTTAAGCTGCATTCATATTCAGTTGTCTCGAGTTAGTTGTCAGATATTTATTACATCAAATAAAAATGGAAGCGTTAGACTTCAGGTTTAAAATTTTAAAAGAACAAGATGATATTTGTGTGTATATGTGTGTGATTTTATCCATTTTAAATAAATATTTAAAAATTGTGATGTGGCCATCATCTTACTTCTCCAATTTGATGGTATGATAATTATACTTTCATGGTTTATTTTCAATTTCAATGATATTTTAAATGTACAATTACGGCAAAAAAATAGAACAGATATGTAACCTAGTGCGTGTTATTTTTTCCAAAATTTATTAAATACAAATTAGGCTTCAATATGATTAAATGTTAATATCAATATCTGTATAGTGTAAAAAAAGTAAAAACAGATATACCGTCCACCGGTGTGAAGTGAAGGTAATCACGGATTTCCCGGCGCAAACACCTCTGAATAAAAATTAATAAAAATGTCTTTATTATCTTATTAATTATTAAATCAAATGCTGAGAATGCAGTAACAGTAACCTATGTAACTACAGTCAATCCACAATTTCAATTATTTTTTTTCTCGAAACCACGCGAACTCCCTTCATAAAATGATAAGATTTTAAAATCCAATACAGCACTGTTTGGCGTATTTCATATTTAATTTTTTAACACCTGAGTGTAGTCTATTTAACCCTTAATAGTCACACTTCCGAAAAATGACGTAATAGTCATCCGGGGTGTGGTACACCCCACGCCTTTGAACTTTGGTCAATTAATGTTAAATTGACAAAAAACAAAAAATAATAATCTGGGATACATTTTGAACCTCTAGTTACAAGAATATGTGAACAGTTTTCGAAACCTGCAACTTTACATGTGAAAAAAAAATGTTGCAAAAAAAAATCCTCAAATATGAGTTTTTTTGCAAAAAATACGGTAGTAATTTTAATTTTCAGCTAAAAAATAAAATAGTTTGAACCTAAAAACCTGAAATAGTATCATTCCAAGTGGAATTAAAAATTTTTGCGACCTTTTTAAAAAGTATATTTATTTTCATGATCGAAGGTGGGATTTTAACGAAAAAAATATATTAGTATTTTTCTAATATAAAGTCAATTTAATGGTAAATATGAATATGAAAATATTTTTAAAACTATTATTATGAAGAAAAAAGGCTATTATAATGTAAAAGACAATTATTCGATCCCAAAAGAGCATTCGACGCATATATAAATATGTGCGATGTATGTCGCACATCGACCTCTCGCAACTGCGACATAGCATGTGCGACTTTTTGTCGCTTCTTCTGGAACAAATATCGCAGCGCTTTTGATTCGGCAATCTCGGAATAATCCACACAGAAGAAAATGCTCAGAATTTTTTTTCTGGCACAATGATCACACGGGGTGTCGTACACCCCACAATTTTTCACGAATTGACTCAAACAGCTACCACATTAACACTGACGCATGAGCTCAAATAATACCTATTGGGGTCCACAATAGAAGGTTCAAACTATCTGTAGATGGAGTAACATGTCCCGTTTACTTTCAATTTCAGGGCCTTATTCAACGTCGAAAAAAGGCTGGGGTGTACGACACCCCTAGTGACTGTTAAAGGTTAAGGGGTAACACCACTCTAGCGGCCGAAAAACAATCTCAACTATGACAATTTATTTTGGGAGTATGGAAAAAGCAATGGGATTTCTTTTTAGAGTATTTATGTAACATTTATTGAGGTATGAAACGGAACATTTCTGTTATCATTTTAATGCAAAATAGCGGCGACAGAGCCAATCTTTGAAATCGCCGTTTTTTTTTTAACTTCTAAATGGGAGGACGGATTTCTCGTAAATTTTGGTTATTGTAACGTCAAAATGTGGCAAATTTAGTGCTACAATTTAATATTAATAATAATAATAGTAATAATAATAAACGTCTTTATTTACAGTAATGGGCGAAGTTTAGCCATTAAGGCAACTCTACCACTTAACCCATAAAACATTACATATCTTTACATTTAAAACAGAAATGAAATATAATAGTAACAATTTGTAAATAATTACTAAAGAAAATTAATTAGAATAGTACAATTTTATTCGCAATTTTTTTTAAAATTAATTTATAGACAATAATGTAGCTTCCCTACACAGTTCGTTGTAGAAATTTACTGCGACATAACTAAAACTTCTTTGGAAAAGGGAGGTACGATGTTGCGGTATATGCAAGTAGTTGCTGTTTCGAACATTTATGGAGTGGCATTCATTATGTCTAAGTAATTTGTTCAATAAATAGACAGGTGATTGAATAATAAACAGTTTCTGAATGAACACAAGAAATTGCAATTTCCACTGTTCGCTTACATTTAATCTCCCTGGTTCACGTAATTTGTGACTTATGTGATCATATTTTCTTAAACCATTAATTAACCTGCAACAAGAATTTTGTACTAATTGTATTCGTTTTTTATCATCAGAATTCAAAAAAAGGTTAGTAAATAAACCAACAATAATAAAATGTGGGTAATACTATGACTTCACAACTTTTTTCTAGTTTTAAAATTTAGTAAATATCTACTCGCATAAAGAAGTTTAAGTTTAATGTACGATGTTTGCAAAAGTTTATTAAGATTCTTTGTAAATTTCAATTTTTTATCAATTATTAAGCCCAGATTCTTTACATATTCAACAAAGGGAATTAGTTCATCATTTATGGTTAATTTGAGTAAATCTACAATTAATCTTGAGGATTTTCTACCAAAAAAAAAGCATTGCTACCGACTTACTGGCATTGAGTTTTAAATTATGATTCGTTGTATATTTCGAAATTTGGCGTAAATTATTATTGACATATTCCATAGGATTAACACATTTACCCTTGTAAAAACTAAAAATAAGTTGGGTATCATCAGCATAGCAAAAAATAGAACAATGAATAATAATATTGCTTATATCCATAGTATGAATAGTAAATAAAAGTGGGCCTGAGATGGACCCCTGTGGGACACCAGATGCAACAGTACCTGCCTTAGATGTCCTTCCATTTGTTCAACAACCTGATAACGACTGTCAAAATAAGATTAAAAAAACTTCATTGTCACCTCATCAAATCCAAGATATTTAAGTTTTGCCAAAAGTAATTTGTGATTTACTAAGTCAGAAGCTTTAGTAAAATCTAACAGGACTAAGATAACTGATTGTTTTTTATCATGTTCCTGAACAATGTTATCTGTCACATTTAGCTATATAGTTGAAGTGCTGTAACCTGGCCTAAAACCAGACTGATGCTCCGGAAACAAATTATTGAATGTTAAATAATGAAGTATCTGTGAGTGCACCACTTTTTCTAATACTCTACTAAGTATAGATAGTAAACTAATTGGACGCAGATCTGAGAGATCATTTATATGTTGAGACTTTGGAATTGGGCATATGATGGATTCTTTCCAGGCTGTAGGAAAGCATCCCATATCCAAACAAAAATTTATTACATGTGTAATATAAGGAATTAGGGTCGGTAAACATAACTTGAGCATATAACTAGTAATGCCGTCACATCCCGATGAATTCGATTTTATATTTGTAATAAATTTTTCAATTTAATTAGTGGTCACTTGTGTGAAAGAGAACGTTAAATCATTTTTTATTTTATTTGATTCATAATATATTTTGGTATTAATATTGATAGCACTGTTACTGTGTGAATTAAAAAAAAAGTTATTTATTTTATCACAATCAGCAAGATGATCAGTAATAATAATATTACAATTCTTACTCGATTTAACGACTGATAATTTATTTAAAGCTTTCCAAAAATTGCTGGGTGTACCTCTTTCCAAAAAATTTAAATATGCCGCCTTTTCCCTCCTTATTGAAGATAAGGTAAAATTACGCAATTCTTTGTATATTTCCCAGTTTTCGTTAGTTGTATTATTCTTAAATCTAGTGTGAGCTTTGTCTCGCTCTTTCATGATTAGCTTTATTGTGTCCGTAAGCCATGGAGTATATTTCTTATTCATTCGGGAGGACGTCCATGGTGCATGACAATCAAATAATTTAAAATCTTGTAATTTTTCTCACGTTTTCAAAGTCCGAAGATTTAAAATTACGATTTTGATTTTTGAAATTACATAACCGAACGCGTTGTCCGATTTTGTTTATTCTGATGTAAAAATGCGGCAAATTTAGTGCAATATCTTGTTTTTTTTTTCATTAAATTAACGCAAAATGCCAAAATCGTACGTTTTCAAAATGGCAAATTTAGTGCCACAATGTAAAATTGTGTAATTTTTTTTCCATTAAAAATTAAAGGAAAATTTCAAAATCGCACAAGTCCGAGGATATAAAACTGCGATTTAATTTTTACTTTCTCCGTTACGAAGTACGAGAAAGTATTGTGATCGTGATTTTTTTTTCAAACATTTTTTTTGCGGAAATATCCGTTTTGGGGTCCCTAGAGACCATTTCAACAATTTCTGGAAAATTTTTTTTTGTGTCTGTGTGTGTGTGTGTGTGTGTCTGTGTGTGTGTGTGTGTGTGTGTGTGTGTCTGTGTGTGTGTGTGTGTGTGTCTGTGTGTGTGTGTGTGTGTGTGTGTGTGTCTGTGTGTGTGTGTGTCTGTGTGTGTGTGTGTCTGTCTGTGTGCGCTGTATCTCAAAAACTAACAGAGCAATTGATATGAAACTTTGAACATACGTCTTATTTGATAATCTGAAGAACTGAAAAGCTTTTGGTAAAATTTCGTACACCGGAAGTGGGTGTTTACCTTAACTGTTTTTTGTTTTTTGCCAATATTTTCTTAAATATGAAAAAATCACAAAATTTTTTAAACAAATATTAAAGACAACAAAGAAATGAATATCTTTTGCTTGAAAATATTTTTCATAAAATCATTGCTATTCGAGAAAAACATTTATTAATTTTTTTTAAATTTTTGGTTTTGTAATTATGAAACGATAATAGTTACAGCAAATTTATGTGAATAATAATTGTAGAAAATTACAAAATGAACAATTTCTAAAGAATAAGTTTTTTTCGAAATCCCTTTAGTTTTTGAGTAAACTGAGTTTTTGAATTTGAAGTATAATTTTTCCATCTTTTATAATTTTGACGTTTTAAACGTCAGTGTCATCCTCTCGATGTACATTTAAAATATGATTTAAATTGAAAATAAACCATGAAAGCGTAAATATAAATAATACCATCAAGTCGGAGAAAGTAACATGATGGCCACATCACCATTTTTTTTAATTGTAGAACTGCCGAACTCGTTGTCCGATTTTGATCATTCTAACATCAAAATGTGCCAAATTCAGCGCAATTTCAAAACTGCGCCAGAAATTTTTCCCTTAAATCAACACAAAGCATCAAGATTCCCTAAATTCAAAGTCCGAAGATTTTAAAATTGCGTATTTGATTTTTAAATTGCACAACTGCCAAACGCGTTGTCCAATTTTAATGATTCTGACGTCGATTCTGTCGAATTAATTTCAATTAAAAAACTGGTTAAAAAACGTATTCATGAAATCAACGCAAAACGTCCACATTGCACGATTTCATAGTCCGAAGATTTAAAATTATGATCTTGTTTTTTGATATTGCCCAACATCCGAACGCGTTGAAAGATTTTGATGATTTAAACATAAAAATATGGAGAATTTCGTGCGATTTTAAAAGAGATTACAAAATGTTTTCGTGAAATTGACACAAATTGCACTTTTTTAAAGTTGTAAGATTTTAAAATCGTGATTTTGGTTTTTGAAATTGCACAATTACCAAACGCGTTGTATGATTATGGTTATTGAAACGTCAAAATGTGGCAAATTTATAAACTAACTCCTTCGGTAAGAGTTAATATTTAGTTTCAATAACTAACGTCGTAGATTACAAATTTAGTTTTCTAAAAATTTATTATCAGGAATTAATAAGTATGGCACTCGTGACAATAGAGAAGGTAATGCTCTATCCAACTGAAAAAACGGGGTAGGTTTCTACCTTTCTAAAAAAAAGTTACAACACGACAAATGTACGTCCGGTGAAAGTTCTTGGTGTTCCAGGCAAATGGTAAAAGCCGTAAATACATTGAATACTTATTCACAAACGCAAGCTCTTTCACAAGCAGTTTTTAACGCCTCCAAGCCCATGTACGAAGAGTTGAGCAGCGACGACCTTCATACACGGTGTTAAGATGGCTTCATATAGACCAGTGATTCCCAAAGTGGGCCCCACCGCCCCCTAGTGGGTGCTCCACATGAGGCCTCGGCCCCACCCCTCGATAATCCTTAGGCGAGTTTAAATCAATAGGGACCATGGGGTCGTGATATCCTCTTTATACCAGGGCCGGTGTCCTTAGCAAGAAACAAAAACATTCTAAACCAATCAAAAGTGAGCGTAGAAATAATTTAAAAGAAAAGGAAGCGCCCTTTCTTGTCGCTATAAGCACTTTTGATTGGTTTACAATGTCAGAATAGAGCTATTTGATTGGAGGATATATAATGAGTTGGATTGTCACCTATAATGTCCCAAGGGCAATGATAATTTCACGATAATTTTGACTAAACCCCGAAAGTGTAATTGCCCGACACCGCTAGGCAGAGGGCAATTACTTAAAGCAACACACTTGAGGGAACTAGTCAAAATTATTTCGAATTTATCATTGCCCGAGGTACATTCGGTAAGATAAGTTCTTGAATTATGTACAAAACTTGAAAAGCTATTTATTAAAAGTACAATTTTCAATTCGTATTTTCTTACCTCACAAAAATGCTGGAACAGTTTCCATACGTATTTTTTACTTACACTTACTTGACCGTGTTTTTTGGTGTTGTAATTAAATTATTAATTTCTTCATCGCATTCCGTCCCGAATCGTGATTCAGACATGTTTATACGTTGACGGATCGATTGTAAGTTTTTATTCAAGGGTATCTATGAATATGATATAAATCTGAACATCGACACTGACAGCGGGGGTGTTATCAGCCTAATTTTAACAAATCGCCCTGAAGCGCGGGGTGTTACCGTTTCTCAGTGACATTGACGTTCTAAGTTTCAGTAGCGTGCGGCGTTCGACAGAAATGGACCAATCTGATTGGTTGTTTATTTAGGAAAGAACCTATCAATGAAAGAATAAGCAGTATCATGCTAATTATGGCGGATTTAGTCATGTCATAGGGCTGAATTGCGATAACTTTTGCGTTGAGTTATTCGAACGATCTTTGAATGAAAAAGCGGCAAAAACATCTCGGCTTGCTTAAGTCAGCTAGGAAGGATGAAGAAGAGAATGTTATTAAGGAAGGCCAATTGTGTGATGCAGGAAGTACATATTAAAGATAAAATAACATTCCTACCTTAAAATGTTTTTTTTTTGTTTTTCTCAAAACAGCATTTCATTACTTCTACAAATCATTATCAATTGTTTTAAATTTTTGAAGGTGTGTTTTGAGACACATAGCATACGAATTTGGCAATAAGATATAAACTTTCTTTTTAATAAAGCATTTTTCTATAAAATTTTGAATAGAAAATTAACTTATTTTTTGTGGGCCATTTTTTAAGAAAACGGTATTTTTAAATCTCCGTAGGCTATTCAATAGTTATTGGCATATATTGGTAAAACAAAACTTTGGGCTTTTATCTAGGTTGAAATTAACAAGAGAAATCGTTTCGCCCATTTGATTCCTTGTGTGAATGGTGCCTTGCAATCTTGGGCTTTAACGCTGCCATTTTAAAATAAATACAAATAAAATTTTCTTTCACTTAAATGTGTGTTTAATAAAGTACTAAACATGAGTCTTTCACACTGTTATAGAGCATAACCAAACTCTTAAAAAAATGTTGACCTTTAACCCGCAATGGTGACCCTACTGGTCTGTGAGACCGGGTGTGTCGAATAACTTTATTCTCCGTTATTGTTTTTTGTTGCAATTTCGAGTAGCTGCCGCATTGCAGAGCTTAAATTGATCAAATATATTATATATACATTTAAAAAAAAACATGAACTATTAGTAACACATTTCGAAAAATCTTCAGTTGAAAACCCCGGTGCGTGAGACCGGCGTCACCATTAAATTTGCGTCACCAATGGCGGGTTGTCCAAATCCCTTAAATAGTAATTTAAAGTATTAAATAAAAAGAGAGTTTCGGGTTTTAATTGTTTTAACAATTAACAATTAACTTCATTCATCCTACACCAAAAAATGGTATAAAGGCGTAGGATTAAATAAAGTTAAAAAAATTATGCCCCCATTATTAAAGAAACACTGCTTTATGCAATTGTATAAAAAATTCAGCCATAGACAACTTCACCAGGCACTGATATCTCCATACTAAAAATTAAGGCAACCCAAGCCCATTCGATACCAAACCGGCGGGATATCTATTACAATTCTAAGCATTTACTAAACAGCTCCACCAATTAAATCGCATCCATCGGCGCACAAAAGCTCCAACACACACAATGTTAACGACGATCGCGTTAACCCATGCGGAAATACCAAGCAGCGGGTGCATTCAACCCGGCGCATCCACTATTTCTGTACGCCGCAGCCCGCGCACCCATCCCAATCCAATTGCAATGTCTAATTAAGCTACCTGACTTATTTTGCATAAGGAAGCACCGCTAATGCCTGCAGCCCCCATTATCCCAGTTCTGAAGGGCGTAAGACACTGCAGACAAGTTGCTTACAAGACAACAAAGGTGTACACGTTATAGTTAAGATACGCGATATAATTACCTTTTAGAAACACGATATACCGCGCGATGCTGCGAAATATTGGCATTAGTTATTCCTAGCGACCATTATTTTACATCTGAGCGTACATATTCCCCGAGAGAGATAATTTGAAGTAAATATAATTTGTAACAAAGCGTAAAATTATTCTAGCTAAGACTTTTAACGCTCGTTAATATTTGTTGTAAACACCCTTCGCAATATTTGCAACTTGAGCAAGAGAAAGAATTATTAAATATTTACAATTTCTCTATTATTATTAGTTCTCCGTTCTCATAAAGCAATCATGCTGACAATAATAATAATCCAGAAGAGTAACGGCATTGTAATAATAACGCATTCGGGTCTTTGAGGAATTACGAGGAAACGAGAGCAAGGACACGTTGCGATGGTGTCTTTCGGCTGCTGTAATTCCGGAGTAATTTCCAGCGGAATTAATAATTTATACTAAAGTGCACATTCGGTAGGTATTCCAGAAAATAACCCTTTGCTTGGCAAGCTAGGGGAACTTGCACTTGCTTGCGGATTTAAAATTTTACACTTACAATTAACTTATGCCTCGGGAGTAATCCTTAAATACCACGCCTGGAGCAACGGACTAACCTGAAAATAAAAATGGAGTTTAATATATGATAATTACATAAATAAAGGGAACTTTTGCAATACAATTATTACTAAATCCCGGTTGCAAATACTATTGTTTGTAACAAATGTAATATTTACAGAGAATAAATAATATGCTGTGGCATGTTTTGATTGTTCAGCACACAAATCGGTTCCAAAGTAAATTATGCATTTTAGTCTATATTTGTTGAATAATATTTTTGTATATTTCACGAAATTAAAAAAAATGCATTTTACGTTTGATATGGCATTTGATAGAGGCATACTTAAATTTCTTTTCTGAATGTTTTATTTATACAAAGTGATCTAGATTCCATGCCGATATTGTAAGAACGAAAGCATTCTTTTTGGTTTTTGAAAATACCCCAGTTTTCAAATGAACTATGGCACATTGCACCAATAATTCCATTGTGTTATTTTAAGAATTTAACTTAGAAATAAGAATATTGTTCTTACTTTGCCAAATGATATAGAAAGAAGAAAGGTTAAAATAGAAAAAAATTGAACATATGAA
Source organism: Ocypus olens (assembly GCA_910593695.2). NCBI lineage: Eukaryota > Metazoa > Arthropoda > Insecta > Coleoptera > Staphylinidae > Ocypus > Ocypus olens. The sequence goes on along the minus strand of OU343061.1, from coordinate 30,169,071 downwards.
ATTGGCTAAAGACCATCAGTTGACCCGAAGAAATAAAACAAGATCACTTAGATTTTAGGCTATAGGACATTATGAATTAAAAGATGACTACATATAACGCATGATTGACATGTAATAATAAAATACTATTTTTATAGATTTAAAATGATTTTTTTAATTTACATTTCTTAAAAAATAAATAAAATACAAAAACTTATACGAAAAATTTAGCAGAAAGTGAACATGTTCATCAATTTTGATCATTTTCGGAACAAATTACTCATCATGGGAAGGAATTTTTCATGAAGAAGAATTCATATACATACTAATAACTAGAGAGAGGATTTTATGCATTATACAATGCTGAAATATGTGCATATATATGCATTTAAAACCCTGAAAATATGCAACAAATATGCAATATTATATTTAACCACTTCGCGCCCATGCTGCTTTGATTTAATCCCAGGTTTGATTAAAAATTACTTCTTTGTTGTTGTTAACTTTTTCTACGAAATATGATTTCACTGTCACAAACTTTCCCATTTATGCAAAACAAATATGAAAAAATATTCCATAGATAGCGCTAAAGAATTAATTTTTTTTGTACAATGTTTTTATTTTGATTTTTCGCTTGTTGCCACATGTGGCGAACCTGGGCGTGAAGAGGTTAAATATGCAAGTAATAAATTGAAATTTGTCAATAAAAAAATACATAACTTTATTTATATACATTTTTTAAGAAAAACATTTTGTATTAATGTTAATAATATTCCATACTTGTTGTAATTAGTAGTCTTATTAATAAGACTACAGAACAAATCACTTTTTGAAACAACTACTTTCCTGGCTAATGCCACGACGAATATTGCATTATACGCAAATCATATTTTGCGAAAATTTGGTTTTCTTCAATTTTATTCTTCAAATTTCTTTTTATGGAGAGACCTGACAAATAAGAGAATTTCCTGGATACCCCAGACTATTTCCTTCTCGTTCTACCTCTGCCGCGTTACGCATATTTCAAACTAATCCGACAAAAATATGTAAACTTTCTACATGTTTCCTATTTATTTTTCCTTTTCCAACTTCCAATTATAAGAAGGTTGAAAATCAAAATTTTTAAAACTTTATAACTCGTTTAAAAATAAATGAATTTTCAAAAACCACAGTTATATTAGAAGAGTGATATTTTCTTAACTCGGTATAAGTTTTGTGATTTTTTTTCTACACGTTTCCTTCCTTTTCTCTTTCGATATCCAAATGTTCGACGTTTCGAAAATAAAACATTTGAAACATCTGCAACTCGCTTGAAAATTGGTGAATTTTCAAACAAGGTATTTTAGAAGAGCGAGATTTTTTTAAACAAAAATAATTTTTCGAAAAACAATTTTTTACACGTTTCCAATTTTTTGGCCGAATGTCGAAAATCAAGTTTCAAAAATCTCTTGGGAAGAGACGGTTTTTCGAAACCCCAACATATTTTAGAATATTGAAGTTTTATTAATTTTTGTTAAAATTTTCCCACATGTTTCCTATATTTTAATTTTTCTATATTTTCCAAAGTTGTTCGAAAATCAAAAATTTAAAAAAATTGTAACTCTCTTGTAAAGAGGTGGATTTTCAAAATCTCAACTTATTTTAAAAGAATAAAGTTTTGTTAATAAGACTTAATTTTTCAGAAATGTTACCTACACGTTTCCTATTTTCTTTTTTTTTAATATTATTTTCTTTTCCACCGTCCAAATATTATTTATTTATTTAAAAAATTTAAAAAAAAATGTAATTCGTTTAAAAATAAGTGGATAAAAATGAACTTTTTTGAATAGAGTGATATTTTCTTAATTAGGTTTAATTTTTGTGAAATTATTTTTACACGTTTCCTATTTTTCTCTTTCAATGTCCAAATGATAGACAACTCGAAAATCAAATATTTGAAACATCTGCAACTCACTTAAAAATTGGTAAATTTTCAGAAATCAAAGTTCGAGATTTTCTAATTAAGATTAATGTTTAAAAAAAATATTCTTAACGTTTCCAATTGTTTGTCCAAACGTCAAAGTTTCAAAAATCAAAATCTTCAAAAATCTGTAACTATCTTGTTGAGAAGAGGTGGATTTTCAAAACCCCAACTAATTTTAGAAAAATATACGTTTGTTAATTAGACTTCCTATTTTTATTTTTTTCTTCTTTTCCAACGTCAAGTACTAGTTGTTCGAAAATAAAAAAAAACAAAAATTTGTAACTCGTTTAAGAATAAATGGATTTTCAAAAACCAAAGTTTTTTTAGACGAGTGATGTTTTCTTAATTAAGTCTAAGTTATGTAAAATTTCTTCTAAACGTTTCCTTTTTTATTTTCTTCTTTTCCAATGTATATTAGTTGTTTGTAAAACAAAAATTTCATAAATTTGTAACTCGTTTAAAACTAAATGGATTTTCAAAAACCAAAATTATTTTAGAAGAGTGATTAGGTTTAATTTATGTAAAATTTCTTCTACACGTTTCCTATTTTATTAATTTTTTTTTCTAGCGTCCAAGTAATAGTAGTTGTTCCAAAATCAAAAATTTCAAAAATTTGTAACTCGTTTGAAAATAAATTAATTTTCGAAAACCAAAGTTGCTTTAGGAGAATCAATTAGGTTTAATTTTTGCATTTTTTTTTTCTATAAGTTTCCAATTTTTTTTCCAACGTATTAATTAGTTGTTCGAAAATCAAAAATTTTAAAAATTTCTAACTCGTTTAAAAATAAATGGATTTTCAAAAAACCAAAGTTGTTTTAAAAGAGTGATGTTTTCTTAATTCGGTTTAATTTATGTAAAATTTCTTCTACACGTTTCCGCAGGACGAATTGGCAATTATTTTGATAACATTTGGCCGGTATTTCTTTGAATGACTAGATGTTGGTTCATGCCCGAAATCGAAAATTGCACATGTTGCAATGTGCCGTGTAACAAAATGTTACCATTATATGTTAAAATATGCAATAAAAGGTAAATATGCAAAATATGCAGTAATATGCATTTTGCATAAAATCCTCTCTCTACTAATAACAAACACCTATTCACAGTCAAAATTAGTATTTTTTTTAATAAAGTGTAGAAACGTTTAAAAAATCTCTTCTGAAAAATTAACAACAGAGAATATAAATTTTGCCTGATTTTTGCCCCAATCGATCGAAAATTGTTTAAAATCGCTATATCAAGTTTAAAGCAGATTTCACCCAAATATGGACTTTGTTTATGGTTTTTCAATTTTAAACAAAAACTTAAACTTAAATTTCGAAAAAATTCACTAGCTGAAAAAATATGTAGAATTTAAATGCTAGCTAATTCCATCTTACAATTACAAAATGACAAATCTGAAATTTTAACACAAGGAAGTCAAATAATTTTGTTAATTTTATTTATTTTTCTCGAAAATGGTATTTTAAATGGTAAAAAATAATTAGAAAAATGTTCAACATAAAGCCTATTTTCTCATACAATCTAACTGCATTTGAAATACATTTTATTATTTTGAAATAATAGAATGGTTAATGAAGGGCTTTGTTATGTAGTGTTTGAAGTATGAATTGACGGAAGTATGAAGTTCTTCGTTCGTATTAAATATAACATTCATTCGAAACGAAACACTGTTTTCAGTGCTGCCACATGTTGCAGATAAAACTCACTACGTTTAAGTATATATTCTTTGATCAATGTATTTTTGCGTAAACATCATAGAAAGCTGAACCTAGCTCCAACAACATTTAGTTTGCTCTCTCTACGATATTAAATTAGATACAATCATATGTGTACGTATGTAGTCCAAAGCGAGAAAACTCAGTCTTCGGTAATGACGCAAACGCAAAGATCCATTGATCAAACTATACCTATTTTATTTTAGAAATAAATCTTTAACTAAAACCAAAGTAGAAAAAATAGTATATTATACTTGTTTAATAAGAGGCATTGCGAGGCACTCGTTACATTGGGAAATCCCATTCGTGCCACAATATAACCTCTTATTAAACTTGTATAATATTGTACCATTGCCATACAAGAAAAACTTGATATTACAACAGTGTGAATAATCACATCACAATAAACTGACTACTTGTCAAAGTTAACACGACCCCTGCAACTTAACAAAAAATATTATCGCAGAAATTATCACTGCGCAACACCTTTTATTACCCAAGACCCATAATAGGCGCTTTATATCCGCTAATAAGGACCAATAAACAAGATTAGAGTTGCGAAATCAAATAAATAATACTTTTGCTTTACATTACAAGTCATTATTAATTATAAAATATGGAATTGAAAAAAGGCCATGCCATTGAATTGCTGGAAAATATAAGAACCCATCAAATCGATGGAAGATTCCGAAATCCCGTTTGCTGCTATTACCGATACAACCCTTACAGCATTCGTGAATGGGCCGAGGGTGGAAAATGTAATTTGGAATCTCAGGGGCAGATGATGATAATAAAACCGGCCCCAATTACATACGGGGCGTTTCGCAGTATCCTTTTTTATGAATTTTACATAAAAATCCCTTCGTCCCTACACGACCCCCCGGCGCGGTCTCAATAGCATCGAATTTTTATTTACAAGGCAGGAACGCATTTCGGCGATTTTGCAACCGGTGATTCCCTTTGATGGACGGCGGATAAAATATCGGTAAATTTTTATTTAAGGAAAAAAATATGCGTACCATTTTCGATTCACAGCCCGGTGGTGTTAATTAGGCCCTCGCTCATAATGACCCGTCGGGCTTAATTAAATTTTGCCCTTTCATCGCGCCGCGCGACGTCCGGAAAGGTTTTTTTTTCTCGTGAAAGGATTTGTCCTGAATGGACGGGATGGGAATTCATTAAGTAAAAATATTTTTCCAGAAATGAATTAATCAATTGTTCTTACTGTCAATTCCAGCAGGAAAAATGCCAAGGTTTATTTTACATTTAATAATCCTTTAATATTTCAAGGCGAGATGACAGTTCCGGATTGGAAAACAATGAGGAATGTTCTTGTTGTTCTTTTTATCGTGCGCGAGCGTATTATGTAATTAAATGGGTTTTATTTATTTTAATTAACGGAATTACAATTATGATAATGCAACTGCGGGTCGTCATGGTGACAGTAATAAACATGCCCGACAAAAGCAGTCGACCGGCTTTTGTTAATGTAAATACCGCTTTATAAGAGTTAGTTTAATTTAATTTAAATACGTTGTTTTAGGAGGAAGGATGATTTATTTTATTTTGTTCACGAAAATGGTATAATGTGCGCATTATTTTATTCTATGGGCAGCATTAATGGGGTACATTTAACACTCAATTTCTTAAAAACGCATTTGCGAGTTTAATATGCTTATTAAATATTTTATTTACACTGTTTAATACTGCTTTTATTTTTTTTTCAATTGTAATTGTAATTACAACTTTAATTTTGATTTTAATTTTGATTTTGTTTTTTTTTTTTCTATTTTGATTTTGATTTTAATTTTAATTTTAATTTTCGTGAACAAAGTATAGTGTACAACTCGCATATAATAACTATTAATCACTCAAACGATTTGCTCCATTTGCCTACGGCTCGTTCCGCAAACATCGTTCTCGTGATTAATAGCCATCATTATATGCTCGTTGTACGATATACTATTATATATGTTAGAGCAAAAATTTTAATGTGTTTAGACATTTAACAAACAAATGTAAATTAAAAAAGATTTATGCGCAAGCTGGATTTAAAGCACCAATCTTCGGGTTTAGCCCCAGCGTTTTATAGTAATGAACGTTATTTTCACTAACCGTTATTGTAAAATAATAACAGTAATCGTTAAATAAATTTGAGATAACCTCACTTGTTGCAGAAGCATTAAATAAATTAGATAAAGATGAAAGTAGCCTGAATATTTGAATATTCTTTTCTATCATTCAATATCCGGCGTGGCACTAGCCAGGGAAGTAGTTGTTTCAAGAAGTTATTTGTTAGTAGTTCTAATAAGACTTAATTTTGCAGAGTTACGAACAGGTTGAATATTCATACATTCAGGCTACTTTCGTCTTTATCTGATTTACAGTAATCGTTGTTTGAAAATCCTGATAACGGTGATTTTTCTTGTCACGGGGGAGAGGGTGTCGCCGCGGGGGGTGAAAAACCGCCCTCGATGACCTCCAGCTAGCTCATGGAGTCGGTGTCGCTATGAAACAGCACAAGAACAACAGAAACAAGGATAGGGCACAAGTATAAAAAAGTCTGATTGGCGCGATAACAATCGGTATTATTTACATACGGATGTTTACAGAAAATGTTCAAAGTTCAAGAAAATAAAATATATATACGGAAAGTCAAAAGATAATGTCACGGCACAAACAGTCACGAAAAGTAAATAGTCACCAACACTTCACTCAATGTTCGTGAAGCACGGCGATGCCAGGCGATGAGTGACTGGTGGTTCAGCGGCAACGAAAGCGGCGGCGACAGCAGTGGCGGCGACGGCATTGGCAGCGACGGCGGCGACGGAAGCGACGGCAACGCAAGCGGCGGCGGCGGAAGCGGCGAAAATGACGACGTCGGCGGCTGTGGCGCCGTCGGCGGATCGGCGGTGTTTCAGCTGGTAAACTTCTAGTCGACTATTGCGTTCCAACGGACTGATGAATCTGAATTCTGACTGTTCGGAGTTGATGGAGTCGAACTGGATGTTTAATTCTGACTGATTGTATTTCATCTGCCTGATAATTCTGAGTCTGATGATTATTGAAAAATGACTGATGTCTTGAGAGCGCTCCATGGCCTTTTACGGGGTCCACGCTCTACTCTTCTCCGGGTTGCGGATGGTGGTGGTGGTGGTAGGGTGCGACGAGAGCATCGAGGTCGGCGCACGTGTTTTAACCTGAAAATTGCACTTTCCCAGAAAAAATTGGCTTCGAGCCGATTTTGCCACGTAGGCAGGCATCGGGAGCCGGATAGACCGTCTTTTGTATTGTCGTAGCATCTGCACATTTCCACTAATGGTTCTGCGAAAACGGTCTTCGAAAATTATCTCGTTTGGAAATTTCAATAATGCGGAATTTATGTTAATATTGAAAAGGAGCAATGGTTAGCTCATAAAATGCAAATTAAGATAATTACGCATTTGTTAAAATGCGTAGATAAACTAAGCGCCGATAAAATTCTCAAAAGGAGAACGATTCAACAAATCACTTCGTAGTAACAGTAACTCCTATGACTTTCAATAACAAATCACTTCTTAGTAACAGTAACTCTTTTAGCCACGCCCTTTTTGACTTAAGTGCCAGCCACGGATTCTGTGGAATATTAAAAAAAAATATAATACTATACACGGTTTTTTGACAGTTTGTATTTGTTAAATTGTTAATACTTGCAGAAAGGCATTGCAAAAATAAAATAACATTTTTAGCGCCCTTTTCGAAGTACGTGGCAAGCACGGATTTCTGTTCGATATAAAAAGAATAGTAGCAAAAAACTGCACTGAAAAAATTAAATTAAATTTTTTTCGCGCCTTTTTCTACTTACGATTTTTTAAGTGCGAGTCACGGTTCAATGAACTGCTCGGTAAAATAAAAATAGTTATACCAATTTGGACAGTTTTTTGACAGTTTGTATTTGTCAAATATACATGCAGAAAGGCACTACATTAACACAATTAAAAATTCGCCTTTTTGGTGGATGCACCGGGAAATCAAGGGTTGGAAATTAATGGCTTACTTATCGTCGGTAAAAGCATAATACATTATCATAACAATAATTAATTTAATGCTAAAAAATAGTAGCAAAAAGCACTGAAAAAATTAAGCTACATTTTTTAGCGCCTTTTTCGACTTACGATTTTTTAAGTGCGAGTCACGGTTCAATGAACTGCTCGGTGAAATAAAAATAGTTATACTAATTTTGACGGTTTTTTGAGAGTTCGTATTTGTCAAATATACATGCAGAAAGGCACTACATACATACAATTACAAATTTGTCTTTTTGGTGGATTCACCGGGAAATCTAGGGCTGGAAATTAATGGCTTACTTATTATCAGTAAAAGCATAATACATTTTCATAACAATAATTAATTAAATGCTAGTAGTAGTAATACAATTTATTGAAACTCAGTTTACAAAAGAGCTACAAATGGCCATTGACCGAAGTCTTTCAGCCTTAAATGCTATTAAAGTGACATTTTCATTTATTTTCGTGTAAAATAGAAACCAACATACAAACATACAAAAATAACTATTGGTGAAATAAAATTTAAAAAAAAAAACTTTAATTTTAGCTTAGAATATGATTCTAAAATAACTTTTATTTTTTGTTTTCTAGCCCACTTTATAAATTTTTCTATTGCACAGAATATTGACGCAATTTGACAAATATGCTAATGTCTTGAAAATTAAAAAAGTAGACATAAGGAAAGCTAGTATGGATTAATGCAGAATTGAATTCTGCGTCAGAATATGTAAAAATATACAGGGTATTTAAAAAATCGAAATTTAGTGGTCACAAATTGACTAAATACGGTAAATCATTTTAAACACTATGTATTTTAGGATTGCAAAAATAATACGCTGATAGGTATCTTAGAATATTGGCTTTTTATGAGCAACATTATATCTCTTCGATTTTATTTTATTCGGAGATACGTATTTTTAAAGTGAATTATGAAAAAGCTCAAAATTTTAAAAATGTCAAATAGCTCGAAAACTATTATAATCCAGTGGTATATTTAGTTATTAACAAATTTGTTTCATCTAGTAACACTAGATAATTGAGCACTGTGTGTCCTTGTCAAAATGTTTTCTAGTTTTTCATTTTAATAATAACATTTACAGTTTAAAGTTTCAAATTTAATTTTAGAATAATTTTTAAGTCAACGTGGAAATAAACGATGTTAAACCAATGTTATTATCTAGTAGTACTAGTAATAACATGCAAATCTCTTTTGTATCATTCATTATCCGGCGTGGCACTAGCCAGGGGACTAGTTGTTTCAATAAGTTATTTGTTTGTAGTCTTATGGTATGTCCACACTAGGCAACAAATTGGTGGCAACATGTTGCCAACACTTTGACATGGCAACATGAAGTTGCTTCAATTGTATCTGGATACATATTGTCTGTGATGTTGTGCGTCCACACCACAACCAGTCAAATGTTGAAAATGGACGTGAAAGCTGCTGGTGTTTGTGCTGCTTATGTTGTAATAGCTGTCGGTTCACAAAAACGAAATAGACGATATTGGCAAAGATAATTTTTGAAAAACGGAACGTTCCATGGCGACAAATTGATGTCAGAACTACTATTAAATGATGGTAGTTTGTTTCGAAATTTCGTCAGATTAACGAAAACTGACTTTGAAGAAGTTCTTCGTTTAGTAGCTCCCCTAATATCAAAAAAGGGATACACATTTCCGTGCATCAATACGATTATTAGTCACTCTCCGATTTAATTTCTTCACCACCACTATTCTCCGTCACTTTTTGAATTATAAACTATAATTATAATTAAGAATTAATGAATATTATTATAACAAAAACGAAATGGGTAGCTAACCTGCACAAATGAAACCTCAACCACTAGGATTCACGCAAAATGTTGTCAACACTGTCCACACTGAGCGATGTTACCCATATAAGAGCAATGTTACCCGTATAAAACGGGATACACGGATACAAGCAACAAGCAACAAATTTCTTTGATGTATGCCGCCAAATGTTGACGAGTATCCATCAACAACAATTTGTTGCCCAGTGTGGACCTAGCTTTAGTAAGACTTATGGTGTTATTCTGAACAACTGTTATTAACAGCGATGTTATTAACATCGATGTTATTAACATTGCAATGTTATGTGAAATTGAACAGCGCTGTTAAAAACTATATTCTGAACAGCCCCATGTACACAAATTGGCAACAGTGCAACGTCTACAGAGCGACCAACTTCATGTATATTATAATAGATGATTCATGATACGTTTTTGAGGATATTATTAGAAATAAAAATAAAGCATGCACATAGATATTGGAATACTACTATTAATTTGAGTTTTTTGTTTACGAAAAACAGAAACTACAAAGTAACCTCAAAATATTACCATTAACAATCTCGTAATGTCGACCGTTTTGACAAGTGTTGTTTAACATCGAAAATGTTAATTTACATCGATGTTATTTGACAGACAGTGTACAGAATAGTATACTCATAACATCTGTCGATGTTAGCAAATAACACCGCTTTTAACGCTAACATTTTTGTTCAGAATAACACCATTAATGTTGCAGAGTCGCGGACAGACTGAATCAGGGGCGGCTACCTGTAGTTTCAAGCTCAGCAAGAATTTTTAATTCTTAAACACTTTTTCGCCATGTACTTTGGTCTAGGAAGATTAAACGTCCTTTCTTCAAAAGGGGGTTGGGGGGTATATTGTATAGGTGGCTCTACCACCAACATATTCCACAAGCCGCCACTGAAATCAAGTACAGTTTTTGAAAATCCACGAGTTGTGAATTTTGGAATTGTGTAATACTCAAGCAAAAAAATAAAAGAAAATATAAAACGTGTCGAAGAAATTCTACAAAAATTAAATTAGATTTTCAAATCATCATTTTATCAAACTAAATGGAGATTTCCAATTATTTCGCAAATTGTGAATTTTTGAAAATTTTAGATCTCGAATTGTTTAATACTCCAGTTAAAAATTTAAAAAATATATAGAACATATCTACTAAATTCTATAAAATTTTAATTAGATTTGCAAATCATCGTTTTATCAAACTAAATAGAGTTTTTGAAAATCCACCAATTATTTCGTGAGTATTGAATTTTTGAAAATTTTAATTATAATACTCAAACAAAATATGAAAGGTCGACTAAATTGCACAAAAAATAAATTATATTTGCAAATCATGGTTTTATCAGATGAAATGGAGTTTTTGAAAATCCACCGATTATTTCACGAGTTGTGAATTTTTTTAAATTTTAGTTTTCAAATTGTGAAATACTCGAGTGAAAAAGGGGGGGGGGGTATATTTTTAAGTAGCTCTACTATCAACATGTTCCACGAGCCGCCACTGGGCTCAATATTCATATATTCAGGCTATTTTTCGTCTTTATTACTTTTATTCAATAAATCTGCAATAAGTGAGGTTGTCTCAAGTTAATTTATTACATAAGAAATTTTTCGAGTAAATGACAAATTAAGGTGTGAACTTCATATTTAGAATTTTTGCAAAATGACCTTGTACCAGCGCTGTTTTTCCAAACAAAAATGATCTTGACCTACCATATAATACAATATGGTTTCAGCAAAACGGTGCACCCCCGCACTGTGCGGGTTTTTTGATAATTGCTTTACTAACAGGTGTATTGGCAGACGAGGGCCGATAGAATAGCCCGCGAGAGAGATGAATGCGCAGAATTAGCCTGGAAAATATACAAAATATTCAAGAAGAATTTCTACATGTTCGAAAAAAGAAACACGCCTACTGCGAGGATTGCTGAAACCATATTGTATTGTACGGAAGGTCAGATCATTGTTGTTTGGAAAAATGGCTACAAGCTCTGGAACAAGGTCATTTTGCAAAAACTCCTAAATATCGAGCTCTCACTTTTAATTGACATTTACTCGAAAAATTTCTTATGCAAATTTTTATACTTCCACTTCGACAATGAAAAGATCTCTCAAAATCAAGAACAAAAATAGGGGGTTGCCATTTAAAAACAAAATGGATGCCGTTAATACTCAAAAATAAATGACTGAAAATCTACTTTCATGCAAAAATGTGTGTTTAGATAAAAGAAAATCGACGTGTTCGAGGATTTTGTCCAACAATATTTTATTTCGGTTTTACTGAATATATTCCATACTTTAGGCGTGCAGTGTATTCAAATGGCTATAATAGATAATGAAAATATTAATTTAGAGGAAAAGTAACTTGAATATGGGACGTTCCACGCCAACCGGATCAGCTATAGGACCAAAATGCAGGACTAGCTAAAAAATCTCTCTTGGCCGGAAAAATTACTTCAATATATCTATTTTATAATGCCATGTGGTATTTTAAAAGAATCCAATATGGCGGACTTAAAATGGCTGTTTTATCTTCAAGAAAACACAAACTAATTTATTAATCTGTTCTGTACAAAAACGTGTATGACCTATAAATTCGTTTTACAATCTGAAAATGTGTATTAATGTACCTACTTTAAGAAAGTACTAAGAAACATTACGGCTCCAAAACTCAAAAATAGCAAAAAAGCTGTTATGTCATTGTTTTCCGGGATAAATCAAATAATTGCCCAAATTTTGCTCATGGATATATGTTTTTAAAGAAGAAATACAAATCTGTTTATTTGTCTGTAGTTCCATAAGATATAAGTATTAAAAAAAAGAAAAATAAAAAAAATAAAAAAATAAGAAAAAAAATGATGCAGACTCTTAAAGCAAATTTTACAAACAGCCCTCTGGAACGCAGAGATCTTCCGACAAACATGAAAATTTAGAAGATCTGAAATACAGATTTTTCTACAATAAAAAAATTAAACAGAACTAAGCAATTACTCCATTAATTACAGAAAACAATGACAAAACCTAAAGAAAACGCTGTTTTTTTTGCATTTTTTTTAGTTTTGGAACCGCCATTTTGGAGTCGCCATGCTTTTTTTTATCTGGTTTGTATTTCTACTTTAAAAACATATGTCCATAAACAAAATTTGGGCAGTTGTTTGATTTATCCCGGAAAACAATGACATAACAGGTTTTTTGCTATTTTTGAGTTTTGGAGCCGCCATATTGGAGTGGCCATGTTTTTTTTGGTGATTTCAAGTAGGTACATTAATACAAATTTTCAGATTGTAAAAGAATTTTTTTGCTATTTTGAGTATTGGAGTCGCCATGTTTTTTCTTTGTACTTTCTTAAAGTAGGTACATTAAAACACATTTTCAGATTGTAAAAGAATTTTTAGGTCATACAAGTTTTTGTACAGAACAGATTAATAATTTAGTTTGTATTTTCTTGAAGATAAAACAGTCATTTTGGCATAATAAAATAGATATATTGAAGTAATTTTTCTGGAAAGGGAGATTTTTTAGCTAGTCCTCAATTTTGGTCAGCCGGTTGACGCGGAACATCCCATATATGAATATTCAATCTGTTCGTAAGTCTGAAAACTAAGTCTTACAAAGACTAAAAACAAATAACATATTAGAACGCCAGATATTCATAAAGATTAAAAATATTTCTTAATTACAATTTTCTGGTTTTATTAACCTTAAAATTAGAAATCATTCAATAAGAATCTGAGATAATTTGATACAAAAGTAAGGTTTTTTGAGGTTACTTTAAATAACGGCCACTAAATAACCGTTTAAATAAGTTATTTTGTAGTAATAGTAACTGTTACAACCATTACTGTAAAATAACCGTTTATTTCATCACTAGTGCTCTACCAATGATCGCATAATAAAGAAAGGAGATATGAGATGGCATCTTCTACAACGTTTTCTAGTATTTTGTATCAACTGTGTAGTGAAATTGTTGCAATGCTTTGAAAAACCACTGTACTTTGTGTAATGAAAAAAAAGACAAACATACTTTATAATTTATAATCCCAAATTTTACCAATTTAAAAAATTATCGGATCATTGGGGTAAATTAATGAAACGGGAAAATTGCGGCGCGTACGCGCGAGGCTTTGGAAAACTTTGCCAATATCTTCCCGCAAAGGCAAAAAAGCGGAGCCGCCTATCCGCGCGCGAAAAAATTGTTTCTTTATTACTTCCGCGAACAACTATTATTAAGTTTCTTTTGTGTGTGTGTGTGTGTTATGTGTGCGTTTTCGGGAAAACTCTTTTGGGAAAACGAAAATTAATTAGGCACCCCCCTCTGGAGATCGGAAAAAGTGGATGCTGTGTGCGTGCGTATGTTCGTCCTTTTTGTCACGCCATCTTATCAAAAACCACTGCACACAAAGGATATCGCTTTTCTTTATACACACAGAATAGAAATACGATAATGGGTTAAAATCAATCAAAACAGTTATTTGCAGCCGTAATATAACAAGTCGTATGATTATTATTATTGGAAACCAAGTTGCAGATTTTTGGGGCTGTTTCTTTAAAATCCTCCTGGAGTAATTAAAAATTCTAATGAATGTGTTCATTTATTATTAAAAATAAAATTATCAATATAAAACAAAAACGTTTTTTTCTTATTCCAATAGTGTGATTTCGATAGAATCAATAATAAAAAGTTATTTTATTCAGAATTTTCCAACGAAATGATACGATGTTTAATATTAAATATAAACACTTTTGACCGAACCCCTAAAAAAACGGGTCATAAACCCTTGTCTCATTCGTCTATGCTATGATCCGGCCCTGGTCATCGGACGTCGAAAGTGAGAAAGTAAGAGAAAATAAAAAAATCACATAAGGGTTATAAATTCATATAATATTAAATGATCGAACCGATGTCAACAAATCAACAATTTTTAATTTTTAATTTTAAAATTATTCACTAATTTCAGTATAATTTTAATGTATTTATTCCACCACTTGTATATTTTATTATTTAAGTCAAAACTGTAACACAAAGAAAAGAATTGTTCATCTGCCTGATGAAGCCACTGTGTGATGGCAAAATTGTAGCAATGTCTCCACAAATGAAGAAATGAAATATTAATCTTTGGATTGGATTTTCCTGTTTAAATTATTAAAATTGTTCAACACAGTCGTACGAGTACATTAGCGCTTGAGACAATAGAAGAGTACAGTGTATGATGAATTTCCACTATTATTCAGCTTACCTTCGTAAAATAATGTCTGTATGATGACATTTCACCCCTCATCCATCCTTCAAATTTGATTTGTCACAAATTCAAAAACAAAAATTCGAAAACAACACTCCACTTCTCTGTTAAAGTCTTTTAACACCGAACTCACCGATGGAATTGGATATCGATCAGTCTAAGGGGCCCCGCACACGGACAATTGTTCAACGACTAAACTATTTAGTTGAGTTGGATACGGTTACGATTCTCCACCAACTATTATTTAATCATAAGGGCTCTCCAACTGCTTTTGACTAAAAAATCGGGCTGGACGATAGTTGGTGTGTGCGCACTTGCATTTCCGGTAATGCCATTATAGACCTCGACTAAACTATCGCTCAATTAATAATTGGCCGTGTGCGGGCCCGCTAACTTTTCGAGTACCCGGATTAGAGGTCGCAAAAAACACATTCTTCCTTCTGTTATCAATGCTTATCTACGATGCATTGAGGCAGCTCCGATTCGTATAAAATTAATTTCAATTCATACATAAGATAGACAAAGATGCAAATACACCTGTTTTTAATCATTGAACATGCCTGATCCGGTAGTTTATCTTCCACGGAGTGAGTGTAAACGTGTTTTACTGTGCAGAATATTGAAAACTCTAGTGACGAAAATTGATTTTAATTATTAGTTAGGACGATGGTGCCGTAAGTGATTAAGTAAGTTTAATTAAAACTTCATTCAATGAATAATGTATTCTAGTTAAAGTGCATTTTTTAATTCAGTTTAATAATACTTCTCAACACAAATAGCGAAAAGGTCAATAACCCTTCTACATACGGCACATAATCTTATAGTGAATATTATGTCTAGCAACAAGGCACAAGTTTTGTTTTAAAATAACGATATTGTATATATTATATCTCTAGCGGTATTTGTCTAAATTTTTATGCTGTTTTTTACTTCCTCTGTTACGAAGCACGAGAAAGTATTGTGATCAT
The DNA here is from genome assembly GCA_910593695.2 of Ocypus olens. Taxonomy (NCBI): domain Eukaryota; kingdom Metazoa; phylum Arthropoda; class Insecta; order Coleoptera; family Staphylinidae; genus Ocypus; species Ocypus olens. The sequence continues at coordinate 30,153,322 of OU343061.1, read as the reverse complement.
GAAAATCTTTTTAATCTTTTTTTAACGGAAATATCCGTTTTGAGGTCCCTATAGACCATTTCAAAGATTTCTGATAACAAAGATGTGTCCATGTGTATGTCTGCGCACTGAAACGCTTTTGATATAATTTCGTACCTTGAAAGTGAGTGATTACCTTAACCCTTTTACTTTCTCCGTTACGAAGTACGAGAAAGTATTGTGATCGTGATTTAAAAAAAAAATTTTTTTTTGGGGAAATTTCTCTAGATGCCATTTCAACAATTTCTGGAAAAAAAACTGTGTTTGTGTTTTTGTTTCGTACACCGGAAGTGGGTGTTTACCTTAAGTGTTTTTTGTTTTTTGCCAATATTTTCTTAAATATGGAAAATATCACAAAAACATTTTTAAACAAACATAGAAGACAACAATGAAATGAACATATAATATTTTTCATAAAATCATTGCTATTCGAGAAAAAAAAATATTATTATTTTTTTAAATTTTTGGTTTATAATTATGAAACGATAATAGTTACAGCAAATTTATTTTAATAATAATTTCAGAGAATGTCAAAATGAACAACTTATAAAGAATACTTTTTTTCGAAATCTCTTTAGTTTTTGAGTAAACTGAGTTTTCGAATTTGAAGTATAATTTTAAATGTTTCATAATTTTGACGTTTTAAACGTCAGTTTCAACCGAGTCTACGAAACGTTCGATATACATTTAAAATATGATTTAAGTTGAAAGCGTAAATATAAATGATACCATTAAGTCGGAGAAAGTAACATGATGGCCACATCACCATTTTTTCTGTACATAACAGTCTGTGTGTGCACGCTTTATCTCAAAAACGAATACAGAAATGAAACCATGAAACTTTGAACATAAGTGTTATTTGAGAATTTAAAGAACTAAAAATCTTTTGGTAAAATTTCGTATTTCCGGATATTTACCTTAACAGGTTTTTGTTCTTATAGCCTTTTTGGTACTTCAGGACAATGTTTTCAGAACTCTTTTAAGGGCATTTTTAAAAGACCTTTCTTCGAGGATTCTTTTTCAGGACTTGAAAAAAAAATCAAGACTTATTTTTAGGACTTTTTCTTTCAGGATTTCTTTTCAAAAACGGGATGTTTTTTCAGAACGTATTCGTTGAGGACTTCTTTTCGGGATTTTTTTAGAAAAAAAATTTCAGAATATTCTTCATGACATTTTTTAGAATTTCTCTCTTCATAACATTTTTTCAACCTTTTTAAGGACTTTTTCAGATATTTTTAGCTTTTCTTTCAACACTTTTCAAAACTTTTTATTTGAGGAATTTTATTAAGGACTTATTGAGGCCTTTTTGCAGGACATTTTTTCAAGACTCTTTGAAATCTCTTTTTTAGGACAATTTCTTCAGATCTTTTCAAGGACCATTTTAAGAACTTTTTACAATGCTTTTGTTTCAGAATTTTTTTTGTTTATTTTTTAAACATGTTATTTTCAGGGCAATTTTTCAAGGACAATTTTTTTATGATATTTCAGCAGGACTCTTTTTCTGAACTTCCTTCAGAACTTATTTTAGCTTTCTTTCAGGATTTTTTGGGGCTTTTTTTCGGGACATTTATTTCTGGTATTTTGTATGGAGACTATTTTTCAGGACTTTTCTTAGCGGCTTTTATCAGGATTATTTTTTTTTCAAGACTTTATTTCCAGGACTGGGAATTTCTTAAGAACCTCTAGTTCAGGACTTCTTTTCAGGATTATTTTCTGAATTTTCTTAATTACATTTTTTGGGAACTTTTTTTTCAAGCCTTCTTTACAGGACTTTTTTCAGTAATCTATTTCAGGAGATTTTTTATAGGATTAATTTTCAGGACTTCTTGTTCCGGACTTTTTTTCGAGACACTTTTTCGGACATTTTTCAGGACATTTATTTCTGGTGTTTTATATGAAGACTTGATTTTTCAGGACTCTTCTTGCAGTACTTTTTTCTGGACTTTTTTTACGTCTCTTTTTCACAACTTTTTAACAGAACTATTTTTTCAAGACTTTATTCTCACAACTGCATCTCCATGCCTTTTTTTCAGGACCTTTTTTTGCCAGAACTCTTTTGTAGGACTTTATTTCTAGTCTTTTTGAAGGAACTATTTTTCAAGACATTTTTTTGTCAGGACTCTTTTTCAGGACTTTTTATCAGGACTTTTTATCAGGACTTTTTATCGGGATTTTTTTCAAGACTTTCGTGTTCAGGGCTTTTATTAAGGTTTTTAGGACTTTTTAATTAGGACTATTTTTAGAAATCTTTTTCAGGACTTTTTTGTTCAGGACTTTCTTGTTCAGGGCTTTTATTAGGTTTTTTTGGGACTTTTTAATTAGCACTATTTTTAGAAATCTTTTTTAAGACTTTCTTGTTCAGGACTATTATTAGATTTTTTAGGACTTTTTAATCAGGACTATTTTTAGAAGTCTTTTTCAAGACTTTCTTGTTCAGGGCTTTTATTAGTTTTTTTAGGACTTTTTAATCAGGACTCTTTTTTAGCATTTTTTTTAGTTTTTCAGTAAACTTACGGTGAAGATTATTAGAATTTGAAACATAATTTGTCATTTTTACCTTTCCTAATTTTGTCGTTTTGAACGCCATTACCACTCGATCATGTGATACGTTCGATTTAAAATATGATTTAAATTGAAAATAATGAATGAATCTATAAATATAAATAACTATGATTCTATCAAATCGGAGAAAGTAACATGATGGCCACATCACTGTTTTTTGTTTGTTTTTTTTTCAATTATTTTTTTAATATGAAAAATATTACAAATACATTTAAGCAAATATTGAAGACAACAAAGAGATGAACATTTTTTGTTTGAAAATATTTTTCATAAAATCATTTTTGGCAATTTATTTTTTGGTTTATAATTATGAAATGATAACAGTTACATCAAATTTTTATTAATAATAACTGTAGAAAATGCCGGAATGAACACCTTATAAAGAATAAGTTTTTGTAATCTCTTTAGTTTTTGAGTACACTGACTTTTTGTGTTTGTGATTTCCATCTTTCATAGTTTTGACATTTCAAACACATTTAAAATATTATTTAGATTGAAAATAAACTATTAAAGTGTAAATTTAAATAACTATTAGTAATTATATCATCAAATCGGAGAAAGTAACATGATGGGCACATCACCATTTTTTTAAGAAAATAGTGCTACTGTTACGGTAAACGCAGATCGGTATTCTTCGATACTGTAGAACTTTCTACGGCATGCTCTTGCTGATAAACATCATCAATAATATGTTTGGTTTTATCAAGAAGGAGCAACAGCCCACTTATCTCGCCATTCAATGGCAATTCTTAGAGAACTATTTTTTTATCGATTTACGTAGTGACCTCTGGTGGCCGCCCTACTGGCCGAATTTGACTGTTTTATTTGAGGCTACCTTAAGCCACAGGTGTACAATATCGTCCCCGTGTGGTTGTAGCAATTCTGCCGAAAATTACAGGAGAGGCTCAATTAGTGAATCTGCAATGGAGGCCATCACTTGAGTCATACGATTTTTAAAACCCGTTGATTTCAAATGGCATTATGTATGCTAATCAGTGTTGGGCATCAATTAATTACAAAGTAATTTAATTACGTAATTAAATTACAAAATAATTAAATTACAAAGTAATTTAATTACAATGTAATTGCATTCATTTAATTACAAAGTAATTTAATTACAAAATAATTTAATTACAAAGTAATTCAATTACTTTGTAATTGTAATTGTGTATTTAAATTTTATTTAAATAATATAATCATTTTTCTCTAAAATGAAAAAAAAAAACATTAAAAAAAGGTAAATACAATATGGTTACAATGTTTAAGACGCGGGTTTCATATTTCCTAGATTTGGGAACCGCATGCGGTGCTTGAGGGGATTTTTGACTTCCCTCCGTACGCCTCTGGTCGCGACTACCAAAACTATTATTTCATGTCCGTTGTCTGTCGGCACCAGAATATATCATTAAACATCTAACTCATTCAATCCATTTCTAAATTGGATTGAATGAGCAATAAATAAAGAATGATAATAATAATAATAATAACATGAAATAATTCCATAGATCTATTAAGAAAATACAATACAACCCTCGAAAAATTATAAAATTACAGAAAAAACGCGCGTGAATTGACTTAATTCAGTTTTGATAAGTCACCTAAATAACTAATCACACATGTATCTGCTACACGTAACCCTCGAAGCGTATCATCTTTCTTGCCCACTTCTGTTTCTGCATACGTCTTTCTTTGTTCATCATAAACTTTTCATTCTGCAAATTCGATGTGTTGCACATACACTAAGTCTTTGCGCAACAACATATGTAAAGACATTAACAACAAATGAAGATAGTGACCTGAAATAAATCTAGGAAATAGGAAACCCGAACCTTAAACATTGCTATCACGAACATTTTAAAAAAATTCTCTTAATAAACTTACGCCCGGTATTATCAACACATTTTAAAGGACAGTTAAGGCTAAACGAGATTTAAGAGTGAATGTGCGGTATTACCAACCAGTTTAAATGTTCTTTAGCCCATAAATGCCCGTTAATATTAAATGTCGAAGTTTCTCCCTTTAATAATTGTAATGTCGATTTAACTTGACGTTTCTACTTTTGAAGTAAAGTTATAGTGATTTCAGTTCGGTTTATAATCATGAATTCATGTTTCTTCAAATTTCACCGGCGACTCTTTTGTAGAAGGAATATTAAATTACATGCATAAGTAAAATATCCGCATGAGTTGTCCACGGTGTCACGATAAGAATTGCTACACCACAGAAGAAGAGGGATGAGAGGCAGAGAAGTGCAGATTGGCAAAATAACTATCGCTATTATTCACGCAGGATGACAAAAATGTTTCAGTCACGGGAGAAAATAAAAGTCAGACACTTCACTCAATGTTCAGCTGATCGGCGGCGATGGCGGATCAGTTGCGTCAGCGGATCGATGGCTTTTAAAGGTTAAAATTCAGTGTGGCCTACCTGCGAATATAAAATTCACCAAACATTCGTACGCAATCTATTGCCAACAGATCTTAAAATGACATTTACTAAAAACTCCTTTAAAAAGATTCATAATACCCATGACAATTTTAAATGTGCCTTTATCCTAAACATCATTTAACTAAATGCCTGTTTATAAAAAGTTGATAATACCGGGCGTTAGGGTACTTCAAAATAGATATTTTTATTCAAATTATTAGTTCAAAAAGTAATTATAATTACAAAGTAATTTAATTACTCTTCTCATAATTACAAAGTAATTTAATTACTCTTCTCATAATTACAAAGTAATTTAATTACTCTTCTCATAATTACAAAGTAATTTAATTACTCTTCTCATAATTACAAAGTAATTTAATTACTCTTCTCATAATTACAAAGTAATTTAATTACTTAGCCCATAATTATAATTACAAAATAATTTAATTACTTTTCCCATAATTATAATTACAAAATAATTTAATTACTTTTCCCATAATTATAATTACAAAGTAATTGTAACTACAAATGTAATTTAATTACATTTTGCCCAACACTGATTCTAATAGACGAGTGAAAAGTTTCTCTTTATTTATTTTTTATAACTTTAGGAAAAAATCCTCGAACAGATCGATTTTCTTTGAGAAAATACACATTTTTACATTTACAAGTCGATCCATTTTGTTTTTAAATAGCAACCCCCTATTTTTGTTCTTTATTTTGAGAGATCTTTTCATTATCGATCGGGCAGCATAAAAATTTTGCCATCTTCCATCAGAAATTTTCGAGTAAATGACAATTGAAGGTGAGAACCAGATCGCTTGCTTGCAGCAACTTTTCCAAACAACAATGATCTTGACCTTTCTTATAATACAATATTGTTTCAACAAGATGGCGCATACGTGCACTATGTACGTTTTTTTGACAATTGCTTTACAAATGGTTGGATTGGCAAGCGAAGACTCATAGAATGACAGCATCGCGAGATCTTACACCCCTGGATTAATTTTTATGGGGTCGAAGGTGTACGTTAACAGACCACAAAATTTAGCGGAACTATAAAATTGCATAGGAGATAAAATGCACAGAATTAGCCCGGAAAATATTCAAAATGTTCTAGAATTTCTACATGGGCTTGCGCATTGTCAAGATGGATGGCAGTACGAACACTTAATTTAATCATTGCATTTGCTTACCAAAGGAGTTTTTGTTTATTTTGTATAGACAATAAAATTTATGGTTTCTCAATTCCAATTGTCATTTACTCGAAAAATGTCTTATGTAAGATTTTTATGCTATGAGTTCGACAATCAGAAGATCTTTCAAAATCAATAACAAAAATAGGGGGTTGTCATTTAAAAAACTATAAACAAATTAGAAACAACCTTACTTGTTGCAGAAAGCATTAAAGAAATTTCATACATTTCGTTTTATTGAATTTAAAAAACTATAGCTGACGTCATTACTCGAAAACAAATCATGGTTGAAAATGGACTTTCAGGCAAAACAATCGACCTGTTAAAGGATTTTTTCCCAAAATATTTTATTTCAGTTTTACTGAATTTATTCCAGACTTTAGGTGCGCACTGTATAGTAATTATAGCAAATAAAAAGATAATTACAAAAAAAGGAAAAAAAAAGCACTAATAGGCAAAACTAGTTTTAACTTGTAAAGTCTAAACTGCCCTTTTATTTATTAGAATTAATATCTATTTAATTGTACAATCCTTAAATAATAAAATAATCAAATACCTCTGGTTTTCTCTATGCTTAAGGGACACCAGGTGTAGTAGTGCCTCTGGTGGATCCATTGGTATCCCGTTTTAGGGGGTCACTGAGGTCACCGGAAGAAAAGTACAAAATATTCACATTCTTTTTAATACATAAATTAAAACCAATTTCTGAAATTTCAGCTGGTTAAAACTGTAAAAACATTGTTTAATAATTTTAGAAAAAAAATTCTATTTTCATACTTTAAACGGCCGTAACTGCTAAAAGTAGACTCCAAATCCAACGCGGTTGGCAAATCTATGCTTATTGCGTGCAAATTAGTTTGTTTCAACTGAAATGAAAATGAACCAAGGGCATCCCTTACCTTTTCTCAAAAATTGCTTTTGAAGTGATTTCATGAAAAAATCACTCTTGTTTATATTAAAACCGACTTTTGGAAAACCCGGTATTTGAATTCTAGTATTTCCAATAAAACCGGGTTAAGCCCGAATTTCTTAAAATTAAAAAGTACCCACAAATAAAACAAAAAAATCAAACTTTTTGGAAAATGTTTCTGTTTGTCTAACATTTATGGAACTACAAAAATATTATTTTACCTAACAGCGGCACCATCAATTATCATCGCAACTATGTCGTAGCTAGATCGAAGTTAAACGTTTGTAACCTCTCAGAAACTAATTCTAATGTTTTCTGAGCATTGAAGGAACTAAGCCCAAATTAAAATCTTCCTCAAAATGTATGTTGATATTCAAATACCTGCGATTTCTTTTGCCAGTCCACTCATTCCTTAGTTATAGATTTTTTTACTATTCTTCTTGATACTATCAAATTCATACGTAATTTGACATTTGTCAGTATCATAAAAAGTATGAATGGGATCCTTTACTCAATTACTATAGAGTTGTTTTTATCCGTTGTTACAAAGACTTTCATATGAAAGAGCTTGTTGTAATACTATTAATGGGCAATCCATTTTAATTTTATTTTCTTCTCGGGTTTTATTTTGTGAACTGTTTTCAGATGATTATAGAGATTGCTCGTAGATGATCCTTTGCAGCTTAATATTTTATGATAATAATTGAAGCATGCTTTGCTTTTCCAACCTTTTTGAAACTATCCCAAACCTCCGACTCGGACTTATGTGCAAGTGCAACATTCATTTTTGTCTGAAAATAAAATGAAATATTTTTATTTATTTTATCCGTTTTCATCAGGGCAGTGGCTAAAGCACGGGCAGTCCAGAACGGGACAAATGATAGAAAAATGATCGAAATGATGAGAAAACACCCCAATTACACCCCTAATGCTGTTCTCCCTCTTCCGAACACTTTGAAATTGTTTTTGAGCCGCCCCCCAAAAACCGTAAGTACGCCCCTGATGACGTTCTTCCCTTCCCGAACGCGTTGAAATTGTAATAAAAACCGGTTTTCTACATTTAAAATTATTCTTCAAAAACCCGGTTTTAGAGACCCGGTTTTTAAAAACCGTCAAACTCTAACTCGTACGATTTCGTACATCACCGTAAAGATTTCTTGGAGACCCTTCAGAAAATGCACGTTCGTAAAAGAAATGTCAATGGCGCGCCTTCAAAGAAGATTAAAAAATGTTAAAAAGGCGAAAAATCAACTTAATAATCATACTAACGCCCGGTATTATTAACTTTTTTAAAAGAGGCATTTAGTTAAATGATGTTTACATTTAAAATTGTCATGGGTGTTATGAATCTTTTTAACCCCTTATGAATTATTATTATTATGAATGCTGATTCTGGCAAAAATCTCTTGTTTCCAGATGCCTATGAGAAGTAGATATTTTCTTCTAGGCAACCCTATTAGTCTCTTAAATATATGTAAATATACATTTTTACCATTAGCCGTTAAATAAAGCTAAAAATATATGCAAATTGTTTTGTGCCATATATGGCACGTTATGCAGAAAGGGGTTAAAGGGGTTTTAAGTAAATGTCATTTTAAGATCTGTTGGCAGTAGATTGTATACGGATTTTTGGTGAATTTTATATTTGCAGGTAGGCAACACTGAATTTTAACCTTTAAAAGCCGTTGATCCGCTAGTGCGACCGATCCGCCAGAACAGCTGAACATTGACTTCAATCATTGCCTTTGACTTTAATTTTCTCCTGTAACTGAACATTTCTGTCATTGTGCGAAATAGCGATAGTTATTGTGCTCTTCTATCGCCTCGCATCCCTCTTCCTTTGTGATGTATCAATTCTCATCTCGACGCCGACTCCTGGAGGTCAATGAGGTGGGGCTCGCCCTTTCTTTTGAAACCGCCCGGTGTTAACTGTTATGGATATTTTTGTCTATTACTTACTCACTTAATTTAATATTTCTTCATCAGAAGAGTGAAATTTTTCCAACTTGAATTCATGAAATCACAGTAATATCTAACCTCAAAACTAGAAACGTCAAGTTAAATCGCCATTAAAATTAGTAAAGGGAAAAATTTCGACATTCAACTTTAACGGGCATTTATCGGCTAAAGGACATTTAAACTGGTCGGTAATACTGCATATTCACTCTTAAATCTCGTTTAGGCCTAACTCTCCTTTAAAATGTGTTGATAATACGGGGCGTGAACCTTACAAATACATGTTTTTTTTTTATCGGAGGAACGATAAAAATCGATTGCAGTTTTGAAAGTTCAGCATGAGGCACTTATCTGTATCGAATGTTTACCTTCCCCAAGTTCTAAATATGTCCATCTACAGTCCATCAGCTGGCGATTGTTTTGGCAAATGACCTCTTGGTAGAATATAAGATCTTCCAAAAAGCAGTTCCTCTGGAGGAACTGTTTAACCATTTCAGAATTTTTTATGCCAGTTTTGTGGATTGCGATCTGCGATGCCATCTTCACATTCAACTTCACGTAGTAAGTATTCGAAAGGCATCAAAAATGTTTCAGCCTAATTTCCAGTAACTACGCAAAATTTCCAAAATCTCTTTATTGTTCATTTTAGGACTCCCAAGAAATGCACAATGCACATAAAACCTAGTTACATATATAACAATGCTGTTTATTAAAATTGGGTTATAAACTTGTACTCCTGGTATGATTTAGATTATTTTATTCTCCGTAAATAAACTGATCTAAACCACATCTGGAGTACAAGTTTATAACGCAATTTTAATCCATCAACCTGATAAAGTGGACTCATACCTTCGGAATTCTGTTTAATTAAGTATTAGCAGTAACAATTTTATTGATTTAATTTATGACATTCCATTACATTACTGCACTGGCAAATTGCACGACTTAAAAATGCTATCACACCTGGTCCTTTCAAACCGGATGCTGTTGAGCTTTTACGAAACATTTCTAATAAACTGCCAGAGCTTACGTTATAAATCATTTGCAATTTAACCCAGAAACAAAAATATAACAGCTAATATTCTTTCAATAACATCCCGAATTCAGCGCGTTTTTGCCGATAACTTCGAAATACAGTAATAATAACCGAAAAACCGCGAATTCCCCAGTAAATACATTCTCCTGTTGCCCTCCCCGAATCAGGATTCCTTTAATTCACTGGACCGGAATTCCCATTAATTCGCGGCGTTCCGCTCGGTTTCGTTTCCAACTTTTCCGAAAACATCGCTCGCAATAGTGACTTATTCCGAGTTGTTCAAGACAGCTCCGCATTCCGACTCCAAACTCGAAGCATGCAGATTGCACCCGATAATTTCCACTTTTCGGCCATCGCCGTTTACAAAATTTTAATTAATAAATTCACTCGGAATTCCGTAATTTTCGCGAAAATATTTTATTTACAAAATCAACTTCTTTCGATTAACTTTTAGGTTATAAGGTCGAATGGCATTAAATTTTTCTCCTTTGAGTTCGAGAGTGCGAAGGGAGAAGTTTGTAGTGAGGATTCGGTGGAAAAAAATCATCACCCCTCATGGTTTATGTACGAGAAACCTTAAAAAGCCAGCCGGCTCGAGGAAGTTAAACATCCCTGCTCCCTTATTCATGGCGTCTTCAACCCCGTCGCCGCTCCAAGGAACCTAATTAAAATTGGAGCAAATTTTCTCGGAGCTTAAGATCCGCCCTTTCCCGACACATGAAAAATATTAATAATGAAAACCGTAAACGTATAATCAGGAAATTAAAAAAATAACGGCTAGAGGTGTAATTAGTGTACTTTTACGGGCTCGTTAGGGGCGGCATTATGAACGAAACGCGGTTGTCTTTAATGAGGGGCTCGTTAAGCAGATCTACTCACAAAAACTCAGAATGTATTTCGTGATACATTCAGATTGTTGTTATTTACTTGGATGAATACACCGCCGAAAATTTCTAATGAAACGATAACACCCGCGGCGCTCGGATTAGGGGAGAAAAAAGTGCAAAAACGTCGCTCGCTTTATTTTCCTTAGGCAATTTCCATTTATATTCCACATCCGTCAAAGCGGGCGCTAATTCGGATACTTAATAATTGCCGCTGGGCTCAACGGGCCCTCGCAGCGTTCTTTAAGGACAAAATTAATCTACCCGCGATTAATAATTCTATTGTTTTACCTGGAAGAAGGTCTAGTTTATTGCCTTGATTATTAACACCGGTATTAGCGTGTTCTGTATACTCAAATTCCGGTTCGAAGAACCATGATTTTAATACAATCAATACATTCGGAATACTTCTAAATTAAAGTTTCTCAATTATTTTGGACTATGGCAGGTCCACTTCTTAAATCACCCACTTTAATTTTAAACAGCTTAAAATTATATGATAACCTATTGAATAATATAGGTTAGATTTAGGTTAGGTGTTAGTAAGAAGAAATTTGAAGGAACGAAAGTTACTAATAATTTTAACTTTTAAAATGAAATACACGAATTTTTTTGCGATATTGAAGAGCCGTAGACTGTGTCAATCCATTCATGACTAGTTGTTCTGCATTAAGCAGGGAAATGACATGACAGTTGAAATTATCATTCTGGGTAGTGAACGCATTTTATGAAGTGATTATGATGGACTTCGAATTGGTTGCAAATGAGGGCAAATCCATTCTTAATGTACTGTAATGAAATTGCCGTGGCTCCTAGCGTGTCTTGGAATTTGCAAACCAACGCTGCCAGAAGGCAAAACCAGTGACCGAGGATCATCACCAATTCGCAATTGAAATCAAATTGATCTGGCTGTGCATTGTGTGCAAAGCGAATCTTTCAGTTAAAAAACAGGCGCCCTGAACCTTAAACATTCAACGAAGTTGGCTGTCCAGGTTTCCGGCGCGCCCTCCAGAGGTTCTGGTACATTTGAAGGATTCGACAGAGAAAGGAACGTTAATGTGGAACTCTTCTGAAATTCCATCATCACTTTGCTGGGATTTGTTTTGGAGAAGACTCAGAGAGCTCACTCAAATATTGCAGAACACAACGAGGCGAGCCACGTCACTCACTGTCTACGATTGCGGAAAACCGTTCCTAGGTAAACGTGATCGGGCATGTGGTTTATAGCTCAGTGACAGCGAGTGCGGCTGCCACGCTGGATCAATTCCTGTCAGTGTCACTTAATTTTATGTCTCTTTAGAAACTACTGTACATACGACCGATTCGACCTCAGTCTCGATTAAGTCAAACTCAAGAATAATATTTTGTCATGGAAAAAATTATTCTTGAGTACAAAGAGCTTAAGTTAACAATGCTTTAAACTTTTATATTACCAAAGTCAAAACAGTCTCTTGCCACCTTGTTAAATTTTAATGTCAATAAATTGTTTTTCAAAGCCACCGTCGATTTTTATTTTGTAAAATGGCTATTGAAATGGTCGATAAAACGAGTTTTTTGCAAATAACTTTTAATGCGTTAGGAATTGAGACAGGGTTGTTTTTAGGATAAATGTTTGTTTTTTACTTTCTCCGTTACGAAGTACGAGAAAGTATTGTGATCGTGATTTTTTTTCCAAATTTTTTTTTACGGAAATATCCGTTTTGGTGTCCCTAGATGCCATTTCAACAATTTCTGGAAAAAAAAAATGTGTCTGTGTGTGTGTGTGTGTGACTGTGTGTCTGTGTGTCTGTGCGTGCTGTATCTCAAAAACTAATAGAACAATTAACATGAAACTTTGAACATAAGCTTTATTTGACAATTCAAAGAACTGAAAAGCTTTTGGTAAAATTCTGTACGCCGGAAGTGGGTGTTTACCTTAACCGTTTTTTGTTATTTTCTAATATTTTTTTAAATATGGAAAATTTTACGAAAACATTCAAATAAATTTTGAAGACAACGAAAAAATGAACATGATTTGTTTGAAAATATTTTTCATAAAATCATTTTTATTGGAGAAAAAAAAAATTATTTCTTTTTACTTTCACCATTATGAAGTACGAGAAAGTATTGTGATCGTGATTTTTTTTTGAAATTTTTTTTACGGAAATATCCGTTTTGGGGTCCTTAGATGCCATTACAACAATTTATGGAAAAAATGGTGATGTGGCCATCATGTTACTTTCTCCGACTTGATGGTATCATTTATATTTACGTTTTTCTGGTTTATTTTCAATTGAAATCATATTTTAAATGTACATCGAGCGTTGTGTAAACTTGGATGAAACTGACGTTTAAAACGTCAAAACTATTAAAGATGGAAAAATTATACTTCAAATTCAAACTTAGTTTACTCACTTAGTTTACTCAAAAACTAAAGGGATTTAGAAAAAAACTTATTCTTTGTAAGTTGTTTATTTTAGCATTCTCTACAATTATTATTAACACATATTTGCTGTAACTATTATCATTTTATAATTACAAACCAAAAATTAAAAAAATAATAATACATTTTTTTCTCGAATAAAAATGATTTTATGAAAAATGTTTTCAAGCAAAAGATGTTGATTTCTTTGTTGTCTTTAAAATTTGTTTAAATGTTTTTATGATATTTTTCATATTTAAGAAAATATTGGCAAAAAACAAAAAACAGTTGAGGTAAACGCCCACATCCGGTGATCGAAATTTTACCAAAAGCTTTTCAGTTCTTCAGATTATCAAATAAGACGGATGTTCAAAGTTTCATATCAATTGCTCTTTATTAGTTTTTGAGATACAGCGCGCACAGACAGACACAGACACACACACACACACACACACACACACACACACACACACACACACACACACACACACACACACACACACACACACACACACACACACACACACACACACACACACACACACACACACACACACACACACACACACACACACACACACACACACACACACACACACACACACACACACACACACACACACACACACACACACACACACACACACACACACACACACACACACACACACACACACACACACACACACACACACACACACACACACACACACACACACACACACACACACACACACACACACACACACACACACACACACACACACACACACACACACACACACACACACACACACACACACACACACACACACACACACACACACACACACACACACACACACACACACACACACACACACACACACACACACACACACACACACACACACACACACACACACACACACACACACACACACACACACACACACACACACACACACACACACACACACACACACACACACACACACACACACACACACACACACACACACACACACACACACACACACACACACACACACACACACACACACACACACACACACACACACACACACACACACACACACACACACACACACACACACACACACACACACACACACACACACACACACACACACACACACACACACACACACACACACACACACACACACACACACACACACACACACACACACACACACACACACACACACACACACACACACACACACACACACACACACACACACACACACACACACACACACACACACACACACACACACACACACACACACACACACACACACACACACACACACACACACACACACACACACACACACACACACACACACACACACACACACACACACACACACACACACACACACACACACACACACACACACACACACACACACACACACACACACACACACACACACACACACACACACACACACACACACACACACACACACACACACACACACACACACACACACACACACACACACACACACACACACACACACACACACACACACAGAGACACAATTTTTTTTTTCCAGAAATTGTTGAAATGGCATCTAGGGACTCCAAAACGGATATATCCGTAAAAAAAATTTGAAAAAAAAATCACGATCACAATACTTTCTCGTACTTCGTAACGGAGAAAGTAAAAAAAAAAGTGTCTGTGTGTGTCTGTGTGTGTGTATCTGTGTGTGTGTCTGTGTGTGTGTCTGTCTGTGCGCGCTGTATCTCAAAAACTAATACAGCAATTGATATGAAACTTTGGACATCCGCCTTATTTGATAATCTGAAGAACAGAAAAGCTTTTGGTAAAATTTCGTACACCGGAAGTGAGCGTGTACCTCAACTTTTTTTTGTTTTTTGCCAATATTTTCTTAAATTTGAAAAATATCACAAAAACATTTTAACAAACTTTAAAGACGACAAAGAAATGAACATCTTTTGCTTGAAAACATTTTTCATAAAATCATTTTTATTTGAGAAAAAAATGTATTATTTTTTTTAATTGTTGGTTTCTAATTATAAAACGATAATAGTTACAGCAAACCTACACATAAACACCTTAAAAAATGTACTAAAACTAATTAAATAATATAAATTTGTTACAGTTTAGTCAGTACCTCCATTATGGAGACACTTCGTAATAATAATTGTAGAGAATGCTAAAATGAACACTTTATAAGGAATAAGTTTTTTTCGAAATCCCTTTAGTTTTTGAGTAAACTGAGTTTTTGAATTTGAAGTATAATTTTTCCATGTTTCATAATTTTGACGTTTTAAACGTCAGTTTAATTCGAGTTTACACAACGCTCGATGTACATTTAAAATATGATTTCAATTGAAAATAAACCATTAAAACATAAATATAAATGATACCAACAAGTCGGAGAAAGTAACATGATGGCCACATCACCATTTTTTCATTTTTGGTTTATAATTATGAAACGATAACAGTTACAGCAAATTTACATGATTAATAACTGTAAAGAATGCCAAATTGAACAACTTATAAACGATAAATTTTTTCCAAATCTCTTTGGTTTCTGAGTAAACTGACTATTAAACTGAACTTACGTGCCACAATTTTAGGTGCGATATAAATTAAAATGCGCAAAAACTACTACATAAATTAACATCAAACTTTGAACATAATCCTTATTTGATAATCTAAAGAACTGAAAAACTTTTGGTAAAATTTCGTAAACCGGAAGTGGGTGTTTACCTTAACAGTTTTTTGTTTTCTCCGATATTTTTTAAATATGAAAAATACTATAAAAGCACTTAAACATAACTTGAAGACAACAAAGAAATTAACATCTTGTTTGAAAATATTTTTCGTAAAATGTCTGGTTTTTGAAAAATAATAGTTATTATTATTTTTTTGTCATTTTTGGTTTATAATTTTGAAAAAATAATAGTTACAGGAAATTTATTTTAATAATAATTGCAGAGAATGCCAAAATGAACAACTTATAAAGAATAAGTATTTTTCGAAATCTCTTTGGTTTTTAAGTAAACTGACTATTAGGATTTAAAGTTTAATTTGTCAATTTCATCTTTCATCAAATTTACGTTTTAAATGTCAGTTTCATCCGATTCTACAAAAAGCTGTATGTGAATTTATAACATGATTTGAATTTAAAATAAACCATGAAAGCGTGAATATAAATGATACTACCAAGTCGGAGAAAGTAACATGATGGCCACATCACCATTTTTTTAATTCTGCATGGAATGACATAAAAATATACTGGGGCTCCAATTTAAAATAAGAAAAATAAACTGCTTTAAAGTTTGAAATGTTTGACACTAAATTTTAGACACCCTGTATAATTCATATCGATCAAACTTGGTTAACGGGACTATCAGACCTTATTTAATAAGTACCTTGTATGATTTTATTAACAAGGCACTATTTTAATTTTTATTCATTTTTTAAACCAATAGTGCAAAACTGATTTTTTTAGTTTTAATTTTTTGCTGATATCCCTGAATCGATTCCAATAAAATTATAGGAGTATGTAGGCAACCCTAAAAGGTACCCAAATAAGCAATAAAATACATAGCATGTAATTTAAAAAATATATCATCATGACGTCACGCTTTTTTTAGGACACCCTGTATAATCAAAAATATTTTCCTGAAATGCGTCTAAGATGCAAATTTATTCTGCAAAATATCAAAATTCTAACTTAATTAGTAAATGAGCTATAGAAGACGGGAGGTGGAATGCAGGACCCTGTTTATCTTGTCGCGGACTTTTTACGATCGATGACCAACTAAACTATCGATCGTGTGCGCACTCCCACTGGAACTGTGGAACTATGCCAGTTGTACGATAGTAAAACGATAATTAAGGGGCCCCGCACACGGACAATTGTTCAACGACTAAACTATTTAGTTGAGTTGGATACATGTTACGATTCTCCACCAACTAAACTATTTAGTCGAGGAGAAATCGTGTGGCGTGCGCACACAGTACGACGCCGACACAACTCAATTTATGCGGAGCATGCAGAGAGTTTAGTAGAGTATTACTTATTATTATTAATTTATGTAATAAAAATGTTGCTTAAATATTATTAAACATGCTCAAATAAGCTAAAATATTATTACATATGCTCGATGTAACTAAAATATGCACGAAAGGGCTTAGATATGCAAAATATGAAAAATTTAATCATCACCATTTAATTGCATTTTACTAAATGCGGATAGATCCAAAGGAATATTATCAGCATATCAATATTTAAGAATATGCATTTATATATCTTATCGCGGGCTTTTTACGATCGATGACCAACTAAACTATCGATCGTGTGCGCACTCCCATTGGAACTGTGGAACTATGCCAGTTGTACGATAGTAGAACGATTATTTAATCATAGGGGCTCACCAACTGCTTTTGACTAAAAAATCGGGCTGGACGATAGTTGGTGTGTATGTGCACTTGCATTTACGGTGATGCCATTATAGACCTCGACTAAACTATCGCTCAACTAATAATTGGCCGTGTGCGGGCCCGCTTAATCATAAGGACTCACCAACTGCTTTTGACTAAAAAATCGGGCTGGACGATAGTTGGTGTGTATGCGCACTTGCATTTACGATAAGGCCATTATAGATCTCGACTAAACTATCGCTCAACTAATAATTCGCCGTGTGCGGGCCCGCTAAAGAGCACAAACTTACTGTTTGTGGAGATGTATTTTAAAGATTACTTAGCGTCATGGAAACATGCGATAAATAGCATTTTGGAGGTGGAAGTAGTAAAACTATTTTTTCGACTTTCGATTTAGCTAAGGGTTTATTTTTAAAATAATACATATACTTAAACATAATGCATTTCATCAAAATGTGACAGCACTGAGAAAACAATTTTTTGTTTTAAATTAATTTATTATTTGACATAAGTATTTCTTCGGCAATTTCAAAGGTGTATTTTAAAACAATAAATCTCGAATATTACTTGCACGCTTCCAGAAATAAGAGAAGTTGCTGAGAATGCTATAAACCAGCTAATTCCAAGTAAGTTGTAACCAATTTATTATAATAATAAGTATTTATTGTCATTGAATAATTACAGTGTTTGTAATTACATTTTAGACAAGTCAAAATAAATATTAGTTATTTAACTAAAACTAATTACATAGATAATTTACCACATAATAATAGATGCGATAACAGAAAATCGATAATTAATGGGGTAGCTTGACATTACAACAATGTTTTGCATTGTCATAATCGATAACAGAAAAACGGTAATTAGGTGAGTAGCTTTTAAGGTTATAAAAACATGATGTTCATAACGTTACGTCACTGTCATTAAGTTTTAATTTTTACAATTACTCTTGTAGCAAACCAAACTATTCAGCTTGTAATAAACAATAACCTTTCCTGATCCTTATTATGATTTCATTCGATAAATTATCTACCCAAATATACCGCGAGCTTGGATGAATTATCGAAAACACATTTTCTTCGTACCTTTTACCTTTTAGTAATTCATCTCGACATAACATTTGTTGTCAACTGGTTATTAACCTCGAGCTGAAGCTCACGGTTAATAACCAGACAACAAATGTTATTGTCTCGTTAAATTACTAGGTAACAAGGTACTCAAAAAACTATTTTTTGATAATTAACCTCGATCTAGGTATATTACTACCGATAATCGCCTAAACTATAGTATACATTTGCAGATAAATATCTACGAAGAGCTCTTTTAAACAAGTATAAAGTTGATAACTTTGTTTATTATGCTTATAGTATGCTACGTACTTGCTTAAATCTTTATAGAAACTTAGGTTATGTTTACATTCTTTTCTCGTTTCTCTTGTAAGACATAAAAACACCGACAGAAGTGGCACTTTTTCGCAACGAATACAACGCCGGAGTATGTTGCCGTAAAACGTCGCTGCGCGCTTTGTGAATTCATGCGCCTGCCCGTTCGATTGTCACTAAGTTCCTAAATATGAAATATCGAACATTTTCAGTATATAATGGAACGTTCCAATTGTCCTTAACGGCAATTTCACTTTTTGATGTCGACACCTGTTACGTTTTAAGTACGTGACAGGTGTCGATCGTCGACAACTAAAATTTCACCAAAAATAGTTTAATAATGAGCAAAAACTGTAAAATAAAAAATCTCATCGTTTAACTGTTTTTGATAATACATTTTTTATATAATTAAACTAAAGTAAAAAAAAAAACTATGGGCAAACCGTTCGCCCTCCTTTATTATATTAATGAAATATTTGGCTCTTTCTATTTTAACGGATATATTATTACATGTGAGCTTGTTCGCGAAATTCCGGCGTTTTATTTATTAAAAAGGGCGTTTAATTTTTCCGAGACGCACTTTATTGCGCGGCTTCGTCATAATTCACCGGAGCGCTTCCCCGTGACAAAAGGGGAGCATTCATTTGTGTTATTTCGAAAAGGATTTCGGCGTCGGCTTCTCGTCTTCGTCGAGAGGGAAAATGGGAACAAATTCGACGCCAATTTTTCCTTGTTTGAGCACCGCGGATTCATTCATCCTCATTACATATTATACAAATATAAATATCCATAAGACAGTTAACGATGTAAAATGGGTTGTACAGATTATTGAATTAAGTTACGACATACATCATTCGGAATTTACATGACAATACCAAGTTAACGTTAAGTTATTACCAATTACGATTGAGCAAAATTACTTATTTTTATGATCTGATTCAGTTAAACGTGTCGACTCCGAGAGTCAGCTCTTTTAAGATATGATTCTTATTTGAAAATGTGAAAATGTCTCTTACATGAAGCAAAAAAATGTCCTACCCTTATTTTCGCTATTATAAATATTTATCAAGAAGAAGAGCAACAAAAAGGTTCTCACCTTTATCATTTGAACATTATACATCTTTGAAAACAAAAGTAGGGACTGAGTCATAACTCTTAAAGACCTTCATATTTTAAACTGAGTCGACCCACTCCCATCCCCAATGGAGATCAATTGAACAGGTTTACAGCCAAAAAGTACATTCATTGCCATTATACAGGGTGTCCTACGAGCTAGTATCTCAAAAACGATTGGTAAATTGAGGATTTAAATGGTTCGTAATGATGTCCATTTCTGAATACTTAGATTTCATTTCCGTTTCTCCATTTTCGAAAAAATGACATCAACTTCATAATTTCAAATGGGACACCCTATATATTTATAAATTTTTGTAAAGGTAAATCGAAGACAAATTCAGCAATACCATATTATTTGGGAATTTTATTGTAAAGTAAGGGGGTGGTATAGTCTGTTCGCTGGAATCTGGCGGCTGAGGTGGTAAAACGGTCGGTCTGCCCTGAGGACCTAGGCACCCCTCGAAGAAAAGGTATTGGTGGTTCGTCTAATTGCACCCGGTACATTTATTACTGTCCTTCGTTCCTATTGGTATAAGCACCATTACACCACTACTTCTCAACAAAGATTGGATTGAGATAAAAAATATTACGTCCCCTACTTACCGAGCTCTGACCCTCTTTACGACCACAGCCGCCAGATTCCAGAGAACCGGCTATAATGGAGTAATAAATGAAAACACTTCGTGTTAAATGTTCGATGTCAAGTTGAGAATACATTCTGATTAAGTATTAGAAATGCCTCCCATTTTTATGTATAATGAGTAGAGTTGTACCGAGCTCTCGAGGCGTGTTGCGCAGTGACCATCTTAAACTCACTTGGCTCTGGAGATTTGTTCACGTTATCTTGCGTTCTCAGAATATTTTCTCACTCTTCGCAAAATTTACGCCCACTCGTTTTGGGTGGTTGGTAATACTGTACATCGATATGATTCTTATATATGGAGAATGCGACAAAAACAGTAGACACTCTCGAGGAGATTTATACAGTTAGATATCTTAATCGCCGAACGCCGAACAACAATACCTTCATGGAGTTAGAAGAGAGAAAAATAACGGAAGTTCTTTTCCAGTTGGGAAGCTCGAAGCACCTCCAAAAAGCCAGTTCTAACCGAAGATAACGTCATAAACATTTTTCGTATACACAAAGAACCCGCATGTGTCTACTATATTTCTTTCTCGAAAATTAGGAATAAGCAAATCATCAGTCCACTCAGTGTTGAAAACCTATAAATACCATCCTTTCAAAAGTACATTAACACACAAGGATCCTGGATGAAAGTTACCATTGTTGATTAATCAAACTTGAAGACAATCCAAATTGTATGGACTGATGAAAGTCGATTTCACAACAATACCACTGTTAACCTACATAACTGTCATTACAGGTTTCTTGATAATCAGCATTTTCAGCAAATTCGGAGAGTAAATGCAAGGTGTGCTTTATTCAATGGTCATGTGGTTGGCCCTTACATTTACCTAGGTACCTAGTGATGCTGTAAGAGATTCAGTTAAATGAGAGAGCAATGATGTGGTGGCAACAGAATGGTGCAGCCCCTGACTGTTCTCGGCAAGTTACCGGGTATATTGATTTCTAATTTTGTTTATTATTTATTCAATTTACGGAATTCCTTTACAAATAAAAGATTCAATAAGTTATTTGTTTGTTGCCTATCCCTGCTCCAGGTAACAAATCTACACGAATATACGAATTTAGACTGCCGAAGGATCTTGCGTGATCGATTGTGTTTTACTCTAACAAACACCATCAATAACCAGATAGTTTAAAGTCTAAATATTTTAAATTCTTGACTTAATTAGTATCTGGGTATTTTAAAGACCAGGAATTAGTAAATTGAAAGAATCAAAATTTGTGACTGACCTAAATTAAATCATTTTTGCAAATTAGCAATAATAGATAATGTAGTGTATTATTACATTCACTAAACTTTCAATAGGAATAAACGTAGGTTTAGTTTAGACCTGCGAACCGCATTTGGTCCAAGGACCGTCCCTGATTTAAAGTCTTTCTGCAATTTTATATCCATATTCTCATATATATATTTAAAGAACTGCTGGCAACAGGATTCTTATAAATATGGCACGGTGCACCCGTTGATGAAAACGTTTCCAACCGGAGGGCACAATCAGTTTATTACAAAGCGCGCATCTGTTCCACAGGGATCAACCATATCACCGGCAAACAGGCCAATTCGATTCATCGCCCCGGGCGATTTGTGAGGACCGTCCGAACGTTTCCTTTTCCTGCATGTGCGTCCAGTGATTTTACGATTCCCCGTCCAGCAGGGCGGTTTTATGGAATTTACAGGGCCGCCCCTCCCCCGATAATTCCGCGCTGACCCATTTCGGCGAAAATCGCGGATTTAGAGGTAATTCCCAACCGTCCCCTTTCGCGGATTTGGGGCCCGGACGCGTGCAGGACCGTCTGAAAAATGGCCCCATTTATAACTGACTCTCGAAAAAGAAAAAAAAAACGACGTGACTTCCGAAAATTCGGCGTGTGATTAACGAGCCGCGTCGAGACATCCCTTATTTTTATAAAACGGCGATTATTCATCGCGAAACAAAAAAAACCTACGTGAGGAGTGTTTTAATGGGACGGAAAATATTTGCATAAATTTAATTACGGGCCTCTTGTTTGAAATTCCACATAAAAAAGAGAAGGGTGGTGAACACAATTCAAATACGTGATTTTATTTGCATGGGCATTCGTGAAATTAACTGGTGGTTGTTTCCCCAATTCGTAAATTTGACCGGTGTTAAAACAGACAATTCTTTAAATAATATTTTGACGATACCATTCCAAACAATTTTGTTTTGGTGGGAATTGTGGATTTAAAAAAATGCAGCTCTAAACAATTGTTTCTTACCTGGGACATTTCGCACATTTAAACTATTCTAACTTTTTCATTTTTTTCTAAGTAGTAAAAAGCTTGCAACATCATCCAACAGTGATAAAAACTATTCAGCATTTAAACTCGCAGATAAGACGATTTCGGAAAATTAAAAAAAAATCACCCCTTACCGCATTAGCATAAGAAAGAGTTGGGGATGTTATCTGAGCTAAAAATGTTTGGAAATTACTCTGGATGGTTCGAAGATGACTAAATTGGCACCTTTCCTAAAATTTGGATTTAAATAAAGCTCAGTTCTTTCTCGGCGGCGAAAAATATATAAAAAAATGGTACCATTGTTTAAGAAAGTGTCACAAGGTAAAGGGGTTGAAATCCCAAAATTCCACCAACAGCACAATCTACGTAGGGTAGGTAGAGGCAAAAATCCGCACGGGGTAAAAGTCCTTTCTGTATAAAGAAATCTAGGTTGGCAACGCTGCTTCTTTCACATGTTTCCAAGATGGCGCTTGTTATGTAAAGAAAGTATCAAGTCCATGTGTTCGCTGCTTTTTGCGTATTGAAGTAAGGTATTTTTATAAATTTATGATCTGATTTTTCTAGAATTTTGCTCATGTGTTGCTCAAAATTTTATAAACTTAATTTTTTAGCGTTTTTGCATATGAAACTGGTTGAATAACAAACTCATTTCTCATTGTATAAAGTAATTTTAGGTTTACCTAAAGCGAGAGGGGAAAAGGAAATCGTACTGATGTCAAATTGGATAAGAATACGCATGTATGAGGGGGAAAAATCCAAATGCGGACTTTTGCCCTGGTGCGCGTTGGTCTAAAATGTCATCGCGATTTATTAATAGTTATACAGAAAATGGCGGGACAGTTCCCCTTCTGAAAAAATATTAGAGACCAATTGTATGTCTGCAATTTTAACTTTGCCGTTCAATTTTAACTTTAATTAAATAAATAAAAATTATTAAGTTTGATTTTGGCTCGGAATTATTTGGAAGGGCTTTTGAAAATGCTGCTAAAGAAAACGCCCAAGGCTTCAGAGTTACAGAGATTTTTCCCTTGAACAGAAATGTTTTCAGTGACGATAACTTCTTTCCAGCTAAGATGACGGAACAAGAATTAGACATTACTGATATTAATTATAGAGACCCACACACAGCAGTATGCTTTGAACCAGAGCTAAATAACAAGGACACATTTTTGCATCCAGATGCAAGTCCCGTCGCTTAAGCTGGACCTTCAAATGGTCCGAATGTTATATCATCTGATGGCCCGCATGTTATACCATCTTATGGCCCACATATTATACCAAGTCCTGAGCCAACTGATAGCCCATATATTATATTCATTCCTGGGCCATCTAATAGCCCACACATTTCAGTGCTGGACCTTCCAATGATGAACATGTATCCGGGCCCAGGTCTTCCAATGGTCCTGCACTGTATGTAATTTCTACAAGTGATATAATTCCTGCCAAAAATTAAGATGGCAAGAAAACGCACGCGAAAATGTTAGAGGTCCACATTATTGCAATCCCAATTAAGTTAAAACTTTAGACATTTCTGGCTGAAAAAGAAAAGGGAAATAAAAGTAACAATTCCACGTTTCCTTGCGAAAACAATCCTCAATTAGAATGCCGAACAAAGATAACATAAGCCCTGGAATAAGCTAAAAAAGTCCTATTACAAAGAAGATCCGATTTAAAAGACAGCTCTTTAAACTCGAAACATATATCCAAAAGAATTTATTAAAAAATTAAATAACACATTATAAACATTTTTTTTATGACACACTGACATTTTCATGAAGTTCACGACAAGTTTAAAAAACTAGGCTCAAGGTGGTAGTACACTCTGGAACTTTAAGAAAATCGATTTTTTTTGCTTAAAAAATACTTTGAAATGCCTACTTTAGGGTAGACTTAACCGCAAGTCCGCAAGTAACATCGTTCCGAAGTTATAGGCCTATTAGTGAACTCGTGTCGAGACGCTCCAAGCGCGCTCAGTCGAGCGCTCGGAGAACCCGCCCGTTACCGAGGAAACGGCGGGTCTTTTTAGTTCCGATTACTACCGCGTCGTATACCAGATGACTCTGGCATCGCATAGGCTCGATTATGATGGTTTTCCTTCTCATTTCGACCAGTCTATGACGACGTGTCGCATAATATTTTGCTTGAGGATCCTGGGAATCGGATACAACGAACTGCGGAAGTTTTGCGCTTTTATGTGCCTGCCCGTCCCTATTGTAAAGACCGCGTATTACAAACGCCATCCACATAGCCTCAGCAGCCGCACGAGAGGTGTTTACAAAGATAGCAGCTGAGAGAGAGAAGGTATTGTCTGAAGAAGATAACGATTTCAGCGGATTAACGGTGTCCGGCGGCGGGTCTTGGAAAAGGAGGGGATTTTCGTCTCTGTTGGGTGTTTCTACCCTTATTGGCTGGCGTACCGGACAAGTTTTAGACCTGGAAGTAAAATTAAAAGTGTGCAAAGCCTTGCGAACAAGGAAGGGATCGCGGAATTAAGAATGGTACGAAAGTCACGAGAGCAATTGCCAAGGAAACCACCAGGGCTCGTCGGGTAAGATGGAAGTGGATGCTATCGTCGAAATGTTACAGCGGTCGGTTGATTTACACGGCGTAAAGTATAGTCAATATATCGGCGACGGTGGTAGCAAAACGTTCAAGGGGACACTCGATTCGGAGCCATTCGAGGACGTGATCGTGCGTGAGAAGGAGTCCGTGGATCACGTGCAGAAGCGCATGGGCAAAAAATTCGGCAACTAGTGAAGAAAACAAAAGGCAACTTGACGGAAAAATTGATTGATGAATTATTATGGGCTGGAAATTCGGAGGAATTCGGGATCGAAAGCAGATATGAAGAGGGAAATAATGGCGACATTGAACCACAAGATATCTACAGATGAGAAACCGCAGCACGACGATTGTCCGGAGGGAGCAGATTCCTGGTGTACATGGCAGAAGGCGAAATCTAACGGCAAGCTCAGCGAATACCGGCACAAACCAGCCCTAAAGGAGAAAGTTTTCACCGCTATACATCCTCTGTATAAAGAGTTGAGTCGCGATGACTTACTGGAACGTTGCCTGGGAGGTTAGATGCAAAACGCGAATAAAAGTTACAATGCCTGCGTTTGGGCACTTTCGCCAAAAACGGTTCATAGTGGCAAGCAAATAGTCGAGATTGCTGCAAATATGGCCGCCTGCAATTTTAATGACGGACTGAATGGGATGATGCAGATAATGAGGATATTGCATCTGGAAATCGGGACAATTTGCCACGACTTCTGCGGAGGCAGCGGCTGACGGAAGGCGCAAAAGAAGCCCGGAGAAGCAGTATGGCAGCCAGGAAAGACGCCCAGAATCTGGAGATGAATGTGGAAGGGATGCTATATGGGCCCGGGATAGCTGACTGAAGGTTACTTGACAAAATCGTTAAAAACTAGGTCTTAAAACTTTAAACGCGATTATCTCGAAACGAAGTTTTCAAAATTGGCGGGAGCTGTATCTCAAAAACGGCTCATCGGGTTTAAACGGCGCTTGGATTTTCGAATTTAGAACCTTTTTTCTAGCCGAGTACGTAGCCGTTTTTCAAAAGAATCAAAAATGGATTTCTGGTGCAAGCTTTTTATTTCCATTTTTCGAATTTCCAAATTTCGTTGTTCTAGCTCCAATGGTGTGACCGCAATTTTTCCTGCCCCGCGACAACTCAGATGGGAGGTCTCCTGAAGAATCTGGTGCAGCAGCTACAGGAGTCATCAGATCTCGACGAAAAAATTCTCCCTTAAAGAGGACATTTCAAAGAATAAAACCATGCATTTCATTTTTTCAATTGATCGTTATTTACCTTTTAAAAAAATCTCACAAATGACCTATTTTTCATGCCGCCAGAGTGTACTACCCCCTTAAGGGAACAAGGGGGCCATTGCCCCATTACCCTCTCTTTGGATACACCAGTGCTTTTTAACTAGGTAACAATAAGAACATAAATATAAACATTATTTATTTATTTATAAAATAACTGTCACTGTCAGTGTCACTAAGAAATGTCTAGTTTTTCCTTTGCTTGGTACGCCATCGATAGAATGAATTCCCACATGATAAAACGTACATTTACCAAGCATGCGCTTTGTCGTTCCTTTTACAGGCTTTTATGGATAACAATGAGGAGCTAGCCTGTTCTACAGATATTCTGACATCGTCAATGAGTAAAATTTGAAATCACAACGATCCACGCGCTTTTAATAATTGTTTTTTCGATGAAGAAAATGTTGCAAAAACTATTACACAGTACAGTGACATCAGAAAGTAGAAAATAGATGGCAGCACATTTTTTGAAAATAGGTATAATAATTCACGTAATATTATGTTGGCTGCCTGGATCAGTGCAGTACATAAGAATTTTGTCTATTTTGGCGTCTTGTGGTTTTTTGAGGTTACTTGTTTTAAAGATAGTTTTTAAAACAAGTAACGTCAAAAAATAACAAGACGTCAAAATAAATAAAATGCTCTTGCATTGCACTGGAATAATTCAGGCTGCCAATATCAGATGCCAACTATTTTCGACTTTTTGATCTCACTGTATACGTCCATTAGGGCCTTTACAGCCTTGCCAGTATTATTCGACTCGGTCTGACGACCTCTCTCACAAACTTTCGGGCAACGGTCCTAATAGACTTCTACTGTAAAATACCATAACCGTTGCCTCTAGTTTTTGCCGGAAAAATGTTATACATGGCAGCGTAATGCAGATTATTCATAATAACTCTACATATAAGAGCATCTCAAATTTTAACAATTTTTCGCGTGAAAAAGATTGTGAGATATTTGCTTTACTTTACTCTGATTATAATCTTCTAACTGTAACAATATACCGCTCGCCTAATTGTAATTTTGATGTATTTTCATTAACACGTTGAGACAATTATTGGACAGATTAGATTTAAATAAACTTAAAATTGGCGGACATTTTAATGTGCGTCTTAGTACGGATAAAATCGCGCCGATTTAGCAAGTCCGTTGAAGTAATAAACGAAAGCTGGTAGGTCCTACCCCCAAACCGTGTTCATTGGTATTCAGATATATTACATGCAATAATATTTACAACTCGGCCTGTCACCCATTGGTGTTGCTTGTTGCAACGTCCGCTTCGATATTTGAATGAGTGGCTCTCAAAAGGTTTTTAAAAGTACCATCGACTAATTCCGCATGTTTATTTAACCAAGAATGTTAAATAATGTTGTAATTATCCCAAAATGTATTATCGTGAATGAAAACGTTATTTCAAATGATTCAAAATGGGTTGAAAATAAAAGCAAAATTAAAATGTTACGCAATTTATGTACAACAAAAGCAAAATAAAACAGCGGCTAATTACAAAAACAAAATAATAAAATGTTAGTTTTAAATTACTTACAAATAAAAAAAACAATACAATAATATTTACAAAACGTAAACAATTTTATACTTAATTCCTAATGTTTTTTTAATCCGAATCACTAGCACAGTCAGTATCTGACTCTGTCAAATCCGAGGACGAATCATCACTATTTAATGATATTACTAGTGGTAATACGTCGTCCATTACACACTGTTTTACAAAGTCATCATTAATAATTTTATTTGTGCTTTGGATGCAGCTGCTCCAAATTTGCGGAGTAACTTGGTCGAGGGATGCTTTCCAACAATGCTGAACGTCATTATCATTTCCTGAGGTTGCTATTCTAATTTTATAATAATCATTGTACTGACAATGATATGGCGGTAATCGTAAAATTGAATGTCCATATCTTTTAGCCAGAATGTCGACTGCATACGTTGGAACACGGGGTTTATTTATTTTAAGTATCGGTAACAGCTCATTTTTCGTCATATATGGCTCGAAATGTATGTTGCGTTCCCTAAGCCACTCAATAATATCATTTTTTTTTACGCACTTGTCGGACACCTGTTTAATTGTCTTGAATGGTACGAGGCGTTATCCATCACGATGATGGAAGGTTCCTCCAAACTTTTTACAAGTGACTCTTCAAACCACTCTTCGAACAATGTGGAATTCATTGATTTGTGGTAGTCACTGGATGAATTGCTTGAAGGAAATACCAAGCAACAGTTAGGAATAAACCCCTGTGAGTTCCCTGCATTCAAAATAATGAACCGTTTTCCTAGTGATAATGGATTCACAGATTTATTGGCAGCCTGAATACTTCCATCACTCCAGGTCTTCTTCACGGTTCCACTTCCTTTCGCAAATATCCACGTTTCGTCCAAAAAGACAACATTGCTGGGATATGGATTATATGTAAATGATCTTAAGAAGTACATCCTTTTTGAAATAATATGTGCTTGTTCGCATAAAATATGTCTATTATTATGTTTTTTAAATCTAAATCCCATTAAGTGAAGCAACGATTTCAACGAAGTTCTTCCAATTTCGCATAATTCCTTTCGTATGATTTCATCAAGAATTCCATCAACCGTCACAAACTTTTTCTGAGTATACATTTCGTACACGATTTTTCTGATTTCTCCTTTTACCGCATTAGGCATATTTTCCACTTTAGGTGCTGATCTATTCCTCCTTTTAATTGTGAGGCATTCACCACTTTTGCGTTGTGTACAAACTCTTTGAACTGTCTTTGTTGAAACTTGCATTGCACTCGCGGTTCTTTCATATACTTTATTTATCGACGTCAGTGGTCCACCATTTTCACGTTCAGCACAAAAATAGTCTAACACATTTAATAATATCATCCGCCCTTCTTCGCTCAAAACTTTTCTCGATGCCATTGTTATATCACTTCAACATAAAAACTGAGACTGAATCTGTAATCTTTACGAATCATATTTAAATATCCACAATGTTCAATTAGGACTGTAATTAAAAAGTCATAAATGTATTGAAAATGTTCAAATTGTTTTGAATTTACTTAACTAATCGCCTGAATTTTAACGATGCCCATGCAGAAAGCAGTAATCACTTTTAAAACAAATTGGATTGTGATAACATTACATTTGTCAACCTTTAAAAGTCATTAATATGTACTTAAGAGATCGGATTCATCGTCCACATTTTCTGTGTTCACAGTAAAGTTAATGATTCCAAACGATTGCTATAAAAACATTGTTTAATGTCTTATGTATATCTAAAACAATTCAATCACAAACAAAATAATGTTTGTATTGCTTTGAATGGGTATTTTATTGGGAACCACTGGCATTCACGACCGTGCGACGGGTCCGCCCTGTGTTTGGGGGCGGCCTTCCCTTTTACGACCACAACGGACTTGGTAATTCGGCGCGCCTATAACAGGATAGCTTCTCTTCTGTGTGACCTACTTGCTTCAGATTGTTTGTCCGATCTTGTCAAATTTGCCACTAGACAGGAATACTGTATAGACAATGTTTTCTAGAATATTGGGGTACATCCTGATTATATTAGATGTGACTTTAGCTCTATTCCACAAAATCGTGATTCTAAAATTATACGTCCAAGAACTCAAGAAGACATTTTTAACCTATATAATTTACTTGAATCTACTAACTGGAATTTTATACACGTCAAATTCTATTTGTTTATGAATTTAATTCAGACCGCTATTAATCAATGACCATATAGTACTAAACAATATGGTTTTAGAAAAGGAAGATCAACATATGAGCTTGTTATGGATATTTTGGATGGCTTTGAAGATAGCAGACATAGTGTCGCGGCGTTCTTGGGTTTAGCTCAGAAATTTGGAATATTTTCTAGGCTAATTCTGCTCATTCATCTCTCTCGTGGGCTATTCTATCGGTCCTTATCTGCCAATCCATCTATTCGTAAAGCAATTGTCAATAATAGCGCCTAGCGCGGGGGTGCGACGTCTTGTTGAAACCATATTGCATTATATGATTATATGGAAGGTCAAGATCATTTTTCTTTGGAAAACAAAGCGCTGGAACAAGGTCATTTTGCAAAAACTCTAAATATCAAGTTTTCACCTTCAATTGTCATTTACTCGAAAAATTCTTATATAAGATGGCAATATTTTTATACTGCCAGTTCGACAATGAAAAGATCTCTCAAAGTCAAGATCAAAAATAGGGGTTTGGCATTTAAAAACAAAATGGCGGACGTCATAATTCAAAAATAAATGACGACTGAAAATCGACTTTCATGCAAAAATGTGTATTTTTATAAAAGAAAATCGACCTGTTCGAGGATTTTGTGTAGATTCCATACTTTAGGCACGCACTGTATACTATTTTTTTTAGAAACGGGATATTTTAAAAGTAAACCGTTAGTCTCTAGAACCTAACCTAAGAAAAAAAAACGCAGTAAGCGGTGACAGTTAAAATAAATAATGGAATCTTGCAGGGAAAGAAATGATTACTTCTCTTCTCCTAAGGAGATGTTATTTCTCTTATGATTTCGACAGCTGAGAAATCGACTTTCTCTCCCATTTGTGAAAAATGTCATTATTAGTAGCATAAATTATCATTATAAGAACATTTGTTCTTGAGACCATGAACTTTACGTCAATTTGAAAAGCAGTTTTAGATATTTTTACCCCATCCCATGGCAAGTATCGAAGTCCGTAAAAACTAGTCCTGGCTTATATACGTATACGTTTTTTTATCATTTGCAATCATCACAAATGCTAGTAAATATCTAAGCTATATTCCAGTAAAATTTTCAGGTTCATAACAAGGTTCAGTTTTTTAAAATTGAATCATATTTCAAAATCGCGGACTATTGCCCCACCTACCCTAGTGGTCCGACGAATACTACAACTGGGGGATTTGAGGTAGAATACCACAACTAGGTGATTTGAGGCAAGGGCTTTTCTACTGTACAAAATACCACTTATAAACAGACGTGAAATATCAGGAAATCACCATCCGAAGTGGCGAAGAGACGGAAACGTTTTCTAGATTATAGTGTCGTGTATTTTTTTCAAATTTCAATCCTAAAATTTTTGAAAATTTGCAACTTTGACACTCCCCTGAGGGACATTTTAAAAGTCTCAAGGTCACCAGAATTTGATAATCTTGCTTATTTAATGTTTCCAGTATAGTGTGAACATTTCAGATTTCCACGATTTCTAAAAGTAAAACTTTTTTGCTTACTTAATTAGTATTTACGAGGGAACAAAATGCGAACATCTGAGCCTAACGCATAGAAGAAATGCACGCCGAACTTGGATTAAAAATGGTGGTTTCTTAAAAACGGCGAGTCACAAAAAAATAGCCGTTACAAATATGACGCAGGCCCTAATTTAACATTTCCTATTTACTCCTTTTGTTAGCCTGATGAATACCGCGCTGGGGCTAAAAATAGCCACTCGCTAAGGGCAACATACGGAATGGTGCTGAGATACATAGAAAGGCAGAGTGGTTCCGGGGCATATTTTAGCGTTTACCCCAATCCTCTCTCTTAACAGGCGTCGGAGAATTGGGGGTATAGGGAACATCTGTAGGGAGATTTTAGAAAATTCATCCCTGGAGTTGGGAAGAAGATGGAGGGTCGGCGTTCAAATTGGAGGCTGCGAAACAAGGACCTTAAAATCACCATCTTACCAGTTGAATTGGCAATGAAATTACCGATTTGAAACTGTAGAGAAATCATCAGCGATGTCAAAAAATCGACACTCACTAAGGGCAACATAGGGAAGAGTTCTCCGATACAGAGAATTGTAGAGTGATCCAGTGACAATTTTTTTAGCATTTACCCCAATCCTCTGGCTTAATGGACGTTGGAGAATTGGGGGGGTATAAGGAACATCTGTAGTGAGATCATCCCTGGAGTGGGAGACAAGATGGAGGGCCGGCGCTCAAACTGAAGGCTGCGAAGCAAGGGCCTTAAAACCACCATCTTACCAGTTGCACCAGAGCGATTTGAAACTTCAGCGAAATCGTTGGCGGTGTCAAAAAATCGACACTCACTAAGGGCAACATAGGGAAGAGTTCTTTGATGCATAGAATTGTAGAGTGTTCCAGGGACTATTTTTTATCATTTACCCCGGTTCTCTGGCTTAAATTAAAGGACGTTGGATAATTAGGGGCCCCGTTGGCAATTTTGACGATTTTGAGTCGAGGCACGCCGAATGTGCGGAAATTTCTCTCCATTATTTGATTTTTCCTGAAAATTCCATACTTTACTTTTCGTACATTAGGCACACTTACTCTTCATAATTTTGAAAGCTTAAGACGGGTGTAATAAATCTTCCTATAGGATACCTTAAACCACCGTCGTCCCAATTGCGCCAGAGCCATTAAAAACTGTAGAATAATCGTGGGGTTAAAAATTACCACTCGCTAAGGGCAACATACGGAATGGTTCTGAGATACTTATGCCTACTTGCACTACAGCCGATTAACTTTAATCAGTGGTTAGTACCAGCTAGTACTTCTTTAAAACACAACCATTTTATTTGCAAATTGGTTACACAATAACGTATTGATCAAAAAGACATATTTGGGATATCTTACAATTTCTTTTTGACTTAATCAGACGCTTAATCGTGATTAACTTTGTCGACTAAGTACCAGTGGTGCAAGTGGGCATTAGATTCGTAAAGTGGTTCCGTGGCAATTTCTTAGCGTTTACCCCAATCCTCTGGCTTAACGGACGTCGGGAAATTGGAGGATAGGGAACCGTCTTGTCAGTTGTACTAGATCCTTTTGAAAGTAGATGAATCATTGGCGGTGTCAAAAAATCGACACTCACTAAGGCCAACATATGGAAGGGTTCTTCGACTGATAGAATTAGACAGTGTACCAGTGGCAATTTTTTTTTTCGTTTACCAGATCCTCTCGCTTAGCAGACGGCGGAAATTGGGGGAGCCCACTGGAAATTTTGACAAATCTAAGTCGAGGCACCCCGAATGTGTGGGAGTTGAAACTTAAAGGCTTCTCTAAATTACTTGATTTTTTCCTGTAAATTTCATACTTCATTTTTCGTACATTAAACGCATTTACATAATTACTCAATGAGCGTAACTACCATTTCGCCTGAAAGCTGGGGAAATGGTAAGCCGCGGTTCCGATCTCCCCTTCCACACATTTAATCCTCGTGCTGCGATTCTGTCGGCACATCGACTCTTGCAGGCAGCTGGCCATTGCAGGTCTAGGTCCAGTGATGGTAAATTTAGCTCCCAGGAACAAGCGGCTCTAATGGCCAACTACGACAGGCTACAGAAGAACGTTGGTGCTGCTATTTCATGTCAGCTCACCGTTTACCTCGCGGACAGACTTGGCTATCAATAGACTTGTTTAAAAGTAATCTAAACGAAAATACTTTATTACTTGACGTCAACGTGAAGTTGATATAGCGTCGTTCTCAATACCTATCGACAAAAGCAACATGCGATCGCATCATATTGTTTCCCCGTAAATATTGCTGCTTTCATGTAACGACGTCGAAATATGTCACCCTAAGCTTTCCTTAGTCCTGTACAAATACCCCATTGTATTATTTTCGATGGAGGCATTTATAAACATGACGGAACTTGTTGTAAATGAGACGGGAAAAGGCGAACATCGCGATATCTCGTGTTTGTCGTCCGTTTCTCCCTCCTTGACAAATTTATAAATTTATACAAAGTATCAGACGCAGTCCCTTCGCGAGGGCAACGAGTTTTAAGGAGTCAGCATTGCGGAATTTAAATAAATCCCAACAGTTTTAAGTTTCTCGCTCGGGCGATATAAAGTTCCGCGACCCTGGCAATTGTGAAGTGTCAAAAGCAAGTCGAGTAAAATATATTCAAAAGCGGCATACGGACCAAGCTCGGTTATCTCTTGCGAGCTTTTTTTTTCGTTGCACAAAATTTTTAGTTAATTACTCTGTAACTACTAATTAAGAACTGCAACTTGAAGGCGATGGGGAAATGTTTATTTTTCAGTTTTCTTTTGCGTTGAATGCCGAGGGGCTCGTTAAAAATAATTAACACTTGCACCATCTCGTCTACTCGGATTCTCGCCCAGGTTTCGCTATGAAGGGTCTCTTTCAATAGGCCACCTGTACTCCCCAAAGGCCTTCGTTCAGACATTACACCGACATAGATTATAAAGGGAAGCATCGGGGGTGCATCAAAGGGTTATTCATTAAATATTACACAAACATGTATCCACCATAATAAGGTAATAATAAAAAGTACACATTCTTGGTTTAACTGGAATATCAAATTAAAAAATAGAAAACGTCTATCGAGAGAGTTGCACAATGGTGTATCTATCCTAACGGAAACTTAGAGAATATTTACTCTATTGTAACTATTCTTTTCCCGTCAGCTATTCTGTGCTGATCAAATACGATCAAAACCGGTCAATAATTGTCGTTTAACGGAGAAACACAATAATTATTGGTTACAGAAACTTTCTATAAAAAGAAAACGTTCTTGGAAATTGTAATCGGTGGCAACCTAAGTTGTAGATGAGAAAGACTCTAAGACGTATTTATAGTAAGGGCCCCGAGTTGGGCACAAATTTGATGGAGAAAATCAATAATTAATTTTTAAAGAAACATTGTTGACAATTTGGGTTGTAAACAAAAAATATTCTTAAACTGATTAATAGTAGAGGCCCCGAGTTGGGCGCCAATTTGATGAGAAAAATCAGTAATTAATTTTTACAGAAACATTCTATAAAAACACTCTTAGAAACTGTCATAGGTGACAACTTGGCTTGTAAATGAAAAAGATTCTTAAACTGATTTATAATAGAGACCCTGAGTTGGGCGCAATTTCGATGGGGAAAATCAATAATTATTATTTACAGAAACATTCTAGAAACGTTCTTAGAAAGTGTCCTCGGTGATAACTTGGTTCTAAACGAGACAGATGGTTAAACTGATTTACAGTAGGGGCCCCGAGTTGGGCACCAATTACGACACCGTAAGCTGGTAATAAACATTTATCGTTGCCCATAGAAACTTTAACTTTTAAAAGAATTACGAGCAAACCTAAAGTTGAATTGAGCTATTAATAATGATTACGTTTGCACAGTTATTATACTGGCCGCCATAAATAAAATAACACCAAGAATTCGCCGCTTAATTTTTATGAAAATTTTAGATAATACGTAAATGATCCACACTAAGAAATGAATAAAATTTCAAAAAATCATGGTAACTTTTTCTTTAATTTCAATAATGAGTTGCTCCTCTACGATTTTGGAAGCACTCAGCAACTCGCCTAGGCATACTCAAAATCAAATTGTCAATATCAGCCTGAGGTATTTCATACCAAGCTTCTTGAATTCGGATCCTAATATCAGGTAAAGTGAGTGGGGGCGGCTGAAGATGGCCGAGTCTTCTGCCAATTGTATCCCACACGTGTTCAATAGGTGATAGGTCTGGAGAACGAGAAGGCCGTGGAAGTAAATCAACATCAGCTAGTTCCAGGAATTCCATAGTAACCCTAGCTGTATGCGGCTTTGCATTATGCTGTTGTTTTCTAACATTCTCAGATAGGGCATTAATGTTAGTTCCAGAACTGTGTTAATGTAGCGATTTGCGTTTAATGTTCTTGGAATGAACACAAGAGGAGGCTTACTTCCATAATCGATCGCCCTCCATACCATTAGTCCGCGTGTAAGAGCTACAGCAAACTATAAATTTCCTCGTTCTCCTCGGCGACGTCTAACCATTTTACAACCATCGTGGGCACATAAACAAAATCTCGATTACTCGCTAAAGATAACCTGTCTTCATTGATCGACCCATTGTAGTCTCTCATTGCATCATTCCAGACGGCACCTCTTATGGCGAGAAGTTAATGGCAAACAAAGAAAATGACGGTAGGACTTGAGACGAAATGATCGAATTCTCCGGTAAACCGATCGAACGGAGATTCCTTGGTTAGTTAAACCTCTCCAGATATCTACAATGGCTCTTGTTGTTGAAAATCGATCCCGGACAGTGAAGAGCCGAAGAGCTCGATCTTCACGTTCTGTAGTGTTTCTAGGGCGCCCAGATCGTAATCCCCGCCGTTGTTCCTGTATCGAGATATTGTATTGACACTTCTACCAATTCGTTGGGGAATATCCCGAATTGACAAACCTCCTTCTCTGAGCTCAATTACTCTGCCCTGTATTATGCAGGCCACCCCAAATATCTCAAAACCTGAGCTATATGGCAAAAAATGTTTCAGATGAAAGTTGTAGGGTTCGGAGAGGGACATATGTTGGTGACCTTGAAAATGACCCTGGCGTTAATTTTCAAGGTCAAATAAAGATCAACTTTGAATGAAACCCTCTATTTTTTTATTGGGGGATCATATTCTACAGGAAAAATACAAACTTTTTATAGGAAACGTCTTTTTTTCATGCTTTTTTTACGAATTGTGTTGTTTGTTCATGTTGTTTGAAATCTCAGATGAATCCAGGCTGTGATACATGCATTACCCTTAGCATTGGCGTCACCCGATGTGCACCACATGGAGGTTGCCGATGGGACTTTGCACATTATTGGCTCTGAAAAGGGCTGATGGTTTTAGTGGCTGGAGGTTCGATCTCGTTCTTAGATTAAATGATCGATCAGTGTCCATCTTCGTCAATGCACTTCTGTACCCGCTGGCGGTTAACTTTAACTTGAACATTTGGAAGGGTTTGGATGGAAATTGCTCGAAATTCAGCCCTAATGCTCTTCTTCATGTTCTGCACTGTTTCCGTACTAGTTAATTGAAAAGTTTAAAAATTGATGAAACAATGCTATCAGATGCAGCGCGGAACACCTGACGGCTCGTCGCGTCGGTTAGATGCTGAGGCCGAGGGTATTGCTTGAACCACAGCCTGTATCCATCTGAGATTTCAAATAACTTGACTGACAAAAGTCATAAAAAAAACTCTTAGAAAAAGCACTTCAAAAAATATTTCTAATAAAAAGTTTGTATTTTGTCACGTAGAATACGATCCCACAATAAAAAACTTGAAAATAAATGCCACGATCATTTTCAAGGTAACCAGCATATGTCCCCCTCCGAACCCTACAACTTTTATCTGAAAATGTTTTTGCCATGTTGCTTAGGTTGCGAGATATTAGGGGTGGCAATTTAAAATGGGACACCCTGTATACATACATTTAAATTTAATTTAATTTAATAAATGCAGTTACATCTTTGAGACAAGTCTTGAGTACATGGACTTAGGCTCCCCTCCTGTTCAAGCAAACACCCCCAGGATATACGGTCGAGAAGACTTCTGGAAGGACCTACCGACGCAACCGAAGATCTACTTTCGAATCGAATACGTACGACGTGTACACTTCATTTACCGATTTAACCGAAGAAGTCAACTATGACTTCGTACGATTTAGACCCTTCAATTACTTAGTCTATTTCAGAAAAAAGGTTATCCTTCTTTACCCATTCAGTTATAACAATTTAAAAAGTTCTGATAAAATAAAAACGGAACCCGGCTTTTTGAGAGAATATTTTGAAGTGAAAAGTTTGACGATGTTATAAAAGTTTTGGGAGCCGCAGGTAAGTAATGTTGTCGACTTTGGCATCCCGTATCAGCTAGCAGGATGACCGAAATTTCACTAAACCTTAGTGATCTACCAAAAATGGGGTGCTCAATGATTTCTCAAGATTTCATCATTCTAATTCTACCTTTAAGATGTGACTGAGAACACACCCTGGTCGACCAATAACAACTTATGAAGTCGTTCCACATTTTAACCTTTAATAGTCACTAGAGGTGTGATACACCCCATCCTTTTTTCGACGTTGAATAAGGCCCTGCAATTGAAAGTAAACGAGACATGTTACTCCATCTACAGATAGTTTGAACCTTCTATTGTGAACCCCAATAGGTATTATTTGAGTTCACGCGTCATTGTTAATGTGGTATCTGTTTGAGTCGACTCGTGAAAAATTGTGGGGTGTACGACACCCCGTGTGATCATTGTGCCAGAAAAAAATTCTGAGCATTTTTTTATCTGTGGATTATTCCGAGATTGCCAATACACAAGCGCTGCCATAGTTGTTCCAGAAGAAGCGACAAAAAGTCGCACATGCTATGTCGCAGTTGCGAGAGGTCGATGTGCGACATACATCGCACATATTTATATGTGCCCCGAATGTTCTTTTGGGATCGAATAATTGTCTTTTTAGTATAATGGCCTGTTTTCTTCATAATAATAGTTTTAAAAATATTTTCATATTCATATTTAACATTAAATTGACTTTATATCAGAAAAATACTATTATAATTTTTTCGTGAAAATTCCCACCTTCGATCGTGAAAATAAATATACTTTTTGGAAACGTTTGGAAAGGTCGTAAAATATATTAATACCACTTGGAATTATACTATTTCAGGTTCAAACTATTTTTTTTAGCTGAAAATTGAAACTACCATCGTATTTTTTGCAAAATAACTCAAATTTTGAGGAATTTTTTTGCAACATTTTTTTTTCACATGTAAAGTTGCAGGTTTCGAAAACTATTCACATATTCTTATAACTAGAGGTTCAAAACTTATCCCAAATTGTTTTTTTTTTGTTATTTGTCAAT
Source organism: Ocypus olens (assembly GCA_910593695.2). Classification (NCBI taxonomy): domain Eukaryota; kingdom Metazoa; phylum Arthropoda; class Insecta; order Coleoptera; family Staphylinidae; genus Ocypus; species Ocypus olens. The sequence continues at coordinate 30,113,609 of OU343061.1, read as the reverse complement.
TTAACATTAATTGACCGAAGTTCAAAGGCGTGGGGTGTACCACACCCCGAATGACTATTACGTAATTTTTCGGAGGTGTGACTATTAAGGGTTAAAGAAGCTTATTTGAAGAATTAAGACAGGCGTTATGAAAAGAAGCATTACCGGGTTTAACACATTAACTGCCAAGCTATTTTTTATTAAATGGTCATACATTGTTTTTTTGTTTTAAGTTATAATTTGTTTAGATATATAGAAATAATATATATTTCATGGTTTATTTGTATAAAAATTTATTTTATAAAAAAAATTTGAAAAAAAAATCACAATCACAATACTTTATAAACTCGTACTTCGCAACGGAGAAAGTTAAAATTTCAGGCCAATCTGCAGCAATGTGCAGTAACGCCACGCCGGTCAATCTGTAATGTAAAATATAAAAGTGTGAAAGTGTGACCGGCGACGCAGAATAATAGTTCTAAACTCAGTTTGATGTGCCGGTCACCGGTGACCCCCACGGCCCCATTGGAATAACTAGGTGTCAGTCACCGGTGACCCCCATGGCGGTTAATGTGTTAACGAAACAGAAACATTTCCCTTCCATCGTTCAGCCATTCCAGACCACTTTTTTCGCTCCATCCAACACCACTGACTATCCAAATGGTTAGTTAGAGTGGATCCAACACCATTTTCACAAAACTTAATTATTCCAGTCCTTCCCTTCGGGATGTAGATGAGACCCTAGCCATTGCAAAACATTGGGCACAAGTCCTCAATTTTGAAAAAAAACAATTTTTAAGAAACTCAGAAATCGAAAAATAGTTAAGTAAAATAAATAATTAAGAAAAATATCATTCATGTTTCAGTTTGACCCTCATTTTTGACAGAGACGCGATCAAAATCATCTGGAGGTCGCCAGGGTAGACAAAATTGTGTAAAAGAATCAAGAATGATATGAAATTTAAAAAAAACGTTTCTAAACATCTTTTTTCGCCTGCCTCTACCGAAACCATTTATTTCGGCCATAAAAATCGGGCCGAAACTACGATTTAGCGTATCTAGGGCCGAAAAAATAATATGCATAATCTAGACAACCTTCCGCGGAATATGAGTAGGCTATGCAAAAATCTGACAGTGACAGTTCAATGGTGCGCAATATAAAATTTCCTGAAACACTGTTTTTAGTTAAGGCAGACGAAAAAATATCGATTGTAACTCAACCTCAAATAAATTACGCCAACGTAGTTCAATGTGCTGTTTATTACGCTCTGCAGCATCCACATAAACGATAATAATGATAATAAGCAGATTTTGAATTAGTAAAGGAATTATAGTCGAGTGCCGTTGAAACTCTGCAATCGTTTCAAACTATCGGAAATTAAACTTAAACCTATTCCAACGGCAGTTACACAATCGTTGGGAGGCGATGGAAAACTGAAATTTAAATTGCTTTCGCCCTTTAGCGATTTTCTTTATCGTGGAAACGTTCGGAATTAGTCCGCCGATAATTTCTTCCAAAGTTCGTTAAATCAGGGCGGCGATTAAAATTGGGATAATTGGGAGAAAACGGCGGGGAGGGGGTGGGACCATGTCATTACTGAGGAGACACGCACCCCCCTCACGTTTATTACCACCGATCGATCCACCCGTGAGATTTTAACAAGACGGGAAAGGAACAGCGATGTGCAATTAATTCACATTAGCGCACGTACCACTTCCGGTGAACATTTTTGCCGCAAAACTTGAAGAGTGTAACCCCTTGCTAACCTTAATTAGGCACTCGTGATTTACTTGCGAATTTCGCAGAGAGTTTTATAAGTGGATGGAAATTGATAACACAATGTCTTCAGATGCTTTATGAGTATTTAAAAATAATGGGAACGTTAAATTTGTCACTTTTCTATGGTATCTGAAAAAAATAGTTAGCTGGTAGCTACACTTTGATAGGTGAATACGCACCCGATTATTCCAACAAAATAGTTATTCTATTTGGGCAATATTTAATTGAAAATATTTTGTCATAATCCTACCTATAACACTAGAAGATGGCGGCTAAACAACAATAGCATCAACTATAGAAACGTATTTTGAATGGTTCTTTAGAAACTCCAACAACTTCTGGCAGGAATAACCCTCTGAACACATTCACGTCGGAAACAACTTAGGTTTTTTTTTAAATCTGTTAATGGTTTTTATTGTTCATTACCACTAATATATGTAAAAACATGTTCCCATGTTTATTATTAGGTTTTTTTATTTGTGAGCAACTGTTGCCCACGCCGTTATAGGTCTGGCATTTGGGGGCTCCTTCATTTAATTTCTATGTTTTCTTCGTATAAATATTTTAAAAACGTCCTCACATTAATTAAATTAAAGACCACTTCCATAGTATACAGTTAATAATTGTTAGTAATGCACAAAAACCAATTCGCACGCAAGCACACACTATATTATTATTGTTTTTAAGTTGAACATGTGTAAAAATTTGTTAGAAACACCAATGCCCGGCGCTGGGTACTGTACTTTTTTTCCGGCCTTTGAGACAAGTCCATATGGCCAGCTCAAAGCGGTTAGGATAAGACGGAGGAACAGTTCTTCACGTCTTTCATATCTACTTCAACGTAACACACAAAACTCGGCCACTGAAAGTATGTCATACAAGAGGAATGCATCAAAGGAAGGATAATTGTTATATTTTGATGTTGGATTCTTTAAAGAAGCTGAAAATGTAATCAATATTTGTTTAGTCATTAATAGATAAGAGATGCACAGTATTTAAAGGAGGTGTAAAATTCAATGTAGACATGGTTTTCATAAATGTGGTTCTTGGTAGACTGTATAAACTGCATGAGAACAAAATATGGTTCAGGTCACCCTGACTTGCTCCATAATCGCACTCACTAGTTCGTGCTATCCCTATTTTAGTGAGGTATGAAGGGAATCATCCATGACCTAATTTCAATCGAGTGATCGTCGAAGCGTACCTACTGACCTTCATATGAAAGATGTAATCTTGTTTAGCTGGAAGCGTTGGATGTACCAGGTAATATTTACGTTGCGATCCCTTCCACGCGACTCTCATACTGTATTTGTCTGATGATATTTTCGTTCTCATTAGCTAATTTGGCCAGTTTATCCGCAGCATCATTTCCAGGGATACTACAATGTGCTTTGACCCAAATAAACAGGATTTTGATAGGGTTCAAAGAGCAACATAAGTGATTTATTGTACTAATTAGAGTGTTTTTAAAATTACCTTTCTTCAATGATTCAATAACCTAAAGACAGTCTTAGTATTTTATAAAATTTGAAAACGAAGATATTCCATTTATGTTTGATAAGCACCAGTTTAGCTAGAGCTTCCAAAAAAAAATATTGAGGAAAATTGACAAACGAAAGAGGAATATGAATTAAACAGAGGTATAACGTAGGCAATCCCCAAATAGTTCAAACTCTTGCTGGCATATGTAAATATGAAAAGAGCATTGTCGAATTGTCTGCTAATACTATTGAATATAGCCTGGTTTTCCTCTCTACACTCACCAAAAAATGTACATAATGATTCAAGAAAACTTTTTAATGAAGGTCTCATATGAGTATTTAAATATTTTACCTACTCCCACTTTGTAATTGATGAATTACCGAACTGTTTTCACCAATCATCGGCGACCCATTACGAATATATAGAGCATATATAAATGTTAAATGTTGTACATTAATGTGTAACATGTACTATTACCACTTATGTACCTCGTCCCCATATTTACCTGAGACCGGTAGCACTAACCCGAGATGCTTATACTATTTTTTGCCCGATCGATTGATTAATTAATTAATTTTTTTTATTGACATTCCGAAAATGCAAATTCTGTCATATCGGCTAATGCGCACTGGTGTGCCAAGATTTTTTATTTTTAAAAATTTAAGTTGGCACACACGTTAGGAATTGACATACAAAACGTCAGATCTTTCTAAAAGTTACAATTATTGCGTGGTCACAATGGTTTACAGCAACCAGTAAAAAACGTTATTAATTCAAAGTTATTTCCAAAATGGGACTAAAGTGGACGGAAATTGTATGTATTCATTCGACGCATCTTTGGCTGAGTTTCAGGAAGAATTTTCTAACGTTCTCATTATTTATGATGAATTTAAAAATACCTTATCATGATCTGTTATGTCTCCGTAAACCAGGAAGTGGTAGACCAGTCAAACGTTCTCAAGATGCTATTAACACAGCCCAAGAAATTTTGGAAGATGAACCTACGATTTATCCGCGTCGTTTGTCAGCAAATTAATTTATCGGTGGGAACATAATATAACTAACGTAACCTCAATATGTGTTATCAACTTAAATTTAAAAAAATAAAAAATCATGGCACACTTGAGGGTTTTTTTAATGAACTTTTCAGCGGAGTCACGGGCCGTAAGTTGATCGAACCGCCTGGAGAGCAAAGCTTGTAAATTATGAATTAAATTATAAATTATGTTTGTTCAAATTTAGAGATCTGCATTATTTTTTTCAAGGCCGGCTATGTTGAAGAATGTTATCTGTCGATTTACTAGAATTTGTGTGACTATGAAGAGAAGCTTCATCATTGATCCTACAGACCCTCCGATATTTCATTCATGTATTTGTTATTGTTTTTTTGATGTTTAATTCCTCCATCTGCGCTCAAAGTATATTTTACTTCGAATACACTCTGTATATGTGCATCTATTCTGTTGGCAAGCTCATTTTTATTTTTCATGAAGTTATCACGATAAGGATTTGGAGAGACAGGGGTAGCGTATAACTTAGTAACATTCGATTTTGGGAAGATGATTGCTGGGTGACTAGTAGGAGATGATGGTTTACGTTTTTTTGGTACCATTGTCGTGATACCTGGAATGAGAAGAGCTCACGTTACTTTGATTTTATTTCTAATATGATGGTAAGGAGAGAAACTCTGGTACATTTGTTAATAATTAGAATTTGTTTGAGTTGGTAACGTTTGAATACGAAGGTAATTTTTAACCAATTTTGCTTCATTGTATGATAAATGTTGTCGAATCAATAGATAATGTGATAAAGACGAAAAATAGCCTAAAAAATATGAATATTCAGCCTGTTCGTGACTCTGCAACATTTTTATTAATTCTTTGATAGATTTTTGTTCAATTAAAGTGAGACATCCTCTGTAGAGAGCATTATGGTCAGCTGATTTACAGTGTAAACACATTTTATGGGTGGCGGGAAGTGTACAATCACCGTCATGGGATTCCAAACAAATTTTACATTTCTTTATTCCCCTGAAATTTCTACTCAAATGGCTGAAATTAAAGCAATTATAACATTGCAGAACTGAAGGCAGATAAGTCTTGACTTGAAATCTGATGCTCAAGATACAGACATATGACCGAAGTGACGAACCAGCAAATGTGAGAATAGCTATTTCTCTAGGGATAAATTGAACAGATCCATGGTCCATAATTTTTTTCCTATTTAACCTGTGCATACTCAAAACTTTACTATCAGATACGATATTTCCCAAAATGAAAGTCTCTCCAAAGTATGTATCCAAACCCTAGATAACCCATTTTTTTTGACTAAATGTCGAGGAACATACCCAGTCATATTTTTGGATTAAAATCCTTGATTTTTAATCAAACAATTTGAAGTACGATAATCCTTAAGGACGACCTTTACTCTATTTCTCCCTATAGATATTAATTTGTTATTATGTTTTACTTCGGTAAGGCTATGTAAAATATGTCCGACACGCAGAAGATTCAGTTTAAATATTTCTGTTGAATTACTTTCAATATATACTGAAGGAAAAAAATGAAACACTTGAAATTCGTGAAATTTTGACCATTTTCAAACCGCCATAGCTCGGCGTATTTTCAATCGATGTTGATGAATCTTTGAGGGTAAAAAACTTTGAAGTATCTTCTTTAAAGTCATGCATGCGAACTTAATCGAACTTCCGCCCCCTCTAGCACCCATGTGAAAAAAAATGAAGAACGAAGTTTCTACGGAAATTTGGCACCAAGTTATGAGTGTTTGAAAAAAATGCATTTACAGCCTCTTAAAGATTTTGCTTTAGATTTTTCAAAAGATCGTCGAAATCGGTTGGATAGAAGCCGAGTTATGGCCATTTAAAAATTACCTAAATTTTCACAAATCTCAAGTATTCATGATTTCACGCAAACAATGAATGTTCATGCATACCTCAAAGAACATGCAACGAAAATTTCATTCTTGAAAACGAAAACAATTTCGGCGCGCAGAACTCATGCGTGTGGTCCAGATAAATATTAACGCGACGATAGCGTGAGTCGGTAGATTGTTCTACTGGTCGACCGCGAATGCGATTATATAATGCGGGAAGCGTGAATATAAATATTTTAGTTAAAGTTAGATTACATAGTTATTTCTGGAGTTATGCAATGCAGCACCTTGAATTAGTCGCCACTGTCATGAAGTGTAGTGTCTGTGAAAAATATAAGTCAGGAAATATTGAAGAGCGGATAATCTGCCATGAAATTTCAGGAAAGCCATTTGAAACAGTAACGTCTGACATTTGTGAATTATTTTTGTTTTAATTAATACTCAAAATTGCTAGCAATTATAAAAATTAAATGCAAAACAGCAGAAGAAATAATAGGTAAACTGAGGATTTAGATTTAGCACTTTAAAGTATAGCAACTAAGGCTTTCTTCGAAGATTTCCAATTTCGAAAGTTATAAGCTTCAAGGATTTGAAGATTCATAAGAAATCTTCAAAGATTGAAATTTCGAAGATTTGAATTTTTTAAGTTTTGACTTTTCGAAGTTTGATTTCGCGAATGTTGACAAATAAAAAAAATTATTCATATGAAATTATATCACAACTAATAAAAACGTGTAAATGTTTATTTATTATTACAGCAACTGATCCGCGTCTTGGGTTTTCGAGGTAGACATTTTGAAATTATATAAAATTTTAAATCCCAAACTGTTTAGGGTTTTGGGATTGAAAAATTGGAAAACTTCGAGACTTCACAACTTCGATTCTTCGAAAACTTCGCAACTTCGATACTCCGATACTTCGAATCTTAGCAACTTTGAATCTTCGAAGAATTCGAAAACTTCGATATTCTTCTCTTGGTTTCTTCCTATTCTTCGAAGCTTCGAATTGTTAGGAGACCTCATAGGAACACTGAAATTGTAGGAAAAGGTATAACACCGACGCAATTGTTAATAGGGCGGATACTACGAAATTACTTATCAATAATCTGTTCAAATATAAGGCAGAGACTGACGTGCATAAGAAGTAATTATAAAAGCAGAAAATGTTTAAGCAACTATAATAGAACTTGGAAAGCTAGAGATAAATTTATAGGAGGTAAAAATGTAATCGTTTGGGTGCTGGGAAAGAAACTAAGTCAGACCAGTACACTATACCCATTTGTGAAAATGAAAATGAAAATGCTAACGAATTTAGACGAAACAGTACACACTTCAGAACTGAACCTAAAATAGTTATGGAATCTAAATTCTTAATGTTAGTAGTACAAGTGATGCCTTAGTTAATCAAAATCTAAAAATTTCTAATTAAAAATATATTCGGAAGTGTGGCTCAAGCGTTAGTGAGTAGCGAACGAGGTGTCTGAAAGACCAAAAATAGAAGATACTGAACAAATTTATTGATTACATTAGATATTAAGTAACTTTATGTTTAGAATGTAGTATTTGTTGAAAGGGGAGATGTTATGAAACTTCCTAAGTGCAATGAAGTTGGTAACAAGAGCTATTGTGGCAGTTAGTATCAAAAGTGTAACTTGTTGTTGAAGCACATGAATAAAGAGAGTTAATCTAGAATTAATGTTCAAGTAATTGGTGATTAATGTAAGGATATGAGATAACATCGGGATCTGCAAAAATGTTTTTTTTTTGTTTTTTTTTTGCGTCGATTGCGAGGTCATCTGCCACCACCGTTTGTGTTAATATATCATATATTAATTGAATACAACATATGCAACAAAAATGGTTTTGTTTTCTTTTTTTATAAATTGTAATAAAGGAAGATTAATTAGAAAAGTAAAAGGATATCAACTTACCAATATCAAAGACTAAATTAAACAAGACGCATGGAGAAACGGCCACGGTTGGTGGTCTAGCGCACACTTAGTAGGACAGCATTGGCTTCGTCGTCATTGTAACATTCTACGCCCAAGAGAGCAAATCGAGTTAAAACTACAAGGTTATCATAAATTAAGGCACGTATTTTAATTTACAATATATTTTTACAAATTAAGCTAATGACAAAAAGTAATAGAAATTTAATTGCTTAAATAATGGGATTTCTTATGCTCAACACTGGTTGCCGCAAATGTTCGATATGACCACCATTTTGTAGTAAAATAACCAACAGTTCCTCCAAATTATATACAGCAGTATTCCACATTTCTGTCTGAATTGCATCAATTTTATCCCTAATTCTGCGTTTAAATTTATCTAGCATTGTTAGTAGTGTTCTAAACACCATTCCTTTTTAAACAACCTCATAAACCCTGTGCTTTTAAATTTGCTAATCGAATTACGGCACACTTTTAATGGACATAGCCTTGCTCTCAAATTCATTTTCGAACGAAATCTTTTTAACCCAGCAGTATAATATCTACAGCATTGATACTAACATTGTACTAAACCAATTCTTGCCTGAAGATCCATGTTATTCTTTATGTAATCGTTTAAATTTAGGTTTACGTGAGTTTTATTTTGAGAACAATTCTGAAAATTACGATTATTTCGTTAAACGCTGGTGTTAATGGTTGTCACAACAACTGTTTTGTTTTTCACATATACAGTAAAATACAATTATTGAAGCAACCAGATTCCATGTACTATTTGCTGCTGGCTTAAGGGGAATCTCCATACCCACGGTTTCGAATGAAAAGTAATACCGGCACATCTCGAACACTATAGGTCATATTAAAAAAAGAAAAATTGCAATGAATTCAGAAAATTCAGGAGCTTACCGATAGTTTAGTACTTTTTGTAATTTGTTAATTTTCAAAAATACCAAAATAATTACGCATATTTTTGGGCGATAAAGGAGCCGCGCTACGTGATTTATGTGACAGGCTCGCTCCGTTCGTATGAGTCGAGTGCCCTTGCCCTCTCGGCTTTCATAAACAAACACAGCTAGATAATTCAGTAAATGTATTTCAAATAGTTCCGTGCAGTTCTATTTTATAACATTATTTTCATTTCAGTTGACAGAGAGGTATTTGTGCGAAAACACTTTCGGGCGAAATAAATTGTGTAAAAATTCCACAAATAATTTCATCGAACTCTTCAGAACAATTTGGAACACATTAGAAATATGGAGCACCGCTTCCGTGAAGTCTTTTTTGCAATTTGATTTCAAAAGTTCCTAAATAATGAGGTATATTTCTGGGCGATACAGGAGCCGCGCTACGTGATTTATGTGACTGGCTCAGTCTATTCGTGTGAGTCAGGTGCCCTTGCCCTCTCGGCTTTTATAAACAACAGTTAGATAATTTAGCAATGTAATCGTATTATTTATATTATAGCCCAGTGAAATTATACCATAAAAAGGTGATCGAGTGAAATAAATCCCGGAAATTTGATATTTTTCGGCAAAGTTGTTCGTTGGTGTCTGCTGTAGTACAACATACTAAAAGTTCCGGAAATACCGATTGACAGCATCTAAATTTGGCACAATCTGCAAAAGGCGACTAAAAACAAAATGTGCTCTTCTAGTATCAAATCTACTTTATAAGGAGCCATTTTCAAATGAAGCCACGGTCTACGGACAAATAAATGAAAAAATGGTGATGTGGCCATCATGTTACTTTCTCCAACTTGATGGTATCATCGCTATGTATATTTACGTTTTCATGGATTATTTTCAATTGAAATCATATTTTAAATCTATATCGAGCGTTGTGTAAACTCTGATGAAACTGACGTTTAAAACTTCAAAATTATGAAAGATGGCAAAATTATACTTCAAATTAAAAAACTCACTTTGCTCAAAAACTAAAAAAAAACTTATTCTTTATAAGTTGTTCATTTTAGCATTCTCTACAATTGTTATTAACATAAATTTGCTGTAACTATTATCGTTTTATAATTATAAACCAAAAATAAAAAATAAATAATTTTTGTTTTCTCGAATAAAAATGATTTTATGAAAAATGTTTTCAAGGAAAAGATGTTCATTTCTTTGTTGTCTTCAATGTTTGTTTAATTGTTTTTGTGATATTTTTAATATTCAAGAAAATATTGGCAAAAAACAAAAAACAGTTAAGGTAAACACTCACTTCCAGTGTACGAAATTTTACCAAAAGCTTTTCAGTTCTTCAGATTATCAAATAAGACGTATGTTCAAAGTTTCATATCAATTGTTTAATTATTTTTTGAGATACAGCGCGCACAGCAGACACACACACACACACACAGCACAAAAAAAATTACAGAAATTGTTGAAATGGCATCTAGGGGCCCCAAAACGGATATTTCCGTAAAAAAAATTGAAAAAAATCATGTCACAATACTTTCTCATACTTCGTAACGGAGAAAGTAAAAAATGCCTTACGAAAGTACGAAGACATCACAAAAACTTCGGTGACACCGTGCGGCTTTTTTGTGGATGAGACGTATGGTTTTTTTGGTAGCATCTCCAGATGGGTTGATAGAAAATGGTCGCTGAATTATCGAGGTGAAGTACCCAAAATCGATAGAAAAAATAACAACAGCAAAAGCAGCAATCGAAAAAAAAAATTCTTTTTGGATACGGATTTGAAATTAAAACGTAATCACAATTATTACTGTCAAATCCAGGGCCAGATGCATATTGCAAAAGTCGATTTTTCTCATTTTGTCATATGGACGAAACCTGTCGATTGAGAGAGTTACCAGAGACGATTTTTGGGAAACAAAATGATTGAAAAATTAATATATTTTTATAAAAATATTTTATTAGAAGAAATCATTGATCCACGGACATGTAGTAATATGCCTATCAGGGAGCACTAAAAAACCTACGACAGAAGTCGCCTCCAAGTAAGCAACTACACCAAGATCGCCGATCCACCGAAGCTGCTGATCCGCTGATGTGAAGTCACCGTCCGGTAATTTATCAGAGTTCTTGCCGTGCATACCGGTGCTTGCCCTTCCGAACTTTGTCTGAACTATAGTGACGCATCTGTGATTTCTTTTGTGACTCTTCCGTATTTATTTTTCTTGTGACCTTTTTAGTGTAAATGTTTTCCGATTGAACATGTTATTATGTCATTTGTGTCCAGTATATTGAACTTTGTGTAAATAACAGCGAAAAGGATTTCGCGCCAATCTGACTTTATCTGCCTCTCAACCCTCTCTCCTTTTGCGTATTGATAACATAAATATCGAAATCCATTGCATTGTACTAAATGAACACGCCTTTTTTAGCATTTTCAAAATTCAGTCACGAAATAAAAATATTGGCAGACGTAACATTGACGAAACCCACTATTATTATTGTAAAGGTTAAAAATGAAATATGAACATCATGTTATTTTCTGATAAATATTTTCAAACAAAAGGTTTCTTGTATTGTCTTTAATATTTGTTTACATGTTTTTGTAATATTTTGTATATTCACAAAAAAACGAAAAAAAAGAAAGGTTAGGTAAACACCCACTTCCGGTGTACGATTTTTTACCAAAAGGTTATAATTGTCAAGTAAAGCACGTGTTCGATGTTGCTTGTAATTTTTGAAATAATTTCACGATCACAATACTTTCCCGTACCTCGTAACGGAGAAAATACAAATTATAATTTTGTCGGAAATAAAATTTCGCCACGAAAATATTTCTTGAAAGTCGATCAGATTAGTATGTGTTCCCGACTGTCGGCTCAGAAACTCGAGTATCGAATTTCTTGTTATGTTTGTTTGTATTATGTAGATAATTTCGAGTCCACGTGGACTGGAAAGATGCATGTCGCGGCGTCAATCGCCAATCGGAGACGACGAAGTGCGATAAATTACAATTTGAAAAATTACGACGACGTTTCATTTATCTATCCTCTTTCTTTGCACATAAAAATGTATTCGGATCGTTTCACGTTTGTGTTTATTTGACTAAGGCAAGAAGTATGTTAACGCCCATTTCATGTTGAATACAAATCCAAGCGGGAGTTTAGCCTACACTTTGTTTCATTATTTTCTTATAAATACTAATTTTTAGGGAAAAAATCTTAAACTTCCGGGAATTTCCTGACTGCACTAAACACGTTTCCGTTTTTTGTTTTCCTCTAGAAACCACAGTTGTCGAGAAAAAACTGTAAAACTTTTACATTATAAGTCCCATATAAAGCGGTGCCATCTACTGAGCCAGAAACACACCAAAGAGGTCTACCGATTCCCCTTAATTTCTTAAAATTATAGAAACATTTCAAGTATACCCCTTACTTTATGATAACCCTATACATCTAGTCCAGACCAGAAACACATGGTGCTCGCATCTCCGTAGCTTTACCCTCACTTCGATACACTGTTGCTCGAGCCGCCATCAATGTTGATTCATCCATTCGGTGGGAGAAGACTCCACTTAAAGAAACGATTTTTTAACTGCAAATACTGTGCCTCACAAGCCACTCAATCCGGCGTCGGGCAACCCGATGTCTCGGTAAACATTTGAGCCTGTAATCAGGTGCCGAACATCAACCTGAACATGTGAATAACCACATTATAAAGAATAAATTTTATTTCCTGACCGGATCCAAGGTCAACTTTGCAAAATTTTTATCATAACTTCATACCATCTACTTAATTTTATTCTATTAAATGTTATCAGCCTCTCATTGAAGTCGGTTTGTATGCTTTTAATTCCGTATTCATTATTTTCTACATTTGTATATTTATTTGGTTTACAAGAAGCAATACTTTTAAGGTATGTATTTCTTTTTATTTTTCTGATACCGGAATTTCAAATTAATCACTGTTTTCTAGGTTACATTTTACAATTGAAAATTGTTTTATTTTTTTAAGTTGAGCAAGATAAATGGTAATAAAATGACGTACGTCCCAGTATTTAGTTGAAATTTTATTTTTCTGAACTAGTTTCGGATAATATCCATCTTCAGCAGAAAAAACGTCTAATAAATGTAAAATATGTTTTGGTTTTGGATATATTCCATGTTGTGTTTGATATGAGGTTCTGTTTTTTGGTTCTGTTTTAATTATCTTAACGTGGGTGTTGTTCTGTCGTTGTGTATGTGTGTGTTATTAATTATATTGTGTGTGCCTGGAATTATAGTAAATTAATTGGTTCTGTCCGCGTGGTTGTGGTATTTTTATACTCGATAAAAATACCACAACCACGCGGACAGAACCAATTAATTTACTATAATTCCAGGCACACACAATATAATTAATAACACACACATACACAACGACAGAACAACACCCACGTTAAGATAATTAAAACAGAACCAAAAAACAGAACCTCATATCAAACACAACATGGAATATATCCAAAACCAAAACATATTTTACATTTATTAGACGTTTTTTCTGCTGAAGATGGATATTATCCGAAACTAGTTCAGAAAAATAAAATTTCAACTAAATACTGGGACGTACGTCATTTTATTACCATTTAAACATTACCCAGTAATCATGGATTACAACACCAACAATTTGAGCAAGATAGCTTGGAAGCTTATTTTCATTCTGGAATCAGAAACTAAAATTGAACATTCAATGCATTCCTGCCTATTATTTTTCTGTGAGAAATATCTAGATTAATGGGATTAATCCTGACGTATATGGGAAATTAGTTATATGCTTTCACAATACGCAAGGTGTGTAGTATACGGGAAGGCCTTCTGTTCTTATCGAACATGTTTTGGTAAATGTACGTGATAGAGTTGAAATTATAATATAATTTGAGATATACATAACCTGAATATAAATTATACACAGGGTGCCCGTTTTTGGAGCTCAAGCATGGATATCTCGGTTATTTGAAGAGATACAAGGTCGGTTAATCAGGAGTGTAACATAATGCCGTTTTGAAACATAAAATATTCCGACTACTTCCGAAGATATCCGAAAAAAATCGAAATTTAAAAAAAATGTTTTTATTTTTTGCGATACTATTTATAGAGATACTTCAAAACAATTGACACTTTACCATTGCCAGTTTGTACGCTCTACAACGTGGTGATATAATAATAAAAATTCGACGTTTCGATTTTTGGGAAACATCATCAACTTTGATTTTTCTTATGGGTGCCATCTTGTTTTTTTACATTTTCAAATACAGATTTTTTCTGATTACGGTGATGTGTCATGTGTTGGAGTTTGGTCTAGCAAATTAATGGATATGCCAAAAATCCTATTTTTGCAAAGAGTGCCTTGGAAATGACAGCTACACTTTTGCTTAATAAAGTAATTTAATAAACAATAATACAAAACTAACGCAAACTTGTTTTCCATTCCCATTTCATTATAAGATATAAAAAGTAGAAAAATATTATTCAAATTCATAACATAGAATGAAATTAGAGAAATAAATAAATTTAAAAAAAAATTATAAGAGGTGCTCGAATGGCTCACTATCCATCTCCTAGCATAGCTGTATGCGTCTTCTTAAATTTTGTATTGATCTTAAAACATCCCTTCTTCTTATTTTGGTCCTTAAAGTTGTAATGATATTTCTTCGCAAGTCATTGATATCGGTGGGTACAGATTTATAAATCATGTTTTTCATAGCTCCGCATAAATAAAAATCTAATGGAGAAAGATCTGGCAAACGTGCCGGCCAACGTACGTCCCCACTATTTGAAATAACTCGGTCGGGAAATATTTGAAAGCTTTGAGCTCCATCTTGCTGGAACCAAAGGCTATTTAAGCGGTTGATGTTGTCATCGATGTAATCGGTCAGGTAAGTCATTAAAAAGTGCAAATACCCATCTGCAGTCAAATTGTCTTCGTAAATGTACGGGCCAATGATCTTATCGCCAAATAAACCAAATAAACCAAATCATACATTTAGACGGATTTTCAACGGACCATACATGTTCATTGTGACGATTGAACATGCCTGTGTTGGTAAACTTGCACTCATCTGTGAATATCACGTTGGAAAGAAAAAGGGGATTTTGCAATAACAGCATAATAATGTTCGTACAAAACGTTACTCTTCGTTCAGTGTCTCCTGGATGTAAAACTTGCGTGATATGAATTTTAAAGGGGCGATACTTATGTTTTTTCAAAACTCTCCACACTACCTGACGAGATACATTAATTGTTTCTGCTATAGCCCTTGTCGAAGTAGAAGGATTATTTTGAATCTAATGAAGAATTAAATTTACAACCGTTTATTATTTTTCAGAAGGTTTTAACATTTTACTCACTGCTTGTAAAATTTCCATTTCATTTGCGTTGGGCCTATGAACCCGTATTCTAGGCTTAGAGAATGCACCAAACTCAGCTAAATTTTTATGAAGAATCAGAAAATAATTTTCAGCAGGTTGTTGCTTTTCTGAATACCGCTGAAGGTATGTTTCCGAAGTAACTTTCACATTTCGATGCGATGCGTAATAAAGTTCTAGCATATCGCGGTTTTCTTCACTTGAAAACAGCATTTTGTTATAAATGTATTCCAGTTTTGGAACTGTAGGTCAGGATAAACGAAATTAAGTCGAAGTGTCAAAAATTGGTTTATTAAACAAAAGTGTAGCTGTCATTTCCAAGGCACTCTTTGGAAAAACTGGATTTTTGGCATATCCATTAAACTGCTAGACCAAACCCCAACACATGACACATCACCGTAATCAGAAAAAATTCTGTATTTAAAAATGTAAAAATACAAGATGGCGCCCATAAGAAAAAACAAATTTGATGATGTTTCCCGAAAATTGAAACGTCGAATTTGTATTGTTATATCACCACGTTGTAGAGCAGGCATGTCAAACTCGTTTACCACCAAGGGCCACATCAAATATTACACACAAGCCGCGGGCCGCATTACCAACAAAAAAAAAACTACAATTGAAACCAAACAGATATTTTATTAACATAGTAATTACAAACAAAATAATGTATAAGTATAAAAAAACCTGTCTTTTCAAAGTAATAATAATTAAATAAAACTGCATAAATATATCATATCATTTTTTTGAAGAAACTTCGCTACGTTTATCATGAACCAAATCTTCAAAATTTGGTAGAATTTGTTGAGCTGTAGCTATTTTTAAAATGGATTGCACGTGCTGGTTTGTTAATTTTGATCTTTCCGCCGATTTATTATTTTACAAAGTTGAAAATAGTTGTTCCATATATTTTTATTTCAATATGGAACTGAATTTCGATTAATTCCAGTTGTAAATTATCATCAACAGTTTCAACATCAATTGATAGAGAAGTAAATAGCTGAAACTGATTTTTGCATTTATTGAAATCCAAAAATCTTGTTTCGAATTAATTTTCTAATAATTTAATTTGTTTGGCATATTCTGAATATTCTGAAAATGTCAATTCTGGTAATTTTTGTAATAATAGGTCTCAAATATAGATATTATTGACTTCAGTTGTTTCCTTAAATTCCCGGCTATATCATCAATTCTGCTTGCAACGGTGTTTCGAGTTAAGCTAATATTTTTGATTTTTTTAAATTGATCTGGACACAAAATTTCTGCAGTTTTAATAATGCATTCGTAAATACATTCCCCTTCATTTATATATGAAATTTATTACTTTATGACACTTATAACAAAATATGATGTCTTGGGAAAATTTGTTGATTAAGTGAAAAATAAAATTTTCACTTTGTATGGAAATATTTTTTTAAATATTTGATACCAACCTTGCCGGGCCGCAGATAACTTGTAGTCGGGCCGCGTGTTTGACATGCCTGTTGTAGAGCGTACAAAATGGCAATGATAAAGTGTCAATTGTTTTGAAGTATCTCTATAAATAGTCTCGCAAAAAATAAAAACATTTTTTTGAAAATTTCAATTCTTTTCGGATATCTTCGGAAGTAGTCGGAATATCTTATGTTTCAAAACGGCATTATGTTACACTCCAGATTGGGCAACTTTGCCCTAATTCAACCGACCTTGTATCTCTTAAAAAAACCGAGATCCCCATGCTTGAGCTCCAAAAACGGGCGCCCTGTATTTATTTACAGTACATTGAGTGCAACTTATTGTCACACTTACATTATCCTACCCCCTTGGATGTTACTGTTTATGGAGCGGCATATGCCTATAAGTATGCAGCAGTACGCGATCACCTATTTCCGATCGTTCTGTGTACAGTGTGTTAAAATTCGATGCATTAGCATCGTTATGTCGGTAACTTTAAGAGATAGAGAGTTGGCTAAATAAAGACAAAGTTGCACATTTTAAAGCCAAATAATTTGTTGAAAATAAATTTAAAATATTTTGACTACTTCCGGATATATTCTATAAAAACCGAGAAAGTTAATTTTGGTTTTTACTTTTTTACGACTTTATTACTGGTTATTTTGAAAAACAAAGAGCACTTTTGTAAGCTCTTGCTGAAAAGAATTGTATTTTTCAAATACAACGTTTCGTTATTTAGATATCCACATCAACTTTGTTTTTTTTACGGACCTGGATTTTTATTTCATTTTTAAGTAGCCTTCACCTTCCAACACTGGTAATAGGTCATACTTGTCACTAAATTGTTTGCTGTAGGAGTTATTTAAAATTTAACCAACTATCTATATCTTAGAGTTACTGAGATAGCAATGCATTACATTTGTAACACCCTGTATGTCAATGCACTAATATTTATGTAGGTTCCATCCGGTACGGAAGCTGAAGGTGTAAAACGCTCTTAGGATATCGTATTTTTTATCAAGTTATTAACCCTCACGTAACTCAACACATCAACAAATAACTAAATGTTAGCCTCGTTATACACCTTAATTAACCTAACCCCTATTCAAATAATAATTAATCTTAAGAAAACCTCACTTGTTGCAGATGCATTAAATTTAACCCATATTCGCTTATACAAGTAATTTTTAAATATTTGTAACTTATCCCCTTTCTTTATCTACAAAAGAAAATCACTAGAATATAATTACATTCCAAGATGGCTAGCGCCAATATTTATCCACTCGCGAGCGGTGTGAATGGGTCGGAATAGTAATTTTAATTTAATAAATGGACATGATTTGATTGGATTTTTAATGAGATCGCCTAGGGATTCAATTATCGCCATCAATATCTATCCTTCGCCCCTCCGTCATCGCTTTTCCAATTAAGGGTGAAGATCAGAGGCGCTCGCTATTCCATTTACTTAATTAGCGGAAAGGGGAACAACGCCAGATCACCCACGGACATTTGCGCCAAGGCTTAAATTCGTGTTTTTCTTCCCGTCTGTTTCTTTCAAAATGTGTCACAGTTAATGAATTGATTCAGGGATTCCAGTACAAGATATCCCGAGGACACTCGACAGAAGTCAAACAGTGACGAAAGAGGGAGGATTTTGTTGAGATATATACGGCGTATATACTTTTAATGATTAATTAATATTAAAAGTTTTCAATTCGAATTGAATTATTGATTTTAGAAGTGTTTCTTTGATCAATTATTCTTTACAGAGGGCTTTTCCGTGATGAGCTGTAAAGTAAGCAATGCATAAATTAGATTAACTCTTATACAGTGCATTTTATTTAAGTGTGGCCATAGGGATTTGCATAGTAAAAATTGTACCCCATGTTAACTTTTGTTGCCGTGCAAATTTGAAACATTTTTTTTGTTTTTATCAATGAATCAAATATTTCTCTACGAAATGTTCATTGTTTGAAGGATGTAAACATGTTAGAATTCTTTATATTCGCTTTCAAAGTTGAAATTAATAACACAAATAATTAAGCCAAAAAATCAACTTGGCGTAAATGTTATAATGTTTGCTGTCAAGTAAATGTTATAAAATCGCACGAATGTTTGTTAATGTGATTTTGTCAAGAAAATATCTGTTTATACCATTGAAGAACGAGCAGAAATTGTAACAGCATACATAAAGTCGATAAATTGCGGACAACTTCGCAGCGGCACATCCAAATCGTCGTTCTATTCCTAGTATGACTACAGTGCTTAAAATGTACGAACATTTTCCGAGATAAGCCCGAAAATCTTGAGGAGTTAAAGATAAGAATTACAGAAGCTTGCAACTCCATCACAGTGAGAAAGTTGCAAAATACTCGAAGATATTTTTACGATCGGTTGGGTTATTGTTTAGCAATGGAAGGAAAGCATTTTGAACAATTTCTTTAATAAATATTTATGTTTATATTGTGTATTTGTTAGTTTTATTACTTCAATAAATCAAAAATACATTAACTAAACATGTTTACACAGATTTTAAAAACTTTGTAACTTACTCAATTCTATGACCACAGCTATAATTAAAGAAAAACGTTCTGTACGCATGCCGTAACACCTTCTGTATATTTTTTAGTAGTAGAAAGAGGCTTTTCCTTTAAAAACACAACACGCTTTACCTTATAATCTTTACTTTTCAATAAGCATTATGACATTTACGCCAAGTTGATCTTTTGGCTTAATTATTTGTGTTATTAATTTCAACTTTGAAAGCGAAAATAAAGAATTCTAACATGTTTATGTCCTTCTAACAATGAACATTTCACAGAAAAATGTTTGATTTATTGATAAAAACAAAAAAAAAATGTTTTAAATTTGCACAACAAAAGTTAACATGGGGTACAATTTTTACCATGTAAATCCCTATGGCCACACATAAATAAAATGCACTGTAGAACAGATGCCAAGAAATGTATTCTTTCGTTTATCATCTTTAATTGTTCAAGAGCTGGCGATGATTAGTTTCAAAACTTTTACAATGACTATTGTCGATCCTGCAATTGCAGAAAAATCGTAGACCGAGAGTTCTGTAAGGTATGGAAACAACACATTTGGTTTGTTTACTTGGTCGGGCTGGTTTCGACATTTACTTCACTATCAAAGAATGCATGAAATGGGAACCTAACTCAAGAAATGTTCTAGAAGCCATGGAGGTTTAAAAATCTATTAAGAAGGGAGAAATCAGATCAAGCTACAAACAAAAAATAATATTTTAATCGCCGGACTTTCCCATAATTAAGAGAACTATATAAATTGTAAGACCTTAGTCAAATCTGTATTCGATGTAATCTGCTTTGAGAATGGTTATAAGAAACCGAAAACATAAAATACAGTGGAACCTCGCTTATACGAAGTCCACTTATACGAAACACTCAGTTATACGAATATTACTCTTTCCCCGGCGATACTCCCATAAGGCACATCCACTTATACGAAGGGATGATCGGTTGCTCAAGTTACATTTTATTCAGTTATACGAAGGAAGCACGGGGTCTTCTGCGATTCGTTTACGATAGGACCGGTTTCCTTCCCTCCACTCATCCACACTTCTCTTTCGCTCACGTATTTTGATTTTTCAGAAAAGCCCGTCGTTCTGTTGTGTTTGCAGTAGGTGCCTGTTTTTGTTTTTCGCGGATTAACAAAGTGTGTAGACAATGATTAAGAAAATATCAAAATTTGTTGTAGGGTTTTTGAGAAAATGAACAAAATGTAGTCGGACGTTTGCGTTTTTCAATGCAACCATTTTTATGAAAAAATCCAGAACAACTAGAGATAACGTCTTTTTAGATTTTTTCTTTAATTTACAGCTACATATGTCTGAAACATTTCCTGCAAAATTTATTAAAATTCGTCAAGGGGTTTTTGAGAAATTAAAAAAAAATTAAAAAAATCACTGAATAAAACTCTTACTATGTTTTTTACCACAATTTATTTGATGTATGTACAAATATTTCATATACATACATATCACGACTTAAGTTTCGACGTTTTACTGTCATTATCAAGTGAAACAATTAATGGAAGACTTTACATTTATAGTAAGTGTTTTATTCAGTGATTTTATAATGAATTACCACGTAGTAACGGTCGCAACCATCACCATGAATAAAAAACAATTAGTCGAACGTTAGCAATTTTTAGCAAACTTTGTTAAAAAAAATTCGGAAAAATTAGTAATAATTTTTTTTTGATTTTTGTTTTATTTTATACTATATATATGTCCTGGATATTTCCAGAAGTATTTATTAAAATTCGTTGCAAAATTTTTGAGAAAATGAAGAAAATTTATTCTATTGTTTGCAATTTTTCAAAACAACGATTTTGATGAAAAATTCCGAAAAAAACTAGTGATAACATCTTTTTGGATTCTTGCTTTGTTTAATAGGTATATATGTCTGGAATATTTCCTAAAACATTTATTCAAATTCATCAAGGCATTTTTCAGAAAATTAAGAAAATCTTGGCGAATGGTTGCATTTTTCAATGCAGAGATTTTGATAAAAAAATCCGGAAAAACTAGTGTTAACGTTTTTTTTTTATTTTTCTTTTGTTTCATATCTGGAATATTTTCAATAAAATTCATTACAGGGTTTTTGATAAAATCCAGAAAATCTAATCGTACGTTCGTATTTTACAAAACAGAGTTTGATTCACAAATCCGGGAAAACTTTAGAATATTTTCTGAAAATTTTATTAAAATTCACTAAGGGGTTTTTGAGAAAATTAAAAAAATATAGCCAAACGTTACCTTCCCTGTGTTCCGGGTGCTGTGGTATGAATTTTATTTTTTTATTAGTACTATTAATATTATTATTAGTATGGGGTTGAAAATTAGGGGTGGGCATGTAACAACTTATTAGTATGATCGTGCTTTTATTCCCATTAGCGTTTTTAATTGTTTTATGGCCAATTTTGAGGAAATAACTTATTTTAAAATCTTACACCCATAAAAATATAATCAATATATTAAAGGGTAAAAATAGTGCCCACCCGCCGCCCTACGGTTCTACCTAACTTTATAGCATTGCAGGATAGCATTATTTAATAAATATAAAACCCGGGCTACTTTTCCTTATCCTCTACGAAATATTTGACTCGCAGATGATGGACATAAACAACATATAAAATGGCAGCAAATTGAAAATTTATAAGAGTTACAATGCATTCGCTTTTAAACAGTACCAAATTTTTTTATTTTTTTTTTT
The DNA here is from genome assembly GCA_910593695.2 of Ocypus olens. Lineage (NCBI taxonomy): Eukaryota > Metazoa > Arthropoda > Insecta > Coleoptera > Staphylinidae > Ocypus > Ocypus olens. The sequence continues at coordinate 30,091,521 of OU343061.1, read as the reverse complement.
ATTTTTATTTTAATTAATTAAAATGTTTAATTTTAACTTTCATTTAATTGATATAGTAGGTTAAGTGGAAGAGCAGTTAATAGTTGAATAAACTAACTGAACTTCGCCTACTCTTGTAAATTTAATTTTTGTAATTACCTTTTCATTAATAAAGACAATTTATTATTATTATTATTAAAAGAAGGCTGCTAATAAATTAAATAAGAAGCATATAAAATATGATAATCGTATGAATGTCAAATTGGCTGTACAGACTTTGTGTTGCAAAGAGCACAGCAAAAAGATAAAATAAACGCTAAAAACTACACAGGAACATATTGTTGTAACATATATAAACATTTTCCCACATTAAAGACATTTTCTTGATTCATTTGTATTATTTTAAATAACCTTTTACAAAAGCAAACTCGCCAGCAGAGAACAGCTGATCGTTTGAACTCCGTCGACCGCCATACATGCACTTATACAGAACACACTTCCATTGGAGAAAAAGAGACAAAAGTTGCTTCACCGTACGTTCAGAAGACGCCATATAGACTAATACAAATATGGGAAAAGTAACTATTCGTTACTGGAGTACTCGGTACACGACGAGATCTGAAGTGATCCGAAGTAACGAATATCAAAATTATTCGTGATTGTTAGTTCATTTCGTTTTAGTCATGCGGAGCGCCGATCGCCACATGTAAACACATTGTAAATACCTACTTATTTCGATTCCACATGCGAGCAGGTATTTTAACAAGTATTCTATAGATGATGTCCTTTTTCTTTAAGTAAATGTAGGTATGAAAAATATCTGTTAACAATGCATTACAGTTTTACTAGGCAATTTATATTTGAATTACTTGCATATAAATGTGTTATTCCCCAAAAAAGTTATTCCCCGAAAATAAAATTGACACCCGAGGCTATAAAAGGAAACTCGAGTATTATATAGTTGTTCCAATAAGCGTCGTATAAAAAAGTGATTTTGTGAAATGCACAGTATCAAATTTCAGTTTTATTTAATAATTTACTTGTATCAAAAATAGGTGAGAAGTAGATATCCTGAAAATGTAATTCAGTACATACAATAAAACAATGTAATAATGCTGACTTGCGAGTTGCACCACACTCGGTTATGATGATGATTTTTTTTAAATGGTGATGTGGCCATCATGTTACTTTCTCCGAATTGATGGCATAATAGTTATTTATATTTTTAGATTCATGATTTATTTTCAATTTAAAGCATATTTTAAATCGAGCGTTTCACATGATCGAATGATTGCAACGTCAAAATTATGAAAGCTACAAATCACAAATTATGTTTCAAAGTCCAATAATCTTTACCGTAAGTTTACTGAAAAACTAAAAATAATACTAAAAATGTCTTGAAATGGATTTCTAAAAATAGTCCTGATTAAAAAGTCCTAAAAACCTAATTAAAGTCCTGAACAAGAAAGTCTTGAAAAAAGTCCCGATAAAAAGTCCTGATAAAAAGTCCCGAAAGAAGAGTCCTGACAAAAAAATCTCTTTAAAAACAGGTCCTTCAAAAAGACCAGAAATAAAGTCCTGAAAAAAGTGTTCTGATAAAAAATGTCTTGAAAAAAGTTTTTCAGGAACAGTTTTGGAAATAAAGTCTGGAAAAAGGAGTCCTGTTAAAAAGTTGTGAAAAAGAGTAGTGAAAAAAAAACCTGAAAAAAGTACTGCAAAAAGAGTCCTGAAAAATTAAGTCTTTAATAAAACACCAGAAATAAATGTCCTTAAAAAATCCCGAAAGTAAAAGTCCCGAAGGAAAGTCCTAAAAAAAAGTCCTAAAGAGTCCTGATAAAATATCCTTAAAAATTGTCCTGTAATAACAGTCTTGAAAAAGAGTTATGAAAATAATAAATGAAAATATCCATAAAAATATCATTAAAATAGTCCTGAAAAAGTTTTGAAGAAATTGTCCTGAAAAAATCCCAGAAAGAGTCTTGAAAAAAAGTTCCGAACAAAAAGTCCTGAAAAATGTCCTGAAATATAATACTGAAAAAAGTCCTGTAAAGAGGGCTTGAAAAAAAATTCCCGAAAAAATAATTTTGAAAAAATGTAAAAAAAAAATGTCCTGAAATATAATACTGAAAAAAGTCCTGTAAAGAGGGCTTGAAAAAAAATTCCCGAAAAAATAATTTTGAAAAAATGTAACGAAGAAAATTCTGAAAATAATGTTGAAATGAAGTCTTGAACAAGAGGTTCTTAAAAAAGTCTCGAAAAAAGTCCTAAAGGAACAGTTCTGGAGAGAAAATCTTGAAAAACGAGTCCTGACAAAAGCCGTGAAAAAAAGTCCTGAAAAATGGTCTTCATTCAAAATACCAGAAATAAATGTCCCAAAAAAGTCCTGAGAGAAAGTCCTAAAATAAGTCCTGAAGAAAGTTCAGATAAAGAGTCCTGATAAATTATCATAAAAAAATTGTCCTGTAGGAATAGTCTTAAAAAATTGCCCCGAAAATAACATGTTTAAAAATAAACAAAAAAGATTCTCAAAAAAAGCATTGTAAAAAGTCTTTAACAAGAAATTGTCCTGAAAAAGAAGTTTTGAAAATAGTCTTGAGAAAAATACTAAATATATACTTAAATTGTCCAAAAAAGGTCAAAAAAATATTCTAAAAATTGTCATGTAGAAAATTCTGAAAAATTTGTTCTGAAAAAAATCCCGAAAATAAGTCCTCAACAAAGGATTTTTAAGAGAGTTCCGAATATGTCCCGAAAAAATGGTGATGTGGCCATCATGTTACTTTCTCCGACTTTATATTTACGTTTTCATGGGTTTATTTTCAATTTAAATCATATTTTAAATGTACATCGAGCATTGGGTAAACTCGGATGAAACTGACGTCAAAATCATGAAAGATGGAAAAATTATACTGCAAATTCAAAAACTAGGTTTACTCGAAAACTAACGAGATTTCGAAAAAAACTTATTCTTTATAAGTTGTTCATTTTGGCATTCTCTACAATTATTAGTCACATAAAATTGCTGTAACTATTATCGTTTCATAATTATAAACCAAAAATTTAAAAAAATTAATAAATTTTTTTCTCGAATAGCAATGATTTTATGAAAAATATTTTCAAGCAAAAGCTATTAATTTCTTTGTTGTCTTCGATGTTTGTTCAAATATTTTTGTGATATTTTTTATATTTAAGAAAATATTGGCAAAAAACAAAAAACAGTTAAGGTAAACACCCACTTCCGGTGTACGAAATTTTACCAAAAGCTTTTCCGTTCTTCGGATTACCAAATAAGACGTATGTTCAAAGTTTCATATCAATTGCTCTATTGGTTTTTGAGATACAGCGCACACAGACAGACACACACACACACACACACAGACACACACACAGACACACACACACACACACAGACACAAAAAAAAATTTTCCAGAAATTGTTGAAATGGCATCTAGGGACCCCAAAACGGATATTTCCGTAAAAAAAATTTTTGAAAAAAAAATCACGATCACAATACTTTCTCGTACTTCGTAACGGAGAAAGTAAAGAATATCCTGTTAATAAAAATCCTGAAAATAAAGGTCCTGAAAGAAATAGGCCTAAAAATAAGTGTTAAAAAGTCTCGAAAAAGAATCCTCGAAAATACATCCTTTAAAAATGTCCTTAAAAAAGACCTGATAAAAGTTCTGAAAACATTGTCCTCAGTCCCAAAAAGGCTAAAAGAACAAAAAACTGTTAAGGTAAATACGGAATTTTACCAAAAGCTTTTCAGTTCTTCTGATTATCAAATAACACTCATGTTCAAAGTTTTGTGGTCATTTCTATATTAGTTTTTGAGATACAGCGCGCACAATACACACAAACAGACTGTTACATAGAGAAAAATGGTGATGTGGCCATCATGTTACTTTCTCCCATTTGATGGAATCGTTATTTATATTTACACTTTCATGGTTTATTTTCAATTTAAATCATATTTTAAATGTATATCGAGCGGTTTGCTGGATTGGATGAACCTGACGTTTAAACCGTCCAAATTATGAAAGATGAAAATAACAAATTATACTTAAAATTTTAATAGTCAGTTTACTCAAAAACTAAAAAGATTTCGAAAAAACGTATTTTTTATAAATTGTTCACTTTGGCATTCTTTACAATTACAATTTAATAAATTTATCGTTTCATAATTAAAAACCAAAAAATTACAAAAAAATGGTTATTATTATTTTTCAAAAACCATACATTTTACGAAACATTTTTTCAAACAAAAGATGTTAATTTCTTTGTTGTCTTCAATTTTTGTTTAAATGTTTTTGCGATATTTTTCATATTTAAGAAAATATTGACAGAAAACAAAAAACAGTTACGGTAAACACCCACTTCCGGTGTACGAAATTTTGCCAAAAGCTTTTCAGTTCTTCGGATTATCAAATAAGGCTTATGTTCATAGCTTGATGTTAATTGGTGTAGTAGTTTTTGAGATACAGCGCGCACAAGCAGACATGTATACATTAGAACAGGAATGCATATTGAAATAAATTGTATACCATTTTCTCGTATCGTGTAATACAAGAAATCAAATCTTGAACAACAAATTGGATGAAAATAGGACACGCTCTATTTCTATCCTAGATCTAGTATGCGAGCATGCGCATTTTGAATTTATATCGCTCGTCTGCGATATAACCTAAAATTGTAGCACGTGAGTAGTGTTTGTGATACAGTTTACTCAGAAACCAAAGAGATTAAGAAAAAAACTGATTCTTTATAAGTTGTTCAACTTGGCATGCTCCACAATTATTATTAGATAAATTTGCTGCAACTATTATCGTTTCATAATTATAAACCAAAAATGAAAAAAAAAATAGTAAATTTTTTTCTCCAATAAAAATGATTTTATGAAAAATATTTTCAAACAAACCATAATCATTTCTTAGTTGTCTTCAATATTTATTTGAATGTTTTCGTAAAATGTTCGATATTTAAAAAAATATTGGCAAAAAACAAAATACGGTTAAGGTAAACACCCACTTCCGGCATACAGAATTTTACCAAAAGCTTTTCAGTTGTTCGAATTATCACATAAAGCTTATGTTCAAAGTTTCATGTTAATTGTATTAGTTTTAGAGATACAGCGCGCACAGACACACAGAGACACAAAAAAAAATCCAGAAATGGTTGAAATGGCATCTAGGGACCCCAAAATGGATATTTCCGTAAAAAATAATTTGAAAAAATTTTCACGATCACAAGACTTTCTCGTACTTCGTAACGGAGAAAGTAAAAAACCTTATTGAATACATTTTTGATTAATACGTTTTTTTTTTTCCGAAAACACAATTAATTTTCACCATCGAAAAATATACAAAAGTTTGCCGTGTTAAAATAATCTCCGCTGATCACTCGAGTACAAACTTCGAAGGAATACTGTAACGACGTATCAACAGCTATCGCTAAGGATACCCGTACGGATTTAGACTTCTATAAGTACTCAGTAACGAATACAAAGTAACGATTAGTTACAAGTACCGAAAAGTAACGGAAATCTGCATCACTACTATCGTCCCTCGCATCTATACAATCAGTATCATCACTTAATTGATTTATATTCTCCATTTTTTACGGCCTTTAAGACTGTAAGATTGTTTGTCCAGAGAGTTTATGTTAAACATGTGTCTATTATCTATAATTGTATAAATGCCTTATTTGTATCACTTGTCATCTGTCATTTGTCCTTTTGTTCTTGTAGATTTATTTTTATTTATTATTTTGTAGATTTATTTTTATTATGTTTTATAATTAATTGGGTAAATAAATTAATAAATGCCTGTTAATAATTTCTACATTTTTAAATAATTAATTGAAAAAATGCCTTCATTTGACCAAAATTTTGTAAGTAAAGTTAAAGTTGGTATGGAGGGTGGTGGGTGGGCACTGGGTAATGCTTCTTAAATACGCTTGCTCAAGTATGCAACACCTGTCACTGAATCGAAGAAGAAAGCTCCAATGATCCAATCTTTCCAAATTACGCTGCAAACCATGATGGGTTTGGCATCATGTTCTTTTGATTCTGACAAGTAACGTATATTTTGTCGATTAACATCTTTCGACACAAAAAAAGTCCTCTTCATCGCTGAACAAAATCTCGCTTATAAAGACACATTTCTGTTCATAAAGATCATTTCATTTGATGTACGATATACGTTTATACCGATGCCATTAAAATACTGCGAATGCTGTTTTTGGACACACCTGTATCAGCATTCATGCGCGGCCAAGATTTCCGAGGACTTTGTTGAAATTGGCAAAGAACTGCAACCGATGTTGTTTCGCTCGTGTACCATCGTTGGAGACGACTACGTTATTTATCTTCGGCAGAAATTTTTACACCAATTTCTAAACTCAAGAGAATATGGTTGAAATTAGCGGCCACTTCCTCCACCATACATCAAAATAGGCGCCAGCCCACACTCCAAACAGTTGAACAGGTTAAACATAAGTCAGGATTTTTATGTTTACTATTTTGTCGGCGAAAGAGTCACTTGTGTTTATTTTTCTCATTCATGTTTATCCACTATTCTATTTCATTCTACCACAAAACTTTTAAAACTTCTAAACTGAGGCCTACGGTACGATACCAATTGTCATGAGACTAACCAACTAAGCAATAGTTTGAAGAATCAAGTCGGCTAAAGAGAAGAAAATGGGACAGACTAGATGTAATCTTAGACAAATTAAAAAATAATTCTACGAAACATTCAAGAATTCAATAATATACCAAAACACAAATTCCGTAAACTAAAATTTGACCACGAAAGCCGAATTCCACCTTTATTCTAGAACTATATTACTTTATTTATTCTACACTGCTCAACATTTGAACTGGTACACTTACAAGAACATATATAAAAAGCAATTTACTACTTTTTGAGCAACACTTTTAGGGCAATGAATTAAAAGAATAAAACTTAAATTACGAATTTCAAATGTTTTAAAAGAAAAATAACAAAATCTTCATTTTAGTATTACAGAAAAGTTTGCTCTGGAAATAAATGATAACAAACACTTAAAGATGAATAATGCGTGGGACCTCCTCTAGCTCTTATAATCCTTTTGGAAACGTCTTGGCATGCTGGAAATCAAATCCCGAATCTAATGCTGAGGAATATTTAGCCATTCGAGAAATTCGCAAAAATTCTCTTAAAATTTGATTAAGTATAAGCATTAGGCATTTGTTCACATTCCGAAATAGAGCCCTGATCATTTAGAAAGTCATGCCAAATGCCTAAAAATGGTTGTTTGCTTTCACTGCCAGTTCAAATGTTGAGCAGTGTATTATTTTGCAACTATTTTTATGAGGAAATAATAGTTATTTATTATACCAATGCGTACTGTACGTAATTAGTCACGCAAGAAAAAGTTTAATTTTATTAAATAACTTATGATTCATTCCACATGAGTATAATATATCATTTTATCCAAAATCGACTGTAGCTGAATTAGATATTTAAATAATATTTATAAAATTTTGACAAGAAATTTTTACGTACGTGGTGTCAATTTTAATTATATCAAAAATTTTACGAAGGACCTAATTATTCCGTGAGGCAGAGTTATTCTCTAGTGAGTAATGAACAACATGATTTCATTTAAATGGCCACAGTAATTCGCTTATTACACACGATTTTGCATAAAGACTATTATTATTTTCATCAGTTGAGAGTGATGAACACATTTTTATATTTTGCGTCCACAATAAAGCTATTCCAGCAAGCAAAACAGTATCGTAAAAGCTCATTTCATTACGTTGGTAGTGCTACAACATCATTGGTGCAACTGATTTTTACACAGACACACATGAAATGGACAAACAGAATTTCAATTTTATTTTTATATTACGTATGTTGACTGTTGGGCGTCATTATGCGATTTAGCTTTAAGTAAATTTCAATAAATCAATGATGAATCATGGTTTCTCTAATTTTCGAAACATACATTTATTACCCAAAGATAATGAAAAAATAATAAATCCCGAAAATAATTCAAGGCGCGTTTTCCGCTAGGTGAATTATTGACCTTAACGTAACGCTCCAGAATTATCCTCCAGAGGAATGGCAGAATCGATGAGTTCCTGTAGGAGGGGCGCGGATGAGTTATGGCGGGCAATTAAAATTTCATGCACACAATCACTGGAAAGATGAATCCGGACGATAAGCTTGCCGGAAGTAATTTATGCCGCGGAATTCTTGGGCATTCATAACTGCTTCACCGGTGGGTTAATATCCACAGGACCTGCCGCCCCTCGAAATCCGCGGATTCCTTAAGAAATTAACCGAAAATATGCGACCGAGAATGCTGCAGGGACTACTTAGTATAGTAAATCGAATCAACTGCAAACTCGTAGTCCTGAAAATCTAACAAATAAAAACGTTGGAACAAAAACAACAATAAGGCGGTATCTACTATCTATCTAAGTCCATTTTCAGTCATTTGTTTTTAATGACATCATTCATTTTGTTTTTAAATGGCAACCGCTTGTACATTTGTTTCCAAACAACAATGATTTGAACCTTCCATAGAATACAATATGGTTTCAGCAAGACGGTGCATCCCCGCACTAGGCGCGTTTTTGTTTTGTTTTTTTTTGTTTTTTTTTTTGTTTTCGAACATGTAGAAATTCTTCTTGAATATTTTTAATAATGTCCGGGCTAATTCTGCTATTCTTGCCTGCCAATCCACCTATTCGTAAAGCAATTGTCGAAAAAAATGCGCTTGGTGCGTTAGTGCGCCGTCTTGCTGAAACCATATTATATTATATGGAAGGTCAAGATCATTTTTGTTTGGAGAAAACGCTGGAATAAGGTCATTTTGCAAAAACTCTAAATATGAAGTTCTCACCTTCAATTGTCATTTACTCTAAAAATTTGTTATGTAAGATGGCAAAATTTTTATACTTCCAGTTCGACAATGAAAAGATCTCTTAAAATCGAGAACAAAAAATGGGGGTTGCCATTTAAAAAAAAATCGACTTTCATGCAAAAATTTGTATTTTTATAAAGGAAAATCGACCTGTTCGAGGATTTTTTCCAAAAATATTTTATTTCGGTTTTACTGAATATATTCCATACTTTAGGCGCGCACTGTATAACTCCATAGTGAAGTTTCGTTTCTTCTTCAACAGATCCACTGTGCTGACAAAACCAACGTAGGTCGAAACCGGTCCATTGTTGTCACATTGGCGGGGAAATAATTAATCTTTATATTAAAACGAATTTACAAAATGAAACACGAAATATTGAACAATATCTATTCCCAAACGAGGAATTCATAATTCTAGATTACTGATTACTGTTGCTCTTCAGAATGATATCAGTACTTTCTAGATGTGGGCAAAAATATTATTTTTTATTAGTCAACTCATCGTGAAGAGTCGATTGAAAAAAGTAAATTCATGAAGTGACTCTTAAAAAATGTCGAAAAGCAAAAAAAGTTCTCACTTCAGATATTTTAATGAACGCCGTACTTCTCAAATTTCATTACTCGGAATGAGTCAGGAAATTTATAAAGGAGTCACTTGAGTCACGACTCACTTTTAGGGGTAGACTCTTTGAGTCGAGTCATTCATGAGTTACCCACCTCTAGTACTTTTAAATCAGCAGATCATTTTCTTGGAGCAAGTGATGTAAGAATTATTGTAAATACCATAAAATCGGGACACAACCAGTCCCGGTTTCGATTTATACAGTTTGGTTTTAGAAAATCTACCAATTTTAAAAAGAGTTACGAATTTTTGAATATTTTTGTTTTCGTGATGGGGATGAGTTGATTGAAAAAATCTAAAGAGAAATATTTCCCGTGTTGATGAAATTATGCAAAACCGAAAAATAAGTGAGAAATGATAATTCTTTCTATATCAGTTTGGTTTTTGAAAACCACCAATTTTAAAAAGAGTTACGAATTTTTGAATATTTTTGTTTTCGTGATGGGAGTGAGTTGGTTGAAAAAAATCTAAAAAAATATTTCCCGTGTTGATGAAATTATACAAAACTGAAAAACAAGTGAGAAATGATCATTCTTTCCATATCAGTTTGGTTTTAGAAAATCTAGCAATTTTAAAAAGAGTTACGAATTTTTGAATATTTTTGTTTTCGTGATGGGGGTGAGTTGGTTGAAAAAAATCTAAAAAAAATATTTGACGTGTTGATGAAATTATACAAAACTGAGAAACAAGTGAGAAATGATCATTCTTTCCATATCAGTTTGGTTTTAGAAAACCTACCAATTTAAAAAAGAGTTACGAATTTTTGAATATTTTTGTTTTCGTGATGGGAGTGAGTTGGTTGAAAAAAAACAAAAAAAAATATTTCCCGTGTTGATGAAATTATACAAAACTGAAAAACAAGTGCGAAATGATCATTCTTTCCATATCAGTTTGTTTTTAGAAAATCCACCAATTTTAAAAAGAGTTACGAATTTTTGAATATTTTTGTTTTTGTGATGGGAGTGAGTTGGTTGAAAAAAATAAAAAAAAATATTTCCCGTGTTGATGAAATTATACAAAACTGAAAAACAAGTGAGAAATGATCATTCTTTCCATATCAGTTTGGTTTTAGAAAATCTACTAATTTTAAAAAGAGTTGCGAATTTTTGAATATTTTTGTTTTCGTGATAGGATGAGTTGGATGAAAAAAATCTAAAAAAAATATTTCCCGTATTGATAAAATTATACAAAACTGAAAAACAAGTGAGAAATGATCATTCTTTCTATATCAGTTTGTTTTTTGAAAATCCACCAATTTTAAAAAGAGTTACGAATTTTTGAATATTTTTGTTTTCGTGATGGGGATGAGTTGATTGAAAAAATCTAAAAAAAAAATATTTCCCGTGTTGATGAAATTATACAAAACTGAAAAGCAAGTGAGAAATGATCATACTTTCCATATCAGTTTTGTTTTTGAAAATGCACCAATTTTAAAAAGAGTTATTAATTTTTTAATATTTTTGTTTTCGTGATGGGGATGAGTTGATTGAAAAAATCTAAAAAAAAAAAAATATTTCCCGTGTTGATGAAATTATACAAAACTGAAAAACAAGTGAGAAATGATCATTCTTTCTATATCGGTTTTGTTTTTGAAAATGCACCAATTTTAAAAAGAGTTGCGAATTTTTCAATATTTTTGTTTTCGTGATGAGAATGAGTTGATTGAAAAAAAATGTAAAAAAAATATTTCCCGTCTTGATGAAATTATACAAAACTGAAAAACAAGTGAGAAATGATCATTCTTTCTATATCAGTTTGGTTTTTGAAAATCCACCAATTTTAAAAAGAGTTACGAATTTTTGAATATTTTTGTTTTCGTGATGGGGATGAGTTGATTGGAAAAATCTAAAAAAAAAAAATATTTCCCGTGTTGATGAAATTATACAAAACTGAAAAACAAGTGAGAAATGATCATTCTTTCTATATCAGTTTGTTTTTTGAAAATCCACCAATTTTAAAAAGAGTTACGAATTTTTGAATATTTTTGTTTTCGTGATGGGGATGAGTTGATTGAAAAAATCTAAAAAAAAAATATTTCCCGTGTTGATGAAATTATACAAAACTGAAAAGCAAGTGAGAAATGATCATTCTTTCTATATCAGTTTTGTTTTTGAAAATGCACCAATTTTAAAAAGAGTTATTAATTTTTTAATATTTTTGTTTTCGTGATGGGGATGAGTTGATTGAAAAAATCTAAAAAAAATATTTCCCGTGTTGATGAAATTATACAAAACTGAAAAGCAAGTGAGAAATTATCATTCTTTATATGTCAGTTTGGTTTTTGAAAATCCACCAATTTTAAATAGAGTTACGAATTTTTGAACATTTTTGTTTTCGTGCTGGGGATGAGTTGATTGAAAATAATGTAAAAAAATATTTCCCGTGTTGATGAAATTATACAAAACTGTAAAACAAGTGAGAAGTGATCATTCTTTCTATATCAGTTTTATTTTTGAAAACGCACCAATTTTAAAGAGAGTTACGAATTTTTGAATATTTTTGTTTTCGTGATGGGGATGAGTTGATTGAAAAAAATCTAAAAATAAATTTCCCGTGTTACTCACCACCCTCTGCATGCTTGTTAGCTCATCGACTCTTGCGTGTACAGAAGTTGAACTTCATTATGAAAAACAAAATTTACATTCATGCAAAATACCTCACATACACAAGAATTAGTTGGCACTGGATTTTCAACACTTAAACACCACATGAAAGTAAGTGTTGAAATGTTATACAATCTCGTTTTGTATAATTTCGTAGTACCTTTTAGAGTCTGAAAAATGCGGAGTTAAGTGTAGAAAAAAAATGTAAAGAATGGTCTTCGCACGTTACCATTTTAAGGTTCTTGTTGGGTCCATTAGCCGCACACACCAACACAGTTTGTTACGGAAAAGAGGGGGCGCCTGATAAATGGAGTCCCCTGTTCGCGGAAAAACGAATTCCGCCCTTGATGTGCGTTTCTTTCTCTGTGCGGTGCGTGTGCCCGGAACTCCGAGAACTCCGGGCGTCAACAAGTAGTCCATTGTCGGTCGCTCAATGCCACCCTTTCCCGATGACGGATGGGGGGAGATGAAACATCTAATTTACCCGGATGCTGCATGGCATTTTTGAGACACTTTCCGCCTTCCTTTATGTTAACGCGATGACATTAATAAGCTAGATAGTTCACTGGGATAAGTTATGGCGTTTTTAATTATAAATTCCTTGTAGCTTTAAGTTAGGACTTACGACATTGGAAGTTTATTCTCTGATTGAGTTGACCCTGGCAATTGCGGTACATTTAATGAAAACAAGCCAATTAATTAATTGGTGCTTTTTACTTGCACGGAAAATTGTTTTCCTCGCAAGAAATTACATCTTACATAATTGAAAACATGTACTTTGTGCGTCAGTTATTACGATGAATGTGATGATATTTCCTAGAACAAACTAGTTTAAAATTATTATATACACTTTTTAAACTACGATGTAACAAATTAATAAAAATACGATAAAACAATTTTCAAGTTACGACGTACGTCGTTCAAACTGTACGTTACGATTAACTTCCTGTTAGACAAAGATTCGTTCCAGTTACGTGATATCAAAACTGATGTGCAATAAAAATCTAAGTAGATAATCCCGAAATCAGTTCAGCTCAGTGCAACCCTTTTAGTAACGTATCACATTCCCTTTCACGTACACTTTGCCCACTCGACCCAGTTCACCTCCTGCTCGAATATATATTGTTGTTTTCTTCTCTCCCCCTTATTGCGGCCTACAGGAAAATATGGCCGGATAGTGTATACCATAACTCAGGTCCTTGTACGTGACGCAAATGTCAAAAACGGGCCGGAGATTAGGAGGCGCGCGCGCGTCCCCGTCCAATTTATTTAATGGCTCATTTCGACGATGCTGAAGGAGCGGAGGGCGGAAATATCGAGAGCGCGAACAAAAAAAAACGAAGAGGAAGAAGAAGGGCGGCTTTAATTAATGCAAACGGCGGCGCGCAGTTTACTTTTAATTTACACTTTTTAACACTTAATAACGGCCCATCTAACGGGCTTTCTTTAATTCCCGAATTATTCATTTAAATTAGGGGAGGACCTTTCCGCCCACGATCAATTACGAACGCGATTGTGATGGTTTCGGGGCGAGTGGAAATGTGTAAACGCGAATAATAAATATATTCGCAACAAGGGCTCGTTTATTTCATGATTACATGGATTACCGTGTACAAAAGATAAGAGTTTCTCATACGCCTGGGTTATTAGTCGTGGCCTTCTAGAGTCTGTCATGTGTGTCCATCCAAGGTAAGATTGAATGCCTAGATCAAGACTACTAACATCTCCAGATTTAGCATTCTGTCTTAAATCTCTAAATTAATTATTGAAAAGGACGAAGTAATTAAATTATTAAAACAACAGAAATCTGTAAATAATACCAATGATACCCGTCAAATAAATAAAACCTACGCAAGTAAGGTTGCCGTTCAGAATGATGAAGCAAGAAATCAACAGATGGCATCGTACATGATGAACAAAGACACTTTACATCTACCCGTTTCTAACGCAAAAAATGTAAACAATAAGGAACCAAAAGAAAAATCGATTCCAAATATTCCGTATGATAAGACCCCTGTAGAATTTAAAGAAATGGATATCGGTGAAGATATTAATGCCGAGGCTGAATTCCAAGAAGTGCGGTATCGAAAAAATAAATCCAGATCGCCAATCACAGGAAACGCGCAGGAAACTGCAATCAAAGCAGTTGAAAAAATGGCCCATCTGCATGTTTATAGACTAGTAAAGGATACAACCGAAAACATGCTGAAGGAGCATTTACGTACTAAAGGTTTCCACGCAGACTGTACCAAGTTAGCATCCAGACATCCGGATAGTTATGCATCATTTAAGGTGACACTGAATTTTGAAAAATTAGAAGAAATCTGCAAACCCGAAATCTGGCCCGCGGGAACTCAAGTAAATCGTTTTTTCTTCAACAACAAAAGAAAAACAAGCCAAATATAAAAAGCAGTACAGATGAACTTTGTATAGTTCATCAAAATTTGCAATCGTTAGGAAACTGTCATGCAGAGTTGGGGGAATTACTACTCAATATCAAAATGAAAATAATCTTGGGAATATCAGAACACTGGCAATCAATGGAACAACTGTCCATGTATAACATTCGGAGCATGCAATTAGCATCTGCATCATGTCGAGAACAAAAACAACACGGTGGAGTAGCGATTTATTGTAGTGAGGGACTGGATACAACACCCATACCATATATAAATAGCATAAACGAACCAAAAATATTTGAATGTACAGGCTGTAAAATCTGTTTCAATAACGTTGAATATTATTGTATATGTATACAGTATATTTTTTTTTATCGTGGGCCATAGGACTTTACATGCTAAAATTATACCTTGTTTTAATGTGAATTTTATTATAAAATTTTGAAGGAAATTTTAGTTAGTAATAAATAAATTATTTTTCTACATCATGCGTTGCATTAGAATTACTTAAACCTGTTTTATTCCATTAAAAAATGAAATTATTTAATGTAAATAACTGAGCAAAAATAATCAAAGTACCTTGAATTTCCGAAATGTCAGATTGATTAGTGAGGCAAGAAATCAAACGAATTGATACCAGAAAATGTCTGTTTATAGTGTGAAGATCGGGTGGAATTTGTAAAGGCAATTATAAGAGGTTTGTCCAGCAGGGAAATAGTTCCACAAGAAGTCAGGGAATTTTTATTTTAGGGAAATAGTTGACAACTTTTCTGCAGCGTATCCCGATCGTCCGGTTCCGAGCAAAAGCACTTTTTAATGGAATAAAACATGTTTTAGTTATTCTAATTAAGCGCATCATGTAGAAAAATAATTGATTTATTTTACTAACTGAAATTAGCTTCAAAATTATATGATAAAATGTACATTAACAGAAGGTATAATTTTTTACATGTAAAATCCTATGGCCCACGATAAAAAAAAAACATACGGTATATAGGCCACCTGCAGCAGATATAGATTTATTTTTTGTAAAAATCTGTTCAATATTAGAATATATGAATAACCTAAATTGTAAATTCTTTGTAATGGGTGATTTTAACATTGATTTTTTAAACAATAGCTTAGAAGCAGAGACATTTAAAAATATTATTTACGAATATGGTGCTACTTATTCAATTAAGCAACCAACCCGTATCAGTAACACTAGCAGTACTTGTCTGGATAACATTATCACTAATGTCGAAAATTGTAATGATGTTGAAGTTATTAACACAGGTTTTTCGGATCACATGGCTCAGTTGCTAAACTTTAAGATGATTACTGAGAACCAGAATCAGTACAAATATGTTCGAATTATAAATTATGAAAATATCTGCAATTTCCGGAACAATATTTCTCAAGAAAATTTTACCTTTGTATACGAATCATGTACTGTTAACTCTAAATTTGCAAATGTATCTAACCTTATGATCAGGTATTTTAATAGCTTCTTCCCTAAAGTAATAACAAAACAGAATTCAACATTTAATCATGTAGTACATCCTCACGTTCAACAATGTAAAAATGAACTGGTTCTGTTGCAAGCAATATCAAACATAAACACAGACTTTAAGAAACAATTTAGAGAAAAACAAAAACAATATAAACTAATGTTAAATGAAATAAAAAATGAAAATATCAAAAATAGATTGAAAACGTCCAATACCAAATCAAAAGCAATATGGAACGTGATATCAGAAAACGTAAACAAGAAAAAAAGTAATAAATTGCCAAAAACCAACAATATTCAAATCCTTGCAAATAATTTCAATAATTTTTTCAGTAAAGTGACAGACAATTTAGTTGCAAATTTAAAAAATACTGATGAGATATATAAGGTGAAGAGAAATTCTTACTCAATGTTCCTCCACCCTGTAACAGAACATGAGTTAATAAGTGTGGTGCAACAGTTTTCAAATACGTACAGTGCGGGCTACGATGAAATCCCGATGGTAGTTATAAAAAACTGTATTGATATAATAGCTACACCTATGTCCCATATTATTAATTCATGTTTTGAAAAAGGAATATTTCCAGAAAATCTGAAACATTCAATAATTACACCAATATTTAAAAAAGGTGACTCTGAAGATATTGAGAATTACCGACCTATACATTTATTGTCATGCTGCGCAAAAATATTTGAAAAACTTATTGCCATATGAATTATTCAATTTTTTAATAAGCAAAAACTCTTTGAATCCACTCAGCATGGATTTATATTGGGAAAGAGCACTGAAACCGCAATTTTTGAATACATCCACGAAATATTAACAGCTTTGGACAATAAAAAGGTAACATGAGGTATTATGCTTGATCTGACAAAAGCATTTGATTGCATAAATCAACATATGTTACTCGCAAAATTAGAAAACTATGGGCTGCGTGGTCAAGTACTTAGCTTAATTACGTCTTACTTGAGTAACAGAACTCATTCAACGAAAATAAAAGCTGAAATGGGTAATTTTTGCTTTTCATCAGCTAACAGCTTAAATATCGGTATTCCACAGCGAAGTATCCTAGGGCCATTATTGTTCATTATATTTGTAAATGACTTAGGCAAGTCAATAGAAAATGATAAAGTCGTGACCTATGCGGATGACACAAACATAGTAATAACGGCAGATACCTTGAACCAACTGAACGTAACAGGTGGCAACACATTGCAAACAATTAAAGCTTGGTTTCAACAAAATAAACTTATTATTAATAAAAAAAACTATTTACTGTTTAAAAAAACGTACCTGATGATGGATACTTATCACTCGGTGGAATCAGATATCAAACATCTAATGACGCGAGACTACTGGGCATATCAATTGATACAAAATTAAATTTCAATGATCACATTAGAAAAATTAATGGGAAAATATCTAAAAATATTTTTGTTTACGCATTTTAACAAAAACCACAAACTTGGAAATTAGTAGAATATTCTACTACAGCAATATATATTCAATTATACGATATTGTATAATATTTTGGGGCTCAAGTCCAAATTTACACAAAGTCTTCCTATTACAAAAACGTGCTCTTAGAACAATGAAAAAACTGAAGTACAATGAGTCTTGCAGAGGAATATTTAAAAGTGAAAGACTGCTAACAGTACCTGCTATATACATATATGAATGTATGACATTCATTAAAAAACATTGGAAATACTTTACTGAAAACCGAATGAATAGTAACTATAGTACTAGACAAACAAATAATGCATATATAATACCTAAACATAGATGAACCCTATATGAGAAAGGAGCATTTTATTCATGCATAAAAATTTGGAATAAGTTTCCAGATAGAATAAAAGACTGTAGGCATTTAGATATACTTAGGAAAGAAATATTTGATTATTTGTGTGATATGGAACCATATTCTATGGATGAATTTGAAGCTGCAAATGGCAATTAACATTAGTAACTATTTACTTTGACGTTATTCTAAGTTTCAATCCTGTGTTATATTTTTACATATGTATTTTTATTTTATATATTGTATTTGTATGGCATGATAAACTATAGAATAAAGACAATTTATTATTATTATCATTATTATCTCTTCAGAGCTGAATGCTTCGATGAAGACCATTCGTGGAGGAAAACCGCGGATATTGCGCCGACCCTGGAAGTAGTCTCGGAAGTGACCTAGAAAACTTTGTGACCTTGACAACAGGAAGTGACCTTAATCTTGAAACACGAAAGTGAGCTTGAAACTGGACTGTAACATCCCCAGATTTGGACTTCTGTCACAAATCTCTATCTCTTCTTGGTTGATTGCTTCGATGGAGACCAATAGTTCATGGCCGTTCTAGAAGTAATCCCGTAAGTTACTTGAAAACCGGAAGTGAGCTTGACAACAAGAAGTTATCTTGGCTTTCAACTTAAAAACAGGAAGTTACCTTGAAACTGGACTATCATTCAGAAACAGCTAGTTGTTATTCTACATTAGATCACTGTTTCTGATTAACATCTACCTGTTTCCAAATAAAGTTACTTCCAGGATTATTTCCGGGTTGATCCCGAACCAGCGGTTTTCCTCAATTACCAATTGGCCACGAAAGAGAGTTGGATGCGCCCTTCTGGAGAAAATCAGTACTCATGTAAACGAGTGATGGTGATGATGTTTTGTGGAGGGCGACCAAATGGTCGCAGCACTAAGACCATTCGTTTGTGTCACCTCCTAAGCCCTACTTCTGAAGCCAACCTAAACTTCTTGTGAAGTCAAGTAGTTGACCGTGTGGAGTATTGCCCAGTTGTGACCAATCTGGCCACTCCTCTCCGAATACGGACCACCTTAGTTGTTTGAGTGACTCACATTCACACAGGGTCTCCTCTTCTTGCTCGCATTTCCGACATAGGGGATCTTTTACCACCCCTATGTTATGGAGGTGCTTGTTTAGTTTGCAGTGCCCAGTAAGGGTACCGATTAGCAGCCGCAAACTGCTTCTTGGTAATTCAATGTATTTCCTACTCAGCTTCGGTGTTGGTGAGTGGATGAACGTTTTGGCGACCATATACTTGTCAGTTTGTAGCCATTCCTTTTTGTGTTCTTCAAGGGAGTTTGAGAAATATTGAGTGGTGTCAGTGGCAAAGCCTTGGAGCCTTCCCTTTTCAGGGCAGCCCTTTTGGCTAGCCTATCGGCCCAGTCGTTTCCTTCATTATTTGAATGTCCCTTAATCCAGGATATTGTGACTCTGTTGGTTGCGGCGAGTTTGTCTAAAGCTTGCTTGCACTCCAGTATTATGCTGCTGGCCATCCTTGGTCTCGATAGCGCAGCTATCCTTGATTTGCTGTCAGTGAGCAACAAAATGGATTTGTTCGAGACTGCCAGTTCATATAAACGAGTACTCCTGTTTACATTTTACATGGTTTAGCATTGCTGCCGTTTGTAATTTTGAGTGTTTCTCGTGTGTATTGTGAAGAATGAAGAAATTTAATACAAATTGTTGTATCTTCGGATGTCACTTCTGCTAATTTAAGGTGGTCTTTAATTGTATGGAGATTTATTTAATTTCCCTGATTTGACTTGTTTGCAAACAAAGTCCTAATATGGTATCCGGTTTAGTTAAATCAGATTTTCTTTTCAACAATACACCTGCTGTCTGGATTGGCATTCAAATATTTAAATATTTGGTCGAGGTTTAAAAAATATTTATTTTTATTTTATCATATGACCTAAAAGTGTAGTGGGCAATTTAGGTATTTATTATAAAAGTTTTTAAAGCAATTTTGATACAATTGCCTATTTAAATATCCACTGCAACAATATCACCATTTTAAACAGAGTTATTAAACACAGTTTTTTAAATAAAATGAGAAACTTGTACACATGGTACCCGTTTTCTACAGCTGTTCGCCGCGATCGTAGCGCCTCCATCGGTATTTTTCGGGGCCAATAGTGTTTTCAGACTGGTTTTTCTCTACAAAAAAATAACAGAAGCAATTGAATCATTGTTAATTTTTTACTTCTGCTTTTTTATTTCTGATATCTTCGATCTCTTGTTCAGCTATATTCTTGTCCTTGCTGCGAAAGCTAGTGCTGGATAAATCTTCTCTCTGAATAGCAAGAAAGATTTTGTCCTCGTAAGATATCATCGTCTCCATGACGTTCGCGGCAGCGATGTCTAAGAGCTCTGTTAGATCCCCTTTGAACAGTCCTACTCCATTCAACAGCTGTCAGAAGAACACTCATTGGACATCAGTTTATCAAAAACAATTTGAAATGAGGAACAAGATCAAGGATATAAAAGATAAAGATTTAACGTCAAAATGGCAACAGACAATGTAAATAAAAATATTAAATGATTATCCGTTGTTAAAGAGAGATCTACTTTTGCAGTTGGATGAGGACCAGTAATATCTCCAGACTAGTCTCTCTTTGCAAACCAGGCAAAAGCAACCCAGATGGCGATGGAAAATAGCCATTTGAAATCAGCACAAAGATCAAGGACATAACGAGAATAAATTCAAAGCCAACGTGGCAACAGACAGGCTATGTAATAGAGTCAGACATTTACCAGCAATTATACAGCGAAGTCAACAAGAAATATATATATTTTTTTTAAGGAAGGATGGTTGACAGGAATTCGGGTTGAGGAAGTGCGAATGATTTGGGAATTGACATAGCCAACTAGGACATTCTGCTACAACCGATAATTTGTATAATAATCATTTATAATCCATGGACCCGCACGGCCATTTTTTGTTCCGAAAAAGTGACCGCTCGGATGGGATTCGAACCCACGACCACGAGGCCCATAAGCAGGAGCTCTAGTGACTGGGCCACCGCGAACCCCAAAATGAAATATTGAATTCGTGAATTCATGATTACAATGAGAAAACTTTTACCCAAACTGATAAGACAGAAGGCCGTGGAAAAATATGAACGGATAAATAGAAACTTTTTTTTTGCGTAGACTAGCAATGTCTGTAATCCAATCTTTCTGAAGCAGTATGAAAAATTTACCCGAACTAGGACGTCTTTATACTTGCCTTACGAAGCATCACACAAATATTCGCTTAGTTCAGAGGCTAGATTAAAGGACAAGCAAGGTAAAAATAAACTGTTTGTAATCCAGTTGTCTTTACTTTTTTTAATAAGTGCTCTTGATTTATAAGAATTTTTTCATCGAGAAGGCAGAACCATCTGACCTTAATAGATCATCCATAATATGTTATGAATGTGTACCTACTATAGGGTACCTAGCTAGAAGCATAGAGAAGGATCTGTTACATCTCCAAACATGTCTTTCTTTAAGAACTTCTAAATAAGGTCTAATGCCAGCAGTTACACTTAGTTTTACAATGGAACTTCTTTTTCAATTGTAGTTCATCTTGCGGTTTCACTCACGTCCTCTGAATATTGAACACAATTGTGAGGCTATTCAGACATGACTGTCTGAAACCTTTGCTACAGCTTATAATATAACACCGTTTGCACAAGCCTGCTGAAATCTGGGTTATCAATATCGATCTACTGCTATATTAAAGGTCTAGACTAAGACTATCATACATATTCACCTACTCCAGAGGCTAGATTGAAGAATCCCCAAGGAAAAAAACCCGAAAACAAGATTCTAAAAATATTTCGTCTGGTCTGAAGCAGAAAGTAGAATACAAAGTTGGAAGCCTAGACCAAGAACATGCCTTTCTGGGTCATCTATATTCGGTCACAAACATCCATGTACTGTTGTGTTGAAGTTTTGGACTAGGATCACATTATTAATATCTACCTACTTCAGACAACCAACAAGATAAAACAACTGGCTTCGAATAATAGGTCATCTATATATTTTTAAATTGTTCCTACGAGAAGGTGGAAGGGTCATTCCAGATCAATTCAGCCAAAATATATTCCAAGATATTGAGGTTGAAAGTTTATGCCGTTCTTGTGGCTTCGTAACTCCACTGCCTCACCTCTCCATTTAATTTTGAAAAAGTCAGGTTTAGTTATATTTTTTACTATGATTCAAAGCAATACCGTAAATGGTAAAAATTTGGCCTCAAAAAAATATTCTTAACTTGTTATTCATTTTTTTCTTACTATCTGCAAGACTTCCGAGGAGCTACAAGAACGGTAAACAACTTGAATATCTTGAGAAGTACTTGACCAGAGCTAACAATATTTTCTGTGGCTTTGTAATTTGGCCATACCAATAGTAAATCACCAAAGTCATGGGTGACATGACCTGGATGAACTGATGTGGCTTGATCCAGAACGATATGGCCTTACAAGACCATCAGGGCCGATCCTAGACCCTTGGCCGCCGGCGTGCAAATGATGAGTTAGCCGCCCCCTCACGAGCAGTAAAAGATTTCTTCCACTGTAATAATAATAATAATAACTATTTATTTCTAATACAGAGAAATGTAAAATTATTTAAGACATTAATTAACAAAAATTAAATTAAGATAAGTAATATGTTTGTAAAGTTTTAAAGCAGAAAAATATGTCAGAGCATATACACATATTTTAAATTTGAAATGTGTTTGGTCTGAATTGAAAGAAGAAATGACTAACGAATTTGCAAGTAATCCGGGACTGCGATATGTATTTCTGCATTGTACAGGGTGGGCAAAAATCGATGTTTCTATGGGGGACCTCGATAACTATAATAGATAGAGAAAAACGGATGGCGCATCTCTTTTTTGGAGAAAAACTCAATTATGAAAACTAAATTTATTTATCATCTGTCGTTTTCAAGTTATAGCCGAATATCAAATTTTTCCATTTTCGATATATTGCAATATCTCAGTTGTTTATCATTTGTCAATAATGAAAGTTATACGTTGTTGCGGCACTTAAAAAAAAAAGAATAAAATAAGCTTAACAGCATTCCTATATGTTCATTATTATGAGAGTTATATCGAAAATGGAAAAATGGACTTTTTGGCTACAACCAGTTGTGGATATATTGCCAGAGGAGTATTTTTCTGTTAAATCCAGTTGGATGCTGTGGGAAAAAAGAGATACGACAGTTGATAGTTCAATCAATCAACTATATCCGTATAAAAGGGCCTTACGGACCAAGGGAGCTGAATCCACCAAGCAGGAAGCTCTCACCTGCAATCATCGAAAAAGTCAATGAAGGAAATGCAGGAAATGAATTGTTGATGGCTGCCGTCCGAAACTTAGTAAACCGGAGTCCGACACAAATATGATACTCGTCACTGTTAGCTCAACTGAAACACATACTGAGTCGTCAAGATGCAGGGATGAGAATGGCGCGGTACACCATATTGCTTTAGAACGTTCGAGTCTTTCAACCGAACACACAGTGACCACAGTAAATGGTGAGAAAATCGAATATGTAAAGTAGAAGTTGGGGCATCAATCCAAGGAAAATGGTACAAATCTACCTTGGCTGATGTTCCTCTAGAGGAATCTGTTCTCTATGCTTGCAGTCCAGTATAAGTACTCGGACAGCCAATTCATATCATCCGCTGAAGTCTGCAACTTCCTTGTAAATTAGTGGAGAGAGCTTGTCATGGAGAACTGTCAAGATAAATTTGAACCCTATCAAATGAAGCCAATGCAGTGAGTAAGGGAAATCTA
This sequence comes from Ocypus olens, assembly GCA_910593695.2. Taxonomy (NCBI): domain Eukaryota; kingdom Metazoa; phylum Arthropoda; class Insecta; order Coleoptera; family Staphylinidae; genus Ocypus; species Ocypus olens. The sequence continues at coordinate 30,067,908 of OU343061.1, read as the reverse complement.
TTGCAGTTGTGCCATGAACGATTCATCAGCTGAAGTCTGCAACTCACTAGTGAACAATTGGAGGGAGCTCGTCATGGAGGACTGTTCAAGTTGGGCGTGAAAAGTTTAAACCCTATCAAATGAGGTCAATGCAATGAGTAAGAGTTGTGCCATTCGGACATCAGAACAATCGCCATGTGAAATCGCTACTGAGCAGGGAGCTTGACATGAATGTAAGAAGAAGGTTTCATGATAAAGCTTGTCGCCTACCGTTCGACACGAGGTCCAGAACAACGGAACCGGGAGACAGAATTCACACGCTCCATTTCAAGAATTGAGGTCTGGATATCGATATTTTGTGCTTTTCAAAGACGATTACACAAAATTCAGGACAGTTTATTCTCTGCGGCAAAAAACTGAGTCAGTTCCTAGCTGAGGTAGGAACAGTCGGGAGCTGCTGAGTGATAATGGCAGGAAGTTCAACAGCAAACAGATTAGGACCAGTCTACACCAGAAAGGTATTGTTCAACGTTTTATAATGTCTCACACTCCGGAACAAAACGGATCCAGTGAGAGGGAAAATCGTACGGTGGTGAAAACTACTAGATCAATGATGCACGCACATGGAAACATTCCTCCGACACTTTGGGCTGAGATGATAAGAAACAGGTACCTATAGTACAATCGCGCAGAGGTGACAGTGACTCATCGCTCCATGTTGCCTGAATTAAGTTTCTTGTAAACGTATGTCCATAAAATAATTCGATTCAGTCTAGGCGGGAAAGTCAAAAATTCTCGAGCGTGCAAATATTTTCCCGACGAAACTTTGCGAGTGCATTTTTCGGCAATCGGTAAAGGCAACTGGAAATTGGTCATTAAATTTAACCTTTTTATAAATGAAATGGATACCATCAATTCTGCACTTAACTAAATCGAAATCGGAAACGGTCAAAACCAGATACAAGCACGTGAATTTTGAGGTTAGAATAGATAGAATGAGAAAAGACATACGTTGCACTTAGCCCTTGAATTTACATATCAACATACGTTACGTATTTCATTTCGTTTTTCTTAAGCATGCGAACGAGTATAGATATTTATCCAGACGCGATGATTAGATCGAAAAAGCATGAGTCACTGTCACCTCTGCGCGATTGTACTATACATCTTTAATAGGACAGGACCTACCCACGTCTCAGGAACATCATCTTTCGAGTTGTGATATGGTAGGAAACCAGGTTTTAAACATTGGTTCAAATTGCTGAATTCATGTATATTCCTATCGAAGGACCAAAGGACGGACATAGTTCCGAAGGCCATTAAAGGAATCCTCATCGGCTATGATAACGACGACGGATACAGGATCTACAGTAAAGAGGACAACAAGCTCTACAAATTCAAGGATGTCATTTTCGAAGAAAAATTGGAAAAGGAGTTATTATACCCCCAGGAAGCAACAAAGCTGAAGAGGCGAAGCCTACTGACCTGAACGACAGAAAATCCTGAATTGAAGATGACGAGGAAATAAAATTCTGGGAACCAGATGACAGTGAGAGTGATTGGACAATTTTAGAAATGCCGGAAGCCAATGAAGAAAAAAACTACGCAACCGAGTGGATCTTATAGCTCTACAGAAATTCCAGGATTTTCAATGCAAATTCATCAATTACATTTAAAATACCTGTTTCACCAATCTCATTTTCAATAGGAATGATGGCTAAATTAGCAATTCGCTCTTTTGACATAGTTGACCGTAAATAATTTTTAATTAATCTCAAGAAAGAAAAACTTCTTTCGCCGGAAGCCACAGTTATCGGTATTGTTAAAAATATTCTTAGGCTAATACTGAAATTTGGAAAACAAGGAACTAACCCACATGTTCCTCTCCGATTTTAATAAAATTTCGTGGATTTATAGAGGGGGCCAAAATATATGTATTTTTTTGTTTCGGCTAAAAAACATGTTTCGGGGGTGAACTCGCGCCTTGAAAATTAGCCATATTTTTGTTTTTTTTTGGCTATAACTTCTGAACAAATTTTAATAGCATAATTTAATTTCGTTAATGTACAACATTTCAAATTCTATCACTGGTGTAAAAAATGTGTGTATAGACTACTTCGGGACTGTAAAAAAATATTCGTTAAAAAATCATATATAAAGACAAACGACGATGACCAAAACTAGTTTAATAATTTTTTTCAAACAAAGAATGCAAATATATATCCATACATTTCCTCTGAGTAAAACCTTTCCACTAAAAAGAAAGGTTTTATATTCACTTGCGGAAAAAACGAAAATTGAGTTTTATAACTACTTATATATTTTTTTTATTACACCTAAGGATAGGCTTTCAAATTTTCTACATTTACAAAATTACGATATCATGATTTGTTTAGAAGTTATAGCCAGAAAACAAAAATATGGTTCACCCCTAAACATATCTTTTAGCCGAAACAAAAAAAATTCGTATCTAATATTTTGGCCCCCTCTACAAATCTACCAAATTTCATTTAATTCGGAGGGGGACACTTGGGTTAGCTTCCTTGTAAGTCTTGACTAATTAAATGATTTAAAATTTCTTATGTTTTTTATTGGGAATGATTCCATCTAAATCTTTTGTTAATTTTCTGTTTTCGGTTACTTGTAATTGATTATCTAAATCCATACAACATTTTCTTAGAAATTTGGACAAATATTGAAACAAGGAGCAGCATTTTTTTAACGGTTCAGAACGTTTAATATCACATTATTAGCGATGTCCAAAATTTCAAAACAAAAATCAAATCTAAATTTTTCCCAAGGATTCATAACACTTTCATCGCAGGACTCATAATTGGACATCCGCGGTTTTTTCTTATATGAACTTCTTCCGCTTCTTTGGCAAAATCATTATCCGGTTAGAAATCGGATTTTTCAGACAGGGGTTCAGGCGACCGGCCGCTATTTCGGCGACTGAATTTTACCGATTTCGGACGTCGCGCACCCTCTATTGGTGGTCCGTGGGCTTCGCCGGTTTCGCCGCACCCCATAACCGCGCCCGCGTGCCATCCTACCCCCCGGTAGGATCGGCCCTGAAGACCATCCATGGTATAGTATTAATGTCAAGCTACTGAAATTAAAAGCCTAGACCACGATCTATAACATCTCCAAACTTATTCTTCTGGGTCATCTATGGTCCGTCACAAATATCCATCTACTGCTATATAACGATCTACCAAAATTACCAAATAAATTTAGACAACTGAATTTGGAATGGTGAGGTGCGAAATCGCAATAGTGATCTGAATTAATCTAGACCTTTTCGTCTAGAATACAATTCACATAGTATATAAATAGTGTTGTCCACTTTACCCATCTTGTAAAGATGAGATTAAGTTAAAAGTCTACACCAGCACAAAGTTGGCCCGAACTGGGTTAGTAATATTAAGAAACAAATTCCCAATACAGCTCTATATTTACTTGGATTGACTAGGGAAGATGATAGAAGAACCCACTGCATGTAAACCTTAACAGGCTCTGTATTTACGCACACCCGACAGATTATGTAAGAAATGTATTCTAAATGCTAATAAAATAATACATTTGGGGAGCGTAAAATATGACGAAACATTACTATTTCTACAGAATACACTTGAGTGGCACACTTAAAGAATAAACCATTTCCCTTCGTCCTTTCAGTAGTGTATGACCCATTGCGATCATCCGATTTACTTTTGTATGGATTGGTCTCGTAAATATAAATTGTAAGGCCTTCGACGAATACACCCTTCACCGATAGAGAAATTTCCACTTAGCGACCCCGGCGTCCGATATCGGCTCTCCGAAAAATATGAGCCAGGCCCCAATTTCGCGTTATTGTTATGGCAAGTTCGGAAAAGCCGTGGCCATGTAAATGAGATGTGTTTTCGGGGCGCAAGGGAGCCGGAAAAGAATACATAAATACCACGAAAGAGGCCTTCGACGTGAAAATACGACACCTAAGAGCAGGTCCGTAAGCATGCGAGTCGCCTCATTACCCCCTTAGGCCACCTCAACATGTTTTCCCGTCCCCGGAAATACAACAATCAAACTCCAGTTTTGGAAATTTGCGTGCGGGCTAATCCGGTTTTAATAAAGGCCCCCCCCTGATATATCACCCAAGTTTCGGACTAATAATAGCCGTCACGTACAGGTAGGTAGCTGTTCACCTTGTTAAATTTGGGGGGATTCGGGGGGACACCATTGTGGGACATTAATGATCGCCTCCTGTTATCGACGCGCCCTAATCTGAATGGAAATTCACGAAAGTTTGCCGGTCGAAGGGGCCCGCAAAGTTTCCGATCATTTTTGGGGATTAATGGGAACGCGCGTTCGCGAATTAATAATGAGAAGACAAACACACCTTGGTCCCCTATTTATAACCCTCACAAAAGACGCTTATTAAATTCATTTTAGTATGAATAATGTTTATGTATTAGGAAAGGCCACGCGAAATAATGATAATCTCAATCTGCTTACTGAAGACCCCCCAACAAAAATGCTGGGTTTAACACGGATTAATAAGGGCATATACCGATTAAGGTATGAAAAATAATATCTGGCCTTAATAACTGCCCCATATCCCCATATCTTGCTCCGCAAGGTATGTAGAATAATATCCACTATAGTTCTCCTATATTACACAAATACCTAAATGGGAGACACAAAGGTAACAATACCTTGCAAGTATAGGGTGTCCCACGAACAAGTTGCATTTTAAAATTGCTATAAAAGGGGTGGATATTTTTCAATTATTTTTTTTTATTAAATAGCCCCAACATTGCGGTTTATAGTGGAAGACCACTTCATTCATATGGCTGCCCAGGCTGGCTTTACTGTAGCCCATTCTGTCCACCCATTTTTTCATGACATTTTCGATGGTGTGGCCCTCAATGGCTGCAATGGCGACTTCACTTTCGTGCTTTAGGTCGTCAATCGTCTCTGGATGGTTAGCGTAGCACTTATCCTTGACGGCTCCCCACAAAAAATAGTCCAACGGGGTCAAATCGCAGCTGCGAGGCGGCCAGTTGACATCGCCGTTTCGGCTAATTATGCGATTTTCGAACATACCGCGCAAAAGTTCGACTGTAACGTTGGCTGTGTGGCACGTGGCGCCGTCCTGCTGGAACCAAATGCCACCGATGTCTTCCTCTTCCATTCGGGGAAAGAAAAAATTTCCAACATGCCGCGATAGCGCTCACCATTGACGGTTACGGCGGCTCACAGTGGGATGGATGACTATTCTAGCGCGACAAAAGTAAAAAAATTTGTACTCCCAAAAAAAAAAAAAAACTGAAAATCTCTTTCTATAACACTTCTTCAATCAAAATAACCGTTAGAAGTCACCTGTCGCAGATACACTTGCTGTGAAATGCGACAATGACTATACTCACCTTGCCGAATACTTACGCGTTAATATGAAGGAGCGTATTTGTACATATTCAAATGCAGAAAACAGTTAATAAATGTGCATATAAATAATTGGGATTTTTTTGTGCAATTAGTACATGATAACAAGTGTTCTTTCAGTGATAAGTATTTTTTCAATTGTTCTTATTTGTCGTTATAATTTTTTGATTCCATCGTTAATTTTATTATAAATTTGGATATATATTGGCTTGTACAACAAAATTGCCGAATTTTGCCGAAAAACGGCTTAAGTGTCAATTTTATTCAGACATTTTCACATGATTCTTAGCATGTTCTAGCTGCGATAACTTGCGATAACTTACGATAACTTGGAAAGTTATGTACTAGCAAGGGAAGTAACCCATGTGTTCCACTCTGATTTTAATGAAATTTAGTGGATTTATAGAGGGGCCCAAAATATTTGATACGTATTTTTTTTTCTCGACTAAAAACCATGTTTCACCCCTTAACTCACCCATTAAAAAATCAGCTATAGTTTTGTTTTTCGGCTATAACTTCTCAACAAATTATGATAGCGTAATTTCGTAAATTAACGCCCTTTTATATGTTCCACCCTCCCTTGAATAGTGTCCTCCTAAATGTCCTCCATTTCGATATTTGGACACTAATCTGTAACTCTCCGTATTCGATAGATGCCGAGGCGATCCTTTGCGTGCATCCATTAAAAAAAAAGCGATTTAAAACATTGAAAGTAAACACTTTTTAGCTACAGAAGTTAGTTTTATTTATTCTAGATTTGAGGAAAAATTTCTTTGTTGAATTATAAAATAAAAATTAAGATTTATAAATTAAATTAAATTAAGATGAAAAAAATCCGGGCATGACTTAAAAGTTTAAATTTATTATGGTTACATTATTTTGCTAAATAAAATTTAAGTCATTATTATTTGAAAACCTTCATAAAAAAAATGTATTTTTTTAGGTGTATTTTCCGAATTATAGCTTTTAGATGGGTGCAAATTAAAAAAGTACACACACATTAGAAATCAGCAGCCGAAAAAACATAGGATCTTACTATTATTTAAAAAAAAAACGGTCCATTTGACTTTTGTCGCGCTAGAATAGTCATCCGTCCCACTGTGCGGCTGCTGCTTCGTTTTCGAAGAAAAAAGGACCAATGATGCCGCACCAAACAGTCACTCGTTGTGGGTGCAGTGATTTTTCCATGATTACGTGAAGGAAATTTATACATTAATTTGAACATGAAGTTTTTTAACTTTAATTAAATTTGACACTTTTTTTAGAGGCTTAACGGGTTTAAGTCAAAATTAGTCTTTTTTTCTTAACGCTTGTTGACTTTAAGTCAAATTTTGACATTGATTTGAACATAAAGTCGTTTAACTTTAATTAAATTTGACATTTTTTTAGAGTTAAAAATTTATGTCAAAATGAATCTGTTTTCCTAACGCTCGTCGACTTTAAGTCAAATTTCGACATTAATTTGTTGTAAAGTCTTTTAACGTTAATTCAATTTGACATATTTTCTAGACGCTTAACGGATTTAAGCCATGATTAGACTTTTTTTCTTAACACTTGTCGACTTTAGGTAAAATTTCTACATTCAGTTGTCATAAAGTCTTTGAACTTTAAGTAAATTTGACATTTTTTCTAGACGCTTAACGGATTTAAGCCATGATTAGACTTTTTTTCTTAACACTTGTCGACTTTAGGTAAAATTTCTACATTCAGTTGTCATAAAGTCTTTGAACTTTAAGTAAATTTGACATTTTTTCCAGAGGTTTAACAAGTTTAAGTCATAATTAGTCTAACTATTGACGCTTACCATTAATTTGTCATAAAATATTTTAACTTAAATTAAAATTGTAATTTTTTTCTAAATACTTAATCGCTTTAAGTCAAAATTAGTATTTTTTCTTAACGCTCCTTGACGTTAAGCCAAATTTCGACATTAATTACTCATAAAGTCTTTTAACTTGAATTAAATTTGACATTGTTTCTAGAAATTTAACGACTTTAAGTCAAAATTAGTCGTTTTCTTGAAGTCAAATTTAGGCAATAATTTGCACATTAAGTCTCTCAATTCTACCCAAATTTAACATTTTTCTGGAGGCTTAAGGGTTTAAGTCAAAATTAGTCTTGCTTTTTTAACGCTCCTCAACTTTAAGTCAAATTTCGTCAGAAATTTGGACATAAAGTCTCTTCACTTTAAATAAATTTGACGTTTTTCTCTAAAGGATTAACGCCTTCAAAGTCAAAATTAGTCCATTTTTTAACGCTTATCGACTTTAAGTCAAATTTCGATATTAATTTGCACATAAAGTCTCTTAACTCTACCCAAATTTGACATTTTTCTAGAGGCTTAACGAGTTTTAGTCAAAATTAGTCTATCTTTTGACGGTTGTCATTAATTTGTCATAAAGCTTTTAACTTGAATTAAATTTGTCATTTTTTCTACAGACTTAATGGCTTTAAGTCTAAATTACAATTTTTTTCTTAACGCTTGTTGACGTTAAGTCAAATTTCGACATTATTTACTCATAAAGTCTTTTAACTTGAATTAGATTTGACATTGTTTCTAGAAACTTAACGACTTTAAGTCAAAATTTGTCGTTTTTCTTGAAGTTTAATGACTTTAAGTCAAATTTCCACCTTAATTTACGCATAAAGTCTCTTAATTCTACCCAATTTTGACACTTTTTCTAGAAGCTTAAGGGTTTAAGTCAAAATTAGTCTTGCTTTCTTAAGGCTCCTCAACTTTAAGTCAAATTTCAACAGTAATTTGGGCATAAAGTCTCTTCACTTTAATTAAATTTGACATTTTCTCTGGAGGCTTAACGCCTTTATTTACAGTCAAAAGTAGTCTTTTTTACGCTTATCGACTTTAAGTCAAATTTCTACATTAATTTGCACATAAAGTCTCTTAATTCTAATTAACCAAAATTTGACATTTTTTTAGAGGCTTAACGAGTTTAAGTCAAAATGAGTCTATCTATTGACGCTTGCCATTAATTTAATTTGTCATTAAGTTTTCTTAACTTGAATTAAAATTGTCATATTTTCTAGAGACTTAATGACTTTAAGTCAAAATTAGTATTTTTTTCTTCAGGCTTCTTGACGTTAAGTCATATTTCGACATTATTTACTCATAAAGTCTTTTAACTTGAATTAAATTTGACATTGTTTCTAGAAACTTAACTGCTTTAAGTCAAAATTAGTCGTTTTTCTTGATGTTTGTTGACTTTAAGTCAAATTTTCACATTAATTTGCACATAAATTAATTCTACTCAAATGTGACGTTTTTTCTAGAGGCTTAAGGGTTTAAGTCAAAATTAGTCTATCTTTTGACGCTTGTCATTAATTTGTCATAAAGTTTTCTAACTTGAATTGAATTTATCATTTTTCTAGAGACATAATGGCTAAGTCAAAATTAGTATATTTTCTTAACGCTTGTTGAATGTAATTGCAGGGAGGTATTGGGAAAATAAAATATTTTTTTGCAATGCCCTTCTTGAGTTACGATTTTTTCAACACCACTCGTGGATTAATGAGCTGTTATATATATATTTTTTAATTTTCGTTTCTTTTTGACAGTTTGTGTTTGCTAAATACACCCGCAGAAAGGCACTACATAAATAAAATTAAAAAATCGCACCCCATTTTGGTAGATGCGCGGAGAAATCTATGGCTGGAATTTTTATGGCTAACTTCTCGTCGGTAAAATATATTGCAGCTGTGGCCACACTTGGAATACCCATATTATATATTTTTTTTAATTAATTGGAAGCCTGGAACTCGTTTCTGACAAACTGGTATATAACTGTGGAAAAGACCCGTGAACCGCTCCAAGGAACCGGTTCAGTCCAGTGAGTGAACCAGTTCGGAACCGTTCACGACAATGAACCGTTTTTCCCATCTCTAGTTTGGGGCAGGGGCGGCTCGTAATATAGAGCCAAGGAGCTATGGCACTACCTGTAGTTTCAAGCTCAGCAATAATTTTTAATTAAGGCTTAAAACACTTTTTCGTCAGTTACTTTAGTTTAAGAAGATAAATCGTTCTTTCTTTCTATAAAAAAGGAACATGACAATACCCGCCCACATAGAGTCCTAAAAGACTATCTGCTACAAAATAATGTTAGAGTACTTTCATGGCCTGCTCGTTCTCCGGATTTGTTTTTTTTTGTTTCAAAAAATTTTTTGTTCATTTTGTAATCGTTTCTATCGTTTCTTTCTTTTAATAAGTGATCATTCTCTGAAAAAACTACAATGAAATTGATCAACGTTTTACGGGTGTTTGGATTTCTATGAAATTTAGTAGTTCAGTAGTAAGATTTATACAAAATTACTCACGGGAGAAACAAATTAGCAAAAAATGGCCCTGTATAGAGGATGTAACAAGGCTCACCCCTGCAGTTTTTTTTTATTATTATATGAGATATCAATATGAAATTTGGTAGGGTTACACTAAAAGCTAATTTGAGTTTAGTGATTATTCACAAACTTTAGTTGCTCTTTTACTTTCCATTTATTTTTTTTTTAATTTTCGGATTCAAGACGTAATTCAATTGTCTGTTTAAAAAAATGACATGCCAAAAAGTGTCGTTAATTTTCCACTGTGACTAATGTTTTGTTTCGTAAATTATAATTCGATCATATTTTTAAAATAACTCAAGTTTTTCAAACGAAAACATGGCGGCTCATTATATATTTTTTAAGGTTATTATCCTACCATGTAAGACCCGTGTAACTAAAGGAAAACGAAAAAAAAATTGTACAATTGATCAAATTCTCAAGTGCCATCAGGTCCAAGGTGTATATTTTGAAATCTGTTATAGTTTTGTTTGTGTTTTTTGTTTGTTTATTGTTTGTACTAAAAAATTTTGTCAGATTTGGCTTACTTGATCTAAAATAAAGACTACATTTGCTAAATAAATTCACTGATAAATTTAATAACAATTTTAAGTTTAAGGCCTTATGCGCAAACTCTAAATGGAGCACGTGAGTTTTTAAAATATGCTATTTATTATTATCAGGCAACTAAATTGTACTTTCACATTATTAGGATTCGAAAAAACTGTCAAAAGGTCAAAATATATAAAATTGGAGCCTTAACACGTTCGCTGCCACCGACGCGCTAGTGCGTCCGACTTTATATTTGCGTAAATGCAATGCAAATTGCGGTGGCAGCGAACGTGTTAAGGTAACATTTTGTATTTTTTTTTTGCTTTTTTCCAAATGTACGCTCGTTGCACGCACTGAGGATTAAACTTAGAAAATTCCTTCAATAATTTTCCTTTTAAAGCGCGCATGTACGCAACTTTTCCACACTACTAAAATTCGTTTTCGACCCACCCCAAAGTGCACATGTTACGCTCTAGGTATCCACCACCATAATACTTAAGCTGCAGGCTAGATGTAATCATACAATTTTACGAGGCCAAAACCCATTCCACAGTCGGTAGTAATCGCGAAAAAAATAATATATTGCCTGCATTCACATATTTGTCTTATGTAAGAGCAATAAAATAGACCGAAAAACAAAAGAATATCATTGCCTTCGCTTATTTCCTCCTTCGATCTCCATCTGTTTCCCGTTTTATTTTTTCGCGTCTCCCGTCGACTGGCCAGAATTGGAGTAGCTTTCCAATAACATCTGGACGGGGGTGGCGCGGGCGACCCTTATCTCGCCGCCGCCGCCGGAGCCACCCTATCTCGCAGACAGATTATTGAGCGCGGCCGAAAAGTTTTAATTGATTCCTCCGAAGGAAATTAATGAGATCTGCAGGCAGTGTCGTCGTGTGCCGCGAAAATATGAGCATTTTATTAAATTTCATTTCGCCAAAATGAATATTTACCAGGCAGTGAGGGATGATGTGCTGAAAAATGGACGGGAGTAAATTAGGCTTCATTTTTTTATGTGAAAAAGTTCGCGCCCCTCGGGATTAAGGACTAACTTCTGTAATTGTACATAATTTCATTAAAAAACATAAAGCGAGCGCGACGGCTAATCCGGGGCTCGAAAAAATTACAAGGATGAGGGGACAGGGCAAAAAATGGCGCCGGGACGAATTTAATTAAGTGCCGCGATTAACTCCCTGCGATTTTTAATTGCTCGTTACATACTAGTCCTTTGCTGCTTCGTTTAAGACAAAAAAAATAGTTCCTTAATGCAAATTGCATGACAGAAAAACTGCAGCAGCGCATTAAATTTAATTAGTGAATAATAGAAATTATGGAATAATTTCAAGTAGAACTCGCAAACTCGTAACTTTATAACTGTGCTCGCAATTTTGAAACAGCCAACCAAAACGAACAAAAATATAAGCTTAGTCCATACACTATCAGCTCCAAAGACAAAATTCAATCATTATTCTTCAGAGCAACAGGGCAACATTGGGAGCGCATCAGAATAAGAAAAAATATTCTAATATTGCTTTAATCTCCTGTAAAATTCTTCAAACTGGTAATTTTAAGCGCTGAGTTTCCACTGTGAACTTAGAAATAGCTAATAACAGTATATTTTATGTTCAGCTACTTACAAATATATAAATATTTTGTAGGGAAATAATTGTATAAATGGGTTATTTAAAAAAGCCTTATAATGTTTAGAAATAAATAATTGGTGGTGAAATAATTATAAAAGTGAGCTATTTCAAGAACCCTGTTTAACTTATTAGAGATTAGAATAAATCCCACCCACCACCCCTGGTATCAATTTTAAACGAAGCAACACTTTAAAGTTTAAAAAAAATTCATTCATTGGAAAACAAGAATTAATAATTACCATCAAAAATAATGTTTATAATTAAAGTGTGATTGAACTCGAGGGTTGAACAAAAAACAACAGTTTCACTGCTAAAAAATAAGAAAATAAACTAATTAAGAAACGACTTAGTTGTTAAGAATCCGACAATTTACACCCAGCACCTTTCGTATTAACGTTAACTCAAGCTGAACTTATTATTATTATTCATTTATTAGAAAACTTCGATTAATTAGAAGCATGAAAAACAATGTTTGTAACTGAATTTCCGTTAAACTAGACAGTGGAGGGTGGGTTCCTACAATCTAACTAGTTAAACTTAAAACAAAGGTTTCTCTGGTCCAGAACATATTATTGTTCATCTACAGGATACAAGAATTGATAAGAAACACTAAAAACAATATTTGCGACTTAAGTGTAATTGAACTTAAGGCGGTTTAATTTAACTTAAAGTGGGTGCAGGGCCGATCCTAGACCCTTGGCCGCCCGCGTGCAAATGATGTTGGCCGCCCCTTCACGTCCGGTAAAACATTTCTTGAGGCGGGGGGCTTTTATTTTTCAATTCAAAAAATTTAAAAATCCTCTGTAATAATCACTATTTATTTCCCAACAGACCATATATCCAATTACAGGGAAATGTAATGGACATTAATAACCAAAAATTTATATTTTTGTAAAGTTTTAAAGCAAAAAAATGTCATGTCATATACACATATTTCAAAATTTAAATATGTTTAGTCTGCATTGAAAGAAGAAACGACTAAAAAATCTGCAAGGAATACGGGACTGCCAGATGTATTTTTGCATTGCACAATTATGGATTCATAGCCAGAGGAGTATTTTTCTTTTAAATCCTGTTGGATGCTGAGGACAAATAGTGGTAGAACGTTTGATAGCTTAACCAATCAACTATGTCCGTATAAAAGGGCCTTACGAACTAAGAGAGCTGGATCCATCAAGCAGGAAGCTCTCACCTATTCAGACGATGCGAAGAAAAAGATAAAAACAACTGATATGCAACTGCTGCGGGAAGCCCAATCACATGGTTAAAGGGTGCAGGAAATGAATTGCTGATGGTCGTCCCCTGAAGTCCGACACAAATATGATACTCGTCACTGTTTGCTAAACTGAAACACATACTAAGTCGTCGAGATGCAGGGATGGCAATGGCGCGACAAGCCATATTTTTTAAATGATCAGATTTGCTTTAGAACATTCGAGTCTTTTACAACTGAACACACAGTGGCCACAGTAAATGGTGAAAAAATTGAAGTCATGTATACGTGAAGAAGTTGGGGCAACAATCCAAGGAAAATGGTACAAAATTGCCTTGGCTGATGTTTGGTGTGTACGCCGAATCATGAGGAATCTGTTCTCCATGCTTGCAGTCCAGGATAATTACTCGGACAGCCAATTCAACCTATCAGTTGAAGTCTGCAACTTCCTAGTCTAGAATTGGAGGAAGCTCGTCATGGAGGACTGTTCAAGTTGGCCGTGAGAAATCTGAACCATATAAAATGAGGTCAATGTTGTGAGTAAGGGAAACCTGTTGCAGTTATGCCGTGAAGTCTGCAACTTGCTAGTGAACAATTGGAAGGAGCTCATCATGGAGGACTGTTCAAGTTGGTCGTGAGAAGTTTGAACCCTATTAAATGAGGTCAATGCAGTGAGTAAGAGTTGTGCCATGATCGATTCAGACATCAGTTTAGCACGAGGTCCAGAATAACGCAACCGGGAGAGCGAATTCACACGAATGTCTGCGGTTCATTTCAAGAATCGAGGTCTGGATATCGATATTTTGTGCTTTTCGAGGACGATTACACAAAATTCAGGAAATGTTTTTTCTGCTGCAAAAATCTGAAGTTGCTGAAAAACTGAGCCAGTTCCAAGCTGACGTCTTATAATGCCCTACACTCCGGAACAAAACGGGTCCAGTGGGAGGGAAAATTGTACAGTGGTGGAAATTACTAGATCAATGAAGCATTCTTCGCAGGTCCCAGGAATATCACCTTTCGAGCTGTGGTATGGTAGGAAACCAGTTTTGAAACATTGGTTCAAATTGCTGAATTCATGTATATTCATATCGAAGGAGCAAAAGTCGAAAATGGATCTGAAGGCCATTAAAAGAATCCTCATCGGCTATGAGAACGACGACGGATACAGAATCTATAGTGAAGAAAACAAGCTCTACAGATCCAAGGGCGTTATCTTCGAAGAATAATTGGTGAAAAAGGACGTTATTATAGCCACAGGAAGCAACGAAGCTGAAGAGATGAAGCCTACTGACGTGAACGACATCAAATCTCGCGGACCCGAATTCTGGGAACCCAATGACAGTGGACAATTTTAGAAATTCCGGAAGCCAATGAAGAAGATAATGCTGGTGAGACTACGCAACCGAGTCGATCTTACAGCTCCACAGAAATTCCAGCATAAAAAAAATTCCAAAGTAAAAACAAACGCCGATGGATCTATTGAGAAATTCAAGGCCAGGTTGGTGATCAATTACAAGAACAACGACTATACGAACGCTAAATCTACATTCTAAAACAATACTCTTTTGATATAGTTGACCGTAAATAAAACTGCCAAACAGACGTTTTGATGCCTGCATTTTTTTTAACTTTTTCTAAGTAATTTTAGGGTGCAGAATTCAAAATAGCCATCAGATTTGGTCTATCAGATCTAGCTTTTAAGATACGCCATATTGGCCAATTTTATAAAAAAATCGTCATATTTTTTAACTAACGTACATTTCATGTTATTTATTATTTGTTAACTACCAGTTAAAAAAAAACTAAATACTACAAAGTAAGGTATTATTTCACAAAGAAGATTTCTCCGAATGACAGAAGATTTTTTTTTGTTTAGGTTGAAGGAATGCCCGTAACGTTTTTTGATTCTTAATTTTGAAAGTACTTGTGTACTTTGAGAATATGAATTTTGATTTAGTTATGGCTGATTGCAAACTTTATCAAACATTGAGATTTATATCGAGAGATGTGGATTTCTGCAACTTACTGATAAATATTTTTTCCTGGGTTGAAGGGGTACCCATAATGTTTTTTTTTTACTTGATTAGAGTACTTGTAGTAGTGATAAGGATAAGAAAACTTTGTCAAAAATCGAGATTTACATTACGAGGAGAAATTATTTTTTTCTGGGACGAAGGGGTGCTCGTAACGTTTTTTGGCTCTTGATTATTAAAGTACTTTTATTGTGGATAAGAATAAGCATTCTTATTTAGTTATGGCCTTTTGCAAACTTTGTCAACAATCGAGATTTGTATTATTAAAAAAATACTTTTTTGAAAGGGGTGACAAAATATAAAGGGTTGATTCTTTTTGTGGTATTCATTTAGACCTTTCTAAATGGTTCACATATTCAGGCTGTATTTTGTTTTATCAAATTTATTTAATGTTTCTGCAACAAGTAAAGTTGCCTCAAATTTATTTATTAATTAGCCTGTATGTCAAAAACTAGAGCTGATACGAAAAAAATTGAGGTTTGTTTTGGAATCGGCTCGTCAAAAATATCCGAAATCAGTTCATACCAAACCAAAAAGTTATTTGGTAGGGCTGAGTAATTTTTAATTAATAATTTTAATTTTGAAAAACCTTCGCCGGAAGGGACAGCTATCGCTATTGTTAACATTTTTCTTAGACTAATACTGAAATTTGGAAAACAAGGAACTTAATTAAATGATTTAAAATATAATTGGGAATGATTAGAAAATAACAGTATTTTTAAAACTTTAATTCCATTTAAATCTCTTGTCAATTTTCCGTTTTCGGTTACCTGTAATTTAATATCTAAATCCATACAACATTTTCTTAGATATTCGGACTCTGCAGAATTAAATACTAGCAAAAATTTAAACTTTGGAGCGTAATAATTGAACGTTTGGATATCAAATTAACAGCGTTGTCCAACATTTCAAGATAAAAGTGAATTCTAAATTTTTCCCTAGGATCTAAAACACTCTCACCGCATGTCTTATAATTGGACATCCGCGGTTTTTCTCTTATACGAACTTCAGATGAAGTTGCGACACTTCTGCTTCTTTGGCAAACCGGTTAGAAATCGGATACACTTTAAGCAGTTGTCCAGGCTACCGGCCGCTATTTCGGCGATTAAATTTTACAGATTTCGGACGCCGCGGACCCTCTATTGGTGGTCAGCGGGCTTCGCCGGTTTCGCCGCCCCCTAACTGCCGCCCGCGTGCCATGCACACTCTAGCTCCCCGGTAGGATCGGCCCTGAGTGGGTGAGCCTTATCCTACAATTCAAACAGTTGAACCGAAAACAATGGTGTCTGTAATAAGGATCCAAAACATCAAATAAATTAGGAAAAAAGTCGACTTTGTTGTTCTTAGAAATTACACACCCAACTTCCCACCTCCCTTTAAATTAACTCAAACTGCGCTTTGTTTGGATTAAACTAAATTTCATTGTTCAATTATTGTGAAACCAGAACTGATAGGAACCATCAAAAATTATGTTTGTAATTGAAGCTGATTAAACTAGACGGTGGTGGGCGGGCCCAATCAATTGAACCAAAACAATGGTTTCTCTGGCAGAGATACAGAGAATCAATTAATCAGACTTTGCTGTTCTGCATTTAACAATTTATTAAACTTTTATGATCAGCAAAGTAGAGAATCACCACACTTCGAGCTCAAACTACACTTTGTTTGGATGAAACAAAATATCATTTGTTAAAGAATGTATCCATATCTAACTATTGTGGGATGTAAAGAGTACTGCCAGTTAAAATCTTTAATTTTGGATAATTTTCGCGGTACTTGCGTTATTAGATTTGCTGAAGAATATATCCATATAAAGATTTTAACTGGCAGTACAACTCTTTACATTCCACAAAATATCATTGTTCAATTATTAGGAAACCAGAATTAATAACAAACCTTTAAATAGTGTTTGTTATTGAAATTTAATTTAATTGGAGGGTGACAGGTGGACCCCTATCTTATAATCAAACCATTTGAACCTAAAACAATGGTTTCCTGGGTAAAAATCCAGAAATAAAGAAGAAAAACTTTAATTTTGCTGCTATTAAAAATTGTGCAATGTGTTAAACTCAGTATTGTGATCATCTGGTTAAATCTCGAGATAGATCACACCCACCACTCGCCGGATTAACTTTAACTTAAGCTATTCTCTGTTCACGCCAAACGAAATTGGTCATTTAAAAGAAAGTAGGAATTGATAAGAACCATCAAAAATATTGTTTGTACTTGAAGATAATTGATGTCAAGGGTGGTAGGTGGGCAATATCCTACAACCCTAACTACGGTCATCTCCAGAACAAGACAATTCATGATGGGAGAGGCATGTCTACAAACATCAGACATCCAAAGGGTCCCTCTTGGTGCAGTCCTGGCGATCGCCAATGCCGTGGGTTGACTGGGCGGCACCGAGGAATGAGGACTCAGATGGGAGGACGTACTACAAAGGGCCCATTGAGGCCTACGTCCAGCAGACCTCTCTGCCCTCCCATCAGAATAATCCAAAGATCCAGAACCCAAACAGTTGGTTTCTCTAAAGTTGACTTTGCTGTCTTGGTTAAACAAAATTTAATTATCCATTTATCAGAAAATAGGAATTCATAAAAACCATCAAAAACAATGTTTATAATTGAAGTTTAATTGTACTCGAGAGTGGTGGGCGGGTCTTATCCTATAGTCCAAACAGTTGAACCGAAAACAATGTTTCCTCTGCTAAAGAACCCTAAAATTATATAAATTATGAAAATAAATCAACTTTATTGTTCTTAGAAATTGCACAATTGGTAAAGCTTCGTTTTAAAACGAACTAATTAAACAGTGGGATAGTTCCCACCCACCATCCTTTGAATTAACTTCAACTCAAGCAAAACTTTGTTTGGGTGAAACGAAATTTAATTGTTCAACTGTTAGGAAACCAGGGTTTTTAAGAACCATTAAAAATAGTGTTCGAATTAACTTCAACTCAAGCAAAACTTTGTTTGGGTGAAACGAAATTTGATTGTTCAACTATTAGGAAACCAGGGTTGTTAAGAACCATCAAAAATAGTGTTTGTAATTTAAACTTCTATTGAATTGAACACGAGGGTGGTGGATGAACCCTTTCCTATAATAGAATCAGTTGAATCAGATAGAATGGTTTCCTGAGTAAAAATCCAGAAAATTAAAGAAAAAAAGGAAATATTAATTTTGCTACTCTTAAAAATTGTACAATTTGGTAAACTCAGTATTGTGATCAAATGATCAAGGCGCGATATAGAATGCATCCATCACCCTTCGTAGTCACTTTTCTCAAACTACATTTGTTTCAATTATTGGGAAACCAGAATTGATAAGAGCCATCAAAAATGGTGTTTGTAATTGAAGTTTAATTGAACTCAACGGTGGTGGGTGGGTCATATCCTACAATCCAACAAACTGAACCGAAAACTATGGTTTCTGAGGTAAAAATCCAGAAAATTCACGAAGCAAAGAAAAAATGTAAAGTTAGCTGCTCTTAAAAATCGTACAATTTGTTGAATTTAGTATCCTGATCAACTGATTAAGGCACGAGATAGGGCTACAAGTGTGCCCCTTCGTAGTGACTTAAATTACACTTTGTTCAGGTCAACAAAATTCATTTATAAGAAATAAGAATTGATAGGAACCACCAAAAATAATGTTTGTAATTGAAGTGCTTTGAGGTCGAGGGTGATGGGCGGGCGTTATCCTACAATCCAAAGAGTTGAACCGAAAACTCAGGTAATCCAGAAAATCTATCTCGGAAACTATAAGAGATATTGAGTAGGTTAAATTAAGACAAAGTTGCGTATTTTAATGCTGAATAATTTTTTTAAAGAAATTAAAAATATTCCGACTACTTCCCGAGAGTCCATTTTGGTTTTTATTTTTTATGATTTTGTTACTGATAAGTTTAAGAGCCCAAGACACTTTTGTAAGCTTCTAGAAAATAATTTTGTTTTTCAAATACGACGTTTCGTTATTTAGATACCAACATCAACATTATGTTTTTAAATACGGACCTGGATTTTTTCATTTAATTTTTAAGTAGCTTTTCGCCCCCCAAAACGAATGATGTGTCGCATTAGTCACAACATTGTTTGCTCTAGGAGTTATTTAAAGGATTTTCAAAAAATCGAAGAGTAGGCTAGACTTTCAAACACAACAAAGTGTGCCTTGACAATAACAAAGATTTTTTAGGGCTCTTCAAAAAAATTATATTCGATTTCTAATACGTCGTTTGGTTTTCTAGATATCATCCATATAAAAAATATTCAATCCCGCTCTGATAGCTTTTATAACAAATTTTGAAAATCAGGTCTCCATAAGGTTTCATTGCTTTTTTTGGGGGGGATAAAAAGGATGCGGATTAGTAAAAATTACATTTCTGCAACAACTTAACTTTATTTATAAAATTAAGTTTAAAAAACTGGCAAAACATTTGTTAGAAATTTAATACAAAAATGTTTTGTCAGTCTTTTAAATTACATTTTTAATAATAATAATAATTTTATTTATAAAATGGAGTTTAAAAAACTGACAAAGCATTTGTTAGAAATTTAATACAAAAAATGTTTTGTCAGTTTTTTAAACTCCATTTTATAAATAAAGTTAACCCTTTCGGCCCTGCTGGTGGCAATTGCCATCGCAACATTTATATGTCTCCACTTACTATGACAATCCATATTTTTGCTGTTTATCACTAGTTGTCACTTCAACAAAGCCTCACTAATTAATTCCTATACTAATTAATCAAATCAGTTCAAATTTGGTAGTTATGTCCTTAAGAAGCTTCCCATCAATAATAATTAACAAAAATGTTTTTTTTTCAAATTTAAAAATCCAGGGCTGAAAGGGTTAAGTTGTTACAGAAATGTCGTTGTTACTAATCGACACCGAATTTAAAAAAGCAACCTTTTTATCAAAAAAAGCAATAAAAAGTTAAGTCTACTTTTCTAAAGGTTCAAGATTGCTGTTGACTTGAATACACTTGATTTTTTTTTATATTGATGAAAATACATTTCAACTGCATTTTTTATGTATAAATGATTTAAGTTATCACGTTTTCCTTCGTTAGAAATGCACATTTTTTAAAGTGCATAAATTCTAATTTAATAAGGCATTGTGAGAGCTAAGAAGTATTTTTCTGTTGTCAAACTTTCAAGCAAGTTTAAAAGCCAACACTTATTCTTCAATAAAAAAAAGCTTCATATAATTCGTACAGCAAACAATTTTATGACAAGTGTTACACATCATTAGTGTTGGGAGATAAAAAAAAGTTGATGCCGGTATCTCAATAACGAAACGTATTATTTGAAAAATAGAATTATTTTCTGGAAGAGCTTACAAAAGTGTCCTAAGAAAGTTCTCTTAATAATCAGTAATAAAGTCGTAAAAAAATATAGCTAAAATTGACTTTTTTGGTTTTTATCGAATATCTTGTAGCCGAAATCTTTATTTTTAATAAATTATTCAACATTAAAATGCGTAACTTTTCCTTAATTTAACCAACTCTCTATCTCTTACAGTTACCGAGATGGCAATGCTAATCCATCGAATTTGTAACGTAACACCCTATATAACGTGAGAAGACAGAATTATATAAATCTAAACAAATATTCGCGACTAAAGTTTTGACGTGTTACCATCATTATTATGTTAAAACATACTGAATTTTTCAATTCAGTTTAATTATGTATTACCAATGTAGTAACGGTCGAAGCTATTCTCTTCATGAAAAAATAGAATTTTGATTTGAAAATTTCTATTCGGGCTTCATTTTAGATTGTAAACAAATTTTTGTTTTAAATAAAAAATAACGAATTTTATCCCTTGAAGCATTTTCATGTTTCTTCATTTATTAACACGCTACACACCTGATCTCTATTTTTTTATGATAAATCTATTTTGTCGAATAAAGCAAAACGTTTTAGTCGAAAAATCAATAATTTTGTTTGTTTACAAAAAAACTAAACCTAAAACCATTGCTCAAGTTTCTTCATATTTGTAAAATTAACCAATCAATTCATTTTAATTAACATAATCTCACTAATCGAAAAAACAAAATTGAAATTATTCATATGATCATAAAAAACCAAAATTAATACACGTTATATTATGTTCAGTTTAGTAAGATGATTTTGAGTTACGAACCACTGCCTAGAAGAGTTTCTTGCACATTAAGTTTTATACGCCTTATAAACAAATCCATTGTATTAATCAATTTTCAAAAGTTTGTACTTTTTATTATTATTATACAGGGTCCTGCACTCACCTCCCGTTTTCTATAGCTCAGTTACTAATTAAGTTAGGATTTTGATATTTTGCAAACTTCACTTGTATCCTAAGGCGTATTTCAGGAACATATTTTCGATAATACAGGATGTCCCAAAAGTGTAGCGTCATGATAAATTTTTTTTTAAATTACATGCTATATATTCTATTGCTTTTTTGGGTACCTTTTATGGTTGCCTATAATTTTATTGAAATTGATTCAGTGATATCAGCAAAAAAAAACAAAAAATCGTTTTGCACTATTGGTTTAAAAAATAAATAACAAACAAGAGTGCCGCGTTAGTAAAATAATACAGGATAATTAAATTTATTGAATAAGGTCTGATAGTCCCGTTAACCAAGTTTGATTGATATGATTAGTACTTTATTTTTCTTATTTTAAATTGGAGCCCCCGTATATTTTTATGTCGTTCCATGCGGAATTAAAAAACAAACAGTTTTCCTAATAACAACCCTATCCCAATTCCTAACGCATTAAAAGTTATTTGCAGAAAACTCGTTTTATCAACCATTCCAATAGCCATTTTATTGAATAAAAATAGAAGGTGGCTTTGAAAAACAATTTATTGACATTAAAATTTAACAAAGTGACTATTTTGACTTTAGTAATGTAAAAATTTAAAGCATTGTTAGCTTAAGCTCTTTATACTCAAGAATTATATTTTGTCATGGAGTAAAATCGAGTTGAGCCATTTAAATGTCCGCTAAAAAAGTGAGGCCCAATATTATGTTCACCTATAATTCCCACATTAATTGCCAATTTGAGTTGTTGATTAATCTGCCTAAAAACTTTCAGATTGTTGTCGCAGTAATAATGAAAGTTATGACAATTCGCAAATCCATTTTTATGAAAGGTGGCCTCAAGAGAAAACAACACCTTATAACGTCAGCAACGGATCTAATTTTATTTTCTAAAAAAAGAATATAAAAACTGTAACATTGTAAAAACAGACCGTTACACACTATTATATTGTTATAAAAAAGTGAAAATTTAACCTAATTTTAACTTGCGGCCTGTTGCAAAATTCAATACGTTGATCAAAATCTTGTTCAAAAAGTTGTTGATAAAACTGGACATGCCAGGCATGGAAACGGTTGTCCCTTAAAAAAAATCGTTGAACTCTTCTTTTGCTTACATCCTCTGCAGCAGTGACTGCTGGTTGACTAAAGAAAGGATTTTCCGTAATAGATCATTTCACAGCCAATTGATTTTCTTCAGTTCGCACCCACCTATTTCTTACTGGTTTTGTATAGTTTACATTTCCCGTTTGTACAAACTTTTCTAAGTTTTGCAGGCTCTTTTTTCTGGATGTAGTCGGTTCGGATAACGCTGTGCGTAAACTCGACTTGCCAAAAAAGAGTTCTCATCGCATTCTCCTAATATAAAACCAATATCTACGAACTCATCTCGATTGTACTCCATGACAAAACATAATTCTCGAGTATAAAGAGTTTAAGTTAACAATGTTAAACTGTTATATTACTAAAGTCAAAATAGTCTCTTATCACTTTGTTGAATTTTAATGTTAGTAAATTGTTTTTCAAAGCCACCTTCGATTTTTATTTAATAAAATATTAAATTGGAATAGTTCGTAAAACTACAAATAACTTTTAATGCGTTAGGAATTGGGGTAGGGTTGTAATAAGGAAAAATGCTTGTTTTTTAATTGCGCATGGATTGACACAAAAATATACAGGGGTTCTAATTTAAAATAAGAAATATAAATAAAGTTTTTTGACACTAAATTTTGGACACCCTGTACAATTCTTATCAATTAAACTTGGTTAACGGGACTATCAGACCTTATTTAATTATTAATTATTGTGTGATTTTATTAACAAGGCACTATTTTTATTTTTTATTAATTTTTTTAACAAAAAAAAACTGATTTTTTTTTTAGTTGTTTTTTTGCTGATATTACTGAATCGATTTAAACAAAATTATAGTAGTATGTAGGCAATCATAAAAGGTACCCAAATAAGCAATAAAATATACAGCATGTAATCTAAAAAAATATATCATCATGATGTCCCCCTGCTCAAGCCCAACAGAAAATCTAAATAAAATTTCTCGATCCGACCCCTCCTTCTAATTTTAAAAATTCATTAAACTTTTATTTATTTTGCCGGTAAATATTTTCGATCGTTTTAAAATGAATTTTTCTATACCTTTTTAAATCACGAATCTAACGACGGATTATCATTGCGGTATTGTGTGTACGTAAAACAAACTTTGAACTTTTAAAATCGCCCGGTTATTAACGGAGATATGGATATTTGAATGATTGTCGTTTTTGAACGTTGAAAATTTTTCAACTAAAAATAAATTTAAAAAAAAAATATATTTCCGGGAGGGTTAGAATAGTGAAACTTTGGGAAATCATGGATTGACATAAAAATATAAAGGGGTTCCAATTTAAAATAAGAAAAATAAAGTTTGGAAAGTTTGACACTAAATTTTGGACACCCTGTACAATTCTTATTAATCAAACTTGGTTAGCGGGACCATCAGACCTTATTTAATTATTAATTATTGTATGACAAGGCACTATTTTTATTTTTTATTAATTTTTTTAACCAAAAAAAAACGGATTTTTTTGTTTTAGTTTTTTTTTTGCTGATATTACTGAATCGATTTCAATAAAATTATAGTAGTATGTAGGCAATCATTAAAGGTACCCAAATAAGCAATAAAATTTACAACATGTAATCTGAAAAAATATATCATCATGACGTCGCACTTTTTTAGGACACCCTGTATAATCAAAAATATTTTGCTGAAATACATTCTAGGATGCAAATATATTCTGCAAAATATCAAACTTCCAACGTAATTAGTACATGAGCTATAGAAGACGGGAGGTGAAATGCAGGACCCTGTATATCTATACAGAGTGTCCCAGTGCCCTGAGCAGCATGGCAAAAAATGTTTCAGATAAAAAAAGTTGTAAGGTTCGGAGGGGGACATATGCTGGTGACCTTGAAAATGACCTTGGCGTTAATTTTCAAGGTCAAATAAAGGTCAACTTTTATTTTTAAAATGGAACCCCCTATTTTTATTGCGGGATCGTATTCTACGGGAAAAAATACAAACTTTTTTATAAAAAAACGTTTTTTTTTAAATGTGTTTTTTAAGAGTTTTTTCACGAATTTTGTCAACATGTTGTATGAAATCCTAGATAATCAATTCATGCATTATCCTCGGCATTAGCATCAAAGATCCCCGGATGTTACTCCCCTTGACTTTTTCCTCAAGGAGAAAGTATTTGCTGAAGCTCCGACAACAGTGCAGAACATGGGGGAGAAGATTAGGGCTGCATTTCGAGAAATTTCCATCCAAACCCTTCGAAATGTTCAAGTAAACTTTCACCAGCGGGTAGAGAAGTGCATTGACGATGATGGACACTTGATCAAGCAAATTTATGTTCATAATAATTGTAGAGAATGCTAAAATGAACAACTTATAAGGAATAAGTTTTTTTCGAAATCCCTTTAGTTTTTGAGTAAATTGAGTTTTTATATTTGAAGTATAATTTTTCCATCTTTCATAATTTTGACGTTTTAAACGTCAGTTTCCTCCGAGATTACAAAGCGCTCGATGTACATTTAAAATATGATTTAAATTGAAAATAAACCATGAAAACGTAAATATAAATGATACCATCAAGTCGGAGAAAGTAACATGAGTGCCACATCACCATTTTTTTTTTCTAGAAATTGTTGAAATGGCATCTAAGGACCCCAAAACGGATATTTCCGTAAAAAAAATGTTCACGATCACAATACTTTCTCGTACTTCGCAACGGAGAAAGTAAAAATAGGGAGTTCCATTTAAAAAATCAAAGTTGATCTTTGTTTGACCTTTAAAATTGACCCCAAGATTATTTTCAAGGTCACCAGCATCTGTCCCCCTCTGAACCCTACAACTTTCATCGTAAACATTTTTTGTCATGTTGCTCAGGCTTCGAGAAATTTGGGGTGGCAATTTAAAATGGGACACCCTGTATATTATGTAAATAAACCACAGAGCATTGTAGGTGCAATATTTTTTTAAATGTAGTATTGAATTTGCACTAATTAGAGTTATTAATAGATGAGTACATTATATCTAACCGACCGTATTAATCACATAATTATTTCGAACGCAATTGTTTAATTCCAGCAGTGAAATTAATTAAATTTAATCACACATCCCCCTCCTCCATGTATCGATTACCGGACTCATCCGTGCGCAAACATCGCGACGACTTTTTTTCTCTTTCCCGCTATTATTCCCGAGTCGTGTTGGCGAAACTTTAAGGGATGAAAAGGAATAAAACGTCCAGTGTTTTCTCTATTTCTCCGTCCTATATTTTTCTGTCTATATGTGTGCGGGTGAGTGTGTATAGAAAGAGGGGAAGAATTACTCAGGAAGGAAACAATTTCGTATTTTGTACATGGGAAATCTATTACGGTGGAAACGCTCTTTCACAATGCTTCGCAAATATCTGCGAACGCCATATGCTCAGACCTCCAACGACTAGCAAAACTCGCAATTTTTTTCCCTTCAGAAGTTTAAAAGGAAATATGAATGTGGGGGGAAATAATTTGGATACAAACAGATATAAAAAAAAAAGTTGTAAGTGCATGAAGTGATAATTACGGTAATATTTTGTTTTGATTTAAGAAAGGATGGTTGATATTAATGCGGTTTATGGGATATTAGCGCAGCCGACTACGGCATTCTGCTACAATCGATGTTTGGTATTTAATCAAATATAAGTAGGAGGGAGCAAACGCTGAGACATCCACGGACACTAACGGCAAAAAAAAATATCGCCCGGATGAACAAATGATCCTGACTGAAGTTCAGTAGCCCGATTACAGATATGAATTTAAAAATTATTGATTAATAAAGATTATGGGAGAATGAGTGTCTAAATTATCAACTATCTTGGTTGGCGACGTTAATTTTTTTTTCCGCTACCAACAACGTAAATAAGCATTGCATCCATGGTTACAGGCAGTGGCGGCTCGTGGAACATGTTGATGGTAGAGCCACTTACACAATATACCCCCCTCGAACCCTCGCCTTTTTTTGAAGAGAGAAAGAACGGTTTATCTTCCTAGACCACAGTAACTGGCGAAAAAGCGTTTTAAGAATTAATTAAAAATTCTTGCTGAGCTTGAAGCTACAGGTAGTGCCATGGCTCTTTGGCTTTATATAAACCCCTGCTTTCGACAGCAAAATATACTACTTTTGACAGCTAAAAAATACAATTTTTGACAATTCAAACATGTTAAAAAAACTGTTTTTATTAGCTGAAAAATACTGTTTTAGACAGCTGAAACATTCCATTGTTGACACACGAAAAATACTATTTTTGAAAGCTGAAAAATACTAATTTTAAAAGCTGAAAAGTACTAATTTTCAACAGCTGAGGAATACCATTTTTGCCAGCTGAAACACACCATTCCTGACACACGAAAAATACTATTTTTGACAAAAAATACTATTTTGGCAGTAAAAAATACTACCGGTGAAAACATAATATACTACCTTTGACAGCGAAATATACTACTTTTGACAGCTGAAAAATACAATTTTTGTCAATTCAAATATGTCGAAAAAACTATTTTTATTAGCTGAAAAAAACTGTTTTTGGCAGCTGAAACATAGCATATTTGGTAGCTGAAAAATACCATTTTCTACAACTGTAAAATACAACTTGAGACAGCTGAGAAATACTATTTTCAACAGCTGGGAATTACCAATCTTGACAGCCGAAAAATGCCATTCCCGACAGGTGCAACATACCGTTATTGGCAACTAGAATATTTGACAACAAAATATACAGGTTGAAAAATGCCATTTTTGACAGTTAAAAAATGTCAAAAAATGCTGCTTTTGATAGCTGAAAAAATACCATTTATATAGGTGGGAAATACCATTTTTGGCAGCTGAAAAATATCATTTTTGAGAGCTGAATAATACAATTCCTAATAGCTGAAAAATACCATTCTTGATAACAGCAACACAACTATATCATACCATTATTGTCAGCTAAAAATACAATTTTAAAAAACAAAAAAATACAATTTTTGACAACAAAAAGTACCATTTTTGACAACAAAAAGGACAAATTTTGAAAGCTGAAAAATGCAATTTTTGACAATTAAAAAAATATCGAAAAATGCTGCTTTTGATAGCTGAAATGTATTTTTGTAGGTGGAAAGTACCCTTATTACCTGACCGACTGTCACCTAAGGTATATAATCCACAAAATTTCGTTTGTACATCATTCTTGAAAATGGCACTAAGCCGAAACTAGTTGAATATAAAACAATTTAATCGTGAAACAAACCAAGTGAATTTTAATTTTTTAAAACCTATATTAACATAATGTTTCACCAAGTGATCAATGAGAAACAAGTATATGATACGGGAAGTACCATTGTTGATAGCTGAAAAATATAATTTTTGACAGTTGAAAAATATAATTTTTAACAGTTGAATAATATTCTTCTTAACAGCTGAAAAATATCATTTTTAACAACTAAAAAATACCAGTCTTGACAACTGCAACAAGCCATTATTGACAGCTGTAACAAACCATTATTGTCAGCTAAAAGAATCAATTTTTGACAACACAAAAAATACAAGATTTGACTGCTGAAAAATGACATTTTTAACAGTTGAAAAAATGTCGAAAAAACCTGCTTTTGATAGCTGAAAAATAACATTTTTATAGGTTGGGAATAGAATTTTTGACAGCTGCAACAAACCATTATTGACAACTGTAACATGCAAAAAAATACATTTTTTTACTACAAAAAGTCAATTTTTGACATCTGAATAGAATAGAATAGAATATTTTATTGGTCCATCACATTGTAGATTTGCAACATTACACAAGTCAAGTAAAGTAAATATAAATACACAATAAATAATACAGAAATACATTATAAAAAATACAAAATACAAATTTTTGACAATTAAAAAATTGTAGCAAAATCCTGTTTTGATAGCTGAAAAATAACATTTTAATAGGTGAGAAATACCTTTTTTGACACTAAAAAAACATTTTTGACAACTGAAAAATTGGAATTTGAATAATACACTTCTTAACAGCTAAAAAATACCATTTCTAACAGGTGAAAAATACCATTCTTGACAATTGCAACAAAACATTATTGACAACTGTGATAAACTATTATTGTCAGCAAAAAAAATCAAATTTTCACAACACAAAAAATACAAATTTTGACAGCTGCAAAATGCCATTTTTGACAGTTAAAAAAAGTCGAAAAATGCTGCTTTTGTTAGCTGAAAATAATATTTTTATAGGTTGCAAAACGCATTTTTGACAGCTGAAAAATACTATTGTTGACAATTGCAACAAACCATTATTGACAACTGTAAAATGCTAAAAAATACAATTTTTGACTACAAAAAGTCAATTTTTAACAGCTGAAAAATGCAATTTTTAACAATTAAAAAATGTCGCAAAATTCTGTTTTTGATAGCTGAAAAATAACATTTTAATAGGTGAGAAATACCTTTTTGACATTAAAAAAACATTTTTGACAACTGAAAAATATTATTTTTGAATAATACACTTCTTAACAGCTGAAAAATACCATTCTTGACAATTGCAACAAAACATTATTGACAACTATGATAAATCATTATTGTCCGCTAAAAAATACAATTTTTGACAACAAAAAGTACAATTTTTGACAAATAAAAAATGCCGAAAAATATTTTTTTATACCATTTTTTTTTTTACTTATGCTGAGCCTTCAATCACACACGGCTGTAATTTTTGTGTTTAAATATTTTGTATGAATAATGGAATAAATGAACAAATGAATAATGTAAGACATACAACAACCACGGACCCGAGCGAATACATCTCGATCCCCGAAAAATCTTCCGCCCGGGATGGGAATCGAATCCACCCACTACACCAACGGGCCGCCCAAATACCATTTTAATAGGTGAGAAATACCTTTTTTGACAGCTGAAAAATAACATTTTTAACAACTGAAAAATATCATTTTCGACAATTGAATAATGCATTTATTAACAGCTAAAACAACCATTTTTAACAGCTGAAACATACCATTCTTGACAATTGCAACAAACCATTATAGACAATTGCAACACACCATTATTTTTAGCTAAAAAAATACAATTTTAGACAACAAATGTGTTTTAAGGATTAATTAAAAATTCTTGCTTAGCTTGAAACTGCAGGTGGTGCCATGGCTCCTTGGCTTTATATAACGAGCCGCCCCTGGTTACAGGTACCGTAAGTGGCTAAAATCATTCGTAGTGTTTGTTGTCCTTGAAGACGGAACCTAATGTTTTACTTACGGACCTAGGAAAATAATAAAATAACAGAAACGTAAACGCTCCAACATATACGCGAGCAACATATTTTCGTTTATAGTAGGGGTCTCCAAACTACGGCCCGCGACCCCAACGAATCCGGCCCACGACAAGCAATTACATGTTCCGTAAATATCACATTTTAAAATTCTACAACGATTTTTTGTTATAGGTTTTGAAATTAGTTATAAAATTGATTATATCTTGACCCACTAGGTTATGAAGAATTGTATTTATGGCCCGCGATGGAAAAAGTTTGGAGACCCCTGGTTTATAGCGCCGGCATCCTTTTTACATAACCATTGCTTAAAAGCGTCGTAATGACACGACTCATACCTCTTATTCGATTTTGTCAAACAAACAAAATTCGACATTGTTTTCTCGGTTGCTGTATACTATACTATAAAAATTTCAATCCCGAATGGTACAAGCCGTATTTTAGAATATTTTTGGTAGCTGCAAAAAAATAAGCAACACGGAACGTAATGACAATTAACATTTTCGGTAATGGTAATACGTCCAAATTACGTTCCTTGTTGCTTAAATAACTATTATCAAATATATTTAATAGTCGGGATGTACATAACTTCATATAATCAATCTCCACCGACGCAAAGAAATTAACTCAAACATTTAGTCAGAAAAGGAGTTTGCCAACGTCAGGGCAAGTACATTGACATCGATCAGTACGAAGCAAGATTTGTGGTTATCTCACTCCGCCTGGGTAAGCTGTGGTGAGATCGGGTGAGGTAGTGGTCATAACGCTGGTGATCGACTGGCACAATTATTAAAATTTTGAAAGAGTAACGGATGACCTGGAGCCTAGGGCAGAGCATCTAATTGTCTGTTAGAGAAGTCCCTGTTGTCCTGTTGCAATTATTAGCATTCTGAAAAAGTAACAGATGACAATACGTATAGGGGCGGCAGAGCACCTTATTGTCTAATTTCTTATTAGTATTATTACCATTCTGATAGAGTAATAGATGGCAATTGATGCATTTGGCATAGAGGCAGAGCAATTGTCAGTTGGGTAAGTTCCTGTTGCAATTATTACCATTCTGAAAGAGTAACAGATAACCACTGATGTATAAAAAAGAGAAGACAGGAGTTCGTTCAGATGAAATAAATAACAAAAGCTTTATGTTAATCCTGTGGTTTCATCTATCTTAATTTATGACGTGTTTTCAATAGATTATTTGATTAAATTATGTTTAAACAAAAACAAAATTAAATTAATAAATCTAAACCTAAAATTTCAGAGCAAAAAAATTAAATTTGCCTTGTGATTTTAATGTAATTACCTGCCTTTGTAACACGCTTTTGTCGTTGATGAATATGAAATATTACGGCATAAGATCGAGGATTTTCCTTTGATCGATATTGTCTAATACACTCCGAGCTAATACCCAAACCGAAGGATTAATAATTGATACTCGGTGCCTCTAATTGAACGTGTAATTAGGCACTCGCGGTTACATGTACTCGTTACACGTAGGGGGTTGCATAATTTATGTATTCTTGAAACGAGACATGGGGTCGGTGGGTGGTCTGAGGACGTTCACCCACAGAGAGGGGCGCGAATCACATGACCGAGTGGCTGTTCCCTCAGGTGAGATAAGTCGTATCGGGATTCGGCCCGCGGGGGCGGGGGCTGACGGAAAGAATTTCACGTTTCGATCATTCCGGTCCCGGAGGGAAAAAGGGGTCGACGACGGGGGGGCGGCTGATTGATTCCGGAATTACCGCACGCCCGGCCGATTGGAACGGTCTCAAACCACCTTTGACTCGAACGCTTTGCAAATTTCCATCCGAGGGGGACGAACGACATGGACTCAGCAGTCGTGTTTAATTGGGGGTGGAGGGATATGAATTTTTTTACTCACACGATTAACCTCTGAATTCATTACACAGTTTATATCTCGTATTACAAATTCGATTCTACTCGCTGTTTCAAATTACATAAACACTTTGATGTTTATATAGATGAATGGGTCATCTATATTTGTTCACTAGCAAATGTACTACTGCCCAGTTGAAATTTAAACATGGTTGTAGATCAGCGATTCCCAACCTTTTCAGTCTTGCTACCCCTATGATCCATCAGGGTAACTTCCAGCAGCTCTCTTAAAAAAATTAATCAAAGAAAACGATACATAAAATATTCAAAATAAATTGAACAAAAATATAAGTTATATAGTCTATGTGAAGGTTGGTATTGTTTTGTATGTCTAGTCTCACTTGAAGCGCATAATTTTGAATCTGTGAAGATTTTCTTAAGTTTACAAACAGAGCTCAATTATAATCACACGACGTAGGATTTTTGGATCTATGAATAATTGATGTTTGAGAGCGGACAGATGGCATGCACCGTATTATTCGCATTTGCGCAACCGACGAGAAGTTAACCATGAATTCCAGCCACTGATTTCCCCGGCGCATGCACCAGAAGGACACCACGAACTTTTAATTTTATTGATGCAGTGCCTTTCTGGAAGTACATTTAACAAATATAAACTGTCAAAACACCGTCAAAATCTTGGGAGATATTTTTATTTAAATATCGAGCAGCTCATAGATCCGTGGCTGGCACCGCAAAAATAAAAATACAAATTTTTAGCACCCTTTTGTACTCAAGATTTTTTAATTACCTGCCACGGATCTATGAGCTGCTCGATGTTAAGAAAAATATATTTCGCAACAAATAATAATAATAATAAATAATTTCTTTATTCGAATTTACTTTTTTTATATACCGTGAAATCAAAAAGTCTAAAATAGTTGGCAGCATAGTTTCTGAAAATCCTTAGAATAATTCAAGTGAAATTATATTGGCTATCAGGAATTCTTCAATGCAGTGCAGTGAACATTTTGTTAATTATGGTTTTTTTAAGGTTACTTGTTTTAAAAATAGTTTTATCTGCCAATTTTGCCTGTTTTAAACATTAGCAGTTATTTTCAGAACTGATCATCACTATTATTGATGCATTTAAAATTCATTATCTTGTTTTATTAAAATTTCAGGGTTTTCAATGCTAAAATTTCCATTCGTAGTAAAGCCGCTGAACTTCTGTCAGTTATACTCCATCTACGCATAGATTAGATTTTTTAACATCTTTAGTGACAAACACTACAAAATGAAAAGTAGCAACACGGCTATTATAAAACTGTAATTTTACAGCAAGTTAGGTTGGTACCGGTATACTTTCTATATATTCATACGCGATGTCGCCAATGGACACATTATTGACAGTTTGTTATTGTTATTGTTATTGTTCTTGATTTCCGCCATGGAGAAGTTCTAAATGATGTGACGAACCAGCTACAAACCTACGCGGTATGATTCTTGAGTGCGATTTTATATATATTAAATTTCGTAAGTACTACTTTTTGTGGCGATAGTTATTCGGCAACCTAGTGGGATTTCTACCACTCAAGATGTCAAAAAAGTCTAGTCTAACAGTATATGGAGTTTTAAGGACTGCCAACTATTTTCGATTTTTTATCCTCACGGTACTTTGTGAATGAGCTCTCGAACAATGGTCTTTTGGCCCAGCCTATTATGTTCATCGGTTCATTAATTAAGTGTTAATTTTTGTGGAATATCACTAATGAGATCGTACAGGGTTTTTTGAGAATTTATATTTGGCGGGAATACCAAGGTTGCAACTATTCTGGCTTTAGTAGCTTTGGTATGGAGTTTAAAGAATATTTTGGTACCTATTAGGATTCAAAATTATGTACAGGATGGGGACTGTCGGATAATAATGTTGTAAACAGAGATTTTAGGATCGTTTGGAGAAGATCTATGAAATAGAAAAAGAAGTTGTGTTTTGGAAGGGTTAATCCATTTTGAACACAAAACTTCCACTTCATGGGTAAGAATTTGTAGATAAGAAACGGTAGATGGTAAATTATGGGAGTGGGCAGTTTCGTCAGCAAACTGAAGAGTGTATAGGGATGGGTTAAAATAAAAAGTATCAGCGTTGTACATGTTGCAGCAGAATATAGTGTACTGTAAGGGATACAGTGGAGAACCATGTGGAACACCTTGTTCAGGACCAATTGCGCGGGAGAAGACGACGTATTTTAATTTGTAGGGATCTATTAAGGAGGAAATCGTTTATAAGGTTAAGGAAAAAGGAAAGTATTATAATATTTCCCAACATTTTCACGGTTTTCTGACGATTTGTATTCGTTAAAATCACTTCCAAAAAGGCACTGCAAAAATAACATTATTTTTTAGCGCTCTTTCGGCCTAATGATTTTTAAAGCGCCAGCTATGGATCAATGAGCTGCTTGATATGAAAAAATATAGGTATTGCTCAACATTTTCGCGGTTTTTTGACAGTTTATATTTGTTAAATATACTTCCGAAAAGGCACTGCAAAAATGAAATTAATTTTTTTTTAGCGCCTTTTTGAACTTATATGCCAGCCACGGATTAATCTGAAGAACTGAAAAGCTTTCGGTAAAATTTCGTATATCATAAGTGGGTCTTTACGTGAACCGTTTTTTTTTTATTTTTTGCAATTTTTTTTTAAATATAAAAAGTTAAACAAAAACATTTCAACAAGTATTGATGACAACAAATAAATGGTTTAACAATATTTTTCATAAAATCATTGGATTTTAATATCAAATTTATATTTAAAACAACTATAGGGAATTCCAAAATAAACTAGTCGACATCAGAGGACGACAACGGTGATTAACGGATGCCGCTACATTGGTGGTCTACATTAGTGCCAAACATCCACGTTAAGCTATAGCTATAGTTAAGCTAAGTTATTTATCGGTACGGCATGGAACGGATAAATGTGCGTTGACTCGTTTACAACTATGTTAAGCAATTTTTTCCGATGCGTGCCGTCCGTCCGATTACGACAAGTGTGCGCGTAGCTTTACACGATAAATAGGAGTCGCTACTTGTGTGAGTAAATTATCAAATTGAAATTGAAATTTTTTTTTCTACGCGTTTCCTATACAAAATAAGCCAACACGTATTTTTGCATTTTTTTTTTCGTCAGTATTTTTGGAAGTACAGGCAGTAAAAGTTTTAAAAACTCGCTAATTATGCATGTCTTTAGATCGTTATAACTCCCTTTCTATTGGTCGTATGGAGCTCTGTTGGGGCTCATTTTAAAGGTAATAGAATTATCTTCATTCTGATGTTAATTAATATTATTTTTGTTGTTAATTTATAATTATTATAAACAGTTAAAATATTGAAAGTCATTACATCAGTATGAAATAAATTAATTCGTACGGCAAACCGCGTTACGAGGCGCGCGGATGCGAGCTCAGTGGCGTCCTACTTTAACTGTTTATCTCGCAACTGTTATACATCTATGGGGATGCGTGTGTAGTCGCCACTTGAAAATACTATGATTTTTGTAAATATTCGATCTTGAAGCGAGAGTTGCTAATACAATGCTTAAATCGTATGATTTGTAGTTCGTCTTCAACAAAATGTTATGTAGGAAAATGTGACACATGTCCCGGTATCACAAATGTTATACAACAAATAGAAAAATCTTGTGACGATAATTTAATTAATTAAATTAACTTGAGACAACCTCATTTGTATTACTTGTATTTAATTAATTTTATAACTTACAAGCAATGGGCTACTGTTAACAAGAAATTACTACTGAATTCATTTCTTGTAAAAAAGCAAAATGGATTTTTAAATAATTAATAAAAAACAGAGTCTACCGCGAGGTGAATACATTGTTATCTGCGACTTTTCTGAAAACTATGCTCTTGTAATCCAAAATTTCATTCAGGGTATTCACTGCAACAACGGTCAACAGTGCATACATTTGCAATATATTATCAACAATAATCTAACGAATACCTATGATTTTGCCGGCAATTATCGGCACGAAGCAGGAATGCCGATTTTCTAGAAGCAACAAGCAAGAGTGATCCAGACGCTAATAATTGCCTATGAAAAATCAGTCACGAGTTAGATTCGAGAAGACAATTGGCCGAACAGAAAGTTTACACTTCATAATTTGAAAAATTAAATTTAGTGACACCAAGTGTCAGACGTGTATTAATCTGCGCAACAATAATTGTAGTAAAAATGAGCTTACCAAGATTTTGAGAAATGCCCATGAATACTATTACTGATGAAAACACTAACACATAACCCGAAAATACAAACAGATCGAATTCAGTAGCAAACGGTTTAATGGTCCGGCAATAACAGACGTTTTATACGTTATAGAAAATGTAGCAACGCGTTGCTAGGCAATACCAACATGATGGATTATCTGATTAGATACCACCCAGGGTGAATTTCCATGCATAACATGCAGCGTGGTCTGTTAGGCATCGTAATTAAAATTTCATTGGATTATGTCATCAACAATATTCGATTTCATTGGTTAATAAGTAAATGAAGACAATTGTAGAGATAATGGCAATGAAGTGAAAATAATAATAATAATTTATGCCACCATGAAGAAGACTGGCATAACAGTAGAATGGCACTTCTTCCAGGTAAGATGGCAAAGGATAGTGTGATGTTTTGGGTGAAACTTTGAAACGTTTAGCATCTAGGACTAGCCTTCAACGGATTAGCAATCCGATTCAAACTCCGCAAGATTTGTTTACTTGGGCAAGTGAACCGTTGCCAAATATTGCTTGTCGATTTGTTACTAACGACGAGTATGACGAGGAGGAGAAAATTCTGGAAATACGTTTTAGGAATGCTTTGACTGTTAAGGGTACTTTAGGGTTTCATTGCATAATACCAATAAGCAAAAATAAATTACAAGCAAAACAATTTTCATTACACGACATATTTATATATGCAAATATTTCGAAAGAGTATACACAATATCAATGACGTTTGGTTAATAAATACATTAACATTATTAATTATTTTTGAATTTATTTATTTCTGTATTTAAAGTTTGATCGACTTACATTTCTTTCCTTACTGACAGTTTCTTTAACAAGTGATCGTATTTTGACCACAATCATCCGTTTTCTTCATTTCACAACATTAATATTAAAATCATTTATTATTATTTTATGGAATAATAATAAATCATAGTCGATTATAATATGTTTTACCTTTCTTTTAATTTCTCTCACACTTAATGACAGGTAAAGTACGACGCCACGGACCCAGTCCTAGCAATCGCGCGCCGCGTAGCGCGTTTTGCCATACAAATTAATCTATTTCATTCTGATGTAGTCAAATGACCATTCTAAAAAATATGATTTTGATATGAACTGAAACGAGGAATACAATGGTATTTATTTTTAATTTTTAAAGAAAGGGCCTTCAGTAGTAAAATGACTTTGAATATTTTAATTGTTTATAATAATTATAAATTAACAACAAAAGTAATATTAATTAACATCAGATTGAAGATAATTCTATTACCTTTGAAATGAGCCCTTACTGACCTCCATACGACTAATATAAAGGGAGTTATAACAATCTAAAGACATGCATAATTAGCGAGTTTTCAAAACTTTTACAGTCTGTATTTTCAAAAATACTGACGAAAAAAATAAATGCGAAAATACGGATCGGCTTATTTTGTATAGGAAACGCGTAAAATTTTTTTGAGGTAAATAGAAAACTAGACGCGATATTTCCGTTCGATTTGTAAAAGAATGCCTCATATGCAGATATTGTCACAAATCCTCTTCTGCCTTAAACAGGCTCAAAAGTCCATAAAAACGATACAAAATTACAGCGCTATCGTTTTAGTGATCTTTCCGTGATGCTAACAGAGTTATTACTTCAATTACAGTGCAATTACTTTGATCACACTGAAGCTTTTGTATTTCTTTGCAGATTTTCAAACAGGAAATCATTCTCGAAAACTTTAAACACGAGAAATTGCATTTTGATTTTGACTAAAGGCAATGAGTCCATCCACAACTGTGCCAAATTTCAATAAAGACCTGGGCCTAGTTTTGGTGTTATTACTTATAATTCTGAAAATTGTGTATTTCCTTGCAGCCATTCATATACGGCATATTTTGAAAACTGTAAACACACTGTAAACTAGTAATGGGTTCTGCAAAATACCACATACCTCCCCCCACTAATGCATCCACTTTTCTTGGTGAAGTGTTCTTCAAAACACCCAATTTCTGTAAACTAGCTGATATAATGTTATAAGCGCTAAAACAGTATTAAGACAAATGGATGAACATGAAACGTAAAAACAGTTAACAGTGCAGTACTGTGAGCAGTCAAGTTATAGTTGTTTTGTACTGTTTCGACTACCCTGCGTTCAACATTGTTTGATAGGCATTTGAATTTGGCGCGTTGTTTTTCATATTGCAATGTTGGTACCTTGCATGCAAGAGTGTCAAATGAATCATTAGCGCCCGCAGAATTAACTGTCAGTGCGATCGTGTGTGCGTGTGCTTTATAGATATTTAGTTTTACATTTACGTTTTATACCATCTCATCTTACTGCAGATATTTTATTGGTAAGTTAAAAAATAACCACATTAACAAATGCAAATCTTAATTATGAAATATGATTTTAGGTTAAGAATGCCGTTCGAAGATCACCACAACAGGTTTATCCTTGAAGCATATTTTCGAACAGGGACACACAACGCAGAAGGGAGTTGGAATTATTCCTATCAAAATTGCGAGGAACAATTTCATGAGCAGTTTCCTGATGTTGAGTTTGGTCATAATTACTTTGTGCAACATGTTCGCCGTATTGTTACCAGATTCCATAAAACCAGCAGCGTTTCCAAAGGAAAATCTACAGGCCGACCTACTGTCCTTACGGAAGCAATCGTTGCAGATATTCAACAAAGACTAGATGTGAGTTCGAAGAAATCGCTCCGATGTTTGTCTGCTCAGACAAATTTATCGCTCGGTACATGTCAGAAGGCTTGCAAAAAATTTTACATTTACATCCGTACAAGGTAACTGCAACTCAACAGTTGCTGCCGCCTGATTATCCTCGCCGAGTGCAGTATTGCAATTGGTTTAATGAGTTCCTGAATGATGACGATTTGTTAGATTTAACATTCTACAGTGACGAAGCTTGGTTTCACCTTAGCGGCTATGTGAACTCGCAAAACCATAGAGTGAGGGCTACAGAAAACCCCCATATATTTGCTGAGGTTCCGTTACATCCTCAGAAGGTTGGTGTATGGCTAGCAATGTCCCGAAGGAGAATCTATGGCCCTATTTTTTTTAATGACAATATTAACGCAGCTCGATATCGGGAATTACTCTTGAATCCTTTTATCGAACAACTTCATGATGATGAATTGCAGCAAGGATACTTTCAGCAGGACGGAGCTACTGCGCATACTGCAAATACAACGTTAAATCACCTGCGGCAGTTCCTGGGAGATAAGTTAATTAGCAAAGATCTATGGCCATCTCGCTCACCAGATTTGACACCGCTGGACTATTTTATGTACGGATATTTAAAAAAAATAAGTGTATACTGATCGACTCCACACTTTACAAAAACTGTGCAATACAATAACAGAAGCGGTGCACAATGTTACACCTGAAATTCTACAAAATGTCTTTAACAACATGAAACGCCGGGTAAATTTATGTTTGGATCAAAATAGGCAACACTTTGAACATCTGTTATAGTTTAGTTCAAAATAAATTCCTTAATAGTCCTGCCACTGGTAAGTACCACCATTAAAAGTTTTTTTTTTTAGGAGCGGGAAATTCAAACAGCTAGCAAACAATAACGAACACAGTGTATAACTATAACATTGAATGCATTCCGACATGTATTTATTCATTGATGACGTTATTCAAAAACAACATGACTGACCTACAGAACCTTCAACCTAGATGGGATTTGCAGGATAGATTTGAAAAGCGGCAGACGTAAGTTCGATCGTAAAGTAAAAAACTGAATTAAATATTTCCACGCAAAGGCCCTAAGGTCGGGCATTTTTATTTATACAGAAGCACCGTAATTTTTTTTGTATATATTTCAGTTTTAGAAAACGAAATCCTATTTCCATTAGCATGATATGTTTGGATGTCACTGGGGAATTAAATTCGAGTACGCGGGCATGCAAAGGGCCCACTGGGGCCTACGTGCAATGGCAGCTTCCACCGCCGAAAAACCTCATTCAGATATTCTTATTCCGGGTATAATAAAAAATGACGTGTTAAAATTCCTGACGTTTCAATTTAATAAATTGTAATATTTTTCCCGGGGCCGTGAAGAAGTGTTATCGGGTAGAAATACAAATGAAACGCAGTCGGAATAAGGGGGAAAGTTGGCGGCAATAATTCAGGGGGGCTGGAAGGAAGGAAATTCGCGCCGCTTGTAATACCTGCGGGCGGCGACGGCACCGTCCCGATTAACATTTTTCTCCGTTTTCTCCTCAGGTCCATAAAGTCAAACTTCCCTAAAAATTCATGTTATCTATCCACCCCCATTATTCATCCCCCTCGGACAGCCGACGACGCAACATTATAATTCTGCGGCCGCTTCCCCGAAAGAAAAAAGTCGTATAATCAAGACGTCCTGCAGATGACCACACGAAGATTAATTGCTCCCGTGCGGAAAAACATCGCCGGCTTCCTGATAGAAAAATTATAAGCAGCAAACAATAGATGATTCCAGTAGGACCAACACGCAGGAATGAAAACAGTCAGAGCTTTGACAAATGGCAACGACCAATCGCGTGCTCACGTAGAGCTCTACCAGTATCTCGAGGGGGGCATGTTGCACAGTGACCATCTTAAATTTTCTGTATACTTCAGCTATTTATTTCTTGCACCAATCCTGGAATATATCTTAGATTTTTCCGGTAGCAAATTCAGTGCAACATCTGGAATATTGGGTGATTATTTGTTGAAATTACAATTTTATCAATGTCACATAATTAACATTATATTATTTATTATTTCTATTTAGAGGCCCCTAGAGAGGAGAGCATCCCAGGTATAGTACAATCGCGAAGAGGTGACAGTGACTTATCGGTCCATGTTGCCTGAATTAAGTTTCTAGTAAACGTATGTCCATTAAATAATTCGATTCAGTCTAGGCGGAAAATTTAAGAATTCTCGAGCGTGCAAATATTTTCCCGACGAAACATTGCGAGTGCATTTTACGGCAATCGGTAAAGACAACTGGAAATTGGTCATTAAATGTAACCTTTTTATTAATGAAATGGATATAATCAATTCTGCTCTTAACTAAATCGAAATGGAAGACGGCCAAAACCAGATACAAGCACGTGAATTTTGAGGTTAGAATAGATAGAATGAGAAAAGACATACGTTGCACTTAGCCCTTGAATTTACATATCGACATACGTTTCGTATTTTATTTCGGTTTTCTTACGCATGCGAACGAGTATAGATATTTATCCAGACGCGATGATTAGATCGAAAAAGCATGAGTCACTGTCACCTCTGCGCGATTGTACTATACGCCACTTTATGACAAAGCGAAAATAATGACACGTGGTTGAAATTTATGTTTATTAGTTATTCATATTTATTAATTGCACTTGGATTTTTCTGCAAAACGGTCGGAAAAAATGTGTGTGTGTAATTTCGAGCGCAAAGCATGTTTGCCGATTTCGAAAGATTGCCACGCTCCGATAGCACGTCGCGCGGCAACTGCCTATCTCAATCGGCAAACACGTACTTTGCACACTTAATACACAAACAGCTATTGTATATTTGTGGGTTAATCTATTACAGGCTCCTATTGCTAAGGCAACGATTTTAGTATATTAATCGGTAAAGAAATATCTGGCGACGAAATAGTCTTTAGTTGATTGTGCCCCGGGGCCTTATTCTGCTTACTCAGGCATCCCAATTTTGCAGCACCTTCTACTAAACTTTGTGGTCCACTTTGTCGAGTTGCAAGCCGTCGTTATTTTAATTTAAATACCAACTTTTAAAAGTGAACCATTAAAACATTTCCTTGCATATAAAATAATAAGTGTTACTATTACTCTAACGTAATTGGAAATAAAAACTAAGTGGCTGTTCATGATTTAGTGTTTTCTATTAGCTGCACTCATGGTAATCGCATAAATTCAAACATAAACCGCAAATTGCTCAAACGTAATACGCGTTTACATTAAGCATAGCTACGGCCGAGGAGTGCATTTAACTATTTAGCGAGTGCCCCCTTTGCGGCATTAACGGCGATTAAACGCGTAATTCCCCGAGCGCCCCGGAGCTTAAGGGGGCGCCGCTAGCCCCCAAATTAATTAGTAAACACCAGCGCCACCCTTAATTACGTAAACAAACCGTGCGCAAACAAAAAGTACCATGGCGGAGAGCAAACACTGCACACCGCCGCCCTCTGCGTTATTATTAACGATCCCGTGTTTGCACTTGTGTGTT
This sequence comes from Ocypus olens, assembly GCA_910593695.2. Taxonomy (NCBI): domain Eukaryota; kingdom Metazoa; phylum Arthropoda; class Insecta; order Coleoptera; family Staphylinidae; genus Ocypus; species Ocypus olens. Next base: position 30,025,718 of record OU343061.1, on the reverse strand, counting down.
TGGGATGGCATTTTTTTATACCCGAAAAGTCGTTTTATTAATTGCGAGCGGGGCTCGGACCGCCCCTGATGAAAGTTTAATCGCGCTGCCCCTCGCAAGGGACTTAATTAAAGGGATTTTCCGTTCCGGGAACTCGTATTAACACCCTCGATTTAGTCGTTAAACAACATGTAACGCCACTGCTTTAACACTTTAACATGAAAATGACTTTAAGGCATAATGACTTAAATGGCCACTATAAAATTATACGAGGTAGTGTTGATGAGTATTTAGTTTATCAGCAATGAAAGTAAATATTTAGAACTGCTTAACGTATTACACCCGAAATCGAAGCACTGAATATTGACAATGCGATTTTTCAAATGGATTCTACCAGGAGTATTACTCGTTATCTTTATCAAATATTTCCAGGTCGCTGGATTGGCAAATTTGGTGCAATACATTGGCCTTCATGGTGTGTTGATTTATCATCGAATAATTTTTGCTTTGGGGTTATCTGAAATCGAAAATTTACAATAATGTTGTTAAATGGAATACCGAAAAATTGAAATAGAAAATACTTACAGCCTGTAACAAAATAAATACTACTTTTTTAAGAAACTGTGACGAAACTTCAAGGAATTGTCTGGGTTTTATAGTTTAGAACAAGAAGGAGGGCATTTCGAATATTTCTTGTAAATTGTTTATTATTCATATTTTTGATATTGTTTGCTGTTGCTTTTTTGCCGTTGAATTGTAACACATAAAGTATTACATTTATTTTTATCGTTAATACTTTTGAATTTTTACTAATATCTAATTTCCTAGTGCAACGCGCAGTAATTCATTACTCATTACACTTAACGGGTTACCCGTCTGAAGTACGTTAAACGGTCCCATAGAGTGGATTCAATCAAATTAGTATCACTATAGGCAACACACAAAGCTTTACTATTTGGTTCATTGCGAACTGTCAAGGCACATTGAAGTGTGTTAATTGTTTTAATTGAACATACAAAATTTAACATGCTCCCAATTTGCATGTTCAGAGATTAAAAATTCGCACTGTATACACTCTAAAAGGGGTTTATTTGTAAGGTTTATTTACTTTAAGATGCATTATACCTACTTTAATGACGCTGTCGCATATAATAAAATGTTGTTAATGTTTAATTTAAAATCTTCGGCTTCAAGACCTAATATTTTATTGCTTAAGGCTGTTCTCTCAGTGCATGTATTCATGGCTTTGCATAATTTATCTTTATTTAGCATTAGATGAAGTTCATATTTTACAGATATCTCAATGATAGTTATGCCAACAACTTGACCTTTTTCTTTTTTGAAGTTAGGTCTTAGTTTTTAATTAAAAAAAAATAAAAGTTTCCCAAAAATAATATTTTTAATAAATTTTCAAAATTTGGGCGCGGTCAATCGCTAGATGATATTTTTTCCAACAACATTTGTCTTTGCAGTTTTTCGATACGTTAAGAAATAAACGAGAAAAAGCAAAGGCGTTTCTGCATTTTTGCGATTTAGTATATTTCTCAAAGTGCAGCGCTCCTTCTCTTTCCCTTTCCACAGTTTGCGTTAAGTCGCGGGTAAACTATTCATTCGGCACTCAGGGCCGCAATCAGCCCAAATATTATATTTGTATGTTTATTCACTCGTTTTCCAAAATGTTGTTTAATAGTATTTTATACAACGTGTGGCTAAACAAGTGCTTTATTTTACGCGTGAGCCGTTTAGAGTACGAGCGACAGCGAGTACTCTAAAGCTCACGAGTAAAATAAAGCACTGTTTAGCCACCAGTTGTATACATAATTTTTTGCAACACCATATTCTTAAGTTGAATTTCTCTGTCCTGGGCCTTGAAATGTCGCTAGTGAACGCTGCGATTATAAATTTCGATTTAATCGAAACAAAAAACACGCCACAGTCGGCTTTTTATGTCAAACTTGTCTCTGTGTCAAACTACTTCTAATTTAATTTGTTCAGTTCAGTTCAATGAGTGAAAACTTGATTAGTAGTGATGAGGAAATGTGCGGAACTCCACCGGAGTTAAGAGAAGCGGCGGAAGCGGCGAGTTTGGAGTTGTTGCCCTCCAAATCTCGTAAGATTTATGAATAGTTACTTTTTAATTTCATAGTTATTTTTTTATTTCATAGTTATTTTTTTATTGCATAGTTATTTTGCACTATGAAAAAATGATATATTTTAGAGGCTGAAAACTATCAAATAATGACAACTTAAGGATATGGTGTTGCAAAAAATCTATTTTTCTGGGCGGAAAGACCTTGGTCGATAGCCCATTCAGTAACAATATATTAAATAAAATTCTGTAGATATAAGAACTTTAATGTACATATACATATATAGTTATTGAATAAATATGTTCTCTCTCTCTCTATTGTTCAATAATTGTACTTAATTTTTTTTAAACAATTGAATTAAAATACTCACTTGAACCACAGGTGGGAAAAATGAAACACTTGAAATTCGTGAAATTTCGACCATTTTTAAACCGCCATAACTCGGCGTATTTTTAATAGATTTTGATGAATCTTTGAGGGCGAAAAACTTTGAAGTGTCTTCTTAAAGTCATGCATGCGAACTTAAGCTTAACCCCTTCCGTCCGAGGTTTTTCGCACATAACTTAGTGACTTTTCAACCAAATTTGATAATTCTTTCAGGAAAAAATCCCATTTAGGCTCTTTTAAGGGGTAAACTCAGAATAGGATTTTTTCCCGAAAGAATCATCAAATTTGGTTGAAAAGTCACTAAGTTATGTGCGAAAAACCTCAAAATGCACTTTTTTTTCAAACACCCATAACTTGGTGCCAAATTGCCGTAGGAACTTAGTTCTTTAAGTCCTGCATAGGGAATTGATCAAATCTTAATGCCTTCATGGTGGATCGAGTCGACAAAAATTTTCCAACTCCGTATACATCGTCAAAGTTGGACATGGTTTCCTGAAAAACATTTGTTTTCACAGGGATGCATTAAAGAAGACACGAAAGTTCTTAGAAAATCTTTTTAAGCCAGCAATAAATAATTAAATTGTTGCTTTAGAGTCCAAGGCTAAAAACTTCATCAGGAGTCATAATAGACAATTCATTTCGATACTATGACTTTATGTCGACATGTAATAGTTGTCACAATTACCGATGTGAAGATAGCCACGGATTTTTCAGCCACGGATTTCCCGGCGCCTCCACCACCAAATAAAAATTTCTTCAATTTTAATGATTTATAATAAATCAAACGCTGAGAATGTAATTAACATTAGCCTATGGATGTACAGTCAATCCACAATTTCAATTATTTTTTCTCGACTCCACGAGAACTCTCTTTTTAAAATGACAAGAATTCAAAGTCCAATATGGCACTGTTTGACGCGTTTTAAATTTAATTTTTTAACAACAATGTGTAGATAAGAGCCTACTTAAACGATTTAAAGCATAAAATTTTGGGTAAAATTGTTTATAACTTTTTTATGAATTTTTTTTCTCGGGTCCGCCCAAACCATACATATAATATAGCAAACTTTCAAAGTCCAATATGGCACTGTTTGACGCGTTTTAAATTGAAATTTTTAACAACAACGTGTAGATAAGAGCCTACTTAAACGATTTAAAGCATTAAATTTTGGGTAAAATTGTTTATAACTTTTTTATGATTTTTTTTCTCGGGTCCACCTGAACTGTACATATAATTTAGCAAACTTTCAAAGTCCAAAATGGCACTGTTTGACGCGTTTTAAATTTAATTTTTTAACAACAATGTGTAGCTAAGAGTCTACTTAGGCGATTTAAAGCATTAAATTTTGGGTAAAATTGTTTATAACTTTTTTATGATTTTTTTTTCTCGCGTCCACCCGAACCTTACATATAATATAGCAAACTTTCAAAGTCCAATATGGCACTGTTTGACGCGTTTTAAATTTAATTTTTTAACAACAATGTGTAGATAAGAGTCTACTTAGGCGATTTAAAGCATTAAATTTTGGGTAAAATTGTTTATAACTTTTTATGAATTTTTTTTCTCGGGTCCACCGAAACCATACAGATAATATAGCAAACTTTCAAAGTCCAATATGGCACTGTTTGACGCGTTTTAAATTGAAATTTTTAACAACAACGTGTAGATAAGAGCCTACTTAAACGATTTAAAGCATTAAATTTTGGGTAAAATTGTTTATAACTTTTTTATGATTTTTTTTCTCGGGTCCACCTGAACTGTACATATAATTTAGCAAACTTTCAAAGTCCAAAATGGCACTGTTTGACGCGTTTTAAATTTAATTTTTTAACAACAATGTGTAGATAAGAGTCTACTTAGGCGATTTAAAGCATTAAATTTTGGGTAAAATTGTTTATAACTTTTTTATGATTTTTTTTTCTCGGGTCCACCCGAACTATATATATAATATAGCAAACTTTCAAAGTCCAATATGGCACTGTTTGACGCGTTTTAAATTGAAATTTTTAACAACAACGTGTAGATAAGAGCCTACTTAAACGATTTAAAGCATTAAATTTTGGGTAAAATTGTTTATAACTTTTTTATGAATTTTTATTCTCGGGTCCACCCGAACCATACATATAATATAGCAAATTTTCTAAGTCCAATATGGCACTGTTTGACGCGTTTTAAATTTAATTTTTTAACAACAATATGTAGATAAGAGTCTACTTAGGCGATTTAAAGCATTAAATTTTGGGTAAAATTGTTTGTAACATTTTTATGAATTTTTTTTCTCGGGTCCACCGTAACCATACAGATAATATAGCAAACTTTCAAAGTCCAAAATGGCACTGTTTGACGCGTTTTAAATTCAATTTTTTAACAACAATGTGTAGATAAGAGTCTACTTGGGCGATTTAAACCATTAAATTTTGGGTAAAATTGTTTATAACATTTTTATGAATTTTTTTTCTCGGGTCCACCGAAACCATACAGATAATATAGCAAACTTTCAAAGTCCAAAATGGCACTGTTTGACGCGTTTTAAATTTAATTTTTTAACAACAATGTGTGGATAAGAGTCTACTTAGGCGATTTAAAGCATTAAATTTTGGGTAAAATTGTTTATAACTTTTTTATGATTTTTTTTTCTCGGGTCCACCCAAACCATACATATAATATAGCAAACTTTCAAAATCCAATATGGCACTGTTTGACGCGTTTTAAATTTAATTTTTTAACAACAATGTGTCGATAAGAGTCTACTTAGGCGATTTAAAGCATTAAATTTTGGGTAAAATTGTTTATAACTTTTTTATGAATTTGTTTTCTCGGGTCCACCGAAACCATACAGATAATATAGCAAACTTTCAAAATCCAATATGGCACTGTTTGACGCGTTTTAAATTTAATTTTTTAACAACAATGTGTCGATAAGAGTCTACTTAGGCGATTTAAAGCATTAAATTTTGGGTAAAATTGTTTATAACTTTTTTATGAATTTTTTTTCTCGGGTCCACCGAAACCATACAGATAATATAGCAAACTTTCAAAGTCCAAAATGGCACTGTTTGACGCGTTTTAAATTTAATTTTTTAACAACAATGTGTAGATAAGAGTCTACTTAAACGATTTAAAGCATTAAATTTTGGGTAAAATTGTTTATAACTTTTTTATGATTTTTTTTTCTCTGGTCCACCCAAACCATACATATAATATAGCAAACTTTCAAAGTCCAATATGGCACTGTTTGACGCGTTTTAAATTTAATTTTTTAACAACAATGTGTGGATAAGAGTCTACTTAGGCGATTTAAAGCATTACATTTTGGGTAAAATTGTTTATAACTTTTTTATGATTTTTTTTTCTCGGGTCCACCCAAACCATACATATAATATAGCAAACTTTCAAAGTCCAATATGGCACTGTTTGACGCGTTTTAAATTTAATTTTTTAACAACAATGTGTAGATAAGAGTCTACTTAGGCGATTTAAAGCATTAAATTTTGGGTAAAATTGTTTATAACTTTTTATGAATTTTTTTTCTCGGGTCCACCGAAACCATACAGATAATATAGCAAACTTTCAAAGTCCAATATGGCACTGTTTGACGCGTTTTAAATTGAAATTTTTAACAACAACGTGTAGATAAGAGCCTACTTAAACGATTTAAAGCATTAAATTTTGGGTAAAATTGTTTATAACTTTTTTATGATTTTTTTTCTCGGGTCCACCTGAACTGTACATATAATTTAGCAAACTTTCAAAGTCCAAAATGGCACTGTTTGACGCGTTTTAAATTTAATTTTTTAACAACAATGTGTGGATAAGAGTCTACTTAGGCGATTTAAAGCATTAAATTTTGGGTAAAATTGTTTATAACTTTTTTATGATTTTTTTTTCTCGGGTCCACCCAAACCATACATATAATATAGCAAACTTTCAAAATCCAATATGGCACTGTTTGACGCGTTTTAAATTTAATTTTTTAACAACAATGTGTCGATAAGAGTCTACTTAGGCGATTTAAAGCATTAAATTTTGGGTAAAATTGTTTATAACTTTTTTATGAATTTGTTTTCTCGGGTCCACCGAAACCATACAGATAATATAGCAAACTTTCAAAATCCAATATGGCACTGTTTGACGCGTTTTAAATTTAATTTTTTAACAACAATGTGTCGATAAGAGTCTACTTAGGCGATTTAAAGCATTAAATTTTGGGTAAAATTGTTTATAACTTTTTTATGAATTTTTTTTCTCGGGTCCACCGAAACCATACAGATAATATAGCAAACTTTCAAAGTCCAAAATGGCACTGTTTGACGCGTTTTAAATTTAATTTTTTAACAACAATGTGTAGATAAGAGTCTACTTAAACGATTTAAAGCATTAAATTTTGGGTAAAATTGTTTATAACTTTTTTATGATTTTTTTTTCTCTGGTCCACCCAAACCATACATATAATATAGCAAACTTTCAAAGTCCAATATGGCACTGTTTGACGCGTTTTAAATTTAATTTTTTAACAACAATGTGTGGATAAGAGTCTACTTAGGCGATTTAAAGCATTACATTTTGGGTAAAATTGTTTATAACTTTTTTATGATTTTTTTTTCTCGGGTCCACCCAAACCATACATATAATATAGCAAACTTTCAAAGTCCAATATGGCACTGTTTGACGCGTTTTAAATTTAATTTTTTAACAACAATGTGTAGATAAGAGTCTACTTAGGCGATTTAAAGCATTAAATTTTGGGTAAAATTGTTTATAACTTTTTATGAATTTTTTTTCTCGGGTCCACCGAAACCATACAGATAATATAGCAAACTTTCAAAGTCCAATATGGCACTGTTTGACGCGTTTTAAATTGAAATTTTTAACAAATACTGGTATTGTGGCTTTTTGTCAGTCGAAATAGCGTGACTCATATCTTCGACCGATTCTACGTTGTTTTGAAAATCCGTAATACAGGCGAAATTTTTCATGATTTTTCCGGTCAGTTCAGTAGTTTTTGGCTCATTTGCAGTGGACTTTTTTTTGCCGGAGCTTTCGATAAACCAGCCCTTTTCAATTTTTCTTCTTCTTTTCTTTGATCTTGTTGAATTTTTTTTGACGTTCAAATGTCTAAACATTCTCTTTCCCACATGTAAAACACACTCAAGTTTCGTCACCTAGTAATCATATCCGTATGGATTATTGTCCAAAATATTTTTAAAGGTTTTACTATCACCGTCGCCTACGTAAGACATGTATCTGGAGTCGTGAAGTTTCATAGATCTTTTTAATAATTCCACCATACAGTCGTCTTTGTGCTCTGCTTCGAACCAGATATAAGATTACGGCTCATAGTTTTTTATGAGTATCGCACACTTTACACGTTTTACACGATACGTACGTATCTAATGCTTTTCCAGTTTCCTTTCCTACGATAGAGCTGACTCCTACAAGAGATGAAAAACCCCTTTTGGACCACGTGCCATCGCTAGAAACGGTTAAAACGTTTTGCGGCAAATCGCGCGCTTTGTAGGCTTCATTTTCTTCTTTGCCACATTTTTTTATAACTGTATCACTAAATGATAATTTAAGTTTTTATTTGTTTGGTAAATTAGTTTAGTCATTATTATAGTATTTGTGTAATGTTTTGTAAACCGTTAATATATAAATAAATATATAAAAACATTACCATATATAGCTACAAGTGGGGTTCCTCAGGGTTCTAACTTGGGGCCACTCTTGTTTTTATTATTTATTAATTCTGTGACAACCGAATTAAAATGTGATTATCTCATGTATGCGGATGATATCAAGTTGTATAAAACTATTTATTCAGAATATGATTGCCTGGAATTGCAAAACAACATTGATAAATTAGTTACCTGGTGTCACAAAAATGGCCTCGACATCAATGTCGCTAAATGTAATATAGTTTCTTACCATCGTAAAACCTCTTTATTTATGATTACTCTGTTAACAATGCCCGCATCAATAGAAAAACTCAAGTGACTGATTTGGGTGTTACCTTCGACCACCAGTTGACATTCTTTCCACATATAAATAGCTTAGCTCAATTTTGTATACGACTCCTAGGATTTATTATAAGAAATACTAAACATTTCAAGACGTTAAACAGTGTCATAACTCTGTATAATGCATTTATTTTAAGTAAGTTGAACTATTGTGCAGTGATTTGGACCCCGAACTATATTACTTACATGCATATTCTGTAGAAGGTACAGAAATTTTTTTTGAAATATTTATATTAATTCAAATATCATATTTATCCATCTACTGAAATAAGCTATGAAATGCTCCTCCAGGAATTCAATATGTCATCAATTCAACAGAGGCACAAATTTATATTGATAAAGACCTTATATAAGCATGTGCATTATTTGTTAGATAATCCATATGTAGTGGATCAGCTTCATTTCCATATCCCTAGAGTTAATCTACGCAATTCTCTTACATTTTATAGTGATAAATGTAACACGGTGCACTTTAAAAATTCGCCACTACATAAAATGATAGACAGTTTTCATGAGATTCAGTGTTTTATTGATATATTTGGCCACAATATTATTTCTTTTTCTAAAAGTCTTGAAAACTGTATTAGTATTTCTTAATTTAATCTTGATTAATTTAATTTCGAGTATTGTATAAAGTTTATTTTAATTTTAGTTTTTAGTTATTATGTACCTTATTTCGACATAATTTCATAATTTTTCTTTTTACTGTTTAATTAGTTTTAATTTGATTTTTCCCTGTAACTGGATGTTTTTTCTGTTGGGAAATAAATAAATAAATAAATATTAAAAAAAAAACGATTTAAATAGAACAATGGAGCGCACGACGTCGGACAGCCAATGGGCGTGTTTTTGAGATTCTTTATTTCTGAGGCACCGTTACTAAATACACTATAACACACATTCCTGAGACAATTACTAGGCCACTTATGAAAAAACAAAATTTAACTACGAGAAAGACCCTTTAATCCAATAAATTCCACTGATATATTACTGCCATATCGGACATATTTGCTATATTATCTTTATAGTTTGGGTGGACCCGAGAAAAAAAATCATAAAAAAGTTATAAACAATTTTACCCAAAATTTAATGCTTTAAATCGCCTAAGTAGACTCTTATCTACACATTGTTGTTAAAAAATTAAATTTAAAACGCGTCAAACAGTGCCATATTGGACTTTGAAAGTTTGCTATATTATATGTATGGTTTGGGTGGACCCGAGAAAAAAAAATCATAAAAAAGTTATAAACAATTTTACCCAAAATTTAATGCTTTAAATCGCCTAAGTAGACTCTTATCCACACATTGTTGTTAAAAAATTAAATTTAAAACGCGTCAAACAGTGCCATATTGGACTTTGAAAGTTTGCTATATTATATGTATGGTTTGGGTGGACCCGAGAAAAAAAAAACATAAAAAAGTTATAAACAATTTTACCCAAAATTTAATGCTTTAAATCGCCTAATTAGACTCTTATCCACACATTGTTGTTAAAAAATTAAATTTAAAACGCGTCAAACAGTGCCATATTGGACTTTGAAAGTTTGCTATATTATCTGTATGGTTTCGGTGGACCCGAGAAAAAAAATTCATAAAAATGTTATAAACAATTTTACCCAAAATTTAATGCTTTAAATCGTTTAAGTAGACTCTTATCTACACATTGTTGTTAAAAAATTAAATTTAAAACGCGTCAAACAGTGCCATTTTGGACTTTGAAAGTTTGCTATATTATCTGTATGGTTTCGGTGGACCCGAGAAAAAAAATTCATAAAAAAGTTATAAACAATTTTACCCAAAATTTAATGCTTTAAATCGCCTAAGTAGACTCTTATCGACACATTGTTGTTAAAAAATTAAATTTAAAACGCGTCAAACAGTGCCATATTGGATTTTGAAAGTTTGCTATATTATATGTATGGTTTGGGTGGACCCGAGAAAAAAAATTCATAAAAAAGTTATAAACAATTTTACCCAAAATTTAATGCTTTAAATCGTTTAAGTAGGCTCTTATCTACCCGTTGTTGTTAAAAATTTCAATTTAAAACGCGTCAAACAGTGCCATATTGGACTTTGAAAGTTTGCTATATTATCTGTATGGTTTCGGTGGACCCGAGAAAAAAAATTCATAAAAATGTTATAAACAATTTTACCCAAAATTTAATGCTTTAAATCGTTTAAGTAGACTCTTATCTACACATTGTTGTTAAAAAATTAAATTTAAAACGCGTCAAACAGTGCCATTTTGGACTTTGAAAGTTTGCTATATTATCTGTATGGTTTCGGTGGACCCGAGAAAAAAAATTCATAAAAAAGTTATAAACAATTTTACCCAAAATTTAATGCTTTAAATCGTTTAAGTAGGCTCTTATCGACACATTGTTGTTAAAAAATTAAATTTAAAACGCGTCAAACAGTGCCATATTGGATTTTGAAAGTTTGCTATATTATCTGTATGGTTTCGGTGGACCCGAGAAAAAAAATTCATAAAAAAGTTATAAACAATTTTACCCAAAATTTAATGCTTTAAATCGCCTAAGTAGACTCTTATCGACACATTGTTGTTAAAAAATGAAATTTAAAACGCGTCAAACAGTGCCATATTGGATTTTGAAAGTTTGCTATATTATATGTATGGTTTCGGTGGACCCGAGAAAAAAAATTCATAAAAAAGTTATAAACAATTTTACCCAAAATTTAATGCTTTAAATCGCCTAAGTAGACTCTTATCCACACATTGTTGTTAAAAAATTAAATTTAAAACGCGTCAAACAGTGCCATATTGGACTTTGAAAGTTTGATATATTATCTGTATGGTTTCGGTGGACCCGAGAAAAAAAATTCATAAAAAAGTTATAAACAATTTTACCCAAAATTTAATGCTTTAAATCGCCTAAGTAGACTCTTATCGACACATTGTTGTTAAAAAATTAAATTTAAAACGCGTCAAACAGTGCCATATTGGATTTTGAAAGTTTGCTATATTATCTGTATGGTTTCGGTGGACCCGAGAAAAAAAATTCATAAAAAAGTTATAAACAATTTTACCCAAAATTTAATGCTTTAAATCGCCTAAGTAGACTCTTATCGACACATTGTTGTTAAAAAATTAAATTTAAAACGCGTCAAACAGTGCCATATTGGATTTTGAAAGTTTGCTATATTATCTGTATGGTTTCGGTGGACCCGAGAAAAAAAATTCATAAAAAAGTTATAAACAATTTTACCCAAAATTTAATGCTTTAAATCGCCTAAGTAGACTCTTATCCACACATTGTTGTTAAAAAATTAAATTTAAAACGCGTCAAACAGTGCCATATTGGATTTTGAAAGTTTGCTATATTATCTGTATGGTTTCGGTGGACCCGAGAAAAAAAATTCATAAAAAAGTTATAAACAATTTTACCCAAAATTTAATGCTTTAAATCGCCTAAGTAGACTCTTATCGACACATTGTTGTTAAAAAATTAAATTTAAAACGCGTCAAACAGTGCCATATTGGATTTTGAAAGTTTGCTATATTATCTGTATGGTTTCGGTGGACCCGAGAAAAAAAATTCATAAAAAAGTTATAAACAATTTTACCCAAAATTTAATGCTTTAAATCGTTTAAGTAGGCTCTTATCTACACGTTGTTGTTAAAAATTTCAATTTAAAACGCGTCAAACAGTGCCATTTTGGACTTTGAAAGTTTGCTATATTATCTGTATGGTTTCGGTGGACCCGAGAAAAAAAATTCATAAAAAAGTTATAAACAATTTTACCCAAAATTTAATGCTTTAAATCGTCTAAGTAGACTCTTATCTACACATTGTTGTTAAAAAATTAAATTTAAAACGCGTCAAACAGTGCCATATTGGACTTTGAAAGTTTGCTATATTATATGTATGGTTTGGGTGGACCCGAGAAAAAAAAAATCATAAAAAAGTTATAAACAATTTTACCCAAAATTTAATGCTTTAAATCGCCTAAGTAGACTCTTATCCACACATTGTTGTTAAAAAATTAAATTTAAAACGCGTCAAACAGTGCCATATTGGACTTTGAAAGTTTGCTATATTATATGTATGGTTTGGGTGGACCCGAGAAAAAAAATTCATAAAAAAGTTATAAACAATTTTACCCAAAATTTAATGCTTTAAATCGTTTAAGTAGGCTCTTATCTACACGTTGTTGTTAAAAATTTCAATTTAAGACGCGTCAAACAGTGCCATATTGGACTTTGAAAGTTTGCTATATTATATGTATGGTTTGGGTGGACCCGAGAAAAAAAATTCATAAAAAAGTTATAAACAATTTTACCCAAAATTTAATGCTTTAAATCGTTTAAGTAGGCTCTTATCTACACGTTGTTATTAAAAATTTCAATTTAAAACGCGTCAAACAGTGCCATTTTGGACTTTGAATGTTTGCTATATTATCTGTATGGTTTCGGTGGACCCGAGAAAAAAAATTCATAAAAAAGTTATAAACAATTTTACCCAAAATTTAATGCTTTAAATCGCCTAAGTAGACTCTTATCTACACATTGTTGTTAAAAAATTAAATTTAAAACGCGTCAAACAGTGCCATATTGGACTTTGAAAGTTTGCTATATTATATGTATGGTTTGGGTGGACCCGAGAAAAAAAAAATCATAAAAAAGTTATAAACAATTTTACCCAAAATTTAATGCTTTAAATCGTTTAAGTACGCTCTTATCTACACGTTGTTGTTAAAAATTTCAATTTAAAACGCGTCAAACAGTGCCATTTTGGACTTTGAATGTTTGCTATATTATCTGTATGGTTTCGGTGGACCCGAGAAAAAAAATTCATAAAAAAGTTATAAACAATTTTACCCAAAATTTAATGCTTTAAATCGCCTAAGTAGACTCTTATCTACACATTGTTGTTAAAAAATTAAATTTAAAACGCGTCAAACAGTGCCATTTTGGACTTTGAAAGTTTGCTATATTATATGTATGGTTTGGGTGGACCCGAGAAAAAAAATCATAAAAAAGTTATAAACAATTTTACCCAAAATTTAATGCTTTAAATCGTTTAAGTAGGCTCTTATCTACACGTTGTTGTTAGAAATTTCAATTTAAAACGCGTCAAACAGTGCCATATTGGACTTTGAAAGTTTGCTATATTATATGTATGGTTTGGGTGGACCCGAGAAAAAAAATTCATAAAAAAGTTATAAACAATTTTACCCAAAATTTAATGCTTTAAATCGCCTAAGTAGACTCTTATCCACACATTGTTGTTAAAAAATTAAATTTAAAACGCGTCAAACAGTGCCATATTGGACTTTGAAAGTTTGCTATATTATATGTATGGTTTGGGTGGACCCGAGAAAAAAAATTCATAAAAAAGTTATAAACAATTTTACCCAAAATTTAATCCTTTAAATCGCCTAAGTAGACTCTTATCTACACATTGTTGTTAAAAAATTAAATTTAAAACGCGTCAAACAGTGCCATATTGGACTTTGAAAGTTTGCTATATTATATGTATGGTTTGGGTGGACCCGAGAAAAAAAATTCATAAAAAAGTTATAAACAATTTTACCCAAAATTTAATGCTTTAAATCGCCTAAGTAGACTCTTATCTACACATTGTTGTTAAAAAATTAAATTTAAAACGCGTCAAACAGTGCCATATTGGACTTTGAAAGTTTGCTATATTATATGTATGGTTTGGGTGGACCCGAGAAAAAAAATTCATAAAAAAGTTATAAACAATTTTACCCAAAATTTAATGCTTTAAATCGCCTAAGTAGACTCTTATCTACACATTGTTGTTAAAAATTTCAATTTAAAACGCGTCAAACAGTGCCATATTGGACTTTGAAAGTTTGCTATATTATATGTATGGTTTGGGTGGACCCGAGAAAAAAAATTCATAAAAAAGTTATAAACAATTTTACCCAAAATTTAATGCTTTAAATCGTTTAAGTAGGCTCTTATCTACACGTTGTTGTTAAAAATTTCAATTTAAAACGCGTCAAACAGTGCCATTTTGGACTTTGAAAGTTTGCTATATTATCTGTATGGTTTCGGTGGACCCGAGAAAAAAAATTCATAAAAAAGTTATAAACAATTTTACCCAAAATTTAATGCTTTAAATCGTCTAAGTAGACTCTTATCTACACATTGTTGTTAAAAAATTAAATTTAAAACGCGTCAAACAGTGCCATATTGGACTTTGAAAGTTTGCTATATTATATGTATGGTTTGGGTGGACCCGAGAAAAAAAAAATCATAAAAAAGTTATAAACAATTTTACCCAAAATTTAATGCTTTAAATCGCCTAAGTAGACTCTTATCCACACGTTGTTGTTAAAAATTTAAACTTAAACCGCGTCAAACAGTGCCATATTGGACTTTGAAAGTTTGCTATATTATATGTATGGTTTGGGTGGACCCGAGAAAAAAAATTCATAAAAAAGTTATAAACAATTTTACCCAAAATTTAATGCTTTAAATCGTTTAAGTAGGCTCTTATCTACACGTTGTTGTTAAAAATTTCAATTTAAGACGCGTCAAACAGTGCCATATTGGACTTTGAAAGTTTGCTATATTATATGTATGGTTTGGGTGGACCCGAGAAAAAAAATTCATAAAAAAGTTATAAACAATTTTACCCAAAATTTAATACTTTAAATCGTTTAAGTAGGCTCTTATCTACACGTTGTTTATAAAAATTTCAATTTAAAACGCGTCAAACAGTGCCATTTTGGACTTTGAAAGTTTGCTATATTATCTGTATGGTTTCGGTGGACCCGAGAAAAAAAAAACATAAAAAAGTTATAAACAATTTTACCCAAAATTTAATGCTTTAAATCGCCTAAGTAGACTCTTAGCTACACATTGTTGTTAAAAAATTAAATTTAAAACGCGTCAAACAGTGCCATTTTGGACTTTGAAAGTTTGCTAAATTATATGTACAGTTCAGGTGGACCCGAGAAAAAAAATCATAAAAAAGTTATAAACAATTTTACCCAAAATTTAATGCTTTAAATCGTTTAAGTAGGCTCTTATCTACACGTTGTTGTTAAAAATTTCAATTTAAAACGCGTCAAACAGTGCCATATTGGACTTTGAAAGTTTGCTATATTATATGTATGGTTTGGGCGGACCCGAGAAAAAAAATTCATAAAAAAGTTATAAACAATTTTACCCAAAATTTTATGCTTTAAATCGTTTAAGTAGGCTCTTATCTACACATTGTTGTTAAAAAATTAAATTTAAAACGCGTCAAACAGTGCCATATTGGACTTTGAATTCTTGTCATTTTAAAAAGAGAGTTCTCGTGGAGTCGAGAAAAAATAATTGAAATTGTGGATTGACTGTACATCCATAGGCTAATGTTAATTACATTCTCAGCGTTTGATTTATTATAAATCATTAAAATTGAAGTAATTTTTATTTGGTGGTGGAGGCGCCGGGAAATCCGTGGCTGAAAAATCCGTGGCTATCTTCACATCGGTGTCACAATTTACATATTGTAGTCCGTTAGTTTATAGATGTTCGGATCCAAAAACCAAGCTGCGTGTTCAGCGAATTCAAAATTCAAGCTTAAGAATTATTTTTGGTGTGCCTAAGTATGAAAGAATTAGCCATAAACTTATTGATCTAAAGTGGTTAAACATGGATATTGCAAAGTAATTATTGTTTTAATTATCCAGTTTATCGCTTGTCGCGCATATACAGGGTTGGGCATATGTGTCGGAACACCTGATTCCTGGCTAAACGTCTATTGATTTCTTATTACTTTTAAAAGAAATGTTTATTGGTTTATTTATTCTATTCAGTGACATACTTTAATTTTCAACAGCTGCTCTATTTTTCGAGGTATGACGTCATCAGCAATGTTTTTAAATAGATCACCCTGTATATGTTTACATTTTCTAATAGATGCTTTTCCAACAATTACAATGATATAGGGTTTGGTGGGTGTGCGACTTGTGGTTTTCTAAATATTAAATAAAATAATGGAAAATGAAATTTTTATTACAAAATATTGAGCATTTAATATTAAGAAAAAAAATCATAATAAATGTTCAAAATGGTGACCTTCAGTAGCCTGACAATAGCCTAAACGATCAACGAAGGCTTTTAAAGAGTTTTGAATATTCTGCAGTGGTATTTTTTGCACAGCCATATTAATTCTATCTTCCAACTCTTCTAACGACTGAGGTTTGGACTTGTAGACCACAGATTTTAAATGGCCCCAAAGAAAGTAGTCCAGAGGACTTAAATCAGGTGATCGTGGTGGCCATTCAATATGTCCTCTTCGACCTACCCATCTCTGTGGAAATATTTCATTTAGATATTGACACACGTTAATTCCGTAATGAGAGAATGGTCCGATGATATGTCCTCTGATTATCCCCGCCCATACATTTAATTTTTGAGGGTGTTGGGTGTGACTTTCTTCCATCCAGTAAGGATTCTGATCAGCCCAGTAGCGACAGTTATGTCGATTTACAAAACCATCCAGGCAACATGTTGATTCATCAGAAAATACTATGTTATTAACAAAGTTACTATTAATTTCAATGTTATCCATCATTTCCTGACAAAACTGCATCCTTCTATCAGGATCATCTACATTTAATTCCTGCACTAAATGTACTTTATACGGATGAAAGTTATTTTTGGACAATATCCTCCTTACCGATCTCTGGCTAATACTGTGATGTAAAGCTAATTTAGGTACTGACGTTTTTGGTTCTTCTTGTAGATTCAGAAGGACATCAAGTGAATTATCTTCATTTGTGGCCCATTTACGTCGACCGGATTTTGTGCGATTTTTAACACTTCCTGTTTCGTGAAACTTTTGCACAACCCTTGAAACTGTTGATTTTGAAATATGAGAATTTCTATCAGGGAATGTTGCATTAAAAATATTGCATGCATCTTGTAGAGATCTCTGCCTATCTCCAAAACCAACCATCATTAACAACGTAATTCTTTCACGTTCACTTAGTTCACCCATAATTGAACAGCAATGTTAATATTTAACACGGAAACTATCTGTCAGTGACAGTAAACAAAAACACACAAATGTTTTATCAGAAAGCCGTGGAAAAAAGATGAAAGTCAACTTGTGACGGATTGAATTATTTTATTTAATATTTAGAAAACCACAAGTCACACACCCACCAAATCCTATATCATTGTAATTGTTGGAAAAGTGTCTATTCGAAAATGTAAAAATATACAGGGTGATCTATTTAAAAAAATTGCTGATGACGTCATCTCCAAAAATAGAGCAACTGTTGAAAATCAAAGTACGTCACTGAATAAAATAAATAAAGCCATAAACATTTCTTTTAAAAGTAATAAGAAAACAACAGACGTTTAGCCAGAAATCAGGTGTTCCGACACATATGCCCAACCCTGTATAATGAGTATCAGTATGCAACTGATTTATTCCAACCCTCGTTTAAATGTTTCAGCAAGGAATTATTACTAGTTTTAAAGTAAAAAGTTTGATTGTAGACACTACTTTTATGTTATTATTGTTTTTACTTTCTCCGTTACGAAGTACGAGTGTGTGTGTGTGTGTGTGTGTGTGTGTGTGTGTGTGTGTGTGTGTGTGTGTGTGTGTGTGTGTGTGTGTGTGTGTGTGTGTGTGTGTGTGTGTGTGTGTGTGTGTGTGTGTGTGTGTGTGTGTGTGTGTGTGTGTGTGTGTGTGTGTGTGTGTGTGTGTGTGTGTGTGTGTGTGTGTGTGTGTGTGTGTGTGTGTGTGTGTGTGTGTGTGTGTGTGTGTGTGTGTGTGTGTGTGTGTGTGTGTGTGTGTGTGTGTGTGTGTGTGTGTGTGTGTGTGTGTGTGTGTGTGTGTGTGTGTGTGTGTGTGTGTGTGTGTGTGTGTGTGTGTGTGTGTGTGTGTGTGTGTGTGTGTGTGTGTGTGTGTGTGTGTGTGTGTGTGTGTGTGTGTGTGTGTGTGTGTGTGTGTGTGTGTGTGTGTGTGTGTGTGTGTGTGTGTGTGTGTGTGTGTGTGTGTGTGTGTGTGTGTGTGTGTGTGTGTGTGTGTGTGTGTGTGTGTGTGTGTGTGTGTGTGTGTGTGTGTGTGTGTGTGTGTGTGTGTGTGTGTGTGTGTGTGTGTGTGTGTGTGTGTGTGTGTGTGTGTGTGTGTGTGTGTGTGTGTGTGTGTGTGTGTGTGTGTGTGTGTGTGTGTGTGTGTGTGTGTGTGTGTGTGTGTGTGTGTGTGTGTGTGTGTGTGTGTGTGTGTGTGTGTGTGTGTGTGTGTGTGTGTGTGTGTGTGTGTGTGTGTGTGTGTGTGTGTGTGTGTGTGTGTGTGTGTGTGTGTGTGTGTGTGTGTGTGTGTGTGTGTGTGTGTGTGTGTGTGTGTGTGTGTGTGTGTGTGTGTGTGTGTGTGTGTGTGTGTGTGTGTGTGTGTGTGTGTGTGTGTGTGTGTGTGTGTGTGTGTGTGTGTGTGTGTGTGTGTGTGTGTGTGTGTGTGTGTGTGTGTGTGTGTGTGTGTGTGTGTGTGTGTGTGTGTGTGTGTGTGTGTGTGTGTGTGTGTGTGTGTGTGTGTGTGTGTGTGTGTGTGTGTGTGTGTGTGTGTGTGTGTGTGTGTGTGTGTGTGTGTGTGTGTGTGTGTGTGTGTGTGTGTGTGTGTGTGTGTGTGTGTGTGTGTGTGTGTGTGTGTGTGTGTGTGTGTGTGTGTGTGTGTGTGTGTGTGTGTGTGTGTGTGTGTGTGTGTGTGTGTGTGTGTGTGTGTGTGTGTGTGTGTGTGTGTGTGTGTGTGTGTGTGTGTGTGTGTGTGTGTGTGTGTGTGTGTGTGTGTGTGTGTGTGTGTGTGTGTGTGTGTGTGTGTGTGTGTGTGTGTGTGTGTGTGTGTGTGTGTGTGTGTGTGTGTGTGTGTGTGTGTGTGTGTGTGTGTGTGTGTGTGTGTGTGTGTGTGTGTGTGTGTGTGTGTGTGTGTGTGTGTGTGTGTGTGTGTGTGTGTGTGTGTGTGTGTGTGTGTGTGTGTGTGTGTGTGTGTGTGTGTGTGTGTGTGTGTGTGTGTGTGTGTGTGTGTGTGTGTGTGTGTGTGTGTGTGTGTGTGTGTGTGTGTGTGTGTGTGTGTGTGTGTGTGTGTGTGTGTGTGTGTGTGTGTGTGTGTGTGTGTGTGTGTGTGTGTGTGTGTGTGTGTGTGTGTGTGTGTGTGTGTGTGTGTGTGTGTGTGTGTGTGTGTGTGTGTGTGTGTGTGTGTGTGTGTGTGTGTGTGTGTGTGTGTGTGTGTGTGTGTGTGTGTGTGTGTGTGTGTGTGTGTGTGTGTGTGTGTGTGTGTGTGTGTGTGTGTGTGTGTGTGTGTGTGTGTGTGTGTGTGTGTGTGTGTGTGTGTGTGTGTGTGTGTGTGTGTGTGTGTGTGTGTGTGTGTGTGTGTGTGTGTGTGTGTGTGTGTGTGTGTGTGTGTGTGTGTGTGTCTGTCTGTCTGTCTGTCTGTCTGTCTGTCTGTCTGTCTGTGTGCGCTGTATCTCAAAAACTAATAAAGCAATTAATATGAAACTTTGAACATAAGTCTTATTTGATAATCTGAAGAACTGAAAAGCTTTTGGTAAAATTTCGTACACCAGAAGTGGGTGTTTACCTTAACTGTTTTTTGTTTTTTGCCAATATTTTCTTAAATATAAATAATATCACAAAAACATTTAAACAAACATCGAAGACAACAAAGAAATGAACATCTTTTGCTTGAAAATATTTTTCATAAAATCATTGTTATTCGAGAAAAAAAATTAATATTTTTTTTTAATTTTTGGTTTATAATTATGAAACGATGAAAGTTACAGCAAATTTATGTGAATAATAACTGTAGATAATATTAAAATGAACAACTTCTAAAGAATATGTTTTTTTCGAAATCTCGTTAGTTTTTGAGTAAACCGAGTTTTTGAATTTGAAGTATAATTTTTCCATCTTTCATAGTTTTGACGTTTTAAACGTCAGTTTCATCCGAGTTTACGCAACGCTCGATGTACATTTAAAATATGATTTCAATTGAAAATAAACCCATGAAAACGTAAATATAAAGTCGGAGAAAGTAACATGATGGCCACATCACCATTTTTTTTCTAGCTCTAATAACTATTTTATGATTTTTTTAAATTTTAATTAATTTGTATTACTTTTTGTAATGTATTTTGTATACTGGCCCTATAAGTGGACTCGCAGTCTGTTGGGTTTAAATGAAATAAATAAATAAATAAATAAGTTATTGTTTGTTTTACAATGTTCTTAAATACAAAACACCTGCCTACCTCTATGAAAAACTCTCCTATAGAGGTGATGTTCATAATGTTAATATTAGACACAAAGGTCGCTTATCACCACCGCATCATAAAACATCCTTATTTGAAAGATCATTTCATTAAACATTGACGTTACGGAATCGGGTATCTTGATTTTTTGTTAAATTCTCCAAATCGCATAAAATCACGAATTATTGTAAATAGTAAAAATTATAATTTGTATTTAAAAATTTCTATTTATGCTACATTTTAGCTTATAAAAAACTTTGTTTCATAAACATTTTGCATAAAATAAAAAATAATGGTTCTTATCTCTTGAAGCATTTTCCTGTTTTCTTAATTATTAACACCCTGTACATCTGATCTCAAATTTTTTTGATGACAAACAATTTTTTTCGACAAGCAGAATTTTTTATAAAGAATGACTTTTTGCCGTAAAATTAATAATAAAGTTTTTTTCCTTTCGTCAACTCTATCCTTGGACACACTGTATTCTGTGTATGAGAAAAAAAAAATTATTATTATTATTATTATTATTATAATTATTATTATTATTATTATTATTATTATTATTATTATTGCTGCAAGTTAACACCAGAGATGGGGATACGGAAGTTGAAGTGAAGAGAAGTTGAAATTATCAATTTGGACTCAGTTTAAAATAAACTAGTCTTAGCTTTGACATAAGTGAAAATTTGCACTAGTGCCTATACCAGAAATGTTTCATATTGCATAATTAACACTAAATAGTGGACTGATTGGATCAAAATTCAATAATTTGATAACCATATAGGCTTATAAATGTCATGTGGTAAAAGCGCAATATTCAAGAGTAATCTAACGAATGCCTATAATTTTGCCGGCAATTATTAGCGGCAGGATCACGATTGATTGTTGCGGCGAAAATTTTCTAGAAACAACAAGCAAGAGTGATCCAGACGCTAATAATTGCCTAGGCAAAATCAGTCACGAGATTCGAGAAGACAATTGGCCGAACAGAAAGTTCACACACTTTGAAAAGTTAAATTTAGTGACAAGTGTCAGACGTGTATTAATCTGCGCCATTATAATTGTAAAAATGAGCTTACCAAGATTTTGAGAAATGCATATGAATACTATTACCAGTGATTATAATATTATAATCACTGCTATTACTGATGAAAGCACCAACACTTCACCCGAAAATACAAACAGATCGAATTCAGGAGCAAATTGTTTAATGGTCCGGCAATAACTTACGTTTTATACGTTACAGAACATGTAGTAAGGCGTTGCTAGGCAATACCAACATGAAGGATTATCTGATTAGATACCACCCAGGGTGAATTGCCATGCATAACATGCAGCGTGGTCTGTTACACATCGTAATTAGAATTTTATTGGATCATGTCATTAACGTTATTCGATTTAATTGGTTAATAAGTAAATGAGGGTAATTGTCTTTATAATATAAGTCGATTAATCAGGTAATCGAGAAATGAGAATCAGTATAGCTTATTGTAATTTACTTCTAAATCGAATATTGGTCCCAAAATACAAAAAAAAAAAACAGGTATAAAGGACGGCCCGTTCCAAAAGTCATAAATTGCTCCACCAGCTGAGTATTGTAGTAAAATATCAGTAAATACTGATGTTATGGTAGGTCCCTTTTTGCCGGTTTTGACGGTGGAGACAAGCTAAGCGCCTAACCCGGTCCTGATTTCACTTTGGAAGGGAATAAATCAAGACGAAGACGACTGTGGTAAAATATTTAACGTACGAGAGAGAAGGAGCAAATCAAGCACTTCTGTGTGTAAAATATACTGAAATTTGCTACGTAGTCGAACTCTTTTAGGGATGTATACCAGTGACGGCTCGTGATCTAAGGAAGTGGGTCGGCCAAGGTTATTCAATTTATTTTTTTGCTAGTTATTAAATATGTATATACTGTACCTTTATGGAGGCGTAGTATTTACAAGGGTAAATATTGATCAATAATTTGTTCGACTCTATAATCGGATTTTTTTATGTATACAGGGTGCCCGACAACGGAGAACCAACAGAAAATTATGTTTTTTTTTTAATGGAACACTAGGTATATTTTCGCATTTTTATCCGTAGTTTTTAATACCGATTAAACTAATAATAAATTGCATTGGGATACATTTAACTGTTATGAGTTATTCTAGTTTTTATGAATTATGTAAGATCTTTGCTAAATGTAAAGAAACTTTTTTTTAATGGAACACTCAGTATATTTTAAGAGTCATTTTTGTCGCCTTTCTAAAAATATCTAGTTTTCCAGGTTTATAAACAATAATAATAACTTTAAAATTATTATTTAGACACCTAGCAAACTAGAACACTAGATCTGATCATTTGTATTCTGGCGCACGCGCACAGGCTAAACGGCATGCCGCACAGTAGGCCAGAATGCTGATCTAGCGGGACAAAATTCATTTTTTTTAAGTGCAAAAAAAATCATTAGTATTGATAACTTTATAGTAGACATCCTAATTAAGGGTAAAAATACATTTTTCAACAAAACAATCGCATATAAACATTAAATCGGTAAGCAATAAGCACAAATATAACATTCAATTTGAATGAAAAACGTCTATGCGCACTTGGTTTAATTTTTAATAATTTCACGTTGCAAGTTAACAATGGAGCGGTTTAATAATTTATTTACTTTAAGAAGTACCTCAGTTACAGGTAACTGTATTAAATAAAACCATTGAGTGATAAGTTCACATAATAAAAAAATTAAATGTCAAGTAAGTATGAAATTTTAATCGATTTGATGATATATTAGGGCATTACTAAAAATTACTCAATTTTTACCCTTATTCGACTATGATAAAAATGTAGTGCATATATATCTCTGTCGTATAAAAAAAATCGTTTGCCTTTATGCGCCTTTGTGACTTCTGTGACGTGTTTTATACGCACGCGCACGTCACGCAGCCATCAATATTTCGTGAATATTGCGTGCGAATGGATGGAAATTTTCCGTTAGCAGTGATTTTGCGTTTTCTATCGCAAATATCCTCAAGTCGTATATTCTATCTCGTGAAAAAAATCATACTCGACAAAGTATATGCCGAGCCAACATTCTAGCATTACTGTTCTGGCATCGAATGGAAGACACGGGTACCATGAATGAGCTGACGTATATGGATATATTTGATAATTTGAGAAATGAAGAATCATTGAAACCAACTTCGGCGAAATCGCGAAGTTGCATTAAAATCTAAATATTTAATTAAATCAAATGAAATAATTTATTTCATGATGAATATAAACATTCATGTCAAACATATCAATACAATCCTAAATGTATAAATGTATAAATAAACTTAAAATCTAGACACATTAAAATAACATAAGTTACAAGTACTTTAAAATTTAAAATTTAATTTAAAAATATTATTGGCCATATTGGATCCTCCATTTAGAATTTAGAATTTTTAATTCTAAATTTGGATTCAGGGATTTCAAAAACTGAACGTTATTTATTTTGAATGAAAACTAAATATGTTTTACAAAAAAAATTCGCCATATTGGATCCGCCATTTTGAATTTTGAAATGTTTATTGAAAATTTGGATTCAGAGGTATCAAATACAGAATGGTATTAATTTTCATTAAAAACCGAACATTTTTACAAAAAAAAATCGGCTATATTGGATACGCCATTTTGAATTTAACAAATCTGGTTATAGATTCGGACTCAGCGACCTCAAAAACTATATTAATCTACAAATTCGTCTTTAAAAGTGAGAGAATTAAGACGTTATTAATTTTGGCCCGCTAAATTAGCATTCTGGCCCACTGTGTGCCGTATCGAACCATACTCCTCCGCTTAAACGATACACATTAAGCAATTTCGCCCGACTTTCAAAAATAGAGAGAGAGAGTGTTCTCGGAGTATAAATAACATGTTATACAGGGTATTTTTTATCGTGGGCCATAGGATTTTACATGCTAAAAATTATACCTTGTGTTAATGTATATTTTATCATAAAATTTTGAAGGAAATTGTGGTTAGTAATAAATCAAGTATTTTTCTAGATGATAAACATGGTAAACATTACTTGTTCATATTTTTACTTATTTTGTTTATTTTCTTCCCTATAATTGGAATACTCTATTGGGAAATAAATTATTATTATAATTATTATTTGTCTTGATTACTATTTTCAGATACCAAAACTCTACAATCCCCTACTTTACACTAATTTCTGTCATGGGTTTCACCCCAATAAGACAAAAACCATAACTATTATTATACGAGTAGATTGCTAGCGCATCACGGCCCCAGCCAACTAACAGCAACTTTCTAAACTTACCAAAATCGATGCACTATATAAAAACCTCCTTTATATTAACTGAAAATACTTACGTAAAAGTGGAGATTGTATAACAGAAGACCGCTCACCTGTAACAGAAGAAATAAGCATTTTAAAATTACGTGGCAACTTCTGTGCGAGGCGATTAAATTTGATTTTTTTTTGTGTGGAGGTTTACGCTACGAAATAATTCGGGCTTTTTAGCTCGGCGTCGTCGGCAGCGTTGGCGGCGGAAAAAGTTTCCACAAAGAAAATTGCAGAAATGAAAAGCGTAAGGGCGTCGGCGGTCGGCAAGAAACCTTTTAGAGGAGGCGCGCCTTCTCTCCTTTGAGCAAACTTTATTTCTTTATTAGTTGGTAATGAACGCAATTCTCGCCCCCGCGTTAAAGTAAATTGGCGGGCGTGGGGGCGGATTTTAATCGCTGGATTATTAAAAATTAAAAAGTTTGTAACAAGGCCTTTTGTTCAGTGGCTACATGCAGTCAAACACGCTAAATCGTAGTGAATTATAATTTTATATACAAGATTAAAAGTTACACTAATTTCTGCACTTGAGAATGTTCAAATTATAAAATCAGCTTCGCGCACTAATTATAAGCTACAAAGCACCAAGGGCAATGATAATTACGCGATAATTTTGACAAAAATTCCCGAAAATGTATTACTTAAAGCGACACACTTGAGGGTATTACAAAGATTTATCATTGCACGACGTGCATTCGGTAAAATAATTTCTATTACAATCAAATCGTATCTTATTACCCAATAAAATTTGTTAATTTGACGCCACGTTGGGTTAAAATAGCCCAATGCCGTATGCTTCTACTTTAACTTAAGAACGGGGGCTTATCGCATTCTGGCGACGGGAGCTTATCAACTCAATCAATTCGAGTCGATTTAAATCAATTTATCTAAATATGCGTCCGTTTGATAGTCAATAAAAAATGTCGCGTTTCTGGTAAAAAACAGTGAGTCGATCAACATATGTTTATTTTAATTCTAAAATAGATACATATAATCTTACAATGCAATGATATATCCGCATAATTTTGACAAAAATACCTTGAAATAACTTAATACCTAGTGGCGCTGGACTATTAGTAAGCAACATATTTTCGGGAATTTTTGTTAAAATGATCGCGTAGTTATCTGTGCCCTTGGTGCATTACAGCTGATAATTTCTATTTTAGAATTAAAATGAACACACGTATAAATTTGGGTTTAAATCGAGTTTAATTGATTGAGTTGACAATCTCCCGTCGTCAAGATGCGTTAAGTAAACGTCTTTAGGTAAACGGCACAAATATGCATCGATCGTAACAAATTGTTTAACAAATTTTATTGTGTAATTATTCGTAATAATAATAATTAGCATTTAAGTTAAATGTATTTATTTTTTGTAGTAATAGATATAGAACACTTATCCTAGCAATTGTATCGATTGCGTTTTATTGGAAATTGAGTAGTCCACTATCTACGTTCATTCGCTGCAATAATTAAAAAAAGTTTTAAACTGTCCCTTTGTTTAACAGTTGCAGCCAGTCTGATATATTAAATAGGTGCGCACCGGCGGCGATAAATCCAATTTGCATGAGCGCCTCCGGATTTCAGGAAGATACTTTTTTAATAAAAGTCCGATCCTATTAATTTTATTTATCCAACACTTGCAGAATGCAACTTTTTCCATTATCGGCGTTCAGCTGTCGCAGGGCTGGTGATGCGGCGCGGGCGGTGATGGATGTCAATTTCCCGTATTCCCCTGGATACGTCAAAGACGGATAATAATTCGGGATCGGCTCTCCAATTTCCCGAATATAAAACGGACGAACGGACAAAACAGGTTTTCCATCGCGGAAATTAACAACCATTGCCACCTTAAATATTCAGTGTTCGGGAAAACGGACAAAGGGAATCATTAAATCATTCGATTCGTGAAAACGCGCGAGAGATCAAAGGGAGGCAATTTTGATTTTCGCCAAAGCTCGTTTGAACAGGACAACAGTCGATAATGCCTACAGTTATTACAATTATTTCCGTATATAAATTCAAAAGCAACATTGCGCTTTCAAATAGTTTTTACATGAAAAATTTAAATATTTGAAAAAAGCTTTATGAATAGAAATATTGAAATGGATTTTTTTTTATTTATATGCGAATATGATTAGTGACAGAGGCTTCTTTGGAGCAATAGCTCTAGGATCATTCCATATCAGTTCAACCAAACCATGACACTCACGATTTAAGATTTTGATGATTGATGCTGGCATATTTTTACTTTCTCCGTTACGAAGTACGAAAAAGTATTTGGATCGAGAATTTTTTTTTTCAATTTTTATTTTCTCCGTTACGAAGTGTGTGTTGAATTGATATGAAACTTTAAACATATTAATAAAGTCTTATTTGATAATCCGAAGAACTGAAAAGCTTTTGGTAAAATTCCGTACACCGGAAGTGGTTGTTTACCTTAACTCTTTTTTTTTCCAATATTTTTGTAAATATGAAAAATATCAAAAAATCATTTAAATAAATATTAAAGACAAAAAAGAAATGAACATTTTTGGTTTGAAAATAGTAGTAGTAATACAATTTATTGAAACTCAGTTTACAAAAGAGCTACAAATGGCCATTGACCGAAGTCTTTCAGCCTTTTTTGATACAATTCTGGCCTGTAACATCTTAGTGAATCTTAAATTAAATTAATGAAATGGTCTTAAAATTAGTGTAAACATAGATTCTGATTAATTTAAATTTAACAATCTTTGATGAAATGTGAAAAAAAATATACCGGGTGACCCAGGGATCTGTAAAAGCCCCATAACTTATTTGCTATTCGAGATATCGACTTCTAGTTTTCTTGAACTGGTACCCACACTTATTCTACATATTTTAAAAATATGTTTGTTTTTGTACAGGGTGTCCCAATATACATAACAGAACAAAGTTATGTTTTTTTTAATGGAACACCCTATATTTTATACTTTATTTTCAACCCTCTTGAGAAGCTGATAAAAATAGTATAAGATAGTATGGGTCTATTATGGACGGTTGGTTAGTTATGGGCAAATTTGTGGCAAAAACATGTACACATTGAAAACATTGCAGAAGCGTTCCTAGCAAAGATAGCATCATTATTTATACACTAAAAAATTTCCCACATCATAAAGAATAATACACATTGGCTTTGGTTCTCTTTTATTCATAATGCTATACAGGGTGTCAACATACGCAAAACAATGGATAACTATTTTTTTTCAAATGGAACACCCTATATAAGTTGCCACCAATCTATGGTATTTTTAATGAGCTTTCCAATGATATACAGTTTGTTTAACAAAATAGTAATGATTCTTGAGATTTATCAATAAAAACAAGCTTGTTTTGTCACCTTCTGCTGATTTTTGGATTTTCAGCCAAAACTATGCATTTTCAGAAAAAAATATAAGAGACCAAAGTTGTAGAGCGAAAAATTTCCGATCGACACAGGTCTTTAAAATTTTAAGATAATGCGTGCATTGCCCGCCAGAGCGCGTAAAATCGTGACCATATATGCATTTTAGCGTTTTTCTCAATTTTTTTATTAATAAATTGCACTATACTTTATTTTCCGCACCCTCTAGCGGAAAAACGGAAAATTATAGGGAAATTAAAATGGCCCATATCAATTGAAAATGTTCCGCTCTACAATTCTTAATAGAAGCAATTTTTGCCAAAAATGCTTAGTTTTCCCTAAAAATGCAAATTGAAAATGTATATCAATTTTTGCGTTTTTCAATGGTTTTTTGCATTTTTAGCGAAAACTATGCATTTTGGGCAAAAATTGCTTCTTTTAAGAGTTGTAGAGTGGAATATTTTCAATTGATGAAGGTCATTTGAATAATTCTATAATTACCCGTTTTTCTGCTAGAGGACGTGGAAAATAAAGTATAGTGCAATTAATTAACAAACAATTTGAGAAAAACGCTAAAATGCATATACGGTCACGATTTTGCGCACTATGGCGGGCAATGCACGCATTATTGGAAAAGTCGAAAGACCTATATCGATCTAAAATTTTCCGCTCTACAACTTTGGTTTCTTATAATTTTTTCAGAAAATGCATAGTTTTGGCTGAAAATCCAAAAATGAGCAGGAGGTGACAAAAGAAAAATGTTTTTATGGATGAATCTCAAGAATCCTTAATATTTCATTATACAAATTGTACATCATTAGAAAGCTTGTTAAAAATTCCATGCATTGGTGGCAAGATATACAGGGTGTTCCATTTGAAAAAAAATAGTTATCCATTATTTTGCGTATGTTGACACCCTGTATAGCAGTATAAACAAAAAAGAACCAAAGCCGATTTGTATTATTCTTCATGATGTGGAAAATTCTTAAGTTTATAAAAAACGACGCTAGCATTGCTAGGGGCACTTCTGCAACTTTTTCAATGTGTCCTTGTTTTTGCCACAAATTTGCTCATAACTAACCAATCGTCCATAATAGACCTATACTATCTTATACTATTTTTATTAGCTTCTCACGAGGGTTGAAAATAAAGTATAAAATATAGGGTGTTCCATTTAAAAAAACAAAACTTTATTCTGTTATGTATATTGTGACACCCTGTACAAAAACATACATATTTTTAAAATATGTAGAATAAGTGTCGGTACCAGTTCAAGAAAACTAGAAGTCGATATCTCAAATAGCAAATAAGTTATGGGGCTTTTACAGATCCCTGGGTCACCCGGTATATACATATGTACTAACATTCACTTAAAAATATATAGCAGATTATACATTGTTTAATGATGCTCCCTAGCGCTATCTTTTAAGTATTCATAAAGTGGTTTAACCGGGTACTTGTAAGTATTTTGCATAACCCTATCTCGTTTTATCACCATATTGTCTAACGATTCGTGGTCCATACCTAGTGCAAATTTTGCGATCAGTTTGTCTATTCGGGATTGATATTTTGGAACTTTTGTTAATTCGTAAAGAAGGATATTGGACGGGTTATGAAGAGGGTTAATAGGGTTTCTTATTCTGGTTAGGGTGCGTAAGCATGATGTTTCTGCAACGGATAGTTTCATTTTAACTGAGGGTCGAGCTGTGGAAAAGAGGATGTGGCCATAGTCCAACATAGGTCTGCATATCATTTTGTATATAGTGGCTGCTGTTTTAACATTGATTCCTTGTTTGCTGTAAGTCAGTTGTTTAAAGCATTTGGCCCTCTTCAAGGACTTCCTTTTCATATTGTTGCAGTGTTCTCGGAATGACAGTTTATTATCCAAAGTTATACCTAAATATTTCACGGTATTGGTTGGATTGATTTCATGATTATTCATAACTATGGATGGGGAGTTTATGTTGATGCGATGATATGGTAAAAATAGCTGTGACTTTATCGGGTTCAGTTTGAGCCGCCATTTTTGGTACCAGTCGCTTATTTTATTTGTAAGTTCCTGTAATGCACCAATTGCATTTATTAGATTATTTCCATGCGCTATGAGACAGTTATCATCTGCGAATTGTAACAGATATGCCGAATTATCCAAAAACATGGGATCTTTATCATAAATATCATAACAGAAGATGTTAAAGAGGAGGGGAGAGAGCGGGGATCCTTGTGGTAAGCCTTGGGACGGAAATATCTCTTTAGAAATGGTTTTATTTACTTTAATGTTGAGGACTCGGTTAGATAGGAATTGTTGTATAAGGGAAATAAGGTAGGGTTCAACGCCAAGCTTATGCAATTTGAAGGTTTGAAAATATTTTTCATAAAATCATTGTTATTCGAGAAAAAAAAAATATTATTTTTTTTTTCATTTTTGGTTTATAATTATGAAACGATAATAGTTAAAGCAAATGTATGTTAATAATAATTGTAGAGAATTCCAAAATGAACAACTTATAAAGAATAAGTTTTTTCCGAAATCTCTTTGGTTTTTGAGTAAACTCAGCTTTTTAATTTGCATTATAATTTTTCCGTTTCATAATTTTGACGTTTTAAACGTCAGATTCATCCAAGTCTACAAACGTTCGATGTACATTTAAACTATGATTTAAATTGAAAACAACCCACCGAAGCGTAAATATAAATGATACTTTCAAATCTGAGAAAATAACATGATGGCCACATCACCATTTTTTTTTATAAATATCCGTTTTGGGGTCACTAGATGTCATTTCAACAATTTCTGGAAAAAAAATTGTGTGTGTATGTATGTGTATGTGTACGTGTGCATGTGTGAGCAATTGATATGAAACTTTGTACTTATTTGATAATCGGAAGAACCGAAAAACTTTTGGTAAAATTTCGTAGACCGGAAGTGAGTGTTTACCTTAACTGTTTTCTGTTTTTTGCCAATATTTTCTTAAATATGAAAAATATCATAAAAACATTTAAACAAATTGGTGTAATAAATGACGTACGTCCCAGTATTTAGTTAAAATGTTATTTTTCTGAACTAGTTTCGGATATTATCCGAATATTTTTATATATTTTGTATCTTTGTAGTTTTTCTGCTGAAGATGGATAATATCCAAAACTAGTTCAGAAAAATAAAATTTTAACTAAATACTGGGACATACGTCATTTATTACGCCAATTACATATTACCCAGTAATCATGGATTACAACACCAACCATTTAAACATATATTGAAGACAACAAAGAAATAACCATCTTTAGTTAGAAAATATTTTGTATAAAATCATTATTATTCGAGAAAAAAAATTATTATTATTTTTTCATTTTTGGTTTATAATTATGAAACGATAATAGTAACACCAAATTTATGTTAATAATAATTGTAGAGGATGCCAAAATGAACAACTTATAAAGAATACATTTTTTCGAAATCTCTTTAGTTTTTGAGTAAACTGAGTTTTTGAATTTGAAGTATAATTTTACCATCTTTCATAATTTTGACGTTTTAAACGTCAGTTTCATTCGAGTCTACAAAACGCTCGATGTACATTTAAAATATGATTTACATTGAAAATAAAACATGAAAGCGTAAATATAAATGATACCACCAAGTCGCAGAAAATAACACGATGGCCACATCACCATTTTTTCCTTTTAGGGATTTAAGTAAGCATATACAAGGTGTCTAAAAAAGACACCACCAACATGATATGGTGTATTCCTAAGTGCGTTGCGTAGAAATGTTTTTTTTTATTATCGAGGTTTCTTTTATTTGTCTAATTAATTATATAGATTATAGTTCATCGATTACCGCAACTAACTTCTTCATGTCAGTTGGAAACTTTGAAAAAAATGAAAAAAATCAATCGATGCATGGAGAAATTCAATCTTTTTCAGACAGAACGAGTAGCGGAGGTTCTTTTATTTTTCCAATTTATAAAGCATACTGTGTCGGTTGCAATAGCTATTTTTTTATGAGAGTTTAAAAACTAAAAAAAATCGAGAGTAACATATCGGTGCGTCCGAATTCCGAGCGAAACGTGGAGGAATTTATTTTCCATTCATCAAGGGTAGTGTAGATTAAATTTTTCTCCAATTGTTAATCTAGTGCATTCTTAATCGATTGTTTTAGCTAACATTTTATAAGAATTTGCGAATTTGAAAAAATCGAAATTAAAACATCGTAGCCACCGAAATTCCAGTGCAGAATGGAGAAATTAATTTTCCAGCTTTCATGGGTGGGAGATTTTCAATTTTTATCCCCGGTTATTAATAAAGTACATTCTGAATCGATTAACATAGCTAATTTTTTTGTGGGAGTTCACGAATTAAACAAAATCAAAATTATACATCGGTGCGTCCGAACCAGCTGCAGCGAGGAAAAATTCATTTTCCAGCCATAAACGGTAGTGGATATTTTCTAATCTTTCTCTAATTAATAATACGGTGCTTTCTGAATCTATTGGTATAAATAACTTTTTATAGGAGATGACGAATTAAAAAAAAACTCGAAATATTACATCGGTGCGTCCGAATTCTGAGCGCAGCGTGAATATATTAATATTCTAGCCATCAATGGTAATGGAGATCTTCAAAGTTGCCCTAATTATTAAGACAGTACATTCTGAATCGATTTCCATAGCTAAGTTTTTTGTAGGAGTTTTCAAATTTGGAAAAAATTAAAAGTAACACATCGGTGCGTCGAGTTGGGATCACAACGGCACGGCATGCAAAAAACCCGAACATTTTTACAAAAAAAAATCCGCTATATTGGATCCGCCATTTTGAATTTAACAAATCTGATTACAGATTCAGACTCGGCGACCTCAAAAACCATGGTAATCCACAAATTCGTTTTTAAAAGTGAAAGGATGAAGACGTTATTCATTTTGGCCCGCTAAATTAGCATTCTGGCCCACTGTGCGGCAGTTTGAAAAAATCATTTTCCAGCCATAAAGGTTAGTGGCGATTTTCTAATCTATCTGTAATTGTTAATATGGTGCATTCTGAATAGATTGCTATTAATGCCTTTTTAGATAGCGAATTTAAAGAAAACTCAAAAATATTACATCGGAGCGCAGCGTGGAGATATACATTTTCCAGCCATCAAGGGTGGTGAAGATTTTCAAATTATTCTCTAATTGTTAATATAGTGCATTCTGAATCGATTGCCACAGCCAACTCTTTTATTTTTAAAATTTGTTAGTAGCTAATAAAATTATTGCAAATCGACTGCAGTTCATTTCCATATGGCAGTTTTGAAAAAAAATAGTACGTCCAAATTCCGGGCGTAGCTAGAGAAATGTTTTTTTCTTTGTCATCAAGAGCAGTGCAGGATTTCTTACTTCTCTAATTTTGTTTATATCTATAAATAATTATCAATCAAGTACATCTAATCTTTTCATTGAAGTTGAAGAACTTTGAAAAAATCTAAATGAATATATCGGAGCGTCCGAACTCCGAACAGCGTGGTAAAAAATCACTGTCTCTGTCTTTTTCAATCCTCAAGGGTACTGTTTTATTTCTCTAGTTGTTAATATAATCCATTCTAAATCGATTGCTATAAACTGTTTTATAGGATATTGGATTGAAGAGGCTGTTACTTGGTGAAATTCCATAATATATGTATAAAAATTTGTGAAAATTCTCAACACACGTGTTTTACTTACCACATGTTTTATAGGAGTTGGTAAACTTAAAAAAAATATTTTTTTGGAGAAATATATTTTGTCAGTCATCAAGAGGAAGTATATTAAACCGATTGCTGTAGATAACTTTTTTATGGGAGTTAACGAACTTTGAAAAAAACTAAATGAAAATATCGGTACCGCGCGACTTGAAGAAATGGATTTTAATCAGTTAGTGTTTATTTTTCGAATTATAATTATACATTATGTTGAATCCATTTCGCATCTAATTTATGGATATTGGAAAAAATCCGAAATCTGACAGCCACGTGGAAAAAAATAAATGTTTAATCAGTCAAGGGAAACTATTCCAAGTAGTGAGATGTTATCTTTACATTTCTATTTCTTGATATAGATTAATGTAGCTAACTGTTTTATGGAAGTACGCGAACTTTAAAAAAATCGAAATGAATACATCAGCGCGTCAGAATTTGGAGCGCTTCGTATAGACATTGTATGTTTTGTTAGTCTTCAAGGTTAGCGAAGGTCTATTTCATATTTTATAATTGTTCATATTGAGCATTCTGAATCGATTATCATAAGTTTTGGTTTATAGAAGTTGGTGAACTTCTAAAAATTCGAAAATAACAGCGGAGTGGAGCAAGGTATATTTTATTATTCTAATTATTGATACAGGGCATTCTGATCAGCTGCTAATGCTAAATTAATTATGGGAGTATACTTTGAATAAAGTCAAAGTGCGTCAAAAATGGGGGCGCGGTGTAAAGATGTTTTTCAGTTATCAAAGAAAGTGAATGTTTCTCTTATTTTTACTTTCTCCGTTACGAAGTATGAGAAAGTATTGTGATCGTGATTTTTTTTCAAAATTTTTTTTTACGGAAATATCCGTTTTGGGGTCCCTAGATGCCATTTCAACAATTTCTAGAAAAAAATTGTGTGTGTGTGTGTGTGTCTGTGCGCGCTGTATCTCAAAAACTAATAGAGCAATTGATGAAACTTTGAATATAAGTCTTATTTGATAATCTGAAGAACTGAAAAGCTTTTGGTAAAATTTCGTACACCGGAAGTGGGTGTTTACCTTAATTGTTTTTTGTTTTTTTCCAATATTTTTGTAAATATGAAAAATATCAAAAAATCATTTCAATAAATATTGAATACAAAAAAGAAATGAACATCTTTGGTTTGAAAATATTTTTCATAAAATTATTGTTATTCGAGAACAATTTTTCATTTTTGGTTTATAATTATGAAACGATAATAGTTACAGCAAATTTATGTTAATAATAATTCATAATTCCAAAATGAACAACTTATAAAGTCTACAAAACGTTCGATGTACATTTAAAATATGATTTAAATTAATAATAAACCATGAAAGCGTAAATATAAATGATACCATCAAGTCTGAGAAAGTAACATGATGGCCACATCACCATTTTTTCTAACTGTTAATATCGATTATGATATTAATTAGGTTTTTAATGTAACTTGGCGGACTTTAAAGAAATATATTCGATGGCTTCCCGAATTAAAGATTTAAAGAAATATATCGATGGATCCGAGATCCAAACCCCCAAGAAAAGTGGTGCTTAGTGTTTATTTCTATTACATCGATGCATCCGAGATCCAAACTAAATCATCAAGGAATATGGTGTTTCTTTTTATTGTTTTAATTGGATTGGTATTTCGTATTATGATCAATTAATTACCACAGCTAACTTTTTAATGAAAGAACTTTTCAGAAAATTAGAGAACTTTTCACTTTTCTGAAATAACTTTGGTTTTGGAAAACTCTCTGATTTTTAAACGAGTTAAAAAATTTTGAAATGTTTTCTTATATTTGGACGTTGGTAAAGGCATAATAAAAGAAAAATAGGAATATATCGGGAGAATTTCAAAAAAATTATCTAAATACACAACCACATTCTTCTAAAATATATTCGGTGTTTGAAAATTTACCTATTTTCAAGAAACTTTTAAAACTTTCGATTTACAAAATTCGAACGTCGGAGGACAACAAAATCTGAAACGTATAAAAATATTTTTTTTATTCAAAAATTCAACTTCTTCTAAATTACTCTTGGTTACAGAAAATTCACTAATTTTCAAGCGACTTAAAATGTTTGATTTTCGAATTTAGAACACCATAGAAAACGTGCAGATCAGCTACAGCAGCTTCTCCAAGCCATCCAACAAAAGTATTTTACTCACTGCACAGCTCACTTCGGAGGAACGAGATATCCGGAGGCAGCGTAAGATTTCTTGGACAGTACAGATTAGAGATGGGTAACTCATAAGTGAGTCGATTCACAGAGTAGACTCTTCGAAATGACTCTTCTAAGAATAAGTCGACTCTGCAAGTCAAGAGGATTTTTTTTGCTCATCTCTTCTTTCCAGACATACTTTCTACTTCTTACAAAGACTCATGAGTCAACTCATTGCAGTCTACTCACAAAAAAGAGTTATTTCGCCCACCTATAGTATAGACTTCTCTATAACCAGTAAAGGCAACTCATATAAAAATGCGATACAGGGGAAGAGATTGATGTTAGATGATACACACAACTTCGAACCAAGAAGACCAGCATACAAGAATTTTATGGAAATCGTTTCATCTCGTATTTTTGGAGTTTCAAATCTGTGGCAACGGTATTAGTATTTTTTAGCGTGTTAAAATATGTCGAAGTTTTGAATGAGAATGAATTTAGCTCTCCAGCGGGTTTCTTAAAATGCACAGCAGGGAATTTTATTTATTTTTACTAAATTCTAAAGTACACCGATTTTGACGTATATTTGAAAAGTTTGAAGTAGTGGCAATTGTTTTAATATTTTTCCAACTAATTCTTCAAATTTGCAGCTTGGATATTGAAACACAGTGTATTTAGGCTTGATTATTTGAAAATCTAGACACTTTTGCAGATTCTTATAGATTATTTAAGTAGAATCTGTTTTAAGTAGTTTTTGATAGTTTAAAGTTTGCGGCATTTGAACTTCCTTTTTATTTAAAATTGAGTAACCTGGAAATTAAAACACAGTGTGTTCAGGTATGTGTATTTCAAATTCTATGCTAGGAATCGTCGCAAGTTATTATAGATTCTTGAAGTAAAATCTATTTTGAGCAAATTTAGATAGTTTAAGCTTGTGGCAATTGTTTTCCTATTTTTCTAACTAATTTTTAAAATATGCAGCCTGGATATTGAAACACAGTTTATTTAGGATTGATTATTTGAAAATCTTACACGAAACTTCTGCAGATTTTTATAGATCCTTTAAAAATGATCTGTTTTAGGTAGTTTTTGACAGTTTCAAGTTTTAGGCGTTTGAACTTAATTTTTTATCAATTTAAAAAAAATGTGAAACCTGGAGATGTTAAAACACAGTGTGTTCAGGTATGATTATTTTAAATTCTAGGCTAGAAATCGTCGCAAATTTAATACATTCTTGACGATACGATGAAGTTAGTTGCAACTTCATAGCGGCGAAAAGTGCTTTGTTCGCCCAGTTGACAAAGCCTCTACCAGAAGATACGCAGCTAGTGAAGATCTACAGTCTCCTAAAAAGACAGGATCAGGAGAACGACAGCAGAAACCTGTTGGACCAAATAGGATCACTACAAGCTAACCTGCAGAAGAAACAGAACTGCCGTCAAGAACCACAAAGAACCTGCTCAAAGTGTAAGTTTTGCAAAGGTTATAGCCACACAGCGGTGGAATGTCAGAAAAGGGAGAAAGCGGACAAACCACAGCCCGTCACGGACTTCGATGTCAGGTGTCATTAAGAGAAACTGCTCAAATTTTTCGAAAGCCTAAATGGCAGTCTGTTCAGCTAACCTACAACAAAAATTCGAGGCAGACATGAATTGGCTGTCAACACGAATACCTAACACTGTCATGGAGTTTGAAGCGGTAGCAATCTGCAATCTGCGTCTTTAGATCATTCAATTTTATTTTATGAGCATTAAACCTCTTAGTTATCTTCTACCATATTTTTGAGATCTCTATTATTATTATGACTACAAACAAAGGAGGTGTCATCTGCAAATGAGATAACCTTAGTCAGGGCCTTATACATCAATACTGAACCTTGAAGAACCCCATGATTTATTAATGCTTTTGAATATCAGACTTGCTATCATTTATAGAGACATATTACCAAGGTACGATTTAAAAAAATCAAATGCTTATTCATGGATACTATACTGAAGAAAAAAAAAATAAAACACTCGAAATTCGTGAAATTTCGACCATTTTCAAACCGCCATAACTCGGCGTATTTACAATCGATTTTGATTAATCTTTGAGGGCGAAAAACTTTGAAGTGTCTTCTTTAAAGTCATGCATACGAAATTAAGCGTAACCCCTGCCACCCCCTCTAGCACCCCTGTGAAAAAACAGTTTTTTCAGGAAACCATGTCTAACTTTGACGATGTATACGGAATTGGAAAAATTGTGTCGACTCGATCCACCATAAAAGAATTAAGACTTGATCAATTCCCTACGCAGGACTCAAAGAACCAAGTTCCTACGACGATTTGGCACCAAGTTATGGGTGTTTGAAAAAAGTGCGTTTTGAGGTTTTTCGCACATAGTGACTTTTCAACCAAATTTATTATTCCGGAAAAAAAATCCCATTTTGGCTCTACTCTGATCTCCGGAGTAAAAAAGAACAAGTACAATAGTCTTAACATCAATAAAGTATTATAATTAAAAATATATTAGTTCAAATTTTAATGCGCAAAAATCCAGCCGAAGTTCACTTTAGTCCATCTCTTTCCTCTTCTGGTTTTGCTTCTTCATCAACTTCGATTTATAATTCACCAACTTCGATTTATAATAATACCAGATGCACCGATATATTAACTCAGATTTTTTGCTTCGCCAATACCCGCCAATACTCGCCAATATCCGTAACAAATTAGCCGAGATAATCGATTTACCATAATATATTTTAACAATTATAATAAGAAAAAAGTCCGAAGTTTGCTATGGTAATCGATTCACCATACTTTATAATAATAATAAAAATAATAAAATAACTGTATCCTCCTTGATAACTGATAAAACAAATTATTTACGGCGCTCTCGAATTTTGAACGCATCGACGTATGAATGTGATTTTTTTTCATAGTTCGCCAATTCACATAAAAATGTTTTTAGGGTAATCGATTCACTATCAAAATTAACAATTAAAAACAATAAAAAAATTAAACAAACCTCCGCTTCCCTTATGACTAATGAATAATTTATTACTAGAGGACACGCTCGGTTTTTTTAAGTTTTTCAATTACCGCGCAAAAGTTAAATGCGGTCATCAATTCACCATATCCTATATTACCGCTTAAAATAATTAAATAAAACTTCCCGCCTCTTAATGACTGATCAAAAAATTATTTCACCACTGTGCGCTCGGATTTCATACGCACTGATATATTAATTCCGATTTCCGTTTCTTCGATAATTTTTTTAAATTAATAATATTAAAAAAACAAATCTTTCGTTTTTTCATAAAATCTTTATTTTAAATTAATTGTAGTTTTTGGTCTATAATTATGGTAATTGTTGCATCAAATTAACATTTTCAGAAACCAAAGTAAGAAAAAGTAAGGTGTTACTAATTAAATTAGTTGTCCTGATATTTTAAAGCAAATAATTTCTGAAACTATTCGTACAACTGTATCAAAACTCCGACAGGGATCGAACCTGCAACCTTCAGATTGCTAGTCTGGGGCGTTGCCCATTACACCACAGAGGCCACACAGTATCACCCCAGACTAGCAATCTGGAGGTTGCAGGTTCGATCCCTGTCAGAGGCATGTTCACACTTTTGATCCAGTTATGAACGAATCATTTCAGAAATTAATTGCTTGCAAATAATAATACGTTTAACTAAAAATCTTCGCGAAAGTTGATTTTTGTAAAATATCCTTTCTACGGTTTCAATTTTTGGCTTTTTCCAATGTACAAATGTCTGACGTATCAAAAATCAAAAATTTCAAAAGTCTGTAACTTGCTTGAAAATTGGTGGATATTCAAAAACCTTAGATATTTGAGGAAAGTGAGGTTTTCTTAACTGGATTTAATTTTTGTTCACGTTTTCTATTTGTTTGTCAATTTTTGCTTTTGTCTGTCCAAATGTTAAAAGAGAAGTTTAAAAAAGCTACAACTCGCTTGAAAATTGATGGATTTCAGGAAACCAAACTTAGATTTTGTTAGTTAAGTTTAGTTTTTATGAAATTAGTTCTTCATGTTTACATTTTTTTTTAAATTCATGTTTTTTCGATGTATAGAAAATTAAAAATTGTAACTCACTGCAATACAGGAGGACTTAAAAATCAGAACTATTTCGGAAGAATTAGGTTCTATTAATTTAATTTAATTTTCCTGAAAGTTTCCTATTGTTCATTGTAAATATTTCCTGTGGAAATGGGTAGGTTTTTAAAAACCAAGATTATTTCCGAAGAATGAGGCTATATT
Organism: Ocypus olens; assembly: GCA_910593695.2. Classification (NCBI taxonomy): domain Eukaryota; kingdom Metazoa; phylum Arthropoda; class Insecta; order Coleoptera; family Staphylinidae; genus Ocypus; species Ocypus olens. The sequence goes on along the minus strand of OU343061.1, from coordinate 29,985,147 downwards.
ATATTATTGCCTTATGGATAATCCGGTCCTGATGTCATTCCATGCTTGCAAAATCCGTCGTTGAAGAATATCTACAATCTTTGGGGACGGCTATAAATCGTTTATTTTCCGTGCTACCATATCTCCAAAGTGTTCGATTAGCGATAAGTTCGCTAAAAGAGTAGGCTATTAAAGCGGATCAACATTAGAATCACCCAGAAACTCCATACCAGCCTTTGCAGTGTACGACCGCGCATTATCCTGTTGGAATATGAGACTTAGCAGTTCTTGAATATATGGTATTGACACTAACTCCAACACATTATTGATGTAACGATTAGTATTTTGCGTTCCACGAATAACTATTAGAGAAAATTTACTTTCACGACCGATTTCCCTCTACACCATCACACTTTAAATAAGAGCAATATGTGGTTGTACATAAAATTTCAAATGTATTTTTTCTCCTCATCATGAGCCCATAAACACACTCGAGATTCGTCATTAAGGGGAATCTCCATACCCACGGTTTTGAATGAAAAGTAATACAGGCACATCTCGGGCACTATAGGTCATATTAAAAAAAAAAAAATTGCAATGAATTTAGAAAATTCAGGAGCATACCGGTAGTTTTGTACTTTTTGTAATTTGTTAAATTTCAAAAATACCTAAATAATTACGCATATTTTTGGGCGATAAAGGAGCCGCGCTACGTGATTTATGTGACAGGCTCGCTCCGTTCGTATGAGTCAAGTGCCCTTGCCCTCTCGGCTTTCATAAACAAACACAGCTAGATAATTCAGTAAATGTATTTCAAATAGTTCCGAGCAGTTCTATACGATAACATTATTTTCTTTTCAGTTGACAGAGAGGTATTTGTGCGAAAACACTTTCGGTCGAAATAAATTGTGTAAAAATTTCACAAATAATTTCATCGAACTCTTCAGAACAATTTGAAACACATTGGAAATATGGAGCACCGCTTCCGTGAAGTCTTTTTTGCAATTTGATTTCAAAAGTACCTAAATAATGAGGCATATTTCTGGGCGATACAGGAGCCGCGCTACGTGATTTATGTGACTGGCTCAGTCTATTCGTGTGAGTCAGGTGCCCTTGCCCTCTCGGCTTTTATAAACAAACACAGTTAGATAATTTAGCAATGTAATCGTATTATTTATATAATATCCCAGTGACATTATACCATAAAAAGGTGATCGCGTGAAATAAATCCCGGAAATTTGATATTTTTCGGCAAAGTTGTTCGTTGGTGTCTGCTGTACAACATACTAAAAGTTCTCATGGTTGGAGAACCCGATTTCATGTTTTCTGATCCTAACGAAAATATTCAACAAAAAAACAAAATAAAACCTAAGTTCTAAGTCTATAGGATATGTGGTCTACTTTTTTTTATGAAAAGCGTTTTTTACTGAGACCGATAGTTTCGGAGATATTAGCAAAATATCGAAGAACACAACTTGTAAAGCGTATTGTTTGCAATCGCATTTCAAACGGATACTTTGTAATATTACCGTTATGTTGTATTTTTATCCTTTGTAATTCGTTTATTACTGCATTTACAATTAGATTTATGATTCCCTTTTATTATCCTCCAAAGATTAGAGTTTCTCGAAGAAAGGCGGGCCGAATCTAGGTAATTGGATTCTTATTTTATGGTCACACATTCGTATCTAAGCTTGCATTTACATCTGCTATTCTTAGAAATAGTCATTAGAAGATAGGGTGTCCACCCGCAAAACTACCAAGCAGGCATCACACTTTACACCCCACCTCTGTAAATATCCACCTCCACCTCCCTCCCTTAGTTAACATTATTGCAAATATTGGAATTATTGATCACTTTGCTTTTACATTTAATTGTAATAAGTCATTTAACGTGTTGGTTCGTTTATGTACCTCTGAAAGTTATATTTACAAGCATTTTGCAAGTAGTTAGTGATAAGTGTTGTATCTACTGTATTCTATTTACTACTATTTGAATAGCAACAAATATGTCCAGAAGGTACTCATCAAAAGACGCTACGAAATTGCGGTTATGTGCATCTAGACCAAGGCGACGTCTAAATGCTGGACTGTTACAATATCTGAAATCAAGGTAAGTACGTGAAAATGAAATCATATCGTATTTTTTGTCTATATTTCTTCTTTATAAATGAAATAAACGGTCTAAGTGATAAATGCCGAAAAATAATAATTTATTACATATTTTATAATGATCAGTGGCGGCTCGTGGAATATGTTGATGGTAGATCCACTTATAACAATATACCCACCCCCCTTTTGAAGAAACAAGGAACGATTTATCTTCCAAGACCAGAGTAACTGGCGAAAAAGTGTTTTAAAATAAATGGCTCCTTTGTTCTATATAATGAGCCGCCCCTGGTTATAACCCATTAAAAAAATTATGGAATTTAAAAAGTTGCTTATATTCTTAAAATATAATTATTTTGGAGTTGTATAGAATTATTTCAGAATTTTTAAACAATTTCTATTATTTTATATATATTTTAGAAAATGCTCAATTTTGACTGCAATTAAAAAATGTATATTTATCTATGAACAGTTATAACCCATCAAAAAATTGTTGGAATTTAAGAAGTTGATTATATTCTTGAAATATAATAGTTTGGGAGTTGTATAGAATTATTTCAGAATTTTTAAACAACTTTTAATATTTTTTATTTATTTTAGAAAATGCTCAATTTTGAACGCAGTTAAAAAATCCATGTTTAAAACGAACAGTTATAACCCGTTAAAAAATTATTGGAATTTAAGAAGTTGATTATATTCTTAAAATATAATAGTTAGGGAATTGTATAGAATTATTTCAGAATTTTTAAACAACTTTTAATATTTTTTATTTATTTTAGAAAATGCTCAATTTTGAACGCAGTTAAAAAATCCATGTTTAAAACGAACAGTTATAACGCGTTAAAAAATTATTGGAATTTAAGAAGTTGATTATATTCTTAAAATATAATAGTTAGGGAATTGTATAGAATTATTTCAGAATTTTTAAACAACTTTTAATATTTTATATTTATTTTAGAAAATGCTCAATTTTGAACGCAGTTAAAAAATCCATGTTTAAAACGAACAGTTATAACCCGTTAAAAAATTATTGGAATTTAAGAAGTTGATTATATTCTTAAAATATAATAGTTAGGGAATTGTATGGAATTATTTCAGAATTTTTAAACAACTTTTAATATTTTATATTTATTTTAGAAAATGCTCAATTTTGAACGCAGGTAAAAAATCCATGTTTAAAACGAACAGTTATAACCCGTTAAAAAATTATTGGAATTTAAGAAGTTGATTATATTCTTAAAATTTTACCAAAAGGTTGTCATTGTCAAATAAAGCACGTGTTCGATGTTGCTTGTTGTTGTAATTCTTGAAATAATTTCACGATCACAATACTTTCCCGTACGTAACGGTGAAAATAAAAATTATAATTTTGTCCGAAATAAAATTTCGTCACGAAAATATTTCTTGAAAGCCGATTCAGATCAGTATGTGTTCCCGACTGTCGGCTCAGAAACTGGAGTATCGAATTTCTTGTTATGTTTGTTTGTATTATGTAGACTATATCCCGCCAAACGTAGCATGCCGAAATTCGAATGAATTAGAACGAATCAGATTCTATATAACTTCTGTTTTCAGGAAACATATCATGTAGAGTTCGAATGCGGCTTTGTGATTGGTTCTCTACTCGGATTATGTTTCGGCACATGATTGGTTTAAAGAAAAATAATGTCAAACGTAAAACGTCAGTTTGCGGATAGAACGCTATTAAAATTAGTGAAAACTCCGCATTGGAAGTGTTTCTCTTAAAGTAATTCAAGAAAAAGGGAAAGAGGCCCAACCAAAAAGTTTGAGCGGAGTCACTAACATGACCTGCACTCGGGTAGTCATTTCTACAATATTGGAAAACAGGGCACATAACGTGCGAAACGCGAACGGTACGTACTGTAAAGAAAATGTAAACTCCATATGGAATACCAGTGCTAAGTTAGTGCAAGAGAAGTACGTTTCTGATTTTCAAATTTTATTTGATCCGTTTAAAAATGTAAAATTCAAACCGGCACTACACGTCCGCGATGACAGTAAATGTCATTATATTTTGTTGTAATATTTTTGTTGGGATATAGTCTGATAAATTGCTCTCGTGCATTGTAAATTATCGCAAGTTTGCACTCTTTCGATAAACTCAGTCGCATTGTTTTAGGCAACAGCCCCTCGCCCTTCCGGGCTCGGGACTGTTGCCAAACAATACGACTTCGTTTGTCGAAATCGCACAAACTTGTTACCGATAATTTCCAATGCACTTGTGCAATTACTGTTGATCATTTCGAGTCCACGTGGACTGGAAAGATGCATGTCGCGGCGTCAATCCCCAATCGGAGACGACGGAGTGCGATAAATTACAAGCTGAAAAATTACGACGACGTTTCATATGTCTATCTTCTTTCTTTGCACATAAAAATGTATTCGGATCGTTTCACGTTTGTGTTTATTTCACTAATGCAAGAAGTATGTTAACGCCCATTTCACGTTGAATACAAACCGAAGCGGGAGTTTAGCGTACACTTTGTTTCATTATTTTCTTAGAAATACTAATTTTTAGGAAAAAAATCTTAAACCTTCGGGAATTTAATGACTGCACTAAACACGTTGCCGTTTTTTGTTTTCCTCTAGAAACTACAGTTATCGAGAAAAAACTGTAAAACTTTTACATTATAAGTCCCATATAAAGCGGTGCCATCTACTGAGCCAGAAACACACCAAAGAGGTCTACCGATTCCCCTTAATAATGATTCTCGTTTCAAATAGCCCTTCGTTACATCACTCTCGTGCAATTCGATGACGTGGAGGAAGAGGTAAATAAAACAACTGCTGGTAAGATCTAAGCTCAAAAGGTCGATTTTTCGAAGTGGATCACGAAGTGGATCACATAGAAATATGTTGATTAAATTATCCTCTCCATCCATCACCAATTTCTCTTGTTAGCGAAAATGGGTTCTAAGTGAAGAGCACGATCTAGGACGTCTTGACCGCAAACGCCGTCGTTCATAATTTTTCCCCGTCCATCTTCGCCACTATAGAGATATTACAGCAACACTACGTCCCCCACGAACAGCAATATTATGAAAGGATAATCCGTCTTTTCGTCACCCAATTATTCTACCACACATAAACTCAGTTCATTAATGAACGTTTGCACTCTCGAATACGAAGCATTCTTCTATCCCACATAAAGGCTCATTTTAGGTACAAGTATGCTTTACAACGACTAGAAAGAAATCAAAAGAAAAAATGTTACATAATTGACGATAGTAACTTGATATTTGAATCATTTCTTAATTTGAATAAAATACATCAATATGCATTTACTGGGTGTTCATTTACTTATGACGATCAATAAACATCTACACAATTGTATTCGGCAATAACAAAACTTAAGATGAAGCTGTCGTGTTGATGTAGAGTCGTTAGTGTACTCTGGTAGTATTAATTTACCCTTAAATAAACACGTTGAAAATAAACACGGAGAGTTTTTGCGTGGGGTGTCGAGGGTGTCTCGACAGCCTAGTGTAAACCCTGTCAACAAGATGTAAAGCAGAAGTCACGCAGCGACTCGTTATCCTGATTATTTAACTTCCATCCTCGACGCCGGTTTATTTTGTCACGAAAGAGCGGATTGTCGCAGTCTTGCAGAAGATAAGAACTGCGACGGGAGGGCGGGGGTGATCGGGGGCAGAGAGTTTCGCTTCACCTAGTGGTGTTGTTTGCACGACGGGATATACGTCTGGAGATGATTTTCACGAGTAAAATCAACAATTGGGGTCGATAACCCCACCTCATCCCGCTGAACCGGGACTGGATGTGGCGGAGGGGGGTGTTTGTGCCACCTGAGTAATGGACGTCGTAGATTTGTCTCCGGCGCCACGGCGGATTACGGGGGAAATTGGTGTACCCAGGGGGGTGGTAATGTTAATAAAAGTCAACCGAGCGATGCGCTAAATTGTCGTAGTGGTGAACACATGTTGGAAAGGGTTGTAACTAAATCTCCAAACCCTTAAATGCTATTATATGAGATATACAGCGCATATTTTATTGAATTGACGTTGGTGAAATTGGTAAACTGCCAAGACATACGTTATAGGTTAAGAAGATAGCATTGTATCTAGACTTCAAGTATTGCTCCACACACTGGCGGGTCCAAGGTGGAAAGGGGAAATGGGGGCCGTTACCCACCACCACTTGAGACTGGATTTTTCAAATCTGTGCGATAATATCAGTGTTGGCATTTCAAAAATAAATTTATTATTACATTATTTTCAATATTTATTCCGAGTGCCGCCTTAGCAAGTTTGTAGATCAGCACCTCGTTCCACACAGGTAACCTCTGTAACCCTGTCTCGGACTATTAAACGTTAGTAAAAAGATGATCTCATTGTATCTGGACTTAGCTATTGCTACCCACCACTGCAAACCTCTCCTGGACTATCAATCATCATCGGTATAGTAAAAAAACGATGATGATAACTATAAGTATTATAATTAAAGAACAGCTAATATCGCGACAATACCCTACTGTGGTGCTTGAGGGGATGGAGAAGGCATAACCTTAATAGCCTTAAAGTAGTCGTTCTGCGGATAACGATGTAGTATACTGGATATAAATCTGATTACAATAAAACGATTAAAATTTAATAAGAATACCACTATAGAGATACACAAAAGGATAAAATAGTAAAAAAAGGGTGCGCGTAGTTTCGCCACTCCGGCAACACATGGCCATCTGCAACGAAGGAGATTATAGGAAAATAAACCCAAAAAGGATATTAACAATTTCGCCTGGAGCAAAGTAAAATAAAAGCTATTAAACAAACAATGCAATCGTAATTCAGAAAATAAATCCAGAAACACGACGGAATATCCGTCTTTCATATTTAAATTCTCCGCGCGTTTATTACAGCAATTTGTATCTTGGAATTTATAGGCATCAACTATTACAACGTACAATGGCCCTTAATATCTGGTACAACAATAGTTTCATGTCTTATTATTATGCCGGCAATATTGGGAAACTCTCGACACTTTGTAGGTTATGCGTTCGTTAAATTTTGTTTATAACGTTGGTGGTATTGGAAAACTGTCGAGCTGACGACGACGTTTTATAGGTTATGCAGAGGGCGTTGTTTTTATAAGTGCATTAAAGTAATTAATGTTGCGAAGACGCTGGAGGCGAGCAAATTTCCTGCGGGCTTGTTAATAAACATGAGAAAGGGTTGCATCATAAACGTCTTTAACGCGTGGAGCCATTTGCGTAATTGGTGTAATTCTAAAATGCGCCGTTAGTTTATGAGGCTTCAAAATTATTTATTGCTATACTGAAAGGGTCGATTGTTAGAGTTGGGATTAGACTAACTCTTCGATTTTTTATACAATGGATATTGATTCCACCCTCAAGCAGTGGTGTTGATGGCAATAATAATAATAATAATATTTATTGCCCAACAGACTACAGTCCAATTACAGACCAATATCAAGGTACAATGAATAAATCATACAATTATACTAATACAAAAAAACTAAAGAACATACAAATGTTTACAAATGAGTAATTACTAATTCTACGCAAAAATAGTACCAATGATTGTTTAAAGTTTGAAAAACTTTGTCCTAATATGTCGCAGGTGTTACTTAATTCGTTATACAGGGTGTATTTGAAATATCGAACAGGCATTTAAGGGCACATACACAAAATATTTGTGAACCCATTTCCGTCAAAAATTTATTCGAAAAAAAAATTTGAATTTTCCTAATTTTTCGAGGTTTTTTAAACATTTTGAGAACCGATGCTTTTCTCATTGAATTAGGTCTGCATGGAATGTGTGTTTATTTATTTAAAATGTGAGATACGATTTCTTGCCTCCGAAATTTGAAGTGTTATCCCAAAATTATACCCAAAAACCCAACAATTCCTCATCGATGATCTGGGTATGTTAAATTATAATGAGTTAATAGTGGAAATGTCATCGATGTGGTTGTGTAATAATCTGTACAAATATAGCAGTGAAGATATTTTCTGCTTGTTTTGAAGGGTGTTAAGGTTGTACAGTTCTGATAGATTCGAATAACTGCCTCTTTCTGGCTAAATGCCATGTGTTGAAAAGAATAAGTATTTCACAAGCCTTTTCTGTATATTTTCAAGACAATTTATGCTAGTGTTATATGCAGGTGATCTATTTTACTCAATAAAATGCCTGAAACAATTTTATTGTGGTTGTAACATTATTGAAATCTTTGCTTTTTCTAATGATGAAGCCTTTGAATATTTTGGCCAAAAAATCAAAAATTTGGAACAAAACCGCGGAAGATCTAAAATATTGGCCTAAAAATCAAAAATCCTGGTGTAAAAATAAAAATGCAGACCAAAAAATTGAAAATACAAGCAAAAGTAAAATAATTTGCCTTTTTCAGCCCCAAAAATAACTCTTTTTAGCTTAAAGTAAGTTCCAACGAGAAATTCGAAAATAATAGCAAATATAAAAATTTAAAAAATTCTCACAATAAAATCAATAACTCAAGTTAAGAAAATCTTAAAATATGGGACAAAAATCAAAAATTAAGACCTAAAATCAAAAATTCGTACCCAAAAATCAAAGTGGTAGACCAAAAAATCAATTTTTTTACAAACGAATCGAAAATTTAAGTCGAAATAAAGAAAATTTTGGCCAAAAACCAAACATTGAAATCAAAATAATCCAAAATACAAAATATAGGCCAAAAAGTAAATATCTATAATACGGTGAAAATTTAGACGAAACATCGAAAACGAGCGTAAAGTTAAAAATTGCAGACAAAAAAAATCCAAAATTTCTCCAAACCAATCGAATATTTTGGCCAAAATAAAAAAAATTTAAAAAAATTGAACAAAAAAATCGAAAATACAGAAATCTAAAATATGAGCCAAAGAATCAAGAATCCTGATCTAAAAATAAAAAATGCAGACAAAAAATCGAAAACTTAGGTAGAAGCAAAATAATTTGCCACTTTCAACCGCCAAAAATTAGTTTCTGACCAAAAATTCGAAAATAATAGCAAAAAATAAAAAAATTCACGAAATAAAATCAATAATCCCAGTTAAAAAATCTAAAATATATGATAAAAAATGAGACCAAAAATCTAAAAATTCTGGCCTAAAAATAAAAATAGTGGACCAAGGAAAGAAAAAATTTAACAAACAAATAAAAAAAATAGGGCAAAAGATTTTTAAAAAATCCACAATGTTGTGGTCGAAAAGTCGATTTAGACAAAACATCTAAAACTTGGCCCTGAAGATAATAAATGCAGACTAAACGAAAAATCAAAAATGGGGGCCAAAAAATCGAAAATGTTAACAATAAAATCGAAAAGTTAGGTTGAAATAAAGAAATATTTAGGTCAAAAGATTTAAAAAAAATAATAATAAAATCTGTAATTTTGGCCAGAAAGTTGAAAATTTAGACAGTACATCGAAAACTCGAGCCCAAAGATAATAAATGCAGACTAAAAAACCTAAAATTTCAACAAACAAAACTCGAAAATACCAGGAAAAATAAAAAACTCGCAGATAAATAAATAATTCAGGTTATAGATATTTTAACCAAAATCAAATCGAAAATTTGGAAGTAGAATAAAAAAATCAGCCCGAAAAATCAAATATGCGGACCGAAAAATCAAAAATGCGTACCGAAAAATCAAAAATGCTGACCGAAAAATCAAAAATGCGGACAGAAAAATTAAAAATTTTAACAATTAAATCGAAAATTTAGGTCAAAATAAAGAATATTTAGAGCAAATGATCAAAAATTTAGACCCAAAAAAATCGAAAATTCTGGTCAAAAATCTAAAAATTCGGGTCGAAAAATAAAAAATACGGACCAAAAACAAATGAAAATTTTAACAATTAACTTGAAAATTTATGTCAAAATAAAGAATATTTAGGTTAACAGATCAAAAATTTAGACCCAAAAGAATCGAAATACAGGTCAAAAATCTAAAAATTAAAAATTCGGCGGGAAAATAAAAAATGCGGGCCAAAAAGTCGAAAATTTAAACAATTAAATCGCAAAATTTAGGTCAAAATAAAGGATATTTAGACCAAAAGTTAAAATAATGAAATACTTGAAATTCGTGAAATTTCGACCATTTTCAAACAGCCATAACTCAGCGTATTTTCAATCCATTTTGATGAATCTTTAAGGGCGAAAAACTTTGAAGTATCTTCTTTGAAGTCATGCATGCGAACTTAAGTTCAGGAAACCATGTCCAACTTTGATGATGTTTACGGAGTTGGAAACATTTTGTCGACTCGATCCACCATAAAAGCATTAAAATTTGATCAATTCCCTATGCAGGACTCGAAGAACAAAGTTCCTAGGACGATCTGGCACCAAGTTATAGGTGTTTGAAAAAAACGTGCATTTTGAGGTTTCTCGCACATTACTCAGAGACTTTTAAACCAAATTTGATGATTCTTTCGGGAAAAAATCTCATTTTGGTCCTATTTTAGGGAGGCAAACTCAAATTGGAATGATCCCTTTTCGAAACCTTCAACCCTCGAACAAAAAAAAAACGTTTTTGGGCAAAAAACCGTCCAACTTTGGCAACGTGTACCGAGTTGGATAAAATGTGTCGACTCTAAACATCAAAAGGCATGCATTAAAATGTGTTCAATTGCCTGTGCAGGACTCAAAAACAAAGTTCCTACGGCGATTTGGCACAAAGTTATGGGTGTTTAAAAAAAGTGCATATTGGGGTATTTTTATTTTTTCGTTCGGAGGGGCGTAAAGCCCTCTCTTTGAGTGGAGATAAACTCTCTCAAAGAGGACACATTTTGCTTTTGATTTCTCAAAACATCGTCAAAATCGGTTTGATAGAAGCCGAGTTATGGCCATTTGCAAATTACCTGATTTTTTACAAATTTCAAGTGTTTAATTTTTTTCCGTGGTGGGTCAGGCCCACATTTTTTTCTGACCCTCCAGGGATCGTTAAAGTGAGCCTTTTTTGACCTAAAATAAAGTTGTTAATGGAGTTCTAAGGTACAAAATGCGATATTCATGATTATGCGCAAACAATGAATTTTCGTGAATAACTCAAAGAACATGCAAAGAAAATTTCGTTCGTAAAAACGAAAACAATTTCGTCGAAAAACTTCGGACTTATTAGTCAATAAAAAACCACAAAATTCACTTTTTTCAAACACCCGTAACTTTGTGCCAAATCATCGTAGGAACTTCGTTATTTGAGTTCTGCGCAGGTAATTGAACACATTTCAATGCCCTTTTGGTGGATCGAGTCGACACATGTTTTCCAACTCAGTACACGTTGCCAAAGTTGCCTAAAGCGTGTTTTTCTTATTCGGGGGTTGAAGGGTTCGAAAAGGGATCATTCCAATCTGAGTTTACTCCCTTAAAGTAGAGCCAAAACGGAATTTTTTCTCGAGACAATCATCAAATTTAGTTGAAAAGTCACTGAGTTATGTGCGAAAACCCCCAAAATGCACTTTTTTTCAAACACCCATAACTTGGTGCCAAATCGTCGTAGGAACTTCGTTCTTTGAGTCCTGCATAGGGAATTGTTCAAATTTTAATACCTTTATGGTGGATCGAGTCGACAAAATTTTTCCAACTCAGTAGACATCGTCAAAGTTGACCATGGTTTTCAGAAAAAAACTTGTTTTTTCACAGGGGCGCTAGAGGGGGGCGGAAGGGCTAACGCTTAATTTCGTATGCATGACTTCAAAGAAGACACTTGAAAGTTTTTCGCCCTCAAAGATTTACCAAAATCGATTGAAAATACGCCGAGTTATGACGGTTTGAAAATGGTCGAAATTTCACGAAATTCAAGTGTTTAATTTTTTTTTGTTTCAGTACATTTTTATCAAAAATATCGAAAATACAGGTCAAAAATTTAAAAACTAAAAATTTCTCGGGAAAAATAAAAAATGCGGACCAAATAGTTGAAAATTTTGACAATGAAATCGAAAATTTAGGTCACAATAAACAATATTCGAAATACAGTCTTAATAATAAAAAATGCAGAATATTCTAGTAAGAAAATAGTTTAAATAAGTCTCAAAAATCACTCTGTTGTTCAAAATAATTTTCCAAATAAATAAATTTAAGTCAACCTTACTTGTTGCAGAAGCATTAAATACATTTAATAAAAAGGAAATATAGCCTGAATATGTGAATATTCAACCTCTTCGTAAGTCTGCAATGGAAAATTAAGTCTTACTAAGACTATAAACAAATAACTTATATTGAAACAACTACTTCCCTGGCGGATATTGAAACGCGTCTGCAGATGGTAATTTACGTAATTTTTACATATTTTAGGGTTCAGTTTTATTGTTTAAAGCTTTCAAATTCAATTTAGTTTAATTTTCAAGTTAGTCCTGTGGGTGGAAATAAACGATCTTAAACCAATGTTATTTAGCTTGTAGTATTAGTAATAACATGCAAATTTCTTTTGTATCATTCAATATACGGCGTAGCACTACCGAGGGAAGTGGTTGTTTCAATAAGTTATTTGTTTACAGTTTAGTAAGACTTAATTTTGCATTGCAGATTTACGAACAGGTTAAATATTCACACATTCAGAGTATATTTCTTTTTATTAAATTTATAATTTTCCAATTTTTTTTATAGGAAATGATTTTTTTTTATTTTCGCTTTAATGGTCCAAAAAAGTGAAACTAATTTGAAAAAGAATTAAAGTAAACTTTAGATTTAGTAGATACATTTTGAATAATTCAAATAAAACAATTAGGAACATGTTGATGGTACTTTTACAATATGGGGAGGCCCTCGCCTCTTTCTTTGAACAAAGAAAAAACGATTAATCTTCATAGTCCAAGGTTATTTTGATTTGTAAAGTAAAGGTTCATAATTTTCAAACAGCCGAATTCAAACAAGCTGAAAATATGATTTATGTGTGCTTTCGATTTATCCTGCATTTACATTTTGTCCCAGATATGCACTAAATCTGTAACACCATTCTTCGTCCACGTAACCTCACCATCAAACAAAAAGAATTTTAAGGATTCATCCATCGTATGAAACTTTGTTTTAATGTTTTTAATGAGATTTATTGTAGTGTTATGTCGATAATAGGAATTTTAACGCATATATAAAATTCAAATAAATAAAATGCTGACGCGTTTTAAATTTTCGAGCCGGTGGCAAATGTGCTGACACAATCATACCAATAGTCGGATTGTGTGGGAAACGGAAAAAAAACGGCCGGACCTCAGTCAGCACAAAAATCAGTCCTTCCGGAACAGCGCCCTCCGCCCTCTGCCGTGGACAGGTAATAAGGGACGTGATTCGATAAAGGCTAATGAAGCCGAAATGAACCTAGCGCGATTTTCCAGAATTGCAATGGGTATAGTGTCTACAAGAAATCTAACAGGAAAAGCGAAAATAATCCTGCACAGAAAATAATTTTCCAATTTTAATATTATCCATGGATACACCATTAAGGCGACATCTATTGTCTTAACGTTGCACGAATTCCTTGACTAGGTGGACAATAAGGAACCGTCAACTAGCACAATAATAAGATGTACCGAACTGATGAATATAATAAGATGAAAACTGATCCTCGGTTATCGCACGGGGAAAGTATATTTTAATATTTTAATATTATAATTTTATTGCCGATTATTTCAACAGTGTAGTTTTAATAAATACACTTTTGAGTGCTTTATGCAATTCAATACAAGTAAACTTAACTTTATACTAAGTTTTTTAAAAACCCCTTGAAAAGCGGCCTAGATTAAAAATTTTGATTTTTTTTTAAAAACTTCCACAATAATCGTGACAAAGAGCATAAAATACTGTAAAACTTTTATATAAAACATGTTTTCATATACCTCGTATTTAAGAAGATATATGCTACAAATCGAAAAAAATACCAAATTTCTTCAAGAGGTGGTTTCACTCCCTAAACCCCAAGATAAGCACAAAAATACGGCTCTCTTACTTTTTGATGCTCTAAGCCAGCGTTACCCAAATTTTTTGACCGCGGCCCGGTACGAGGTTTTAACATTTTTCGCGACTCACCTGAAAAAAAGATTTATTTATAAAACAAATTTTATTTTTTAGTAAAAATTAAGTTATTTGATTGTTTATTTCATACACAAAAATTGTAATTAAAATTGAGCCATCTCTGCAGGCTGGTATTCAAAATGCCCCCACAAAATGACCATCGGCCCCCAAATACGGATTGTCAGATAAACGCCCAATTTAGACGTCGATCGCCCACGTTGAGAAACATTAATCTATCCGAATGCGTATTTTTCATTTTCAAAAATGTTTGAGTTAAAATTTCGGTAAAACTAGCCCAAATGATTTTTTTGATTATTTACCTGTTTTATTACTGGAAGTCTACAGAGTATACTTTTAAAGTTTGAATATAATCCACTAAGGAACTTTCTTGGAAATTAAGAAAATCTAGGTGAATGCATAATTTTGCACTTTCAAAAATGTTTGAGTTGAAATTTCGGAAAAACTAGCTCAAATTATTTTTGATTATTTACTTGTTTTATTACTATGAATCTATAGAATGTGCTTGTAAACTTTAAAGATATTCCCCTAAGGTGTTTTCTGGAATATTAAGAAAATCTAGGCGAATGCATGATTTTGCATTTTCAGAAATATTTGAATTGAAATTTCAGAAAAACTAGGTCACATTATTTTTTATTATTTACTAGTTTTATTACTACGAATCTATAGAATGTGTTTGTAAAATTTGAAGATAATCCACTAGGTTGTTTTCTAGGAAATTAAGAACATCTAGGCGACTGCATGATTTTGCATTTTCAAAAATGTTTGAGTTGAAATTACGGAAAAACTTGAAACTTAGGTAAAAAAATGCCTTTTATTGCACGTGTGATTATTGCAATATTTGGGCCTAGGATGTTTGCCTATTTTATTATAAAAACGAAAATTAATCCGTTTTGAGTAAATTTTAAGTCTGGAATTGTTTTGCAATTGGTTTTTATTTTCAAGGCAACTTGGAAAATGTCCAACCACAAATGATTTTGATGGTCACGTATCTTCTTAACAGTTCTATTAACAATATTAGATAACAACCATTCTACCATTTTGCTTAAATATTTTTTTCTGAAAAGCGTAACATTCCAAATGCGATATGATCAAATTAAAAAATCTAAAGTTACTGCTTGGCCTTATTTACAAACGATTTAGATGGCCACAAATATTCTTCATAGTTCTATTAATAATATTAGATAACAGTTGGAGAACCATTTTGTTTAAAAATGTTTTCCTGAAACGCGTAACATTCCAAGACATGGTCAAATTTAAAAAAATATAAAGTTACTGTTTGACCTCATATACAAATGATTTTGATGGCCACGTATGTTCTTGATAGTTCTATTAACAATATTAGATAACAACCATTCTAATTGTTTAAATTTTTTTTCTGAAATGCGAAAGATTCAAAGACATGATCAAATTAAAAAATCCAAAGTTACTGCTTGACCTCATTTACAAACGATTTTGATGGCCACAAATGTTCTTCATAGCAGTGGCGGCTCGTGGAACATGTTGATGGTAGAGCCACTTATACAATACACTCCCCCCTTTTTTGAAGAAACAAAGAACCATTTATCTTCCTAGACCAATCGAATATTTTGATCAAAAAAAACAAAAATTTAGAACAAAACAGCCTAAAATCTAAAATATCGGCCAAAAAATAAAAAATCCTGGTTTAAAAATAAAAATGCAGAACAAGAAATTGAAAATACAAGCAAAAGAAAAATAATTTGCAATTTTCAGCCCCAAAAATAACTCTTTTTAGCTTAAAATAAGTTCCAACGAGAAATTCGAAAATAATAGCTAAAATTTAAAAAAATCGCACAATAAAATCAATAATTCAAGTTAAGAAAATTTAAAATATGGGAGAAAAAATAAAAAATGACCAAAAATCTAAAATTCGTTCACAAAAATCAAAGTGGTAGACCAAAAAATCAGAATTTTTAACAAACGAATCGAAAATTTAAGTCGAAATAAAGAACATTTCCGCCAGAAGACCAAAAATTGAAACCAAAACAATCGAAAATACAAAATATAGGCCAAAAAAGTCAAAACATCGAAAACTCGGGCTTAAAGATAAAAAATGCAAACAAAAAATCAAAAATTTCTACAAACCAATCGAAATTTTTCGTCAAAATAAAAAAAAATTAGACCAAAAAATAAAGAAATCTACAATATAGCCTAAAACGGTAAAAATTTAGACAAAACATCGCAACCGGATAAAAATTGCAGACATAAAAATCGAAAATTTCTACAAACCAATCGAATGTTTTGCTCAAAATAAAGAAAAATAAAAAGAATTGGAACAAAACAATCGAAAATACAGAAATATAAAATATGGGCCAAAGAATCAAGAATCCTGATCTAAAAACAAAAAATTAAAAACTTAGGTAGAAGCAAAATAATTTGCCAAAAATAAGTTTCGGATCAGAAATTCGAAAATAATAGCCAAAAAATAAAAAAAAACGAAATGAAATCAATAATCCAAGTTGAAAAATCTAAAATTTAGGATAAAAATAGACTAAAAATCTAAAATATACTATACAAAATTTAGACCAAACATCTAAAATTCTGACATAAAAATAAAAATGGTGGACCAAGGAAAGAAAAATTTCCAGACAAATTAAGAAAATTTTAGGGCAAAAGATAAAAGAAAATAAAAATCTACAATGTTGGCCAAAAAGTCGAAAATTTAGACAAAACATCGAAAACTCGGACCGAAAGATAATAAATGCAGACTAAACGAAAAATCGGAAAATGCGGACCAAAAAATCGAAAATTTTGACAGTAAAATGGAAAAGTTAGGTCAAAATAAAGAAAAAAATTAGGTCAAAAGACAAAAAAAAAATTATAACGTTGGCCTGGAAGTCTAAAATTTAGATATTGCATGGAAAATTGTGTTCTACAAATAATAAATGCTGGCTAAAAAATCGAAAATTTCAACAAACAAAACTCGGAAATACCGGAGAAAATAAAAAAATCTCGAGTATAACACAATAATACAGGTTATAGATATTTTAATCAAAATCATATCAAAAATTTCGAACTATAATTAAAATTTCGGCCCAAAAAATAAAAAATGCGGGCCAAAGAATCAAAAATTTTAAGAATTAAATCGAAAATTTAGGTCAAAATAAAGAATATTTAGAGATCAAAAATTTAGACAAAAAAATACAAAGATAAAATATTTTGACCAAAAATATCGTAAATACAGGTCAAAATTTTAAAAATTCGCCGGGACAAATAAAAAATATGGACCAGTCGAAAATTGTACCAATTAAATCGAAAATTTAGATCAAAATAAATAATGTTTGGGCCAAATAACAAAAATTTAGACAAAAAAAATTGAATATACAGGTCAAAAATCGAAAAATTCAAAATTCGTCTCGAAAAATCAAAAATTCGGACCAAAATAATCTAAAATTTAAACAATTAAATCGAAAATTTCTCAAAATAAAGAATATTTAGGCCAAAAGATAAAAAATTTAGACCCAAAAGATTTCTATTCTTATACAGGTCAAAAATCTAAAACATAAAAATTCGGCGGGAAAATAAAAAATGCGGGCCAAAAAGTCGAAAATTTAAACAATTAAATCGCAAATTTAGGTCAAAATGAAGGATATTTAGGACAAAAGATAAAATATTGTGACCAAAAATATCGAAAATACAGATCAAAAATTTAAAATTAAAAAAATCGTCTGGAAAAATAAACAATGCGGACCAAATAGTCGAAAATTTAGACAATTAAATCAGAAATTTTGGTCAAAATAAAGAATATTTAGGCCAAATGATCAAAAATTTGGACAAAAAAAATCGAAAATACAGGCTTAATAATAAAAAATGCAGAATATTCTAGTGGGAAAATTGTTTAATTAAATTAGTCTCAAAAATCACTTCAAAGTAATTTTTCAAAATATTTTTGTATTTTTTTCTTTAATTGTTCAGAAATGAGAAACAAATTTGAAAAATAATTCAAATAAAACCAATAACTTTGTTGGGATTGCCTTATTGTTTCACCTTTTGTGCTGGCAGTTTCCAAAACTTTAGATTTAGTAGATACATTAAAAAAAATCAAATAAAACAATTAATTTGGTTAGTATGACTCAGTAGCGGCTCGTGAAACATGTTGATGGTACTTATACAATATGGGGAGCCCCTCGCCTCTTTTTTTGAAGAAAGAAAGAACGATTGATCTTCATGGTCCAAGGTTATTTTGAGTTGTAAAGTAAAGGTTCATAATTTTGAACAGCCGAATTCAAACAAGCTGAAAATATTATTTATGTGTACTTTCAATTTATCGTGCGTTTACATTTTGTCCCAGACATGCACTAAATTTGTAACACGTAACGTTTGTCCACGTAACCTCACCTTTAAACAATACACATGGAAAACAAAACAAAAGTTTAATTAAAGTTATGCAGGCGTTGTTTAACATTTAAACTGGCGAAAAAGTGTTTTAGGACTTGATTAAAAATGCTTGCTGAGTTTGAAACTACAGGTAGTGCCATGGCTCCTTGGCTCTATATATCGAGCCGTCCCTGCTTCATAGTGTTATTAATAATATTAGATAACAATTGGAGAATTATTTTTCTTCCATTTTGTTTAAAAATGTTTTCCTGAAACGCGTAACATTCGAAGACATGGTCAAATTAAAAAAAAAAAAGTTACTGTTTGACCTCATTTATAAATGATTTTGATGGCCACAAATGTTCTTCATAGTTTTATTAATAATAATAATAATGTATTGCCTAACAGTTACAATATTATAAGATAAGTAATAAGTATATACAAATGAGGGAACAAAAATACCATTAAGTAATAGTGTTAGAAAAAGAATGGGTGAATATTTATACGATTCTTAAAATTGATTAAAAACTAATAAAATATATAGGCGTAGACTTGATTGGCATTCCGTGACATATGAAAGATGGGCGATTTGTACAGAGTGTTTGATTTCGCCAAAGGACTAAGAATGTGTTGTTTTGGCGAGACGAAGATCTCGGAACATAGAAATTAATTTGGGATAATAGATCAGGACAAAATAGATCGATCAGATTATGCTTAATAATATTAGATAACAATTGGAGGACTATTTTTCTTCCAATTTCTTGAAACGCGTAACATTCGAAGAGATGGTCAAATTAAAAAAATATAAAGTTACTGTTTGACTTCATTTACAAATAATTTTAATGGCCACAAATGTACTTCACAGTTATATTAACAATATTAAATAACAATTGGAGGACCATTTTTCTTTCCAAAAATTCCTGAAACGAATAACATTCGAAGACATTGTCAAATTTAAAAAATCTAAAGTTACTATTTGACCTCATTTACAAATGATTTTGATGGCCACAAATGTTTTTCATAGTTCCATTAAAAATATTAGACAATAATTTGAGGACAATCATTTTGTTTAAATATTTTTTTCCTGAAATGAGTAACATTCGAAGACATGGTCAACTTAGAAAAATCAAAATTTACTTTTTGGCCTCATTTACAAATGATTTTGATGGCCACAAATGTTGTTCATGGTTCTGTTAACAATATTAGATAACAATTGGAGGACCATTTTTCTTCCATTTTGTTAAAGAAAAAAAAAATTCCGGAAACGCGTAACATTCGAAGACATTGTCAAATTAAAAAAATGTAAAGTTACTGTTTGACCTCATTTCAAATTATTTTAATGGCCACAAATGTTCTTCATGGTTTTGTTAACAATATTAGACAACAAGAGAAGGGCCATTTTTCTTTCAAAATGGTACAAGGTTTGTAGCAACTCGGGATTTTGTTTTACTAAATTGGAACTAATCACCACCCTTCGTATCCAATTTAAAATAACCTGCAAACCTTGTTACTTTCTCCGTTACGAAGTACGAGAAAGTATTGTGATCGTGATTTTTTTTTTCAAAATTTTTTTTTACGGAAATATCCGTTTTAGGGTCCCTAGATGCCATTTCAACAATTTCTGGAAAAAAATTTTTTGTGTCTGTGTGTGTGTGTTGTGTGTGTGTGTGTTGTGTGTGTGTGTGTGTGTGTGTGTGTGTGTGTGTGTGTGTGTGTGTGTGTGTGTGTGTGTGCGTGTGTGTGTGTGTGTGCGTGTGTGTGTGTGTGTGTGTGTCTGTTGTGTGCGCTGTATCTCAAAAACCAATAGAGCAATTGATATGAAACTTTGAACATACGTCTTATTTGATAATCCGAAGAACTGAAAAGCTTTTGGTAAAATTTCGTAAACCGGAAGTGGGTGTTTACCTTAACTGTTTTTTGTTTTTTGCCAATATTTTCCTTAATATAAAAAATATCACAAAAATATTTAAACAAACATCGAAGACAATAAAGAAATGAATAGCTTTTGCTTGAAAATATTTTTCATAAAATCATTGCTATTCGAGAAAAACATTTATTAATTTTTTTTAATTTTTGGTTTATAATTATGAAACGATAATAATTACAGCAATTTTATGTAAATAATAATTGTAAAGAATGCTAAAATGAACAACTTCTAAAAAATAAGTTTTTTTCGAAATCTCGTTAGTTTTCGAGTAAACCTAGTTTTTGAATTTGAAGTATAATTTTTCCAGCTTTCATGATTTTGACGTTTTAAACGTCAGTTTCATCCGAGTTTACGCAACGCTCGATGTACATTTAAAATATGATTTCAATTGAAAATAAACCCATGAAAACGTAAATATAAAGTCGGAGAAAGTAACATGATGGCCACATCACCATTTTTTTATTTATTATAATTTCCACGCCAATGCATATTAAAATACTTCAAATTAAAAACTCTGACGTGTTGGAGAAGCATTAAATAAATTAAATGAAGACGAAAAGTAGCTTGAATATACAGGGTTCCCCATAATAGACTACCCATTTTATTTTATTAATTAATTCCCTACGAGATAACTAAATAAGTTTATCTCTGTGGGATTATGTTCTGTAGTCTTTGGGATTTAAGTTAATTATTGATCAAGTAGGCACCTGTCACAAATAACTTT
Source organism: Ocypus olens (assembly GCA_910593695.2). Lineage (NCBI taxonomy): Eukaryota > Metazoa > Arthropoda > Insecta > Coleoptera > Staphylinidae > Ocypus > Ocypus olens. The sequence goes on along the minus strand of OU343061.1, from coordinate 29,964,035 downwards.
TATATTAATAATTTTGTGGAACGTTATTTGTCTACGAGAAGTTTGTTAGTTTTCATCATAATTATTTAACTTTCATGGATTACTCAGTCCAACAACGTGTGTTTTGTGTAGAAACTTACATAAGAAACAATTCGATAGAAGAAGTTAGGCGTGCATTCCGGCGTCAGTTTAATAACAACAATAGAGGTGACGCGCCAAATCGTAAAACTGTTAAGTTATATGTTCGTCATTCGCGTGAAAATGGTTCTGTACAAAATTTGAAGAAGCCTGGACGTCGAAGAACAGTTCGTATACCAGAAAATATTGAGCGAGTTAGAATTGCGTTTACGAGAAGTCCTAAAAGGTCTGCTAATCGACAAACCCTTATCCTAGGAATATCAATGGGAAGCTTAGATCAAATTCTTCAAAGAGATTTAAAATTTCATCCCTATAAATACCAAATGACACAGCAACATAAATTAAGATAAAGAAGCAAGGTTAGCATTTTGTCAAGAATTTTTGAATTTACATCAAGGAGCAATTCACAGTAATGAGCGACGAAGCAAATTTTATTTGAACGGCATGGTTAATAAACAGAATTTTAGATACTGGTCAAATGAAAATCCTCGTGAAATCTTTACACAGAACCTCCATAATCCAAAAGTTGTTGTGTGGTGTGGAGTAGGATCTTTTGGTATTATTGGTACATATTTTTTTTAGGATGAAAATAACAGTAACATCCGAGCGCTACGTAAAGATGCTAGAGACATTCCTCGTTCCAGAATTAAATAGACGAGGATTACTAAACAATGCCTTACTATTCCAACAAGATGGGACAACAGCTCATACCGCCAGAAACTCAATGTGGGTTCTGCGAGAAACGTTTAATGGCCGACTCATTTCTCGATTCGGAAATTTGCCTTGGCCTTCGAGGTCCCCCGACTTAACGGCACTCGATTTTTTCCTGTGGGGATATTTAAAAGTCAAAGTGTTTGCGAGTCGTCCAGGTACAATCGAGGAACTCAAAGTCAAAATTCATGCAGAAGTTGAAGGAATAGACAAAGGTTTGCTACGCCGTGTAATGAACCACTTTTTATCTAATATTGAAAAATGTGTTGAAGTTGGTGGAGGTCATTTAGAAGACGTGATTTTAAAAAGTTAGAATTAAATTAGCCAAATATTTATGTTATCATAAATCCCAAAGAGTTAGCTGTAATTTAGTATAATAAAAAGTTTGTTTTGTTAACTGAAAAAAAAAAATTCAAATATTAAAATGGGTAGCCTATTATGGGGAACCCAGTATTAATATTCAACCTGTTCATAACTCTGCAAATTAAGTCCTACAAAGACTAAAGACCAAAGTCTTAAGGACACTTTTCGTCTCTATTTAATTTAGGTGTTTGTAAGTTATGTTTAAGTTAATATGAATAACGGTGGTTGGACTATTGGCCCCAAAAAATAAAACAATAGAACCTACATGAGGGTTCCAAAGGTAAAAATACTAATAATTAAACATTGAAATGTAGGTTTTTTGTTCTTTTATCGAAAATTAATTTACTTGTAAAACCCTAGGTTTTAGGAGAGGACCCACCGGCCCACCCACCACCTGATTTACTGTTTGGATTATTTATTTATTTATTAACAAACGGGAAACCCCTATTTCACAAAAAAAAAATACAAAAAAAAAACATTGTCAAGTTCATGTGACTTAATACTAAATTAAATAATACAAATTTAATAGAAAATAAGGTATGAATTGAAATAAAATAATATCTACTAATTGATACATTTATGATATATACATTTTAAGGCAATTTTGAAAATTAACATATGATGTAATAAATAAATCGAACCAGGATTGCTTATTAAAGTTATTAGCTGAGCGTATCATTCTACTTAGCGGGTTGTTTGCGCAAATATTCGTGTTGAAGGTCTTCAAACGGAACAATGGCAATTCTCTTAATCGACGATTACTTGGTGAAAAATAAAAATCTAGCTGGAAAATAATTTCTGGACATTCAATCAATCAATTGATGAGTGCACAAGTCGTTTATTTGGCGACGATCAGCTAAAGTCTTCATGTTGAATTCCACCATAATATCCACATGGCTTCCCTGTTCATAAATCCTCTCCAGTTTGTACTCAAGTGTACGACAGAACTTCTTCTGGGCAGCTTCTAATTTGTTGATATTATACATAATATGTGGAGCCAAAATCACAGAGGAGAGTTATGTGCCAAATTTCATTCTTCTAAATTCTTCCATAGTGGATATATGAAATAAAAATATTTGTTTCCCTGTAACTTGGAGAAGAAGGAGTTTTGAACAAAAAATTATATGAAAGACCACCCTTAAGCTTGCTGAAAAATCACCCTTTAAAATCTTTCGCATCAATTTAGAAACACCCTGTAGAGCGCCTACTGACAGTTTATAGACAATCCATCAACCTTCTACAATATAAATCAAATTCATTTCCGAATCGCGCTCAGAAAGGTATTTTATTTTTGTTGCAAACAAATATGAAAAATAGTTCAAAAGTTAAATTAATTCTAATTTCCATGAACCTTTATACACTTTTAATTAGGTCGAGGTTGGAAAAGTCTTCGAATTTTTACGCGGCGTCCCGCGTTTGTTTTTCTACGTGCCGCCGCCGCCGCCACCCTGCTGACCGGACGACCGCCGTCGACGACCATAAATCATGGCGCCCACTTCCGGTTCTTCCGGGCAGGAAGGAAAATTGATTGCGTCGGTCTAGTTTCCGGCCCATCCGCGAGATAACAGGCATATTTCTTTTAACGCGGCAATCTCGGAAAAATAAAATAATAATGTTTACTTGGCACTGCTGGAACACTGTCATATTCGTTGTAGGTGTAGGTTATGTTACAATGTAGAGCGCATATGTGAATATGTCAAAAAAACTTTTTCTTGGTAAAATAAAGAAATGTTTATAGAGTCTGATCAATGGATCTTTGCGTGCCCGTCATAGTTAGCCGAACCTATTCCGACAAGATTTTCATGTGTTTACTCCCTCTATGATAAGTTAATTTAGACGAAATAATATGTGTACGTGTGTCGTCGGCAGACGTACGGCACTCGATAAAACCATGCATTGAACAAAGACAAAAGCTTGGCCCGTAAGTCATTTCGTTATTCGTAACCACATTGGCGGCGCTATAAGCAGTATTTTCTGTTTTGTGTTCGTTTTTGCATGTTTGTTCGATTTTACAACCTGTACAGTACATTTTCAGTTTAACATAAACACGTCGTGATAAACATTTCTTCGTGATATATAAGAAACAGTTCTTTTAGATCTTTTATAACAATAAGCGGAATCGCTTGGCCTAACCTCAAAATGCCAGGTAAACGTTTAAATTCTCATGGCCTATTTTACAGCAATAAAGGAAAACAACGGTCCTTTAATTTCGGTGAATGCTGTCCAAGAGGTAATTTCTTTCTTTGTTGTCTGATTACCTGATTATTAATATTACATCGTTTCATAGAGCGTTGCTGATGCTTTAAAAATAAGTTTACGGACTATCTCCAGTATAAAAATTGCGAGTGAGAGAAATCAGTCCCTTTCTACCCCTGGAAATCTAGACCCCGGAAGAAATCTTAAGACTAGACGGGGGTTGCGAAAACGGGAATCAAAAGTTAAATCATATGATTCGCATGTTGACATGCACAACTAATAACTAGTTTCGGGTAACGGGAACGGAAAGCTTGGTATATTTTCGTTACCTATCCCGGGTTGTTAAGAAGCCGCCTTAACAGGTTTCCAAGACCATCACGTTATAGCTTGCGCTTCTCGATACGACTCCGTAGAGATCTGTTACACCTCGCGTATAGATCGAAATTTACTGACGTTTAAAACGTCAAAATTATGAAGGAATGTTGGGCTCATAACGAATTTGATTTGTTTACCTTCAGGCCAAATGCGGCCCGACAGACTAAACGTTTCGCATTCGGCTACTACAAAGGCATATTCACGTATACATCTCATACTGCTGTTTTAATGGTTTAGTTTATGTTGCGGGCTCGAACTAATTTCAGTTTGTTGTTTATTTGTCCGATGCGCAATTTGTCTCGACTGTTTGAATCCCTAGCGTTGATTGTACCGGACAACTATCAGTAGTGACGTGCACGCAAAGATCCATTGATCCAAGTACAATATCATAAACTTGAATTAGAAATAGTTCTTTTAAGAGGGTATTCTCGTTCATAATGATTATGAAAGTACCTTTATTAGTGATAAGAATAAGAATTTTTATTTAGTTATGGCTGATTGCAAACTTTGTCAAAAATGGAGATAAATATCCCGAAATGTGGGTTTCTGCTACTTACGGAGAAATTATTTTTTTCTGGGTTGAAGGAGTGCCCGTAACGTTTCTTTGACTTTTGATTATGAACGTTTATTAGTGATAAGAATAAGAATTTTTACTTAGTTACGGCTGATTGCAAACTTTGTCAAAAATCGAGATTTATATCGCGAGGTGTGGATTTCTGCGACTTACGGAGAATTTTTTTTTTTGTTGAAAGAGTGCCCGTAACGTTTTTTTGACTCTTCATTATTAAAGTACTTGTATTAGTGATAAGAATAAGCATTTTTATTTATTTATGGCAGATTGCAAACTTAAAAAAAACTTTTTTGAAAGAGGTGAAAAAATATAAAGGGTTATAATTAAGGGTTGATTCTTTTTGTGTTAATAATTTAGACCTTCCCTAATGGTATGGTTCACTTTTTTCGAATTGCTTTTCTTTTCTCCGAGATATGAATGTTTAAAATCGATTGCTGGATCCATTGCTAACTTCACACCCGTCAAAATTTAACTGTTTTATTGTTTGACTATATAAATATGGACTGCTAACGCCAACTTCATGTGTGTCTCCAATTAATCAATCCAATTAAATGATTTTTAACATGAACAGCAAAAAATGTGTTTTTTTCCATGATTAAAAAAAACAAATCTTTTCGTCTACCCTGTAGTCAAACGTTTTATTATTTATTAGAATTACCAACCATATAATTTTAGGGGTAATCTCCTTTAAAAGACACGAAAGTAGCTTTATTGTAAAGTATTTGTTTCTTTATTATGTAAGAGACATGTATTCTTTTTTAGATAAATCACATATTTAATTATAGGGTGTTTCAAAAATAAATTAATGAATTAAATGCGCATATCGGATTAAATATTCGCAGCTGTCATTTAAACAGTTAACGTCAACAATTGTCAACATTTTTAGATTGCTATTTACAGAATTTTTAAAGGCATATCTTTTTTATCACTTTTTTCGATTTTTGCAACTCAAATCAATTTTTTCGGGAAATAATTGGTGAATTTTAAAAAACTGCACTTAATTTGATAAAACAATGATTTGCAAATCTAGTTTAATTTTTGTAGAATTTAGTCGTCACGTTTGATATATTTTTTTTAATTTTTTGCTCGAGTATTACACAATTCGAAAATTAAAATTTTCATAAATTCACAACTCTCGAAATAATTAGCGGATTTTTAAAAACTCTATTCAGTTTAATAAAACGATGATTTGCAAATCCAATTTAATTTTTGTAGAATGTAGTTGACACGTTTTATATATTTTCTTAAATTTTTTGTTCGAGTATTACACAATTCGAAAACTAAAATTTTCCAAAATTCACAACTCGGGAAATAATTGGTGAATTTTCAAAAACTGCACTTAATTTGATAAAACAATGATTTGCAAATCTAGTTTAATTTTTGTAGAATTTGGTCGTTGCGTTTTATATTTTTCTTTAAATTTTTTTAGTAACATTTTTAGTAACACAATTCGAAAACTAAAATTTAAAAAAATTCACAACTCGCGAAATAAAAAAAACTGCACTTAATTTGATAAAACGATGATTTGCAAATGAATTTAAATTTTTGCAGAATTTTGTCGACACGTTTTATATATATATATACTGGGTGTTTCAGACCACCCGTATACCCCAAATATCTCGCAAATTACAAATTGGATTGACATACAAAAAAATACGTCTAAATTTTTCATCATGTGGTGTGAAATTTAAACCACCACCGCCTTCGGCTCATGCGGCAATCTTTCCTACTCGTGAAAAAAGGTATTACTTTACTCAATTGTTGCATAAATAACTATGTTCGCATCATATTAAATAATAAAAAGATTTTTCTGTTTGTATTAAATTATAACGAATAATTTTTCTATTTGGAAACAAAAAACGAATCGTAACCATAGTAACAACTAAACTGTTAGGCAATGAAACCGCAATCATTTGATTGGACGTCGCCTGTTGGACAATGAAACCGCTATCATTTGATTAGACGTCACCTGTGGAGAAAATAATTCGGTCGAATAATACAACTTCCTCAATCAAAAACGATTTAACAACGTTTATATTATTTAATAAGATGCGAAAAATATTATTATTAAATAGCATTGGCTACAGGGATTATTCCAGAGAGGCACTTTTTACCAAAAATTGTACAGCGATATTTTTAGTCGAAATCTCATTGCAAATTAAAGATTTTTTTTAATTGGGGCGTATACATAGTCGTCCTGAGCGTGGTTTGGACGAACCCGCTCTAAATTTTAAATAAATTTAAAATTCACGCTCGATTTATTCATTGAACACTTGAGCGACCGCGACAAAAACAAACAAAACATTCTCGAGTAAACCGCGCGGCGTCGGTGTATTATGCAAATGCGGAATTATGCAAACGAAGGGTAAGAATCGAATCACGTGCGATCCGAACATTTCGGTTTATTAAAAGCAATTACGGCGGAGTTCGCAGAGGACGGGGATGAGGACGAGCTAATAACAGTAATGCACACCAGAAACTGGTGCAACTCGCGAAAGGATGCCGCTGCAAGCGGGAGATTGGCGCGACGTGTTCGGAATGCAGAGGACGGTCGTCCCGGAATTATTGCGATCTTCTCTGGTGTAAATTTCATGATCCGCAGAGATTTCCTTGTTGCACTTTCTGGGCGCGACAAATTCCCCCTCTGCCTTCTCCCAATTATCGAACACCCAACTTGTATGAAGTTTTGTGTATCTGAGATTCGATTAGGGAGATAGAAAGAGCAATTCATGGTTGACTAATGTTGGATATTGAACTGGTTCCTACAATCCAACTAGCTCTATATAGGAATAAATCAGTTTACAAATTAAACACAAAGTCTCTTATGGTTTTTTTTATGAAAGTATAATTTGAGGGTGGTGGGTGGCCCCTATTCTACAATCCAACGAATTGAACACACACCAGGAATATACGAATAAATCAGTTTACCCATTGACCACAAAGTTTTTGTGCTTGTTTTATGTATTGATTTTTACAAGTAAATCCCTTAAACTGGAGGGTAGGATGGTGTCCACCCACCCCGATCCGGTTTTGAACTACATAACCTACAAAATCAAGTATAAAATTTGCCCTACTATAGTGGATAGATGAGGAATTATCTTCAATCAAGAAGATATTCCTAGGTTAAATTCAAGTAGAATTTGAGGGTTCAGCACAAGTCAGGATTTCTACGATTAAATTAATCTACCAATTGAACACACAGTTTTTTGTACTTATATTTCTCTAATCTATTGATTTTCACAAGTGAAACCCTTGATTATGTCAGACAACTTCGAGGGTAGAATGATGCCCATCCACCCCGTTCCGGCATTGAACTATATTACCTACAAAATCGCTAATAAATTTGAACATTGAACATTGAAGTAGAATTTGAGGGTGATAGGTAGACCCTATTCTACAATCGAACGAGTTCAATACGTCAGGGTTTCTACGAATAAAATAGTCACTAACATTTTTGTGCTTTTCTTTCTATTGCGTATTCATTTTATAAATAAAACCCTTGTTTATGTCGGATAAATTAAATGATAGGATGGTTCACTACCCACCGCGCTGTATTTTTGAACTACATAACCTACACTCACTTATAAAATTTTAAATTCTCCAGTGGACAGATGAGGAATTATCTGCAATCAATCAGGGTTTCGTATTATAATTATATAAATTATAATTTTAGAGTGGTGGGTGGGCCTATCCTACAATCCAACTAGCTTAACCTATATCAGAATTTCAGCAAGTAAATTAGATGACATGAAATGAAATACAAAGTCTTTTATGTTTTTCGTTCTGAAGGAACGGTATTCTCAAGTAAAACTTTTGTTTATTCAACACATTGACTGCCAACTACGAGATTACTCGTAGTTTCTTAATGCAGTTTGGCCGTGGCAGTAGTCAACGTGTTAATTATTTACGTATTAACTTTTACAAAATAATTATAATAATATATTATTACAACTATTTTATAATATATGAATTAACAACAATTATAACATAACTTAAAAATTCATTTTTAATATAAAAAGGAACAAAAACAAAAAACACGACATGTATTTCGAAACCAAAACTTTGCCTCACCATTTTGTGCAGAGTAAAAAAGTATTCGGAGAACGCGACTACAAATCTCCACGTCGAGAGTTGAATAAGCGTCCCCTCTCTTGAAATTTAGGATATCCACTGCGCAACGCCATGAGATTTTGGTATAGTAATACTAGTGGGTGGGATAGAACCAGTGTTGCCACACGTTCGAAAACGAATTACCGTACCCGCGTACTCTGAATTACTGTACTTATTAATACATTACCGTACATAAATGTTAGATGTGATAATTTATTAGGGTGTGGACTACGAGAAATACACACTTATAATGATGTAAACTTACGATTTCAGAGGTGAAGCGAAGGTTTTCTAATATTTTTTTTTACCGAAAATATCACATAAACAACGTTTTTTCGCCCCTCTATAATCTCGTTCTATTGGATTATTTCGGAGATTACACATTTTTCTACGAATTTGTTTCATAAATCGACGCTAGATGGTCCTCTCTGATAGTATATAGTTACCTATCGGGGCGAGATAGATTTTAATACTTCCCAAAGGCAGTGTTGCCAGGTCAGCGGAAAATACGCTAGATCTGGAGGATTTTGAATTTTGAAATTTCGTTTTAGCGCCTGGCGAATTTTCTAACGGAATTGTGTTGGATAGTTGAGAAAACTAGCGTGATTTAATTTAAATTTGAACTTTATTTTCGAAACGTATATTTTACAAGAGAAAAAGCACTAACATTAATTTAAAAAAAATAACTCACGGAAAAATTAATACATTTTCGAAAAATAAAGGTAGATGTTCTGTGAATATTCTAAAATATTTGAAGAACTCTTATCATCAGACCTTATTTTCTTTTCGATTTTGGTTTTGTTTAAGTGTTCAACAACTTAAAACATTAATTTTCAAAAATTCATAACTAACACCAATATTGACTAAGTTTTAAAAATCAAAATTAATTTTAAAGGTAAATGTATTATGTTGCATCAAAGTTTTTTTATGGAATTCAATCATAGCGATATGATTTTTTTTTAGTTTTTCCTTGTTTAAAAATTCGTTTTCAAAAATTGAAAAAAGTGACGCATTTTCAAAAATTACAGTAAGTTTTAAAGGGAGATGTTTTGTGAGTGTATTAAAAAATTGATTTTTTATTCAAGTCTTCGACAACTTTAAATATTAATATTCAAAAATTCATAACACGCATTTTCAAAACTCAAAGTTAATTTTAAACGTGAATATATTATGATTGCATTAAACGTTTTAAGGAATTCAATCATATTAGTATTATTTTTTTTCTATTTTTTCTTTGTTCAAATATTCGACAAATTAGAAAACATCATTTTTCAATAATTATAACTCAAGCATTTTCAAAAATTCAAAAAAGATAATTCAGATGTTTTGTGAATATACTAATTTTTTTTATTTTTGATAAATTCTAGCATATCATGTAACAAAATCGAGTGTCAGAAATGACCATTTTTAATTGCTAAAAATGACAATTTTCAACTGCCAAAAATGACAATTTTCAACTGCGAAAAATGACCAATTTTAACTGCCAAAATGATAATTTTCAACTACCAAAAATTCCAATTTTCAACTGCCAAAAAGGCCAATTTTCAAGTGTCGGAAACGACCATTTTTAACTGCCAAAAATGACAATTTTTAACTGCCAAAAATGTCAATTTTTAACTGCCAAAAAGGCTAATTTTCAAGTGTGGGAAACGACCATTTTTAACTGCCAAAAATGACAATTTTCAACTGCCAAAAATGACAATTTCTAACTGCCAAAAATGACAATTTCAATTGCCAAAAAAGCCAATTTTCAACTGCCAAAAAGGCCAATTTTCAAATGTCGGAATTGACCATTTTAAGCTACCAAAAATGACAATTTTCAACTGCCAAAAGGAGCAGTTTTCAACTGCCAAAAGCCCAATTTTCAAGTGTCGGAAACGACCATTTTTAACTATATACTTATTTTTTTTTTATTTTTGATAAATTCTAGAATATCATGTAACAAAATCGAGTGTCAGAAATGACCATTTTTAATTGCTAAAAATGACAATTTTCAACTGCCAAAAATGACAATTTTCAACTGCGAAAAATGACCAATTTTAACTGCCAAAATGATCATTTTCAACTGCCAAAAATTCCAATTTTCAACTGCCAAAAAGGCCAATTTTCAAGTGTCGGAAACGACCATTTTTCCCTGCCAAAAATGACAATTTTTAACTGCCAAAAATGTCAATTTTTAACTGCCAAAAAGGCTAATTTTCAAGTGTGGGAAACGACCATTTTTAACTGCCAAAAATGACAATTTTCAACTGCCAAAAATGACAATTTCTAACTGCCAAAAATGACAATTTCAATTGCCAAAAAAGCCAATTTTCAACTGCCAAAAAGGCCAATTTTCAAGTGTCAGAAACGACCATTTTTAACTGCCAAAAATGACAATTTTTAACTGCCAAAAATGTCAATTTTTAACTGCCAAAAAGGCCAATTTTCAAGTGTGGGAAACGACCATTTTTAACTGCCAAAAATGACAATTTTCAACTGCCAAAAATGACAATTTCTAACTGCCAAAAATGACAATTTTCAACTGCCAAAAATGACAATTTCTAACTGCCAAAAATGACAAATTCAATTGCCAAAAAGCCAATTTTCAACTGCCAAAAAGGCCAATTTTCAAGTGTCGGAATTGACCATTTTAAGCTACCAAAAATGACAATTTTTAACTGCCAAAAGGACCAGTTTTCAACTGCCAAAAGGCCAATTTTCAAGTGTCGGAAACGACCATTTTTAACTGCCATAAATGACAATTTTCAACTGCAAAAAAGGCCAATTTTCAAGTGTCGGCAACGACCGTTTTTAACTGGCAAAAAATGATAAATTTTTAACTGCCAAAAATGACACTTTCAACTGCCATAAACGACAATTTAAAACCAAAAAATGAATACATTTTCAACAATTAAAGTTTTTTTGAAAGTACATAAACGTGTTATGATAGCATCGGACTTTTTAAAGGAATTCAATCATATCGATATTATTTTATTTTTCTATTTTTTGTTTGTTCAAATATTTCGACAAATTTTCAAAATTTCATAACTCACGCATAAATTGCCAGATTTAGGTAGTTTTAAAGGTAAGTGTTTTGTAAAGATACCAAAATTTTTAAGGAATTAGTATTATATCAGTATTTATTTGTTAGCCAAAATATTTTTTTTTTATTTTTATTAAAAAGGAAGGATGGTTGATGGGATTTCGGGTTAAGGAGAGTGAATGCTATTAGGGAAATTGGCGTAAGCTACTTGGCTATTCTGCCACAATCGATTCTTTGTAATAAATTCATTTGATAATGAATGGGACATACACTAGACATCCATGGACCCGCACGGCCACTTCTTCACTCCAGCCAAAATATTAATTTTCAAAAATTCAACTTAAAAAATAACATTGATTTTTGAAATCGAGTCAATTTTTGAATGAGTTATGTATTTTTGAAAAATTAATATTTTAAGTTAAGTAATAAACTTTGTAAAATCCTACAAGTGTAACGAATTTTAAATTCCTTTAAATTTGTACTCTATGATAAAAAAAATCAGAAAAAAATATATTGAGTTGCAGTAGAATTTGTAAAATTCTACAAGTGTAACGAGTTTTAAATTCCAATCAAAATTAAATTTCTGCATTGGTTTAATCATTGAATTGATGAGCCGAATTTGCTTTAAAAGATTAAGATCTATAAACATTTCTGATTTTCCGTTAAAACAATTGCCAAATTATAACTAAAATCAAATGACAACATTCTAAACATTGTCTGGGGAAACGAAATATGCATTCTATGAATTTAAAAGTTGTAAAAATTCATTAAAAGTTCAACGTAGTTCTATGTAGAAAAAATACACATTTTTGATTTCTCCTCTCTTAAAAAAATCAGCAATTTTTCAAACTGAAAATGGACATTTTTGATTTCTCCTCTTAGGTTAAAACAAAACAGCAATTTTTCAAACTGAAAATGGGAAAACAAAAATTGCATAGAAGGATAGAAAAAAATAATTAAAGGAGAAATTCCTTTTAAGAGTTTAAAATTAATTGAAAAAATTATAGGTTTCTGATTTCGAATCAAAATGAGTGCCAAATCCGAAGTTGAAAAGAAACAGTGACACACCCAAATCGAAAATGGTACGATTTAAAAAAATTAATCATTGAATGAATATTTTTGGTTAGCTCCAGAAAATATGCCCATTCGATGGTGAGAAAGCTAACTGCTTGTGGTATTTGGTAAGAAAATATATATAATTATAAGATTCTGTACGATTTGTCAATGAGCTATTGGCCTGATGGCCTCTCTACTAATGCCGTATTTTATTGTATTCAGATATTATTAAATCGCATTGAAAAAATCATTACTGTAAATAATTAATTCAATAAATTTTACATAAATGACCTGATGGTCTCTCCACTATCGTTATTTCTGTTGAGAGATATTAAATCGCATTGAAAAATTAACAATTAATTATTCAAAGTTTAATTAATTTAATTTAATCGCTTACCAACAGTAGGAAATATCTTCATAACTGATAATCCTTTTTCATTAATGTAATTTTCAATATTCTGCACATACTAAAACACGCGGACACTCACTCACTCGGTGGAAGGTAAACTGCCGAATCGAACGGTTTTCAATGACAAAAGATATTTAATCTGAAATGCGTCCATGCATCGTAGATAAGGATTGATAACAGACGACGGAAGAATATGTTTTTGCCGGACGTTAATTGCCTCCGGGGCAAAGGTCAAATGATTCTGCGGTTCACACCTGGCAAAATTTTCCAGTTCCACCGGTGAGTTTGTTCGGGGTTTTAGATTTTAACAGCGCGAAGCGAAGGAGTGTTATTTTTATTTTTGAGTTCACTGGATTTTGAAATACTTTCATTTGATAAGGCGGCGAAATTGTGAAAATTTGTAACAAGTTCGCAGCCTCGAAAAAAATAGAAAAATAATAGCCATCGACGTTAAACTTTCTAGAATAACTAGAAATGCATTCTAGATTATGATTTCGTGAAAATCCATTTACACTCCTTCACTGGATTTTAAAATACTTTCATTTGATTAGGCGGAGAAGTTGTGAAAATTGAAATATACGAAACAGCAGAATCAATCGTTTATTAATACACGCTCTGTAGCGTAAATGTAGTATAAGCTTTGGGGTGTTACAACCCTCTATTAGAATCTTTCAAACACATGCATATAGATACAGTAAAATTTATTTCTAATAGATCTTAAATGATCAAACCTTAATAAAACTAAAAAGAAAAAAATTAACATACCTGTGTTGGCATTATCATTAAATTGTTTATTCAAATTAATATATTAGACATTTATACTTTTAAAAACACAGGACATTATTGCTTTTAAACTAATGTGAAATGTAATCATTACAGCAAAAATATTTGTTGTGCGCACCCTGTGAGGATTGATAAAAGTGAGTAATTTTCCGTGTGAGCATTTTTCAGTGTAAGCAATTTTCATGTGCGCAATTATCACTGTGCGTTATTTTCTGTGTGCGGAGTTTTCCGTGTGAGGAGTTTTCGAGTGCGGAGTTTTCGCTGTGCGCAGTTTTCTGTGCCCAGTTTTCGCGTGAGCAATCTTCCTGTGCGGATATATCACCAAACCAGTGTTAACACATAATATATATGACACATGATGTAAATTATCGTTAAATAGAGGGTCATCCAATAGCGATAGGGTAACTCTGGATAAATTAGAAAATATTCAATCTAGAAACAATTCACACATTTCCTGCATAGTATAGTGGACATCTAGTTCAGGGTCACTCTTAAACATATGCCTATGATAATACCAATAACAATTCTCCGTTGTCAAAACCATTTCCATGTCAAACCGGACAGTTTTCGGTAAAAATATTAACTGATGATTCCAACCGACGTTTTTCGTGATTTCTTTCAATTTACAACCATGCATAACTTCTTCAAAAAAAATCTCAAATTTTTTTCGCGAAACATGACTTCCATTTCATATGTAGAATGCGTCTGCAAAATTAAAAAAGAAATCGGAGTCATCGATTCAAATTCAGTGTCCGGTTTGACGTGGAATGAGCGATATACCTAATAAACATCAGGCAGTAATAACCATCACAATATCAATTTAAAAAATGAATTATTTATGCAACAAACTCGATCGGGGGCCGCTACAAGGTGCAAATTGAAACCGTTAATTTGTTACGTTTGTCAATATCATTAGGGAATAATTGCACAAAACGTGATCGAACCTCGTTTTGATTGGGATCCACGAGCCAAGTAAACACGGCCGGAATTAAACCGGACGCAAAAAAACACGAAAACGGTTCGTTATCCTTCCCCGCCCCCCAAATCCGCGACACCAAAGGGAAATTACCAAAAAAAAGCTATCGAATTAATTGCTTTTCCTGCGGAATCGAAATGGATGCCCGTAAGCCTCAATGCTTGAATGCGATTTTTTTCCAATTCGTGTGTTCGTAATTAAACTGATTGAATTTGAATTAATTTTTATTGAGAGTTAATGCGTGTTTGTGAAGTGGAAAGGAAATCATTTGAGATTTTAATAAATAATCAACATCCTACATTATTCTCACTTTTTTTTAAATCAATAATATTAATGCATCAAGGGAGATATGAAATATTTTTTCCCGAGGTTGACAGGGTTATAAGTCAACCGAGGGTGAAGAACCTGAATATCTCCCGCGGTGCATACAATATTTTATTTTTTAGTTAAATATTAGTAATTCGTAAAAATATTCATTATGTCGATCTGCAACATGTATTTGTATGGTTGCTATGAGTTTGTTTTAAATCAAACCGCCCGCATTTCATGAACTGACGTTTATTTCATTTGATTTGATTTGACGTTAATGCTATAACAACAAACGTACAGTTGTGAATAAAATAGTGAACAAACCTGGGAGAAAACTTTAATTCCTGTCTAGCTGTAAAGTTGGTCGTGAGCAGACGCAAGATTGTCTATCTTCAACCATCATCTTGAGCGGAGAATTTGGAAATTGTACATACTATTTGTCAGGCAAACACGAGCAAACCTTATAACTCCCTCGGGAGTTATAGCTCATAACTTGTATCCATGACGATAATAGTAAATATCATACTACTAAAAAATAATAATAATTTATTGTCACGTATGCCCCAAATAGAAAAAAGTATTACAATTTTAATGGATGTGTTCGTCTGGGAATTGAATATAAATTTAGATGAAACAACACATACATATTATATTTGCATAAAATAATAAATTAAATAAATCATGTTAAAATTCAGTTAAACCGTTCTGGGACTACTACATTCACAATAATATTGTACTACTTGTGTGTATGAAGTAGTGAGGTATTCTTCATATACAATATGTCTCTGTAAGTTGGAACCAATGGAAAACTTCTTTATTATTAAATTTAGGAAAAAATGTTATTCTTCAGAAAAAGTTGCAACCTTAAGAAATCTAATTTTTTCAATGGTTTACTATTTCTCAAAAAATTTTAATTTTGCTCTAGAGTAAAGTATATTTATTTTTGACAATATCGATAAATGTTATTAAGAGAAGTTGATCACAACTAAAAACCACGTTAAAATTTGTAATAACGTCCGTTTACATTGAAAAAACTGTTTTTTTTTCTTTATCGAAACATACCTCTAAAATAAGAACGTAAATTTAATTGTAGTTACCTGTAATCTAGTATTCACAGACAAGTGACAAGAAATTTTCGACAATGACCGTCAAAACGTGTTAAAATTTATAAAAAAAACATACAAATGGCAGTGTTATTAACTTGCGAAGAAAAAGTTGAAATTGTTTTGATTGTAGGAAAAAAACCATAAAACAGATAGAGAAGCAGCAAGTAGTTTTAACAATAGACATACCTATAGAAATATTAGTCATTCAACTGTGGCGAAAATAGTGAACAAATTCAAGACCAGTGAAAGCATTAAAAATAATTTTAATGTAAAAAGCCGAAAATTAGTTGCCAATGGAGAACACGCAGTTAGAAGTAATGCTGTCTGCTGTAGAATATCCAAAAATGTCATTGCGCAAAAGGAAATCCGTGATACAGAATAATGTAAGTAAAGATACAGTGGCAAGAATTTTAAAATTAAATAAATGCAGACCATTCAAACCAAAATTCGTTCACACATTGAAAGAAAAGGATTATAATAGGCGCTTTGATTTTTGCTGTCTCATCCAAGGAACGTTAGAAGATGATCCTTTTTTTTATGAGACATATAATTTTTTCCGCAACATTTTCTGCAAATGGAATTGTCTCGTCACAACATTGTCGCTGGTGGTCTGAGAAAAATCCCAATTTTACAATAAAGACTCGTGACCAATATTCATTTAAAACGAACGTGTGGTGTGGTATTTATAAAAACAGATTAATTGGACCGTATTTTTTCCACCAATCTATGAATGCCGAACGTTATTTACAATTTTTACAAAATCACATCAATGATTTTATGGACGAACTTCCCTTACAAGAACGTCAATGTATTTGGATCCAACAAGACGGTGCCTCATGCCACAGTACATTAAATACTAGGAACTATCTTGAACATATTTTCAATGGAAAAGTGATTCACAGATATTCCGATCTTTTTTGGCCTGCTAGATCCCCTGACTTAACCCCTCTGGACTTCTACTTATGGGGTCACTTAAAACAAAAAGTTTACCAACAAGGGCCGTTTCAAGATGTTAATCATTTGGAGAGGATAATTTCAGAATCATGCCGGGAAATTTCTCCAGATATGATAAGGAAAGCTTTGCGGGAATTTGCTAATAGAACGATGAAATGTATTGAAAGAGAGGGTGGATATGTCGAGGCAATAGTGGAATAGGTGAAAATTAAATTTGGATTTTTTTCATTAATAATTATGTTAGCGACACAATTTATTTTTTGTATTTATTGTTTTATTTGCAAATTAAAAGCAAATGTTATCATGTTTTTATCAATCACAAGAGAAAAATGTTCATTATTGAAATTAGCAAAATTCATAGTAATTTATAATGCAGAAAAATTAGTACAAAATAACAAGATCCATGCTAGAAGGTTGTAATTGAATAATTGAACGTGCGTTTTAGTTGTGCTCAACTTCTCTTAATAACATCTATCGATATTGTCAAAAATAAATGTACTTTACTCCAGAGCAAAATTAATATTTTTTGATTGAGAAATCTAGTAAACCATTGAAAAAATTAGATATCTGAAGGTTGCATTTTAAATTTTAGACCATGCAGAACTTTTTATGAAGAATAACATTTTTTCCTAAATTTAATAATAAAGAAGTTTCCCATATGGTTCCAACTTACAGAGACATACTGCATATAAAAAGACATTTTCCCTAAAAACGTTCTTAGTGTTTCCGATTTCTACGATATCAACTTCATAAAAAAAGTCTCAATCAATCACAGCCACCCAGTATAAAAATAGCTTTATTTGTGTATGCAGGATGTCTAAAAGTATCGCATAATGACTATATTTTTTTAAATTATGAAGCAGGAAAGTGTTTTAGTCGTCAAATCGATACAGATAAGGTAGAAAACAAATGTTTTCCATTTTTTTTTAATAACTAAAGAATAACTCTTGAACGAATGGCCAGATTTAAAAATGTCGGCAAGGAAAGTGTTGTACTCGTTAAAAAAATACAAACAGAAAAATTAATTCGAAATTCAACTGTTTTTCATTTAAGTACTGCTATTGAACGGATGGTCAGATTTGGAAAATTCACCAAGGAAAGTGTTATTTTATATATTTTTTTTATTTTTTGGCCTCAGATGGAAGTCTATATGGGCAGCTCAATAATAAATTTTACAATAATCTTTGTTCACAAAAATGTTATAATGTGCGCATTATTTAATTCTACGGGCAGCATTAATGGGGTACATTTAACACTCAATTTCTTAAACACGCATTTTCGTGTTTAAAAAGCTTATTAAACACACACACGCAATTTGCGTGTTTAATATAGTTATTAAACACGCGAATTCGCGCGTTAATTCACAGAACGCGATTTATGATAATATTTTGTGTACCCTGTTTAATACTGATTTTAATTTTTTTCAATTGTAATTACAACTTTAATTTTGATTTTGTTTTTGTTTTTGTTTTTTTTATTTTGATTTAGATTTTAATTGTGATTTTATTGCGGAACTAGCCGTAGGCTCGTTGTACAATATACTATTATATAAACGTTAAAGATCACAAAGAACTGTACATCTTTTGTTAATAGGTGTGTTTTATTAACTCTTTGATTTTCTTTTTTTTGTCGACTTCGCTGTCATCTGCCACTACCGTTGTGTATTCAGATTGATGTTCGAGCAAAAAAAAAAAAATTACAAAAGAAATATTTTCTATCATTCATCCGGAATAGCATTAGCCAGGGAAGTAGTTGTTTCAATAAGTCATCAGTTTATTGTAGTATTTTTAGGACTCTTTATTTTAGAAGATGGAAATCATCGTATTTCATCTAAATCTAAATCTACTGGACGAGTACAATACGGTTTCTACAGAATTAGAAACAGAAAATAGGGGTCACGTTAAAATTATGACTTATTTTTGGATTTTTTTGTTTTAACTTTATGTTTGCAAATTGTAAACAATTGTACTGTATTTTTCACACTAAATTAAAAAAAAAGCAATGTTGAACCGTAAAGCATATTTATTGTTTTCATTGCCTATTTTGGAAATATCACAAATTTATAGTTCAGACAAAGTTCGAATTTTCGTTCCTGGGACTAATATGGAAGAAAAAATAATGAAAAAAAACTTATCACTAATAACGAGTATTATCCCCTCTTGCATTATTGACTGCTTGAAGTCGACGAGGAACACTTTAAATTAAATTAACGATCACATATTATTCCATTCCTGCAATAGCAACTGGCTTAGCTCCTGCGCAGTTCTTGGAGCAGGTGTATGCTTTCTGATACGTCGTCCCAACTCATCCCATACATGTTCTATGGGATTCATGTCCGGGCTGAGAGTTGGCCAATCGAACCGCGAAATTCCCACTTCATCCAGATAATCTCTGACAACTCTGGCTACGTGAGGTCTAGCATTATCTTGCATGAAAACGCCGCGCTCGCCCATAGTTGTCATGAAGGGCATAACATGATCTTCGAGAACCTCCGTAATGTATCTGTGAGTTATCAGAGAGCCATTGTCTATAAAGATCAACTCTGTGCTTGCGGTAAAAATTTCTGCCCAAGCCATAACCGACCCACCGTCAAATGGAAGTCGTTCATCAATACAAACTAAAGCGTATCTTTCTCCGCGTCTTCTCCACACTTTCCGACGTCCGTCTGATCCATTGAGGCAAAACCGCTCCAGTCCTCATTAGTCCATGCCCGGTGATTTCGGGCAAAAGCCAATCTTGCAACACGATGTCGGCGTTGTAAAGGTGGACCTGTAGCCATCTTTCTACAAGACAATCCAGCAGCCCAAAGCCTTCTTCTAACGGTCCATTCACTAACATTTACATCTCTAACTTCATGGAGTTGATTTCGTAGATAAACTGCAGAAACTGTTCTATTCCGCAAACTTGTAGACACCAAAAAAAATGGTCATATCTGATCGTGGTGACGCGTATCCCGGTCTTCTGGTTATCAGGCCAGTATCCAAGTAACGCTGATACAGTTTTTGTATAGCACAAAGGCTTTTGCCAACAATCCTTGCAGATTCACGTTCTCCTCGTCCATCTTCAATCGACGCTATAATTCTTGCCACAACAATAGGGCCTAAAGGCATTGTGACTTGTTAAGTGTGAATGACAAGTTTCGCAGAGAAAAGTCAACACTAAGTAAGAAAACCACAACGAAACGTAGGTTTTCAATTAGAGCGAAATGGATATTGTTTCATAAAAGTCTGTAACACGGTGATAGTAACTGACAGATAGATAACATTTGTCAGGAAATGTATTAATAAACGCCTACTTTGGTTTACAATTTGCAAACATAAAGTTAAAACAAAAAATTCCAAAAATAAGTTATAATTTTAAAGTATTTTTAGCTCGCCAGTGTATTTCATCAAAGTCGTTATAAACATGTTGTAAAGATTATAGACGTCAGAGCTGACATTTATAATCTTGCAGCCGAGAACGAGGCATTTCTTTATAAGTATAGTAACGTTCGTTGTATTCTCTCCCCAAATACAACTCGTGCTATGATTAAACCACGATGATAACACTCGTTAAAGCCATCAGAAAATTGTATTCGTGCTGCGCACTCGTTCAATTTTCATCGGCTTTAACTCTGTGCTATCACCGATAATAATCATAGCACTTGTTATATTACCCCCGAGAATATTTTTTCTCTTCATTTGATAAGACTTGTAAGAAAATGAGCTATTTTTACTTTTTATATAAAGTATTACAGGGTGAGTCAGAATTACACGGCAATTTTGTGTCAAACGTAAAAAAAGGTCACTAAACATGTACATGTGCGAAGTATATGAAGATGGACAAGTGAGCCAGCCGACAAGCGGAGCATCGGTAGACGGATAATGAACTATTGTAATCAAACACTAAATACTTTTTATTATGTTTGTTTTTGTTTCCACCTAAGCATTATTTTACAGAATTATTAATTTGGCTTTAATTGCTGTTGTATATACGCTTTTCTGAATAAATCAATTCTTTTTAAAAACTTCACGGACCACCAAATTACATAATTTGCGTAACTTTATCAATGAAAATGCACGATCCTTATATTACATGTATTAAATTTTATTAAATCTTCTTCTGCAAATAACTCGATAACAGAACATTTGACGACATATGCTCATAGAACTTTTGTTTCTTATTTTGATCCAAATAACAAGCTTCTAGAACAGGCATGGGCAACCTTTTTTGTTCACGAAAATGTTATAATGTGCGCATTATTTAATTGTATGGGCAGCACTAATGGAGTACATTTAACACTCAATTTCTTAAACACGCATTTTCGTGTTTAATATGCTTATTAAACACGCAGACGCATTTACGTGTTTAATATGGTTATTAAACACGCTAATTCGCGCTTTAATCCACAGAACGCGATTTATGATAATATTTCGTTTGCGTTGTTTAATACTGATTTTAATTTTTTTAATTGTAATTGTAATTACAACTTTAATTTCGATTATAATTTTAATTTTGATTTTGTTTTTGTTTTTTTTTAATTTTGATTTTGATTTTGATTTTAATTTTGATTTTAATTTTCGTGAACAAAGTATAGTGTACAACTCGCATATAATGGCTATTAATCACTCAAACGATTCATTATATGCTCGTTGTACAATACACTATTTGTAGAGTATGATAATCATAGTAATAATATTTATAAAAAAAGAGAAGATATGTAAGCACGTTTTTATTACAATAAAATTAAAAAAATATATAACTTAACTGATAAACTTAATAATACTACAACTCTAACTAATGAAAAACTTGGGATTGCCTTTCTTTTACAAAAAAGTTCAATATTGGTGAAAGTGATGTTGTTGCTATGTGTAATCTTTAACCTGTTTTTTGATTTCGTGTTATTAATTTTGGAAAAAAATGGCTGACAGCAATAAGTATTGCCGATGAGAGAAATTATTTTACATTCGAAATTCATTAAATTTGGATATTTATCTTTGAAAGATATCTCACATAAAAGTCTGTACCTCACGTGACTTTCAAGTAACTTTTCAGAACATCATCTTCCTGGAGTTCGATTAATTCCATTTGAAGCTAGATTTTCACTTGATCCAAGTCCACGTCGAGTCATGAATATTTGGAATTGAAGTTCACGCGAACGGAAATCATGAAATCTCAATGTAAAGTCTGTATTTAATAAAGACAGTTCCTGTGTTAGAGCATTCTTAACAAAAAAAAATTGAGTCGCCTTGGTGGGAAAATGATAAGAATTTTCCCACAACCGAAGTTTGCTTTGAAAATACTTTATATGGGTGAATACCTTATGGAAAAATTGTCCTTATTTCTGCATATTTGTATTTTGCTCGTTTAAGTAACTGGCGACATCAACTAAAAATGCAAAATCAGATAACCATGCACCATCTCTCAAAGGTAGGACTAGCTCGAGTCTGCCCTAGGGCTCGTTAATACACGGATACACGTGTACACGGATAAACGTGTACTTAGTTAGCAAGCGGTTTTTAAACGTTTAAACGGATATTCACGTTTACACGTGTAAACGTTTAAACGGATTTTTGCGTTTAAACGTGTTGACGAAAATCGTTCAATATGAAAACGGATGCAAATATCTGTTTCGAAGTTCGTTCGCCGTGTTTCAACAATATTTCCAGTAGCGGAAAAAAATGAATAAATAATGATTATTTGTTGGCACTTTAATAAATAAATAGTTTCTCGAAAACCGTCCGAAACGTCGATATCCGAAGTTTGAAGGGCCCAACCCACTATAGACCAGGTGGTTCCTGTTGGAATCGAATGTGTAAAAATTTTGGTAATCTTACCAAACGCCGAGATATGACTTTTGGACCCCCAAAGGGAGTATAAAAATATGAGAAATCGTTTCTAGTTTACGAATTGTAAACGTTTATTAAGCTAACCGTGTTGTAAACGTTTATTAAGTTAAACATGTAAACGTTTATTCGAATTAATAACGCTTTCAGATGAAACTGTCTCCATTACGAGCTTAAACTTTAATGATTTACCACAAAGGTTTTCTTGATTATACAGTAAAATATGAACAGATAATTAATATAAATATTTCTCTGTGGTAATTCTGATTTTATTTTAACCACCACTCCAAACTTCTCCCTACCAGCTCCATCTGTGGAGACACGGCTTAACCTTGCCCGGTTTGGTTTAAAAGCACTAACAACATTCACTATTTCTTCAAAAATAACTTCTCTATCAGGCTCAAAGCGCGAGTAAATATTCTGTTATTTTCAAATTATGGTCGACTGCACGAATGCAAATTGTTAATATCCAATGCTATGGAAAATGCAACACAGTTTTCCACCGCTTCTCCAAGGGTGACTTTTATGTTTTCAGTCTTGTGACTGTTCTTCTGCAAACTTTCTAATTTTTTCAGGACACAAGGTATTTGCCAATTCTATTAATCACTATTTCACAAATTCTAAGAATGGATTCGAATATTCACACTATTAACCCAACTTTTGCACTACGAACCCAACTGAACTTAAGGCAGACTGGCTGTTTAAGCATCTAGAATTTTCCCGAATTGACTATTGCCTTCTCGTCGATAGCCATCGTATGGGCAATAGTCGACATGCTAGGATTCTACCTTCAGAAATTTAGCGGGCCGTGTTAATATGCTAAACTCAATGGCGGGCCGAATAAATCTTACTTGCGGGCTACATGTGTCCCGCGGGCCGTGGGTTGCCCATGCCTGTTCTTGAATACTTTCTAAAGAAGTTATTTGTTTTTTAGTCTCTGTAAGACTTGTAGAATTACGAACAGGTCGAATGTTTTCATCCAATTACTTAGATTATTGAGAAACATCTGATTTTAATAATTAGTGTAATTAATTGATTTAACTTTTACTTAACCCGAAGGCATGAAAATTCGGATACAACAAACAAAATAACACCGCCCTCGATAACAGTACATTTGCGACGGATTTTTATTTTTCTTTGCTGGAAATCGATTCAAATAATGTGTATTACGTATTTAGGAAATCCCCTTAGGCTAGCCGGTTCAACGCCCCTTATTTTTTTTCATCCCCCATGTTTCTTTCGTTCTTTTTCCCGCTCACATATGCCTTAAAATAAAACAACAAAAGAGAAAACTGTATGTTGTTATTTCAGAAATTCCGGGAGGAAAAAAGCTGCTGTGTTTTCGTATCGTCGGCAAAGGAACGTATCGTGTCGTTTAGGTGATTATCGCGTGTCATTGAGGGGGCCGTAAACGATGAGAGGATGTGATGCGCCGGGGGGGTGGATTAATGAGGATGTAACGGGCTTTGTACGTGCAAATGTAATCTAGACGTAACGGCGACGAATAATCCCAGGTACTATAGATTAATAGATGTTGTAGGGGATTCGGGAGGGATTAGTGGTGGAGGCTGTAACCGCCCACCCCCGCAAGCTAATCTTGATTTATGCACTCCTGCGGAGAAAGGGCGCGTGCCGTCTGCAGCCTGGGATTTTAAAACTGGGGGCCCGTTTTAATTTGGACGCGATAGCGTTACTGCAACACGTCCGGGCCTTTTTTGCGTTAATCCAGAACCTGGATCTAGTCGTCGTTTACGGGATCAGCGTTTGTTTCCGCGTCGCATTTATTCAACGCCGGCTTGAATTCGGTCGGGATTACCTGATTCGATATTAGGTTAAATTTGTGGTGCAGATTAATGGAATGGTGGAAAACCGCAGAATGTAAAATCGGAAAATTGCAAAAGTCTCGAATACAGGGGATGGGTGTATTTATATATTGTTTTCAGCTCCATATTGAAAAAGTTTTAATTAGTAAAATATCTACTGATAGAAATTTTAAAAGAAATAACACGTTGGGTGCCGAGGAAAGCATGTCTCGCACGTACTGTGGACACACAGTACGTGAAAGACATCAACGTGTCAATTCTCTTAATATTTCTATCTGTAGATACTTGTTCCAATTAAATTCAGGCCGTGAAAAACCGTCGGCCCCGGGCCTTGCGCATTTAAGCGATTACATTTTGAGACTTAAAATTTGACGCTTCTACATCGCCATGGCTGTATTTGGAAAGCCTTTGAGGTAATTTTACCGATATGTTCCGCAAAGCTCCAGTTGCTAATAAGGAGCACACCTAAGTCCTTAATTAAATTAACACGCTGACATATTATTGATGAAATAGCGATTCAAAATTGGTAGTCTATTATTCTGCACTTAACAACATTCAACCGCGTCCTGTTTGAAATACGCCAGTCATTAAATCTATTCAAGTCCTGCTGGAAGAATTGAGAAGAATTGTCATTTGACATTGCGAGTAATGAAAACATGAAATGACATCATTTATAAAAACATTAAAAAGAAGTGGCCCTAGACGGGGGCTTTGGGGTACCGCAGAAGATACAGAGATGAAAGAAGACAAGAAGGAATTCACACGTACACGTACTCTCTGAGTTCACAACTTAAATAAAACATGATCCAGTCAAAATTGTTAAAGAAGATAAGAACCAGGCAGGCAAGAAAATCCCACATTTTCTCCTCTTAACCCTTTGCTGCCGGATTTAATTTTCTATTAAAAGAAAAGAATTATTTTTTCACACATTGTATTATATGGTAAATACTTCGTAAATAACTCAAAACATTTATTTATTGATTGTAGTTTATTTACCATTATTATTTTATATTATTTTATGATCACCAGGAAATTTCGAACAAATTTAAATATGTATTTTCCATTATATTAGCAATGTGAATCAATAGAAATATAAAAGAATGTATATTTCACAGATAATTCGAACGAAACTATGATATAAAATATTTTGAGCACATAGAGCATTAGTTGAGGAGTTCATTGTAGAGCGTTAGTACCTGTGGTTCAATATAACGCGGACTAGGCACATTTGGGAAGCAACTGAATTTGTGGTACTTCTGCGGGACCACATAGCAACAAGCATATTTTATGTACTAGAAACTAGTCACAAGATTGAGCACCACTAATATTAAACAAAATTTAATAAAACAATATAAATAAACAAAATATGTTATGTATTATACACTAAACACGCGCAAAGGGAGCAAAAAAATCTGTGCAATTAATTATTCTCCAGTTTCTCAACATTCTTGAAAGGATGATCAGATTTTGAATATTTTTCCATCAATAAATTGCAATTATTAAAAAAATACATGCTGTAAAACCGAAATTCGATTTTTTTGAGCATAACTCATAATTAAATAACCGGATTTTGAAAATTCTTTCACCGATTGATTGCAATTATTGTAAATATCTGGATTAAGTGAAAAACCGAAATTAGATCTTTAGTTGTTTTCGAGTTTTCATGTATAATTCTAAAACAAATAATCATGTTGTTCTCGTCAAGTTTTGAGAAGTACGATGCTTTTCGTCTTCTACAATTTGAAATTCTTGAAACAAAAACTGTAAATTAATTATCTATTGAAACTACTTCCTGACTAATACTACCACGAATATTAAATGATATCGATAGATAATTTCCTTATTGTCTTTTTAAGACTGTGATATTGCAGAAGATGAAAAGCATCGAAACTCTTATTTTAATTTTATTTATCTTCAAAAAATCAGGCATACTTAAATGTAAAATAAAATTTGGCATTCAATTGTTTTTTCGGATTTTTATTATAATTCTTGATCAAATGACCAGATTTTGAAAAATCTTCTGTCAATAGATTGCAATTATCACAAATGCATGGATAAGGTGGATAACCAAAATTCCATCTTCACTTGATTTTTTGAGGATTTTTCTTGAACGAATGATTGCCTACGTGTCATCATCTTTCGAAACGATTAAAGACAGTTAACTGTGAAACTTCTGGAAGTTGGTGAAGTTGTAAATTCAGTTAAAGTTAATTGTGTACATAAACCTTCCACTTTAGTTTATCTGAAGCTGTGCGTTTCTAGATCTGATAGGGACGTTAAAATTTGCTAATGTGCATCGCCTTTTAAAACCACTTATGAAACTTTTCTATAAAACTTTTGGAATACAGTGATATTGTGGATTTTGTTGAAGTTGAACAAAAAATGGTGCACATCAATCTTCCATTATAATTTTTCTGAAGTTGTACATTGTTAGATTGTGATGATTCGGGCGTCAAAATTTGAGTATTTGGATTTTAAAACTATTTAAGAAACTTTTCTGTAAAACGTTTGGAGTATAGCGAAATTATGACTTACATTGAACATACAATTGTGCACATTAACCTTCCACTTTAGTTGTTTATTGAAGTTGCGCGTTGTTAGATCTTAATGATTTTGACATTAAAATTTCCCTTCGTGCATCGTTTTTAAAAACTACTTAACAAAGTTTTCTGTAAACCTTTTGGAATACAGTGAAATTGTGAGTTTTGTAAGTTGAAGATAAAATTGTGCACATCAACTTTCCACTTTGGTTTTTCCGAAGCTGTGCATTGTTAGATCTTGATGACTCGGACATCAAAATTTGTCTATGTGCATCGCCTTTTAAAGCTATAGCCAATATGGCCGCCAACGATAAAATCGTGTTAGACTCGTCGAGTGATAAATCGACCAAGAAAACAAATAAAAATGACATTAAACACTGTGTGTGTGGGCATATAGCCAAATCGGGGCTACAGTGCAGTAGCTGTGATACTTTTTATCATCGTGCATTTGTTCCGCGAGTGAAATCGTGCTGCGGCAAAGAACTGAAGATCTGCGCCAGTCAGAACCCACAAATGGATGAAAATCAAACATTTGATTTCGAAAAGGAAGCGTACGCTAATCTAAAAGAACTGGTGAAACAACTCACAATCTCAAAGAACCTAATGATGGAAAAAATCGAGCGCCTGGAAGCAGGTAATAAGAAACTGCGTCTGGAGGTTAAAATTTTCCCTCCATCAGCACCATTAGAACTTCCATCCAGCCATATCCAGAATGAACCTAGCGTCAAATCTACCACGGCGATTCCAGTGTCGCCAACACAACAACAGTCAAACTAGCTGCAAGTTGTCACATACGGAACTGACGGATCGGTTGTAAACAAACAACATCGCAGAGTACGTAACAAACCTGCCCCTATAATAGCTGTCCCGCAATCAACAAATAAAACAACACTGAAGGATGCCGACGGACAACTTTACTGTAGTTACACATAAAAACAAAATACAACCCAAGAAGAAGATGATCATTGGAACAGGCGAAACAATACACTCTAGCCTACAAGCGGAACCAAAGAAGACGCGGTTATTCCTGAAGAGGGTGAAACACATAGCCACAGTGGAAGAAAATTTGTGCTCATATTAAAACAATTATCAATACCGCGGACTTTACTTGTGAAAAAATAAAAATAAAGTCTGATTTTCCAGCTTTTAAAATCGGCGCAGAATACAACTACCATGAGCAATTAATAAATCCTAACAACTGGCCGAAAGGAGTAGCATTTGAAAGATATATTTTTAGACGGGTCACAATTCAACCATTCAACTTATAACACAGTAAGCCATTCTCAGGAAATAAATATACTATTTTTTATAACATTCAGTGCATCAGAAATAAACTAAACGAGCTTGAAATTTGATATACTATGTTTAAATGAACACTGGTTAAACACTTTAGAAATGCAAATATTCCGTCTAAATGGTTACAATCTCTCCTGTAATTTTGCTCGTGCTACCCACATCCATGGGGGGGGTACTGCATTTAGATCACAATAAGAGAGCCACACTATGTGATTTACTAGCTACATACAATCTAAGAAAACTAGTCTATTTTCCAACTAGAGTAAACAATTGTATAGATAATGTGTTCACTAATATCAATGTTTCACCCTGTGATCCAAAAATATCGGATCATACTGGGATACGGATAAATCTAGAATTAAGGTGTGAAGACCCATTAAATTTATATAATTTCAATACGTGCATGTTTTTCAACTTTATGTTTTTGTATATATCATATATTTAAGTTAATTATTATTGTTAATTTCATGTAAAACGTGTTTACCGTAATAAATATTATTATTATTATTATTATAAGTGGTGCTGTAAAAATTTTCAAACCTTATACACAGATAGGTCGTTATAACCTTTTTCAAATGATTGACAACTATGATTGGAGTTTTATCTTGAACCATGAACTAAATGTCGAAGACAAATTCTCTGAATTCATTAATGCTGCAAACTCTTTAATTGAAATTTGCTTTCCTCCAGTAAAAATAAAAACTAAAAAAGATAACGTCTTTTGGTTTAATAACTCACTACGAAAGATAAGAGATACTCTTCACTTCTTGTACGATGCCATGAAAACAAATTCGAATTTAAAACAAGAACATCTTAATTTTAAGAAACTATACTTAAATACCCTTGATCAAGCAAAAATGAAAACGAATGCAAAATTTATTAGAGACTAAAAAAATAAATCAAAAGCGACTTGGTCAATAATCAACTCTAAACAATCGATACCTAAATGTGATAGAAACTGTGATTTAAATCCTAATGATGTAAATACATTTTTCAATGATATTGCCACCAACCTTGAACAAAATTCACAAAAACCAAAGAGCGACCCAATCCACTACTTATTAAATATATCATCCATCCCGACAAGTACGTTTGTTTTTAAAGAGGTCACTCAAAATACTGTGAGAAATACCATAATGCAGCTTAAAAATTCAACATACAGAGATATGTTTGGGATAAATGTAGGCTTATTAAAGAGCATAAAAGAAGCAATTATTAACCCGCTCACAAAATTAATAAAGTTAGCCATAAAATCAGGTACCTTTCCACATTGCTTAAAGCGAGCATGCATCATACCTATTTACAAATCCGGAGATCCAAATGACCCAAACAGCTACAGACCGATCTCACTCTTACCTATACTCTCTAAGATTCTAGAAAGAATACTGTTTGAGCAGATAATAAATTACTTTGAGGAACATAATATCTTTTCAAATGAGCAATATGGTTTTCGCAATGGAAGATCTACGAGAGATGCAGTGGTTAGCTTTGTAAATGAAATACAACTAGGTTTTGAAAATAGTATGTACTCAGCAGCCACACTGATAGACCTAACAAAAGCTTTCGACTGTGTCTGTCATGAGCTTCTGTTGCGGAAACTATATTTCTATAACTTTCACTCAAAATAGATTATTGTGCAGCTATCTCGTCGATAGAACACACTATGTTAAATCTAACAACAAGTCATCTGATGAGTTAACCACTAAACACGGTGTTCCCCAAGGATCAATATTGGGCCCACTTCTGTTTACCATATACATTAATGACCTTCCTAAAATTAGTAATAGGGGCACAATGGTGTATGCTGATGATACAACATTAAAGAACACAAATAGAAATAAAGAGACGGCTCTAAATCATAACAAGATTTACGTGGATGAAGCAAAGGAATGGTTTACCGCAAATAGGTTAACCATCAATATAGATAAAACAACTAGCATAATGTTCTCTCTGCGACTGGATATCAAGCTCACGAAATTCCTAGGCATATATTTAGACTCCAGACTAAATTGGTTTAACCAACAAGAATATATGGCTAAGAAACTATGTGTAAACATATACAGACTTCGACATCTTAGTAAAGCTGTACCTAAAGCTGCACTCAAAATGGCTTATCGCGCACTAATTGAAAGCCATATAACGTATAGTATCCTACTTTGGGGACACTCAGCGATCATGTCAAGAGTGTTTGGCCTCCAAAGAAAGGCTATTAGGGTAATAGACCAAATACAATATCGAAGTGACTGTAAAACATCTTTCTCTAAATTAGATATACTAACTGTTCGTTGTCTATTTATAATGGAATGTCTGTTGTTCATTCATAAAAATATAGGCGCGCCGAATTACCAAGTCCGTTGTGGTCGTAAAAGGGAAGGCCGCCCCCAAACACAGGGCGGACCCGTCGCACGGTCGTGAATGCCAGTGGTTCCCAATAAAATACCCATTCAAAGCAATACAAACATTATTTTGTTTGTGATTGAATTGTTTTAGATATACATAAGACATTAAACAATGTTTTTATAGAAAATGTGGACGATGAATCCGATCTCTTAAGTACATATTAATGACTTTTAAAGGTTGACAAATGTAATGTTATCACAATCCAATTTGTTTTAAAAGTGATTACTGCTTTCTGCATGAGTATCGTTAAAATTAAGGCGATTAGTTAAGTAAATTCAAAACAATTTGAACATTTTCAATACATTTATGACTTTTTAATTACAGTCCTAATTGAACATTGTGGATATTTAAATATGATTCGTAAAGATTACAGATTCAGTCTCAGTTTTTATGTTGAAGTGATATAACAATGGCATCGAGAAAAGTTTTGAGCGAAGAAGGGCGGATGATATTATTAAATGTGTTAGACTATTTTTGTGCTGAACGTGAAAATGGTGGACCACTGACGTCGATAAATAAAGTATATGAAAGAACCGCGAGTGCAATGCAAGTTTCAAAAAAGACAGTTCAAAGAGTTTGTGCACAACGCAAAAGTGGTGAATGCAATTAAAAGGAGGAATAGATCAGCACCTAAAGTGGAAAATATGCCTGATGCGGTAAAAGGAGAAATCAGAAAAATCGTGTACGAAATGTATACTCAGAAAAAGTTTGTGACGGTTGATGGAATTCTTGATGAAATCATACGAAAGGAATTATGCGAAATTGGAAGAACTTCGTTGAAATCGTTGCTTCACTTAATGGGATTTAGATTTAAAAAACATAATAATAGACATATTTTATGCGAACAAGCACATATTATTTCAAAAAGGATGTACTTCTTAAGATCATTTACATATAATCCATATCCCAGCAATGTTGTCTTTTTGGACGAAACGTGGATATTTGCGAAAGGAAGTGGAACCGTGAAGAAGACCTGGAGTGATGGAAGTATTCAGGCTGCCAATAAATCTGTGAATCCATTATCACTAGGAAAACGGTTCATTATTTTGAATGCAGGGAACTCACAGGGGTTTATTCCTAACTGTTGCTTGGTATTTCCTTCAAGCAATTCATCCAGTGACTACCACAAATCAATGAATTCCACATTGTTCGAAGAGTGGTTTGAAGAGTCACTTCTAAAAAGTTTGGAGGAACCTTCCATCATCGTGATGGATAACGCCTCGTACTATTCAAGACAATTAAACAGGTGTCCGACAAGTGCGTCAAAAAAAATGATATTATTGAGTGGCTTAGGGAACGCAACATGCATTTCGAGCCATATATGACGAAAAGTGAGCTGTTACCGATACTTAAAATAAATAAACCCCGTGTTCCAACGTATGCAGTCGACATTCTGGCTAAAAGATATGGACATTCAATTTTACGATTACCGCCATATCATTGTCAGTACAATGCTATTGAGAAGGTATGGGAGATTGCAAAAAATCATTATGATAAAATTATAATAGTAACCTCAGGAAATGATAATGACGTTCAGCATTGTTGGAAAGCATCCCTCGACCAAGTTACTACGCAAATTTGGAGCAGCTGCATCCAAAGTACAAATAAAATTATTAATGATGACTTTGTAAAACAGTGTGTAATGGACGACGTATTACCACTAGTAATATCATTAAATAGTGATGATTCGTCCTCGGATTTGACAGAGTCAGATACTGACTGTGCTAGTGATTCGGATTAAAAAACATTAGGAATTAAGTATAAAATTGTTTACGTTTTGTAAATATTATTGTATTGTTTTTTTTATTTGTAAGTAATTTAAAACTAACATTTTATTATTTTGTTTTTGTAATTAGCCGCTGTTTTATTTCGCTTTTGTTGTACATAAATTGCGTAACATTTTAATTTTGCTTTTATTTTCAACCCATTTTGAATCATTTGAAATAACGTTTTCATTCACGACAATACATTTTGGGATAATTACAACATTATTTAACATTCTTGGTTAAATAAACACGCGGAATTAGTCGATGGTACTTTTAAAAACCTTTTGAGAGCCACTCATTCAAATATCGAAGCGGACGTTGCAACAAACAACACCAATGGGTGACAGGCCGAGTTGTAAATATTATGCAATATATCTGAATACCAATGAACTTGGTTTGGGGGTAGGACCTACCAGCTTTCGTTTATTACCTCAACGGACTTGCTAAATCGGCGCGATTATATCAACCAATACAAAATAAGAGCCGAATTCTATAATCACAACACACGTTCAGGTAATTACTTACACACAGAACGCTCTAGACTGAACAAATCGCAGAACGTCAGGTTTTCTTGGGCCAAAACTTTATAACGCGTTGCCTAATAATATTAAACTATTAGAATTAAATAAATTCAAAAAGACTGTTCGCACTTACATGAGCAGCCATGCATTTTACAGCATTGATGAATTCTTACAAAGCGAACACAGCTTCTAATGAACTTCTACCCAGTCGTAATTGTATTGTGATTGATTTATTCTTTTATAATATTTATTTGTACATCTCGTAAACGTGCTTAAATCTTTTAACTATTGATTTGTATGGATCTTTTATAATAATTATTTGTATATATTTTGTTAACTTATTTCAACATTTAACTTGTAGTTGTATCTTTTATTCCCCATTCTGACCTGTGCAAAACACTTTGTTTATTGGCATCAATAAATTTATTATCAATAAATTTATTTATTTAAGAAACTTTTTCGTGAAACTTTTGGAATATAATAAAATTGCAAATTTTGTAAGTTGAAGATAAAATTGTGCAACTTTCCACTATAGTTTTTCTGAAGCTATGCATTGTTAGATCTTGATGACTCTTACGTCAAAATTTGCCTATGTGAATCGCCTTTTAAAACTATTTAAAATGTTTTTCTGTAAAACTTTTGGAATATAGCGAAATTGTGAATTTTGTAAGTTGAAGATAAAATTGTGCACTCAACCTTCCATTTTAGTTTTTTTCTGAAGCTGTGTGTTATTAGATCTTGATGACTCTGACGTTAACATTTTTCCTACGTGCATTGCCTTTTAAAACTATTTAAGAAACTTAACTGTAAAGTTTAGGAACATAGTGGAACTGTGAATTTTGTAAGTTGAAGATAAAATTGTGCACGTTTACCTATGTGCATCGTCTTTCAAGAATATTTAAGAAACCTTTTTGTAAAACTTTTGGAATATAGTGAAATTGTGAATTTTGTCGGAGATAAAATTATGCACATAAACCTTCCACTTTAGTTTTTTCTAAAGCTTTGGGCTGTTAGAGCTTGATGACTCAGACATCTAAATTTACCCACAACCTCTTTCAAAACTAAAGACAGTTTTGTTTATAAAACTTTTGGATTATACCTAGTAAAATTTGTTGAAAAATTAAAAATATGCACACAAACCTTTCACTTTATGTTGTTACATTTAGATTACACAACCAAATCTTTTAAATCCATTTGGAAAATCATTCAAGAGGCGTTCTGTACTTTTAGATAAGATGACAAAATTAATGACAAAATTAATTTTCGGATTTTTCTCGATAGCTCTTAATCGAATGCGCATATTTAGAAAATTCTTTCACAAATAAACAGAAAATATCGCAAATATATGGATAAGCGGGAAAAATGAAGATACATGTTCGATTTTTTGAGCATTTTCTCAAGCGAATGGGTAAACTTAAGAACTGTATCAAGAAGATATAGATAAGGGCAAAAAAGGTAAAAACATAATAATCGGCATTCAATTGTTTTCCGAATGAGCTCTAGATCGGGTAACCGGTCTTCGAAATTCTTCCAATATTATATTGCAATTATTGCAAATATATGGTGGAGCACCGAAATTTTGAAATTAAACTAAATTGAATTTGAAAACTTTAAACTATAAAACTAAACCCTAAAATATGTAATATTCGGTTCGAACTGAAAACAAGATCATTTATTTCTTTACATCTGTACTTTCACTAATCACCTCCAACTCAGGTATAAAACTCGTTCAAACCTTCCATAATCTCCTCAGTCATTTACGACTTCCTCACGTTCAAGATCACCTACACGTAAGTGTATTTTATTATTTAACATTTAATTTAAATGCGAAGCTGCACTGATGAGAGATAAATCTCGAAACGCGTCTGCAGATGACTTTTTACTTAATTTTTACATATTTTAGGGTTTAGTTTTATAGTTTAAAGTTTTCAAATGCAATTTAGTTTAATTTTCAAGTTAGTCCTGT
Organism: Ocypus olens; assembly: GCA_910593695.2. NCBI lineage: Eukaryota > Metazoa > Arthropoda > Insecta > Coleoptera > Staphylinidae > Ocypus > Ocypus olens. Next base: position 29,928,837 of record OU343061.1, on the reverse strand, counting down.
GGGTCTTAATCTTAAACCAATGTTATTTCGCTAGTAGTACTAGTAATAACATGCAAATTTCTTTTTGTATCATTCAATATCCGACGTGGCACTAGCCAGGGAAGTAGTTGTTTCAGTAAGTTATTTGTTTATAGTCTTAGTAAGACTTAATTTTGCTTGCAGAGTTACGAACAGGTTGAATATTTATATATTCAGGCTACATTTCGTTGTATTGAGATTATTTATATTTTTAGTATAATCGCAAGTGGCAGTTTGGCCGCCTTCGTGCATTTGAACTATCGCGACCCCCCCTTCGGTACCCGGCGCTGAGTGCATCCTATGCGGTTGTCATGAAGACGCGTTAACATTTCTGTCTTAGGGCTGATTTTACATGCATGGAATGAAGCTCCAATTCTTGGTTTGATTTCATCTTTGTTCGATGCATGCCTTGCGTTACGCGTCGAACAAAGATGCAATCAATTTGACCCTTGAATTATTCCATGCATGTAAAACCGGGCCCTAAACTCCTCTACTCCACTGTATTTGTGAAACTGAGCTTGCTACTTCAGAGAATCTAATTAATTATACCCCGATGGTGAATGATACCGGTCATTCATATAATTTCAATCCCGGACTTTAATTGTACCTTGATGATGAATGACCGTTTCATACATCCCACACTTTTCTATAATTTACTTCTATCCATTTCGGACTCAAGCTTTGGCATTTCCACGTCCGCTCTTTTTTCCACACAACGACTTTTAAGGAAATCTCCGAATCTCTGCAAATTCGCAGAGGGACCGACACTCGAGTGGCTAATTTATGGGGGCATTTAATTCTTAATAGGTCTCTATTGTGTCGTCTCCTCGCGGGGACCCAGTGGCGGCGGTAAGCCGGAAGGCATAAACTTGTCGAGGAGTGAAATACCGCCGTCCCCACAGGAACCGCCTTTTTATTCACTTCGAACAAATTGTTACAATAGGAAGGACTCCTTTTGCATTCTTAAAAAAAACGAGGGCAATTTCAGGTCGTACCGATTAAGATTAAAAACGGGTTGGTTAAGTAAACCCGCCCTTTAACAGTTGTTTAATACGAATATAAAGGGCGAGATTTTATTGCTTCGAATAAAGGTGAATATTAGGTAAATAAAGATTTTTCATTGTAAATCCGTTCTGGATTTATTCCGATTCTAGCAAGATCATATTTGTACCCTTCTTTGTTTGACAATTTCGAAAGCTAAGTAAGGATTCATTTCTATAATTCTATAGTCATCTCCAGATTCTATCAATATCAATTCTATGTTATACCTTTCCAAACCAAGACAATTTTGGAAAAACCATAGACACCCTCGATGTACAGGAGCTTTCTGGTATACAGACTGCTCTAAAACAGGCAAGGTAACGCTGGAGTTTATGGATAAGCCCCGGAATGCAACATGTATGCATCACTGGAGAAGCACGTAATTATAGTCCAAGCAGAAATACATGCAATAGCGGCCTGCACTCGTCAGATTACAAGAAACTATCATAATAGGATCATCCATATATTCACGGACAGCTAGACTGCTATACCAGCAGTCTCATGCCAAACCATCAAATCCATAATGGTTTGAGACTGCATCCAAGACCCTGGACAACCTTAGCTTGGGTCATAAAGAGATACAAAGCAACGAAAAGGCAGGTGCCTTAGACCTTCATGGCGCATCATCAGCAACAACCTATACTGGGAATGAATCGACCATAGGAATTACCAAGAGTGCAGCAGGTGAAAATATAACTGACAAGAGGAGGATCAGATGTGTGACTCACCGATTTGATCCATCTTTGGCACACGTGTAGGTCACGACTAGGAGTGTAACAGATGCTAGTAATAGGGCGCACTATTCAGACAAAAATACAAGACACAATGGAACCAAATAAAAAGACACCAGCAAAGCAAACGAATGATGAAGACAATATCTCATTCTTTAACAACGATCACAATGCAGCTAACTAGGAAACAGATCAACATTGTGACTGGACTAGTTGCAGAATATTGTGCCTTGCGAAAGCACTTGACAAAAATGGGATTATGGGCAGAAGAACCCATATGCAGGTTCACCACAACAAAATTGTCGCTCTTTTTATATTTTTTTTTATAATTAGTTCTATTTTATTTTATTGGTAATTTTTAGTTTTCTGCTGAGAATGGGCTCGTAGCCCGAAACTAGTTCAGAAAATAAAATATTTTTATACTGGACGTACGTTTGTCCAACACACTCCCCTTATATAGGGTGTCCCACGAAAAAGTTGCATTTTAAAATTCGTATAAAAAAAGACGGGTGGATATTTTGCAATTATTATTTTTTTATTGAATAGCCCCAACATTGCAGTTTAATGGTGAAAGACCACTTCATTCATGTGGCTGCCCCGGCTGGCTTTGCAGTAGCCCATTCTGTCGACCCAATTTTTCATGACATTTTCGATGGTGTGGCCCTCAATGGCTGCAATGGCGACTTCAATCTCGTGCTTTAGGTCGTCAATCGTCTCTGGATGGTTGCACTTATCTTTGACGGCTCCCCACAAAAAAAAGTCCAACGGGGTCAAATCGCAGCTGCGAGGCGGCCAGTTGACATCGCCGTTTCGGCTAATTATGCGATTTTCGAACGTACCGCGCAAAAGTTCAACTGTAACGTTGGCTGTGTGGCACGTGGCGCCGTCCTGCTGGAACCAAATGCCGCCGATGTCTTCCTCTTCCATTTGGGGAAAGAAAACAAATTCCAACATGCCGCGATAGCGCTCACCATTGACGGTTACGGCGGCTGCTGCTTCGTTTTCGAAGAAAAATGGACCAATGATGCCGCCGGACCACATACCGCACCAAACAGTCACTCGTTATGGGTGCAGTGACTTTTCCATGATTACGTGTGGATTTCTGAGCCCTAAATGCGGCAGTTTTCCTTATTGACATAACCACCGAGGTGGAAATGAGCTTCATCTGAAAAGATGATTTTTCGATAAAAATGCTCATTGGGCGAACCGAAATCGCATCGGATGGTCGTGCGGCTTCAGCTCTTGCACCAATTGAATTTTTTACAGCTTCAAACCGAGGTCTTTCGTCAAAATTCTTTGAAGGGACGTGCGAGAAATGTTCAATTCCTGCGAGCGGGTCGAGTTGATGTTGATGAATTGTCACTCACACTTTCGGCAACAGCAGCAATATTTTCGATTGAGCCACATTCACGCACATGCTTCAAAAATGTATTCACAAACTGCTTTATTTTTCCCGAATTTTGTGCGCATTTTTCTTGCAGTTTCGGTTGAAGACTCACCATTTTGGAAGTAAGTTTTCAATATTTCAATATAATGTGGACAAGGTGGGAAAGTTTGCTTTACACTTGTGTACACCTCACGGTCTTCGAGCTCCGATCTTCGGAATATCTCTTCGTTTCTGACTGTCGGCTCAGAATATTTTGAACATTCGTCGTAGTGCCCACACTTCGAAAGCAACACACCACTTGCTGTAAAGTCCACCTCTAATAATCCTGTATTACCATTTAGTTACTGTTATGTACAAATAATAACAGAGATTATTATGTGAATGTAAATGCATTGTACCCTGCGTTCAACATTGTTTGATAGGCATATGAATTTGGCGCGTTGTTTTTCATATTGCAATGTTGGTACCTTGCGTGCGAGAGTGTCAAATCGATTATTAGCGCCCGCAGAATTAACTGTCAGTGCGATCGTGTGTCCGTGTGCTTTATAGATATTTACTTTTACATTTACGTTTTATACCATGTCATTTTACTGCAGATATTTTATTAGTAAGTTAAAAAATAACCCCATTAACACATGCAAATCTTAATTATGAAATGTGATTTTAGGTTAAGAATGCCGTTCGAAGATCACCAGAACAGGTTTATCCTTGAAGCATATTTTCGAACAGGTACACGCAACGCAGAAGGGAGTTGGAATTATCCTCCTTATCCTCGCCGAGTGTAGTATTGCAATTGGTTTAACGAGTTCCTGAATGATGACGATTTGTTAGATTTAACGTTCTACAGTGACGAAGCTTGGTTTCACCTTAGCGGCTATGTGAACTCGCAAAACCATAGAGTGTGGGCTGCAGAAAACCCTCATATATTTTTTGAGGTTCCGTTACATCTTCAGAAGGTTGGTGTATGGCTGGCAATGTCCCGAAGGACAATCTATGGCCCTATTTTTTTAATGACAATATTAACGCAGCTCGCTATCGGGAATTACTCTTGAATCCTTTAATCGAACAACTTCATGATGATGAATTGCAGCAAGGATACTTTCAGCAGGACGGAGCTACTGCGCATACTGCAAATACAACGTTAAATCACCTGCGGCAGTTCTTCGGAGATAGGTTAATTAGCAAAGATCTATGGCCACTTCGCTCACCAGATTTGACACCGCTGGACTATTTTATGTTTAAAAAATATAATGTATACTGATCGACTCCACACTTAACAAGAACTGCGTAATACAATACCAGAAGCGGTGCACAATGTTACACCTGAAATTTTACAAAATGTCTTCAACAACATGAAACGCCGGGTAAATTTGTATTTGGATCAAAATGGGCAACACTTTGAACATCTGTTATAGTTTAGTTAAAAATAAATTCCCTAATAGTCCTGCCACTGGTAAGTTCCTACATTAAAAGATTTTTTTAGGAGCGCGAAATCCAAACAGCTATCAAACAATAACGAACACAGTGTAGTAAATGCATTCAATATTCAGGTAATGAGTGAAAGAATAGGGGCATTTCAAATTTTTACCCAATAGAGCAGATAGTTATATTCTGAGTGAGCAGAAAGATTTATGACGTGTTTATTCACAAAAAGAAGAGATACAGACAGGACAAGTTCCAAATATAGTATCTACAGTACAAAATCAAAGATAATAATAATATTGTAGCAAACTTACTAAATATATACATATATACATACATACATGCTCACTCACATAGATATTTACATTCACACAAATATATGTACATACGTACATACACACACGCGCGCGCTCATACAGACAAACATACACGCAGGCAGTCGCATACAGACCCATACAAACAGACACAAACACACACATATACAAACAAAATATCTAATATAAATAAAAAGTAAACACAAAAATATAAAATAAAATAAAATAAAAACAAGTCTATCAATACACAGTAATGTTTCGTTTAAGTTTTCGTTTGAACTGATTTTTGTTGAAAGCAAAAATATCATGGTTACTGAATAGTAAATTATAAGTGTTTATCATGCGAGGTATAGGTGCATTTTTCATAGAGCTGGTGTTAAATCTCTGTTCGCTAAACGTAGTAATAAGTCGAGTATTATGAGCAGGAACTTTAAGGTTGAGTTGTGACAAAAGAGAAGGTGTTTCGGTGTAAGAATTGATAATCTTATGAAGAAAAATAACATCAGCCATTTGACGACGATGCACTAAATGAGGAATTCCGGTCTTTTCGCACAACTCTAAATAGTTCTCAGCTTCCAAATTGAATTTTCTATTTAGAAATCTTAGAAATCGTCTGTGTACAGATTCTAATCTATTTATATATACTACGTATTGAGGGTTCCAGATAACACTACAATAATTTAAAACGCTGTAGACATATATAGGAGCATAATATAGGAGCTTTAAGGATGAAATCTGTTTAAAGTCGCGTGAAGATCTGATTAGAAACCCGAGTGTCTTATTTGTGTTGCAAGATATAAAGTGCAGATGCTGATTAAATAATAATTTGCTGTCAAATATAACGCCAAGATCCTTTATATGCAACACACTTTTGATGTTATAGTTACCAAATGCATATTGAAAATTGAATGTCGTTCTATTTCTAGAAAAAGTAATTTTGGAACATTTTTCGAAATTTAGATGAAGTCTGTTTACAGTGCAATATTCCTCAAAACACAAAAGATCTTCTTGCATATGCAGACAATCAGCTATAGAATTTATTTCCATAAACAGTTTTAGGTCATCAGCGTAGAGTAGAAATTTGCAATATCTAAAGCAGTGTGCTATATCGTTTAAATAAATGATAAAGAGCAGTGGACCCAGATGACAGCCCTGGGCAACACCTGAGGTTAGGACTACCTCTGAAGAGAGGTATCCCCCAATATTTACTAACTGTGACCTGTTTGAAATGTACGAGGCTAACCAGCGTATTAAGTCTCCATTTATTCCTATTGAAGATAGCTTGTTAATTAATATGTTATGGTCAATCTTGTCGAATGCCTTGCTAAAGTCAGTGTATACGGAATCGACCTGTTTTCTGTTATCCAACGATCTAGAAATATGTTCAAGGTAAGTTACTAAATTTGTTTCGACTGATCGACCCGAAAAGAAACCGTGTTTTTCATCAATTATTTGATTTTTTACTTGAAAAAATATTATTTCAAATATTATTAATTCAAAGACTTTAGGGATGCATGACAAAATAGACACAGGGCGATAATTAGTTGCGACATTTCTGTCGCCAGACTTAAAAACGGGAACGACAGAAGCTTTTTTCCAATATTTAGGAAATACACCTTCACTTATGGATCTATTAAAGAGAATTGTTAGTGGTACAGCTATAGTTGAGGAACAGTTATGCAAAAACAGAGGTGGAATTCCATCTGGGCCAGGCCCCTTGGATAAATCCAAATTATTGAGTACTTTTAAATATACAGATTCCAATATTGTAATCTGACTTGATGTCATATGATCTTCGCTTACGTTTATCGTGAGTCTACCATTTATAAATACAGATTTAAAATAATCCGAAAAGAGTTCAGAGATATCATCGCCATTACAAGCAGTTTTATTATGAAATTTCATTGAATTAGGTATGTCAGAACTGGTACGTCTGTTACGTATAAATTTCCAAAAATGTTTAGGACTAGTTTTGCTATTATTCTCAATATTGTTGACATATTGCTCATAATCTCGACGAATGTTTGCTTTAGAAATACCTCTGAGTATACTAAACGTTAAATAATCTAGATCATGTGAGTATTTTTTCTATGATATTTTTGCTTTTCTTTAATTGATTTAATGGTGTCTTTAGAAAACCAACAGGGATACGTAGTATTCAGACGACGAAACGGGGTGTGTTTCTTAATAGCATCAAAAACAATATTGTAAAACATATCTACGGCACGTTCAATATGGGCGGTATTCAGTACGGACCAATCAGTATTTCTAAGAACATCATTAATTTTTACATAATCCGCCTTATTGTACATGTAACAGTGATTCCTACACGACTTAAGGTTAGATGAACTAGCGAATTTTACTATAAATTCTAATGGAGGGTGATGTTGATCTACAGACAAGAGTGGTAGTTGACATGATGCAATATTAGAAGCTAGACCTTCACTACAAAGAACCAAGTCCAATATACGTTGATTAGAATTGAGAATGTTGTTAATCTGCTGGAGACCACAATAGGAGATTGTATCAATAAACACTGCACTGCTATTGTTGTAACTTGTTCGCTTTAACGCACCGCCTAGTTGATTTGACCACTTCACGTCAGGGAAGTTGAAATCGCCGAGTATTAAGAATTGGTCATCACTATGTGTATCTATAATAGAACATAACTTATCCAGGAAAGGAGACGCATCATAATCCGGTGGTAAGTATACACAGCAGATATGTAATTTGTTTCTATCTTCTCCTGTTATTGTCACCCATAAATCTTCTGATCCGGTTATCCACGTATCTTGCTCCATTACATGTTGATGATTTTTTACTGCAATGAGGACCCCACCGCCATCTTTCTTGGTTGATGCACTAGTTTCGAGGTCACGACGGAAAATAAAATAATCATTGTAGAATAATTCGCTCGATAGAACTGAAGAGTTGAGCCATGTCTCAGTAAGACATATAATATCGTAATCAATGTTCAAAGAGTTTTTATAAAATTCTTGGGTGTTCGAACGCATACCACGGACATTTTGGTAATATATTGAAGTTGCGTTAGCCATTATTGCTTATAAATATATTAATTATTGTAAACAGAATAGATTTAAAAATACAGTAGCTCCTCTAAGTCGTCCTCACTGCGCACCCTGATAATTTTATCACTAGGATCTTTCCTAGCATAGATTTTGCCATTTTTATGCCACTCAAACGAGTAGCCATTGTTTTTAAGAACAAGTGACTTTTTAAACAGCGCTTGAGTATTTTTATTTAAATCTTCATTAATGTAAATATTACGATCGATGTCAGTATTCATTTTACACTGCTTACTATTTATTTTACCCATCCGTATTCGTTTAGATAATATTTCGGATTTCTTGGCCACATCGTGTAATTTTAACAGCACAAGGGGTTCCTTTTTGGTATTGATTTTAGTAATGCTAGCGATGTCATTCTCAGAGACATCAGCTTGAATATAATGGAAAACCTGCATTATATTTTGTTTAATTTTAGTTTCATCGTCACTCATGCTCGAACAAAGACCTGTTATGACCAAATTATTTATTTTCGCCTTATTTTCATTCACATTAATTATATTTTTTGATGTAATATATCCGTCTTCATTTTGTTGATTTCCTTTTTATTTTCATTGATGACGTTCGAGAGAACTTGGTTTTTAATTTTGTGCTCTTCGTACATTTTATTTATAAACTCCATGGACTCTTGTATTTTCAAAATTTCTGATTTAATTTCTGATTTGAACTCATTTAATTCATATTTGATTTCACTTATTATTTGTTTTATCATTGTTGAAACATTTTCCTTAGTAAGAATTTGATTGTCGAGGTCCGAGTCCGAACAGCCTTCACACTTACATCCAGTTTTTGCCTTTTGCATAACCTTAACATCCATTTCTGTTAAATTATAACATTCGGGATGGTTAAATCTTTTGCATATTCCACATTGAAGCTTAAACGACGATTTTGTTATTGTTTCCTTGCAAAATGCGCATTTCACTGATTTACTCTGTGACATGATTGTTATTGAGTTTGTTTTAAAAAATATAACAATAAACAGAGAGTAAATATTAAAGAGGAATTATTATTAAAACCTCGGAAAAATATGTGAGCGTGTTGGCAAAACAGGCGATTTCGCGGACAGAAAATATCAACCCCAAAAAGTCTGCTATTTCGGATCACACGAGATTTTTTCGCATCGAAAAGTATGTATCCACATTAGCACTTGCTACAATAAAAGTCTAATTACTCGCCATATAGTATTCGGACAACAACAAGATTTACACAAAACTGTCACCCGCACTTTGCGTAACGCGACTGTATAGTTTGAGTTTAATATTGAGCACTATTATCGAACTTATGATTGGTTTTACATGGAGCACACGAGCACGTGTTTATTGCTCTACTCTAATATAATTAATTACCACCAAACATCTTCGATGACACTTAACCGTGTTACACTCGACACAAGTGTGGACCAACTTATGAATTCAATAAATTCAAATACCAATAAAAGTATTTAAGAGAAGAAAAAAAAATCAAATGGTTCAGGGCGTGAGTGAATTTTCGAGCCACTAAGTTGGGGCGCCACTTGTTGAGTGTAACAAGTGGCGCCCAATCTAGTGGCTCGAAAATTCACTCACGCCCTGAACAATTTTAATTTTTTTTTTCTTAAATACTTTTATTGGTGTATTATTTAACTCATAAGTTGGTCCACACTTGTGTCGAGTGTAACAAGTGGCGCCCAATCTAGTGGCCCGAAAATTGACTCACGCCCTGAACCACTTTAATTTTTTTTCTTAAATACTTTTATTGGTATTTGAATTTATTTAATTCATAAGTTGGTCCACACTTGTGTCGAGTGTAACAAGTGGCGCCCCAACTTAGTGGCCGTTTATACCCGCGCCCTGATCAATTTTCCTCCAGTTTTTTTTTAAATTTTTTTTTATTCAATTCAATTTTAGTCACTCCTACATTTTTTTTTCTCATGTGTTAAATTTATTATCTAGTGTTTTGTTATCAGTGTAAATTTCTTGATTTTGCTGTCGCTACACCTTTCATCTCTCGCTGATTTGTGTTTTGCGCTATTGATTTGTTGTTGTGTGTTCTTTGTTAGTTTAATGTTCAGTTAGTTTAATTAGTTCCTAGTTCTGTACGTTTCGTAAGTTAGTTTCATTTTTCTTTAGCCTTAATTTTTTTTTATTATTACCTTCGTTTTTTTGTTTTTTTAAATAGGTAGTTTAGTTTTTTTCTCACGTTTAATTCTGTTTATTTAGTTATTATCGTCTAATTGTTAGTGTTAGTTTTAAGTTGAGGTTTTGTGTTTTCGGGTTTGATTTCCGGTCGCCCGTAGTTTTTACTTATATTTCGTGCTTTTCTTTTGTAGTTTTTTTTTAATTGGAATTTTTTTTTTAAATTTGGGAATATTTTTTTTAAATTTTTTTAAATTTTTTTTTTTGTTGTAATTTTTTTTTCTCCTTGGTTTTCTTTTATTGTTCTTTTCTTCAATCAACATTGAATCCTAAAGATTCTCGACGGGGCCGTGCTCAATTAGAATAATCTTCAGATCACAAAATACAGTGGCGTACCGCTTAACGTGGCAGATTCCTTCTAGTTGAATTTTAATTTTTTTTCCGTTTTGTTTCTTTTGTTTAATCAGCTGGGCTGATAGCAATTCGACCACGATCGTCGATTACACCGTAGGCTAACGCATTATATATATATTTTTTGTTGTTTTGTTTGTTTGTGGTTTCGCGTCCTTGATTTGTTAAGGTTAGGTATTTCGACACCAGCCACAAATATGTCGGTCCATACCTGCGAACCACGCCCCGAAACAACACGCTCGCACCGTGGCTTGGCACTGGAGGATGCCGATCTTTTTCCCGCGCCACCGAGGACGTCCAGCCAGTTTTCGTTTCGTTCTTTAGACCGCCAAACTGACGAGAGAGCACTGGCCGAAAGCCTTGAGGAGGGAAGACGATCCACAGCCTCCCTCACCGAAGAGCTCCGCGTACGGGTCGAACAATCGGACTGGAATGCCGCCGCCGCCCTCTCCGAACAACTCCGCATACGGGCCGAGGATGCCAAGAGGGAGCAACAGGCACTCGGCGCCTTAAGGCGCGAAACCCGAGAACGGGAGTACGAGCGGGAAGAGTTCTTCCGCCGGGAACAGGAATTCCAGCGGGGGCAGGACGAGCTTCTCCATCAGAGAATAGAGCTCCAACGAGAACGAGAACAACGCCGTCGTCACGAGGAGGAGAACCAAGCCCTCAAACAACAGCTTCTGCGGCGGAACGAGGATGCCCGTGATATGGAGCAGAGGCTCGAAGGTTATCAACGCGAACTCCAGCGTGAGAGGGACGATTACCATCGTCGCCAACTAGAGCGTGGTAGAGCAGACTTTCAGGCCGAGGATGAGAGTCGTCGTTCCCCGCCGAGGCGTCAAGAGGACTACATGCCGGCAACGCATACCACGCATACGAGGTACCGCACCCAGTCAATCCACAACGAGCCATCCTGGGAAGCTCGTCAGCGCGGAGAGAACCGGAGATCACCCTCTCCAGGAATTGCCATTAAAGCTAACCGGCAGATGTTGGAACTTCTCCGGGAGGTAAAAAGGTCCGATGTCGCGGTCCAGCCGACCTTTTCCGAGAGGAATCCCCGACGATTCATCCAGGCATTGGAGGATGAATTTAAGGGCCTTCACCTGTCGGACGAAGCAAAGAATCGCCGTGCTCTAGCGCGGATGGACGACGCCGCCAAGGCAAAATACGGAGGCTACTTTGCCGAAGACGTGCCTTGGGGTCAAGCGAGGCACTTGCTGATAAGTTCCGTGGATCCGGACTCGGTCGCCCACGATGAGGTTTTGGAGCTGCTCTCCGTGGAACAAGGCACAACTCCACCAGGAATTTTTGCCCTGCAAAAACAGCTTCTCTTTATTAAACATGGACACGGCAGGTCAGAAGAATTCCAGACGAAAGCGATGTGGCGCCTTGCATCTCCGACCCTCTGACAAGCCTTATTCTTTAGGCCCACCACGGTATCGGACTTCGTAGAGAAGGCTGCCCAACTCTCAGCCGCGTCTCTGGATCCACTCCCCAAAGTCACATCGCAAGCTCTGCCCGCCCGCTACCAGCCGCTGCAACTCCGCCAACAGCAGCATCAGCCCCAATCAGCCAACCAGCCACCCCGGAACCAGAGACCATGGCAAGCAAATGGCTACCGCCGGGATAACATAAATGAGGGCCAGACGCAGCGCCAACGCCCACCACCCCGTGACAATGACCAGGGCAGACGTAGCCCGAATCCTCGAGACAACGGAAACCGCCCCCAGTCACCGCGACGGAAACCACCGCAGCACGCCGAGGATAGTCGTGATCAGGATTGTCGTCCTGGAAACGGACCGCACCCATCCCAGCAGCAAACTCGCATGCCGCCTCCCCGTCAGCAATCTCCACGACGTGGCCCAATGCAGCCACCGAAGTGCCAGGTGTGCCGCCAAGGTAGGCATTGGAACAGAGAGTGCCCAAATGCTTCGGGAAACGGCCCGCAGCGGCAGATTTGAGGCTGAGCCCCGCCGCCCTTTCTGCCGCCTCTAACAAACATCCCCCGCAACAACACCGAATCGACCAAGGACCGCGTCAAAACCATCTTAGCAGAACCCCACCACAGATAAACGCTTTTACAGTGCCACCCCCATGAACGCTTTTACAGTGCCACCTCCTACGAACGTTTTCATAGTGCCGCCCACAACGAACTTTTTTGAGTGCAGTATTCCTCACCGCGAAGCAAGTAATACTCCAGTCAAGAACCCCGTTTGCGCGACGTCCTCACCCGCCGCGACATTAGCGATGCAGCCACTCGTCCTTGATGGCCGGACGCTTACTTGCCTCCTCGATCTTGGAGCCGGGCAGAACTACATCCGCCCAGGAATTGGTACCCTCATCGCCCCGCTCAAGCTCAGGACCAACCTCGCGGGCCAGAACTCTACGGCCGACGTTACCGGTCTCGCTCGACTGACGCTTCGTTTTTTTTTGACGCTTCAGTGCCGTGATCCCTGCTCACAAATAGACACTCTCGAACTGCCGGGCCTTGTGACCCCGGACAATATTAAGTGACCCCTATACGTGACAGACACTTTCTAACCGCCGGACGTTGTGACCCCGGATAGTGCTAATAATTAGGATAAATGTACATAAACAATTTCACTTGTAAATAGACATTTTTTTTTTGATTCGTGTTCCACTCTACGGGATAAGAGTGCCACCCGGATATCCTGTGACGCCAGTTGGCGAAGTTCCATTCGCCATCGAGGAATACTCCGACGATGTTCGTCGGTTTTTCCAGGCTGGGAAAAAATAAGGCAAACGTCTCCAAACACAAGGCGTCGAGACAACCTACGGCCTTCCAGCCCGGCTGACAATGGGCAGCCTCCACAACACCACTAAACCCATTGTGGCGCCCAAAAATCCATTCCGGCCATGCCTGTGCACCTGGTTGGCAGACCAACCACACCGGAATTGGAACAACAGATAATTTCCCTGACATGAAGCAGCCAGTACTGTTTCCCGGGAAATTACCGTACCCAGTGGTACGATCTCCAGAATGCGTGAGGTACTATTCCACGCCAACGGCAGCCCATCCAGAAGGAATGGGATCGCTACCCTGTAACGTCCCACGCAGCGGGATGTAGCCAGTGCTTCCTTCCAGGACGGCGGAAAGAGCAGGGCCACCCATCAGCCTCCCAACAGAAGCACCCCACGCAGCGGAAGGTTGCCAGTGCAGTCTTCCAGGGTGACAGGAGCTCCTGAGGAGCCCAGCAACAGACAGCCAGTGCTGTCACAATGGAGCAGTGCCGCTCCCAGAGGAGCATGGATCCGGTGTGGGGATTCCCGAATCTCGCCCATACCAGCACAGCGCAAGGATCCACTGTTCCAATTTACATACTTTGGTAAACTTTGCCATTTTATTTTCTTTCTATAGTCAATGTATGTCGTTGTGTATATTCCGCGAATCTAGATGGAATGCGAACGTCACTCATTTTTACGGGGCCAAATGTTATCGGGGTCTATTGCGGACCTCGATACAATTTTTATAATCAATTAATTTCAAACCGCGCGCTATTTTCAATTCATTTTTCTTCCTTATTATTTCAGTTTTCATTTCATAATCATTGTTTTTTTTCCAAAATGAGTTACGTTCGTAACACATACATTGACGCAACGTATTTTATTTTATGTAAATAATAGGATGTATGTTAATTCTAAGCTTCGTAAGGTTAGGGAATTAAGGGCATATGAGTAAGTCTTTCGTGAGGATCTGCTACCTGGCTAATTTATGCGCACCCACGTACGGGCCGACGGATGAGCGCTCGGTGACCTTGCGAACGCGGCCCGAACAGCTTAGAGTTTAGGGACGTAGAAACCCTGCCTCGCTAAACAAAAGCGCCGGGGCCAGATTTGCAAAAATGTTCAGCCCACATGCCATTACTAGCCGTTGTCCAAATTCCGAAGAATGGAATATTTTTGGGCAGTAATTTGGGCAATAAACATTAAAAGCGTTTTGCTAAAAATGTGTTCAACATCTAAATACCAATAAAACGATTTGTAAATGCGAGGTCCTTTGTCTAAATTCGGAAAACGAAGACAAAGGAGCCTTCGCTTCTTTCAAACCGAAAAATCCAGATCGTTTTATGGCCGTAATAAAGAGGCCCAGACTGATGATACATCGGAAAGCTTAATTCGCGAATTACGCCACGGATCGACTCGCGATCTCAGCGAAGTGGCGTAATTCATACAGGCCACGTAATTACGCGTCGAACCACACCAAACACGTGGGTCATTCGCATACGGGTAGTAGATTGCCACGGATCATGAGGGGCGATGCTCATATGTTCTTACAAGTAGTTGTACATATACGTAGTTAGCTTTGGATAGGTTAGATCCTTCAGATTCAGAAACACGTAGAATAAGTTAGAAATTTAGTAAATTTAATACTCCTGGCGACACCTAATAGAGGGTGGAAGAACCAAGTACGTACCCCTACCACTTGGTTCGACCACCCCCCCGATCACCCTACAACGTTTTTCAAAAATATGTAGGAAGACAGTTCATTTTGTCCTTCGAGAAGAACAAGTCGTGTTTTTTCTACTTCGTCGCGCAGCTGCCAGTGCAGCCAGTCAGTTTTTTAATTTGGCCAGTGCCAATTTTTTTTTTGTGACAGTTCATTTTGTTCTTCGAGAACAACAAGTCGTGTTTTTTTCTACTTCGTCGCGCAGCTGCCAGTGCAGCCAGTCAGTTTCTTAATTTGGCCAGTGCCAATTTTTTCATTATTAATTTCGTTATTTTTTTGTTATTCAGTTTGTGTTATTTTGTTGTTTGTAATATTCATAATTCTCTTCATAGTGTGTTTAAATTGTTATTTATTTGTTTTATTGTTATATATATTTTTTTTTTGATTAATATAAGTTAAATTTCACAATAGTTTTTTGTTTAAATTCTTTTTTTTTACTCCGGTAATTGTAAGTGCGGAACCGACAGTTAACGAGGTAAGTGGATTTCTTTTTTTTTGTATAATTTAGTTTTTTTCTTTTTTATCTCTTTTTTTTGTGCTCATGCTCTCCGCACATCTGTTGCTAGCACGATAAGTTCACCCGAGGGTTGTACAGTGAGCGTATGCGATATTTTCTTTTTTTGTTTAATTCTATGCGTGTACAATTTGTTTACCACACACCCTCGAGTGTAACAACCGGTCACTCCTTTGTCGTACCGATGTGGCCGATATGAGCCGGTACTGGCGCAGACTGGCAAGATTTACCGGCCCAGAAAAGTGTTTACCCTCGGCCCCTTACACCTGACTATCTTCACTAAACGAATATAATTATTGAAAACCATTTTTATTATTATATTCATTATTTAGTAAAACAGATCACCGCCCTGAGACCCCCCACCCTCTGCCTACCGGGGAAAGTTACTGTTGTCCCGGTGTCCTTATGCCCTATCCCCGTCTGGTTGCCACCAATTTATCAAAACGCACCATTACGTCCTTAATAGCAAGAAACTCTGCGGTGACATCTGTTAACTCGAGTAAAACATGACAAAGTCATCTAAGATTAAATTGACGACACATACATCTGCGGGCGGCGAGGTGCTAACGACTCGGGTAACAGGGTGTGGGCGGTCTCCTGCGGGGTTTTATGAAAAACTTTAAACTTTTTCCACAGAAAGCGATTAGAGATAAATGAAGTTTTCGTGTTCGGGGTGCACCGCGCTGTCATTCCATGATTGTTTAAAACGTCGGTCCGCACCGGGACTTCCCCTTATCCCTCGGCGTCTGTCCCTCTGATAACGAGAAATAAATGCGCTACGATAACATTCGCAAACTTTAACGCACAAGAAAAACAAAACCACCATATTATATAATCCAACAAGTATTTATTTATTTCTTTAACGGTAAAAAAAATAAATAATTATAATATTAAAATACTTATAAATATTAAAATCTGCAATAAATAGATACAATAAAACAATTCAAGACATTACAAAAGAGACTAAAATATAATACACGACGTAAAACCTTAAGCGATTCTGCTAAAATCAAATTTTGGGTTAGGGCATAAATGTATTTACTCGTACTTCTTAGTAAATAACATATTTACTATAGCAGCTTTTACCATTTAGAGTTTTATCATGACCTATTTCCATATACTAGATACATCTTTCATAAACTTTTGTTTCTACAATGTGTCCACGGATAGGGAAAAACGTTTTTATTTATAGGTTTATGAGATGTATTTTCTTGTATATAAACGGCTCTTTGTCTGAAACTATAATTTCAAGCATCAAATATGTGATTCAGTGGCGGATCCATATGGTTTCTAAGGCGAGGCACACTGGAAACGAATATTCAAAAGAAATTAATGGTAAATTGTATAACTCAAAATTAACATTTATTTTTTAAATGCCACTATTGATATGTTCGTAAAGTTCACGATAGATTTAAAAAATCTTGGCTTAAGTTGGGGGCAATTACCCCCTTGAATCCCCACCGCATTTCTAATTTAAAGAGTAAATTGTTTTCGAGTTATACCTTATTGACATTTTTTCTAATAGCTATCCCCTATTTTCTTAATTGATTTAACCAGGGTGCTTAAGGGAATACTTAAGGTACATATATATACTTTGAACCATGGCATAAACATTTTACCATCTTATATAAAAAAATTCGAGAAACTTAAGATTGTAAATTTAAAAAAGACAATTTGTTATTAAGAAAATGGAAATATTAATGAAATATTTGATCTGCCAATCATTTCCTTCTTGACTATGCATCATTTAATACGAGGGTTGGGGCATAAGTCATGGCAACTTTTTTTTTCTTGTAGATATGTGAACGGATCACAAACGTATGTGTTGTATGGAAGTTCTGCAGAATAACAGATGGCTCTGTGATAGCTGACAGTCAGTTGGTGAGTGTCGTGCGAGATGGGAGTAATCCTTGTTGAGCAGCGCGCTTACATCACAATAGCCGTTCTCCGAGGGAGAAATGCGATGGAATGTCATAGTGAATTAGTAGAAGCTCTTGGGAATAATGCCCTACCAT
Organism: Ocypus olens; assembly: GCA_910593695.2. Lineage (NCBI taxonomy): Eukaryota > Metazoa > Arthropoda > Insecta > Coleoptera > Staphylinidae > Ocypus > Ocypus olens. Next base: position 29,911,316 of record OU343061.1, on the reverse strand, counting down.
ATCGTACAGTAGCACGGTGGGTAGGAAAGTTTCAGCAAGGACGTGTGTCAACCAGTGATGAGCAAAATTCGGGACGACCGGTGAGTGTGCGGACCGACTTGTCACGTGCCGTCATCGAGCAGCTCATGGATGAAGACAGACAATGGACGTTACTGGAGTTAGAGAGGGCAAGTGGCATCAAGAAACGCACCGTCCACAGTATATTGCGTACTGAGCTACAGCTACACAAAATCGCTTCGCGGTGGGTACCGCATTCTGTGATGGAAGTTCAAAGATGGGTGCGCTATGCAATATGCTCCGACCACTTTGTATGCTGGAAACAGGACGGCGATCAATTCTTGTCACGAATAATCGCCATCGATGAATTTTGAGCCAGGGCATATGAACCAAAACTGAAACGTCAGTCCGCGGAGTGGTCAAATTCATGGTGATCGTCGCGTATGACGTCAGGGGTGTCATTGTTTGCCACTTTGTTCCTCATGGCAGAACAGTGACCGCACAGTACTACAGGGACTTCCTGGTTCGGCATAAACGTCCGGATCTTGTGGAGAGTGCAATAATCCTGCACGACAATGCAAGACCACATAAAGCAGGGTGTGTACGGCAGCTACTTCGACGTTGGGGATGGGAAGAATTGGAGCACCCACCTTACTCTCCTGACCTTTCGCCCTGTGACTTTGATTTCATTCCCAAGATTAAGGAACCAATACGTGCTAGGCGGTTTGCAATACGAGAGGACATTGCTAATGCTGTGCACCAATAGATGACCCGATTCACACGTGGTGCCGTAATGCTGAGAATGATGGTATTCAGCGCCTCCCACATCGTTGGCAGCGTGTGGTGACAGTAGCAGGGAACTACATTGAAGGTCTTTAGGCCCAGGTTTGTCATGTCAACTTTATGTGTACTGTGATATCATTCTTTTGGACGGTGAAGGCCATATTGCCCTGTATACTACCGTAATAAATTAGTGTGTTACGATAATTTCAGTGCTATTCATTGTCCACACATGTAGTTAAGACCTTGTCCTTTCGTATGTATATGTCACATTTTCCAACCGGACTGGTATCTTCAAGAAAAAAAATAGTTGTCATGACTTTTGCCCCAATCCTCGTATAATTTCATTTGCTTATGACGGGACTGATATGTCAGTTTTTTGTTTGACTTTTACGATTTTATCAAGAGCAGAACGGTATAATTATGAAATTAAAAGTATAGTTGACTTGTGAAAGTTGAAAATAAAAGTTAAAGTTCATGTGAGAATACATCAGCAAAATAATTAGAGGTTTTACTTACACGTCCTTAAAAAACTAATAATTAATGTGCGAAAATCATAAAGCAGTTTGGTAGTGTGTGAAATGATAACCTGCAACTGACAAGAAACGGGAGTTATATGTAAAGTAAGGTTAAAGTAGCTGAGTGAAAAGATTAATAACGAGGATGATTTACTTGGTTTGTGGTGTGTGCGTATTGGAGATGAAGTCTGAAGAGGTATTCGTAAAGGTGAATTTTAAAGTTAGTATTGGATTGATGAGGCTGTTACTTGGTGAAATTCCATAATATATGTGGTAAATAAAACACGTGTGTTGAGAATTTTCACAAATGTTTAATGTCGAAACACTGCGACATACGTTTCGCCACACAGTGGCTTCATCAGGCAGATGATTACACAGCCCCACAAGAATTGGCCCTGAGAGCTTAGGTTGGGCCCTAAACCTAAAAAAGTGGTGATGTGGCCATCATGTTACTTTCTCCGATTTGATGGTATAATAGTTATTTATATTTATATTTTCATGATTCATTTTCAATTTAAATGATATTTTAAATGTACATAAAAATTATGAATGATGAAAATGTTTCTTCAAAAACTAAAAAAATCGCAAAATATGTCATGATTAAAAAGTCCTTCAAAAATATTTCTGGAAAAAACTCTGAAGAAGTCCTAAGAAAAGACCTGATAAAAAGGGCCTGATGAAAAGTCCTGAAAAAAGAGTCCTAAAAAATAAGAGACCTAATAAATACTCCTGATAAAAAGTCCTTAAAAATCCAGAAAACTAAGTCTTCGGAAAAAGTCCAGAAATAAATGCCCCTAAAAAATCCTGAAAAAAATCCCAAACAGAGTCCTCAAAAAAATCACATAGAAAGTCCTGTTAAACTTCCTGAAAAACGTTTAAAAAAAATGTCCCGAAAAAAGTTCTAAAAACGTCATTAAAACAGTTCTGGAGAAAGAACTCCTGAAAAGAGACCTGAAAAAAATCCTGAAAGAAATCCCGATAAACATTCTGAAAAAAGAACCCTGAAAGAAAGTCCTGAAATAAAAAGTTCTAAAAAAGTCCTGAAAAAGGTCATAAAAAACACTCCTGAGAATAAAGTCCCAAAAAAAGAGTCCTAATAAAAAACCCAGAAAAAAAGTCCAAAAAATAGTCTTGAAAAAGTCCAGAAAAACATTCGAAAAAAAGTCTTGAGAAAAAACTTCAGAAATAAATGCCCTTAAAAAAATGCTGAAAAGATACCAAAGAGAGTCCTGCAAAACGTCCTGAGAAAAATGTCCCAAAAAAAGTCCGAAAAAGTTCTAAAAACGTCCCTAAATCAGTCATGAAGAAAGAATTCCTGAAAAGATCTGAAAGATGACTGAAAAAAGAGGTCCTAAAAAAACACTCCTGAAAATACAGTCATGAAAAAGAGTCATAATAAAATGCCTAGAAAAAAAATCCTGAAAATAGTCTGAAAAAAATCTTGAGAAAAATGGCCAGAAATAAATGCCCTTAAAAAAATGCTGAAAAACACCAAAAAGAGTCCTGGACAAATTCCTGGAAAATATTCTGAAAAAGAGTCCTAACGGCCCGGCCCGTTCACACGGCACCGAATCGGCCGTTTTACCGATTCGGTTATTTTGCCGTCTTCTACAGTGACGCATATATTTTAATGTGCGTGTTCACACGATACCGTATACGGTCGACGGTAGTATCGTGTGAACACGCATATTGAAATATATGCGCCACTATAGAAGACGGTAAAATAACCGAATCGGTAAAACGACCGACTCGGTGCCGTGCGAACGTGCCGTAACAGAAAGCCCAGAAAAAAATCCTGAAAAAATAAAGTCTTGAGAAAAAAGTCCAGAAATAAATGTCCTTTAAAAAAAACCCTGCAATAAAACTTTCCGAAAAAGAAGTCTTAAAAAAACACTCCTGAAAATAAAGTCATAAAAAATGTTGATGTGGCCATCATGTTACTTTCTCCGACTTGATGGTATCATTTATATTTACGCTTCCATGGTTTATTTTCAATTTAAATCATATTTTAAGTGTGCATCGAACGTTTCGTAGACTCGGATAAAACTGACGTTTAAAACGTCAAAATTATGAAAGATGGAAAAATGTACTTCACATTCAAAAACTCAATTTACTCAAAAACTAAAGAGATTTCGAAAAAAACTTATTCTTCATAAATTGTTCATTTTAGCATTCTCTACAATTATTATTAACATAAATTTGCTGTAACTATTAGCGTTTCATAATTGTATACCAAAAATGAAAAAAATAATATTTTTTTTTTTCTCGAATAACAATGATTTTATGAAAAATGTTTTCAAACAAAATAATCTCATTTCTTTATTGTCTTCAATATTTGTTTAAACGTTTTTGTGATATTTTTGATATTTAAGAAAATATTGGCAAAAAACAAAAAATAGTTAAGGTAAACACGCACTTCCGGTGTACGAAATTTTACCAAAAGCTTTTCAGTTCTTCGGATTATCAAATAAAACTTATGTTTAAAGTTTCATATCAATTGGTCTATTAGTTTTTGAGATACAGCGCGCACAGACACACACACACACACACACACACACAAATTTTTTTTTTCCAGAAATTGTTGAAATGGCATCTAGGGACCCCAAAACGGATATTTCCGTAAAGAAAAATTTTGAAAAAAAAATCACGATCACAATACTTTCTCGTACTTCGTAACGGAGAAAGTAAAAACCTAAAAATCGCTAAATTTGCCTATTTTTCTAAATAAACGTGAAACAGAGGCCTGATAGGCGAATTTTAATGGTGAATTCAGATTCAGCGGGTGAAAATACTTTTAAAAAAATATTTTTTATTTTTAGATCAGGTTTTTTCCTTGTTTTAGTGCGTAATCACGCATAGGCATAGAAATATCCAAACATGAAGAGGTGACATGTTGGTTGTGACTCGCATCTTGGATACAAACATTTGTGGAGTCCGCAAGATGACCTTGGACTTGGCCTTGAATCCCATTTCATGACCTTGTTGAAGATAAAATTTGTTTGAAGATCAAATTGTTATTTTCTAATATACATTCCCAGTTCCAGCCTCACATTTGTGATGATCGGGTAGGTGCTTGTTGAAAAACAAATTTTTTCCTCTTGTTCTGGTTTCTCTCTTCAGCAACCAGCAAAAGTCAGCCATCATAACTTCATCCCATCTACCCTGATATCTCTCTTCCATCACTCTGATATCTTGGGTGGAACATAAGTTTTTTTTTTTCTTTTTTTTTCAATAACGTCTGTGCCTGTAATCAGGGCACCTCCACGTGGTGACGGTGGGCAACAGATCCACACTGGCAGAGTCCCTGGGTAAACGGCGTTCATGCCGTCATGGCAGGCACAGATGAGCAGTGTCTTACGATGCAGGGATACGGAGTCCGAGTATCGGCATCTGGACAGAGTGGGAAAGTGGGCTCGCCGACGTCGTCATCAGAGGACCGTAGCTCTCCATTGATTGGCTTCTTGGCTGATGGAGAGTATGATACTACAAGGAGAGATACTTCTGGTATTTCACGCTTCCACGAATGCCAGAAGTGTCCATATGTATTTTGCTATATCTGCAGCAAATGTGAAGTGAACTCTTTGAGAAAAAAAAATAGATGAGGAGGAGAAACTACTTTATCAGGATTGTTTCGATCGCAGATTACTCCACCAGGAAACAACATGGGTTCCTCATATAATTTGTAACTCCTGTAGACTAATGTAGTATCGTTCAAAGAATCCTAAATATCTGAAATATCTCAAATTTTCTATACCAACCATATGGAAGAAGCCAATGCTCATGAGAGACTGTTACTTCTGTATGAATGACGTCAATGGAATCACCGCAAAACATAAGAAATCTATCTCGTACATCAATGTGTCTTCATTTATAAGACCAATTGTAATAGATGCAAAATTACGTGTAACTGATACAATCGTAAGAGAAGATAATTTCTTGATAGAAATTGACAACCAATCTGAAAAAAGTAGCAGTGGCAGCCATGATCCCTATGAAGATGACGACAAAAAAGATGTTCATCTTCCATATAATACCGCATCAAAAATTCCATTGTTACTTTCACAACCAGTTCTAAATGATTTTGTTAGGGGTATAGGATTGCCAAAAGATAGAGCAGAAATCGTTGCTTCATTTCTGAAGAGAAGGAACTTCCTGGAGCCGAAGACAAAAGTCTCGTTTTACCGTAATAGAGATCAAGAATTCCGGAAGTATTTCACAAAAGATGAAGAAACATCTCTAGTTTACTGCACTGACATTAAAGGTTTGATGAATAACTTGAAGAAAGATGTGTATAGAGATGAAGACTGGAGACTTTTCATTGATTCATCGAAACGCAGTATGAAAGCTGTATTACTACATAATACAAGTGTGTATACTCCCATCCCAATAGCTCATTTCACAACGCTCAAAGAGCAGTATAACAACGTAAAAATGCTTTTGGATAAAATTAAGTATGCCAGTCACAAGTGGCAAGTTTGTGGTGATCTGAAAATCATAACTATGATACTTGGACAACAATCAGGTTTTACTAGAGAGCCATGCTTCTTATGTTTATGGAATAGCAGAGATCGAGCTAACCATTACAGCAGGAAGCAATGGCCAGAAAGACCATTGATTCAACCTGGTTCTCACAACATCATTAAAGAATGTCTAGTTGATCCTACAAAAATTCTCATCCCACCTCTTCACATCAAACTTGGTCTAATGAAACAATTCGTCAAAACATTGGACAAGGACGGCCAATGCTTCGTATATTTAGGGCAGACATTTCCAGCCATTTCTGATGCTAAGTTGAAAGAAGGTATATTTGATGGACCACAAATTAGAAAGTTATTCAGGAACACACATTTCGTCACTCAAATGACCGACATTGAGAAAATGCTTGGGAGAGTTTCAGGGCAGTGGCAACAACTTCCTAGGTCCCGAGTCCCGACTACAAGAATATTGTGAAAAATATGGTCGAAAACTTTCGAAAGTTGGGATGTTTAATGAATTTGAAGTTACACTTTCTTGACTCGCATCTGGATTGATTTCCTAAAAATTGTGGAGATTACAGTGAAGAGCAAGGCAAACGATTCCACCAAAATATCAGAGTGATGGAAGAGAGATATCAGGGTAGATGGGATGAAGTTATGATGGCTGACTTTTGCTGGATGCTAAAGAGATAAACCAGAACAAAAGGAAAAAAACGTAAGCGAAAACCTTTGCATAGATCTTTTGATGAAAAAAGAACAAGATATATTTATAAAAAAATTAACGTATGATATAACCAAGTAAAATATTTTTTTCAGGTATTATGAAAACATTCAGTTCCTGTGCACTTCGGACATTGTTTTTCAACAAGCACCTACCCGATCATCGCAAATATGAGGCTGGAACTGGAAATGTATGTTAGAAAATAACAATTTGATCTTCAATCAAATTTGACCTTCAACAAGGTCATGACATGGGATTCAAGGTCAAGTCCAAGGTCAACTTGCGGACTCCACAAATGTTTGTATCCAAGATGCGTGTCACAACCAATATGTCACCTCTTTATGTTCGGATATTTCTATGCCTATGCGTGGTTTCGCACTAAAACAAGGAAAAAAAAACCTGATCTAAAAATAAAAAATATTTTTTTAAATATATTTTCACCCGCTGAATCGGAATCTGAATTCACCATTAAAATTCGCCTATCAGGCGTTTCACGTTTATTTCGAAAAATAGGCAAATTTAGCAATTTTTAGGTTTTTTAGGTTTAGGGGCCAACCTAAGCCCTCAGTGCCAATTCTGAGGGCGGATCTGGAATCAGCGGGTCAAAATACATATGACCACATGTTTCATATACCCCGCATACCCAGATCATGGCACTTTTTTTGTGGGGCTGTGTTATTAATCAAAACAACATACCGGGTGACCCAGGGATCTGTAAAAGCCCCATAACTTATTTGCTATTTGAGATATCAACTTCCAGTTTTCTTGAACTAGTACCCACCCTTATTCTACATATTTTAAAAATATATATGTTTTTATACAGGGTGTCCCAATGTACATAACAGAACAAAGTTATGTTTTTTTAAATGGAACACCCTATATTTTATACATTATTTTCAACCTTCTTGAGAAGCTGATAAAAATAGTATAAGATACTATGGGTCTATTATGGACAATTAGTTAGTTATGGGCAAATTTGAGGCAAAAACAAGGACACATTGAAAAAATTGCAGTAGCGCTCCTGGCAAAGCTAGCGTCATTTTTTATACACTAAATAATTTTCCACATAATGAAGAATAATACAAATTGGCTTTAGTTCTTTTTTGTTCATACTGCTATACAGGGTGTCAACATACGCAAAATAATGGATAACTATTTTTTTTCAAATAGAACACCCTATATATCTTGCCATCAAGGCATGGAATTTTTAATAACCTTTCCAATGATGTCCAATTTGTATAATGAAATATTAAGGATTCTTGAGATTTATCCATAAAAACATTTTTCTTTTGTCACCTCCTGCTCATTTTTGGATTTTCAGCCAAAACTATGCATTTTTTGAAAAAATAATAAGAGACTAAAGTTGTAGAGCGGAAAATTTTCGATCGATATAGGTCTTCAGACTTTTCCAATAATGCGTGCATTGCCCGCCAGAGTGCGCAAAATCGTGACCGTATATGCATTTTAGTGTTTTCTCAATTTGTTTGTTAATTAATTGCACTATACTTTATTTTCCATGTCATTCAAATGACCTACATCGATTGAAAATAATCCGCTCTACAACTCTTAAAATAAGCAATTTTTGCCCAAGATGCATAGTTTTCGCTGAAAATGCAAAAAACCATTGAAAACGCAAAAATTGATACATACATTTTCAATTTGCATTTTTAGGCAAAACTATGCATTTTTGGCAAAAATTGCTTCTATTAAGAGTTGTAGAGCGAAACATTTTCAATCGATATGGGCCATTTTTATTTCCCTGTAATTTCCCGTTTTTCCGCTAGAGGGTGCGGAAAATAAAGTATAGTGCAATTTATTAATAAAAAATTTGTAAAGAAAACGCTAAAATGCATATACGGTCACGATTTTGAGCGCTCTGGCGGGCAATGCACGCATTATCTTAAAAGTTGAAAGACCTATATCGATCGGAAATTTTTCTCTCTACAACTTTGGTCTCTTATAATTTTTCCTGAAAATGCATAGTTTTGGCTGAAAATCCAAAAATCAGCAGAAGGTGGCAAAATAAATATGTTTTTATTGATAAATCTCAAGAATCCTTAATATTTTGTTATACAAACTGTATATCATTGGAAAGCTTATTAAAAATGCCATAGATTGGTGGCAACTTATATAGGGTGTTCCATTTGAAAAAAAATAGTTATCCATTGTTTTGCGTATGTTGACACCCTGTATAACACTATGAATAAAAGAGAACCAAAGCCGATGTGTATTATTCTTTATGATGTGGGAAATTTTCTAGTGTATAAATAATGATGCTATCTTTGCTAGGAACGTTTCTGAAATGTTTTCAATGTGTACAAGTTTTTGCCACAAATTTGCCCATAACTAGCCAACCGTCCATAATAGACCCATAGTATCTTATACTATTTTTATCAGATTCTCAAGAGGGTTGAAAATAAAGTATAAAATATAGGGTGTTCCATTTAAAAAAACATAACTTTGTTCTGTTATGTATATTGGGACACCCTGTACAAAAACACACATATTTTTAAAATATGTAGAATAAGTGTGAGTACCAGTTCAAGAAAACTGGAAGTCGATGTCTCAAATAGCAAATAAGTTATGGGGCTTTTACAGATCCCTGGGTCACCCGGTATGTCGCAGTGTTTTGACATTAGCAATTTGTGAAAATTCTCAACACACGTGCTCTATTTACCACATAAAGTTAGTATATTTGTGTTTAAAAAGTAAGGACTAAATCGTCGCATGTAAGTAATAGCGGTGCCGGTATACACGTGTACGAGTGGGGTAAAGTTGTACTGATTTTGGTATGACTGGTTATGTTATAGTGTGTAAGAACGGAAATTATGTGAGGGAAAACTAAAAAATTATAAAGTTACAAGTTAAAAGGGGTTGTTTAACCAGTCATACCAACATCACTATAACTTTTCCCCACGCAACCTATGAATGCAATTAAGTCTCGAATTTATAGGCCACCGCCCGCACCATTCGCACACATTCCTCAATTTAATACTAATGCTAAAACAGTTTTTACAAAACAAAATGTTGAATTTTCAATTTGCATTTAGGAGTACCAAGGAGAGGTCAACCCCCCCCAAATCTACCTCCTTGATGCACATGTCCATGTTTTAGTACTTTTAACCTCTCATGCATTTTCATGCAGACCTGTGTAATAAATATAGTGTGTGATAGTTATATTTAAAGTTTTTGATATATCAGAAAATAGTTTTGCTGAGAACTTGGCTGAAAATGTAACTTCCATTAAATTGTTTTGTGAAAATCGCTCTGCTTTGGGCAGACATGACTTCATAGTCGAGCAGCAAAGATCCTTTATGAACATTACTAAGGAAAACTTTAAAGAATCAGAAGTAATTGGTAGGTGTATTTTACCCGCAAAAAAAACTTAAACGAGGGTTGCGCAGGTAGAAAGTAATGAATCATTGAAATATTCCATTTGTGTTTTTATATTTTGTAAATGAAATTATTTGTAAGTACTCTTGGAATTGTAGCATCCAATCACCCACCACCCTCCATATATATTTCAACCTAACTTATAAAACGCTGTATGTTTAACTGGATGAAATTTCTATTTCTTTGTAAATCCATATGTTGCGCTGGATGTTGAATAATCATCAGGGTTTCTAGTTTATGCTTCATCTGCGAGATGCGGGATGACGGTCAATGTACACTAGAGTGGTTCTTATTTTAGAAGTATATGAAAATCAACGGGACAACCCGGAAACTTGTTCGTATAGATGAAAAACTAATAACCGTAAATTTTGAGCCATATCGAATATTGCGTAACCGAATTTTTTTTTTTTTAAGTGTGTTTATTCCCCTTTTTTTCATTTTGGTCCACCCTAATATTAAACGGTCCACCCAAATTATATATTATGTCGATAGAGGACGTTAATGTGAATCCAAAACGTGTTTATTTGTTGAAATTGGACTAAAATTGACGAAGTTATTAATATTTTACGAAACTACAAGCCAAAGATCTAAAATATCGGCCGGAAAATCAAAAACCCTGGACTAAAAGTAAAAAATGGAGACCGAAAACTTGAGAATTCAAGTAAAGGAAAATAATTTGCCATTTTCACCCCCAAAATAATTCTTAAGCTCAAAGTAAATTTCTGGGCAGAAACTCTCAAATAATAGCCAGAAAATAAAAAATAAAATCACCCAACAAAATCAATAATTTCAGTTAAAAAATCTAAAAAATATGAAGAAAATCATAAATTTAGGAAGTCGAAAATTCGGGACTAAAAATCAAGAACGCAGATTAAAAAAATTGAACAAAATTTCGGCCAAAATAAGGAAAAAATTATACCGCAAAATGCAAGTAAACAATCTAAAATAGAGGCCAAAAAATGAAAAATCAACAATCGTGGCCAAAAATCAAACATTTTGACTCGGGCCTAAAAATAAAAAATGCAGACCAAACAAATCGAAATTTTCTGCCAAAATAAAGGAAATGTAGGACAGAAGATCTTGAATTTAGACTACAAAATCGAAAATTCAGGTCAAAAATCAGAAATATATACTTAAAAAGAATCCACAATCGGGTCCAAAAAATCAAAAATTTTGACCAAAACTCGAAAACTCTGGTTTAAAAATAAAAAAATGTAGACACAATAATCAATCATTCAGGTTACAAATTTAAACTATAGGGTCAAAAATAAGAAATTCGAGCCTAAAAATAAAAAATACGGACCAGAAAATTGAAAATTTAGGCCAAAATAAAGAATATTTTTCGACTGAATGATCACAAAAGACCAAAAAAATTAGTAAAAAATCGAAAAAACAGGCCAAAGATCTTAAATATGAGCCAAAATATCAAAAATCCTGGTCTGGAAATAAAAAATGGTGACCAAAAATTACTTGAAAATTCAAGTAAAAGAAAAACAATTGTTCTTATATGTTTTTATATTAATAGAATTAATATAATTTCGCGCTCTGTTCAAAAAATTGTATCACACAATTTGATCAAGGTGTGTGTCCAGCTTTTTCCAAAATCTTCATGTCGAATGAATTTTGAGTTTCAAATCGATTTATATATTAATTCCAAGCCACCAAAATTATAACAATTTTTTGGGATTTTTCGCAGTGATTACATGATATTATGACAAAATCTGGTGATGGTGTATAAGTAGTTTTCCGCATAATAATAATCTCAAATGATTTTTGAGTAATTTCGGAAAATTTTAAGTTTTTGTTTGATAATTGTTTTTGTATATTCTTGAGAGCATTAAAATGATTAAAAGTTTTTATAAGTTTGCGTGCTGTCCAAGTAAAAAATTGGTTTTGATATTTATCCAGATTTATCATAATTTCGAATAAATTTTTAGTTATTTTGGAAGGTTTGAAATCGTTGGCAGTTGTTTTTATATTTATTTCAAGCCACCAAAATTATAACAATCTTTTTCCGTTTATTCGCACTGATTACAAGAAATTATCACAAAATCTGGTGATGGTGTGTAAGTATTTATTTACGTAATAATAATCTCTAATAATTTTTGAGTAATTTTAGAAAATTTTGAGTCCACAACAATTGTTTTTGTATTTTTTTGAGAGCATTAAAACTATTACAATTTTCATAATTTCACGCGCTGTTCAAATAGAAGTATCACAAAATTTGGTTCAGGTGTGTATCCAGATTTTCCCAAAATCGTAATTTCGAATAATTTTTGAGTAATTTTGGAAAGTTTCGAATTGATGGCAATTATCTTTATATTTATTTAAAGCCACCAAAATTATAACAATTTTTCACGATTTTTCGTGATAACTGATTACATAAAATCTGCTGATTTTTCACATAATAATAATTTCGAATGATTTCTAAGTAATTTTAGAAAATTTAAAGTCGACAACAATTGTTTTTATATTTGTTTAAGAGCATTAAAATAATTACAATTTTCCATAATTTCGTGCGCTGTTCAAATAAAAGTACACAAAATTTGGTTTTGGTGTGTATCCAGATTATTCCGAAATCATAATTTCGAATGTATTTTGAGTTATTTTAGGAAGTTTCAAATCGATGGCAATTATTTTTGTATTTATTTGAAACCATTAAAATTACTACAATTTTTCATAGTTTCGCGCGCTATTGAAATAAAATGTATGTAAAATTTTACGTTGGTATGGATCTACCTTTTCAGGAAAACATAATCTCGATTGAATTTTGAGTAATTTTGGAAATAGAACCATAACCACAAGCATTGCATTTATCAGTGAAGGGATCTCATCTGCTTTAGACAAGTGTAAAATAAGTGACAGAAATGCCGCGCATCTTCTAATTGCCGTCGATGAAGGATTAGGTCACAAAACATCGAAATATACAAGTGTGATATAACTGAAACATTCACAACTCTGTCAATTTTAGTCAGATTTTAACAAATAAATTCGTTTTGAATTCGTATTAACATCCTCTGTCGACACAGTAGTTCATTTGACCATTAGGGTGGACCGTTTAATATTAGGGGGCTAAAATGAAAAAAAAAACGGGAAAAAAACATTTTTTTCAAATTTTAGACGCCCAGGGCTCGGTTAGGCTATGGTCGATATAGCCCAAAATTTACTGTTATTAGTTTTTTATCTATACGAACAAGTTTCCGGGTTATCCCGTTGATTTTCAGATACTTCTAAACTCCCACATATATGCTATAACCACTCTAATGTACATCCTATATATTATTACATTTTTTTATTCCTTGTTTAAATTGCAACCCCGTAAACCCCCTTAACGAACGGTTTAATGTAGACACCCTGTAGAATAATCGCACAGTTTTTACGTAACGTACAGTTATTACTTATTGAAGTATGTAAAGAGTCGCTTAGAATAGATGGAAACAGTTTGGAATTTACAATTACAAAGTGACAGTAGCTAACAATATTTATAATACCGTGCACGGTTTCTTGAATGTTTGTAATTGTTAAATATAGAAAAGCACTGCAAAAATGAAATTAAAATTTTTATAGCGCCATTTTCGACTCGGATTTCAGCTGCTACTTGATGCTTGCGACATCATCGGTCTTTTGCGATCTGCAAATTCATCTTTTTGTTCTTCTCAGTTTCCAATGTGTCCTTCTATTGGTCCATATCTCGGTATTTTCCCTAATGTATAATTCGGCAAAAAATATGAGACCTTTGTAATCTAGTGCGTGTCTATTTTCTGAAATTTACTGATTAAAATTGGACTTTGCTTAATCATTTGGACAGTGCTTAATCATTTTTATTAAATGTCAATGTCAATATCTGTACACAGTAAAAAAAGGTAAAAAAGCAGGTATGCCATCCATTCATGTTTTGCAACAGCCTGCATGCTTTCATATTATAATTAAAATTGATACACGTTGTGGGTATAGCTGTCTACTATTTTATTATATTAATATTTAAATAGAGATTGATTTAAAATAGGTGTCCTATTTTTGGATGTAATTGTACTTCAGTTATAAAGAATTCTGTCATAATTTTTATTTCTAAACGAATTGGATTATTCCGTATACCATTATCCTTTAGAATAGAACGATTTTACCAAATAAAAATTATTAGTAAACAAGTAATTGAAGTAAATTAATTAAAAGCCAACACCGTGAGTTCATGTTTTGTTTTTCATTATTATTATTTTTCATCCGGTATCTCTTTTGTCCGTGCAATTTTTGCTTAAAGCTTTGCGGCGTGAAGGAATCGCGCGGGGCGTGAAGTCATTTCCCGACACCACAAAAGACAAGGGTGTCACAAAGAGACAAACAAACGGGGGGGGGAGACTGCATATTGATCCCCCCACCACAAATTAGAAATATGTCCTTTCGATATTTCCCCCTTGACGCCGCTCGCGAGCACAATGCTCGAGGGGTAGTTGTGAAATAAAAAGAGAAAAACGGGAACACGCATTAATAGCTCCAGTTTCCATTAAATAAGCCGGCTTCCAATTGTGTGACTGGAGGCAATAGAAAATGGACGGTTTATATGAGTGGACAATGACCTTTTATTAACTTCGATCTCTATGGGAATATCGGTTATTGAGTGGAGATAAGTAGCGAGTATAAATAGCGCTACGCAGAAAGGATATAATAAGTGGCTTGTATAGTCCATTCACTCAAGAGAAGGACGTTATAATCTGTTTTAGGCCCCTCGTACACTAAGCGTTTTACCTAGTGATGATCGAAATCGATAAAAAAAATTGAGTATTCTTAATATGATCAATCTTCTCGAGCCTATCGATCTGCAAAATATCTATAAACAATTATCTCGTGCAGCTCGAGCCGCTCGATCTTTTTAAGCCTCTCGAGCAGTTTGAGCAGCTCGAGCAGATCGAGCGGCTTGAAAAGATCAAGCGGCTCGATATATCAAGTGATCGATCATAGCTTGCTCAATCCTGGTGATCTTGCCCATCACTGGTGTTGCAAGCGGGTCGGGTCTGGGCAGGTCCTATTACGGAGTATGAAGTTAAGTTTCAACATAAGCGGGCGATGGCGTGTTACCTGCTCCAACGCGTCGATAAAGTCTTGTGTTGAATTATTTTCATTCGCGACCGACCCGACCCGACCCGCTGATAAAACGCCAGTGTACGACCGACTTTATATAGGAGATGTTAAGATTTTTTAATTTCATATCTTCTACCAAAAAAGTATCACGATTCTCCATGTACGGTTTGTATAGGGTGGATCCGCACCTGTGCTACAATTTTATGTGAGAGGTAGGGGCACAAAGTCGATTTAGACTCACATAACATTGCAAAGCCTTCTTCGTGAACTAGATGAGATTCTATGGCACAACGTTCCCACAGAAAACTTTGAGAATCGGTCGCTGAGGTTGTGGGATGGTCGAATATACAAACATTGAATTGACCGTCATCCCGCATCTCGCAGATGAAGCATAAACTAGAAACCCTGATGATTATGTAACATCCAGCACAACATATGGATTTACAAAGAAATAGAAATTTCGTCCAGTTAAACATACAGCGGGGGCCGCGGTGGCCTAGTGGGTAGCGTTCCTGCTTCTGGGCCTCGTGGTCTTGGGTTCGAATCCCATCCGTGCGGTCACTTTTTCGGAGTGAAAAAGTGGCCGTGCGGGTCCATGGATGTCTAGTGTATGTCCCATTCATTATCAAATGAATTTATTACAAAGAATCGGTTGTGGCAGAATAGCCAAGTAGCTTACGCCAATTTCCCAAATATCATTCACTCTCCTTAACCCGAAATCCCATCAACCGTCCTTCCTTTAAAAACAAAAAAAAAAAAAATTAAACATACAGCGTTGTTGAGAAGATTTGTTTTGTGCCACCCACGGCTCGACGAGCTGCTCAATAAAAAATATTTTGATTAAATTTTACAGTTTGTATATAAATATACTTGCAGAAAAGGACTGCATAAATAAAAGGGTCCGTCAACTTGGCCCCCCACTTTCGATTTTTTTGGAAAAAAAGTGTTGCTCCAAAAAGCCCTTAGCTAGCTCCAGCTAGCTCCACAAAAATTACAGCTGGCTCCAAAAAGGTAAAAAAGTTATGGGGGTTTCAAATTTGGCGGGGCCAAGTTGACGTTTGCCCCCCACTTTCGATTTTTTAACTTTTTTTTTAAGATTTAGATTCCTCAGACCTAGCTCCAGCAGGCTCCATCAATTTTAAAGCTAGCTCCACCCCACAACCCCTAAAAAAATACAAAAACAGTTTTCACCCTAGCCCCCCACTTCAATATTTTTTACTTAATTTTAAGTGATTTTATGGCTTAAACCTGGCTCCAGCCGAATATGTAAAAAAAATTGGAAAAAATAATACGGATAAAAAGATATAAGGGTTTTAATTTAAGACGTGAGCTTTCCTGAATCCTGTATGCGCATTCCCAATTGTGTGATCATATTATAACGGTAGATGCAAATTTTCGGTTAAATCACTATCATTTAATGGAGTTGGTGCCAATAACCAATTACATTGTTATGTACGGTACTAAGGGTTCCTTAAATATTGTATAACCATCATCTAGGCCTTAGGGCCGTCCTTGAAATACAAATTCAACTTATAAACAATTCGTATATTTGACAAATTATTAATTAATTATTTGAAATATATATTTAAAATTAAAATTTAGTCAAATGTGTGTGTTGAATCAAAAGGATGGCAAATATTGTAAATTAATAAGACAGTGGCGTAGTGAGTGATTAATTGAGGCATGTGAAAATATTGCCAATTTCAACGAAACTTGGTACAAGCACTATTTATAATCTGAAAAGAAACAATGTGAGCGTAAAACAGCCCTAGCATCTCTGAGGGTGGAGTGGGCCAGGGGTGGCATGCGAAAATATTGTCTATTTCAACGAAATTTGGTACACGTACTATTTATAACCTGGAAAAAAACAATGTGAGGGAAAAATAGCCCTAGCATCTCCGGGGGTGAAGTGAGCTAGGGGTGGCATGCGAAAACATTGTCAAATTCAACGAAACTTGGTACATGTACTATTTATAACCTGGAAAAAATAATGTGTGGCTAAAATAGCTCTAGCATCTCAGCGGGTGGAGTTAGCTAGGGGTGGCGTGCCAAAATATTGTCAAATTCAACGAAACTTGGTACGTGTACTATTCATAACCTGGAAAATAATAATTTGAGGGTAAAATAGCCCTAGATCTCAGGGGGTGGAGTGGGCTAGGGGTGACATGCGAAAATACTGTAAAATTCAACGAAACTTGGTACATGTACTATTTATAACCCGGAAAAAATAATTTGAGGGTAAAATAGCCCTAGATCTCAGGGGGTGGAGTGGGTTACGGGTGACATGCGAAAATACTGTAAAATTCAACGAAACTCGGTAGACGTACTATTTATAACCCGGAAAAAAATAATTTGAGGGAAAAATAGCCCAAGCATCTCGGGGGGTGGAGTGGGCTAGGGGTGGCATGCGAAAATATTGTCAAATTCAACGAAACTTAGAACACATACTATTTATAACTTGAAAAAAACAATGTGAGGGAAAAATAGCCCTAGCATCGCGGGGGTGGAGATTTGTCCATAAAAACATTTTTCTTTTGTCACCCCCTGCTGATTTTTGGATTTTCAGCCAAAACTATGCCATTTTCTGAAAAAAATATAAGAGACCAAAGTTGTAGAGCGGGAAATTTTTGATCGACATAGGTCTTTTGACTTTTCTAATAATGCGTGCATTGCCTGTCTGAGTGCGCAAAATCGTGACCGTATGTGCATTTTAGGGTTTTTTTCAAATTCTCTATTAATTAATTTAAAAAAAAGGAAATTATAGGAAAATTAAAATACCCTTTATCGATTCAAACTTTTCCGCTCTACAACTCTTAATAAAGGCATATTTTGCCCAAAATGCATAGTTTTCGCTAAAAATGTAAAAAACCATCGAAAAACGCAAAAATTGATACATACAGTTTCAATTTGCATTTTTAGCGAAAACTTTGCATTTTGGGCAAAATATTTTGTAATGGAAAAAAATAATTCTTGAGTATAAAGAGCTTAAGTTCACAATGCTTTAAACTTTTACATTACTAGAGACAAAGTAGGCTCTTGTCACTTTGTTAAATTTTAATGTGAATAAATTGTTTTTCAAAGCCACCTTCGATTTTTATTCAGTAAAATGGCTATTGGAATGGTTGATAAAACAAGTTTTCTGAAAATAACTTTTAATGCGCCAGGAATTGGGATAGGGTTGTAATTAGGAAAAATGTTTGTTTTTTAATTCCGCATGGAATGACATAAAAATATACAGGGGTTCCAATTTAAAATAAGAAAAATAAAGTGCTTTAAAGTTTGGAAAGTTTGACACTAAATTTTGGACACCCTGTACAATTCATATCAATAAAACTTGGTTAACAAGACCTTATTTAATAAGTACCTAGTATGATTTTATTATTACTCAAATAAGCAATCAAATATATAGCATGCAATTAAAAAAAATTATCATGACGTTACAATTTTTTTGGGACACCTTGTATAATCAAAAATATTTTCCTGAAATACATTCTAGCAAATTTATTTTGCAAAATATCAAAATTCCAACTTAATTATTAAATGGGCTATAGAAGACGGGAGGTGAAATGCAGGACCCTGGATATTGGTTTCCCTCTTTTATATTATTCGTATGAAAATTCAATAAAAATTTGTTGTCCTATATACTTATCTAAATGCAGCTTTTTTTTACTAACGTTGGCTACTAATAATTACCACTAATAAATCAACAAATATACATTATCGACAGTAATATAACGAGTGCGATAACTGCGAAGCAGGAGTGCCGATTTTCTAGAAGCAACAAGCAAGAGTGATCCAGACGCTAATAATTGCCTAGGAAAAATCAGTCACGAGTTAGATTCGAGAAGACAATTGGCCGAACAGAAAGTTCCCACTTCAAAATTTGAAAAGTTAAATTTAGTGACACTACGTGTCAGACGTGTATTAATCTGCGCCATCATAATTGCAGTAAAAATAAGCTTACCAAGATTTTGAGAAATGCCTATGAATACTATTACTGATGAAAGCACTAACACATTACCCGACATTACGAACAAATCGAATTCGGGAGCAAACTGTTTAAAAGTCCGGCAATAACTGATGTTTTATACGTTATAGAAAATGTAGTAACGCGTTGCTAGGCAATACCAACATATTTGATGTATTATCTGATTAGATACCACCCAGGATGAATTTCCATGCATAAAATTCAGCGTGGTCTGTTACGCATCGTAATTAGAATTTTATTGGATCATGTCATCAACATTATTCGATTTCATTGGTTAAAAAGTAAATGAGGGCAATTGTCGGTAGTAATGTACCAAGATCGAGGTTAGTTATCAAAAAATAATTTTGTTACCTAGTAATTTAACGAGACAGTAACATCTGTTATCTGGTTATTAACCGAGGGCATCAGCTCAACCAGACAACAACTGTTATTGATTCGTTAAATTACTAAGTAACAAGGTACTAAAAATATGATTTTTTTGATAATTACTATCGATCTAGGTATATTACTACCGATTATTATTCGCCAATTAACACCCGATTTGGTTACAAGATTTTTCCGCTGATCGCAACTTATATGATAATTAGATCAGAGAAAATCTAATTTTATTTTCTGATAAGGGAAGTAATTCTGAATGTTATTCATATTATAATGATAAATTACAGGTAAAATATAATATTTATTTTTCCACTTTGAATTAATAATCGATTTATAGTTATATAAAAAACAGTAAAACAATTTAACTTTTATTTTACAATTTTTGCTCATCATTTAACTATTTTGGTGAAATTCTTGGTTGTCGCGGCAGGAGACCGGTTTCGGACTAGTTTATCTCTTCAGTATATTATATACGCCATGCCGCGTGCATCTCTGCTAGTGTGCTCCTGATATTTTGACTATTTTGGGTGTCTTACTGTGCGGAAACAAAAATAAGATAAGTACTACTGTATTCGTCTTTTGGCAGTGATTCCGAGGGTGTGTATTTAACTGCAGTAAGTACTATAAAACCTTTGTAAATATACATTTTATATTTGCGCCGACTCATCGATAGGAAATTTTCTGTCCCGTTGTTTGCGACGGACCTTTTTTTTGCGAGGCATTCCATCGCGTTCGGCCTTATCGCTAGACTCTGATTTCGCGAGTACAATGACCCTGTGCAATATTTCACATTATCAGCTGATTCATTAATAAGCAGAACTCATTACCCAATACCTATTTTACCTTTGTTTTTCTTATGTTTACCCTTCCGTTGCTCACTATACCTTGTATTGTGCATTATACATTGTTAGTCACCATAATCAGCACTTTGGTGTGAAGAGTGTGTCCCTGTTTTAATTTTTAATTTTCAATTAATTGCATTTTTAATCATAAAAATGAATTTAACGTGTAGCTGCTGCAATTCTTCAACTGAAGCCCATATGGCTGTACACTGCTGCATCTGCAAAAGGATATACAGAATGACGTGAATTGATATTACTAAATCAGAGGCGCGGAAAATTAACTCAAAAAGTGGCCTCTCCTGGTCCTGCAGGGACTGTGTCCAACTTGGTGATGACTTAAATGGACTCAAAACCGCAATTATCGTTTTGCAAGAGGAAATAAAACTTTTGAAATGTCCTTCAACCCCAAGATCTACTCCGAATGTTATGATTGAAACAGAAAAAATTATACAAGAAATATCTGAAAGAGAGAAACGCAAATGCAACATAATTATTTATGGACTGCCAGAAAGCACATCTGAGTCGCGCACTGAGCGAAGTAATCATGATGCTAGTCACCTACGTGAAATCATGTCAGTTTTGAATGTTGCTCATGAGGAATTAAAACCTTTCAGATTAGGTAAACATGATTCGACGAGAACTAACAATAATAAGCGCCCACTAAGAGCCACACTTCCTACTGTGTCTTCCGTATCCACAGTATTTCGTAACATACAAAAATTAAATAGCATCGACAAGTTTAAAACTGTTAGGATATCACGTGATCAAATTCCATTTCAATCATCAGTCTATCGAGATGTAAAGGCGGAATTGTTACAACGAACTGCTCAAGGCGAATTGGATATCTATATTAAGCATATTCGCGGTATTCCAACAATTGTGAAGAAGGATTCGGAAAACTAATTGATCCCGGAAGAACTCCCATACCACTTGAATTCTACTACCAAAACACTCGTGGATTACGCTCTAAGACGCATATGTTCTACGCTAACTGCTGCTGCTCTGCATACGACATAATATTTTAAGGTGAAACTTGGCTAAACGACAGTATAACTAGCTCCGAATTATTCCATAATAACTACAGTGTGGTTCGTCGGGATAGAAACTTTGACCTAACACGTCGAACTACTGGAGGTGGCGTTCTAATGGCTTTTTCTGATAAAATAATCTATGAAGTGATCGATACCAATCTTGTACAATCTGTAGCACCACTAATTGATCTTACCTTATGTAAATGTAAATGTGACTCTTATACTTTTTATGCAATGGTAGTTTATGTTCCTCCAGATGTTTCAAATGATTCTTTTGATGCATTCTTGGAAGCCGTTGAAGTGTTAATTTTAAACAAACCTGTTTTAATAATTGGTGATTTTAACGTGCCGACACTCTGCGATGAAATAAACTTTCCCGTATCACGTAAAGTTACTTCTATTAATAATTTTATGAATGTTTTAAAACTTGAGCAGTATAATCATGTTAAAAACACCAATTCCAAAACGTTAGATTTAGTCATGAGTAATCTTAATGGTAATATAGTTTTGGAACACGATAGACATCCTCTTGTAAAGGAAGATACTCACCACCCAGCACTATCTGGTACATTAGAAATTAAATCTAAACTCAAAGAAGCTACATTTCGGCATAATAGCAATAGAAGATACAACTTCCGGAAGGCCAACTACCTTAAATTATATATTGATTTTATTCATACTGATTGGTCAATTCTGGAATCTTGTGTTGATGTTAATGAAGCTGTTGATCAATTCTACAGTATCCTATATACTATTCTGGATAACTCAGTACCATTTAAATCAAATTATAAGTCGAGTAACTATCCACCGTGGTTTACTAAGGACATTATTAAAAATGTCCGTCTAAAACTATATTATCATCGCAAATGGAAGTCTACGAAGTCCTCTTTTTATCGTAGTGAATTTGTTAGAGTTAGAACCTTAACCAAGAATCAAATTAATGCCGCGTATAAGACTTATATGACAAACATTGAACTGAATCTGGAGAAAAATCCAAGAGATTTGTGGAAATTTGTACACCAAAGGAATGGCACCACCAGAATCCCTGGTCAGTTAAAAAATAATAGTGGGACATTCTCTACTCCTAAAGATATTGTCAACGCCTTCGCTGACACTTTTTCTGGAGTATATCTTACTGAGAGCCCGGAAAATATTAGTTCAACAAATACCAATCGTGAAAGCTTTTGTATGCCTACAATTACTGAACTGGACATTATCCGTAGCATAAACAAACTCAAAACCTCTTTTATATGTGGTGATGATCTAGTGCCTTATGTTCCAATTAAGGATTGTAAATACATACTAGCAAAGCCTTTAGTAATAATTTTCAACTTAGCTATTTCTACAAATAAATTTCCTGATTACTGGAATAGTGCTGTTATTACTCCAGTTCTTAAAAAAGGGGACTCTTCTCTGCTTAAAAATTACCGGCCAATCGCTATCTTGTCTAATTTTGCAAAAATATTCGAGCAAGTTATCTACTATTATCTTTATAGCCACGTCCAAAGGTACATTCCTCCACAACAACACGGGTTTATATCTGGTAGGTCGACAATAACTAATTTGGCAACCATTGCGCAATATCTAAGCGTAACTCTTGACAATAGAGGCCAGGCGGATGTTATATATACTGACTTCTCGCGTGCTTTTGACATCATTGACCACAAAATTTTATTAAACAAACTTAGTAGTTTCGGTCTCACGGAAAATTTCCTTCAACTCATGGCATCTTACTTGGAAGGCAGACTAAACTATGTTCATGTCATGTTCATGTAAGCGTGTAATTGCTGAATATTGCTATCATATAAATGGTTCCGCGATTCTAAGGAGCACAGGTGTTAAAGATCTTGGAGTTATCTTTGATAACCGCCTAAGTTTTATCGATCACATTGATAATATGTGTAATTCTGCAATGAAGACGTTGGGATTTATTATGCGAACTTCTAAATATTTCAGCAATGTGTTATTACTGTGAACCCTATATATATCTTTAGTGCGCAGTAAACTTGAATATGCTTCGATAATATGGTATCCATGTTACACTAGCAATACCTTAAAAGTCGAACGAATCCAAAGACGATTCCTAAAATTTCTATCTTTCAAAGCAGACGGTATCTACCCTGAGCGAAATATAGATTATTGCCAATTATTATCTAAGCATGAATTTTCCTCTTTGCCATCGCGCCGTGATGAAAGCAGCGCTTCTTTTATGTTTAAAATAATTCATAACTTTATTGACAGTGCAGAACTTTTAGGTTTAATTAATTTCCAAATTCCTAGATTATCATCTAGAAATTGTAATACATTTGCTATCGTTTCCGCCAATACTAATATATTGGTTAAAGCTCCACTTAGCCACATGTGCCGAAATAGTGATAAGCTATTTCGTGATATATTTATTAATAACCGAAATCCGCCATAATATGTATCATATGTACTGCTCTATTGTTGATTGTTTTCTTTTAATTTAAGAATATGTTAGAATTAGTTACAATTTTACTCTTACTTTAAATACTGTAGTATTATATTTCTTTTTTTTTGTTGTTATCCCTGTATTGGATTCTTCCGTTGGGTAATAAAATTTATTATTATTATTATTATTATTATTCACTGCACTGGTTAGATAATAGAGTAAATCGACTTAGCAATTTACTATTTTACCCTCACTCAGTTTCTTCCCGGGTTATAAATTGGAAGTGTACCAAGTTTCGTTGAATTTGACAATATTTCCGCATGCCACCCCTAGCCCACTCCACCCCCTGAGATCTAGGGCTATTTTACCCTCAAATTATTTTTTCCGGGTTATAAATAGTACGTGTACCGAGTTTCGTAGAATTTGACAATATTTTCGCATGTCACCCGTAGCCCACTCCACCCCCTGAGATGCTTGGGCTATTTTACCCTCAAATTATTTTTTTCTGGATTATAAATAGTACGTGTACCAAGTTTCGTTGAATTTTACAGTATTTTCGCATGTCACCCCTAACCCACTCTACCCCCTGAGATCTAGGGCTATTTTACCCTCAAATTATTTTTTCCAGGTTATAAATAGTACATGTACCAAATTTCGTTGAATTTGACAATGTTTTCGCATGCCACCCCTAGCTCACTCCACCCCCTGAGATCTGGGGCTATTTTACCCTAAAATTATTTTTTCCGGGTTATAAATAGTACGTGTACCGAGTTTCGTAGAATTTGACAATATTTTCGCATGTCACCCGTAGCCCACTCCACCCCCTGAGATGCTTGGGCAATTTTACCCTCAAATTATTTTTTCCAGGTTATAAATAGTACATGTACCAAATTTCGTTGAATTTGACAATGTTTTCGCATGCCACCCCTAGCTCACTCCACCCCCTGAGATCTGGGGCTATTTTACCCTAAAATTATTTTTTCCGGGTTATAAATAGTACGTGTACCGAGTTTCGTAGAATTTGACAATATTTTCGCATGTCACCCGTAGCCCACTCCACCCCCTGAGATGCTTGGGCTATTTTACCCTCAAATTATTTTTTCCAGGTTATAAATAGTACATGTACCAAATTTCGTTGAATTTGACAATGTTTTCGCATGCCACCCCTAGCTCACTCCACCCCCTGAGATCTGGGGCTATTTTACCCTAAAATTATTTTTTTCCGGGTTATAAATAGTACGTGTACTAAGTTTCGTTGAATTTTACAGTATTTTCGCATGTTACCCCTAGCCCACTCCACCCCCTGAGATCTAGGGCTATTTTACCCTCAAATTATTTTTTTCCAGGTTATGAATAGTACGTGTACCAAGTTTCGTTAAATTTGACAATGTTTTCGCATGCCACCCCTAGCTCACTTCACCCCCGGAGATGCTAGGGCTATTTTTCCCTCACATTGTTTTTTTTTTTCCAGGTTATAAATAGTACGTGCCCCAAATTTCGTTGAAATAGACAATATTTTCGCATGCCACCCCTGGCCCACTCCACCCCCAGAGATGCTAGGGCTGTTTTACCCTCACATTGTTTTTTTTCAGATTATAAATTGTACTTGTACCAAGTTTCGTTGAAATTGGCAATATTTTCACATGCCTCGATTAATCACTCACTACGCCACTGTCTTATTAATTTACAATATTTGCCATCCTTTTGATTTAACACACACATTTGACTAAATTTTAATTTTCAATATATATTTCAAATAATTAATTAATAATTTATCAAATATACGAATTGTTTATAAGTTGAATATTTATTTCAAGGACGGCCCTAAGGCCTAGATGATGGTTATACAATATTTAAGGAACCCTTAGTACCGTACATAACAATGTAATTGGTTATTGGCACCAACTCCATTAAATGATAGTGATTTAACCGAAAATTTGCATCTACCGTTATAATATGATCACACAATTGGGAATGCGCGTACAGGATTCAGGAAAGCTCACGTCTTAAATTAAAACCCTTATATCTTTTTATCCGTATTCTTTTTTCCAAATTTTTTTACATATTCGGCTGGAGCCAGGTTTAAGCTATAAAATCACTTAAAATTAAGTAAAAAATATTGAAGTGGGGGGCTAGGGTGGAAACGGTTTCTATAATTTTTTAGGGGCTGTGGGGTGGAGCTAGCTTTAAAATTGATGGAGCTAGGTCTGAGGAATCTAAATCTTAAAAAAAAAGTTAAAAAATCGAAAGTGGGGGGCAAACGTCAACTTGGCCCCGCCAAATTTCAAACCCCCATAGCTTTTTTACCTTTTTGGAGCCAGCTCTAATTTTTGTGGAGCTAGCCGGAGCTAGCTAAGGGCTTTCTAGAGCAACACTTTTTTTCCAAAAAATCGAATGTGGGGGGCCAAGTTGACGGACCCTAAATAAAATAATCGTTGTATTTCTGGTGGAAGCGCCGGGAAATAAATCGCTGGGAATTAATTGCTAACTTCTCATCGGTTACCACGCCGCAATAAATTCTCGGCAACTATCATCCTCTTTTGCAAATCTTTATACTTTAAACATTATCTCAATGATGATTTTTATTGAGTGCGTTAATTACGCCAACACCCTTTATAATTATAATTTCTACATTTAAATTAATTCGATAATTTCGTGTAGTAGCATCAGACCTCCTCGTCATTTGCGCTCTTCATTTCTAAAAGTAGCTATTCTTGCTGATCTTGCACCACGTGTTAACTTTAATAAGACATCTCGTATGTCATATCCCGATAAAAGTATTAAAAGGTGGGCATGGGGGTAATGATTTAATTAATAACAATCGAGAAAGACCAGCCAAGACATATTGTTATCTTCCAAAGCGTACCTCGAAACATCCATACATATTTTAAAGTTAGCAGGAAGTAGTTCTAGAGTGTTACTTCTTCTCAAACCCGAGAAAACTTTTAAGATGAATTCATTCATTCCTTCCGCAATTTGATAAAACCAGAACGTGCTTACACACAAGAACTATTGACTTAAAACTAGACTAATTTGACCAAGCTTCTATATTACACACACGCAAGAGTGATGATGGCCTTAGGCAAATTTCCATGAAACCTCCCTCGTTTTACTTCGAAGGTGTTGTTGCAAAAATAAATTTAATCACTCCCCCGGGGAGGGAAAATAAGGTCAGAAAAAAACGGATCATTAGGAGGTGCAGCATTAACATGCACATTATTATTGTAAGCCGGCACAATTAAAAGTAATGTTTCATCGCGGGCGCAACACCCCTCATGAATAATTTAGCAGTAAACGAGATTTTATGTATATTTTATGCCGGCGGAATTATTAAATAGAGGGAAAAATCGGCGAGGAGAGACGGATCTCTGTAATTGCTCATTCCGCAACCCTCGAGTTCGCGTAGCGTTTACCGAAGAGGCTTAAGGTGGAGTTATTACTTTGTATGGGAATTGCTGGATAAGATAGAAAAAATGCGGGGTGTAATCAATATGAAAGACTGATAACGTACTCTGAAAACTGAGAGTAATAGATTACGTTGACTGACAGTTAACCCATTATTTCCAACGACCTAATTATTTTTTATGTCTCAAATATCTTTTCAAACTTGACCCTTATTTAACGAGCTAGTTTATAACAATCGCAACAAAAATGAGCTTTATGGTGGACGCGCTAGGTACATTCAGCTTCAAATAAAGAGAGAGTGGCGGATCATGGTATGTAAGCCCCTGTATGGGCGCATTATGCACCTAGGTAGCTCTTTAGCCACCGTGCCATTTTTATGGGAACCTAAAAGTTACGCCGTACGAGAATTCGAAAGTATTTTTATTGTCGGGAATAGGACTACATTTGATCTTACAGAAATATCTTGTTCGCGATAGATCATACACTAATGTATTGTTAGAATTCATGGTCGTACAGTGGCATCGAGATCCGCGTCGGCAATGTGCTCGCTTCTAGCCCGCCGCGGCGGGCTAGAATGCTAATTTAGCGGGCCAAAATTAATAACGTCTTAATCCTTTCACTTTTAAAGACGAATTTGTAGATTATTATTATTTTTGAGGTCGCTGAGTCCGAATCTGTAATCAGATTTCTTAAATTCAAAATGGCGGATCCAATATGGCGGAATTTTTTTGTAAAAAAATATTCAGTTTTCATTCAAAATTAATAACGTTCAGTTTTTGAAATCTCTGAATCCAAGTTTGGAATAAAAAATTCTAAATTCTAAATGGCGGATCCAATATGGCCAATAATATTTTTAAATTAAATTTTAAAGTACTTGTAACTGATGTTATTTTAATGTGTTTAGATTTTAAGTTTATTTATACATTTAGGATTGTATTGATATCTTTCACATGAATGTTTATATTCGTCATGAAATAAATTATTTCATTTGATTTGATTAAATATTTAGATTTTAATGCAACTTCGCGATTTCGCCGAAATTGGTTTCAATGATTCTTCATTTCTCAAATTGTCAAATATATTCATATATGCCAGCTCATTTATGGTCAGGGGCGGCTAGTTATATAGAGCCACGGAGCTATGGCACAACCTGTAGTTTCAAACTCAAAAATGTTTTGCAATTAAAAAATTAGAAAATTATTTTGAGCAATATAGTGATTTTTGAGACTAATTTACAATTTTCTTACTAAGAAATTCTGCATATTTTATTATATACCGGGTGTCCACTCTCAAAGTCGAACATAGGAAATTAACATATGTATTCAATTCTTAAGCATTTGACAATTATTTATAAGCTAACAATGTAATAATATTAAGTAATAAGGGCTTCATTTGCTTTTTATTAAAAACAGCAGTAAGGAAAAACAAATTAAAGTAAATATTCAAATAACCCCCCATTTTGAGCTAAGAAGTTCCCTAGTCTGTTGTAAAAACTATTTCGTAGATTAGCTAACTGAGTGCTGGTAATTAACGCACATTCAGTAACTATTGCTTCTCTCAGAGAATTAATATCTGGGTGGTGTCTTTTGTAAATTTTGCTTTTAACGTGTCCCCACAAGAAGAAGTCTTAAGGTGACAAATCTGGAGATCTGGCTGGCCAATTTATAGTACCACCTCTACCAATCCAATGATTTGGAAATGAATTATTTAAAAATAATTTAATATCCAAACCAAAATGGGCAGGGCAGCAGTCTTGTTGGAACCAAATCTCCTGATTTTCTCTTGCAACTTCTTCCATTGCAGGTCCTACCTTTGTGACTAAAAGATCTAAATAAGTTTCTGAATTTAAGTTTCCTTTAATTTCAAAAGGAACGATAATATTATGATTAAAAATCCCAGCCCAGACATTAAGTTTTTGAGGATACTGAGTTCTGGTTGAAATATTTAACCTAGGGTTTTCCTGAGCCCAATGCCGTGTGTTTTGAACATTGGGTTCATTATTAAGGGTAAAAGTACACTCGTCTGTGAAGCAAATCGACGATAGAAAGTGTCCATCATTGTTAGCGTGCTCTTGCATTTCATAACAAAATGTACTCCTGCTTTCTTCGTCAACATGAAAAATCTCATGATGACTTGGCGGTTTATAGGGATGATATTTATATTTCTTTAATACCTTCCATACCCGCGACTTACATAAACCACTTTCAAGAGAAATTTGTCTAAGGCTGTATGCTGGGTCTGCATTTATCATCGACAAAACATGCTCTTCTGTGCGGTCAACTGTTTGCCGATTTCCTGTGATATGATTGTAATTTTAGAACTCTTCAATAATAATGATAGTAATAATCAAAATAATAATATTTAATAATACTCACCACCCCTACTTTCTGATTCTAGCGAAATATTTACGAGTCTTTCAAATTTTTGTACATATTTTTGTATAGTACTTGCTGATGGTATAGGTGTCGTATTAAACTTAACGGCTAATAAATCTCGAACTCTACGTAAACTATCACCACTATAATAGGTTTTTACCACAAAAACTCTTTCTTCGTTAGTATAATTATTCATTTTTTCGTAAATAAACCGTTACATAATATTAAACACCATAATGCGAAAGCATTTTAAAAGCAAAGCAACTCATATTTTAAAAATTATCAAATTTTAAAAACTATCAAATTTTAAATTAGTATTTTACGGTAAAAAATCAATTTTCTAAATCTTGTTATTAGTGTCGTTGGATGCGCAATAATTTTCACTTTCTTTTGATACCATTAGCTCTTCCGTAAAGTAAGATGGCGACCAGGAATCTACAAAAACGTCTAATACCATGTTAAAACCCTATGTTCGCATTTGAGAACGAACACACGGTATATATATGAAACATCTTTATTGAGAGACATTATTTTTTACATTAATATTTACATATTACCCTTATGATGAACTGTCAAGGGCTATCGAGATATTTTATTATTAAGCCTGTATTTTCGATTTTTTGAAGTAAATTTTTGATCATTTGGCCTAAAAACTCTTTATTTTGACTTAAATTTTCGATTTAATTGTTAAAATTTTCGACGTTTTGGTCAGCATTTTTTGATTTTTCCCGCCGAATTTGTAATTTTTTAACGTGTATTTTAATTTTTTGATCTTCTGCCCCAACTATTCTTTATTTTGACCTACATTTTCGTATTAATTCTTAAAATTTTTGATTTTTTGGTCCGCATTTTTGATTTTGCGGGCCAAATTTTTAATTCCAGTTCCAAATTTTTGAATTGATTTAGGTTAAAATATCTATAATCTGAATTATTGATTTATGTGCGAGATTTTTTTTTATTTTTTCCGGTATTTTCGAGTTTTGTTTGTAGAAAATTTCAATTTTTAAGTCTGCATTTATTATCTTTACACCCAAGTTTTCATGTACTGTCTAAATTTTTCGACTTTCTGACCAACATGACAGATTTTTATTATTTTTTTTTAATCTTTTGACCTAAATTTTGACCTAAATTTTCGATTTTATTGTTAAAATTTTTTATTTTTTGGTCCGCATTTTTCGTTTAGTCCACATTTATTATCTTTAGGCCCGAGTTTCGATGTTTTCAAATTTTTGGCCAACATTGTAGATTTTTATTTTTTTTATCTTTTGCCCTAAATTTTTATTCATTTTCGTTTAATTGATTGACACTGGAGGCGTTTACTTCGTGATACATTTTTAATTATAAATAAAACACTTTCTTTGTTAAATCGTGTAATATTAACAAAGAAAGTGTTTTATTTATAACTTTCTTTTATTTGTCTGTTAAAATTTTTCTTTTCTTGGTCCACCATTTTTATTTTTAGGCCAGAATTTTAGATTTTTGGTCTAAATTTTTCATCGTATATTTTGGTTTTTTTGTCTATTTTTTTTATCCTGTATTTTACATTTTTTAACTTGGATTATTGATTTAATTTCGTATTTTTATTTTATTTTTTGGCTATTATTTTCGAACTTCTGGTCCAGCGGCGGCTAGTGGATTTACGTAGGGGAGGCAAAGACAAAGATGTCGCTTGCGCTGCACTACTTACTCTAATAGTAAGTATTCCGTTCCTTATTTGGTCAAATTTTCTTCCGTTGCCCCTCCGCCGAACATCCACGAGCCGCCGCTGTTCTGGGCTGAAACTTATTTTTGGCAGCTGTGGAAAAATCATTTTTCTTTTGCTTGTATTTTCAATTTTTTGGTCTGCATTTTTATTTTTCGATCAGGCTTTTGACCTTTTATCCTAAATTTAGACAAAATATCGAAAACTCAGGCCTAAAATGAAAAATGCAGACAAAAAATCGAAAATTTCAACAAACAAAACTCGAAAATACCGGAAAAAGAATCTCGCATATAAATCAATAATTCTTTATTTTGGCCTACATTTTCGATTGGTTTGTTGAAATTTTTGATATTTCCGTATTTTCGGTTTTCCGGTTTTTGACCGATTGGTCAATTTTTTTGATTTTTTATCCTTTATTTTATATTTTTTAACCTGAATTTATTATTTTTACGCGGAATTTTTTTATTTTTTGCGGATTATTTTTTGGGGGTCAAAGTTTTTGATTTTTGTCGTTTATTTTAGATCTTGCCACCTACATTTTTGAATTTTTTGACCTGTATTTTTAAGGGTTTTGTATTAATTTCAGGTTATTTATTTCATTTTACATTTTTTTGTTTTCGTAGGTTTTAATTTAAAAATGGGGTTTATTTTTAGATAAAATTAATTTACTTTGATCTTTATCTGGAAAATATAGTCTTCGGGATTTATGTGGGGGGCCAAGTTGACGGACCCTAAATAAAATATACGTGTTGTATTTCTGGTGGAAGCGCCGGGAAAAAATGGCTGGGAATTAATTGCTTTCTCATCGGTTACCACGCCGCAATAAATTCTCGGCAACTATCATCCTCTTTTGCAAATCTTTATACTTTAAACATTATCTCAATGATGATTTTTATTGAGTGCGTTAATTAGGCCAACACCCTTTATAATTATAATTTCTACATTTAAATTAATTCGATAATTTCGTGCAGTAGCATCAGACCTCCTCGTCATTTGCGCTCTTCATTTCTAAAAGTAGCTATTCTTATGTATGTCATATCCCGATAAAAGTATTAAAAGGTAGGTACTTTGATCTTTATCTGGAAAATATAGTCTTCGGGATTTATGTTAAGAAATTATTTGATTTTTAAATATTTTTGCATCAAACAATGAAATGTCTTAGGTTCTTTATCAGATCTAAACTTATGCAATATTAGACTTCATTCATTATACGTTCAAGGCAGCGGCGGCTCGTGGATCTTTATAGAGGAGGCTACGACAGAGATGTCGCTCGTGCTGCACTACTCACTCGTATAGAGGAAGAAAATATTAAGCTGCTGTTTTGGTCAAATTTCCTTCCGTTGCCTCCTCGCTGAACATCAACGAGCCGCCGCTGGTTCAAGGGTTATCCGAGAAAAACAAACAATTGAAACAACCTGAAATTTTTTCGAAATCTAGTCATCGATTCAAGAATTATCCTCTAAAAAACAGAAAAAACAATTGATGGGAGTTAATTGTAAACAATGCCAGGAGCTTTATTATTGATTAGTTTATACAATGTGTTTCAAATAGTAATCGCAGTCAGGGGCGGCTCGTTATATAGAGCCAAGGAGCCATGGCACTACCTCTGGTTTTGAGCTCAGCGAGAATTTTTAATTAATTCTGAAAACACTTACTTTGATCTAGGAAGATAAATCGTTATTTGTTTCTTAAAAAAGGAGGGGGTATCGAAGAAGTGGCCCTACTAGCTACATGTTTCACGAGCCGCCACTGTTCATGGTACCAGTGTTTTCCATTCGATGCCAGAACAGAAATGCGAGAATGTTGTCTCGGCAAGTACTTTGTCGAGTATGATTTTTTTCACGAGAGAGAATATACGACTTGAAGATATTTGCGATAGAAAATGCAAAATCACTACTAACGGAAAATTTCCATCGATTCGTACGCAATATTCACGAAATACTGATGGCTGCGTGGCGTGCGCGTGCGTATAAAACACGCCACAGAGGTCACAAAGGCACATAAAGGCAAACGAATTTTTTTTATACGACAGAGATATATATGCACTACATTTTTATCATAGTCGAATAAGGGTAAAATTGAGTAATTTTTAGGAATGCCCTAATATATCATCAAATCGATTAAAATTTCATACTTACATGACATTTAAATTTTTTATCATGTGAACTAATAACTAAATGGTTTTATTTAATACACTTATTTGTAACTGAGGTATATCTTAAAGTAAATAAATTATTAAACCGCTCCATTGTTAACTTGCAAAATGAAATTAGTAAAAATTAAACCAAGCGCGCATAGACGTATTTCATTCAAATTGAATGTTATATTTGTGCTTATTGCTTACCGATTTAATGTTTATATGCGATTGTTTTGTTGGAAAATGTATTTTTACCCTTAATTAGGATGTCTACTATAAAGCTATCAACACTAATGATTTTTTTTTTGGACTTACAAAAATTGAATTTTGTCCCGCTAGATTAGCATTCTGGCCCACTGTGCGCCGCACAGTGGTTCAGAATTCGAAAAAGCTGGCCAAAAGTCTAAATCTTGTTAAATTTTGACATAAATGGGTACTAATCATAGATGATGATGTCAATATTGAAAAATTAAAAATGGCGGATCCAATATGGCGTACAAAAATGATAAAATTATTATTGTCCGCACTGGAGAAATCCAATATTTTAGAATAACAATGATCTCAGCTCTCTGGTAATTATTTTGTAATTTAGTCAGGGTGTGTAGAAGCCCTTTTTTATACCATAAAATGGTATACATTTCGAGTAAATTTTGAAAATTTTAAGTTGGTAGCAATTGTTTTATATTTTTTTGGCAGCACTGAGGTAATGCGCAATCTCAGTATTACAATTAACTCAGTTCTCGGGTGATTATTTTGAAATTTAGTAAAGATGTGTTTGAGATTATTTTTAAACCATAAAGAAGAATCAATTTTTAGTAAATTTTGAAAATTTCAAGTTTTTATCATCTGTTTTTACATTTATTTGGCTACACTAGAGAAATTGGCAACTTCCGTATAACAATTTACTCGGTTATCACACGATCATTTCCAAAGTTAGTGAAGGGACTTGTTAAATTTTTCTTAAATCATAAAGCAGAATTAATTTTGAGCAAATTTCAAGTTAATCACAATTGTTTTTTACATTTATTTTGCTACACTTAAGAAATTCGCAACTTTAACAACAATATAATGATTATTTTCAAAATTAGTGAAAAATTTCCGTTCTTACTTACACCTATTACCATGGTCACGTAGAGAATAAATGTGTCATAAAAATTACAATTATTTCTATTCTCTCGTATAAATTGTAATTTGAATTTTCTATAAATTAAAACTTGATGATAATAAAAAAATAATGTACCAAATAATCATCATTGCCGTAAAATGATTTTTGGCCCTCGGCTTCGAGTCGGTGAGCACTTTCCACCCTCGGGCCAAAACCATAACTATAACTTATACTATACAGGTTGTGTACAAATTGAAGGGAAATTTTGTGATCGTAAAAAAAATCTTTTTGCGGAAACATTCATTCTATTTCGTCGATTCCGGCAATTTTTGTAAAAAACTGATTTTTTACTTTATCCGTACAAACTACGGGAACGTGTTCTGATTGTAAAAAAAAATCTATTTTTTTTGCGAAAATATCCATTTCGTCAAAAAATGTTGTTAAAAAAATTTGTGTCTATCTGTCTGTCATATTGATTTTTTACTTTCTCCGTACAAACTAAGGGAAAGTGTTGTGATTGTAAAAAATTTCCAAATATTTTTTTTGCGGAAATATCAGTTTATTCGATTCTGACAATTTTTGTAAAAAATATGTGTGTTTGCCTTTGTGTCTCTCTGTCTGTCATATTAACTTTCTACTTCCTCCGTACAAACTACGGGAAAATATTGTGATCTTAAAAAAAATCCATTTTTTTGCGGAAAGGCCGTTTCGTTGATTCCGACAATTTTTGTGAAAAAAAACGTCTGTGTCTGTCTGTCATATTTATTTTTTTATTTTCTCCTTAAAAACTAAGGGAAAATATTGGGATCGTAACAAACTTCCAAATATTTTTTTCCGCAAATATCGATTTCGTCGATTCAGACAATTTTTGTAGAAAATATGTGTGTCTGACTTTATGTGCGTCTGTCTGTCATATTTATTTTTTACTTTCTCCGTACAAACCACGGGAAAGTATTGTGATCGTAGATAATTTCCAGTTTTTTTTTGCGGAATTAGCTATTTCGTTGATTCCGACAATTTTTGTAAAAAAAATTTGTCTGTGTGCCTGCCTTTGTGTCTGTATGTCATAAATTTTTACTTTCTCCTTACAAACTAAAGGAAAATATTGTGATTGTAAAAAAATTCCAATTTTTTTTTTGCGAAAATATCCATTTCGTCGATTCCGATAATTTTTGTAAAAAAAAAAAAAACTATTGTGATTTCCAAACATTTTTTTTGCGGAAATATCCATTTCTTCGATTCCGACAATTTTTGTTAAAAGAAGTCCGTGTGAGTGTCTGCATTTGTATCTATCCGTCTGTCAATTTTATGTTTTACTTTCTCCGTACAAACTTCTTTCAAATTCCTCATTTGTTCTTTTTTCACTAATTTGACTTCTAAAATGATCACGGAAGATAATATTCCAATATAAAAAAATTAACGTTGAAAATCCCATGTTCCGTCTTGTTCATCTACACCCTGTATACATATATACATCATAAATACAAGATATTCAATAAAATATATCGAATTTTTCAACGATATTGCACATCAGAAATTAAAATAATCCCACACTGAGGAATGCAAGTGAATGCAGCTAATTGTTATTTATTACGTTAAAGGACACTATAATATATATTTTTATTGTTATAGGAACACAGGCATACATAGGCAAAAAAATATTTCCATGAATGTTTAAAATGTATCTATCTATTTTTAACGCAAATTTCTATAATTGCTAACAAACATTTTGTATGCATATTAAATGTAATAACCATTAATTTACCTTCAGGAAGATCCATAATAACAAGGAAAAAAATCCCAACACATAATGATTAGTATCTATAGTGAAAAACCGACGCCAAAGTTTCACCTCGTCTGAACGTCTCCCACGTGTCTAACAAAGCTACAAGTTTGAACGGGGGTTACGAGGCATTTGTAGTAGATACAATCATATTCTTCCATTGTAGCATCCAGTGGAGCCCTATTGACACGACTATATTGGACTTAACTCAAAATATTGACTTTCATTTTTTTACTTTTGGCCAGCTTTTTCGAATTCTGAACCACTGTACGCCGGCGCGAATTTTTTAAGTTCGCGCCAATGCTATATCTATATACAAAAGTATATTCTCTATTCATAAGTCGACAATAAGTTAAGGAAATGACGATTATCAAAGGTCACTTGTGGGTGGGTCTCGCAACAGTAATGAAGATGAATTAATGAAAATCGAAGGAGACAATGGGAAATGAATAGTGGTAGCAATAGACCTCAGTGGAGGTCAAAAGCTTCAAAACCGCCAAGAAAACAGACTTTTTCTTATATAAGTCAACAACCGTAAGAAAATGACGATTACCGAAGACGTAAAAGAAAATAATGTACAGGTTAAAATTCTGATTGCGAGTCAATTGCGTGTCAATTGCTCGATGATCCAATTCGTGATTTTAATGAAGAAAGGAACCGCTCGAGCCTAACGAACCGGCGATTAACGGCGTCGTCCGGAATTACGTGGAAATTTCTGGGAGAAGGAGGAGAGGCGGTTGTCGCCCGGCTAACGAAAGGGCCGTCCCCGTGCGGTCGTTAAGGGGGCCGCAGGACGGGCCTCCGGTTATAACTCGGTGACATCTTGAAGCGTCTAATCAGTTTAAATTGTGCCCGCAGGACGGCTCCGCGGCAATTTGCGACGTCCCGCAGGAAAATTGCCGCCGCCGCACAATCCTGACCGCGCGCCGGATAATCTTTTCCCGGGACCATTCCGGGTCCCCGCATACACTTCACTAACTGGCTTAAGGGCCGCTGGGGACCGCTGAATAATAAATAACCGGCGCCACGGTGTAATTAATCTTGCGAAAAATTAATCATTCGCGTCCTTCCGCGCGGTTTCATCGGATTAATTTGATTTTCTTCTAATGGATCCGTTTTCTGTAATATTACTATTTTAGCGTATATAAACGCAGTCAAGCAGTTAATGGAATTGCAATTAAACGTGCAACTGTGAAATTTAAATCGATTAGTAACTGGAATAAACAAAAGCACAGCGCGGCAGGCGTCTGGTTTAGATGATAGTGCGAGCAAATATTGTATCTGGTATTCAATGTGTATCACACCAGTCATTTTAAAAGTTAACTATATTTAACTCTGTTGATAATATGGGGCAACTTACGGCAGGTCACGTGTGATGACAAGAGGTCCCAATTAAAATCCATATATCGTTCAAACACCGAACTATAAGTCCAATTCGCGTTGAGCACAATGGTGCAATGCGCAGTTTATCTCCGCTATCAATGCGCATAGTATCGTTTGGATCTAGTCAAATATATGAAAACATTTCGTAAAGGTTTGAAGATTATATTTTTAAGTATAGAAGAAAAATGATGTACTAAAATTAATATATAGACATTTATTTTTTTCGTTTGAGATCCATTAAGGTAGGATGTTGCCCATCAAATTACAGTAACTTTTATTCCTCTCCCAAATAAATGGGGAATAGTATATTCTGTAACAAGGTTAGAATGGAAATTCGATGCGAGTGGAATATTTCGAGCGCGAGCCGTGAGGCGAGCGCGAGGAACCACGAGCATCTGAATTTCCATTCTTACCGAGTATCAGACTATACTTTCTCCTCGACCAGATCAAATAGACTAATAAAATAATGAACACAAAGAACTTACGTTTTATCACGTTTGTGGTTATGTTTATAGTATTTTGACAATTGTGGTATCCAAGGCTAATTGTTTTATTCGAAACGATGTGAGAATATTCATTCTATCCCTTGTTATGGAATGAATTACATGCAAAACGCATAAGCGCATTGTGTTTTGTTCCATAACAAGAGTGAGAATGTGTACGTTCTATAATCAAAATTGATTTCAGAATGCTTAAATTCTACGGTGGTCGTGGAGAAAACAGGATTCTGCAATTGAATTAGAATCTCATTTACCAGCGAAAAGTTAGCCATAAATTTCACCCAAGAATCCGGCGCATCCTCCAAGTTTCTAAGTAAATATAGTATATAGTAATAACAGTAATAACAGTAAATGTTTAACTTATTATTTACCCGGATTTTTTCCATAAGATATATGTATACCCTTTGACTGTATAAACATGGACTGCTATTCCTCCTTCATTTCCCATATGAAAATTGTCTGCGAGCTGGAGCCCGATATAAGTCCCGCCCCTGAGCCGAAAATGGAGGGTAATTTAAAAACCGCAAAGCAAAAAAAAATACTTCCCGATGTATTCATCAGTAACGTGGAGAATGCAAATGCTAGCATATTTCGGCAACTCGGGTCCACTTTCCTGCCTGTTCTTTACAAGCAAAGCATCAACCCATAATTTGCGAAGTTCCGGATTTGATGGAAATCGAATACGTTTAAAATGGTGATATATCCGATATATCCGCACAGGAAGACTGCTCACGCGAAAACTGCGCACAGAAAACTGCGCACAGCGAAAACTCCTCACACGGAATAATGCTCACACGGAAAACTCCGCATACAGAAAATAACGCACAGTTATAATTACGCACACGAAAATTGCTCACACTGAAAAATGCTCACACGGAAAATTACTCACTTTTATCAATCCTCACAGGGTGCCACAACAAAAATGTTTGCTATAATTATTACATTTCACAATAATTTAAAAGCAACAATGTACTGCGCTTTTAATTAATGAAAAGTATAAATGTCCAATATATTAATTTGAATAAACAATTTAATGATAATGCAATCACAGGTATGTTAAATTTATTTTCTTTTTAGTTTTATTAAGCATTGATCATTGAAGATCTGCATTAGAATTACATTTTACTCGATCTCTATGCATGTGTCTGGAAGATTCTAATAGAGGGTTGTAACACTTCAAAGCTTATACTACATTTACGCGACAGAGCGTAATAAACGATTGATTCTGCTGTTTCGTATATTTCAATTTTCACAACTTCTCCGCCTGATCAAATGAAAATATTTTAAAATCCAGTGAAGGGGTGTAAATGGATTTTCACGAAATCATAATCTAAATTGCATTTCTAGTTATTCTACAAAATTTAACGCCGATGGCTATTATTTTTCTATATTTTTTTTCGAACCGGCGAACTTGCTAGAAATTTTCATAACTTCGCCGCCTGATCAAATGAAAGTATTTCAAATTCCAGTGAACTCAAAAATTAAAATTCAAGAATAACACTCCGTCGCGCCGTTAAAATCTAAAACACCGAACAAATTCACCGGTAGAACTGGAACATTTTGCCGGGTGCGAACAGGCGAATCATTTGACCTTTGCCTCGGAGGTAATTAGTATCCGGCGTAGATGTTTGCAAAAAACACATTCTTTCGTCGTCTGTTATCAATCCTTATCCACGATGCATGAACGCATTCCAGATTAAATCTCTTTTTAGTCATTGAAAACCGTTCGATTCGGCAGTTTACCTCCCACCTAGTGAGTGAGTGTTCGCGTGTTTTAGTGTGTGCAGAATATTGAAAATTACATTAATGGAAATGGATTATCAGTTATGAAGATAGTTCCTACTGTAGGTAAGCGATTAAATGAAATTAATTAAACTTTATTGAATGAATCATTTATTGTTCATTTTTCAATGCGATTTAATAATATCTCTCAACACAAATAACGATAGGAATAGAGAGACCATCAAGTCAATAATTCATTTATGTAAAATTTAAGGAATGAATTATTCACAATAATGATTGTTTCAATGCGATTTAATAATATCTGAATACAAAAATAACGGTGTAGTAGAGACCATCAGATCAATAGTTCATTTATGTTATGCTACAATAATATATACAAAAAAAATACGGCATTAGCAGCTTATTGACAAACCATACAGAATCTTATAATTACATTTACCTTCTTACCAAATACCACTTGCAGTTAGCTTTCTCACCATCGAATGGGTTTATTTCTGGAGCTTAAATAACCAATTAAAAAAAAAATTATTCAATGATTAATTTTTGAAATCGTACAATTTTCGATTTTGGTGTGTTGCTCTTTCTTTTCAATCTCGGATTTGGCACTCATTTTTATTCGAAATCCGAAATCTATAATTTTTTCAATTAATTTTCAACTCTTAAAACGAATTTCTCCTTTGATTATTTTTTTCTATCCTTGTAAGCAATTTTTGTTTTCCCATTTTCAGTTTGGAAAATTGCTGTTTTGTTTTAACCTAAGATGGGAAATCAAAAATGTTTATTTTTTTACATAGAAATTGAACTTTTAATAAATTTTTTTCAACTTGTAAATTCGTAGAATGCATATTTCGTTTCCCCAGACATTGTTTAGAATGTTGTCATTTGTTTTCAGCTATAATTTGACAAGTGTTTTAACTGAAAATCAGAAATGTATTGTCCTGTTCATAGATCTTAAACTTAAGCAAATTCGGCTCATTAATTCAATGATTAAACCAATGAAGAAATTTTAATTTCTTCGGAATTTAAAACTCGTTACACTTGTAGAATTTTACAAATTCTACTGCAATTCAACATAAGTTTTTTATCATAGAGTACAAATTTTAAAGTTTAAATGAATTTAAAATTCGTTACACTTGTAGGATTTTACAAATTTTATTACTTAACTTAAAATATTAATTTAAAAAATTCATAACTCACGCAAAAATTGACTCGATTTCAATAGTCACATTAATAGTCACATTGATTGCTCCTTTGTACTTAAACTGATTGGTTTTCGATGCACCCTTATCACGGACTTTAATAGTAGCGAATGGCCTCATAAATAACGCCAATTTTAAACTGTTTTCAAATAATATTTAACTTGAGACTTTAAATCTAATTTATCACGAATAGATCTATCGATATTTGTTTGTGGTCAAATTTAGATAATTGCAACTTTCTTGCGGTGGTTTTCTATATTTTAATTATTTATGTCAAGTATTGCAATGTATTGTTTTTACTTGTTTTTGTTTGTCATCTCAAAGTTGTCGCAATTTTAAATTTTAAATGTTAACTTTTGTATTTTTATATTTTGTATTAATATTTTTTTTTATATTTTATATTCTAATTAATTCTTAAATGTACGGGGCGAATCCCGTTAAATACAGGGTTTTCAAAAAAAGTGAAGTGTAAGAAGGTATTTTGAAAAATGTAAAGTGTCAATTTTTTCAAATAAATGTATCTCGGTTATTATGACAGATAGAAAAACACTATACAGGACAAAGTTGTAGATCATTTTACACAGCTTAATAAAATAAATTCAGAAAAATTTTACCGCCATTATTCTCCGAGATATGACGCAAACTTACATTTTTTTTTAAATATAAACCATAATTGGCTATGACCTCAATCGAAAGACTATTTTTTTCTCTTTAATCTGATATCACATATGTCATAGTTATTTCTAAAAATAAGTTAGTTACAGTCATTTTTAAGATTTATTATAAATCAAAAAATAGTTAACCATGAAAAGATGAAAGTGAAACAATTGCAGTTGTTTATAACAACAATAAAATATTATAGTTACTATTTTTATAGAGATAAAGAAAGTTGACAAAAAACAGCGTAAAGTATTATAATTCTTTAATTATCAAAATAATAATAGGATCGTTTGATCAAAACTGCAGTCATTAATAAATAAACAGTGTGATATTAACTAAGTAAAAGTGCGTTTTATTTAAATAATAATAGGAGACAAATTAAATTTTAAAAATATGTAATTTATGCCATAACATTAATGGTGGACTTTTTGAGAATCTTTTGTAATATTAAAATGTGTCTCCTATTATTATTGAAATAAAATGCACTTTTACTTAGTTAATATCACACTATTTATTTATTAGTGACTGCAGTTTTGATCAAACGATCCTATTATTATTTTTATAATTAAAGAATTATTATACGATGTTTTTTTTGTCAACTTTGTTTATCTCTATAAAAATAATAACTACAATATTTTATTGTGGTTATAAACAACTGCAATTGTTTTACTTTTATCTTTTTCATGGCTAACTATTTTTTTATTTATAATAAAACTTTTTTTGGCCTCGGGATCGTAGCCCATATGGCCAGCTCAAGGCGGCTACTATTTATGTACAATTTTTGGATGAATAAATGAATAAATGAACAAATCAATAATGTCAGACGTATACAACAACCATGGACCCGAGCGAATACTTCTCGATCCCCGAAAAATCTTTCGCCCGGGCTGGGATTCGAACCCACTATAACTCACATATTTTTAGAAATAACTAAGTCATTTGTGATATCGGATTAAAGAGAAAAAAATAGTCTTTCGAATGAGGTCATAGCCAACCATGGTTTCCATTTAAAAAAATGTAAGTTTGCGTCATATCTCGGAAAATAATGGCGTTAAAATTTTTCTGAATTTATTTTATTAAGCTGCGTAAAATTATCTACAACTTTGTCCTTTACAGTTTTTTTTTTCTGTCATAATAACATAGATATATTTATTTGAAAAAATTAACACTTTTTACATTTTTCAAAATATCTAGGTACCTTTCACTTTTTTGAAAACTTTGAAAGTGTTATTTTATTGGACTCGTAAAACTACACTTCTTTCCCATTTCACCGTTTCTCTATCTCTTGTAGTTTCCGAGATCCCCATAGAGAACATCGAAAAAAAAAACTCACCCTTTATATTATTATTATTATTATTAAAAATCAATGTTAATTTTAAAGTTAAATGTATTATAATTGCATTAGTTTTTTTAATGAATTCAATCATATCAGTATTTTTTTTTCTGTTTTTCTTAAAAATAATATATCAAATCCCAATCCTACATCACAAAATTACACCCACATCTCCCTCGGTCCTAGTAAATCAAAATCCTATACACCCATCCCCTACATGCAAGTATCTAGGTATCCTTTACGACTCCAGGCTATCCTTTAAAGCCCACTCCCAATCCAAACCAGAGTCAGGACAAGGGCGCGACATTTTAGAGCTATTACCTATAAAGATAAAGGCATATATACAACAACGGCAGTAAATATTTATAAATCTATATGTCGCCCCCTGCTTGATTATGGTTCAATCTTGTTCACACAATCCCGCCCACCCACACTTAACAACTTCCATGTTGCTGAACGCGCTGCTTTTCGAATCCTAACC
Source organism: Ocypus olens (assembly GCA_910593695.2). NCBI lineage: Eukaryota > Metazoa > Arthropoda > Insecta > Coleoptera > Staphylinidae > Ocypus > Ocypus olens. Next base: position 29,867,898 of record OU343061.1, on the reverse strand, counting down.
AAAATCCGCCACCCCACCAATCCTTTATTCAACCCAGCAAACTAAGTCCTGTATGCCACCACCAATATAATCCCCCTACAGGAACGCTCACTATTCCTTGCTAAAAAGTTTTCAAAAAACCTGGTTAATTTCCAGACCCTTAACAAATATTGTATCCCTCGCGACCCCAATATCCCACAAAAACACAAATTTCCTATCCAAACACTTCATCAATTCATTTCATCATTTCATACAACAGACTAGCGAATAACGGACGAGACAAGACTGACAAAGACGGGCAGGAAGATCTATGGTCGATAGCCCTTGACAGTTCAACATAAATTAAATATGTAAAAATTATTGTATAAAAATTATGTCTGTCAATAAAGATGTTTCATATATAATATATCAAAAATTCATAACTCACGCAAAAATTAATACATTTTTAAAAATCGTAGTTAATTCTAAAGGCAGATGTTTCGTATCATATCAGTATTTTTTTAAATATTAATTTTCAAAAATCTATTACATCCAAAAATAAACACATTTTCAAAAATTATAGTTAGTTTTAAAGGCAGTCGTTCTGTGGATGTATCAAAATATTTGAGGAACTCAATTTTGTTTACGATTTTTGTTTTGTTTAAAATTGACTCGTTTTCAAAAATCAAATTTAATTTTAAAGATAAATGTATTATTATTGCATTAGGGGTTTTTAAGGAATTCAATCATATCAGTATTATTTTTTTCTTCTATTTTTCTTTGTTCAAATATTCGACAACTAAAAAAAAATATTAAAAATTCATAACTTACGCAAAAATGTATACATTTTCAAAAATCATAGTTAATTCTAAAGGTAGATGTTTTGTATCATATCAGTATTTTTTTAAATAATAATTTTCAAAAATTGATTACACCCAAACATAAACACATTTTCAAAAATTATAGTAAAAACGCTATACATTATTGCTTTTAAATTGATGTGAAATGTAATAATTATAGCAAAAATATTTGTTGTGCGCACCCTGTGAGTATGGATAAAAGTGAGTAATTTTCCATGTGATCATTTTTCAGTGTGAGCAATTTTCGTGTGCACAATTATCACTGTGCGTTATTTTCTGTGTGCGGAGTTTTCCGTGTGAGGAGTTTTCGTGTGCGGAGTTTTCGCTGTGCGCACATTTTTGTGCGCAGTTTTCGCGTGAGCAGTCTTCCTGTGCGGATATGTCTGGTCACGTATTTTAATACATCATTGTGAAGTTTAAACTAAATGTTTCATTGTGTCTTTTATGTCTAATCAAATTTTAACGTGTTTTGTAATTTAAATTCGTTAGTGTAGATTTTTATAGTTTCATTTTTCATGGTTACGCGTTTACCCAGATGGATGAAGCACTATGCAGGACCCTGTTTTTTTTCTTTATTTAAAGATTGCTAATTCTTCGCTTAACTCAACTTTATTCTCCCGGATAACTCATTCGATCGAATTTGGTAAATGAGAGAGTTTGGGCATTTGACTCGGTTTGGCATCGAGGTTTGCTGTTCAAATGTAATTTCCCAAAAATCACAGCACACCTCATACACGTAATTGATAATTTCCTTAAGGGGATACCACCTTTTTTCGTCGGAGCCGATTTTTAATTTTCGGATAAAATGCTCTACACGTCATCATTTGTGTGGTAAAAATTATTGGAGCTCGAAATATCTTTGTCTGGTCCATTAGAAAATAAATATGTCTATTCTTCAAGTGCACCCATATGAAATTGTATAGGCCCCAACATGTGCATCAAATCCATTCTTCATCTGTGCAATCGAGGAACCGACCGAACGCTTATCGCCAGCTTGTTTACATTATTAAAATTTATGGCTTTCATACAGAGTCGGACTTTTTTCACGCTGAATAGTTAAAAGTTATAAAATCCTGAATACTAACGGGATTTTATTCCTTCCGATATTTCCGAAAATCGGAAATGGAGAAACCGACGTCCCTCATACAATGGTTAACCTTTTTAGATGTTATGCCCTCTTGAAAAATGTGCTTTCAGTTAGTCATGCCCCAAGTCGTAATACCGTTTTTGCTATTCCACGAAATTATATTACAACCCATTTTTCGCGGTACTCGTTACACCCCTACCCTAGAAGTTCAGTAAATTTACTTACAAAAGTATAGTCTGTTTTGAGTATTTGAGGTGCTAGTTTAGCCGAGATAAAGAAATTGTGTTTTAGTGTTATTTTTATTATTTACAATTATATTTCGTAAAATATTGTACAATATATTAAACTTTTTCAAGTGCAAAGTTTTCATGTTCGAATATTTTGTTATCAGAATGGATATTGCACGAGGAAATAAGACTGGGCTGCGCTTATCTGCAAAGCGCAAGAAATGTAAAAATCTCACAATTTGAGATTTGCAAAAGCAAGTTAAAATTTGTATTTGGCGAAAGTAAGTTAAAATTTGTATTTGGCGAAAGTAAGTTAAAATTTGTACGATATACTGTTCAACATAATCACTTTATATATTTTTTCCAAAAGTATACTGCGTTATATCATTAAAAATTAAATTAAAATTATTTTAAAAGCGGGCAGCGTTGTCCCAAAATAACTAAAAGTCTTGGATGATAAGTTTGATTCATAAAAAATTAGTCTAAGAATGTTTTTTGTTCACGAAAATGTTATAATGTGCGCATGGTTTAATTGTATGGGCAGCATTAATGGGGTACATTTAACACTCAATTTCTTAAACACGCATTTGCGTGTTTAAAATGGTTATTAAACACGCTAATTTGCGCATCAATTCACAGAACGCGATTTATGATAATATTTTGTTTACCCTGTTTAATACTGATTTTTTTTTTTTTTTCAATTGTAATTGTAATTACAACCTTAATTTGTATAGTGTACAACTCGCATATAATGGCTATTAATCACTCAAACCATTTGCTCCACTCGCCTACGGCTCGTTCCGCAAACATCGTTCTCGTGATTAATAGCCATCATTATATGCTCGTTGTACAATATACTATTACAGATTTCAACGACGCATTTAATTAAATAAAAATTGTTACCGTTTTGAGGATAAATATATTTTTTTAGGAAATTGAAGTTACTTATCTTATACAATTGATTACCCAAAACAACCAATGCTTTTGAGGGTTGCGATAATGGTATAAATATTAAACAAATTGTGTCAATCGTTATCCAATCTCTTCTTCAAAATCCATTACAGATTATGTAAAACAATATTTCGGTTGCATTGGTTTTAAAAGCGAAAAGGGGAATTAATGTAAATTTTTGATTCGCCCTGTTCTCAAAACGAATTTAAAATGATACACTGTGTAGGTAGATCATAAATGTTAATTTGTAATAAAAACAATATTATTTCTACATAATCTCAAGTGGATTTTGCCAAAAATATACTGAGTGTCCCACCAGCTGTATGTCAAGCGTTGACAAAAGAAAGAAAATGAAATTTTAAAACGAAAATGTCATATAAACGGTTATTTCTCCGACTTGATGGTATCATTTATATTTACGCTTTCGTGGTTTATTTTCTATTTAAATCATATTTTAAGTGTGCATTGAACGTTTCGTAGACTCGGATCAAACTTAACGTTTAAAACGTCAAAATTATGAAAGATGGAAAAATTATACTTCAAATTCAAAAACTCAGTTTACTCAAAAACTAAAGAGATTTCGAAAAAACGTATTCTTCATAAATTGTTCATTTTGGCATTCTCTACATTTATTATTAACATCAATTTGCTGTAACTATTAGCGTTTCATAATTATATACCAAAAATGAAAAAAAAATTAATAAATTTTCTCGAATAACAATGATTTTATGAAAATTATTTTCAAACCAAAGATGTTCATTTCTTTGTTGTCTTCAATATCTGCGCTTAAATATTTTTGTGATATTTTTCATATTTAAGAAAATATCGGAAAAAAACAAAAAACAGTTAAGGTAAACACCCACTTCCGGTGTACGAAATTTTACCAAAAGCTTTTCAGTTCTTCGGATTATCAAATAACACTTATGTTCAAAGTTTCATATCAATTGGCCTATTAGTTTTGAAAATACAGCGCGCACTGACACAAATGGCGAATATTTCCGTAAAAAAAAATTAAAAAAAAAAAATCACGATCACAATACTTTCTCGTACTTCGTAACGGAGAAAGTAAAAATGAGTATTTAACCATTCAATCACTTCCATATGTCAGAGTTTGTCATAGAGTTAGCGGGACACTCGGTATTGGATAGCTTACCGGTTAGAACACTAATAAGAAATAACCATATTATCGCTAAAGCCCTTCCTCATTTAGAATTGATAACCTGAGGCACTTGATTGGTTTCACAATTTTTTTATTTCGACTAGTTTCGATTTATCTAGGAATAAAATTTTAAATGTGTTAATATTGGCTATTATTAATGTGTTAATTAGGTCGGTCATTATTGGGGAACTCCCAATGTCGTGGTTTTCTTTTACGATGTGCAATTTTCCCTATAGTAATTTTAATAGGAATTACACTTTTGAATGAAGTCCTCACTTATCTCCAGAACCCGTAAAAAAGTTTGTTATCTTTAGAATACCATAAGTCAAGTAACACGTCTCAAATCTTGAATGCAATCGGATACCAGGCTGAAGAGAGAGAAGCGCGCTCGAGCGCTAGAAAAGGAACAGAGAAATAGGCGGCTATCGGATAATACGACGAAAATGAAAATTAGTGTTTTAAATTAATTAAATACGACGAAATGAACAAGTATATTTTTATACTTCAACCGCTATGTTAATCACAAAATTCTTCATTAGCCATTCTAATATTTAAAAATGTTAAAATGGATTTGAAATGCGGTTAAAATGTATAGGGAAACAGGCTTCATATTGAACATCTTTGTAATTATTTTACACCATTTGTAATACTATTTTCGAGAAAAATAAATAATAACAAGGCTAGCAACATTCTTTGGCTTTCTTGTGTTAAAATTTCAGCAATGTATTAAAAATATTGTAATTGTAAGATGTTATGAGCCGACGTACAAATTTCACTTCTTTTTTCAGAGAGTGATCCCCCCTTAACGATAGGCTTCTCAATGTTCGCGTCCAAAATTCCCTTTCACGCCCATTCTCACCACAACAAGGTCTGCCGCAAGGTTCACCCCTATCCCCACTCCCTATAAAATATCTTTGTGCATGACATGTATAACCCTGATCCTCAATATATTAACCCTTCAGCCTATTGTTTACTGTTTGCTGGTGATACTGCATTAATTGCACACGCCTCCACAATCCCAAAATCTCTAAATACACTCCAGGGGCTAATCGACTCAGTTCGCCAAGTGGAGAATCACCATCAATTTAAATCCCATCTCCTAATACCCTTCCACCGCGCAGCAAATTCTTCTTTCGCAATATCCTTGAAAAACACCCTTGTTCCTCCATTAGCCACCTGCAAATACCTTGGTATCATCTTTGATCCCAAAATCACCTTCAAATCGCATACACAAATCCTCCAAAAAAAAATCATAAAAAGGGCCCGGTATTTCAGGTCACTTGCCTACATACAAAAACAAAGGTATTTCTACCAAAACTGCAGTACACATATATAAGATGATATGCCGGCCCTTACATGATTGTGCCCCTATCCTCTTCCATAATCCACGCCCAGCCGTACTAAGGAATTTGCAGGTGGGTAAGAGATCGGCTGTCAGAACGTTAACAAAAATCAGACACCCCGACAATCCACTACACAATCCTTCAAATACCTTACTCTATCAAAAATCCCAAATAACCCCAATTGACCAACGCCTTATCCACCTATCCTCTAAAATTGCCACTAATCCCCTTACACATTCTAAATCATCTTTGCTTACCACGTAACCCCAATATCATTCCTAAAATTAAACATCCAGATACCACCATATTTCATTTCATCTAATCTTTTCATCACATGAATCATAACATACAGCGACGTTTACAGACTGAAAAATACTGGCTGAAAGACCTCCGGTCGATAGTCCTTTAAGAATTTAGGAAAAAAATACAAGTTATGTTATGTATATAATGATAATGTATTGTAACGATTCTTTAATAAAGATGTTTGTATATATAAGAGAGTTTTTTATTATTTATAGGAAAGATGATGGGATTCAGGTTACGAAAGTAAGACTGATGATGGGAATTGGTCAGGCCTACTTAAGTCTGTTCACATTAAAGACGCAGTCGATGCAAACAACGAGATCCACGTGATAACTTCAGTAGACGCATACAATTGGTCTGTTCAGTGATACGAGTTCTCGCCGGATTCAGTTCGGTTTATGTGATTGTGGTTACACCACCGACTGCAATAACCATTTGCCATTTAGAAATACACACAAATACAACAGTTTTATGACTACTGAACTATTGTTAGTTCGTTAGTTCATTCGTAAGGGCTGCCTCGGTCTTAAATGCCTGGTTTTATATATTTTTGTAATGTATTGATTGAAAGGAAAATCACTTGACATCCATGGACCCGAACCGCCACTTTTCGATTGGACAATGTGATCGTGGGATGGGATTCGAATTCACGACCACATAGCCCAGAGGCAGGACTGCTATAGAGCTATCCAGCAGAGATGGCGGTCGGGGTGTCTTGTCCGTCCGAATCAAGTAGTGTCCGTTGCAATTTTCCACCATAGGCTAAATCGCGCGCGCCAATGAAATAACCGGTAAGTAAGAGACGCCGTAAACTATTTCTTTCTCCTTCTACCGCTCGGTCTAAGACCGAGCTACGCAGGCCGCGTGTGTGTTTTCTAGATACAGTCGACGAAATCGTACGTTTTGGGAATATCCGCTCGGTTATCAGGTAGTAGAAAAGGATACCAATATTATTTGAATGTTCCGAACTTAGTTCGTAAACCGCCCTTATTCATGAATAGGTCTATACCTACTATGCCACCGCACCCTTCCACTGTCGGTTTGAAGTGAAATATTTTAGTATTGCATTTTTTTCAGTTGGACTTTGGCGTCCCTGCACTGCGGTCTCCGTGATCCTATTGTGCACGTGGACTTTACTTTAGCGATGAGTCTAGTCTAATGATAAAATGTATTTTTTTAGGAAACGATCCCTTTAAAAGTTATGACAACCCCGTTTGAAATGTAAACGCTACCTTAATTTGCGATCAACCCTAAAGTAAAGTCTTACCTTTTATTCATTGATCAGAGTGCGCCAATTTTTCGTTACCCGAGAAAATATAGTGGCGTGGACTTTAACAAAGCCTCACGAGACGACAAGATGACTTGAAGATATCAAAGTATCTCCTCAATAAGAATTGAAAAACTTTTATTAGAAAATGTTATATACAACACCGATATGACTTGACTTGTTATTCACATGAGCTGACATTTGCATAACACTAGCAAGACATGTCTGGGTTCATATTACATTAAAAAAATTGTCACCCCACCTACAGCAACCACTTAAACACGTTGTCGGATTAAGTGGTAAACGTGTAAGACCTCCTCGCGAGCCCCGGATTTAATAAACGTATTATTTCGCGATGTGCAATCGATCGGGTGCCGAAGAAATTTGAAGGGTGCGCCCTGTCAGAGCTGTAAAAAGGCCATCCCGCCGTCGCCGGATTGAAGTTCCGTCCTTCTAATACATAAAACATATTGAAATATCGTCCCCGTCGCTTTAATATTTCCGCGGACGGGATCGATTTTATTTGCTCCTACAATGAGACTGATCCCTGCCGGGGGAGGGGGGGAGACTAAACCCCACGCTTTGCAGGCGACACCCCAATAACGCCAATTTCCTCAGCGTCTCTCCTTCCGATGCAGACACACACACATACACCCCCGCCCGCGCGACTTTATACAAATAGTTGCAAAAACATTATAAAGCCATTAGGGCACCTCGGCGAAGGCCGTCGGACCCGATACAGGGGTTCCCCCTTTTGGAAATTGCGCCGCTAACGACGCCGCAAATCCCGAAGATTGTTGGAGCGGCGACCGTTAGCGGCGTCATCAGGCAAACGGGAGGTTATTAAAGTGATTAATAACGAATCCCCAGGGAACACCAAGCGCGGGATTTTTTAACCCCATCGACCTCGAGTTACGGTCAACAAACATTGATGAATAATTACGGGGTAGTTCCAGCGAACAAACATCCGGAACGGGATGGATGTTATTGGAAAATAGGTGATTTAACTTTGGGATTTTATTTGTTTGTACATAATAAAACAACGAAAAAACATGACATTTCAACTTTAAGTTGGTATATACTGTAATCCATGCCTGTGCTATATTGTTAAATTTTATTATTTGCTTTCAATTAGTGCTTGTATGACAATAACCAATACTTACAACAGCCTTCAATGTAGGAGATGCTGCTCAGAAGATGATTTCTACATTACATGTATACCTGTTACTAAATTAAAAATATGAAATGCCCTCAACATCTCGTAAGCTTCTACCCCAGTTTGAGCGGTAAAATTTAACATACCGTGTGTTCCGTTTTAAGACGCATCGTAGGGAATTCCCATATAAAATTTTCAAATTCAGTTTGTATCTCTATTATTGAACTTAAAAGGACAGAATAAAATTAGAATCATTCCTTTACCTACTAGCATTATTTTTGAGGTTGTACTTTTCTCTTATCTTTAGTTTAACAGAAAACATAGCTTCAAATTTGTGAACAAATATTCGAAAATAAAATCTTTAAAATAGTAGTTTCTATAAAAATGACGCACGATTTGTCAACTTCTCGTCCTCATTACACTTTTCTATTATAATTTCACAAAATATAAATCTCGAATCAACTGCTGATAGTTCTTGATGATTTTGTCTTTTATACGGTCGATAACTACAACTTTTTAAAATTCCATCGATAGTATATTAGCTATCACATTCTAAAGTCATTTTTCTTGCACTCAATATTGGATTTACATTGATCCTTGCCATTACATTTGTTATAGTTTCTTCATATTTTTACTCCTAACGATATGTCAATCGTTCACACTATTCTCCTCAAAATTCTGAACGACTACAATTATTGTTGATTAACACGACATTGGACAGTTGTATACTAAATTAGTCAGAAATAGCACGCGAAGAATGTCCGCCAAAACTCCTACATTATGATCTGATTTTGTCCTTTGCAAAACAGAAGTGAGACTGAGCCTTTGCACAATAGCGCCCTATTTTGAGGATTTTATTTTCGAATATTTGTTCACTATTTTTAAGTTATATTTCATATAAAACTAAAGAGAAAGCAAAAATAAAACTTCGAAAATAATGTTAATGTGTACAGGAATCATTCTAATTTAATTCTGACCTTTTAATTTCAATAATATACAAACTGAAATTGAAAATTTTATATGGGAATTCCCTATGATGCGTGTTGAAACGGGACACACGGTATATAATTGATAATGACTTGAAAGAATCAACTGTGGTCATAATTTTAATATACAGGATATTTTTTTTATCGTGGGCCATAGGATTTTACATGGTAAAAATTATACCTTGTTTTAATGTTTATTTTATCAGAAAATTTTGAAGGAAATTTTAGTTAGTAATAAATCAATTATTTTTCTACATGATGCGCTGCATTAGAATAACTTAAACATGTTTTATTCCATTAAAAAATGAAATTAATTAATATAAATAACTGAGCAAAAATAATCAAAGTACCATGAATTTCCGAAATGTCAGATTGATTAGTGAGGCAAGAAATCAAACGAATTTATACCAGAAAATGTCTGTTTATACTGTTGAAGAACGGGTGGAATTTATAACGGCAATTATAAGAGGTTTGTCCAGCAGGGAAATAGTTGTATTTTTTCACAAGAAGTCAGGGAATTTTTATTTTAGGGAAATAGTTGACAACTTTTCTGCAGCGTATCCCGATCGTCCGGTTCCAAGCAAAAGCACTTTTTAATGGAATCAAACATGTTTAAATTATTCTAATAAATCGCATCACGTAGAAAAATTATTGATTTATTTTACTAACTAAAATTTGCTTCAAAATTAAATGATAAAATATACATTAACACAAGGTATAATTTTTTGCATGTAAAATCCTATGGACCACAATAAAAAAAACATACTGTATAGAAATAACACACCTAATATTACGTTTGTTTCACAAATTATTAATGTATTCCGACTGGTTTCGATAGCTACATGATTACCAAAAAATGAATACAGAAGTGAACAGATAGATTATATGTAAGTTTGAGTCAGGTGATGAGGGAGGTCATTATCGGGGAATTATTACCTGTCAAACATATATAACGGGTGTTTCTAAATGAATATCGGGATTTTGAAATGAAAGAGTAATTCAAACAGTTATACCTACAAGCTTATAAGCAGAGGCGGCTCGTTATACAGAGCCAAGGAGCCATGGCACTACCTGTGGTTTCAAGCTCAGTAAGAATTTTTAATTCATTCGCAAAACACATTTTCGCCAGTTACTTCGGTCTAGGAAGACAAATCGTTCTTTCTTTCTTCAAAAAAATGAAGGGGGTTAATTGTATAAGTGGCTCTACCATCAACATGTTACAGGAGTCGCCACTGCTTACAAGTGTTCAGTAAAGCATAGTCTGTAGGCTTTAGAGGCTGTAATAACTGAAAACGATAAGGACGTGGTTGTAAACGTTTTCGTAAAACTTTCCAAACAGTCGTCACCAGATTTGCTAATTCACGACAGGTCTTCCGAATGGATTTCGTCGGGCTACGCGTGAAAGAATCTCTCACTCGCTCAACACTCTTTTCACTAACCCTTGGTCGTCCTGTACTCTTCCCTTTGCAAAGGCAGCCGGTAGTTTTAAACTGATAATACCATCTACGGATTTTATTATCACCAGCTCTTATTGATTATTATTAATATTATAAAAATAATCGTTTGTCAAAAGTCTCTCCCAGTTCTGAGATCTGAGCACTCAAAGTGGACCATGCTGTTTTGACGGGGTCAATTTGCGTACATTTTGGCGCCTTCAGAAAGAGAGTAAATGTTTGTCTTAAGTAAGTAATAACACAAAAGAATTTTTTTTTCGTTTTTCCGTCGAATGAGAATAAATATTCACCGTTTTTGGAAGAGAAAATGATAGATATATCGCTGATAACACTTGTCGACATGACATTTTGTAACATTAATGAAAATGCTGTTTTTGTGTTTCATTTAGGTAGTTATTGAAACACCTTTTCCAGAAATGGCCCAGCACGTCACATTTTCGAGTACCTGTACCGGGTGCGGCAAAACAGACAGTGCAGTTTGGAACGTCCAGTACATCCCGTGTGGTGGGGGTACCTACCAGGGAGGAATCTCATTGTGTCGGGGGGGTCGTGCCGTTTTTAGTCGTTACCATGGTTTGGTCAGGAGAACAGGGCCTTTCAATCTTGCGCATCGTAATCCCGTCCCTCACCGTAATTGAATCACGAATTGGGTGCGTACATTACAAGAAACTGGTTCCACACAAAGCCATAGGGGTTTAGGAAGACCTAGAACGGTAAGAACACCCGAAAATGTAGCGAAAGTAAGAGAAGCCATTGCTGATACTGGACTGTAAATAACCCAAAGTAACTTCACAAGAGACCACTTCACTCCCCAAAAGTCACCGTGTGGTGTGCGATTTCCAAATTTGGGGTGATTGGGCTTTCTTTTTTTGAACAGGACGGACGAACCGTAACCGTGCTCAACGTTATGCTTTCATGTTGGATTTTTTTTCAACCTCGATTGGAAGAACTGATGGATGAAGCAGATCTGGGAGACATCTGATTTCAGCAGGACGGGGCTACGGCCCATACTGCTCGAGTTTTATTGACAAAACTACGACAGGTGTTCCCTGGGCGACTCGTTTCTCTGAGGTGATGTGGAGTGGCTCTCACGCTCCCCTGATCTGAGCATTTGCGACTTCTTCCTGTGGGGCTACCTGAAGGAAAAGGTTTTTAGGCATCGACCTCGCACCTTGGAAGAACTCAGGGATCGAATTCGGGATCAAATCGCCGCTATACCCATCGAGATGTGCCAAAATGCGGCCGAAAATTTCAGAAATCGCCTTCATCAATGTATCGCTGCTGGGATCATCATCTTCAGGACTTAATGCATAAAATGGCATGATGTACCGATTAAGATAAAATAACCCCCATTTCTCTAAGTTGCACCGTTTTTTTTTAATAGCCCTTCAAAATTGCACCGTCTGTTTTGCCGCACCTTGTATATCCCTTATAATATGGGATTATTGAAATTATTTCTACCAGGCTTTAAACCACGAGAGGTAGCGGGGGTATTTCCAACATATTGTACGAACCATTAAAGGCAAATTTATGTTTCTCTACAGTTTAGTTTGTTTCTGTCTCGCGTACAGTACAGTCAAGTGTTGTGGTATAAAAAAAATGGCAAGTTCTAGTCGCCGATATTGCAAGAATCCAGCCGATAAGTTTTGTTAAATATGTCGATGATTTATTTTAAAGTCACAGACTAGATTTACATCCGAGGAAGTCAAAAAAGCCTATTTTTATATTTTAAGTGCCAAATTGGAGATCAAGATAAATGTTGAGCCCCTTACTTAATACAGTGGATGCATCACAAGAAAAATTCTATGCTGTTTGCTGTTGCTATGGTGTGGAGAGAACCTACAGACCATGTAAGTGATTGTTGCTTCTGTTTCACTAAAACAGAAGGGTATTCAAAAAAGCAAAGGAACAAAATTAAGTATCCAAATGTACCTTCTGCCGCTGCACTAAGGCCAGTTCCTCATAGCCAGGAATTACCGTTGCCGATTGCGCCTTTCAGCGTTATATTTCCCGGTGATTCAAATTGGTCGACAGGATCTGATCTACAACTTCATAAGACAGTGACCCAACATTTGTACCAACTAAATAATAATTTGATGCGTGAGTTTGTCAAATCAAAGATCTGAACTTCCTGTTTCCAGACTTCAACAGTGTGACCTGTTAGATATAAATACAAATCTTTCACTTTACCGAAAACGGAATACAAAATTTTCAAGTTTTTATAAAATGGAAGGATCGTTATGTATCTATTGTGATATTGATGATTAAATGCATGAGTTTAATATGGAACATGTACCTTCTGAGTGGCGTATTTTCATAAATTCGTCGAAATAAATCCTAGCAGTCTTAATGGAAACAAAAAATCATCTATTCCTGGATGAGCTATCCAGTAACAATGAAAGACAACTATGATAACTAGGCTACCATAATAAATGAAATAAAATATGAACAGTATCAGTGTTATTTATGCAGATTTAAAAGTGATAGGTATATTGCTAGTGCTTCAAGGGGGTTTTACAAACCATTGTTTTTTGTATGTCCATAGGACAGTCGAGCAACAAAAGAACATTGCATTAAGAAATATTGGCCTCATAGAACTTCTTTTGAACAAGGTACTTCAAACATAAAATATGCCCTCCTTGTTAACCCAAGAAAAGTGATTTTGCCGCTTCTCCATATTAAACTTGGAGTAATGAAAAACTTCGTCAAAGCTATGGACAAAGAAGGTAATGGTTTCAAGTACCTACATGAAATATTTCCTTAGCTAAGCGATGCAAAACTATAAGAAGGCAGCTTTATTGGACTTTAAATAAAGAAACTTTTAGGTGTTTTTCTTTTCCAAGAAAAATTAAATGACAAGGAATTGGCAGCTTAAAACAGTTGTGTAGTGAAGGGAGTTCTGAGTAATAAGAAAGATGAAAACTACAGAACCCTCAATAAGATAATTCATTTTTTGAATATTTGGGTGCAGTCAGTGATAAACAGGGAGAAATATTTCATAAGGCATCAGGACAATGGAAACAAGATATCAGGGACACTGCAACCCGTTTATATTGGGCGACTACTGCTGGTTTTTGAAAAGACACGATTATACTGAATACAAGAGAAAGAAGTGAGAATTTTTGTCGATGTATATTTCCACATTTTATATTTTTTATTGAATATGATCCTCAATAAAATGTCTTGGCTTAAATTTAGCATGTTTTGCATATATATATATAATTAATAAACATTAAATTGCAAAAATATTTCATCTTTTTTTTTATCCGATCACCAATACCTGCACAGGAAAACTGTACGTATTACATTATTTTGCATATTATTTTCGGATTTAGGACCACTAAATACTTTGTATTTTCAATAATACATATATTTTCATCGATGTTACTTATGTTAACATGTTAATACTTTTAGAATGAAATTTAAAATTTCCGTTCCATATAAAGAACTTTAGGCAGATCAGGGATAACTGTGTATTAACATACTTTTTTAAGGCCCGTGTAGTACACTTGAAAACAAATAGGCGCAAGTTGATTAAAAAAATATTTGCCCAGAAAGTTGATTGCGCAACATTACAATTGTTTCCAGCCAGAATTTTTATCGCATTTGCAAACAAGAAAAGGGTTGATAATAATTACGTAAGTGATGCGTGATCAAATTGCGGGGAAACGAGTTTTTTCTTCAAACTTCAGCTTCAAAGTCTTGCTGTGACATACACAGGACTTGATGGAATAACTCTCGCCTAAGAGCTATCCATTTCCTAACCTACATTTTCCGTATAGCTTTTTTCTTTATCCAAGTAGCTACGACGATTGCTGCGGCACATTTGCACAACATACTTTCACTGCCTAATTCTCAACTTGAGACTTAAAAAAATAAGTTGAGTGTGTTCAGTGCTGCAATAACTTGCAGTAAATCATTTTGAGCAATTTTTGTAAGTGTAGACACCAACGCAATGGTTGCAGAAATAACTTACATAAATTTGTTTTCAAGTGTACACGGGCCTTAAGGATTACGATTTGCTGACAGTGCTCTACATTTTGCAACAGCTAAAAAATATATAAGAAAAATCTTCATTCTGTTTTGCATTTGTATTTTAAGGCAATAAACGCAACTAAAGCTAAGGCATTGAATGATCGCCTTTTGGCGAAATTATGCGCAAGTAATTATATACAATGTGTTTGTAAATGATTGTAGAAAAGGCGGCAAAATTTAAATTAAATTTAGGATTTTAATTGCCGTTAAGTTTTTCCATGTCGGTGCTTAGTGTATTTCACCGCAATTTGTCAAAGTTTAATGTCATTTTCGCCAGTAGCGTGCAATCATAGTAAAGTTAATCTAGGTAAGTTATTTCAAGTTAGTTATTTATGAAGGGGAACGGGTCAACAGGGTTTTTTCGTCCAGTGTGGGTCAGTTAAGTTGTTATGTACTGATAATTTTGAATCTCAACTTTAACATTATGTTACACCAATGAATCCTTAGTGATATTTTTGTTGTGTTACCAACGTGTATGTTTGGTTGCCTAAAATACAATCTACACTCATTTACAAACACACGTTACTTTCGGCAATTGAATTAAAAAGAATATATTTTATCCAAAATCGGGTGTAATAAGCGAATTACTGCGGTCTTTTGAGGCATGTAATGTTGTTCATTACCCGCTAGTGAGAGAATAACTCAGACTTACGGAATACATAGATCCTTCGTAGGATTTTTTGAAATATTTCAAATTGACACCACGTGCGTCAAAATTTCTTGTCAAAATTTTATAAACATTATTTCAATATTTAATGCAATTGCAGACGGTTTTGGATAAAATGTTATGTTATACTCATGTGGAATTACTCATTAGTCCCTTAAGGGGTTATCCTACTGTAACCAGCGTCCAAACATGCTAAGTTTTGGGACTTTATTTCGGGAAAACTACAAATGCGATTTGTGTAAATATTTACATTTTTGTATATACTCATATAACGAGTGTGTGTAAAACTAGTCATCCCGAAATATTGAAATTGTCACCCATTATTCTTTTTCGCGTCGGCCGATGTTTACCGTGCTCGATTGGTCGGTGAACATGATTACGCAAATTTGGTTGGTCTGAAACAAAATACAAAAATATCCTCTTAAACTACATTGCATTAGCTAAGATGTGACGGAGCTTTTTCTTTCTTTTCGTCTTAGGTTACGAGAAAAAAATTCCTCGCAGTTGTCGGAGTAATAATACATGTTATTATTATTAATATATGTCACAAAACAAAACGTACTTACAAAATCGTCCGTTACGTCTAAACTAGTAGTCCTCTGAACATGTGTACCAAATTTCGAGTCGATTCATCAATAACAGCCTGAGATATCGTGTACACCGTTTTGAAAAACATAGTTTCGAGAAAGACGAGTTTAAAGTGTAGTCTACCTGCGCGCTCAATTCTTCCTTGGCAGCAAACGCTATAACTCAAACAGTACTTCTAATATCTGCATGGAACCTTTTGCATATTATTGTAAACACTTCAAAGAATTGTTTAAATACAAAAAAATCAATTGTTTAAAAATTTTACAGTAAGATAACCCCGTAAGAAAATTACAAAAAACAGTTTCTTGCAGGACTAATTACGTACATTACACATTCGTATAATAAATAACTATTATTTAATAGACTTATTTTCTTTATTTAATAACTTGTAAAATGAAGGAAAAACTACTTCAAGCTCGAACACTTTTCGCTTTAAAATCGATTTAATTTATGCATTTGAAACTTTAAATCGGAATGATTTTCGATACTTGAAGCAACTTTCTGTTGTTGAAAAATAGTGAAGCTCCAAAATTTATTAATTCATTTCCACATTAAATCGAAATGATATTTGATGTTTCAATTATTTTGTGCAACTTTCTGTTGTTGAAAAATATACGATTAATGTTGATGACGTTCAAGGATGACTTGAAACAATTAAAAGAATACATCAATGTCCGTTATAAAGATTTGGAAAGTTCCGGTGTCCCGTCTTGGATTACACTGGGCAACAAAATAAAAAATATTTCCTGTTCCTTGAGATTTTCCAACTCATTGTAAGTATCTTGGTAATGCTGATTTCAAATCTGAAATCAGTTTTCTTCTGCAAGATACGGTTATCATGCAATTTGACATTTTGATTTGTCATTATTTCTGTAATTGGGTGTTAAATGTATTTAATTGTTCGCCAATGGATGGTCAGGGTGATGGGGTTGGCCTACTTTTTGAGCCAAATATATCATAAATAACCTCCCGTTTTTCGTTTTCTTTATATTTTGCACAGGTGCCGAAGAATATCTGCCCAATCACGCGAGTTCGGCCAATTTGGATATCTAAAATTTTTGCCTCATGTTTCTGTTTTCTTAAAATCCAGTTCACTATACTGTTGTAGCAAAAAACCTCACGAATAACCTCCCGTTTTCCATTTTTTTTTTTAATATTTTGCGTGCGGAGTAATAGCGCGCGTTCGGCCAATGTCGAAGTCTAAAATTTTCGCCCATTTTTCCGTTTTATTTAAATTTAGTTCAGCATACGTTTGTAGCAAGAAACCTCACGTAAAACCTAGTGTTTTCCTTTTGTTGGTATTTTAAATAAGTGTCGAGGTAGCGTATTCGGGTGCATCATTAGTTGCCGCGTAAATATCCCGAAATTGGTAACCTTCTTTGCCCCGAAAACACACATTTCTTCTCGAACGCGCCCAAAGAAAAACAATCATTAGACGTGTATAAACTACCAGCTTCTGGTTATTGGAACGTTGTTGTCTTTCCGAGAACTGGGGTGCAATATGAGTGTCAAGGTCCATTTCTTAAACCTGATAAATTCTCAGAAAACTGGGGCTGTAAGTGACGAACAAGGCGAACGCTTACACCAGGACCTGATGATCATGGAAGAGCTCTATCAAGGGCGATGGGACAGGAATTTATTGGCGGACTACGGCTGGAGTATAACACGAGATTGTTCTAAGCAAGTGCACAAACGCAAGAGCTACAAACGCAAATTTTTGCCGAAATAGAACATGCTTGCTGAATTGCAAGTTATTAACCTTCATTCTGGGCTCATAATATGTCTACATTTCTACGCTTATAATAATAATAATAATAACTCTATTCACGTAAGCCACAAGATACAATATTTGATACATCGTACAAATAAGAGAATATGAAGGAGAAGAGATATGTAATTTATGACTTGTTATGCATGTAATACGTATAATAAATATGCAAATTTCGCAAAATGTTCATTGCTGAATTGCATAAAAACGGTAGCTTAGAGAGAAAAAATAAAGTCATATTTGGATTCAGCACACTCAAATTAGGTTGGAACAACTTCTTTTATCAATGCAATAAACATTTTGTTATAAATTCATTTGGCATCGACACAACCATTTATTTATCCCAACAAGAAGAATACATTGAATTGAAAGAGAATTTGGAAGATAAAATTAATTTTCAAGCAAATGACTATGCCAAATTTTTGTTTTGTAAAGATATTCGCAATATGTAAAATTAACCCATATCGCCGAACGATTATTTTTAGCTTTTCCTGGTTCTTACTTGATTGAGGCCGGATTAATTAAGTCATGTGATAAATGTAAGAAAAACGAGAAATCGATTATATATAACAGAACAGGCTGAAAGATCTCTCGTCGATAGCCATTTATTAGACTAATTACACTTAAAAGCACAATAAATATCTGTATATTGTAAAGTCTGCTAATAAAGGTATTGTTTACAGGGCGTCCCGAATAGGCCAGTATTGTATGGGTATTTTCCTTTTTTTAAAAGCTAGACATCCCTTTAAATAGGTAATGTTGTGCAGTTTTGATTGCTGGTTTAGATTATGTTATTTTTTTTTCAAAATTCCGAGCAGTTTAGAAATTATAAAAAAAAACAAAACTGCGATTTTATAAAACATAAAACATCTCCATAATTATTAAAGAAGTTTGAATTAAAAGTTACTTGGGTCGATCGCCTAAACTTACAAATCGAGTCAAAATTCAACATCGAAGACAGTCGGTAAAATGATTTAATAAAGGCTGAAAGACCTCTGGTCAAAAGCTTGCAGAAAATGCATAATTTTGCTATTTAACTGTTTTTCAATATTTTTAGGTGTACACAGAAATAAAAATAAAATGCATTGACAGGTTAAAATATGTAATATATTACGGAAACACTGTTTTTTTTATTTACTTACAATACATTAAACAGAAGAACAAAAAATAAAACCAAAGGTGTTTTATTATCCTTCATCACTGTCAGAAATTACTCTCATTCTCTTTTTCGGAATCGAAGGTTCGAATTCACTTTCATCACTCGAAGTTATTTGTGCCGATTCGATGTTTGAAGCAGAAATATTTACATTATGAGGGATGGTAATAAAATCGGTTATTAACAATTCCTTCGAATTTTTTGTAAGATCTTTGTAAACTTCTTCATATTGAGCCAAGCAGCGATTTATGTCACGTTGGAATCGTAAAGCCCTTTCAACGTTTGTGTCATTTTGTATAAAATGATTACCCAGCTTTCTTCCCAATGCGAGTCCTTCGCGGATGACTTTAGCAGTGAATGTTACTGGTACTAATTCCTCTTCATCAGATTTGTCAGACTCACTTTCGCAAACTAAGTTAACTAAATCATCCTCACTTAGTTCTTTATCAGCCATTAACTCTGCGATATCATCAACAGTAAAATCATCAAAACCTTCTCCGCCCAATGAATGCGCCTTCTGTACTCTGCGAATATTCATCGTTTAACGTTGAAATGGAATGTTCATTTTTGACTACATTTGGCCACAATTTTTTCCACAGCTATTGAGCGTTGTTTGCTTAATCTTAATCGCAGTGTATGATAAGGCGATATGCTTCACACAGTCTAATATTGTAAAAATTTTCCAAGCACTAATAACTGTTAAAGATTCATTGTTCTCCATTTGTTCCAAAATGTAAAGGCTCGTTTTATGTACAAAGCTTTAAAAGTAGAAATTATGCCTTGGTCCAATGGTTGTAATATTGAAGTTGTATTTTTTGGTAAAAATTTTACTTCAACGTTCTCATATTCTAGATCTTGTGGGTGACCCGGCGCATTGTCAATTAACAAAAGCACTTTAAAAGGCAATCCCTTTGAACTTAAATATTTTTTGGCATCTGGGATAAAACATTCATGAAACCATTCAGTAAACATTGCAGCAATAACCCACGCTTTCTTATTAGCCCTCCAATAAACGGGAAGATTATTGATGTTTACTCCTTTAAAGGCACGGGGCATTTTTGATTTGTTAATCACTAATGGTTTCATAATATAATCTCCTGAAGCATTGCTACAGAAAAGAATTGTTATGCGATCTTTTGCTGTTTATGACCACTAGCCGATTTATACAATTTTGAGACATAAGTCCTTTTAGGCATTTTTTTCCAGAATAACCCTGACTTATCAGCATTGAAAACCTGATCAGGGGTGTATGAATTGTCGTTAATAATTTCTGAAAAATTTGCTGGATATTCTTGGGCTGCATCTACGTCGCCAGAAGCCAGTTCACCTTTTAATTTTAAGCTGTGTAAAGAATGTCTTATTTTAAATCTTTCAAACCAGCCATGACTTGCCAAAAAATTTGGCTTCTTTTCAGTTGAAGAAGAAGTAATTGCTCTACAATTTTTTCGTAAATTCGTAATGCTTTATTTGTTATAGCGCCCGTATCAATGGGTACTCTTTTTTGTGTTTGATCTTCTATCCAAAGCATTAACGCTTTCTCCATTTTTTCCCTTGCGATATTTCTGGTGTATGATGTTGTGGCCATACTCGTGGTATTGCCAGCTGCAATACGCTTTCTAATTGTGTTTTCATTTGTTCAAATAGTTCTTATTGTAGCTTCGTTCATGCAATATGATTTTGCAACATCTACTACTCTATCTCCCTTTCGTAAGCGATCCAAAATTTCGATTTTAGTTTCTAAAGAAATAACTTTTCTTTTAACTTCTTTCTTCACTATAAGCCTATATTTTTTTTTAATTTATGTTAATTTGGCTGTGATTAAAGTAAAATTCAGAAGCAAAAAATGCGGGAAATTTTGGAGGAAAAATTAAAAAGTTTAATAATTAATTTTTATTCAAATTAAAATGTTTTATTTTTTTTATTTTAATTAAACCTATTTGGTAAATTGCCATCATTTCCATCCAAAATTTCCCGCATTTTTTCCCTCTGAATTTTACTTTAATCACAGCAGTTAATTTATAATAATCTAAATTATGCACTCACTTGTAATTTACGAATATGGAAAATTAAATCTTTCTGAAACTGTGAAACTTTCACTCAAATACAATTTTCCGTAGATAAAACCTTAATTTTATGCGAAGAAATACAGACACAGTGTGCGTGTGCAGCAAGTCAGCACATAAGCTCGGGATTCCCCGTGAGATGTGTACACTGCGCATGTTCAATCACAGAGTAGCATAAACCGTGTAAAAGCGAAAACGTGTAAAACAAGTACCGTGTAAATCGGGGGATAGGTGTATTGTCTCTTTCAGATTTAATAAAATACCGTGGCATCAGAAAGTCAAAAACAGCATATTTTTTGACAATAGGGATAATATTTTAAGTAATATTATCTTGTCTGCTTGGAATTCTTTAGTGGAGAGCCTAAGTTCAAACCATGCATTTCTTTAACGTCGATCTAATCTATCAAGTGAGTTCTTTGGTTAATTAGGCAAAAAGTGGCACATTTACTGTGGCGGCTATGAATCCGGCCAAGTCAGTAAATCTGCTTTATTGCCGTGTTGAACATTTAATTTATTCGGGGATTATTTACAATAAATTAACATTAACTTGTAATGAATATTTTATTTTAATCAATATATTGTAGTTAGCTATGTAAAAATTTCGTAGGTAGCCATATAAAATAAAAATTGACATATGTAATAAATGTTGTGACATGAAATATTAACTCCGCCAGAGATTAGCGGCGGTCACACGGACGGTCGCGCGTTCTTGAGCGCCCCGTTCTATCGTTCTATCGTTCCATAACACAGGACGGGAACGTGGCGTTCCAATCGTGTTGAGTAAAAGTGGGCATAATTTTAACAGGACAAATTCGAGCACGTGATTGCCAAAAACTGTGTTATATCCATCGGGATTTGAGTGGTGCGTGGAATTTAAAGCAGACTAAAAAAAAGAAGCTTATCCCGTGTGACAAGAGTGGGACAAAGAGTGTGCATTTTTAGACTGTGCGATGTTCTTGCATTCACACGTACGTTCATTTACGCAGGATTGGTACGGGCCAGTCCAAGCGTACGGGATTGCGCGTACGTGTGAACGCCGCTCTCAAACAAGCCTCCACCCGCGCGCCCCCTCGGCTAATTTGTTAGGAGCTTTATTGAACAAGCGCGTATATTGAAACACACTTTTCAATGAGGTCCGGCTCCCTAGATTCTCTCCACTTTAGGCTAAGTAATATGTAATGATATTTTTCCGCTACCGACAACGTAAATAAGCATTGCATCCATGGGTAAAGGTACTGTAAGTGGCTGATAACATTCGTGATTTTTTTACTTACGGACCTAGGAAAATAATAAACAGAAATGTAACGCTCCAACATAGCAACACATTTTCGTCTATAGCGTCGGCATCCTTTTTACATAACCACTGCTTAAAAGCTTCGTAGCACGATGCATATTTTTCTTTTGATTTTGTCGGTAACAGGTTCTAACACGCACGCAATATTCACAGCTTCGTTTGTATCCATGCCTGCAAAAACTGTCACTGCATTGACACAAACAAACAAAATTCGACATTGTTTTCTCGGTTGCTGGGTTGCCATAGGATACATAGGTGACTATAAAAATTTGAATCCCAAATGTTACAAGCCGTATTTTAAAATATTTTCTGATCCTTTTTAAGTATTATATTTCCGGTAGCAGAAAAAAAATTATAAGCAACACGGAACGTAATGACAATTAACATTTTCGGCAGGCTCCGCCTCGGCTCGTATTCGTCTACCTCAAATGTTAATACGTCCTGACGATCCGTGTTGCTTAAATAACTATTAAATTTGGTAGATCTGATTGGTGAATTAAAATCTGGTAGATCGTTAAGTCTGATCTAATTGGATAATTACTTTATCAGCAAAGTCACTAACAAAGCATTTTAACTGCCTAATCAATAATCAGTAAATGTGGCCTACCAGCAGTCGCCAATATCTTACATTATAAATCAAAAGAATAAGTTTATTTATTAGAGTCTCCGAATGTTTCTCGTCTATATTACATGTTTTCTCCCTTCATATCGACTAGAAATACCTTATCTTTCACCGAACAAACACAATTTTAATCTAGCGAACCTTCAGTAAACCTATCATAACATTTCAGCAGGAAAACAACAGGTTCGTAGAATTCCCTTTATCGATGCCGAGCTATCTCCGCCGATTCGCTCAAAAGCGCGACCCGGAAACAACTCGTTCGAACCGTTCGCATTCCGTACATTCCAATCTTTACCATCGCGTATGCTTATCAAACACATAAAGTGTACACAACAACAACAAACAAAAAAAAAACAAGTAGCCGAGTGAAACGCTTCCCCTTTGTAACTCGCGATTACAAAATCGCGCCGCCGATTAGCATATATGCAAATCGATTTTAAAAGTCCGCGATTTTACATAAAACGTACTGCGCGCATACACATATTTATTCAATTGTTTTCGCATAAATATCAGCCCTTTGTTGTAATTGGGCTGATTTAGTGGGCCCGGGCCGGAAATAGGAACGCGCCCGCCTGATAAGCTGATAGGGTGGCGGCCTCTATATGTAAATCGCGCGAATTAAACGCGAATAAAACTGTGATCCGGAAAAGATACCCATGGAAAATGTGTGCGAGAATAATAGGCACCACCAGCAAGTCACGGTTCAGCTTGTGAAAAGAATAATTAAATTAAATACAACTTACAATGGAGCATATTTAACTATGCAACACACAATACACAAGTCATGTAAATCGTGTTGCCAATTGAAATGCGCGCACGAATTACTTAGTAAAATTCAATTCAAAGATTCAACTACAAATACAGTGTTCATGCTTAAAACATAGTGCATTGTTACGTTATTACACTCACGCGCACTGCTACTGTCACTTTCTGTAAGCCCTTTGCCTTGGTGTTTTGATTGTAGAGGTATAAAAAAATCGACATACATAGGCATATGACACTCAGTCACGACAGGGTCAGCTGTAGAATTAGAATAAAGAAACATTTAAGTAGTAATAATGTCACTCAGTATTCAAGATTGACGTGTTATGCAACAGTTTGTTAACTTCAGAAAGTTAAGTATGTGTCAATAAATATAAAAAAAAAATTAAAGCCAATAATTTACGTGTAACACTTCCCTTCTCGTGCTAGTTTATTTAATTGCGAAAAGAGTGGTAAATGGCCTTATTCAGCCATCAGGATGATGAAAGCGGACGTCGTTGCGCCGGGCGCCGTTAATCCAACAATGGCCGCACGTGACAAAAGACGCTCGACGCGAGGACGGGCCCATAAAACGGCCCATTTTTTAATTGCGGTCGTGAATTTTAATTGTTCCGCAATTACGTCCCGACTTTATTTATACCGACACTACGCCGTGACATTTCATCCCCCGCAACAGAAAAAAAAAAGTGAAGGGCGGGTACTTTACTCGTTTGTTAAAAGTGGCGACTAGTGAAAGAATTTGCGTCTTTGCGCATTAACACTTTTTTTTTATTTACAGAATGTTTTATATAGACCATTCGTTTAACCAACATCATTATTGGCTCTTCGAACCGCATTTATTAATTGGGTACATTTGCGTCTTTACAAGAAAAAAAAATAGATAGTGTTATTTGATATGTTGGAAGAACTTAAATTATAGATAAGCGCACCAAAACATAATCGTTAACTTGTATTTAAACTAGGTACTTTCTCAATGTTTTAATATTTTAAAATGTATATTGCGACCAGAAAATGGTCTAAGTTGAGTGGTTGTATATATGTGGGTGCATTTTTATGTCTCGTTTTATCGAGTAGGGTCCATTTTATTTATACTTTTAATTATGTATATGTTATCTATCCAAGTATGTAGTCCGTTTTGCGGAGACCGGTCGCAATATAGATTTTAACATATTAATCATTTCGCTGAAGAAAATTTAAATTGAAGCTGCGTCTTAGTTTTATCTTTAACAATTTCAATTTTAAAAGACAAGCTTTTTATTTTGAAAACGCTAGCATTTACCTATTTTTTTTTTGTTTATGTAAAATTCAGAGAGGCCTATATACTTGATAGAAAATATTGTACATTTTATGGTGTTTAACATGGTTTTTGTTAGAACCAAATATCTCTAAAAACCAAGGAGCTACAGAGTTTAATACAAAATGGCCGCTCATGTAAAAACTAAACATCCGAAAAATGAATACCTGTTTTCAACTCTTTGAAAAAAAAAATATAAAAAAAATAAATTTTGTCAGCGACCAACATTGGTTGCAGGGCCGTTCCTGGCGGGGGTGCAAAGGGCACTAAGGCAGCCGAACCAATTGGCGGCCTTTATTATATAATTATTAATAGAGGAGGTAAGTTAATTTAACTCTCTAAATTTTTTCTTCAAAAATTTATTTTTGTATTTTTTCAAGTGTAGAATCCCATTCTGAACACTATTTGTTCATAAAAATTATTTGTGAGACTTACAGAAACTGAGACGAGCAAAATTTCTTTTGACGTAAATCGTTCGTACAACTGCTGCAAATGCCGAAAAACGATTAAATTCTACGATTTGAAAAATTGCTACAAAATAATCAATCCAAGAATTTTGCTTCAAAAACTTAACATCCATTAATAAACAACGCATATATGATTTGCTATCAAACAAATTACCATGTGGCAAAACGGCAAAATTCAATTCAATTCAAAATTTGAATTTGGAAAACGTTTAAAAAAATGTAAATAAAAATAACGAAATTGCTTTAAGAGCTCGAGATCCATAAACAAACAATGCAATTTTGGTTCTCAATAAAAACAGTTGCCATCTCCTACGTAAAAACAAAACGGCAACGCTCGAAACTTCGGAACCTAAAATTGCATTTAACGATTCGATAAATTGTAAAATATTAATTAACCAAAGAATTTGCTTCAAATGCTCAAGATCTTTAAAGAAGCAATGCATTTGAGATTTTCCATTAAAATAATTGTCATATCCTAGGTGTAAATAAAACACCAACTCTCCAAACTTAAATTGGCAAAAAGAACATTGCAGTTGGCAATTTCAAAAATTGCAAATAACTAATAAATCGAAAAATTTCTTTCAAAAGCTTAAGATTCGTACACAAATGATGCATTTATTACTTCAAATCAAAACAAAAGGCATGTTCAAGGTGGAAACAAAACGGCAACGATTCAAATTTGAACTGCGAAATGCATTCAACGATTTGAAAATTAGTAAAAAATGAATCAATCAAAGAAATTGCCCCACAAGCTCAACATTAATAAAATCATAATATCTGATTTCTTGCGAAAACAATTTTTATATCCTAGGTAGGAACAAAATGAAAACGCTTAACGAATATTGCACTCAACTGTTTGAAAAATTTTGAAAAATGAATGAAGATGAGTAATTTTGTTAAGAAGCTGAAGATCTTTAAACAAATAATCAATTTTAATTCAGTATAAAAACAATTGCTATACGCTTTAAACTTGAATTGAAAAAACGAAAACTGCGAATAAAAAAAGGAATAAATTAATTAATCAACGAAATTTCTTCAAGAGCTCGAAATCCATAACTACAGAATGCGTTTTTGGTTTTCCATAATAACTATTTATGTAACAAGTCCACAATAAGGCTCTTTCTTGGACGAGACGTATTATGGCCGAGCGAGCGAAGCGAGAGAGGCTGATAATGGAGGCGAGTCCATGAAGTGCTATTGTGGACGAGTTACATACAAAGATTTATGTTCGACTGCTTTTAGCATTTTTAGAATACTTTTTAAATACAAACTGAAACAACTAATTTATATATATATTTTAATCATAGTGTGCATTTCCTGCCACACTAATGTCATGCATTGCAAATTTCATAGAGAATGGATGATTAGGTTAAACAATCTAACTCGCACAATAAACGTCCAAACCTTGCAAACTTCTTCAGGAGTAAGTGTAATAAATAATAGTAAGTACTATCGCTATAAACCACTATCATAGTTGATCTCTCTTTTGCATGAGTCATTTGCATTGTATTTATTAGGTGTTCTAACCAAAATTAAAATCTGTCATTTCTGACACTGACATAAGAGTCCAATTTACTTGATCAATTATGGGACTATAGTCTATTTTTTTAAAGATTACAGTAACTAGAAGACTTTCGTTGCACTCGTCGACGGAACCTCGTTATCGGACATGGTACAAATATAAAAGTCAAGAAACAAGACAGAACAATAAGAAAAAACACGAAACAACACAAAACAGCAACACGTGAACGGATATAATGACAAACGCAGACAGACAGAATGTTACACTTATGCCAACTATCAAAATGACAAAGATCACTAGAGAAAATAAAGATGGAGAATAGAATGTGTCCGGTGTGAGTTTTCCCACAATTTCAACCAATCACTGAACAATGTCAAATTGGTCTCATCTTTCCTTGACTGTAATCTTACGAAAAATAGACTATAGTACGAAATGGCGTACATTTTGGCCTAAAAACAAACCCACAAAGTTACTATTTTCGTACAGTCGAACAAAATGGTACATTATTATACAAGTTTAATAAGAGGGTATATTGTGGCACGAGTGGGATTGGATCCAATGTAACGAGTGCCCCACAATGCCTCTTATTAAACAAGTATAATATACTATTTTTTCTACTTTGGTTTTAGTTAAGGAATTATTTCTAAAATAAAATATATACTTAAACCTAGTGAGTTTTATCTTTTAACATTTGGCAGCACTAAAAACAGTTGATCCTTTCGAACGAGTTTAATATTTGACATACGTATTTCTACGGCGATTCCAATAGTTGATTTTAAAGCATATTAAATCAAGAATATTACTTACACACCTCCAAAAATAAGGGAGGTTGCCAACGGTGCGATTAACAAACAATTTCCACGTAAGTTGTAACCAATTTAAGCTTATAAAATAATGTTTGTCGTTCCTCGTGTCAGGCATCGATCGACGCTAATTAAAAATCCACACCGAATTAACACACCGACTCAAGCAGCTCTTTTTCGCCGCGAATGAAACATGCATTATACTCTCGCTGTTTCTTCCGCGATTCGTTTTGCAAACAAAGAGATAATACATATAATAAATTACAATCTTTCCTCCGTGTATATTGTGTTGCCTAGACGTCATCACCGAGAGCCAAGTGAATTGATGCGTCCGGCCATTGTCACCGAGTTCCTACATTTTCCACGCGGGTAAAAAGTGAACAATATGACGCCTCCGTTTTCTTTAAACTTAGTGGTACTGGTGGCGAACTCCCCAATATGCATTCGAACATATTCAGTGTGTAACGCATTGGACGGTTCCAATTATCCTATGAATTAACGGCAATTTTACATTTTGATGTCGACATATGTCACGTTTAAGTACTGCCAATCGCAACAACTAAAATGTTACCACAAATAGTTTAATAATGAGCAAAACTGTAAAATAAAAAATCTCATTATTAAACTATTTTTGATATAACAAAAGGTCGATTGTTAAACCAAAGTAGACAAAAACAATTACCATATCCTACATGGAAACGAAACAGCAATGCTCCAAACTTCAAACCAAAACTGCGTTTTCGTAAAATTATAAAATATTAATTATCCAAATAATTTGCTTCAAACGCTCAAAATTCATAAAAAAAACGGTGATGTGGCCATCATGTTACTTTCTCCGATGGTATCATCATTTATATTTACACTTTCATGGTTTATTTTCTACTTAAATCATATTTTAAATGTACATCGAGCGTTTTGTAGACTCGTATGAAACTGACGTTTAAAACGACAAAATTATAAAAGATGGAAAAATTATACTTTAAATTCAAAAACTCAGTTTACTCAAAAACTAAAGAGATTTTGAAAAAACTTATTCTTTATAAGTTGTTCATTTCATAAATTTGCTGTAACTATTATCGTTTCATAAATATAAACCAAAAATGAAAAGAAAAAAAATATTTCCGTAAAAAAAAATTGAAAAAAAATCACGTTCACAATAATTTCTCGTACTTCGTAACGGAGAAAGTAACAATGCATTTATTATTTTCTGTTAAAACAATTGCCACCTCCAAGGTGGAAACAAAACAGCAATGCTCCAAACTTGAACTAGTAAAACGAAAATTGCATTTAACGATTTGAAAAATTATGAAAAACTAATAAACCGAGAAATTTGCTTCAAAATCTTGAGATTCAAGAATAAACGCATTTATCATTTTCAATCAGAATAATTGGCACGTTTTAAGTGGAAACAAAAAGGCAATGCTTCAAACTTGAGGAACGATTTGTGTTATTTGTTCAATGCGACAATACATTTGATTTTTACTTTCTCCGTACCGAAGTACTACAAAGTATTGTGATCGTGAAAAATGTTTGAACATTTTTTTTAAGGAAATATCCGTTTTGGGGTCCCAAGACGCCATTTCAAAACAATTTCTGGAAAAAAAATTGTGTGTGTCTGTGCGCGCTGTATCTCAAAAACTAATAGAGCAATTGATATGAAACTTTAAACATAAGTCTTATTTGATAATCCGAAGAACTGAAAAGCTTTTGGTAACATTTCGTACACCGGAAGTGGGTGTTTACCTTAACCGTTTTTTTTTGTTTTTTTTTTTCAATATCTTCTTAAATATGCAAAATATCACAAAAAACATTTAAACAAATATTAAAGACAACAAATAAATGAACATCTTTTGTTTGAAAACATTTTGCATAAAATCATTGTTATTCGAGAAAAAAATGTATAATTTTTTTTTCTAATTTCTAGTTTATTATTATGAAACGATAAAAGTTACAGCAAATTTATGTTAATAATAATTGTAGAGAATGCCAAAATGAACAACATCTTACTTCGACATAGAAAAACTAAATTAAAACCTGACAAAAAAAAAGAAAGCAGCATATAACCAAACGACAAGATGTTCACCATATATTTGCATAATAAAGGGTCCGCCATCTAACTTTTTTTTTTCAACTAGTGCTTATTTCGTGAATGGTAGCACTGAGCTCATGTCTGATTTGACAGATAATTAGTTTTATTCTTCCGCTGAATGAATATGGTTGTGTATACGCTAGAACAACGCTGGGAAATATTGCGACATTACTTTGAAAATCATGGTAATGTTGCAGAATGTGTGCGAAAATTGCGTACGGATTTTGGAAGAAGAGAAGCACCGTCAGCTCCGTATGTTCGTTATTTTGTGAAAAAAGTGAAAGAAACTGGCATCCTCATCGATAAACCAAAGCGTGAAAAGCCAAAAACAGTGCGTACACCCGAGAATATTGCTGGTGTGGCAGAAAGTGTGCGCGAAGCGCCATCAACATCAATTCACCGTCGTTCTCAACAATTGAACATTTCGGAGACATCATTGAGACGAATTTTGCATAAAGACCTTGGTATGACGCCATACAAAGTCCAATTGGTTCAGGAGTTGAAGCCAACTGACCATCCAATGCGTTTTCGCTTCGCTGAGTGGACCTGCGATCGACTTACAGATGCCGATTTTGCCAAAAAAATAATCTTTTCAGATGAAGCTCATTTTGATCTTGGTGGGTATGTAAACAAGCAAAATTGTCGCATTTGGGGCACAGAAAACCCGCACGCATACATTGAAAAGCCGATACACCCAAAACGAGTCACTGTTTGGTGCGGATTTTGGTCCAGAGGCATAATTGGGCAATTTTTCTTCGAAAATGAGCAAGGAGTGGCCGTTACAGTCAATGGCGATCGTTATCGGGCCATGTTGAACGAATTTTTGTTCACAAAAATTGAAGAGGAGGATATTAGCAACATTTGGTTTCAACAGGACGGCGCTACGTGCCACACAGCCGAAGCTACACTCGATGTTTTGCGCCCTGTTTTTGAAGATCGCATTATCAGCCGCAGAGCTGATGTCGTTTGGCCACCTCGGAGCTGCGATTTGACACCGATGGATTATTTTTTGTGGGGTGCCCTCAAAGATAAGTGTTACGTCAACAAGCTCGAGACAATTGACGCTTTAAAGGACAATATTCGTGAAGCCATTGGTGAAATACAGCTGCACACAATCGGTAATGTGCTTAAAAATTGGACCGATCGTGTAGGCTACTGCATGGCCAGCCGAGGCAGCCATTTACATGAAATTATTTTCCATTATTAACCGGAAGGATTGTACTTTCAAATAAAAAAAGAAATTTGAGAAAATATTCAGTAGTTTTTTTTATAACATTTTCAAAAAAAAAAAGTTATTTGGCGGACCCTTTATAAGAAGCTTACAAAATAAATTCCACGAAATAGAATTACTCCCGACAACACATAACAACCCAAAGATAATTGCAATAACGGAGACATGGCTAACGCCAATAAACCAACACCTATATAAATTAAACAACTATAACTCAGAATACAACTCAAAAGACACCAGAGGATGAGGAATAGCAATATACATACGAAAGGATACACAATACAAACTTCTCACCAACACAACAATAAAAAAGATACAAATATTATCAATACTAATAAAAGAAGACAACATCATAATTACACTAATATATAAACCACCACACATTAACCTCAACAAACTGAAACCCATACTAAAAAATAATGTTCTAAACAGAAGGAAAACACAAATTATTCTAGGAGACATTAATATCAACATGCTAGAAAAAAACAATATAACGAAAGAATACAAAAACACACTAACAGAAAATCACTATAAAATTGTAAACAAAATAGCAAAACAATCATACACAAGACTAAACAAAAATGGTAATAACTCCGTACTAGACCACGTTATAACAAACAACACGCAACTAATAAAAATAGAACAGTCAAGTATATCAGACCACAATGCCGTAATAACTATAATAAAAAAACCAAACAATCCAAAACCAAACTACCAATTCTTTGAAGTAGCCAAAATAGACCAAGAACAAATTTCAAATGAAATACAAAATATCGACATAAACACAATAAATAATTTTGAACAACTCTCAACAAAACTACAAAGTATAATAGAATCTAACCATAAAACCAAAAAAATTAAAAGAACCGAGCAAAACCCTTGGGTTAACGAAAAAATACTGATGCAAATCAAGCAACGAAATAAATGGCAAAAGAAACATAATAAAAATCCTACAAATGCTATAATAAAGGAAGAATACAGATTACAAAAGAAGAAAACAACAGTATTAATAAAACAAACCAAAGCAAAATACTATAAAAATAAATTACAAAAAAGTGTAAATGACCCATATAAACTATGGAAAAACATAAACAAAGAAATAAATAAACAAGACAGGAAAGAAAACCGCATAGAAACAATTCGCAAAGAAAATGGGACCCTTACCAACGACAACCTAGAGATAGCAAATGAAATAAACTCATATTTCGCAATCATTGGGAAAAAACTGGCTGAGAAACAAATTCGTACCACAAAAACCCAGACCAAAACAACAATAACAAAAAGACAAATAGAAGATTTGAGATTTCAACATACAACACACAAACAAATAAACCGTATTATATCAGATCTAAAAGTACATAAAGCACCGGGATTTGACAAAATAACAAACTACATTCTTGAACGAAACAAAACTACATTGACACCAATCCTCGTAAAAATAATAAATATGGTAATACTGGTATTACATGAAAAAATCCATCATGATACCAGTATTTAAAAAAGGTGACAAAAAAACCCAAAGAACTACAGGCCTATAGCACTCCCATCGACACTAAATAAAATATTAGAAAAAACACTACAAATTCAGATCACAAACCACCTAATCAAATAAAAAATAATATACCACGAGCAATGTGCATTCCAACAAAACTCAGGAACAACATCTGCAGCAAATGACCTTATACAACACAAAATCAAAATTAGATGAGAAAAAAACAGTAACAACTTTATATATAGACATGAAAAACGCTTTTGATACTATATCAAAATCAAAATTATTAGAAAAACTCGCAAGCATAGGCATTCGAGGGAAAGAACAAAACCTTATAAAAACACACCTACTGAAAAGGCCACAAACAACAAAAATAAACAACACTGAAAGTCAACCACTAGAAGCCGAATACGGAATACCCCAAGGAGGAAATCTACCGTCAATACTATATATAATATACACTAACGACCCTCTAGAACTAAACTTAAAAGGAAAACCTTACATATACGCAGATGATACTTGCATAGTATATACAGGAAATAACTACAAAGTATTATAAACAAACATAAATACAGATATACAATAACTCGAAACCTGGTACTTTAACAACTTACTGACGATAAACGAAACAAAAACAGAATTCATGGTATTCACCAACAAGAAATAGTCAACACAATTAACAATCAACATTAGAGGAACAATTATAAAGCAAATAAAAGAAGTAAACTACTTAGGACTAAAAATACAAGAAAACCTTAAATGGGATGAACATATAGATCGACTAGCAAAAAAGAACTCAACGACAATAGCAGCATAAGCAAAAATCAAGACCTACATCCCAGAAAAATCAAGGAAGCAAGTTTACAATGCACTTTTCACATCACATAACAGCTATCTAAGCAATATCTGGGGAGACACTAAAAAAAAAATATCTCAAAACTACAAATACAACAAAACAAAATACTAAAAATTCTATATAACCTAGACAAATCAACAAAAACGACAGAGCTGTACCAAAAAACCCGAGAACTCAACATAGAAAACATGATAACACTTAGCAATTTATTGCTGATCTACAAAATAAAAAATAACTTAATTAAAACAAATATTACTCTAAAACTAAATAAACAAATACACAATTATAAAACAAGAAGAAGATCAGACCTAAGAACAGAAAAATTTACCACAACGAAATACAAACAATCATTAACAACGGAAACCATTAAAGAATACAACAACCTACCGGAATATATAACGACACTCAATTATACACCTTTCAAATTAAAACTAAAAAAACCTAATCCTAAACAACAAACTACAGTAGAAAGCAATATATTATAGAGAAGAATATATACATCCCCTAACACCGTTAGCCCGAGATGGAATCAACTCCACTACATCCCGAGGTGAGGACAAAGGGAAGAATAAAAAAGAGACCTGCACAAAAAAAAAATTCAATATATACCGGGTGACCCAGGGATCTGTAAAAGCCCCATAACTTATTTGCTATTTGAGATATCGACTTCTAATTTTCATGAACTGGTACCCACACCTATTCTACATATTTCAAAAATATGTATGTTTTTGTACAGGGTGTCCCAATATACATAACAGAACAAAGTTATGTTTTTTTAAATGGAACACCCTGTATTTTATACTTTATTTTCAACCCTCTTGAGAAGCTGATAAAAATAGTATAAGATAGTATGGGTCTATTATGGACGGTTGGTTAGTTATGGGCATATTTCTGGCAAAAACATGTACACATTGAAAACATTGTAGAAGCGTTTCTAGCAAAGATAGCTTCATTATTTATATACTACAAAATTTCCCACATCATAAAGAATAATACACATCGGCTTTGGTTCTCTTTTATTCATAGTGCTATACAGGGTGTCAACATACGCAAAACAATGGATAACTATTTTTTTCAAATGGAACACCCTATATAAGTTACCACCAATATATGGCATTTTTAATAAGCTTTCCAATGATATACAGTTTGCATAACAAAATATTAAGTATTCTTGAGATTTATCAATAAAAACATATTTCTTTTGCCACCTTCTGCTGATTTTTTAATTTTCAGCCAAAACTATGCATTTTCAGGAAAAATTATAAGAGACCAAAGTTCTAGAGCGAAAAATTTCCGATCGATATAGGTCTATCAACTTTTAAGATATTGCGTGCATTGCTCGCCAGAGCGCGCAAATATGCATTTTAACGTTTTCTTTTCAAATTTTTTATTAATAAATTGCACTATACTTTATTTTCCGCACCCTCTAGCAGAAAAACGGGAAATTATAGGGAAATTAAAATGGCCCATATCGATTTAAATTGTTCCGCTCTACAACTCTTAATAGAAGCAATTTTTTCCAAAAATGCATAGTTTTCCCTAAAAATGCAAATTGAAAATGTTTGTATCAATTTTTGCGTTTTTCAATGGTTTTTTGCATTTTTAGCGAAATCTATGCATTTTGGGCAAAAATTGCTTCTTTTAAGAGTTGTAGAGCGGAATATTTTCAGTCGATGTAGGTCACTTGAATAATTCTATAATTACCCGTTTTTCTGCTAGAGGACGTGGAAAATAAAGTATAGTGCAATTAATTAACAAAAAAATTGAGAAAAACGGTAAAATGCATATGCGATAACGATTTTGCGCACTCTGGCGGGCAATGCACGCATTATTTGAAAAGTCGAAACACCTATGTCGATCAAAAATTTTCCGCTCTACAAGTTTGGTCTCTTATTATTTTTTCTGAAAATGCATAGTTTTGGCTGAAAATCCAAAAATGAGTAGGAAGTGACAAAAGAAAAATGTTTTTATGGATAAATCTCAAGAATCCTTAATATTTCATTATACAAATTGTGCATCATTGGAAAGCTTATTAAAAATTCTATGCATTGGTGGCAAGATATATAGGGTGTTCCATTTGAAAAAAAATAGTTATCCAATATTTTGCGTATGTTGACACCCTGTTTAGCAGTATAAACAAAGAAGAATCAAACCCGATTTGTACTATTCTTCATGATGTGGAAATTTTTTTAGTGTATAAAAAATGACGCTAGCTTTGCTGGGAGCGCTTCTGCAATTTTTTCAATGTGTCCTTGTTTTTGCCACAAATTTGCCCATAACTAATCAATCGTCCATAATAGACCCATACTATCTGATACTATTTTTATCAGCTTCTCAAGAGGGTTGAAAATAAAGTTTGAAATATAGGGTGTTCCATTTAAAAAAACATAACTTTGTTCTGTTATGTATATTGGGACACCCTGTACAAAAACATACATATTTTGAAAATATGTAGAATAAGTGTGGGTACCAGTTCAAGAAAACTAGAAGTCGATATCTCAAATAGCAAATAAGTTATGGGGCTTTTACAGATCCCTGGGTCACCCGGTATGTAAATACTTATGTAAAAAAAAGTGTAAATAAAGAAATACGAAAAGTCTTAAAAAAAACTACTTATAAACAATAAGTTTTTTTCGAAACCGGTTTAGTTTTTGAGTATACTGAGTTTTTCAATTTGCAGGATAATTTTTACATCTTTCATAATTTTTCATCCGAGTCTACGAAACGTTCGATGTACATTTAAAATATGATTTAAATTGAAAATAAACCATGAAAGCGTAAATATAAATGATACCATCAAGTCGGAGAAAGTAACATGATGGCCACATCACAATTTTTTTCAGAAATTGTTGAAATGGCATCTAGGGACCCCAAACGGATATTTCCGCAAAAAAAAATTTGAATAAATTTTCACGATCACAATACTTTCTCATACTTCATAACGGAGAAAGTATAAATACGTAATGGCATTGATAAATAACGCATAACTTGATTTACGTATTAGGTTGTCATGGAAGATAACAGGATAATCTGATTTAATCAAAAACATTATTGCTTAAATTTTTGTGTTTTTATAATTGTTTCAACTGCTGAAAAGAATATTTACATTTTTGTTCCAGAATTTGTTTCAAAATTTTATAAACACATTTTTTTCGTTAAGTTACAAATTGTTCAGTCCATCCGAAGACACATTGTTGGTCCTTCTACACGTGATTCAACAATTCGAAGAAATTGTTCTTCGTGTATTAAGATTATTTTTAAATTTAAAAGTAGATAGTGCATTGAATCTAAATTAACGTGGTAGATGGTGTTGATATTTACGTATTGCTGGTTCATAAAATTAAGAATAGTACTACGAAATAATAATATAATTGCCAAATAAAATAATCGCCCAATACGGCAGTTTTAGCCAGCTACGAAAAAATGTATATAAAATTTAAATCTTTTAAGATAGGAATTCCTGTAAAGGAGGCGCTGATGATAGGAAATTGGCGATGACATTTCACCACGACCGTTTTTCATGTTAAGGATCAAACACGAAACGGCATAACCATTTTTCGTGTAGAATAAGTGGCCGTCCGGGCGGGACTCAAACCTACACTAATGTGACCCAGAAGCAGCTGTACCCACCGCGGCCCTGAAATTTATTTTTTCCGCTACCGACAACGTAAATAAGCATTGCATCCATGGTTACAGGTACCGTAAGTGGCTGATAACATTCGTGGTGTTTTTTGTCCTTGGCGACGGAACTTAATTTTTACTTACGGACCTAGGAAAATAATAAACAGAAACGTAACGCTCCAACAAATAGGCGAGCAACACATTTTCCTCTATACCTACAGCATCGGCATCCTTTTTACATAACCACTGCTTAAAAGAGTCGAAACAGGGCCTAACCTTTTTCGATTTTGCCAGTAACAGGTTCTAACATGCAATATTCGCAGCTTCGTTTGCATCCATGCCCGCAAAAACTGTCACTGGATTGAAAAAAACAAACAAAATTCGACATTGTTTTCTCTGTTGCTGGGTTGCCATAGGACGCATGGGTGACTATAAAAATTTGAATCCCAAATGTTACAAGCCGCATTTTAGAATATTTTCTGATCTTTCTAAGTATTATATTTCCGCTAGCGGAAAAAAAATAATAATTCAGCAGGCGACGAGATTCGGCTCCGCCTCGGCTCGTATTCGCCTACCTCAAATGTTAATACGCCCTTACGTTCCTTGTTGCTTAAATAACTATTAATTCCCCATTGTCGTTCTTAAAGTCAATTCGCTGTTAACAGCTAAACATATGTTCAGTTTTTTTCTTCTCTACTGCAAAACACACGTTTCTTTCTTTTCTTTTCTTTTCCTTCTTCTCCTGTTAAATATTGGAATGTATTTAAACGAGAACCGTTGTTTTCACATGATTCCGCCTCGCTGCCATCGGGGGCGGTGGGTATTGGATTTCGTTAAAAAGCTTCCGAAGACGCGGAAAACAAAGGAAAGCACCGGCCCTTTGCACTCCTGCAGAGTCCAGTTACTCGCGCCATTAAGCACTATCGAGTTGCAGAGAGTGTGAAAAAAGCGCCGAGCTTGCCCGTTCGCAATAAAACGAGGACGCCGAGTGAATTCTCTTAGTTCTCCGGCGGCTCCGGGTACGAAACAAACGGCTCACCTGAAACAAAAGAGAGAACATGCGTTAGATGCGATGGGGCGTTTGAAAAGTTTGAGAGTGAGGATGAAATGACCAATTTCCGGTTGCATGGAGGGGATTATTTGGGGGAACGTGAAGTTTGCTAATTGATTCTGTGAGAATCTACAAAGGTCTCAATTGATTTCTACCTTAGACTAGATTCGTTCGTTTGATAATTACTGGAAGAAAGGAGCTTTTCTCTAATCTTCCAGTGGGTTCTATTATTACAGTAGAAACTATATTCAGGCTACTTGTTGTCTTTATTTAATTAGTTGATAATGTATTTGTTTTTGGAGAGGAAGGTTGCAACCGTTACTACAATATAATCCTAATTTAAACTGAATTGAACAATTCAGTATGTTTTAACCAGAACGAATTAGTTGTAGTTAAAACATAATCAATTTTGTAATTCTGTTTAATCGTTTTTTGTTAAAGTCACTTCATAGTTTTACGCGTTTTACTCCAAACATTATTTTTTTACTTATGTCACTTGAATATGTGTGCGATATAATATTTAATAACTTGAAAACGCATTTTTTTATATTTTCGCAGCTTATTTTCAAATCCAAAAGTCCCTGAAAAAAATGTAAGACAGATAAAATTATAGTTTTATACAGGATTGGGCATATGTGTCGGAACACCTAATTTCTGGCTAAACGTCTGTTTTTTACTTTTCCTTTTAAAAGAAATGTGTATATAGTTCATCCGTTGAGAGCTGACGGTGACTCATGCATTTTCGTACTAAGAATTGCTTTGCATTTTATATCTATTTTTTTCTATCATGTACGAAACAGTATAAAATAAAAGACTAAACGTGTGTCTGCGTGTTAAAGAATAGGGCAGCGTAAACGTAGGTGTAAGCTCACGCATGACTCTTGCATCGCATTGGCACGCTTCATATAAACACACAAAACACGCGAGCGCTACGTCAAATAACATAACCCTAAAAAGTTTGTTTATATTGCGCTTTAGATTTCATTTCGGTGCGCGAGAATTTTTAAATATCCCGCCATAAAAATCAGCATGGCACCAAATTTTCTTACGGACATACGTTTACTTAAATCTTGATTCATGCGATTTTAAGCGATGAGTCACAGGCAGCTCTCTGCGGCCCGACTATAGCAGTATTTCCCAAACTATGGGTCGCGACTCACTGGTGGGTCGCGAGCAAATATTGAGTGGGCCCTGCAATGTAAGGCGGATTAGCACACGGCACGCTGAACCGAAGAACCTTGTTCAGCAGCGCACATCCGCGACTGCAAAAGACTTGACCCACTCGGCTATCGCCGCTATAGGATTATGTGGTTAAAAGTTATATTTAAGTTGTGAGAAGTGGTGAAGATTGGTGGGGAAGCCTATCACTGATGAGGGACTAACAGAGCCAATCAGTGGAGAAGTGCGAGAGAGGAGAATGCGGGCGGGGGCTGTGCTGCCGCCGTGATTGCGATTCGGACGTCTTTTGTTTTTGTGAGGTTTCGTTTTGCGGGTGTGTCCTACCTGAGCACAGGGTGGAGGCTTATTCCCTTGCAGCTCGGGCCAAAGACAACCTCCGCGTCCTACGTAACCAGAGTTGGGAACGTAAAATCGAAGAGGTCAATTCCTACTCCAAAGTCTTCTGGGGCATGACCAAAGTTCTTACAAGGGGAGGATCAGATTTGATCCATCTTTGGCTCACGTGTAGGTCATGACTAGAAGTGTAACAGGTGCAAGTTATAGGGCGCACTATTCAGCCGTTTTCGAAAAAAAAAATTGTTTTTTTATTAGCTGTATATTTATGTACCATTTACGTTAATAAAACAATATCGACCCCGTGGTATATTGGTAAAAGCCATGGTTTATAATCGCAAGGTCCCCGTGGTTCAAATCCTTGCCCAAGTTCTTTATAGTTTTCTTTTTTTGTAGTATTTTATAAATCCGTGAGTATTTAAAAATGTTAATTTTAGAATAAATTATATTAACATAATTTTTAGAAGAAGGATTGTTAAACAAATTAAACAGGAGATTGAAAAATCAATATTTTTAATCCAGTATATTGTTTTAAATTAATTATTCTAGTTCGTGCAGTCCTGCATCGCCCGAAAAGGACAATAGCATACAGAAAATAATATCGAAGAAGGATTTATAAAAAAAATAGTCTGGAAATACAATTATTGATTTTTCAATCTCTTGTTTAATTTGTTTAAGAATCCTTGTGCCCCTAAAAATGAAATTAATATAATTTATTCTAAAATTAAATGTCCATGGGTTTATAAAAACTATAAAAAAGAAAATAAATGAACCCAACTTCAACAATGGTGTTCGATCCTTCGACCTTCCGCGTACGAATCAGAGGTTTTACCTATACACCAAAAGCTCGGTGAATTTTATTTAACGCAAAAGGTATATGAATATACGTATAAATTAAACATTAAACACAGCCCATATTTCAGACGAAGTAACAATAAACCTAGGGGTACCCCAGGGGTCTATCCTGGGCCCCGTTTTATTTATCCTTTATTTAAATGACGTAAACGTAGCAATATCAAATAATATCATTACATATGCAGATGATACGTCTATTGTTGTATCCGGATGTTCAGACATTGAAATGCAGTGTACAGAGGTAATGGAAAAACTAACCAATTGGTTTAATAATAATAAATTATATTTAAACAGAAACAAAACATTGTATACAAGGTTTCACTCCAGGCAATGTACAAACAATCTACATATACATATAAATATAAATGACAATATCATAAATTATGCCGATGATATTAGTTTCCTTGGTTTGAAAATTGATGATAAACTGAACTGGCAGAGTCAATGTAAGCATCTAAATAAATTAATAAGTAAGTGTTGTTATCAAATTAGATGTTTGAGAGACACACTGAACAAACAGCAATTGGTAATGATATATCATTCTATTATTGAATCAAGACTAAGATACGGAATTTGTTTATGGGGATCATCGAATAGTGTAAAAGAACTATTTTTAACTCAAAAAAGAATAGTTCGCTGTATTGCTGGACTATCCAATCGAGAATCGGCTCGAAATATCTTTCGAGAATTAAGAATACTCACCCTGCCTTGTTTGTACATATTTGAGGTATGTCTATATATTTATAGTAATAAGAACAAACTTAACAGTGTTAAAGACGTGCACAATTATGCAACACGAAATCGTAATGATTTATATAATGAAACTAGTCGACTAGACGTATTCTATTATTCACCTCATATCTATGGTGTTAAACTTTTCAACAGACTTCCTCATTATCTGAAAACAATACCAAGTAAAGTGACTTTTAAATCCATGTTGAAATCATTTTTGCTTTCTTCGTGCTATTATTCCGTTACTGAATTTTTAATTTAATTATATTTCTTATATTCATGTGTATTTGTGACTTGTCCTATATACTTTTATGTATAACTGTGGATTAATAAAAGTATTATTATTATTATAAATTTCAAATTAAAAATCCATTTTTTCTCGTACACGGCTGAATAGTGCGCCCTATTATATGCAACTGTTACACTCCTAGTCATGACCTACACATGTGGCAAGGATGGATCAAATCGGTGAGTCACACATCTGATCCTATCCTTGTTAGACGCCAACCACCCGCTATCCATGGTGAGAGAGGTCTCGTATATTCAGATGCTCAGAAGGCTGAAGCATTCGCCGACTCCCTCGAACATCAATTCACTCTTAACCCTAGCGAGGATACCTGACGGTATCAGCACCGCCATGTTCCGTAAACTCGGCAGAAAAGGTAGAGTCGCTATCCTTAATATCGCGAATGCGTCTATGAGGTTAGGATACTTTCCGACCTCCTGGAGGCTGGCTAACATAACCAGCATCCTGAAACAAGGGAAGTCTCCTACCTTTCCAGAGAACTATAGATCCATCATTTTTCTCAGCAAACTGTGTAAACTCGTCGAGAAAATAATTCTCAAACGCCTCCGTGATTTCGCGGAGGACAAGATCGTCCCGAATCATCAGTTCGGCTTCCGCAAAGGTCTCTCCACCACTCATCAGCTGGTGAGAGTCACAGAGAACATTACCAATGGTTTGTCAAATTACAAGGATTCGGCTACGGTCTTTTTTGACATCGCCAAGGCTTTTGACAAGGTCTGGCCAGAAGGTCTAATCTACAAAATGATCCTTCTCGAGTACCCTGAGTACTTAATACGACTAATCCACTCCTTCATGAGCCAGCGACGATACAGCAAAAAAAAAGTAAATACTGCTCTCTCCACAGTGGGAAAGGTAGAAGCCGGGGTTTCTCAGGGGTCATGCTTCTCCCCGACACTCTACAACATCTATGTGAGCGACATGCCTGATCTCTCCCCCTGCATGGTCGCCCAATACGCAGACGTCTGTAGCAAGGTCGTATCCGAAAAGCCACAAGGATCAACCTTCGCGATTATATGGAGAACAAGCTCCAATCAGCCATCGGGCCGACAAGTGGCGTATCGCGATCAACCCGAATAAGAGCGTCACGGTCACGCCCTAAATCCCCGA
This sequence comes from Ocypus olens, assembly GCA_910593695.2. Taxonomy (NCBI): domain Eukaryota; kingdom Metazoa; phylum Arthropoda; class Insecta; order Coleoptera; family Staphylinidae; genus Ocypus; species Ocypus olens. The sequence goes on along the minus strand of OU343061.1, from coordinate 29,825,253 downwards.
TCCCTCCCTTGGAATTTACATACGGTGAGTCCCCGATAGCCCTCAACGATCACGCCCGGTACCTGGGGTGCACTCTTGACCAGCAATTAAACTGGTCTAAGCATATAAAGACCGCCATCGAAAAAGCGAAATCTACACTGCACGACCTGTTTCCTATAATAAACCAAAAGTCCAGGTTATCTACCAAGAACCCTGTTAACCTTTATAAACTGATCATGAGACCTCAGATGTTCTACGCAATTACGCTCAATAATATCCAAACACGGCAAAACGTCATGCTGGGGCAGGTGATACGAGCCCTGAGATACATGCGCAACTCACAGCTGCACAGAGACACAAAAACGCCCAGTGACCTGGATCATATCAAAGAGCTCTCCAGTAAATTCTTCGAAAGGATGGATAACGACCCTCCATCGGGAATTTCATTCCCACGGTACGACAGACCGTCCAGGAGTAGTCACGCCGAACATCTCACCCCCAGAGACATCATAAGGTAATAGTATATTCTGTAACAAGGTTAGAATGGAAATTCGATGCGAGTGGAATATTTCGAGCGCGAGCCGCGAGGCGAGCGCGAGGAACCACGAGCATCTGAATTTCCATTCTTACCGAGTATCAGACTATACTTTCTCCTCGACCAGATAAAATAGACTAATAAAATAATGAACACAAAGAACTTACGTTTTATCACGTTTGTGGTTATGTTTATAGTATTTTGACAATTGTGATATCCAAGGCTAATTGTTTTATTCGGAACGATGTGAGAATATTCATTCTATCCCTTGTTATGGAATGAATTACATGCAAAACGCATAAGCGCATAGTGTTTTGTTCCATAACAAGAGTGAGAATGTGTACGTTCTATATTCAAAATTGATTTCAGAATGCTTAAATTCTATGGTGGTCGTGGAGAAAACTTATTTCGCCACCATAGCGTTACACCCCCTGTCCCCCCACTGCTCGCACAGTCCACGAGGGCAGTTGGGTTCGGGCCGCCGGTAGCTACACGCTTCTCAGAGATAAACCATCTCGACACGCTAGAATAGGCCTCTGGTCAGACTAGCCCTACCACCGAGCATATGAGGAGAGGTTTTAGTTGGTAGGCGCGATCTCCGCGAATCCAACACTACCCCACTATAGGGGTGTCTATGAAGATCTCCTCTTCTCACATAAAAAAAAGATGAGTCTAACGACGTTCAAGGCCTGTCTCAACTACTTGTTTTTGTGCGTTGTATATGGTAAGACGACATGCATGAAGATATTTTGTTCTGCAAGCCAATCAATCGCGGAACGAGCGAAGAAAGTTTCAATTCAATTGATTCCCATATAAAAGGAAAAGGTTTAGAATGAAAGAACTGTGTTGGTAGGTAAATGCACTGACGGTGCGCGGGATATGTGCGGGAAAATAGCAGTCTGGTTACAAGAGTTCTTGAAGAAAGTCCCTGTGCTTTGTGGACTTATTGTAGCCTTCACAGAGAAGCACTGGTTTCAAAGGCATTACCCGGTGATTTAAAAACTGTGCTAAATACAGCTGCAAAAATTGTAAATTATATTCAAACAAGGCCCTTATAAGCACGTTTGTTTCAAAAGCTGTGTGAAGAAATGGGTAGTTTTCATACATTTCTCCTTCTCCATACGGAGGTACATTGGTTATCCAGGGGAAAGTACTGAAAAACAGAATATATTGAACATCTACTGGAAGAAGAATTCGTTCTCAAGTTAACATATTTGGCGGATATTTTTTCCAAGTTAAACGAACTCAACTTGTATCAAGGTTTAAACGGATCCGACATTTTTGCAGTTCACTATAAAATTCGAGCGTTCATGAAAAAGCTTATTTTGTGGGAGAGTTGTATTAAGAATGGTAAATATGATTGTTTTGAAGCACTTGAAACCTTTATTATAGAAAACAAAGTGCAGCCAAAGATGAACGTACTCTCTGCAATTTCCACTCATTTATCATTGTTAAGAAATAAATTTGACACCTATTTCGGGGAAGAGATGAAAAAACTCGAAACGTCGAATTGGATTTGTAGCCCATTTCAGGACAAACTACCAATTAATATGTCGACAAAAGCAAGTGGAGAGCTCATTGATTTATCAGAAGATACATCACTGAAAAGTACTTTAAATCGCAAGCAATTAACGAAATTCTGGCTCAAGGTTGCTAGGAACTATCCTTGCCTGTTTGAAGAAGCTATGAAAGTTCTGCTCCTCTTCATTACCTCATACCTATGTGAGGCTGGATTTTCGGCGGTTGTTAATATTAAAACTAAATACCGAAATAAATTGGACGTATCAAACTCACTGCAACTAAATTTGAAATTGATGCTAAAACTGTAATGACAAAAAATAGAAAACAAATACATCCTTTCCATTGAAATTAACTGTTTGCAGGTTATTTACGAGGTGTGGAAATTAAGTGATGAGACTGATTTTTTAAATTAGTTTTATTCGAAAATTACAATTGAATGTTGTCTCCTTCAAAGTAATTCCCTTGGGAAGCCACACAGCGTTGGAGACGTTTCTTCCACTCCTCATGGCAGTGCTGGAACTCGGATACTAGGATAGCCTTCAGCTGGTCGATTACAGCCGTTTTAATGTTTTCGAGTGTCCCAAAATGACGATGAATTTTCAATTTAGGGAAGAGGAAAAAGTCAGCAGGACTCAAGTCAGGTGAGTAAGGAGGCTGAGGAGCCACAGGAATATTTTTATTGGCCAAAAACTGGTTTATTGATATTGCTGTGTGATACGGCGCATTGTCATGATGCAGGATCCAATTGTTCTTGATGTGTGATCTCACACGAGTAATCCTTTTTCGGAGTCTTTCAAGAACCTCGGGGTAGAAGTGTTGATTTACTGTTTGGCCTTGAGGCACAAACTCTTTGTGGACAATTCCCTGGCTATCAAAGAAACAAATCAGCATGCATTTGCTAATTCTTGCTTTTTTGGGCCTTGGAGAGCCTGGCGTGCACCATTGCATGCTCTAGCGTTTTGTTTCCGGGTCGTATTCAAACACCCAACTCTCGTCACCAGTGATGACATGTTCCAAAAAATGTGGATCATTTTCAATCGATTCCAAAAAGTCAAGGCACCTTTCCTTTCTAATGTCCTTTTGTTCCTGCGAAAGGTTTTTTGGAACCATTTTCGCGCAGATCTTTCTCATCCCCAATTCATTGGTCAAAACGTGATGAACGGTGGTGTGACTCAAATTCAACTCTTCCCCCATCATTCTGATCTTTAACCGATGATCTGAACGCACAAGTTCCCGGATTCTGTCGACATTTTCATCGGTTCTTGCTGTTGCAGGCCTTCCGCTGCGTGATTCATCTTCCATCGACTCTCTTCTTTATGAAAGTGCCTTAAGCCATCGAAAAATCTGGGCTCTTGACAAAACACTGTCTCCGTAGGCCTGCTAAAGTTTTGCAAAAGTTTCTGTTGCACTGTACCTCAGTCTCAAGCAAAACCTGATAGCACACCGTTGCTCGAAATTAATCATTTTTAGAACGCACTTCAAAATACGCCTTTCACGAGAACAATGACTTGTGCGTAATGACTCGATCAAGTTCAAACTTGTACTGAACGCCTATCGCATGTCCATCTGTCACCCCTCCAAGCCACGTGCTTTCATTGTTGCCGTATCGAACGCTATGCTGCCAATCTCATCACTTAATTTCCACACCTAAAAAAAATTATAAATATATTTAAGTTTTCTTTCTTATTTGAACAGCAGTTCTCATTGATATTGGTAACACTTTTTCCATAGTGACTGTTTTTGGAACTTTCCGCAACTCACGACAGAGCATTACCAGTATTTATGCCCCCTTTTCTCTAAAGCCAATAGGTGAGTCGCAAATTTTTAAGTTTTTGTTAGATAGGTCGACTCCAGTCAACTTTGGGAACCACTGCTGTATTGTTTTATTTATACTATTTAGTGACGTATTTTGATTTTCTACAGCTACCTTATTTTTCGAGATATGATGTCATCGGCAGTTTTTTAAATGGAACACCCTGTATATTTTTACATTTCCAAATAGACACTTTTCCGAAAATTGAAATGATGTAGGGCTTGGTGGGTTGTTTCAATAAGTTATTTGTTTATAGTTTTATTGTTTATAGTAAGACTTGGTTTTGCAGAGTTAGGAACAGATGGAATATTATTCAAATATTCAGACTCTTTTTCGTCATTATTAAATTTAAATAATAAATATTTATAATATAGAGTTCTTCTTCAGCACTAAACGCCATTTTCAGTGAAAAACTTATCAAAACTCATCTAAACAGTGAAGTGATCGAACAAAGTTATGAGAACTGTTAAAATTTTATTTGAAACAATATGTGATCATTTAGTTTCCAACTCTATGCAAAAGGAAAACGATTCCAATTTTTGACATAAAATCTATTATAAAAAGTCAATTATTAAATTTACAAAAATTTAATTTCAGAAAATAATAAAATCCAGAAAAACACAAGTTGGCCATGGTTTCTTAAGTATATTTAAGGTTATCTCAAAGCCAAGTAAGTTATCATATTCCTCATTGAAAAGTGCCTCTACAATGTTTAATATTTAATAAACTCAATAAAACGAAATATAGCCTAAATAAATGAATATTCAACCAGTTCGTAACTCTGCAAACAAAATTAAGTCTTACTAAGACTGTAAACAAATAGAAGTAGTTGTTTCAATAAGTTATTATACAGGGTCTTCATTTCAAAAGGAGCCACCCTGAATAACTTTGGATCTGAAGTAGTTACGGTTTTAAGAAAAAATACGTCAATTTTGTTTTCGAGGGGGAACTTAAAAAACACTGTTTTTAACATTATATCTTTCACCCCCTCACCCCCAGCCACCTCATCTTTATAATTTCAAATGGCACCCCCTATTGTGCGATACCTTATTTTCAAGGACTTAAAAAATACTATGCAGAAATGCAAAAATAATTGGAATCAGTTCATTTGTTTTAGAGAGAGAGGGTATTCTTTTCAAAATACGCCACCCTGAATAACTTTTCAAAAAAAAACATCAATTTTCTTTTTGAGGGGGACTTGAAAAATATGTTCTTAGAATTATATCTTTCACCCCCTCAACCCCAACCATCCCAACTGTAAAATTTCAAATGGCACTCCCTATTGTGCGATACCTCATTTTAAAGGCCATACAAAATATTATCCATCCAGCAAATGAAAAATATTTGTAATCAGTTCATTTGTTTTAGAGAGAGAAAGGGTGTTTGTTTCAAAACAAGTCACCCTGAATAACTTTGGATCTGAAGTAGTTACGGTTTTAAGCAAAAATACGTCAATTTTATTTTAGAGGGGGGATCTTGAAAAACACTGTTTCTGTAATTTTTTCTTTCACCCGCAGCCACACAATCTTTGGTGTGGCCTATTTTGAAATGAATATCTCTGAAACAAATAAACTGATTTAAATTAATTTTTATTTGCTGGACAGTGTTTTGTATGCCCTTTAAAATAAGGTGTCGCACAAAAGGGGATGCCATTTGAAATTATAAAGATGGGGTGGCTGGGGGTGATGGGGTGAAAGATAAAATTCTAAAAACAGTGTTTTTAAGTCCCCCCTCAAAAACAACATTGACGTATATTTTTCCTGTAACCGTGACTACTTCAGAACCAGAGTTATTCAGGGTGGCTTATTTTGAAATGAATACCCTCTCTCTAAAACAAATGAACTGATATCAATTATTTTTGCTTTGCTGGATAGTATTTTTTATGCCCTTTAAAATGAGGTATCGCACAATAGAGGGTGCCATTTGAAATTATAAAGATGGGGTGGCTGGGGGTGAGGGGGTGAAAGATAAAATTCTAAAAATGGTGTTTTTTAAGTTCCCCCTAGAAAACAAAATTGACGTATTTTTTCTTAAAACCGTAACTACTTCAGATCCAAAGTTATTCAGGGTGACTCCTTTTGAAATGAAGACCCTGTATATTATTATTATATTCAGGCTATATTTCATTTTATTCAATTCCTTCCATTCTAATAAATTCATCAATAAACAAAAATAGTAATAATATCGAATACTTACATTTGCATGATAATATCACTTTTCAATTTTCTGATGTTAGTTATAATTATGTCCTGGAAATTATTACTAAAATGAAAAATTAAAATAGTAGATATTAATAAAAAAATAATAATGACTGTTTTGAATATTATATTACATCCGCTAACTGATTTAATAAATGAGTGCATTAGGGAAATACCTTCCCGTCGTCTCTGAAAATATCTAAAGTTATACCGTTATTTAAGAAAGGGAATGCTAATAATCCAGGTAACTTCAGACCCATTTGTATTATAGCCTTTATTGGTAAGATTATTGATCATTCTAAAAAATCAATTGCAGGATTTTTTCGAATCAATCTTTTCAATAATTGCTAATTTGGTTTTAGATCAAATGCATCTACTATCGATGCTATTAATAATCCAATACTGTTCATTGTTGATGCCTTTGAAAACAACAATTATTCTTCCAGTATCTTCTTCGACCTATCCAAGGCATTTGACTGCGTGTCACACGATATATTGTTAAATAAATTATCTTATTACGGCATTAAAATAGAATCAATTAAATTACTAGAGTCTTATTTAATTAATAGAACACAAATATCTAAATGGAATGGATCCTTTTCCTATCCTACTTTAATAAACAATGGTGTTCCGCAAGGGTCTGTCCTCGGACCATTGTTATTTCTTATTTTTATTAATGACATTGTAACTTGTGATCATACAATTAATTTCACTCTATATGCAGATGACACTACTTAATAGTTTAAGTAATAACAATTTACAGTTACTGACACAGTCATTAGAAAATTCCAGTGCTAGAATAAAAGAGTGGTTCTCTGCAAATTTTTTGATACTTAATGAAGACAAAACAGCCCAAATGTATTTTTCATTAAGTAACTTAGATACCGTCAATACAGCAGAGGCAATACAATTCCTTGGAGTTGTGCTTGATCCCGGTTTGACGTGAGCAGAACATGTTAACAAAATCTGTGGAAAAATCTCCAACAATATATTTCTAATAAAAAAATTAGTCAAGTGTTGTTCTATAGAAACTGTATTAACAGCTTACCATTCACTAATTTCTTCGCATATTAATTATGCCCTCCTATCTTGGGGTCACACAACACACATCAATCGAGTGTTTAAACTCTAACGCGGATGCATCAGAATCATGTTCAAATTAGATTTTGTAATAGTTTAACGTCAATCACTGGGGCAAATATAAAATTTCACTTGTACCCTTCATTTCAACAAATCTTTAAATATTTAGAAAACGATAAACGATAGGTATAGGGAATATTGAAGTAACTCACCTTAATTTGTTCCCTGGAATTAAAAAATGACAAAAAATACAGGGGTTCCATTAAAAAAAAAACATAACTTTGATGTGTATCTTTTTTAAGGGACACCCTGTATAACTGGTAATAATTTTAAATTGTGCATACAACGATCCCACATCTATTCATTTGAAAAGAATAACACGAAGTTGCATGGTTTTCCATAAAACGACCGTGTCGTATGCGGTGCCCCACGCTGTATAGAGTCGAATGTCATTTGTTTTGTCTTTTTTGTATGTTTAAGATCAAGCACGAACTTTTATAAATAATAAAATTTTCGGGGAAATTAATTATAAAAAAGTTTCCCATATGTTGCATACTTACGTGGACACGTTGTATATATTTTTTTGGACATGTGTATATTTCTTTTGGCACAAATAAAGTTATTATTATTATTGAATTTATTTAATGCTTTCTGCAACAAGTAAGGTTGTTTCTGATTTATTTAATGCTTTATTTGTAAATGTCTAGTTTAACAGGCCTATGATGATTATCAAATTTCAAAATTTCAAAATTATCTCAAAAACCAAAAAACTATTTTTTCAGATTATTATTGAACCCCAAAATGCGCAATTTTGTCCCAATTTAACTGACTATCTCTTTATATAACTGACATCCGCATACAATCCGGCGAAATACGGACACCTTGTATAATATTATTATATTAAATTACAAATATTTCCTACTTGAAATTTGATATTATACCAGTAACCTGCGCAAATACAATCTACAGCTCCGCGTGGGGTTTCAACGTTTTTCTATTCCTGGAAGTATTGAATTGTCTTAGTTTAATTAAAATATTTTTTTACGGCCATAAATTCATTTTCTTAAAGATGCGGGGGCATTGTGCCTCTTTTCACCTTGAGGCATTGCGGTCCGGGGGGAACAAAGGAGGCGCCCCCGCGAACAAGAAACGCATTCAGACCGCAATTAATTATGGGAACCGGCCATAATTCGCGTGGGAAATCCAAAACTTTCGGCAATTAGGCCGTTTCTTGTCTGCGTGTGAGTGGCGGTTTTTTTCCTGTTATGTTCCTTCCAAGAAAGTGTAAGAAAACAGTTAGAGACGTTAAATTCGCCGAACGAAATGAGAGTGAAAATGAACATTGGGGAAAGCATATCAGTTGCAGAACACTGCGTTGAGGTCTGAAATAAGACACTTGTTTTACTTTATTATTGCTAAAGTAATGAAACAGAGTAAGTGCTTTATTTCAAACACAGTACGATCTCAATGTCTGGAACACCTGAATTATTTTGCGAAATATTTTTTTGTGCAAAAAACGGTTGGAGGGGCCAAAAAGTATTTTATGTTCGACTGTACGAAAATAGTAACTTTGGTGGCTTATTTTTAGGCAAAAATGGCGTACATTTCGTACTAGTCGATAAAGTAAATTGGACTCTTATGTCAGTGTCAGAAATGACAGATTTTAATTTTGGTTAGAACACCCAATAAATACAATACAAATCAGGGGCGACTCGTTATATAGAGCCACGGAGCCATGGCACTACCTGTAGACTCAAGCTCAGCAAGAATTTTTAACTGATTCTTAAAAAAAATTAAATGTTAAACAACATCAGTAACACCGCATGGAAATTCCACATTAATTTCAACAGATGGTTAAAATTTTGACAGACCATTTCTGAATAAAGTGTTTCTACAAATTTTCAAAGAAAGCAATCGCAAGTTTACCACAACAAAATTGGTTGCACTAAAAAGTAAATTTTGATGACCAAAAAGGAACATTTTTCAAAAATTCACGTAGGGATTGCACTTTTGTTTTAACAGATGGATGAAACTTTGACAGACTAATTATGAATAATGCGTCTTTAAAAATTTCTAAAGAAAATCATCGCAAGTTTACCACAACAAAAATGGTATCAGTGAAAGGCAAATTTTTCTCATCAAAAACGCAAATTTTTCAGAAATTCACTTGGGAATTTCACATTTCTTTCGACAGACGGTTGAAATTTTGACGGGCCAATTTTGAATAATGTCCCTTTGCAAATTTCTACAAAAAATAATCACAAGTTGACCACAATAACAATGGTTGCACTAGAAAAGTAAATTTTGATAACAAAAAAAGCGGATTTTTTTGAAATTCAAATGGCAATGCTACATTTGTTGCTGTAGATAGTTCAAATTTTGACAGACTAATTCGAAATAATGTGCTTTTACAAATTTACAAAGAAAATAATCGCAAGTTTGCCACAACAAAAATGTTTGCACTAAAAGGCAAATTTTGATGGCCAAAAAAAACACATTTTTCAGAAATTCTGCATTTATTGCACCAGATGGTTGAAATTTTGACAGAGTTATTTTGAATAATGTGTCTTTACAAATTTACAAAGAAAATTATCGCAAGTTTACCACAACAAAAATGGTTGCACGAGAAAGCAAATTTTGATCACCAAAAAAAAAGCGCATTTTTCAGAAATTCACATAGGAATTCCACATTTATTACAACAGATGGCTGACATTTTGACAGACTAATTTTGAATAATGTGTACAAATTTCCAAAGAAAATCATTTTCTTTTAAATTTTCGATATGTTTGTTAAAATTTTCGATTTTTTTGGTGCGCAATTTTGATTTTTAGGATCGAATTTTTACTCGAAGTTTTTAATTTTATATCCTATATTTTAGATTTATTAACCTAACTTATTGATTTTTATACGCGACTTTTTTTTCAAGTTTTTATGACAGTTTTTGATTTCTTGCCCATCATTTTAGATTTTTTAACTTGAATTATAATTTTCTATGGGCGTTTTTTTTTTACTTTCTGGTTACTTTTTGACTACGTTTTCGAGTTTCGGGTCGGCAACTTGTTTTGAGCTAAAGAGTTTTAGGAGCTGAAACTGGCAAATTATTTTTGTTTTCCTTGATTTTTCAATTTTTTGGTTTCCATTTTTTTTATATTTAGATCAGCATTTTTGATTTTTTATCCTATATTTTAGATCTTTTACCTGTATTTATTTTATTCATGTTTTTTTGACAGTTTGTCATTTTAGATTTTTAACTTGAATTATAATTTTTTATGGGCGATTTTTTTTACTTTTTGGTTACTTTTTGGCTACCGTTTTCAAGTTTCTGGTCGGCAACTTGTTTTGAGCCAAAGAGTTATTTTGGGGGCTGAAAATGGCAAATTATTTTTGTTTTCCTTGATTTTTCAATTTTTTGTGTCTGCATTTTTTAATTTTAGACCAACATTTTTTATTTTTTTTGCCTATAATTTAGATCTTTGGCCTATATTTTTCATTTCTTCGTTCCGAATTTTAGAGTTTTTGTCCTAAATATACTTTATTTTTTTGTTAAAATTTTCGGATTTTTGGTCTGCATTTTTTTTACCGCGAATTTTCGATTTTAGTGAAAATGTTTGTTTTTTCGTGCTTATATTTTAGTTGTTGACGTGATTGATTTTTATATCCAAATTTTTGGTTTTTTTTGCCGGTATTTAATTTGCATAATTTGTCATTTCCATCTTTCATCATTTTGACGTTTTAAACGTCAGTTTCTTCCGATCCAATAAATTGTAAAACTGGCTCTACCATCAACATGTTCCACGAGCCGCCACTGATACAAATTACCAATGAAAAAGAGAGAGTTTATAGCGATGGTACTATTATTATTTACTCCTGAAGAAGTTTGTAAGGTTTGGACATTTATTGTGCGAGTTAGATTGTTTAACCTAATCATCCATTATGAAATTTACAATGAATGGCATTAGTGTGGCACACTATGATTAAAATATAAATAAATAAATTGTTTTCAGTTTGTATTTAAAAAGTATTCCAAAAATGCTAAAAGCAATCGAACATGAAGCTTTGTTTGTCTCGTCCACAATAGCACTTCATGGACTCGCTTCAATTATTAGCCTCTCTCGCTTCGCTCGCTCGGCTATAAAACGTCTCGTCCAAGAAAGTGCTAAAGTGTGGACTTGTTACATAAACAGCTATTAAATTTTTTTAAATATTTTAGAACCTGGAAACAATAACTTCGAATTGTCGATAATATATGTATGTTATATCAATATGTAAAATAAGGGTTTTTCGTTTCTTAATAAATAAATTTCCTCCTGCAGGTTCATGGAAATTGTGACCAATATATCAAAAACCACGATGTAACACATTTTTCTACTCGTAATTAGTGATGGGATCATTCAAATGATGGCAATCGATTCATTTGTTTATGAAAATAATATCTCGAGAACTTATTTTTATAATTTGATCGGTACTCGATTATTCATTCGAATGATTATTCGAATGAGCATTTGAGTGATCATTTAAGTGATCGGTACTCAATTATTCACGCGAATGAGCATTCGAATGATCATTCGAAAGAATAATCGAGTACCGATCATTCGAATGATCATTCGAATCTCATTATATAAATCCGTACTAGATTTTATATCATTCGAAACTTAACTTTTTATTCAACGATTTTAACGAATTTACACCTATATTGTTTATAGCTGTAAGGTTTTTGTGAATTATAATACAAACTGGAAATAAATAAAAAAATTGTGTATACACTAAGAAACTAGATAAAAGTTAAAAGTGTATATATGTCGATCGTGATCAAATAATATCAAAAGTATTTGAGTCACAATAACTCGAGTTATATATTCGAATTCGATTCACGATCATTCGAAGGATTACTCGAATGATCATTCGAATGAATAATCGGATACCGATCAGGCGCGGCTCGTTATGTAGAGCCAAGGAGCCAAGGCACTACCTCTAATTTCAAACGAAACAAGATTTTTTTAATTAATTCTGATTTGTCATTTTAAATATTAAAACGATGCCTGCGAAAGTTTCATGAGACGAGAAAAATGGCAATCCATTTATTTGAGAATATATCTCTTGAACAAATTAGCAAATTTGAAAAATTCTTCCACAATTGTGTTTTGTATTGTTATCTTGAAAACCAGTGATGGGGTATTTTGAGTTTTTTGGAGATTTATTAAGATTCATGTATTTTGAGTAAATTTGGAACGTTTCAAAGTGTGTTGCAGTTGTCTTTATATCTTTTTTTTTTACTCGAAAGAAGTACAAATTTAAAAAAAATCTTAAGCGCTGTTCTCGGTCGGTTATCCTGAAAACCAGTGATGAAGTATAATGAGTTTTTTAGAGGATTATTAAGATTAATGTATTTTGAGTAAATTTGAAAAGTTTCAAGTTATGTTAGTTGTTTTTGTATTTTTTTTTCACTCCGAGGAAGTGAAACTTAAAAAATCTTAAAGGCTGTTCACGGTCGGTTATCTTGAAAACTTGTGATGGGATATTATGGGTTTTTAGAGGATTATTATGATTAATGTATTTTGAGTAAATTTGGAGAGTTTCAAGTGTGTTGCACTTCTTTTTATATTTTTTCTTCACTCGGAAGAAGTGAAACTTAACATCTTGAAAACAACTGATAGTTTTTTTTTGAGGATTGTTAAGATTTACGTGAAATCATTTCTTTTATTTTAATTTTTCCCCATTTATGATTGTTTTTTTTTTTGTAAACATCTATTTATATTCATACAATAACAAAATAATGATTTTCGTAACGTGAATAAAGATTATTATTATTATTAGTGTATTTTGAGTAAATTTGGAAAATTTCAAGTGTGTGTTTTTATAATTATTTTTTTTTCGCACTTGGAAGAAGTGCAAATTAAAAAAATCTGAAGTTCTGTTGTCAGTCGGTTATCTTGAAAACCTATGATGGTTTTTTGAGTTTTTAGAAGATTATTAAGATTATTACATTTTAAGTAAATTCAGAAAGTTTAAAGTATTTTACAGCTATTTTTATATGTTTTTCGTGTCAACAAAATATGATTATAATTTTTTATAAATTTACACGAAAAATCGCACGGAATGTATTTGAATTTTCTACCAAATCACTCTTGAATTAATATTGAATTATTTTGTGAAGCTTCAAGTCGATAGAGATTGTTTTTATATTTTTTTCGCGTTGACGAATTTATTGCAATTTTTTTTTATTTCATCTGCGTTCACATTGAAATATTCTAAAATTTAGAAACAATGCATTTCTAATTTTTACGGAAATGTAGAATCACATGTGTTGTCAGTTGTTTTGGAAAGTTTCATGTCGATGGCAATTGTTTTTATATTTTTTTCGCGTCGAGGAATTTGTTGCATTTTTTTTTCTAAATTTCACTCCGTTCATATTGAAATATTCTAAAATTTAGAAACAATACATTTCTAATTTTTACGGAAATGTAGAATCACATGTATTGTCAGTTGTTTTGGAAAGGTTCAACTCGATGGTAATTGTTATTAAAATTTTTTCGCGTCGACGAATTTGTTGCATTTTATTTTCTAAATTTTATCTGCATTCACATTGAAATATTCTTATATTTAGAAACAATGCATTTCTAATTTTTACGGAAATGTAGAATCACATATGTTTTCAGTTGTTTTAGAAAGTTTCAACTCGATGGCAATTGTTTTTATATTTTTTTAGTGTCGACGAATTTATTTGCAATTTTTTTCTAAATTTCATCTCCGTTCACATTGAAATAATCTAAAATTTAGAAACAATGCATTTCTAATTTTTACGGAAATGTAGAATCACATATGTTTTCAGTTGTTTTAGAAAGTTTCAACTCGATGGCAATTGTTTTTATATTTTTTTAGTGTCGACGAATTTATTTGCAATTTTTTTCTAAATTTCATCTCCGTTCACATTGAAATAATCTAAAATTTAGAAACAATGCATTTCTAATTTTTACGAAAATGTAGAATCACATGTGTTGTCAGTTGTTTTGGAAAGTTTCATGTCGATGGCAATTGTTTTTATATTTTCTTCGCGTCGACGAATTTATTGCATTTTTTTTTTAAATTTCATCTCCGTTCGCATTGAAATATTCTAAAATTTAGAAACAATGCATTTCTAATTTTTACAGAAATGTAGAATCACATGTGTTGTCAGTTGTTTTGGAAAGTTTTAAGTGGATGGCAATTGTTTTTAAATTTTTTTCGCGTCAAAAAAAAATGATTATAATTTTTCATAAATTTACATGAAAAATCGCCAAAGCAATCGACGGAATGTATTGGAATTTTCTACCAAATCACTCTTGAATTAATATTGAGTGATTTTGCGAAGTTTCAAATGGATAGCAATTGTTTTTATATTTTTTCGAGCCAATAAACTACTCACCGGATAAATAGGACCAAAAAATTAATTTGTCTTTAATTGCTTTTTCGTTGTTTAAGGATTTATGGATAACTCTTGAACGGATGACCTAAATTGGCAAATTCTTCCATCGTACAGATGCAGATAAGACCCAAAACATGTAATTTGCGGTTCAATTTATGAACGCGAGGAGAGATTTCGAAAATTCTTTCATCAAAGTGTTGCGCTCATAGGACAGATAAGATCAAAAAATGTTTAATTATTATTGAGGATAACTCTTAAACGCAAAGTATTGTTCTTACATAATAGACGTAGGTTAAAAAAAAAATTGTTAAATTATTATTTTTTTAACTTTTGAACGTACGATCGAATTTCTAAGACTCTTTCAGCAAAGTCTTTCATTCATCCGAAAGATTTATATAGGACCAAAGAATTGAATTCGTTGTTCAATTGTTTTTTTTGGTTTACAGAAGATAACGGGTGACCAAAGTCAAATTCTTCCAGAAAAGTCCATTGAATAGATACAGATAACACTAAACGTTTCTTTTCTAGTTTATTAGCCTTTGTAAGACTTAATTTTGTAGAATTACGAACTGTTTGAATATTTATATATGAAGGCTACTTTTTTGTAATAATAATTTTGCAACAATAATCGCTGTTTTTTTTTACTCAAAAAGTATATTATATGCTAAGTGGCTATACCATCAAAATGTTTCACGAGCCGCCACTGATACCGATCACTCGAATTATCATTCAAATGAATAATCGATTTGTGGATCATTCGAGTGATCACACGAATAATCATTCGAATGAATCATCGATTTGCAGATTAATTCGAATAGTAATCATTCAATTATGCCCATCACTACTCATAATGCCAATCAAATTCGGCCAATGTACACAAAATAGTACTCCTTATCAAGCTATAAAATTGTACAAAACTCTACCAACAGGTTAAAAATATCTATGTTAATTATTAAAGCATTTACTCTATAAATGAATATTTGTTAAATTTTAACTGAAGAATGTATTTTGACTTATATACATTTATTATTATTAAATTAAATAAATAAAAATAAAACAAAACAATTTTTGTGTGAGAAGGTAACCATTATTTACACCACTTTGGTGTAAATAAATTAGATGCTTGACGATGAAAATTTCAAAAGCAACCGATTCGGACCCGTTCATAGAGGCGAACCGGTTTGCCCATATCTGGATGCTATAAAGATACTACAGTGGTGTGCGCTGACGATATCAGACCAACAATTCTTACTACGGTTACCCGGAGATTCACGTCGCCCCTGGAAGAACGTATATTTTTTACCGCATTAATTTTCCAAAGACCCATCATCGCAAATAATCACCCCCGAGCTCACCCAGTGACCCCGTTTCACGTGTTTTGACGATAATTCCTTTTCGTTTCATTTCGCGGACCATTAAACGTTCCGACCCCCTTGCTCAACGACCCGCGGTCCCCACTTGTCCGGGTGATTTGCAAAAGGGGGGCCCATTATTAATTTAGGGGCGGGACGGGGAGCATAGGGCGGCCTTCCCGCTCGGACATAATTTATGTTAATGCACGTCGACCCCGGGATGAGTTACGACGCGCCCGGAATTATCGGCTCCGATTAAAGTCGAAAATTCGGATGATTAATCAACTCTCCATTCGTGCCCGGCCGTAATTCGATTACGGTGCGGATAGCTTGATTCGATTACCCTAGAAATTAAAGTCCCATGGATCATACCCCGGAGGCACGCATGCGGGAGGGCGAGTCCGGTCTGCGCTTGGGAAAGAAATTTCAAGAAATTGTCGACAAATTGTTTGTAGCGAATAAGCTAGTTTATAACAGTCGCAACTATTGCGTTACAGACAACTAAAATTAACTCCTTTATGAATTAGTCGTCTGGTGAATGCGCCGGGAACTTGGAATTTTCTTTTTTATTTAAATGGAGAGTTAAGGATAGTTAATCATTAAGGGGAATTGGCTGTTCTGCCACAACCGATTTTTTATGATTATAAATTCAAATGAATTCAAACATCCAACGATATACTTTTCGTTAATAAAAACTACTCGAACCCACAATCGCACCGAAAACTGGTGTCAATCGCAAACGATCTTACGAGAATTTTGTTGTCGTGAATAAAGCGTCATTCGATCATAGGCAAATATTATTTATTGACGCGAATAAAGCGGTATTCATTAGGTAAGAGTTAAAACACTTAACATATGAATAGATAAATAATAAATGAAATGTAGCAATACCATGAATTACAACAAGTTTTAGTTAGATTGAAAGGGAAGTGGATGAAAAATGCATGGAAACAAATAGTGTAGCCTGAATGATGGAATATATAGAATAATATACACTTTATACCTAAAGAGTCTGCTTTTTAATCACTTTTATTTATTGATTATAGGCGATAGGCGTGTGACTAGAAGCGAGCATCTTACGTAACAAAACTGTTAAAAAAAGAAGACCGTGCTTACGTATAACATAAAAGAATATTATTTAAGAATTAAAAAAAAAGTATATTTTTTATAAAATATCTATTTATTGTAACGTTTCAGTAGAAACATGAGAGTGGTTTTAAACATAATATTCTTCAAATGTCCTCAAAAGAATGCCATTGCATCATACTAACAATAATTTTTTTTGTTGGATGATACGGATCCATATTTCTTTCAGAAAAATGCAACAAAATTAGTAAAAGCTTTATTGGGGTCAGTGGCGGCTGGTGGGACATTTTGGTGGTAGAGCCACTTAACCTACAATATAAGTCCTTCTTTTTAAGGAAAAAAAAAACTAACGATAATTGAAATTGAAAACCTTTACAGAAGCATTAAATAAATCAAATAAAAACGAAAAGCTCTAGGCAATTTGAACAACTTCTGAATTTCAACAATTTGTTTTCTCCTGCAATTATTTTGAAATTCTGCCAAGTTTTCAAATTTTTGAGGAATCTTATAGTAGAATTGTTTTCGTGTAAATCTGGAAAACTTTACGTTTGTGGCAATTGTTTTTATACCTTTTTATGCTCTAGACAATTCAACAACTTCAAAATTTCAACAATTTGTGTTCTCACGCAAATATTTTAAAATCTCGTGAAGGATAGTCTTTTTATTTTTATGGAATTTTAAAGTAGAATTGATCTTAAGCAAATCCAGAAAATTTCAAGTTTGTTGCAATTTTTGTTAAATATTTTTTTGAGGCCTGATAAAATGCACGACTTCAGAATTTTCTTACGGAAATAAATCAAAGCTCGTAAAAGAAAGTTTTTGGCTTTTTATGGATTCTTAAAGCAGGATTGATCTTAAGCAAATTTGGAAAGTTTCACGTTTGTGGCAATTGTTTTTATATTTTTTAGGCTCTTGACAATTAAACATTTTCAAAATTTTTGAATATTTTAAAATCTCACAAAGGATAGTCTTGACTTTTATCTAATCTTGAAGTAGAATTGATTTTAAGCAAATTCAGAAAATTTCAAGTTTCTTGCAATTTTTTTTAAATATATTTTAAGCTCTGATAAAATGCAAAACTTCAGAATTTCAGCCAGTTATGTTCTCGCGGAAATAAATCGAAATCTCGTGAAGGAAAGTCTTTCGATTTTTATGGAATCTTGAAGCAGAACTGATCTTAGGCAAATCTGAAAAGTTTTTCGTTTGTGGCAATTGTTTTTATATTTTTTTGAGCTCTAGGCAATTGAATAACTTCAGAATTTCAACAGTTTATATACTCGTGCAATTATTTTGAAATTTAGCTAAGGAAAGTGTTTGGATTTTAAGGGATATTGTAGTAGAATACATTTTGAGTAAATCTGGAAATGTTTACGTTTATGGCAATGGTGTTTATATTTTTTGAGCTCTAGATAAGTTATCAACTATTATTATTATTATTATTATTATTGAACAACTTCAGAATGCCAATAATTTGTGTTCTAGTGCAATTATTCTGAAATGCAGTTCAGGAAAGTTTCCAGATTTTTAAGGAATCTTGTAGAAAAATTGATTTTGAGTAAATTTGGAAATTTTCACGTTTGTGGCAATCGTTCTTATATATTTTTTAGCACTAGACAGTCGAACAAATTTCAGGATTTTGACAATTTGTGTTCTGGTACAATTATTTTCAAATCCTATGACGGAAAGTATTCGGATTTTTGAGGAATCTTATAGTAGAATTGTTTTCGTGTAAATCTGGAAAACTTTACGTTTGTGGCAATTGTTTTTATACCTTTTTATGCTCTAGACAATTCAACAACTTCAAAATTTCAACAATTTGTGTTCTCACGCAAATATTTTAAAATCTCGTAAAGGATATTCTTTTTATTTTTATGGAATTTTAAAGTAGAATTGATCTTAAGCAAATCCAGAAAATTTCAAGTTTGTTGCAATTTTTTTTAATATTTTTTGAGGCCTGATAAAATGCACAACTTCAGAATTTTCTTACGGAAATAAATCGAAAGCTCGTAAAATAAAGTTTTTGGTTTTTTATGGATTCTTAAAGCAGGATTGATCTTAAGCAAATTTGGAAAGTTTCACGTTTGTGGCAATTGTTTTTATATTTTTTAGGCTCTAGACAATTAAACATTTTCAAAATTTTTGAATATTTTAAAATCTCACAAAGGACAGTCCTTTGATTTTCATAGAATCTTGAAGTAGAATTGATCTTAAGCAAATCTAGACAATTTCAGGTTTATTGCAATTTTTTAAATATATTTTTGAGTTCTAGATAAGTTATCAACTATTATTATTATTATTATTATTATTGAACAACTTCAGAATGCCAATAATTTGTGTTCTAGTGCAATTATTCTGAAATGCAGTTCAGGAAAGTTTCCAGATTTTTAAGGAATCTTGTAGAAAAATTGATTTTGAGTAAATTTGGAAATTTTCACGTTTGTGGCAATCGTTCTTATATATTTTTTAGCACTAGACAGTCGAACAAATTTCAGGATTTTGACAATTTGTGTTCTGGTACAATTATTTTCAAATCCTATGACGGAAAGTATTCGGATTTTTGAGGAATCTTATAGTAGAATTGTTTTCGTGTAAATCTGGAAAACTTTACGTTTGTGGCAATTGTTTTTATACCTTTTTATGCTCTAGACAATTCAACAACTTCAAAATTTCAACAATTTGTGTTCTCACGCAAATATTTTAAAATCTCGTAAAGGATATTCTTTTTATTTTTATGGAATTTTAAAGTAGAATTGATCTTAAGCAAATCCAGAAAATTTCAAGTTTGTTGCAATTTTTTTTAATATTTTTTGAGGCCTGATAAAATGCACAACTTCAGAATTTTCTTACGGAAATAAATCGAAAGCTCGTAAAATAAAGTTTTTGGTTTTTTATGGATTCTTAAAGCAGGATTGATCTTAAGCAAATTTGGAAAGTTTCACGTTTGTGGCAATTGTTTTTATATTTTTTAGGCTCTAGACAATTAAACATTTTCAAAATTTTTGAATATTTTAAAATCTCACAAAGGACAGTCCTTTGATTTTCATAGAATCTTGAAGTAGAATTGATCTTAAGCAAATCTAGACAATTTCAGGTTTATTGCAATTTTTTAAATATATTTTTGAGTTCTGATAAAACGCACAACTTCAGAATTTCACTCAGTTGTGTTCTCGAAATAAATCGAAATCACCTGAAGGAAAGTGTTTGGATTTTGATGGGATCTTGAAGCAGAATTGATCTTAGCCAAATCTGGAAAGTTTCAAGTTTGTGGCAATTGTTTTTATATTTTTTGAGTTCTAGGCAATTGAACTACATATTTCAAAATTTAAACAATTTGTGTTCTAGTGCAAATATTTTAAAATTCAGATAAAGAATTTTGAGGAATATTGTAGTAGAATTAATTTTAAGTAAATTTGGAAATTTTCACGTTTGTAGGAATTGTTTTTATATTTTTTTGTTCTAGACAATTGAACAATTTCAGAATTTTAACAATTTGTTTTCTCATGTAATTATTTTGACAATCAGTGAAGGGAAGTCTTCGGATTTTTGAGGAATCTTACAGTAGAATTAAATTTAACGTTTGTTGCAAATGTTATGTTATTATAATTTTTTAATTTTTTAAATTTTTAAACAATTTCTGTTCTTGTACAATTATTTTGAAATTCAGCGAAGGAAAGTCTTCGGATTTAGAATAATTTCAAAATCCTTGCTGAGCTTGAAATTAGTGGTAGTGCCATGGCTCCTCGGCTCTACATAACGAGCCGCCCTTGATTGGGGTCACATTTTTTGACCGCAACAGGGTTATTCCATGTCGATTCAACACAGAAAACGACCATTTTCATCCTCACTATCCCAGATTTTCTGGTACAGCCATACTATTAGTATAGACTAGTGTTGTACATTATTGAAAAGGTCATGAAAATGCTGTTAAATGACACCAGGTCTCTAGCTCAATTAGGTAAGCTTCTACAACAATTGAAAAAACAGTGTTTTCTGTTTTTGGCCCGTTCATGAGAAATTTAAAGCTCTGTAATTAAAAAATCAATTAACATATCTCAGTAAAATGTCACCTTCTTCCAAGTCCATATCAATAGTACATCTGTGCCGAATTCCAAGAAAATCTGAGATCGTGTGGTTTAGACCTTGTGTTGACTTGATGTGTTATAATTCGAAATGTTTAAAATATAACTTTCGTAATGCAAATTTTAATTTGCTGTTTGAGAAAATACTTAATTGTTGTTGGAGTGATGTTACCTGCAGTACTAATGCAAACACATAATGCAAAACACACTATCACACGCTTGATCTAATCTTTAGAGAGTGTGCCCAATTCATATAAATATCCATGTTGGTTCAGCTACGAAACCATACATCTAATTAAAACAAAAGAGCACTTTCGGTTACATAAAAACATATACTTAAAACTTACAAAGATCGAGTGAAAAAACTACGCATCGATTTTCAAAACATTATTAAAAGGGACCAAGAAAACTTTATTATAAATGCTGAGCAGTCAATACGTAACGGACCCAAAAATGTTTGGAATTACGTTAACTCAAAAAAAAATCAAAAACACGAATCCCTGGTTCAATTATTTATGGAGACACAACGATAGATAAACTCTCCAACACAGTTGAGAATTTTGGCAAGTATTTCTCCTCTGTTTATACTCCAAGTCCGTCAACATCCTCATTGAATGATGTGATATTTAACCAAAGTGATACAATTAATATTCACACTGTAAATGGCAGTGATATATTAAAGGCTGCAAAAAATCTTAGTAAAAACTGTACATATGGTGATGATAATATTCCTTCATTCTTGGTGCTAGATTGTATTTTAGCTTTATTAAAACCACTCATATGTTTAACCCAATATTGAAAACAAGAGTTTTTCCAAATATTTGGAAAATTGCACGTATTAACCCTGTCCTAAAGTCAGGAACAGATTATCACTAATCATTAACTACCGTCCAATTTCCATAATAAACAACTTTGCCAAAACTTCCGAAATTATTAACTAGTAAAATTTATTCTTATGTAAAATCTAATCAACAAAACAACATGGTTTCTTGAAAAAAAGATCCACCGCTACAAAGTTGGTAAATTTTACGGAATCTCGTCATCTTGACCGGCGTATACAAGTTGATGTAATATATACGAATTTTAGCAAAGCCTTTATGACTCTATTAGTAAATTTTAGTAGAACACAATTGATCGTTAGTTTAAAACTGGTCTTAATTACATTAGGTTCTTGTTTGAAGCCTTAATAAAAAAAAAATGGATGGCACTAGCATACCTCTCAGCATCAAGGGCTAAAACTTAGGTGTTGTATTGGATAATTCTTTTAGATATAGATTACATATTAATAAACTGCTAACAGCTGCATACTTAAATATTAGAAAATTGTATCCGCAAAGACACGAGCTCTCTATTAAAATAAAATTACGCTATGTGACTCCCTTGTTATAATATAAACTTGAATAGTGAAAAAAGTAAAAGTCGTAGAGAGTTGAAATTTTACAGACGTATAGAGGGCACCAAAAGGTAAAAAAAACTATTAGATTTTGGACATCAACCCCCACCACCAGAGAGCGCGGTTTAAGGTACGCTAAAAAAATTATTTCTCAGTTTGTGTAAAATTATCGATCGAGTCGATCCCGACCACTCCCACCCCTCTAAAACCAGCACAACCCCCGGGGCGAATTTTTAAAAATCGAAAAAAACATCAAAACGCGCCGTATCAGAAGTCGGTCGGCGACTGAGCGGGAGGGTGGCGGCCGTTAGAAATTAAAAACGATTTCAAAGCGACGCTCGGCGACCGATTTTTGAATTTTTGCCCCAATCGGGCCACGGCCCCTTTTTACTTTGGGGCGTACTTTTGGGGACGTATTTTTTTCTATGGAAAAGAGATGAAACTTTCATGGTAGGCGGGGAGTGAGACGAGCCATGATCCGTAATTTTTCCAAAACCCCCCAAACACCCCCCGCCCCTCCAGAGCGCGTTAATTGGCCCACCCCGGACATTTTTTTCTTTCCTTTTTATTTCTTTCGAGGACGTATTTTTTTCTATTCATATCAAAGAGTTGAAACTTTTAGGGGGGTTCGGGGTAAGACGAGCCTTCATCTGTATTTTTTTCAAAATTTTTAAACACCCCCTACTTTTCCGGAGCGCGTCACCCAGTTTTTCGTTTTTCTTCTTTTAGTGATTTATTTTTTTTTTCTTTTCAAATTGAAAAGCTGAAACTTTCAAGGATGCCAGAGGATATAACCGGCTTGCATTGGGAATTTTTTCAAAATTTTTGAAACTACCCTTATACTTCATTTGCACCCCCGAGTTCGTTCGTTTCTTCTTTTAAGGACGTATTTTTCTTTCTTTTCAATTTGAAAAGCTGAAACTTTCAGGGATGCCAGAGGATATAACTGACTTTAATTATAATTTTTTTCAAAATTTTTCAAACAACCCGTACGCTTTATTTTAACCCAAAAACAGTTTTGAGAACGTATTTTTTTCTTTTCACATTGAAAAGCTGAAACTTTCAGGGATGCCAGTGGATATAACCGGTTTTCATTGGGAATTTTTTCAAAATTTTTGAAACTACCCTTACGTTTCATTTGCACCCCTCGAGTTCGTTTTTCCTTTATTAAGGACGTATTTTTTTCTATGGAAATCTAAGAGTTGAAACTCTTAGGGTGGGTAGGGGATGGGACGAGCCATGATCCGTAATTTTTTCAAAAAATTTCCCCCCACCCCTCCAGAGCGCATTATTTGGCCTACCCCAGAATTTGTTTTATTTCTTTCAAGGACGTATTTTTTTCTATTTTAATTGAAGCGTTGAAACTTTTAGGGTAGGTTCGCGGTACAACTAGGCTTGCTCCGTAATTAAAAAAAAAATTGAAACACCCGCTACTCTTCCAAAGCGCGTTATTTGGCTTGGCCCCTGGGTTCGTTCAACTTTTTTCGAGTAGAAATTTTGCTTCTATGGTAGACGTATTTTTTTCTTTAAAAGCTGAAGAGTTAAAACTTTTAGAGTTGTTAGGGGGTAGGACGAGCCTTAATCCGTAATTTTTTTTAAATTTTAAAACTCCCCCTATCCTTCCAGACCGTGTTTTTCGAGGTATGATTTTTGAAATTTGCAACAAATTATTGACCCCTTTAATTAGGAATTAAACAAAAAACATTTCATCGTATTTTGCTAAAAAATATGCAGGACCGTTTTCTGTACGATTTACGGTGATCCATAATTTTATAATTCGATATTCTCGAAATACCTCAGCAGGGGTGTGGAAGGGAAACAATTAAATTCAACTCAAATGTCAGATTTTTCGATAACTATTGAAACTAAATCGAAAACATATACACAATTTTTACATAAAGTGCATACTTTTTAAAATATTAATAAAATACACAATTAAAATTAAAGGTAAAACTTCGTAAAGCCTTCCCTGCACATCCTGGATAATTTGAAACCACTTTGTCCCCTTAACTGAAGACAGCTCTATAATATTTATTCTTTGATTTTTTTTGATTTTTGTAATCGTTTGCGAGTTATGAATTTTTTATGTGTCAAGGCACCATATTTTTCATTTTTCATGAGTAAATCATCGGAAATTTGGGTGAAAATCGCATGACATGGATTCGGCTGAAATTTTCAGAAAAGATACCTCTTACCGGAAGGGTTGACAATTATTTTATCTCTGGGGGCCCCCATTCATTCGTTACCAATTAAAAAAATTAAAAAATTAAAAAATTGAAAAAAAAATTGAAAAAAAATTGAAAAAAAATTAAAAATTAAAAAAGAAATTATTATTATTATGTTTTTTTTAAATTAAAAATAAAAAGAACACAATTTTACCTACTTCTACTTTAGCTCAGAAAAACTAGTTTTTATAATTTTACATTTTGTTCTTCTCTCTGGCATACTGCTATAGATTGTGTGACTAATAAAAGTATTCAGAAAGTGCAAAACACATGTCTACGGTATTCGAAAATTTCGCACAAAATTAGAGAGTTATTTTGTGGTATAAGCAGCGTGCTTATACCACAAAATAATCATAAATAAATAGCTCCCCTATCTTTATAACAGAATATCTTTTCGAGAGGACATTCGCAACATTAACACCCGTTTTAAAGGACGACTATCATCCCCCAAACACAGTACTGCTCTCTTTCAAAGGTCATTTTCTCATAGTACATATTTATGAATTATACAACCCGCTCCCCAAAAGGCATAAGAAGTTACCTCTGCATAAATTTAAAACTGCTTTTAAAACGTCGGTTTTTTTTTTAATGATTTACAAATAAAATAATTGATGGTTCGTCAATATTACATGTAATCACTATCGTTTAGGACCATTGTTAAATATACTATATTGCATTATGTATATTTCTTTATTTTTTATTTTTAGTTTATATATATATATATATATATATATATATATATATTGAATATAAATCGAAAGAAACATTGCTTAGTGGGCACGTCGGTCGGTGATAAGATGTTGAAAAATGTGTGAAAACGTATGGAAGGGCGGAAGACTAGGACGGACCGTTTCGTCCTTATTAGGGACTCATCAGCTATAGTCCGTTCTCTGGAATCTGACGGCTGTGGTTGTAAAAGAGGGTCGGAGTTCGGTAAGTAGTGGACGTAATATTTTTTATCTCAAACCAATCTTTGTTGAGAAGTACTGGTGTAAAAGTGCGTATACCAATCGGAACGAAGGACAGTAATAAATGTATGGGATGCAATTAGACGAACCACCAATACCTTTTCTTTGAGGGTGCGTCGATCCTCAGAGCGGACCGACCGTTTTACGACCTCGGCCGCCACATTCCACCGAATATGCTATAGCCCCATCCGCGCGCTCCGCACACATCTTCACACATATTGAAATTGGTATTTATGCGGAGTGGCTCGTTCTTAACGTTAGATAGAACTAACCACTCGTTATTTCATTGCCACTGAAGGAGGCAATGTAAACCAAATTGTTTCTACAATTTCTCAATCATTATTTACGGTCACTATCCCCACTAATATATATATATATATATATATATATATATATATATATATATATATATATATATATGTAACCTGGCGGCCACAATAGACATTTGATTGTTTAATTATAATAGGTTTTATTTATAAGAAATGTATATTTAATATTAATACGCAGATTAGGTGACATCATGTGCCAGATGTTAATTAGCTTAGCTTGTAGATTTAGTTTGTATAAATAGGTTTTATTTTATTATTATATTACAGTCATATCTTAGCATTCAAACTATGTAGTAGTTATTTCAATATTAATATTCGTCTTTATATAATCATTCACTTTTAATGTAATAATTAATAAATAAAATTGTTTTTAAAAACTCTAAAGTGCAAAATCAAAAGTTAACTGGCACAGTCGGTAGGATCTCCTAAGAAGTTACACCTGAGAGGATATCAGATAGTGCTTCGTCCATTTTAATGGTTTATTGGAGATTCGAATAGTTCCACGTCGCAGCACCAGAGAGTTCTCCAACTATCGAGAAATCAATCTCCGAGGGCAGCATTACAACGAGGGACATCATTTCACCAGTTCCACAACCCTGAGGGAACATCAGGACATGGACAGCGTGATTTTTGTTAAGTGGTAAGCACAGAGTTTTTTTTTAGAGGTTTTTTATATATTTTAATTGTTCGTGAAATAATTTTATGTACGCGAGTGATACGTCTTCTGATTCAGATTCACCTTTAATAATTAATAATTCCCCAATTCGTATTCATTCTCCTATTAACTTCGTACTTGAAGAATTAATTAATAGTTTAGATCATTTAGAAATAAATTCAAATTTAAAAATGGAAAACGTAAATTATCAATTATTAAAATTAAATGTCGATACAATCCCTTCCTTTAACGGAAGTAATGAACTCACTGAAATTTTTATCTCACGGTGTGAGGCCGTGTTGGCTCAGTTTAGACCTTTGAATGATAATTTAGTCAATAGTTATTTAATTAATGCGATAATAAGTAAACTAAAAGATAGGGCGTTGATTACAATAGGTTCGCGAGCGGAACTGGATAATTGGCCTGAAATTAGAAACCATTTGAGGCAAAGGTTTGGTGATTTGCGAAACTATGACTGTATAGTTCAGGAATTAATTAATTTAAGACCAATGAAAAATGAAAAGTATTTGGATTTTGGCGAGCGTATTCAGGTATTAAGAAGTAAATTGTCGAGTAAAATTAATTCGTTATCTGCAGTTGAAATGCCAGATGCGGAAAAACGTATACATCAGCGTAGTTACGATGAATTGGCATTGAAAACATTCCTACGAGGAATTCGTGGTAATATACAAAGTATTATAAGATTAAGAGAGCCTGACACATTGGAAGAGGCAATTAATTATTTAATTGAGGAAAATAATTTTCAAAGTACTTTAGACATACCAAATGTATCAAATTTTAATCAGTCTAATTTTAATAATTTTAATAATGGGTTTAATTACAGAAATTCTAATTCATCGAATTATAATCAAAATAATAGATTTAATAATCAAAATCAATTTCAAAGTAATAATAGATCTAATAATCAATTTCCTAGACAACAAAATCAACAAAATTTTATAAGACAACCTGTTCAACAAAATTTTACGAGTCGACCTATAAATCTTCAATTTAGGCAGCAACCACCACAAAGATTTCCCACAAACAGACAAGTATTTGGGAGACCAATGAATTCTCAAAATCAAAATTTTAGACCATATAATAATTATTCTTATAATCAAAATCGTACAAATTTTAACCCAAATTTTGGTAATAATCCAAATCCTAATTTCAATAATAATT
Organism: Ocypus olens; assembly: GCA_910593695.2. Classification (NCBI taxonomy): domain Eukaryota; kingdom Metazoa; phylum Arthropoda; class Insecta; order Coleoptera; family Staphylinidae; genus Ocypus; species Ocypus olens. The sequence goes on along the minus strand of OU343061.1, from coordinate 29,797,455 downwards.
CAAATTTTAATTTTAATTCAAATGCTAATAATCAACCACCACGACAAAATTCAATAAGATTACCAAGTCCGACACCAATGTCGACCTCTACAACTTACACAAATCGTCCTAATTTGCATAATTTGGATGAGCCTAGATCATCCGTAAATATTAGTAGAGCCAGTAGTCATAATGAGGAATCTGAAGATAATTTTTTAGGATAAATCGCCTTGGGAAAACCCCAGTTGAAATTTTAGGTATAAGTAATAATTCTAGTAATCTACCTTTTATAATTGACCCTGAAACTAAATTAAAAATATTAATGGATTCTGGAAGTACAAGATCGTTTATTAGTCCTCGATTGGCGAGGAAATTAAATAAAAATTTATTTAAAATTGATCCGTTTGAGGTCACAAGTGCTCATGGTACCTCGCAAGGAACTCATAGTGTGGTCATTAATCTTCAAACATTATTTAAAACTAATTTCGCAGCCAAATTGAAATGTTACATATTTGACTTTCATTCTGCTTTTGATATTTTATTAGGAGTCGATAATATGATAAAAATTAATGCGTGTGTAGATTTTAAAAATAAATTAATAATAACTCCTCATAACGAAATCCCGCTTAAATTTCGGGATGACCAAGGCGTGTTAAATATAGATCATAATAGTATTAATAATAATTTTAATAGTAATAATGATAATAATTTTAATAATGAAAGTAATAATGATTTAAATGATTCACCGGTAATTAAGCGAATATTAATTCCGGCTAGAAGTCAACAAGTCATACAAGTAGAAATTGAAAATATTAAAAATGGTGAAGTAGTAATACCCAGATTAAATGTTTTAAACTTTTTAGTGCCAGAATGTGTCACTGTTGTAAAAAATGGTAGGGCTTTTTGTACTGTTGTAAACAAAACAGATATAGATAGGGATGTAACCCTGAAAAAACCTTTTGTTGTAACACCCATCAATGGATATGATGTGGTGCCCCATCAACAAAATGCAAATAATAAATTAAATAAAAAATGTCCTAAAAATAAAAATAATAATAATATAAATATTTATAATGCAGAAGAATTTAAATTTGATTTTTCTAAAATAAGATCTGAACACATGAATGATGAAGAGAAAGCCGTTATAAAAAATTTAGTACTTAAATATTCAGATATTTTTCACGTAAAAGAAAATGATTTAACTTTCACCAATCGAATTAAACATAGAATAATCACAACAGATGAAGTTCCTGTTTTTACTAAAACTTATCGTTACCCGGAAGTACATAAAGCCGAGGTAAATAAACAAATTAATGAGATGTTGGAACAAAATATTATTAGGCCATCTTTTAGTCCATGGTCTTCTCCTATTTGGATAGTGCCAAAAAAGTTAGACGCATCAGGTCAGAGGAAATGGCGTGTCGTCTTTGACTATAGGAAACTAAATGACAAAACTGTAGGTGATAGGTATCCACTTCCAAATATTACGGACTTGTTAGATAAATTAGGCAAAGCCCAATATTTTACTACTTTAGACTTAGCATCGGGTTTTCATCAGATTGAGATTGATGAACGTGACATTCAGAAAACAGCTTTTAATACTGAGAGAGGACATTACGAATTTTTAAGGATGCCATTTGGATTAAAAAATGCTCCTGCTACATTTCAAAGAGTTATGGACGATATTTTAAGGGGTATACAAAATGAATATTGCTTAGTATATATGGATGATATAATTATTTTTTCGACAAGTTTACAAGAACATATCAATAGACTGACAGAAGTTTTTAATAGATTAAGAGAATCTAATTTTAAGATTCAATTAGATAAATCCGAATTTTTAAAAAAAGAAGTAGCTTATTTGGGACATGTTGTAACACCTGAAGGTGTTAGACCGAATCCGGACAAAATTATCGCAATACAAAATTACCCTATTCCTAAAACGACAAAACAAATTAAAGGATTTTTAGGACTGTTAGGTTACTATAGGAAGTTTATTAAAAATTTTGCAGACTTGACTAAACCAATGACGAAATGTTTAAAGAAAAATTCTTCTATTAATATTAATGATATTGATTATAAAAATTGTTTTAATTTATGTAAGAACGTGTTAATAAATCAACCTTTACTTCAGTATCCTGATTTTTCGAGACCTTTTATTTTGACAACAGATGCTAGTAATCAGGCTTTAGGCGCTGTTTTATCACAGGGAAAAATTGGTTCTGATTTACCAATTGCTTATGCTAGTCGTACTTTGAACGACTCAGAAACAAAATATTCAACAATTGAGAAAGAACTTCTTGCCATAGTATGGGCAGTTAAATATTTTAGACCTTATTTATTTGGACGGAAATTTCAGATAGTCACTGATCATAGGCCTCTCCAATGGTTGATGTCGATTAAAGAACCCAATTCAAAATTAGTTCGATGGAGACTAAAGTTGTCTGAATATGATTATGATATTGTTTATAAGAAAGGTACTTTAAATAAAAATGCTGACGCACTCTCTAGAATCGAATTAAATATTAATGAAGAGTATGGACCAAATTTAGAAGGATATTTAAAGAATTTTGAAAATGTTACAAATAATCCTTCATCGTTAATAGTTGAACCAGCAGAAAATACACATATAAATGATATAGCAAATGATGGTGCAACCATTCATTCGAGTGTAGAACACCCTATTGTAGGAATTCCCATTTCAGATAAACCAGTTAATCTTGGTGACAATCAATTGATAATTTCAGAAGTAGATTATTCCCCTTCTAAACCAAAAATAAGTAAGCTATTTAATCAAAATAAAATGCGTATCCATGTTCAATTTTCAAAATCTAATTTTAGTCAAGAAGTAGTTGACTTTATTAAAGAATATATTGTTCCTAATGTAAGTTATTATCTTTATTTTAAAGATCCAGTGTATGAAAAGTTTAGTAGTATTTTACAAAAATATTTTAAAAATTCAAAAATTAAAATGGTTAAATGTACAAGTTTATTAAATGATGTGGAAGATAAAAATGATGTTTTAGAAATAATTCAGAACTACCATGAAGGAAAAACTAATCATCGTGGTATAGATGAAACGGAAGCAAAACTAAAAAGAATTTATTATTGGCCAAACATGAGAAGAACAATACAAGAATATATTAATGATTGTGAAATTTGTCTTGTGTCTAAATATGAAAGAAAACCTTTAAAGTTAAAATTTAGTCATACACCGACAGCAATGAAACCGTTTGAAATTGTGCATATAGATTGCATAGCTTTGGAAAATGTAAAATTTCTTAGTATAATTGATGCATTCTCAAAATACACACAAGTATATAAATTAAACTCTTATCAAGCTGTAGAAATAGCAACTAATTTAATTAAGTTCTTTTGTCATCATGGAACACCAGATTTAATTATTTCTGATAACCATCTAGAATTTAAAAATACTGTAATTAGAGAACTTTTGGCATTGCATAAAATTAAAATTCATTTTATCAGTTCACAACACCCTGAGTCAAATGGAATAGTAGAAAGAGTACATTCTACAATAATTGAACATATGAGATTATTAAATAATCAAGATTTGTATAAAAATGAACCAGTTGAAATTAAGATTCTTTATGCCATATTAGCCTACAATAACTCAATACATTCCACTACTAAATTAAAACCTTGTGAAATTATTTCTGGTCATATTGACTCTAATTCTCTTTTAGATATTGATTTGGAAACTCTTCTTACTAATAATTATGTTCAAATGCATAAAGAAAAAGTAAAATTATTATACGGGAAAATTAATGAAACAATAAGTGAAAATAAAACTAGAGCTATTGATAGACAAAATGTAAATCGAGAGGAAATTCCTCAAATACCTGAAAATATATTTATTCAAAATAAACAGAAGCAGGCCAAAACAAAAAATAAATATAAAAAAGAAAAAGTTAAGAGTATAAGAGTTGATCATAAAACAGCAGAAATTGATATTAGTCATCGTAACCAAGTAGGTAAAATTCATTTATCTAATATAAAAAGACCAAGGGTAAAAGAAAGTAAATTTTGGAAATATCTTAGATTTAGAATTTTTATGAATAATTATAATAAAAAGGAAATTATTGAAAAGAAAACGTAACAGAAATTAATGAAGACTTATTCCATGCTCCATTGGATTATTCACTTGCTCATTGTGTTAGCAAAGATTTAAAATGGGTGCCGGTATAGCGAGAGAATTTAAAATCAGATTTGGTAGAGTAAGAGAATTGTTTAAACAAAATCCTCAACTATATTCTCTTTGTCATATTAAAGAAGATAATAGATATATTTTATATTTGATAACAAAAGAAAATTTTGACGATAAACCTACCTTAGAATGTTTATTTAAAACTTTAATCAATTTAAGACAGTTTTGTTTAGATAAACAAATAACTAAATTGGCAATTCCCAAATTAGGATGTGGCTTGGACAAACTAAATTATAAAACAGTAAAAGCTATGTTGAACTATATATTCCAAAACTCTCATTTACAAATAATTATTTATCTTGGTGCAATTAAATTTGATAATTCAGAACCTGGTACTTCATTTGAGTCATTTTAATGAATTAATTAATCAATTCCAGGTTACTACTCATCACTCCAGTGATCGCTTTTGAAATAAGGAATGTTACGGAAAATACGGGACTGTTACCTATAAAATTAGGTTTAGCAAAATTGGAAAGAACAAAACATGTATTGGTACATCATTATGATTTAAGTCCTGTTTACGAAGAAATTAAAAAATTAAATTACCAATATGAGTTTTTGAAAGATACTACGAGTAATATATCTAAATTTAAAAATGACTTCCAGAATTACGAAAAATTATTAAATTATTCTTGGAAAGATATAAGTAATAAAATTAAAACAATACAATTAAATTCTAAATCAAAACGTGTAAAGAGAGGTTTGATTAATGGTTTGGGTACTATTATTAAAACAATTAGTGGTAATATGGATGCTCAAGATGAAAAGAGAATTAACGAAATTCTGAAACACTTAGCTAACAATCAAAATAATTTTCAGAATCAATTAAAATTTGGCTATAGTACTAATAATAAGATTATTCAAAATTTTAATAATACAGTTCAAGATATCGCACATAACCAAAACTTATTAAAAGCCAGAATTATGCAATTACAAGCAATATATAAGACAGAGGTCGATCATCAACATGTTCTGGTTGTAAAAGACTTATATAATCAACTTATACTACTTTTAGGTGTAATAGGAAATATACTACAAGAAATTATTAACTCATTAACTTTTTGTAAATTAAAAACATTGAGTCCTGATATAATTAGACCTCAAGATTTATTTGAGGAAATACAAAGAATTTCTGTTCACTATAATGAAGAACTACCTTTCGAATTGAAATTAGAAAACATTTTAGATTTTGAATCTGTAATAACAGTTAATTGTAAAATTAAGGAGTCGAAAGTTTATTACTTCTTGTCTCTCCCTATTAATTATGAACATTCATTTGATTTATATTCAATATATCTAATACCTTTTAAATTTGAATCAAAATACGTAACGATAATTCCAAATATAAAAATTTTACTTAAATCAAAATTTGATTCAAAAACATGGCCTCTAAGAGAAATGTGCTTAAGTAATAATAAACAGTTTCAATGCAGTGATAATTTAATATTGAACTATAAAGCGGATTGTGAAACAGAGATACTAATTAACGGAACCACTAAAAATTGTAAATATACAAAATTAGACATTCAACAAAATCATTTGGAAAAAGTACCATTTACAAACCAATTCTTAGCTGTTTTTATCAAGAAAGAAAGAATCAGAATTATATGTCCTGGAAAAGAAGAAACGAAGGATCTAGAAGGAGTCTTCCTCATTCAACCAGATAAGTGTGATCTTATCTACAAAAACTACAAAGTGCCCAAAATAGAAACAATGAACGGAACTCCGGTGTTAGTGAGTGCAACCGAACTGAAAGTAGACAATGATAAGATAAACAATTTTACTATTCAATTTAAAAGACTTAAACTAGAGGATGTTCCAGTGTTCTCCCCAATTCCAATTGTGCCAGAAACATTCGTACCCTTCAAACCTAGTGCATGGACACTTCTACTTTATGTTTTCGTGATAATAGTTATAGTGATTTCAATATATAAACAATTAAGAAGAAGAAGAAGAGCAGCAATCCTCCTTCAAGATAATAATTCGCCTTCTGGGATAAGTCGAATCTGAGGGGGAAGGTGTAACCTGGCGGCCACAATAGACATTTGATTGTTTAATTATAATAGGTTTTATTTATAAGAAATGTATATTTAATATTAATACGCAGATTAGGTGACATCATGTGCCAGATGTTAATTAGCTTAGCTTGTAGATTTAGTTTGTATAAATAGGTTTTATTTTATTATTATATTACAGTCATATCTTAGCATTCAAACTATGTAGTAGTTATTTCAATATTAATATTCGTCTTTATATAATCATTCACTTTTAATGTAATAATTAATAAATAAAATTGTTTTTAAAAACTCTAAAGTGCAAAATCAAAAGGTTAACTTATATATTATATATATATATATATATATATATATATATATATATATATATATATATATATATTATATAATTATATATATATCTATTTTGTTGTACATATGCCTAGTATTCTATTGAATTATAAATAACTACGTGTGGATGGCAGAATGTTGGCTGTAAGCTAACCAAATCACACCTATTGATTCACATGTAATTTTAATTTAAAAAAAAATAATTTTATTAGTAATGTAGGATATGAATAAAATTTTATTGTTATTGTTATTACTATTAGACCTAGACAATTCAAAATTCCGCTGCTGAACTTTAAAGCCACGGATTACATTGACGCGATTGACTGGCTGACTACAAAAATAATCGAGCCTCCTATTTTAAGAGACAAATCTGATGAAGAGTTGAAGATGCTTATTGGCCGGGCTAAATTTTCCAAGATATCCCTGTTATCCACAATCATAGAAACGTTGTGTGAAACTGATAACAGAAGCTAGCATGTCTGTCATTTTACATAACTCGAGAGATAGTTTCTCCGAGCTAGAATCAACTCCAAGTTTTGAAACAAAATCAAACTTCCAAGTAGTCTAGAAGTTCTGCCGACTGCTGGTCGCTTTGATATACTTTCATCTTTTTTTGTCTTATCCTGTTTAAATATAATAAAATATACTAAAAAAACTCATCTGTGTTCATTTAAATAAAAATTTACTGCCGTGGCAACTTTTGATGGGTAATGGGTTTCAAAATTAAAATATAAATTTTTGTTGTAATTTCTCAATATGCATTAGCAGAGAGGTTATACAGGGCACTAGTGGCGGCTCGTGGAACATGTTGATGGTAGAGCCACTTATACAATATACACCCCCTTCCTTTTTTTGAAGAAATAAAGAACGATTTATCTTCCTAGACCAAAATAACTGGCGAAAAAGTGTTTTAAGATATAATTAAAGATTCTTGCTGAGCTTGAAATTACAGGTAGTGCCATGGCCCCTTGGCTCTGTATAACGAGCCGCCCCTGCAGGGCACCGAAGAAGCTATTGCTGTTGCGGAACGTACGATTGAAGAGGACCCAACTGAGCTGATGCGCCATCGTGCGCAGCAATTGAAGCTGTGTCCATCCACTTTATGGAACATTTCTCGTAAAGATGTTGGTTTACAATCTGGCAAGATCAAGCTTGTGCAAGATTTGAAGCCGCTTGACCATCATACGCCCTTAATTTTGGCGAATGGGCCGAAAACGAGACTCTAGATCCTCATTTTCACTAAGATGGATAGCTACTTCAACAAGCAAAATTACCGCTTTTGGAGTGAAGAAAATCCACGGGTATTATTGAGACACCTACATCCTCAAAAAGTTATTGTTTCCTATGCTTCATGCGCTGGTGAAATCAACAGTCCATATTTCTTCAAAAATGATGCCGAGCAGAACGCGACTGGCAATATAGAGTGCTTTATATCCATAATTGCTGACCTTTTCGTTCCCCAATTAAATGGCATTAACATGGAAGAACTGTGGTTTCAACAAGTCGGCACATCATGCCACAAAGCGCGCACGGCAATCAAGTTATTGTAAGAAATATTCGATTAGTGCATTATTTCTCATGAGTGTAAATTGGCCTCCAAGATTCTATGACTTGACGCCTCTTGATTATTTTCTATGAGGATTTGCGAAGTCGCTAGTCTGCGCCAATAAACCAGAGACAACAGACGACTTGTAAGCCAACATTCGCAGCGTTAGTTATTGCTGATATACGATCCCAGCTACACGGAAAAGTCACCGAAAATTGGACTTCTAGATTGCGCTTTATTCGAGCAGGCCGCGTCGCCTATATTCCCGAAATCATTTAATCTCCAATAGCATAAAATTATCTTTCCAATAAAGCCAATACAATGGCACATACCACGATTTTTAATTGAAGTATCTAAAAAAAAGGACGTAAGAATAGAAGTTGTACGAGACCTCTTTCACACTTAATCTGATTCACTTTCCAACGCCAGATTGCGCTCTATTCAAACCTGCCGGCGACCAAGTGCCCTAAATCATATTTATACACTAATGGCATAAAATTATCTTACTAATAAAGCCACGATACCACGACTTTTATTTCATTGTAAAGTTCTGCACCTCCCAAAAAACGACATAAGAATGAAAGTTGTAAGAGAAGACCTCTTTCACACTCAATCTAATTCTTCACTTTCCAACGTCAAGAATCAACACAACCAAAAATTCACTTTACCATAAGTGTGTATAAATTATGAACCAATTAAAAGGCTCGGCTTCTAAGCAAACCGGAAACGTTTACAGGTCAATCAATTCCACGTTGAAACAATCCCCCGCGGAATGCGGACCTCAAACGGGGCCATTTAAAAATGGCGTTTCTCCGCGCAATTGTTTTAATCTATAATAATTCGTTCGCCGCTTGTTTGTATCATTCGTCGGCGTTGTTTTGCAGTGGAAACAAACTGCAACTTTAAATAGCGAATGTGTTTTTCGTACTGATTCCGTTGTTTTTTTTTTTATTGTTGTAATGAATAACGCGTGTGTGTGAACACAAAAGGGTCAGCCGTACGTGACAATTTCGCCGGCAATTTTTCGCTAATAGATCACGAAAGTAATTTCCGCGCAACGTAAAAATGTCACGTCCGTCGATAATTTTTAAGCAAATGCTGGTACACGAGGAAACTGAGATAGATTTCAAATAACGTTGTACATTTATTTTCTTTCTTCTTGAATAACTTAGTCTTATCAAAATAATAGGGACAAATCCAATAAAAACACTTGTGTTTTCTTCGCTATTTTTTTAACAATTTGCTTAAACAGTTTCGCTTCTTTCAACATTGTCAAGAAACTAGTTGAGGAAATAGTTAAAAATTAGTGAAACAAATGAAGTGTTGCATTCGATTTATGCCTATTAGGTTTATAAAGGGTTTTTCAATAAGGACGGGTCGATGTTGCAATGGAATAATAAGCTGTATGTGAGGTATTAACGAAATTCTTTTTTTATTTGAAAGGCCCATGTATGCCATTATGTGTGGAATATAACATCGTTCAAATGTCCGCCGCGGCTTCTCGCGGTAGCACAGATCCGAGTGATCCAATGTTCAATAACTCTGTCGCATAGATCTGGCTGAATTTGAGCGATGGCCTGGACTATGTTGACTTTAAGGGCATCAGTCGATTGCGGCTTATTAGCATAAACCTGCGACTTCAGAAAACCCCACAAGAAAAAGTCTAGCGGGGTCAAATCGCACGATCTTGGTGGCCTTAAATCGTTCACGCAGAATGTCCATCGTGGCACCCGCTGTGTGGCACGTAGCGCCGTCCTGCTGGAACCACATGTCGTCCACGTCCATATCGTTCAATTTGAGCTAAAAGAAATTGGTTATCATCGCTCTGTAGCGCTCGCCATTGACGGTGATGGCAACGTCGTTTTCGAAAAAGTACGGACTAATGATGCAGCCGGCCCGAAATCCGCACCAAACAGTAACTTTTTGTGGATGCATTGCTACCTGGTGAATCTCTTGTGGCTTGACGTCGTGCCGTATATGGCAAATATGCTTGTTAACACAGCCATTCATCCAAAAATGCGCCTCGTCGCTAAAGATAATTTTTCGGCCAAAATTGGGGTCCTCTTCCAATTGCTCCGAAGCCTAGTCAGCGAACAAACGGCGTTGTCTATGGTCATCAACTTTAAGCTCCTTTCTGGGTCAGTTGGATCTTGTATGGGTGCAGGCCCAAGTCCCGACACAAAATTAATTCGCCAAGTTGAAGTCTGCGAAAGGCCGAGTACTTGTGCACGGCGAGGTATTGACTGCCTCGGATTCTCCTGCACACTTTCATTGGAAAGTTGGAAAGCGGTCGCAGAATTCTGCAGGGTTGTGCTGAGGAAGAAAGACAGCAGCGTCACGGCAACCTCGCCTTTTAATCGAAGCCTTCCACGAAGAGCAGCAAAAATCATCAGCTGAGCCTCTTTCCTGAAAGAGAGTGGGGGTGAATAGACCCAGTGAAAACGCTGAAGTCGTGTACCCTTCAGTGGGATTAACTTTTATAAAAACATATGCGAAACGGTAAGTATTATATATCGTTGGAAAGGTCCCACAAGGTAAATTTCTCGTGTAAAATATTTCGCTTAAATATCCCCTCTACAAGGAGGGTGAGGCATAAGATGCTAAAACTTACAATACGCTCACTCATATATTCCACTTAGTTTACACGAGCTTACTGCTTAGTATTTGTCACTGGTACTAGCACCATTGTGTAAATGGCTCCATTGCCCTGACCCATGCACTTTAGAAAAACTGCAATTAAAACAATACCAAATTATAGTACCTTAGTGATTGTCATTAGTACTTTTCACTTACATTTGTCACTGATATAGAACCCATGTGTAAGTGACTCTTTTACGCACGTTTGAAAACTGCCAGAAAATTCATGCTGGACATTCGTGGGTCAAGGTAACGTTACCCTAGTCCATTTTTTTTATTACATTATTTTTGAAAAATAAAATACCCTGTTTAATCAAAAGTATTTGTATATATGGAGTAGCAGAAAATAATTGATTTCATAAATATTAATTTTTGCTCTTGGAATATTTAGAAATCTGGGAAGAATTTGTAGTCTTAATTATTAGTAAATTTTGAAAAATTCTTAATGAATCAATTTACAATTTACAATCAGTGTTCTCAACCTTTTTAGACCAAATGCTCATTCTTACTTAATAAACAATTTTTTAAGCCATCAAAATTTAATTTTAATTTAATTTTTATTCAACCTCGCGCCTTGTTCGCGCTGGATTATTTCCAAATCTGCGGATGGGGTGTATGTAGAGTTTTGCAGAAAAATAATGACTGCGTTTTGAGAAAATTTGAAGCGGTCCAAGTGCACTGAAAATAAATTAAACAAGTATTTTATTTACCATCCTTTGAATTAGGCAACTTATTTACACATATCCTACCCGCTTAGACACCACTTTGTAAAGAGCACCACATGCCCATAAGTTTGAAGTAGCATGAGGTTACCCATTTACGATCACTCTGTACTAAAATGTATTATACTTTATAAAGTATTGATCTAATATTGATAATAATTATATCAACTTATAAATGTAGTAATGTTGTTTTTTTTATTATGAATGCATTAAAATTTTTTGACTTCATCAAAACTAATCAAGTATTTGCATACAAGATGATGAAAAAATGGTAACAGTACAGATACAGATAATCTTTACAGAAAGTCAATTAAAGATTTTTTAATTCAAATGCCCATTGTTGTTAATTGTAATTCTCACTGTCGGAATAATCTGTTGAAGACGAGTCCTCTGCTAAATGAATAATTACTTCATCAACAGCTGCGTCCATGAAGCCATCTAATCTCCACATTTTTGCTTCTTCTGCAATAACATGTTCAATTGTATTTTGCATTTAAGATGGTGTGAGTTTTGGATTGCATCATGAATTAATTTTTTCATATCACTAAACTTGAATGTAGTGTTGTTTGCAGCAACATCTCTCTTTATAAACCCCCACACCAATTCTATGGGATTAAGTTCACAATGGTATGGTGGTAATCGTAACACTGACATATTTTTGTCTTTTGCCATTGCATCAACAACATAATCCTTATAAGGTGGTTTATTAATTGTAACGAGATGCATAAGTTCAGCCTTTAAAAATTTGTCTCCATAAGCAATATTTTTTGAAGCAAGCCACTTGCTGATATCTTCTTTTTTCAACGTAGAAATAGGAATTTTGTCCCTTACTCTACTATGGTAGGAGGCATTATCCATAACAATCACCGCATTAAGAGGTAATTTGTTTAGCATATTCTGAAAACATTCTTCAAACCTGGCGGCATTCATTTCATCGTGGTAATCACCTGTTTTAATACTCTCAAAAAGTAACAAGCCCCCATTCAAAAAATCATTTTCAGATCCAATATGAAGAATTATTAGCCTTTTGCCTTTTCCTGATGGATTCCTTAATCCTGTTGAGATACGTTCATTGAATGCTTGTCTGTGGCTTTGAATAGTTTCATCATGCCAAATGTGGTTTTTAGTATAATTTGCATTGATCCACGTTTCATCTAAATAAAAGACTGGTCTTTTCTCAGCACGGAACTTTTTTATTTCTCTCAAAAATCTTCTCCTCCAAGTAATAATGTCCGGTCGTTCAGTAAGCATGCTTTTTCGGTTTCGTTTCGAATATCTAAAAACACATTCATATTTAATACAATGTCAGCAATATTTTTTTGTAATAAAGGATATTCAAATTCTAGTAAATATACAACCTCCAATATGCACACTAAGTAACATCGGAGGTAAGCACCTTACGTTACCTCTAAACCGAGTACATTGAATATAATTTTCCACATGGTATATGTAAGGTACTTACAATTAAAAGATCTTAGAGAGAGACAATCTTTATTCAGACAATAAAAACATAAATTAACAAAAGTAGAGTAATTCGAAATATACAAAATGAGGTTGTTAGTCTGTCTGGGCTAAAAGATCTTATTTTATCATTTTCATTAATTCTGATTATGCTTTATAAAGACTGATACTTTTATAACTAATTACTTAAGATTATTTGTACCAATGTTACTCGTACCTAAATTTTAGCTCTCGCAGAACTTTGTATAGTTTTGAGCGACTCATACTTGGGATTTCGTCATTCTTGCTAACCTCAACATGTACCGCATCCACTGTAGGAATTTTATTTTCCAAAAAGGAGTGCACTGTCTTTCGGATAAGATATTTATGATGTTCGTCTAGATGAATTATAGGATTTCTTCTTAGCTGCTTGGGTGGTTTAACACTTCCTGTTGATTGTCGCATTCACAAATACTTTTCAATTGTACTAACCGCACATCCTTAACAACACCCAGACCTGATTAGCATTGTTAACTATTAGAATTTACTATATTTCTACCAGTATATTCATGTGTTTTTACTTTCTCCGTTACGAAGTACGAGAAAGTATTGTGATCGTGATTCTTTTTTCAAAAATTTTTTTTACGGAAATATCCGTTTTGGGGTCCCTAGATGCCATTTCAACAATTTTTGGAAAAAAAAAATTTGTGTCTGTCTGTGTGTGTGTGTGTGTGTGTGTGTGTGTGTGTGTCTGTGTGTGTGTCTGTGTGTGTGTGTGTGTGTCTGTCTGTGTGCGCTGTATCTCAAAAACTAATAGAGCAATTGATATGAAACTTTGAACATCCATCTTATTTGATAATCTGAAGAACTGAAAAGCTTTTGGTAAAATTTCGTACACCGGAAGTGGGCGTTTACCTTATCTGTTTTTTGTTTTTTGCCAATATTTTCTTAAATATGAAAAATATCACAAAAACATTCAAACAAACTTTGAAGACAACAAAGAAATGAACAGCTTTTGCTTGAAAACATTTTTCATAAAATCATTTTTATTCGAGAAAAAAATTTATTATTATTTTTTTAATTTTTGGTTTATAATTATAAAACGATAATAGTTACAGAAAAATTATGTAAATAATAATTGTACAGAATGCCAAAATGAACAACTTCTAAAGAATAAGTTTTTTTCGAAATCTCGTTAGTTCTTGAGTAAACCGAGTTTTTGAATTTGAAGTATAATTTTTACATCTTTCATGATTTTGACGTTTTAAACGTCAGTTTCATCGGAGTTTACGCAACGCTCGATGTACATTTAAAATATGATTTCAATTGAAAATAAACCCATGAAAACGTAAATATAAAGTCGGAGAAAGTAACATGATGGCCACATCACCATTTTTTCCATACAGGCTTGTTTTGTCCAGTCGGGAAAGTCTTTTGATATACCAGCAAATACCCTAACAATCATGTTTCTTTCCCCTTCAGCGTAGGAGTAGCATTCTACAACAATTAACATTTTTTATGGATGAGTGTTAATTTCTCACATTAGAATTACACTTACGCCTGTTACGGGCTCCAATATTTTCCATATTTTTACCCAGAGACACGTTGAATAAAAAAGGAAAACTCTAAAAGCAAGTGGATAACAGAAAAAAGTCTCGTTTCAGCGAAACATCGCTATTATGAAAATAATTTTCACATACCTTTTGAGAGCTAATAAGGCACGACGAGTCTTGAAAAAGACTTATTTTAATACAGAAACTTGCAGAAAGAAATAAACGACGAAAACTGATATAAACGAACCACTATTATGATAACACAATGTGACATTTGACATATGAGGCCCGCAGGATATTCTGTAATTGGCATCATGTAATAGTATATTCTGTAACAAGGTTAGAATGGAAATTCGATGCGAGTGGAATATTTCGAGCGCGAGCCGCGAGGCGAGCGCGAGGAACCACGAGCATCAGAATTTCCATTCTTACCGAGTATCAGACTATACTTTCTCCTCGACCAGATAAAATAGACTAATAAAATAATGAACACAAAGAACTTACGTTTTATCACGTTTGTGGTTATGTTTATAGTATTTTGACAATTGTGATATCCAAGGCTAATTGTTTTATTCGGAACGATGTGAGAATATTCATTCTCTCCCTTGTTATGGAATGAATTACATGCAAAACGCATTAGCGCATAGTGTTTTGTTCCATAACAAGAGTGAGAATGTGTACGTTCTATAATCAAAATTGATTTCAGAATGCTTAAATTCTATGGGGGTCGTGGAGAAACGGAATTTCCGAACTCACCAATGAAATCACTGCATTTTAAATGTCGATCTAAAATTCAAAATATGATGCGCGCGCAACGATACAGCAGGAAAAAATGAACTATAGTAGATGACATTGGGCATCCCCTGAATGAAAGGTAATGTCGCCGGCTGTAGCACGCCATCCACGTATCATTGGACCATCATGGTATCCTCAATTCGGACTAGTGTATAGATGCATCATGTTGCAATAAACATCACATATTGTTCATTGTCTCCCTCTGTTTGTTGATATTCATCACTTTTTGCCCATTCCTTGGTGTTACATTTTTACTTCACGTAGTGTATCTATAACAACAGTGGCAATAGAAATTCTCTGGAAAGGTTGGAAAGGCGGAAATAAAAATTGTTGATCGCGGTTTCCATAAGCCTAAATAACTATCCCAAGGCAGGGAGGTATAAACAGTACCACCAAACCCTTACAGAGGGCAAAAGAACACTGTTTTAATTTAAAAGTCTTTAGTAGACTCATATCGTAGATTACGAAAAGTTTCATGTATGCATTATTAATTGGATGTGTTAATTTCAATTCAGAATTGCTTAATAGCATTCATTACGATAAATGCACCGATTGCTGCAAAACGATTTTAATCTATGCAATTAAAAAAAAGTAAAGGCAGGGTCTTCTTCAACTTTCAAATATAGTAAGTTGGGAGAAATATATTAATACAGACTGGATATTGCCCTAAAATCGCACGTCAGAATAATAAATGACGCTCCACTAATAACACGAGTAAACATACGTTCAAATGAATAAAACATAAGCCTTTGAAGCGTGGCTATGTCGCAGGGTAAATAAAGATCTCATATTAACAATAAAGTAAATAAGGCTAATAAAACATTAGTTGGAGAGAAAACTACCCGTAGGCGACATGTATTGCTGAACAAAGTACACTATATTAAAATAGTGAAATGAATCGTTTGCTATCGCCCAGCACATATGGTAGTAGCGAGAAACCGATCTGTAGTTGTCATGATGGAAAACAATAATTCATGCTAAAATATTTCAACAAACTTGGAATTGAAGTCTTGTTAAAAAAAAAACTAATACTCCCATATATTTACTTAACAAAACAAGAAACTTATAATGACTGGATTCCGTGGTTCTACACATTTATCAATGGATGTGATGCATAAGAATATATTTGAATCGGTGAGTGGAAAAACAGTATAACTCCAAAATGACGGTTTTTTTACTGAGATAACAAAAATCCTATTTAAACGAAGCCCAATTCGATGACCTGAAAAACAGTATAACTAACACATTTTGTGCGCGTGTGCGAGGTCCTAGTGTTGAGTGAAAGAACGGTACAAGTCCGGGAGTTATATTGTTTTTCACTTACCGTTTGATCTCGCGAATCCAGGTTATGTACTTACTCGTGTTGTTCTCACAAGTGTGTAAAGAGTATTATTAAATAAATTTAATAAAACGAAATATAGCCTGAATATATGAATATTCAACCTGTTCGTAACTCTGCAAAGAAAATTAAGTCTTACTAACACTATAGTATCAGTTTAAATGTCTAGTAATAGTAGTGATAGTGGTACCAAAAATGGGCACGAAACTTCATCCAAGCGTAAAAGGTATCCAGAAGCTTGGAAAAAAAACTGCGAGAAAGAGGACTCGCCTTCATGGTAACCAATACACCACTGAAAAAGGGCGTCTGGTGAATTCAAAAACTACTGGACCAGAAGATTGTTTATTAAGTAGTACTTTATTGTTTATTAAGTAGTACATCATTGTTTTCTTTTTCGTTATTGTTCAGATGCAAGAAGAAATGCATGTTTAATCTTAGCCAGACAGAAAAAGAATTAATTTTGACTTAACTTTATGAACGAGAATCTAAGAACGAGCAAGACACATATTTGCTCGGTCTAATGGAAAGTCGCAAAATAGCTAGAAGTCGCCCAAAATAAGAACCAAAACAAAGAGACAGAACCACAACATTTTCATATTTAATGAAAACAAAAGGTTCCGAGCGACAGTTGGTTTGCAAAGGGGCTTTTTTAAATGTGCATTCAATGACAAATTCGCGACTTCAGCGGCTTAATAAATTGCTCCTTTCTGGACAAACTCTTAAGGATTTACGGGGTAAACATAACAATAGATCACATGTTTTGCCGTCTGAGTCTTTTCCGGTTAAGACTTCCCACTATAGTACCAAAGAAGTCCAGTACCTTGACGCACCTTTGAATATGGAGATTATGTATGAGATGTTCACCAATAAATATACAGAACTAGAAAAAAAAAGTTTTTCATGAAAAATTTTGTACTTAGATTTGGCAGGCCTCAGGTAGATGTATGCGGTCAGTGCGAACAACTCGATACAAAGCTAAGAAATAAGAGTCTTAACGCGAATGCAAAACGAGTTGCTGTAGCTGAATTGCTTGTCCACAAAAGGAGAGCTAATAAATTGTATGCCAAACTAAAAGAAGTCACATTATGCCAAGAACATGACGATGTTGGTGGAATTGTTTTTGATTACATTCAGAATATTCCCCTTTCCGTGATACCTGTGTAAGAAATGTTTACTATAGACAACTGTGGCTGTACGGATTCGAAATTCATGACTTGAAAAATAATACTGGGCACTTCTACACATACCATGAAGGACAAGCCCTGAAAGGTCCAAATGAAGTTTGCAGTTTCCTCTATGACTACATAAAAAAATTCCTCCGGAGATACAAGAACTTCATATTTTTTTAGATGGTTGCCCAGGGCAAAACCGCAGCCACATAGTTTTGAGATTTATCTTATGCCTTGTTGGTATCAAACGTTTCCGTAAAATTTGAAAAATAATACTGGGCACTTCTACACATACCATGAAGGACAAGCCCTGAAAGGTCCAAATTAAGTTTGCAGTTTCCTCTATGACTACATAAAAAAAATTCCTCCGGAGATACAAGAACTTCATATTTTTTTCAGATGGTTGCCCAGGGCAAAACACCGCAACTACATAGTTTTGAGATTTATTTTATGCCTTGTTGGTACCAAACGTTTCCGTAAAATTTATCAATATTTCCCTATTCGCGGACAGTCCTTCTTGCCATGTGATCGAGATTTCGGAAATGTGAAACGGGTGTTCAGGAGACATGATCACATTTGTCTACCAGAAGATTATGTGTGATTTTGGGTAGTCGAAAATTAATACTGTTCACTATATCAACAATGAACTACACGGATAACATTAAATTCAGAGACTGGTCGCCAAAATATTATAAAAAGACCTGAAAGTCTGTTGGCCAAGGACATACTTAAACTACCTTTACCATTTCTACATAAAATAAGTTTATCTACGACAGCTCGACGCCAGGTTATACAGGGTGGCCTTCTCGGTTGCTTTTTGAACTATCCGTTATTGCGGCTTTGACAGCTTGTGTTAAATATTTAGTCAAAGGTTTGCGGTTCATGAAATGGTTAAGTTTACGCTCGAAGAAAATTGGGAAATATTGAAAACTTACTTCCAAAATGGTGAGTCTTCAACCGAAACTGCAAGAAAAATGCGCACAAAATTCGGGAAAAATAAAGCGCCTTCCAGGCAGTTTGTGGTTAAATTTGTGAAGTGTGTGCTTGAAAGTGGCTCGTTAATGAACAAAACAACGCGTTCCCGCGCTCGTCTAGTGCGCTCAATCGAAAATATTGCTGCTGTTGCCGAAAGTGTTAGTGACAATCCATCAACATCAACTCGACACCGCTTGCAGGACTTGAACATTTCTTGCACGTCCCTTCAAAGAATTTTGACGAAAGACCTCGGTTTGAAGCCGTACAAAAATCAATTGGTGCAAGAGCTCAAGCCGCACGACCATCCGATGCGATTTCGGTTCGCCCAATGGGCCCAAGAACGCTTGATGGAAGATGAGCATTTTTATCGAAAAATCATCTTTTCAGATGAAGCTCATTTCCACCTCGGTGGTTATGTCAATAAGGAAAACTGCCGCATTTGGGGCTCAGAAAATCCACACGTAATCATGGAAAAGTCACTGCACCCACAACAAGGGACTGTTTGGTGCGGTATGTGGTCCGGCGGTATCATTGGTCCTTTTTTCTTCGAAAACGTAGCAGCAGCCGCCGTAACCGTCAATGGTGAGCGCTATCGCAGCATGTTGGAAATTTTTTCCTTCCCCGAATGGAAGAGGAAGACATCGGCGGCACTTGGTTCCAGCAGGACGGTGCCACGTGCCACACAGCCAACGTTACAGTCGAACTTTCGCGCGGTACGTTCGAAAATCGCATAATTAGCCGAAACGGCGATGTCAACTGGCCGCCTCGCAGCTGCGATTTGACCCCGTTGGACTATTTTTTGTGGGGAGCCATCAAGGATAAGTGCTACACCAACCATCCAGAGACGATTGACGACCCAAAGCACGAGATTGAAGTCGCCATTGCAGTCATTCAGGGCCACACCATCGAAAATGTTATGAAAAATAGGGTTGACCCGTCTTTTTTTTAAAGCAATTTTAAAATGCAACTTTTTCATGGGACACCCTATATTTCAACTAGTTATTATATTGGAGGACTTTTGAACACATTTAAACTGCTGAAGCCCCACATGAACCCAACATTGCCCAATGTGCCAGCCTATAAGGTTCCATTACCAATCAATGTGAAGAAGATTAATGATATAAAAAAGTGATGCAGTACATGAGTGGCGAAACCTTAGAGTTTTATTACCATATTACGTCTTGGGAGACAAGTAACGAAGAGCAGGAGAATTAAAGATAACAATCAATACAGTAATATGTAAATATAGTAATAAGAAAAGATATTAATAACGGCAGTTTTGTGTTTTTTTTTTTGAATTTAACAGAAATTGAGTGGAAAACAGTATTCACATTCTTATACATCAAACTCTCTTGTACATCAAACCAGGGGCAGCTCGTTATATAGAGCCACGGAGCCATGGCACTACCTGTAGACTCAAGCTCAGCAAGAATGTTTAACTGATTCTTAAAAACTTTTTAAATGTTAAACATCACCTGTAATACCTCGTGGAAGTTCCACATTAATTTCAACAGATGATTAAAATTTTGAGATTATTTCTGAATAATGTGTTTTTACAAATTTCCAAAGAAGGCAATCGAAAGTTTAGCACAACAAAAATGGTTTCACTAAAGGCAATGTTTCATCACCAAAAGGGCAGGTTTTTCAGAAATTCACTTGAGAATTCCACTTTTCTTTTGACAGATGGTTGAAATTTTGACAGACCAATTTTGAATAATGTCCCTCTATAAATTTCTTCAAAAAATAATCACAAATTTACCACAACAAAAATGGTTGCACTAGAAAAGCAAATTTTGATAACAAAAAAGCGGATTTTTTAGAAATTCACATTGTAATTCTACATATATTGCTACAAAACAAACTAATTCGGAATAATGTGTCTTTACAACTTTACAAAGAAAATAATCACAAGTTTACCACAACAAAAATGGTTGCATTAAAAAGCAAATTTTGATGACCAATAAGGCGCATTTTTCAGAAATTTGCATGGGAAATCCACATTTATTGCAACAGATGGTTGAAATTTTGACAGACTAATTTTGAATAATCTTTACAAATTTCCAAAGAAAATAATGTTCTTCTAAATTTTCGATTTTTTTGTTAAAATTTTCGGATTTTTGGTCCACAACAAAATCGAATTTTTGGTTAGTTTTTAATTTTTTATCCTATATTTTAAATTTTTTTAACCTCAACTTTTTTATTTTTTCCCGATATTTTCACAGTTTCTGATTTCTAGCCCTTCATTTTAGATTTTTTAACTTGAATTATTATTTTTTATGGGCGATTTTTTTTACTTTTTGGTCACTTTTTGACTACTGTTTTCGAGTTTCTGGTCAGCAACTAATTTTGAGCTAAAGAGTTATTTTAGGAGCTGAAACTTGCAAATTAATTCTGTTTTCCTTGATTTTTCATTTTTTTTGATTTGCATTTTTTATTTTTAGACCAGCATTTTTAATTTTTTTTTTGCCTATATTGTAGATATTTGACCTGTATTTTTCATTTCTTCGTTTACCAACTTTTAGAGTTTTTGCCCGAAATATTCTTTGTTTTGGTTAAACTTTTTTTTTAATTTTCGGATTTTTGGTCTTCATTTTTTTAACCGCAAATTTTTGATATTTGCCTAAATTTTCAATCGAACATTGAGTACAATTTCCGTTCCCTCCATTGCAGTTTTGAGTCAATTCCAGTTGTTTTCAGTGGCAATATTGCAAATATTTTTACAAGTAATGAAAAGTACACTCGTTCTGCACAGTTGTAGTAATTTTGCAGCTAATTCTACAAGTGATTAATTTTTTGCAATTTTTCGGAACATTGAGTGCAAATTTCGTTCCTACAGAGCAAATTTTGAGTTTATTCCCTTGTTTTCTGCAGGAGCATGTCCTTGTTTTCGGGAAATCAAAGTAGACTATTTTTGAATAACTGAAGTTTATTTGAAGCGAATCCTTCAAGTAATAATTTTTACAAAGGAAAGTTTTTTCCTTTGTTTTCTGGGGCTAATCACCCCGAGTGCTGAATATGGCAATTTTCGTACTTGAATTTTCAATCTTCTTGTTTTCATTTTTTATCGTTAAGCCCGAATTTTGATACTTTGGTCTAAATTTTTAATCTTTTAGCCCTACTTTTTTCTAAATTTTCGATTTGTTTGTTAAAATTTTCGATTTTTTAGTCCGCAAATTTGATTTTTAGGATCGAAATTTTGAATTTTTTATCCTATATTTTAGATTTTTTAACCTAAATGAATGACTTTTATAAGCGACTTTTTTATTTTTTTTGCCGATATTTTCAAGTTTTTTTGATGGTTTTTGATTTTAGATTTTTTAACTTGAATTATTATTTTTTATGGGCGATTTTTTTTATTTTTTGGTTACTTTTTGACTAAAATCGATTAAATTTAATATTTTTTCAATTTTTTTTTTCAAGACAGATTCTAAACACTATTTGTTGTGGGTCTTCCAGGAACTGAGGTTTTCGAGTTTCTCGTCGGCAACTTATTTTGGCCTAAAGAGTTATTTTAGGGGTTGAAAATGGCGAATTATTTTTCAATTGATTTTTCAATTTTTTTGGTTTGATTTTTTTATTTGTAGACCAGCATTTTTGATTTTTTTTGGCCTATATTTTAGATCTATGACCTGTATTTTTCATTTCTTCATTCCATTTTTTTTTTTTTTTGTTGAAATTTTCTGCATTTTTTTAACCGCGAATTTTCGAAATTTGTCTAAATTTTCGCTCTTCAAGGTGTATATAATTAGTTTTTTACATTAATTAAGATCGTATTTTTTATTGGTCTATACTTTAGGTTTTGAACGTGTGTGATTGATTTTTATGTGCAAATTATTGATTTTTTGCCGGTATTTAATTTGTATAATTGGTCATTTCCATCTTTCATAATTTTGACGTTTCAAATGCCAGTATCATCCGATCTAATAAATTGTAAAAGTGGCTCTACTATCAACATGTTCCACGAGCCGCCACTGCATCAAACTGTTCCTACTAAACAAATTTTATCGTTTTCCTCAAAACTAAGATTTTGGAGTTATATGGTTATTCCACTCACGGATTCATTTGTTCTTTCCGTGACCCATTTTATATAACCACTAAATAATTACAAAATCAATGTATGTACTAATGAATTACTTACTTAATTCGACGTTTTATCCATAATTATGTGATGTATTTAACTCGGGTGTTTAGAATTACTGCAGCTAATGCATTAAGCAATTGAGGATATCCGTTTGTGGCGAACACGTGTGGAAATTAGTGAATTCGTCGTCGGTCTCGAATCGATACATGTTAATTCCGGAGTGTCCTTTACCTGCGGACGAGGAGAGGGTCCCATTAATTTTGCTGAAAGGGCCCTTTGACTATGCTCCAGTGTGCGATTTATGTGTGGGGGGAAGGGTGCGTAGGCGGAGTGAGAAGGGCGGCGAAAAGTTGTTGGTCGGTAGTAGTTTGCAAGTTATCACTTTCTGGGATGATGAGTTGCTTCCCACCAAACGGAGTATTAATTCCGCACATAAAGCGACGTCAAACAGGTCGATAATTACACCGTTTCTGGAACTTGCACGCTCCAGCTAACGTGTTCACGTTAATTTCATTGCTTGCGAAGTAATAATAACATTACAAAGTATTCCGGTATGTCCGCGTCTAGTGAGTGCACTCTCGGCAATAAACTGAACTACCGTCGGCATGTGCAACTTTGTTGTTTTTTGTAATACCTTCAATCGCCGTTAGTCAGTTAGTTATTCGCTTATATATCATATTACTATTTAAATGTACTAGACCAGAGCTTCTCAAACTTTTTTTTAATTGCGACCACCTTGATCCGAGAAAATATTTTCGCGGCCACTGATTTTATTGCAATTGTTTTTGTATTCCTATTTATCGATTAAGTAAAGACGCAACTACAGGATCGCAATGTTCTTAATTCCGGTGCGATTATGTGGAAATCTATTAAAGGGATGCTTTTAGATTTCGCCTGGAACATAAAGATTTTGAGTAAGTTTTTAAAGTTTTGATGGAGCAACAATTGTTTTTGTATTTTTTTTACTGATCTAGTTTTAAAGCATTAAAAAATGATCTGGTAGTTAAGGTGTTACTTATAATAAAAACCAGCTAGATCCCAGATATTGTACCACTCGCAAACACGCAGGCGCGAATCTCGCGATTCCAGCGGCACTCAACCAGCTTCATTTTACCCACACACAGGATTTTGACGATTGGTGCTTATGCTTAGGTTAGGGTTAGGTTAAGGTCCCCCCTCCTTTTGGACCGACCCTTTTGGACCAACTAGTAGTTCCAGCGGGGCGTGTGTGTGTGCGTGTGTATGTATATGTGTGTGTGTGTATGCGTGTGTGTATGTGTGTATGAGTAAGTGAATAAAACAAAACAGTTTGTATGCCACTTGGAAATTTCGCGCATGAGCATTTTCGAGTGGTACAATATCTGGGAATTTACCAAAAATCTAAATATGTCTGATTATTTACTAACAGGTTTAGAATCATTATGTTTTGAAATATATGGATAATAATAATAATTTGTGTACCAAGACGCGAAAGTTAAAGTGTTCCGAACCGACTAAAGCAATATTGGAGGCCCGGAAATTATTTCGCGGCATAGAACACACAATACTTTTTATCTTACAAATCAAACAACACCACATTTAAGTTAATCAAATAAGAACTTAAAGTGAACTTTATCTAAAACGTCCGGGCCAACGTCCGTGGTACACACCACTTTTCCGCTACAGCCATAGTTTACCAATATATATAGGCAGTGTTAAAAAATAATTACGGCAAGTTGCCAACTAATCGAAAAATCCCTACGCTGGCGCCCATAAAAACCTGACCATTGAAGAAAAAAAAATCGAACCTTTTAAGTTTATTTCCATTATATAACATCAAGAAGGAATCAGTGCACACTAATCTAACGCTTAGAGTGCATTCCATTCGTACGTTTTTGTTTCCCGCGTCTCGGAAGTCACCAGAACTAAACTATTATTTCGAATAGATGTTCACATGTGAGTAGTGTTACTTGGGGTAACTGTTACCAAGTTTTCATCAACATACGGCATGTAATCTAAGGATAAGTTAAGCCCTTTTTCAATTTATTAAATGGAAAAACGTCCACAGTATACAAATAAACATTCTTTTTTTCGACAAAGTCAGTTCTACAAAATTAGGACCGCGCGGCACCGCTTTGTTATTAAGCTTATATGACGAGTTTATATGTACTTCTTCGGATTTTACAAAATGAAGCTGCCCGAAATTGCCCGAATTTATTTCATCGCGAGTTTTCGTGAAAATTCGTTGCAAGCACTAATGTAAGTAACGTTTTAGTTATTTTGACATGTATCGACATAAACCTAATAAATAAATATATAAACAATGAATAATGAATATATAATAAATAAATGATATAAATAAAAAACATAATAAATAAATAAAATGAATTGCATAACAAAATGAACTCAATATAGAATTATTTTACTTATCGTAATTATCGTATACTCACCAAACCATACATCATTGCAATTGTTAAAAAGGTGTCTATTTGAAAATGTAAAAATATACAGAGTAATTCATTAAAAAAACTGTTGATGACATCATATCCTGAAAATCAAAGTAAGTCACTAAATAGAATAAATAAATCTATAAACATTTCTTGTAAAAGTAATAAGAAGAAAACTGACATTTAGCCAGAAATTAGGTGGGGGGGGTTGTGTACCACCATGTTCCACGAGCCGCCTCTGTGTAGGACGGCATCACATCTTGAATATCAGCGCCATCTATAATTTTTTTATTCCAAAAAGTACTTTTAGCGAGTATTCATCCACATTTGACAGGAAGACTGTGTTTTTAAATCTTGATTACTTAATTTACGAATGAGTTCAATCAACGCCTTATTTAAAAGATGACTACGAAAACAATGTCATAATCTGTCATTTGATGCGATGAGAAAATTTAATTCAATAAATGTTTTTGCCGAGTATAGCGCCATCTGTCGCTCATCAAAACTTTTTTTTCGGATAAAAGCCACATATTTTTTAACATAGAATCCAAATATGCAATAAAAAATAGGGGTTCCCATTTAAGATTTCAAAGTTACCCCCCTCCCCGCCCCAGGGGGGAGGAGGGTCGGTTCACATTTCACACCACATGATAGAGCTCAAAAAACAGTTTTGGACATATTTTTTTAAATCTCAATCCGATTTGTATTTCACGAGATATTTGGGATGTACGGGTGGTCTGAAACACCCTATATACCTGAAAAAATTGTATTTTTCTTGTAATACTATACTTACCAAAATACTTCATCGAATGGAAAATTCACCTAATTATAGAACACTTACCTGTAATAAAAAAAAAACAAGTATTATTACACAAATACAACATATTCTAATTGTAAGTAATGAATCTTCTTAAATAAAGATTTATTTGGCAACATGGGAATCGCGTACACATTTGCATAACCCTGTTTAGTTGACTGGCGTGTTTGACCATTTTGTAATATTGAAATGTAAATTCTTAACGACCTCAAAAACGCTCTTAAATGCAATTTTACGCGATGAATTTTGACATATTTGGTCCGCCATATTGGATCCGCCATTTTGAATTTCAAAATTTTGACATCTAATTCATAATCGGGGATCTCAAAAGCACCCTTAAATGCAATTTTGCCCGAATTTGATGCATTTTGATCTATTTGGTCCGTCATATTAAATCCGCCTTTTTAAATTTCAAAATTTTGACATCGAATTTATAATCGGCGACCTCAAAAACCTAAATTAACGAAACATTTTGCAATTATTTATACATTTTCATACGATGGCCAGGTTTTTTTGGGCTGTGGCCCACTGTGCGGCGCCGCAAACGTGTTAATTTTGTTTTAATAACATTGTGGCATTGTGGCAATGGATGATTTTGTTAACCAGATAGTTTATAATGTTTGCAACCATCGCTTTACAAATGAGCAAATTTGTGAATTTATTTTTGTATGGTGGATGCGCCAGGAACCTAAAATATACAAATATTTCAAATTAAATTTCATTATTATTGAATATAATGGTAAAATCTCTCTTGTTTGATTGTAATTTTATTGTAAATTTAATGTTTTGATTTAATGAATTTATATAATCCAGAAGAGAATGTAATTAATTAAGCATATACAAGTTACTAATAATTTATACATAACGCTCCCAGGTACAGGGATATGATATTTATCAAGATAAAATTATGTTTTGATATTGATATTACAATTTATTTTAAGGCACAACAGGCCTTGTATCATGTAACAAATTGAAGCTATTAAATGTACATGTTTTTAATAATGAAACGCCTCTTTAATATTGAAAGTCTAATTATAATCGTGCTTACAGATTTAATTACCTATTTTATTACCAGCGATCGCTTTGTGTTGAAGGGTGGCCGGAATCAAACGCAATTTGGGTGCAAGTGAGACTGTGACCGGGAAAACGTTGTAGTTAGTAAAATTCTCCAAGCCGTAATGTGGAAAAACGTTGTATCGTTGCGGCCGACGTTTTTTTTTTAATATTTATTCATGTAAATTGAGATCTTCAATGCCTAATCAGTATTAGTATATTTCAATGTCCATATCTGTAGAGTATAAAAAAGGCAAAAACAGGTATGCTATCCATTTTTGCAACAGCCTGCATACAAATAAAATTGATATATGTTGTGAGTATGGCTGCCTACTATTAAAATACAAACAAATATTGATTCACAATAGACAAAAAAGGTGTCCTATTATTTTTTGGCAGTAATTGTATACAGGGTGTCAATTTGAAAACTTTCAATGCGAATATCTCTGAAAATAAAGGAGTTAGAAAAGCGCAATTTGGTACAAATGTTATACAGGTAGGGGGAACTAGAACCACTATATTTTGGTTATGGGGTGAGTGACCCCTTGGGCCCTATTCACCCTAACCCCAAAATTTTAAATGGCATCACCCCTTTTGTGATCCCTCAAATTAAACGTTTTTTCGAGTAGTATTCACCAGTACAAGAATGTTTTTAAAATTTAATACAGGGCCGAACAAAAAGTATAATTAAAATAAAATAAACTCTGATTCTATGAATTGCTATTTTATTTAATTAGATTCTTATAATGCATTCCATTTTGGGCTACAAAAAAGGATAATAATTTTTTTTTCTCCAAATACTCGAACCAGTGGGTCAGGTTTCAACAAATAACAATCACCTATTGCAGTCAGGTGTGTTAGATTGTACGTCAAACTCAAAAACGATCGAAGTGAAATAATTTCAGACGAATTCACTATTTAATTTTGTTTTTTATCCGGTATTAGACATGGTTTACAGTATGGCTGAAACAATTGCGATTTAGACACCTGACTGAAATAGGTGATTGTTATTTGTTGAAACCTGACCCACTGCTTCGAGTATTTGGAGCAAAAAAATTTATTATCCTTTTTCGTAGCCCAAAATGGAATGAATTATAACAATCCAATTAAATAAAATAGCAATTCATAGAAACAGAATTTATTTTATTTTAATTATACTTTTTTGTTCGGCCCTGTATTAAATTTAAAAAAGAATCTTGTGCTGGTGAATACTACTCAAAAAAACGTTTAATTTAAGGAATCGCGAAAGGGGTGATGCCATTTAAAATTTTGGGGTTAGGGTGAATGGGGCCCAAGGGGTAACGCATCCCATAACCAAAATATGGTAGTTCCAGTTCCCCCTACCTGTATAACATTTGTACCAAATTGCGTTTTTCTAACTCTTTTATTTCCACAGATATTCGCGTTGAAAGTTTTCAAATTGACACCCTGTGTGTAGTCCTCTGCATTGTGCTGCCATCTCTGGATTATTCTCCTTGGGAGAAGCCAACAAACAACTCGCATCGCGAAAAAACATTGTATCTCGTTCTCAAGATGGCCGACAGAAACCCTAACCCAAGTTTAAGTCTGAAGAAAAGGTACAAACTGTTATCCATAAAATACACAAATGTTATTGTAAAAGATTGGTTATACCATCAATGTGAATTATAACTTAGTTTTAGCTAAAGACACTGAAGAAGTAAGGGCCAACCCGAACTTTATTGTTTTAGGAGGAAATCTCCAAAAAGTGTTGATTGTGTTATTTTTATTTATTTTACCTTTCACGATGATTCAACTGGCAAAGCTATGGCATGAAGTGTGTGGCTACAAATTACGTCATACTTACTGACAGCACGGTCCAATTTACACCAGTTATACCAGGTCTAGAACGAAACCTGATCTTGTGTAGGTTAAAATAATAGACTTGAAACGATTATTATTTGCAATCAAATAATTTTCGAATTTTCGAACCTGCAACCTTCAGATCTCCGGTCTGAGATGCTGCCATTTGCACCACAGAAGCCACACAGATTCGGTCCTACCAGAGTACATATACACACTTCCAATCGAGCAATTTATATTTCGTATACACTTTTGATCCAGTTTAATACGAAGAAAATTCGAAAATTATTTGCTTACAAATAATAGTCATTTCAATATATTTATAACTTCGTAAAAAGGGGAAAATCATCTCATATTTGATAGGCTTGTTTATCAATCTCATTCAGAAAAAAATGTAATATTGAGCAAAAATAGTATTATGGCATTTCGAATTGACAAAATCTAAGAAGCGAGTGTCAAGAGTAATGGTGTCTTGTAAATGTAAAGATGCGTTTGAGAGTTGTCCTGGTCATCCATTACAAGCTGTAGAGATTAAAATTTCGATGACATATACTACTCGGAAAGTCAAAGATCGCAAGTGCAGTTGTCCTGATGACCCAACATTTATAAAAACAAGGTCTTGCCACTTTAACTTCGGAACCTTGGAATTCATTTAATATTTTTCCTAGTGCTAGCTGAGGAGAGTACAAATGCAAAGAAGCTTTTTTACACTAAAGGACAATGATCTAAACAATAAGTACGATATGAAAAAGCTTTATGACATTAATGATCAGAAGATACATATTTCTACGAGGGACTCACAAGCTCCTTACATATATACAACCAAATTTATGCCTCAAGCTGTATAACCACATAGTGTTATGGAATAAAAATGTATCTTCCCGGTGCATCAAAAAGTTGTTCCATTTGTTCTTATGCCAGTGCTAAAATATAATATTTGTTTATTCAGACAATCTTTATTATACCTACTCCCACTTTGTAATTGATGAATTACCGAACTGTTTTCACCAATCATAAGCGACCCATTAAGAATATATAGAGCATATATGAATGTAAAATGTAGTACATAAGTTGTAATGTTATTAAAACGTATGTACTTACGCTGTATATTATTTACTTATTAGCCAATTACAATTAACGTCGGCCGAGTTCCCTTCATTCGTCTGTTCGTCTTTAAATATCAAAAGTGACAGTAACATTTAAATGTCAGATTACAACAGATTGGTTATGAAACTAACCGACACAATAAACTCCTCCCCATGCCTTATCGGTACTTCCTTCGCAATGGTATCTTAACAGATTAACTCTTCAGAACGAGTGAAACGATTTGTGTCCTTAAAGTTGTTCAATCAATGTGTTGGACAATATATTATTCGTTCGAACGGAAATAATTTTGTTCAGTTAGTAGTCGTCCTATATTGCTATTACCGAGCAATTTAATACACATTTAAACGTCACCCTGACAAAATTCAGTTTCAGTATGTCTTTAGTTTAAGCGAATAAATGTAAGGTCGAAGGTAATAGTATATTACATAACTAGAGTTGTAAGTAGCAAATTACGCGCAAGTGAAAGATATTGCGTACGAGCCGCGTAGCGGCGAGTAACTTAATTTCACGAGCGCGTAATTGCGTTAAAACTCGCGTTATGTACTATACTTTACCTTCGACCTTACATTTATTCGCGTAAACTAAAAACATATTAAAACTGAATCTTGTCAGGGTGACATTTAAATTTGTATTAAATTAGCCGTTAATGGCAATGTAGGACGACTACCAACTAAACATACGAATCACCGTTCGAACAATTTTTTGTCGAATAATATATTATCCAATAAATTGATTGAACAAATTTAAGGATAGGGATCGTTGTACTCACTCTGAAGTGTTAATCTACTAAGATGGAAGTACCAATAAGGCATGACGTGAAGTTTATTGTGTCGGTTATTGTTTTAACCAATACGTTGAAATCTGACATTTAAATGTCACTGTTACTTTTGATGTTTAAAGACGAACAGACGAATGCAGAGGGACTCGGCGGACGTTAATTGTAATTGGCTAATAAGTATATATTATAGCGAGGTACATAAGTGGTAATAGTACATGTTAGACATTTATGTACAACATTTAATATTTATATATGCCCTATATATTCGTAATGGGTCGCTTACGATTGATGAAAACAGTTCGGTAATTTATCATTTACAAAGTGGGAGTAGGTAAAGTATAATACATAACGCGAGTTGTAACGCAATGAAACGCTCGTGAAATTACGTTACTAGCCGCTACGCGGCTCGTACGCAATTTCTTTCACTTGCGCGTAATTTGCTACTTACTACTCTACGTCAATGTTCTGGCTGCTAAATGTATTTTTTTTAAGTCAAGATAGGTGTATTATAAGCTTTTGATTTATGAACATGTTTTAGGACATGATTAACTACAAGAAAATGCATGATGACACCTTCGGGCATTTCATATTATAGTAAGATCTGTAATTTGCCTCACAAATTTATATTCACGTGTACCACTTTTAAAATGGAATGTTGCCATTTAATTTTGTTTTTCAGTAAAATTTAACTTTTAAGGGATTCAACAGTATTTCATATGATTAATTAATTTCTCACTTAACCCGTGGTGAAACATAATTATATATTTGATTAATTAAAACACTTGGTTTTGTTTCACTGATTTTATTTTTCTCTCCGACTAGTTTCGACCTTAGGTCATTCTCAAGGAGATATGTACAAAATTAACATCGACTGGTATTTATACAGGAATTGAAAGATATCTGGAACTCCCCCATTTCGACGGCCCTTATTACCTGATTTTTCAATTCCTGTATAAATACCAGTCGATGTTAATTTTGTACATATCTCCTTGAGAATGACCTAAGGTCGAAACTAGTCGGAGAGAAAAATAAAATCAGTGAAACAAAACCAAGTGTTTTAATTAATCAAACAACAGTATTTCGTTCACGGGCGCTTTAAAGAGACGGGACGACCTTCTGAAGTAACAAGCTCAGTTACATGCACAAATTCGCAAACCTATGGGGTTAAAGGATCACGCGATCAATGCCATCCTATCAAACTAATATGAAAGAAAATAAATGCTATTAGGCTTCCTGCGTACTAGACGATCAATTTAAACAAAATTATATTACAAGATAACTAAACTCTTCTAATTATATTTCCCATAAAAGAAATGTAAATAAACCAGATCTAGCGAAGACTAAAACCACATCTAGCAATAAAATACATAAACCTGTAATTGCATCTAATGATATTACCAGCACGAATATTGAAGATGGAGACCCACGAGTACATAGATCTTCATATAGTGACATACTATTTTCAAAGATGGAGAGGCCAAATACATCCGCCGAAGTTCCAAACAGTATTTCAGAGATTTGTGTTATATCACGAGCTAGTACACCAAACGCCGATGATTTTACACTTGTGTAAAAAAGACGAAGACGAACCAGAACTCCAATTATTGGGAAGTCCGATCAAGAAATAGGAATCAAGGGTAAAAAATTGCAATCCCACTTTTACATTAGTGTGCTGGATCCGACTGTGACAGCAGAATCGTTGGTGGATAATTTATCATCATGTAATGTTAAAAATGCTCAATGTACCAAAATGGTTTCGAAGAGACCACAAGAATACTCCTCATATAAAATAGGTATTTCTAGATCCGACTCTGACATTGTAAAAGATCCTAATATGTGGCCTGCAGGTGTCTACATAAATCCTTTTTATTCCGCCCTAAAAACAAAATTCAGAAAGTATATTAAAATTAATTTTTCTAAATATACAGTGTCTTAGAAACAAAGTCAATCAATTAGAAACACTACTAAATGAAAGTGAGCATCCTGTAATTGCAGTTTGTCCAACAGAACATTGGATAAGTGAAACAGAAACCGATATATTAACGTTTAAAAACCACCATTTAAATTCTATATTTTGCAGACAATCGCCATATGGAGGTCCGCTCATATTAACATGCTCACATTTTAAGGATCTCAATATTAGTGTAATTAACATATATCCACCGCCAAATGCAACAATAACAACATTTTTATCCAAACTTAACGATTCATTAAATTTTCAACTTGTCTAAAGCGGTAAAGTAAATAATTATAGGCCAATATTTATCTTGCCTGTGAGTTCCAAAGTTTTTGAAGATTTACTGCAGAGCCAAATGCTAGACTATATTAACAGTACAGACATTTTATCAACCAGCCAACATGGCTTTAGACGATATCGTTCAACGACCACTGCAACTCTGGACTTTATTGAAAAAAGCCTTGATGCTTTCAATGATAATGAAGTCATACGAGCAAGTTTTCTTGATTTTTATAAAGCTTTCGACAGTATGAATCATAAAATAATGTTGCAAGCGGTGTATTTATATAATTTCCATCCAATAAGCTGTAAATTAATAACATCATACTTCAAATAGAAGTCAAACAGTTAAATTAGAAAACAAATTATCGGAGGAATATTTTATAAATAAAGGGGTACCTCAAGGCTCCAAGTTAGGCCCGACACTATTCCAGCTATACATAAATGACATTAATCAGTATATAGGAGAAGATAATATATTACTACATACTGATGATACAACTTTGGTAAGTCGAGGAAAGTTGCTCCAGGAGGTAAATATACTTAATTTTAACATTAATGCTCGGGCGAAAGATTGGTGTGTGATTAATGAACTTTCAATAAATAAAAGCAAATCAGTAAATATGTTATTTAGCTTGGGACATCAAAACCAAGAGTTTGATAGAAATACTAAATTTCTGGGATTCCACTTGGATTCTAAACTAACTTGGAAATTGCGTACAATTCAACTGGACAAAAAACTGAGTAACTACGTCAGTTATCTAAAGTAGTTTCATCTGATATCCTCAAAACCACCTATTTATCGCTCATAGAATCACATATTCGGCATGGAATCCTTTTATGGGGACTCTCACCGGCGGCAAACCAGATTTTCTCTGCGTAGATAAATGCAACACGAATTATATACAACTTAAGCTATACAGCAGAGTGTAGAGAATAATTTATTAAGCTAAATGTACTGACAGTCCCGTGTCTGTATATAATGGAATGCCTTACATATATACATTTAAATTGTGATTACAACGCGAAAAATAGCGATATCAATAAATTCGTCACCAAAAATGCCAATCAAATTAGACCGCTTTATAACCGGCTCAAACGCAAAATAGCCACGCTATAAAAATGTATAATCGCTTACCCGAGTGCTTTAAAAGGTTATCATCTTGTATATTCAAGAAAAATATGAAAACACTCTTAATATCTAAGGTGTTTTGTACAATAGAAAAATTCTTAAATCATTTTAGTTAATATATTTTCATTTTTGTACGTTTGACTTGTGTACCTGTGGTCATAAATAAATATTATTATTATTATTGACGTCTGAAGCAACATTGCGCTGGGTCTAAAGTTTTATTGATAAACATTGTAATACATTCACTATTTATTTATTTATCTTATATGATGGTCCGCAGTTACAGAGCTCAGTTACACACAGATAATCCCAATCCATACTAGTCTGATGCTTGCCCTCAGCAATTGTTGTAATTGATCTCAAATACGTTTTATAGATTTTAAATGCGCATTTGATCCCATTTTTAATTTCTTTGTTTGGAATATTTTCTCACATAATAATGGTTTGATCTCGATTGATCTCTTTAATTGTTATTGTGCGATTTGAGTGCCGAATTGCCCACGAAGTTCGATTTCGTGGACGCTATTCTTAGCAAACATCAAGCACTTGAATTTCGATAATATAATTTGAAATTTTTGCATATTTAGAGCCTTCGTGATTGTATTGCCTCGACGACAATATTTCTCTTGTTAAGCTAATTATGATATTGCGGTCTTAATATAAAAATAATTATAAGTGATTGTGCGTTAGAAAAAAACAGATCAATAATAAGCAAGTACAAAGACTACAAGGGTCAAATAAAACTTTTATAACAGGCAGGTCTTGCCCGCTCATTAAATTTTCATATTCTAACAATGCAAAATACAGTGTAGCTTCCACTAAACAAACGATACACGAACACCTATAATTTTCCAGCAATTGGTTCTGATAATGACATGACAGTGAACTTGGATTCAATTTCTAAACAGGGCCCTGAACTAATAATTATGCCAGCATTAGGCGGCGAAGAGCATTATAATAGCAACATACGTTTCTCTCATTGACTGTTACCCATTAAAGTTATTTCACATGAAATACTGCGATAAATTAATTGGAAATATGAAGAAACATTAACGTTACAATGACAGTAATCAGCTTTTGCTTTCATTGTTTCTCATAGTAAACTTGGACTTGAGAAGTGACACAATGTCTCCAAAACTCTCGTTTGACTTAAACCCTTCAAAAGCAAGACAATTTTGGAGAAAAGGGAAGGAAACGAATGATTTTCATTCTTTAACAACGGACACAATGCAGCTAACTAGAAAACAGATCAACATTGTGACTAGACTAGTTACATGACATTGTGCCTTACGTATCTGCTAAAAATTGGATTATGGAGAGAAGGATCCATATACAGGCTCTGCCGTTAAGAAGAGGAAACAGCCTCTCATAAAGATGGGTAGACGGTTCAGGAACCGGTTCAATGAACCGGTTCTTAGCAAAGAGCTCTCAGGAACCGGTTCAGACAAAAGGAACTGCGGTTCCTCTGCTCTTTAATATGTACTGGGCTTTTTCTACAAGAGTGAAAATCAGAAGCGTACTACGGGTCTGTAGAAGCACCGCTTGAAGTCACCTGCGTAAACTTCATGCGGTTCCAAGAGGTGCGCATCAAGTTAACTGCGAAAATTTCATGCTGTTCACTCCACTATTTGCACGAGCTTCATGCGGTTTCTGGTATGAACTGCAAGAAGTTTCCGTAGGTAACTTCAAGCGGTTCACACCTCGAAATGCATGAAGTTTCCGCGGTAACGTTAAGCGGTTCATACAAGGATCCGCATGAAATTCGTGCAAATAGCGTCCCCGTTGTGAACCGCTTAAAGTTATCCGCCGAAATTTTATGCCGTTTTCGTGAATTTTTTTTATTCCAGACTTAAATTTTGACTTGAATTTTATTTATTTAACATTTTTTTAGGGTCCTAACTGCTTTAAGTCAAAATTAGTTTTTTTTTCTTGACGCTTGTAGCTTTAAGTCTAATTTTGACATTAATCTTTTAACTTTAATTAAATATGACATTTTTTTAAGGCTTGACGGGTTTAAGTCAAAATTGGTCTCTTTTTTATGTTTGACGATTTTAAGTCAAATTTCGACAATAATTTGCACACAAAGTCTTTTAACTTTAATTTAATTTGGTATATTTTCTGGAGGCTTAACGACTTTAAATCAAAATTAGTCTTTTCTCTTGACGCTTGTTGATCAAATTTACACATTACTTTAACTTTAATTATATTTGACATTTTTTTAGAGGCTTTGGGTTTTAAGTCAAATTAATCTTTTTTTTCTTAACGCTTGTCGACTTTAAGTCAAATTTCGACATTAATTTGTCATAACTCATTTGTCATAAACTTTAAATAAATTTAACATTTTTTCCAGAGGCTTAAAGAGTTTAAGTCTATCTTTTGACGCTTGTCATTAGTTTGTCACAAAGTCTTTAAAAAAAATACGTGCGTATTTTAATTTACTTTAAGTTTAAAAATGATCAGCTAATAATCGAAACTCGAGGCAGTGAAAAATAAAGTGTGATATTAAAAAAAATATATTTAATTTAAAGTTAAAGTTGACTTTAATTAAATTTGTCACTTTTTCTAGAGACTTAATGGCTCTAAGTCAAAATGAGTATTTTTTCCTTAACGCTTGTTGACGCCAAGTCAGATTTCGACATTAATTTCTCATTGAGTCTTTTAACTTGAATTAAACTTGACATTGTTTCTAAAAACTTACTATTTTAAGTCAAAATTAGTTGTTTTTCTTGCAGATTTTTGACTTTAAATCAAATTTCGACATTAATTAGCACATAATTCTACCCAGATGATTAAGGGTTTAAGTCAAAATGAGTCTTGTTTTCTTAATGCTTCTCAACTTTAAGTCAAATTTCGACAGTAATTTAGACTTAACGTCTCTTCACTTTAATTAAATTTGACATTTTTTCTAGAGGCTTAACGCCTTTTAAATCTAAATTAGTCTTTTTTTGACGCGTACGGACTTTAAGGCAAATTTCGACATTAATATGCACATAAAGCTTCTTAACTCTACACAAATTTGAGATTTTTCTGGAGGTTTAACGTCTTTAAGTTAAAATTGGTCTTTTTTCTGGAGGTTTAACGTCTTTAAGTTAAAATTAGTCTTTTTTTTTTGACATTCTTCGACTTTAAGTCAAATTTTGACATTAATTTGGACATAAAGTCTCTTAATTTAACTCAAATTTGACATTTTTTCTAGAGGCTCAAGGGTTTAAGTAAAAATTAGTCTTGCTTTCTTAGCGCTTGTCGAATTTAAGTCAAATTTCTTCTTTAGCGCTATCTATGGAATATTTTTTCATATTTTTTTGCATAAATGGGAAAGTTTGTGACAGTGAAATCATATTTCGTAGAAAAACTTAACAACAACAAAGACGTAATTTTTCATCAAACCTGGGATTAAATCAAAGCAGCATGGGCGCGAAGTGGTTAATAAAATTTGACATTTTCTTAGAGGCTTTAAAGTCAAAATTAGTCTTTTTTGATGTTTATCGACTTTAAAGTCAAATTTCGACATTAATTTGCACATAAAGTTTCTTAAGTCTATACAAATTTGACATTTTTCTGGAGGCTTAACGTCTTTAAGTTAAACGTAGTCTTTTTTCTTGAAGATTTTTGACATTAAATCTATTAATTTAACTCAAATTTGACATTTTTCTGGAGGCTTAACGTCTTTAAGTTAAACGTAGTCTTTTTTCTTGAAGATTTTTGACATTAAATCTGTTAATTTAACTCAAATTTGACATTTTTTCCAGGTGTTTAAGGGTTTAAGTCAAAAGTAGTTTTACTTTCTTAATGCTTGTCGAATTTAAGTCAAATTTCTACATTAATTTTTCATAAAGTATTTTAACTTTGGTTAAATTTGAAATTTTTTTTAGATGCTTAATAAATACATAAATAAATTAAACCACAGCATAAAAAAACATAAAATAATATTTTATACTTTCATAATAAAGAAATTATACCATATTGAAATTATTTATTTCATTTAAAAATTAAGAAGGGTATGATATACCTGGTGTGCATTTTACTGCTCTCCCGATTATTTTTGAAAATTTACCCGATTAGATTTATATTTACTATCGATGTGCTACCAGAGAGGAGAAAATGTAAAAATTATATTATAATGTTAAAATAGCAGAAGCCATGACTGGAAAAAACTAAAACTTGTAATTTCAAAATCAATCGATTTAGAAATATCAAAAGCAAAAAACGAGGTAAATATTTAATGCCCACTCCCCGTTTACAAATATTTACCAGTTGTTAGTTCTTCATATTGTCATATTGTCAAGTATAAAATATAAAAAAAAAGTATATTGCAGTTGTGGCCGCATTGTGAATACTCATGCTATATATTTTTTTAATTAATTTTAAGCCTGGAACTAATTTCTGATAATCTGGTATATAACTCTAGAAAAGACCCGTGAACCACTCCAATGAACCGGTTCACTCCCGTGAGTGAACCGGTTCGGAACCGTTCCCGACAGTGAACCGTTTTCCCATCTCTCGCCTCTCATATCATCTTCGAATGTTAAGTAATTGCCCGCAGGCGGAACAACCTCACAATATATGAGAAAGGGCCAGCGACTAAGCGACTAACATATGTTAGTAAAGAAGCTCCTAAGATTAGTAGAGGACTCGAGCTATTTAAATAAGTTAGATGAATTTGATAAATACAATAGGCCAAGAGGCCGCCAGAGCCATCCAGCGCCCCAGACCTCACATTGTTATGGAAAAAATGGCATACTTGAAAATTTTATAATAAATCCAACTTACTATTAATTCTCTTTAATTTTCTCGTATATCAATTTCAACTTTTTAGGCATTTATTTGGAAAAAAATATCACTACCAAACTAAATTTAAAAAATACCCATTTAAAAAAAACAGTTGACTATCGCTAGACACATTAATATGGAGAAAATATCAAGTTGGTGATTTTAGAAGTATATATAAAATCATTTATTTTAATGTTGAATTATTGAAATCGTATGATAAATAATGGAGTTTTTTTTTAGAAAACAGCCTGTATATAAGCAAAAATACAAGGCAACCAAAGACCTTGCATAATAGCAGTCTATGTATAGTTACAATGTACACTTTGGTGTTAATTTCTTGAAACCAATCATCATGCTCCACTTGTGTTACCTACACCGTTTCCCATAACTCGTTCTCCAACATTAAAAATTGAATTCGAGTTAAACGGTTATCGCGGTAACAGTAAACAACGTGTGATATCTCCGCGTCACAAAACGTTAATTACCTTAATCGTTATTATTATTTCGGTATGCATCTGATACATGTGTACTGGTTTAATTATTATGATTGTGCGGTCGCAACCGTTAGGCGATGAATAGATCTGGAGCGGTGAGTAAGAGCGCGGGTCATCGGGTCCAGTTTGACCTGTGCGCTCAGGTAACGGACGCACGTCACTTGTTTTCTCGGTTCGATTGTCGCACGTAGCTAGCTGCAATCCACTTAGCTTTATTATAGTCATCATTCCAACTGACTCTTTAATTAACGTACGAAATTTACGAGACCTTAAACTCGTCCAATTTACCGCTAGTATAAGAAACGTAAGGTCACAAAATTATGGCAAGAAGAATTAGATTGTAATTAAATTTAAAAACGTGTAGCTGATAATATTTATCCACGGACTAAGAAAATAATTATAGTAAAATGTAAAGCTGTAAGTTCACTAACGCTATTAATGTGAATATACTATATTAGCAAGTTTGAAGAAAACGCCCATAAAGAAGCAAAATTTCGTCTATACAGGCAATGGTTATATTTTTAATAAGCTGAAAACCGCCAATTTTTGAGGAAAAACAAATTATTAGTGCATAAAATATAGGTTATGGTATACCATTAAAGAATATTCGGTGCGGAAAATTAACGACCTTTTTTGGCATCTTATTAAATAATATAAACGTTGTTAAATCGTTTGAGATTGTTTTTGGCCAATATCCGGCCGAATCATTTTTTCCACAGGTAACGTCCAATCAAATGATAGCGGTTTCATTGCCCAACAGTTTAGTTGTTACTATGGTTACGATTCGTTTTTTGTCAGCGAACTGCCGCAATTTCCAAATAGAAAAATTATTCGTTATAATTTAATACAAACAGAAAAATCTTTAGGTAATTATTTAATATGATGCGAAAAAGTATAGTATTAAATATACTATTCTCGCATACCATCAGTAGTGAAATTTCACCATATGTGGCAAAAATGCTCTTAACTGAAAGCCGAATGATGCAAAATGTGGTAATTTGGATATTTTTGATGTAAGAAGATGTAAGAAGAGAATGTGGTGAACAATCACTATCAATTTAAAATGTATGGTTCTAAAATATTTTATTGAAAAAACAACCATAAAATTATTTTTCTACTTTGGTTTAATAATCAACCTTTTATTATATCAAAAATAGTTTAATAATGAGATTTTTTATTTTACAGTTTTTGCTCATTATTAAACTATTTGTGCTAAAATTTTTGTTGTCGCGATTGGCAGTACTCAAACGTGACAGATGTCGACATCAAAATGTAAAATTGCCGTTCATTCATAGGACAATTGGAACCCTCCAATGCGTCACATACTGAAAATGTTCGATAATGCATATTGGGGAGTCCGCCACCGGTATTACTTATGTTAAAGAAAACGGAGGCGTAATATTGTTCACCTTTTACCGGCGTGGAAAACGTAGGAACTCTATGACAATAGAACGGCCGGACGCATGAATTCACGCGCTCGGCGACGTTTAGGCAACACAACATACACAGAGGAGAGTTTGTAATTTATTATATTACCACTTTGTTTGTAAAACGAATAACACGGAAGAAACAACAAGTACAATGTATGTTTAATTCGCGGCGAAAAAGAGCCGCTTCTGTCGGTGCATTTATTCGGTGTGGATTTTTAATTAGCATCGATCGACGCCTTACAAGAAGAAACGAGAAACAAATGTAAAAACAACCTTAAATTTCGATAAACAGGCAAGTACATACGTTGCATTAAATTGGTTACAACTTACTTGGAAATAGTTTGTTTATGGCGCCCTTAGCAACTTCCCTTATTTCTGGAGGTGTGTAAGTAATATTTAATACGTTTTAAAATTAACTATTGAAATATTAAATTCGCAACGAAAAAATGTTGTCAGTGCTGCCACATGTTGCAGATAAAACTCACCACGTTTTAGAATATATTTTATTTTAGGAATAAATCCTTACTAAAACCGAAGTAGAAAAAATAGTATATTATACTTGTTTAATAAGAGGCATTGTGGGACACTCGTTACATTGCAGCACTCACTCGTGCCACAATATACCCTCTTATTAAACTTGTATAATACTGTACTATTGTGTCCCCTAAAACAAATCGGTTAACTAGTTTATCATTCGGAGACCTGTTATCTGTTAAAAACTGTAATAGTTGCGACTTACAGGGAGTAGGGATTATATAAATGGTTATTCTCAAGTATCGGTTATGACAGTTACTGTTACCGCAAAATTACTAGTTATTGAAACGATTATTTAATAACCGTTATTTAATGTAACCTCAGAAACCTTTAGTCAGTAACAGTTTGTAACAAAGTGAATTTCAGATTGTAATCAAATTCTTTCTGATTCTAAGGACCCCGCACTAATCTTATGGATTTTGGCCTCCGGTGAATTTCTCTGTAACTTTAGGAAAAGATAGGTTTCGACCTCCTGATCAAATATCTCCATGGGCACGAAGCCCAAAAATCACTACCGGGGGATTTTAGCCCAAAAATGATGGGGCGCGATGAGATGACACATCGCTCAAGAAACCAGTTCCTTCGCCGGGGAGAAGGCTGAAAATGGATTTTTGTGGCTAAATTTGTCCTCTCTTTCATATTCTGACCTCCTGAATATCCGAAAACGGAGTGCAAAAGGGGTAAACATGAATAATAAGACATACTATAAAAATGAATGCGGACCTCGCAAGTTGCGGCTGAAAGTTGAAAACATTGTGGATTTCATATTATTATATAGTCCAACGGGAGTTTCGGAGTTGTAGAATCCATCGTAGGGTCAATGGCCTGAGAAGAAGTCTGTTAGGTGAGAAATCCGACATTGTTTTCGTATTGAACAAAACAGAATGCGGTAAATAATAACAGTGGACTCTAGTCAATCTTTCTCTAGACAGGAAGGGGTATGGAAGTGGGAGACAGGGGAGTGACAGCATAATATGCGGGGATCCAGCGGCGGGGGTATTTTCTTTGATTTCTCTTGACTTGCGCTGTTGTTTTCAATCAATTCGCGAACGGAAAACCAAAATTTTTTTTAGTCTCGTCGATTATCTTACGGGATCACCTCGTTCTTAAGACAGTGTCTTTGTGAATTTTTTTTGCCCTGTGGTATTCGTAGGATGTGCTTTGTTTGCAAGCAGGGGGGTCATTTGCAGCAAATGGCTCGAATAGGGGGCGACGTTGATAAGCACCAGGTAGCAATACTTCGACGAGCTGCAAATGGTTTCAAGGACGCAGTTGTTGCAGATGATACCAGGCTTTGTTTTAATTGCAATCAGTCTATGAGGAATAAGTTAGAAATCGTTCGAAAGAATCCAACGTCTCTAAGACTTAACGTTGTGAAACAAAGGCAAAATCGATCCTGTTTATTCCGCCTCGCGGTTCAAAATACGGTCAGAATGTCCTCCGAGTGCAGGTCCAATGTTTTTTCTGGAAGTTGATATCTACATTCCAGAAGGTGTTAGGTGTTGTGGTCAACATATTGACAGAAATGGACTGATTTTTCGGCCACTAATTCTCGCTTTGACATCTCAGAATCGTCCTTACGTTATACGAGGAGCTGATCTCCAGCAATTATTGGGAAATCTTCGGAGGGAGGCCCAAGCCAACGATAAATTGTTCAATCCCAACAAACTGAGCGAAGAAGAGTTTATGTGCCTTTTTTCATTGAATAAGGTTGATTTTGCTGACCTATTCACATTCTGTGACCCAGTGCCTCAGGAAAGGGGTGTTCGACATATAAGTTCTAAGGATCTCATGACATTCCTTTGCAAGATGAGACAAGGATTATCGGATAAACTTTTAGCAACTCTCTTCAATTATTCGAGTAGACAAGCTGTTAGTTTGGCTGTAGGCAAGGTCAGAACATCACTAGCAATGCGATTTGTACCGGAGAATATCGGCACCGCAGCAATTACAAGGGAACAGTTCATCGCCCGCCATGTAACTCCATTTGCCAACGAGTTGTACAACAATGAGCCCTCTGTGCCAAAGGTAATTGTAGTTTGCGATTCTACCTATGCCCACATACATAAGAGTAGCAACTTCCGCATTCTTCCACAGTCCTATTCCCTGCACAAAGGGAGGCATCTTCTCAAACCAACACTTCTTGTCGCGCCAGATGGATATATTCTTGCGATTCTTGGGCCGTATTTCTCAGACACATGGAATAACGATGCAGAAATCCTTAGGGATACATTTGAGAAAGATGCCGAAAACTTGCAGGAATGGTTCCAAAATGGCGATTCATGTTGGTCGATAGAGGTAATAGGGATGCTGGGCCTTTGTTGGCCCGTTTAGGGATTGAAACACAAAATGTCGGCTTTTTTGGATCGAGGGCGCAATCAGTTTAGCACTGAGGAAGCGAATGAAAATCGTCTAATTACCAAGATAAGATGGGTAGTTGAAGCGAGAAATGGGCACATAAAGTCAATTTTCAAAATTTTCCGAGAACCATTCAATATTCAGCAGGCAAAGAACATCGGGGATTATTACAGAATCGCTGGAG
Organism: Ocypus olens; assembly: GCA_910593695.2. Taxonomy (NCBI): domain Eukaryota; kingdom Metazoa; phylum Arthropoda; class Insecta; order Coleoptera; family Staphylinidae; genus Ocypus; species Ocypus olens. The sequence goes on along the minus strand of OU343061.1, from coordinate 29,753,509 downwards.
CTTTGATAAATAAATACCGTCCCCCAATAATAATGCAGAATGCCACAGTCGAGACTGCCAGGCATATGCTCCAGCAAAAAGACGAAGCAAACGTAATGCAGGCGCGAGTGGAGGTCGACAGACTGCGGTATAGACATGCACAATGGGCGCACCTCAATGACCAAGTACCTCGATTTCCCAGACTTGACATGGAATTTTTACGGGACTTGACAGTTGGAGTGTATCAAGTAAACCTCGCACCAGCTTATATTCAAGATAAACTTGACCACGACGACAACCTGCAAATTGAAATTGATGAACTCTTCGACGAGGACAATTTTATTCGAGTCCGAATACATTCCAGGCACCGAAATCTTACCACCCATCATGTTTTCGTTTCATATTTCTCTATGTGGTGTAAACAACACTATATAATATTAAAGAATTCGGTACAAAGTACATCTCAACTGTGATGTAGACGACCAGATCATGTAAATAAATGAAAACTTCTTCTCTCTTTTTACTCTTGTTTATTCATCTTGTCACGTCACCTCAGCCTATCCTAACCGAACCTAACCTTAACTCGTTGATGGACTGCCACCTGTCTCCCAACTGTGCAGTGTGAGATTTCAGTCCCAAAACAACCTTCCAGACTATTATAAAGGGTCTAAATCATTTATTGCATTTTGACTCCTCCCAGGCACTAATTTAGTACAAGAAGGTGAGTATGTTTGAACTGACCCTTGAAAGGGAATCAATGGCCCTAAAAACCCCCAAAAACCAGTCTCGATCGCCTGAGGCGGGCTCGAACAACATCATATTTCACCCTCTCCCCCAACCCCTTTATTGTCCCTTGTAGGGGAGAGGATGTATTGAAATATCAAATCCACAATATTGTCAACTTTAAGGCGCAACTTGCGAGGTCCACATTCGTTTTTATAGTATTTCTAATTATTCATTATGAACTGATCCCAGAATATGAAAGAGAGGACAATTTTAGCCCCAAAAATCCATTTTCAGCATTCTCCCCGGCGAAGGAACTGGTTTCTTGAGCGATGTGTCATCTCCTCGCACCCCATCATTTTTTGGCTAAAATCCCCTGGTAGGGCCCATAGGAGTGATTTTTGGGCTTTGTGCCCATGGAGATATTTAATCAGGAGGTCGAAAGCTATATTTTCCTAAAGTTACAGAGAAATTCACCGGTGGCCAAAATCTATAAGATTAGTGCGGCGTCATTATTATTTTTTGTATTTATTTTTAAGTTTAATAAAACTTTTTTCTCATGAAATAATTGTTTTCGGCGGTAATAGTTCAAGCCTGACCGCAAGGAAATCGTTCAGACTATGCGTTTTGACAGTGTGTAGCATTACAATAAAATGTATTCAAAGAAAATCGTTTAATTCAAATCTAGGATAATAAAACTGCAAAATCAACACATTTTCTCTTAAAAAAATTACAAAAACAATTACCACAAAATGTAAAAATTCCAAATTTAGTCAAAATTGATTGTCAATTATTTCCCATAAAATATCGTTCCAGTAGTTTTGGAATTAATCGCACTAAAACTGCACTTGAGCATTCTCAATTTGCGCATTTTCACGAACGGATAGAATACGATATAAAAATAAAAACAATTGCCACAAACTAGAAAATTTCGAAATTAACTCCGAATTGATTGTCTATTATATTTCAGCAAAAATCTGAAAACACTCCTTCACTAATGTTCGAATTAATCGTACTAGAACAGCACTTTGATATTCTCCATTCGCGCATTTTCTCGAGCGTATAAAAAAATGTAAAAACAATTGGCACAAGCTGGAAAATTTCGAAATTTATTGTCGATTATTTCCTACAAAAAAAATCTCAAAACATCCCTTTACTAATTCATGAATTAATTACATTTAAACTGAGCGTAGACATTCTCAATTCGCAAATTTCCTCGAGCAATTTAGAAAAATAAAAATAATTATCAAAAGCTGGAAATTTCTCGATTATTTCCCACAAAAATCTCAAAACACCCCCCCACTCATTGTTGAATCAATCGTACTTAAACACCACTTTGGCATTCTCAATTTGTGAAATTAAACAAGCGGATAAAGAAATATATAAAATCAATAGTCACAAACTCGAAAATTTAGAAATTCACTCAGAATTTATTGTTGATTATTTCCTATAAAAAATTGCAAAACTCCCTTCATTAGTTTTCGAGTTAATAGCACTAAAACTGCGCTTAGACATTCTCAATTCGCGCATTTCCCAAGCGGATAAAATAATGTAAAAAGAATTGCCATCAACGGGAAAAATTCGAAATTTACTTATAATTAATTGTCGATTATTTCTGAGTAAAATTTTGAAAACACCCCAAACTAATTTTTGAATTAATTGCACAAAAACTGAGCTTACACATACTCAATTCGCGCTTTCCTTTGAGCGGATAAAAAAATATAAAAGCGATTGCTATAAGCTGAAAAAAAAAATCGAAAATTGCTTAAAATTGATTGTTGATTATTTCCCACAAAAAAAATATCAAAATACCCCTTCAACAATTTCCAAATTAATCGCACTAGAACAGCGCTTTCACATTCTTAATTCGCACATTTCCACGTGCGGATAATTATACCGAGTATCTGGGATAAGGGGCGAACATAGGGATTTAACATAAAATTAAATATGTGTAATTATTAGCTCCCCTGTTCATTTTAGAGAAAAATCGTAAAGGAATATTTTTTAGAGAATTAAAAATTGTAAATGTATCATCCATTTAATTTACGTTTGTACTAGAATACACCTCAGAAATAATAAAAATATTCCTTTACGATTTTTCTCTAAAATGAATAGGGGAGCAAATAATGACACATATTTAATTTTACATGTTAAATCCCTATGTTCGCCTCTTATCCCAGACACTCGGTACAAAAAATAATTACCACAAACTGGTAAATTTTAAAATTTACTCAGAACTTTTTTAGCACTGTAAGATATGTAGATTCCAATAAACTTTTTTTAACATCCTCATTCGTAAATTTAATACAGAGGAAATATAGCCTGAATATGTGAATATTGGTTCGTGACTTCACATATTCAGCCCTATATTTCGTCTTTATTAAATGTATTTAATGCTTCTACAGCAAATGAAGTTATCTCAAATTTATTTATCCTCATTCGTTATTAAAATTGTTGTAAAAGATGATTTTACGCGAAATTGCGGGAAATTTGCGATTTTCGACAGCCTGTAACTTAAAAACCATAATACATAACTGTACATAAATACAGTTTTTAAAACTGTTTTTGACTTCTCTTTTCTAAGGGGTTCAGCATACCAAATATGAAGAAAATTAACACGTTAACTGCCATGCTGCTAGTTTTTTTTTATTTCTGTGGGCCATTCATAAAAATAGTCATATTTGTTATTTTAATAACTCACTTCACTTAATTGTGATGTATATTTTGCATTTGTTTATACGATTATTTATAGTGAAATGAACGTGTTCCACGCGGCCTGCTAAAAAAAAAGTTTGTTTGCGTCAACAATCAAAACATCGCCTGACCGTATGAGTCACTCGTGTTGCCTAAAATATAACCACATACAGATATACTATTGATACAGCAAATTCAACTAGCGCTAACGTTTTTGTTAGATGGCGAGATATGTCGTATACATATGGTTTTTGTCAGTTTGCACTAGGGACCTGCCTGGCTTTATCAGACCACCGCGTGTTATGTTTATTGCCTTAGTGCTTTAGAAACTGTTAGCAATATGGGCGATTATGAAAAAGAGCAACAAAGATTGCAAAATTTACTGGACGAAATAATTGTGTCGAGAAGAAGACGAACCTTTCGGGGACTCATCTGATGCAGAATACCAGTCAAGTGAAGGAGAATAATCATCGTCTTCAGAAAGTAATATGTCGCTCATGAAAAAGAGAAAAGCATTGACAGATATTCCACCAACATGTTCCACCACCTCTCAGACCACATTACGGAATCTATGGAAAGTGTTGTTGGTCAGTTTATAATAAGTAAGATGAAGATGAAGAGGAATTTCATTCTCTAGCATGGGGTGAAGCAAAGGGAACTCACCTGAAGAAATTTTAATTCGCAGCTCAACATAGTGGACTGTCTGTTGAACTGTTGGATATGATAGATAAAATGCCAATCGATTTCTTCATGTTGTTTTTAGACAACCATTTGTTTGAACTCATGGTCAACGAGACTAATCGAAATGCCTCCAAAAAAATGAAAAGAATCAATTTGCCCAGCGCTAGGATAAACAAATGGAAAGAGACTGATATATTAGAAATGGAAATTTTTATTGGACTGCAACTTTGGATGGGTCTTTTCCACTTGCCCCATCTGTCTGATTAAGAATATATTATAATAAAATTAGTAATGCTATTTCACGAAATCGTTTTGAATTGCTCCTATCAAACTGGCATTTTTCAAATAATGAAAATGCAGATGTTTCCAATAGATTGTATAAACTGACGCCACTAATTAAATCTTTAAGAAATAATTTCAAACGATACGGCCTACATATTTGCATAGACGAGACATTAGTTCCTTTTCGAGGGAGATTATCTTTTCTCCAATTTATAAAAAATAAGAAACATAAATTCGGAGTCAAACTGTTCAAATTATGCATCGAAGGTAGCTATACGATTTCAGAATTTATTGTGGTAAAGAAAGGCAATGAAAATGTCCGAACAGCCGTTGTTTTGGGATTATGCGAACCACTATTAGATAGTGGTAGAACAGTTTATGTAGACAATTATTACACGAGTGTAGATCTGGCTCATAAGTTGCTTCAAAGAAAAACGCATCTTGTTGGTAGGTACTCTGAGGAAAAATAGAAAAAACAATCCCAAAGATAGATGTGATTCAGAAAAAAACTGAAAAAAAGCGAATGTATATCGAGGGAGAGCAACACTGGAGTTGTCGTTACAAAATGCCAAGACAAACGAGAAGTTCTAACCCTTTCGACAAAACATGTTGGGCGGATGGTAAGAGTCAGTTCTGGTAGAGGTACTGAAATGAATAAGCCTGAAGGTGTTGTAAATTGCAACAAATGTAAGGCCTTTCTAAATTTATCAGACCAAATCAAAGCATACTCCACTAATTTGAGAAAAGGAATCAAATGGTAGCGCAAAATAGGCGTTGAGTTGCTGCTAGCCTCAGCTATTGTAAATTCGTATTTGTTGTACACAGGTGTGACAGGCAGCAAAATCTCTATAACTGCTTGTAGAGAGCAAGTTGCCGAATCTTTATTAGGAATTACTAATATGGATTTAGAACCCGTCACTCAGAAGGGAAACAAACATATGCTGACGGATATGGGAACATCTGGCAGGAGAAGATGTGTAGTTTACTACAATAAAATATCGGCAGAGAGTGGTAGAAATATTGCTGCAAAGAAAGCACCGACTTCTCGTTGGAAGTGTGACCTATGCGATAAACATTACTGCGTGACATGCTTTTGTGAAGCACATAACTACACCCTTTAGCAAGTAGATTATTTGATTGTCATTTTTCATTTATTATTTTAAAAATGAAACCTTTACTATATATCATGTGTTTTATTAAAAAAATACGAAAAAATACTTGATATTTTATCAAAATTTATATTTATTATTTCACGGTAGAAAAAGATAAGTAAACCTGTGATACGTATACGTATCACGCGGCTCCTGTGACAAAAATCTGTGTGAAACATCCGTATTGCACCCGGCGTTTAAGTTAAAAATGGTCCAACAGCTATTCTTATTTGTTTGTAATGAAATTCAAAAACATCAAGTAATACATCCAAAAGATCTCGTGATTGATGGCAAGTTAGGCAGGGCCTAACGACTTAAGCAGGTTACGCGTGTACTTAGGATTGAAATCTGACTTGTTACTTCACAGGATTGCTCCTCCTGTGAAAGTAACAAACTCAAATTTTGGATACAATTACTATCAGGTTGATGCAAAAATAATCTCGGTTTTTAATCTTTAATTTTAAAAGACCCTAACTTTTTATATAATAAACTTTATTAATCGAAATAAAAACCATTAGAATCAACACATTTTTGCCAACAAGAAACGAGCTTATTTATTCCGCTTGCATTGAAATCATACAGCTTCTGTCACGTCATCCTTGAAACGTTTGGACGAGCGTTGTCGTGGAGAAGAAGTGGCCCCTTCATATTGACAAACCTCGGGCACATACGTTGAAGTTTATGGTGCATTTCGTCGATTTGTTGGCAGTACTTCTCCGCCGTAATCATTTTACCCGGATTCGGGAAGCTGTGGTGGATGAGACCGACTTCAGACCACCAAACAGTCTTTTGGTAGAGTTTCTGCTTAGGGAAGTGTTTCGGAGCTTCGTCGCGGACCAACCACTGCGCTGAACATCGTCGGTTGTCGTGGAAGATCCACTTCTCATCACACGTCACAATACGGTCGAGAAACGAGTCGTTTTGTTCCGCAGAAGAAGGGCAGACGACACTTCAAAACGGCGATTTTTTTGGTTTTCCTTTAATTCGTGCGGCACCAATTTATCGAGCTTTTTTGACTTCCCTATTTGCTTTAGATAGTAAATGACTGTTGATTGGTCAACGTTGAGTTCTTTAGCAACTTCTCGTGTGGTTTTGCGAGGATAGGCTTCGATTAAAGCTATCAATTGGTCGTTATCAATCTCAGACGGGCGGCCGCGGCCCTCTTCACCTTCAAGGCTCTCGTCGCCACTGCGGAATTTGTTGAACCACCATTGTGCCATACGTTCTTTAGTGGTTCCCAGGCCAAACGCATCGTTGATATCGCGAGCTGTCTCGGCAGCTTTTCGGCCTAGTTTGAATTGGAATAAGAAAATTGTGCGAATTTTCATTTTGTCCATGTCGTATTTGCCGTCCTGAAGAAAGTAGCGAAAATATTAAAAAAGAAAACGCGCTTCAAAACGACATACTGGATGACTATATTGAAAAAAAATTTATTCAGAAATCATACATAAAAGCATGCAATATGAAAACCGAGACTATAATTAAACATATCGATTTCGATATGAAATTTTCGTTTTCAGATTTTCATATGTGCAACGTGCATATTTGGTTGCCTACGTACCAAATTCCCAAACATTGTTATCGTTGATCCCTTCGTTTGATTTAATTTGTGTGTAATTTATTCAACATACAATATAACAGACACGCTGTATAGAAAACACGACTAAAGGATCTCGAAATTAATTATCGATTAGCAAAAGCCTAATGTATACAACAATTACCAACATTATGCTAGTAGTTGGTTAGTTGGTAATAGAGATGGGTAACTCCTGATTGAGTTGACTCAAAGAGTGAAATTATAAAGCAAGAACCTTTTATTGCTTTTGTTGACATTTTGTAGTAATAATGAATTTAGAAAGCGAGGACCCCTTTTTAGTTTTTTTTTACTTTTTGTCTGAGAGACAATGAGTCGACTCTTTAAAAGTATGTAAATATACATATTGCAGAAATTTTGAAAAATTTGATGGACTTTTTTGTTTGTAGCTCTTCACTTCATGTCGGAGAGTATTTGTGAAACGTAATTGTCTACGGGACGTACGTAGTGGACAAGACAAATTTTTAAAATGAGGACCTTTATTTTTAAGCTCTTCAGTTTATTTTAACGATAATTTCCGAGATCATATCTGACTGTTATGAAATACCAATGAAGTTAGCTCATTATATGTAATGTGTCAAAAATGAATCAATCAGATCGAAAAACGGCGGTTATTATCGTTAGCGGTAATTGCACTGAGTAATCGCCCTAGATCGCCATGTTTATGCACAAACGAACGCATTTCTTTCAAACGTCAGATACGTGAAATTAAAATGTCACGATTTGGTACGGCGAATATATTATCAATCGATGAATTGACGACTCTACTCCTATACAAATACCGTTAGGAATATCTATGTATGTATAATATTTAAAATAAATGTCATAGGTGTTAAAGTGAATTTTATATGTCAGAAATTATCTGACCGAATTGACCTCGAGCAATGATAAAACCTTATAATTTTGGTATTTATATCCTCCAGCGGCTTACTTGGAGAAACTGTTTCTAAGTAAGCCGCTTATCACTGCTCTTGGGCAATTACACATGATAATTTTTACTTTTTCAAATAACGATTATATTTTATTCAAGTGAGCCATGACCGGACTCTTCGAGTCAACTCTTGTAACGCAAATTACTATAGCATGTACTTTTTTATGCGCGGACCAACCAGTACCCCACGATCAAAAACAAGAGGAGCAAGAAAAGATCCTGGACGATTGTCTGTATTTTTCAAACTCGGACGTCAAGATGGGGCCTGCCCAAAGTGCCGAATGCCCAAAGTACCGAATCGAAATTTTGCCCAAAGTGCCGAATTTCATACTACCGACCATGCCCAAAGTGCCGATTCTCATCCGTTACTCGTGCCCAAAGTGCCGAACGACGCTAAGCGACGTCGCATCGTTCGGAAACAAGGCGTCGGACCCGAATGCGAATCGGCAGTTTGGACATTCGGCACTTTGTCATCACACCGACATAGAGGTAAGGACCAAAATGCCGAACGCACGCCGGTTCGGCACTTTGGTCATTCGCCAGAACGTCTCCGCACGCACCTACGAACAAGGCCCAAAATGCCGAATGCACATCGATCCGGCGCTCTAGAATATAAAAAATAACAATATAAAATTAGAAGCAGAATATAATATATATGATACAACATGTTGATTACGAAATACATAGAGAAGAATATATACAAATATGGGGTGTCTTCGTTAAACCGTTCATTAAAAGTTTACGGGGTTGCCGTTGTATTGAAAATTTGAAAAAAAAACATCACACCATTAATTCAGTTCTCCTCATGTGACATATTTTTAACTTTCTATCACTTCCGGTTCCACCGTAAGTAGCACGAAATTTGTAATTTTAAATGGAACACCCTATTACATTATTATATTTTTGGATTTCTCTTTTAAATTTCAATATATTTTGTAGGAACGTTTGTACACTTATCTATTTTAGTTTTCAAGAAAATGGAAACTGTCAATTTTGACAATAAGTGTTCCTAAAATGTCAATATCTAAGTATCCTCTTAAATATCCGGTAATTAATTTTTTTAATCTACAACAACAAAAATGTTTATAAACAAACTTGTATTTTTTCAATGACATATTTCAATTAATTACTTGCATATTTCAAATTAATTATTTGTTGCATATTTTTGAGGTTTTAAATGCAAAGGATGAAAGGATTGCATATATATGGTTGTGACAATGTGAGGTTTATGAAAAATATTAAATTTATGCCTATTTCTCGTTCGACTAAATCTAAAATATTTATTGAATAATATTATTCTACTTCGAAGGTGAATTTGTGAATTTTGTTGATACATTTTAGAAAAGTTTGCAAAAGTCTGTTAGTGCATATGAAGCAGACCAATATACCAACTACATATCGATACCAATATAAACAATTTTTAAATAAACACTGCTTTCGGTTGTGGATTTCTAAATGTGGCATAAATATTTCAGCGAGCAATGGACTTAACGGATTACCCATTGATAATCCCTCTGTTTGTTGGTAAAACTGATCGTTAAATTGTAAATAACTTTGTGTTAAGCATACCTCAAAGAATAAGAGGATTTTTGCCGTAATAAAAGGATTTGTGCCATTAGTGGTAAGTATTTATTATTGCAATCCTATAGTATAAAGGACCAATTAGCTGGAATTTCAACATTCAAAATTCTAATTATTAAATATGGAACTGCGTATTTGGGACGAAATTAAAGTTTTGATATCTTTATACATGGTTCAAAAATTTAAAAAAAAACATTTTGAATCCTTATACTGCGTCAATGTTTAATTAATTGATCAAAGAATATTTATATTATTTAATAAGATGCGAAAAAGGTGGATGATACCAGGGTTGAAAATAAAAATAAATAAACTTTTTGTGCTTAAACAAATGTTTTAAACGTGTTTATTTTAAACATGTAGACACGAATAGATTTTTATCCAAAATTACACCCGATTTTGGATAAAAATAAGCGAATTACTGCAGTCATTTAAGGGAAGTAATGTTATTCATTACCCACTAGTGAGAAAAAAAACTCACACACAGAATACATAGATCGTCAAAATTTCTTGTCAAAATTTTATAAACATTATTTCAATATTTAATGCAATTACGGACGATTTTGGATAAAATGTTATATTATACTCATGTGAAATTGCTCATTAGCCCCCCTAAGAAAATTACCCCTTCGCTCTTCAAGCTCAGGGGTAAACTTTTTCTTGCGGGACTAATTACGTACATTTCACATTCGTATAATAAATAACTATTACTTTCTCCTTTACTGTGTGTGTGTCTGTGCGCGCTGAATCTTAAAAATGAATAAAGGAATTAACATGAAACTTTGTCTTTTTTGACAATCCGAAGCTTTTGACAAAATTTCGTACATCGGAAGTGAATTTTTATTTTTTTGTCCAATAATTGTTTACATATGAAAAATATTACAAAAACATTGAAACAAATATTGACAGCAAAAAAATCTTTTGTTCGAAAATGTTTGTTATTTTTGGTTTATAATTGTAAAACGATAATCGTTACATAAAATTTATATTAATAATAATTGTAGGTATTGCCGAAATAAATAGCTTATAAGAATGATTTTTTTACGAAATCCCTTAGTTTTTGAGTAAACTGGTGGTGAAAGATTTTATTTTTTAGAATTTAATGTATAATTTTTTATTTTCATCTTTCATAATTTTGATGTTTCAAACGCCAATATCATCCGTTCTTGCAAAACACTTGATGTACATTTAAAATATGATTTAAATTGAAAGTACAAATATAAATAACTATTATACCATCTAAATCGGAGAAAGTAACATGATTTTTTATTTTACAATATTCCTCGTAATTAGATGTGGGGGTGTCTGTGGGCTTTTTCAAAGAAAAAAAAAATGAAAACGTTTTCCCTTTTTGGTTAATAATTATGAAACTATAATAGTTACGCCAAATATAGTTTAATAATAAGTAGTGTTGGGCTTTATGCAAATAATTTAGATAAATTATTTGCATAAAGCCCAAAATCTCAAATGATTTGATTGATTCAAATAACAATATTTTAAACAAATCCAATTTAAACCAATTAACAGTAATTTAAACCTTCTGTGAGTTCTAAATAACTTTTCCAAGTAACATTTTTTCATCGCTTTAATAACAAGATCAGTTTACTCTTAAAACGTTTTACTATGTTTCATAACACCACGTATACGGAAGATTATTTTACTTCGGTGATTGATTTGTAAGTTTGAAATATTGCAGAATTTTCTGAGAAATTAATAAAACGTTTTTCTATGAGTCCGACTTAATAACTTAAAGTAAAAATGCAATTAACTAATATTGTTTATTTGAGCTACAAAATATTTGAGAATCTGTAAGTATAAATAATGTTTGTGTAGGAAGCTTCTACTTCGTTATACATGCTTTTTTATATAGAATAAAACACTTTTTTACTTTGTTTGTATAACACTTATTTGTTTATTTTGATAATGGCAAGCTGAGTTGCCGAAACTGCAGTCAAACAAAATAAACAAATAAGTGTTATGCAAACAAAGTAAAAAAGTGTTTTATTCTATATATAAATAATGTGTTTTTTTATAATACCACGTATACGCAAGCAGTTAAGTTTACTGGTACCTTTTTAAAATGTAAATAAAAGCATGATCTGCCAAACTGCACCTACAACCACAGTTTTATTGCCCTGCAAACATTTCGGGCTATGTGATGAATGCTCTGAGGAGAATAAACGATTTAAATCTTTGACATCAAGCCCAGAAGATGAAGCGTACGATGCAATCGTAGACTATTCCAGGTGCCCGATCGATATATTCCAATTAAGGAATATGTCAAAATTGTGGCAACATAATTTGCAATAAAAATTTTCTCTAAATATAAACCACTGTTTTGTTATTCCGTTTAAATGCTACCCTGTTCATAGGGAAATATATGGTCGATATATTTTGCTATTATTTACATTTAAAAAGGTGTTCGTATTTACTTATACATATTATTTATACTTACAGATTCTCAGATATTGAATTGATTGACACTGGAGGCGTTTGATACATTTTGAATTATAAATAAAACACTTTCTTTGTTAATATCACTTGATTTATAAATAGCGACTATAGTTTCGATCACGTACTGATTATTATCAAACTAAAAGTACTTTAAACAAACGAAAAACACACACACATTTATACAGCGAGAAACAGTGGGGAATATACTAGGTCAGTTTGTTCGTTAAGTAAGGAAATACCAGGATTACGTTTTGCTTTGTGTACCTCGAGAGATTCTAGTAAATCCATTTTGGGCCCTTTTTCGAGAAATTTTAGTTGATAATTTAACACATTACGCACATACATGAGGGTGTGCATTCGGCATTTTGGGCCTTGTTCGTAGGTGCGTGCGGGGACGTTTTGGCGAATGACCAAAGTACCGAACCGGCGTGCGTTCGGCATTTTGGTCCATACTCCAATATCGGTGCGAGGACAAAGTGCCGAATGCCCAAACTGCCGATTCGCATTCGGGTCCGACGCCTTGTTTCCGAACGATGCGACGTCGCTTAGCGTCGTTCGGCACTTTGGGCACGAGTAACGGATGAGATTCGGCACTTTGGGCATGGTCGGTAGTATGAAATTCGGCACTTTGGGCAAAATTTCGATTCGGCACTTTGGGCATTCGGCACTTTGTCCCGGACCCGTCAAGATAGCTTACTTTCCGACAAAATTCATCACCTGCACTTCCGAAGCGCACGTGCTCTTCCAACACACGCAACGCCCTCGAGAGGCTCAGCACGATCCGCAAGCATCTCTAGTTGGTATGACAGTAAATGGCGACGGAGAAGCAATTCAGGTGATTTTCGTTTTCAGATATTTTGATATGAAACGTGCATATTTGGTTATTTACCAAATTCCATTGGTACGTTGTTGACCTCTTCGTTTTTTTTAATTTTTTTTTTAAATTTAATCAACAAACAATATAACAGACGCGCTGTATACTATCCTGTAATTTTATTAAAACTACTACCAACTGCTGCTGTGTTATTTCAAAACCTACAGCATTCTCTTTATAGACTATATAATAAATTCCGTGTGACGCTACGAAGTGCAGAAAAAAAAGTGCCGCAAGGAGAGAGATTTGTTAATTAAACCTTGACTACCATATATAAATCTCGTATCAAAGGACGCGCGGCGGATTTTCAAAGTTGCTTATGTCTGGAAGGCGCAGAGGTTTAATGCGAGACGGCGGCGTCGCGACGCCCGGAAAAAGGAGACGGAGCGCGACTGCGAAACTGAAGCACCCCCGGGCGCAGGGAAAAACGGCCACACTCGCAATTTTAATTAAACATTCGTCACCCCTTCCGAGCACTTCCGTCCCAGATCTAATTAGACGGGAATAGAGAAATTTCGTTATTGCAACGACTACGAGAGAAAATTCAGGATCGTCAATTATCATAGAATTCACGTCATTCGGAACATGTGTTGGTCCTGGTTAAATTTTCAAAATTAAAATGCGTGCAAGTGTAAAATTCTATTTTTGTTCATAGAGGTCGCAGTTCGCGTTCCATGATTTTTATAAAACCCTCGATGATACGCCCCAATCAATATATCTCTTTTAGATACAAAAACGAAGGCACTGCCGTCAATGCTTCACGTTTCAAGTTACCAGCAAAGATTTTGCTTTCTGATAAACGTAATCTCAGAAAGCTGATCTTTTAGTGATAGCGAAGGGAAAAGAAAAAAGAAGGTGGAAAATTAAAGGACATAGGGATCAAGGCAAAATCGACATAATTGAGTTATCGGAATGCACATCTTCGCATCTTCTCTTCACGTAAGCGTCTGCTTCACCATGGAAGAAGAAAACGGAGTATACTTGTTAACACGTTAACCGCTTTGTCAGTCACCGGTGACTGACACGGGAATATTCCTATGGGGCCACGTCAGTCATCGATGACTGGCAGTGAGTACCTACCTTAAACTTACTATTTAGCGCTGTCAGTCACGCGCTAAATTAAATAAGCATATTCTTACTCATTTTATGAAATAAAACTTAAAAATAAAGAAAACTTTTTTTGACATTTTACAAAAAACTTGTTAGCGGCCAATGTGTTAAGATGACCTTTCCCTATAGAAGTTTGAAAAAATCGATTTTTTCTACTATCATAAATCAGTTTTATGTAAAGGGTGTCCCAAAATGAACGCAAGATTTGAATTTGCTACCATTTGTGCAGTAAATTGTTGGCAGAAAAACAATTTGACAGCTGAGAGTTTAGGGTTAGTAAAAATGGATCGTTACACAATACAACAACGTGTTATCAATATTGAACAATATCTCAAAAATAATTAGTTTGGCGGCCACGTATAAAATATGGTCGGAATAGTGTTTAAACTTCATCAACTGTGAAGAGATTAATTGAAAATTTCAGGGAGACTGGATCGGTTGGAGACGCTAAACGCACTGGTCATCCAAAAACAAGCCATTCAGGATTTCAAATCTGAAATCAGTTTTCTTCTGCAACCTTCGGTTATCATGCAATTTGACATTTTGATTTGTCATTATTTCTGTAGTTGGGTGTTGAATATATGTAATTGCTTGGCAATGAATAACGTCAGAGTGATGGGGTTGGCCTACTTTTTGAGCCAAAAATTTTACAAATAACTTCCCGTTTTTCGTTATTTTTTTGAAGATTTTCTGTATTGAAAATTGTTGAATTTACAAAAACCAAGTTTATTTCGAATAAGCGGACTTCGGCCATTAAGGATAATTTTTAATGGAACGTTTTATATTTTTTTCTGCGATGTTTTGGCCAAGTGCTCAAAAACATAAAACGAACATTTTAAAAAATTCATATCTCTATTGAAAATTGTTGAATTTTCAAGCCCCAAATTAATTTTAAATAAGCGATACTTTGGCCGCTGAGGATATTTTTTATAGAATTTTGTCTACTCGTTTTATTTTTCTTTCTGCGATGTTTTCATTCAGGTGCTCAAAAAATTAAAACTAAAATTTTCTTCATTAAAAATTGTTGAATTTACAAAAAAACAAATTAATTTGGAATAAGCCGTTGAGTATAATTTATGGAATTTTGCCTGCACGTTTTATATTTTTTTCTGCGATGTTTTAGGCCAAGTGCTCAAACATCTCGAATTTTCAAAATTCGATATCTCCATTGGTTAATGATTTTATATCAAAATAATTCTTCGAGAACAGAGCAAATAATCTTTCAAAAGATGCCTTTTTTCAGAGGTAAAGCCAAAATCAGAAAACATTTGCCACATACCTAAAACTTTCCAACTTTTCAAATTTACTGAACAAACATTCTGTTATAAGATTCTGAAAAATCTCCAAATACTTCTCGAATTTTGAACTGAATCAAGGATAGTCGTATGTTTATTTGATATATCAAAAAGAACACTATTTGCTTGACCAGGTGAACAAATATTAGCAGAATAATATCAAAAACATTTTTGCGAAACCATTGACAATTTCAGAAGGTGTTACGACGTTTACTAACCGTAATCACAGTCATTGTTTAAAATCACTGATATTAGAAAGTAGCAATCACAGGTAGCAACGTGATTCAAAAGTAGCAGTTTTGCCCATCTCTAATTGTAATTACAATGTAGAACCAAAATTTGATTTTAATTTTCATTTTAGGTAAAGTCAAATGACATGGAGTTCATGTTAAAATTTATAATGTCCTCCTCAATCTTGCATTTCAAAATTCCACAAATCATTTGAATTTTTTCGTATGCCTGGTTTCGATATAATACGCATCAAATTTTCGAAAAAGTTAGGGAACTAATTATAAATTTTCGTACAGTTTTTCAATAATTTTAAATGCCTCAATTAAAGGCATTTGAGCTGTTTGTAAATTCGGTTGTAGTTATTACGATGCAAAAATGAGCAATAAAAGCTAATAACAACAAATTCAATTACAATTAATAGAAATATTGACTTTATATGTAGTTATATGAGGATATATGCTCAAATAAGTTTAATGTGATGAAACCTCGAAATATTGAGTTATAGACGGAATAAAACTTGGTACTTTTATTTATTTCCGACAGAAACATATAGATACAATTCACCAGTTCCAGACGAAAGAGCAAATGAAACATGTAAAAAAATATAAATCCGGACTCTATTTATGATATATATTTAGAATTTATATATAGAATAAATATAGCAATCTAAAGACTAAAAACTGTGTTTCTATTCAATTCAAATCTTGCGTTCATTTTGGGACACCTTTTGATGGTTTGTGGAGGGCGACCAAATGGTCGCAGCACAGAGCATTCGTTGGTCCTTTGTGCCACGGGGACACCCTCTACATTCAATAATATTTGTGAAAAATTTCAGGCCGAAATTCATACATTTTGAAAATATATGGCTTTATACAACGCGTCGCGTCGCGCAACCCGCATTCAGCGGGCAGTCGTAGACAATCCTTTGCGAACTTCGGCTTTAGTTTTCCGTAGTATTCTGGCCAGTTCGGAAACGTGCACTTGCAAAAAATGCATCGAAAAGATGGAAGTACGAGTTCTTATCTTATTGTACTTTCCAGGCTCAAAACTTTAAACGCGCGGCTTTTCTCAAACCAAGTTTTTCGAACTTGCGTGCACGATAGTCCAAGAATGGCTTGACCGATTTCAACAATTTTTTTTATCAAATTAAAGAGAACAGAACTCTCCAGAGACTAATTTTTTGTATTATTTTTTCTTAAACATATTGAAAAATAAAATAAAATTTGTACAATACGTGTTGTAATTTATGTAGAAAATAAAACGAAACGCCAATCCTTAAAGGACGTAATAATGAACAAAAAATGTTTGACACTTTTTGTTCTGAATTCTATTCTGCTCTACAATGTACGCAAATTGTATGGTCCACTTTGAGTGCTCAAATTCCAGAACTATGACAGACTTTCGACAAACAATTTATTTTGTAATATTAAGTCAATAAAGAACTGCAACTTACACACACGACGAATACTTTTTTTTTCAATTCACGCATAAAGTCGAGTCGCGAAAAACTCCGTCTACAGGAAAAGGATATTGCGAAATTTTATTATTAGATATATTCCTTTCATGTTACAAAACAGAAATTTTATAGTAAAACGTGGATAACGGCATTGAAACGAGATCTTTAAAGGTTCACCTTTCAAGTTAACAACGAAGGCAAGGGTCCGCTTTCTACTAGACACACTGTTAGTAGAATCGAAGGCAAAAATAGATGCACTTTCTATCGGAAAATGACAATTCGGGTGAAATGATTGAACCATCAAGGAAAATTCGACACAATCGAGTCGTCGGAATCCACGCTTTTGCATTTCCTCTTCACGTCATCGTACAAGTATACTTGTAAAATGTTATTAATAAATATTTTCTTTTCATGTTTCAAAATACAAACAGTTGCAAGAGCCTACGAATCATCAACATCCAGAGGGGTTTGGGTATTTTAGAGGGTATCGTAAAATATCGCATATCGGCAGGCGGCGAAAGCAATAAGCCGATTTCGGGCCATTATTTCCGCGCCCTGTATCATTTAAATCCGCAATTTATTAAGTGCCTGACCATAATTTCAGCGTTTACGGTTCCCCGGATTGCTACAGTTTGACAGGTGGCAAATAAGATTACATTTCCGGAATATATTGAACGCACATATATTATACAGTTAATAACTTAAACACTCTCACTATTGGTTGCATTTAACACATTTGATAATTGCTTACAATCATCATTTAAAATGTTTCAACATTTGGTCCACTGACATCTATGTTAATGACGAATGCGGCTTAATCATCTGGCAATGTGGGTTTAAGTCATAAACCAGCAGGGCCTTTTTGAATACAAAAGCCTTTCTCCTCGATGTATATTACTTAAAATGTTTCATTGTGTATAACTTTTTTAATTTGAAGAAATAAAGGCTATTATTATTATTATAAAATAACCGAATTGGTAATAACATTTAATAAACTTTTTCTATCTATATATTGATGATATCGTTTGCTTTTACAGTACCATGAGGATAAGTAATTTAATTTTGTGTGATTAACATTTTCAGCCCAATACGAACGTCTGTGTGCAGCAGGGGCGGCTCGTTATATAGAGCCACGGAGCCATGGCACTACCTGTACTTTCAAGCTCAAAAATGTTTTGCAATTAAAAAAATTGGAAAATTATTTTGACGAATTTACAAATTTCTTACTAAAATATTCTGCATTTTTTATTATTAACCCTGCATTTTCAATTTTTTTGGTCTAAATTTTTGATCATTTGGCCTAAATATTCATTATTTTGACCTAAATTTTCGATTTCATTGTTAAAATTTTCGACGTTTTGGACCGCATTTTTGATTTTTCCCGCCGTATTTATAATTTATAAATTTTTGAACTATATTTTCAATTTTTTGATCTTTTGCCGTAACTATTCTTTCTTTTAACTTAAATTTTCGAATTAATTATGAATTTTTGTTTGTTTTCTTTTTTAATTTTTAATTCTAGTTCCAAATTTTTGAATTGATTTTGGTTAAAATCACTATAACCTCAATTATTGATTTATATGCGAGATTTTTTTTCCGGTATTTTCGAGTTTTGTTTGTTGAAATTTTCGATTTTTTAGTCTGCATTTATTGTCTTTAGGCCCGAGTTTTCGATGTTTTGTCCAAATTTTCAACTTTTTGGCCTACATTGTAGATTTTTATTTTTTTATCTTCTGCTCGGAAATTATTGTTTGTTATATACCAGAATTTTAGATTTTTGGTCTATTTTTTTATCCTAAATTTTAGATTTTTTAACTTGAATTATTTCATTTCGTGATTTTAATTATTTTTTGGCTAGTATTTTCGAACTTCTTATTTTTGGCGACTGAAAGTGGCCAATAATTTGGCTTCTACATACATTTTCGATTTTTTTGTCTGCATTTTTATTTTTAGATCAGGATTCTTGAATCTCTGTTTCATATTTTAGATTTCCGCATTTTCGATTTTTTTGTTCCATTTTTTTGATATTTTTCTTTATTTTGACCAAAATATTCGATTGGTTTGTGGGAATTTTCGATTTTTTTGTTTGCAATTTTTATCTTTACGCCCGTTTTCGATGTTTTGTTAAATTTTCACCTTTTTAGGCCCTATTGTAGATTTTTACTTTTTATTCTATATTTTGTATTTTCGATTATTTTGGTTTCAATTTTTGGTCTTTTGGCAAAAATTTTCTTTATTTCATTTAATTTATCCGTTCTTCCCTACTAATTTAATTCTAATTTATATGTTTCTACACATTTACATTATAACTTAAGTTATTAATTAATCAATTATTATAATTTAAATCTCATTCCTTTAATTAATTAATATATTGTAAAAAATGGTGATGTGGCCATCATGTTACTTTCTCCGACTTGATGGTATCATAGCCATTTATATTTACGTTATCATGGTTTATTTTGAATTGAAATCATATTTTAAATGTACATCGAGCGTTGTGTAAACTCGGATGAAACTGACGTTTAAAACGTCAAAATTTTGAAAGATGGAAAAATTATACTTCAAATTCAAAAATTCAGTTTACTCAAAAACTAAAGGGATTTCGAAAAAAAAAATTCTTTATAAGTTGTTCATTTTAGCATTTTCTACAATTTCTATTAACATACATTTGCGGTAACTATTATCGTTTTATAATTATAAACCAAAAATTAAAAAAATAATAATAATTTTTTTTCTCAAATTAAAATAATTTTATGAAAAATGTTTTCAAGCAAAAGATGTTCATTTCTTTGTTGTCTTCAATGTTTGTTTAAATGTTTTTGTGATATTTTTCATATTTAAGAAAATATTCGCAAAAAACAAAAAACAGTTAAGGTAAACGCCCACTTCCGGTGTACCAAATTTTACCAAAAGCTTTTCAGTTCTTCAAATTATCAAAAGACGGATGTTTAAAGTTTCATATCAATTGCTCTATTAGTTTTTGAGATACAGCGCGCACAGACAGACACACACACACAGACGCACACACACACAGACATAATTTTTTTTTCCAGAAATTGTTGAAATGGCATCTAGGGACCCCAAAACGGATATTTCCGTAAAAAAAAATTTTGAAAAAAAAATCACGATCACAATACTTTCTCGTACTTCGTAACGGAGAAAGTAAAAAGGGGTTACAAGTTGATAAACGTTTATTTATTATTCTTATTTCATCTTAAATTTTTGATTTGTTTGTTAAGAAAAAATATTTTTTGGTCATCCACTTAGATTTTTAGGTACGAATTTTAGATTTTTGGTCTTAATTTTTTTAATTTTTTGTCCCATATTTTAGATTTTCTTAAACTGAATTATTAATTTTATTGTGCGGTTTTTTTAAACTTTTTTGCTATTATTTTCGAAATTCTCGTCGGAACTTATTTTAAGCTGAAAAGAGTTATTTTTGAGGTTGATAATGGCAAATTATTTTCCTTTTGCTTGTGATTTCAATTTTTTGGTCTGCATTTTTATTTTTAGACAAGGTTTTTTTTTATTTTTTGCCGATATTTTAGATTTGTTCCACATTTTTTATTTTTTGGCCAAAATATTTGATTCGTTTGTTGAAATCTTGGATTTCTCGGTCTGCATTTTTTATTTTTAAACCTGAGGTTTTGACGTTTCGTCCTAAATTTAGACAAAATAAAAATAAACATAAAAAAAATGGAAAATTTCAAAAAACAAAAGAAAATACCGGAAAAAAATCTCGCATATAAATCAATAATTCTTTATTTTGGCCTACATTTTTTATTGGTTTGTTAAAATTTTCGATATTTCCGCATTTTCGATTTTCGGGCCCGACGTTTTGGTGAAATTTCTGATTTTTTGACCTACACTTTGGATTCTTTAACCTGAATTATTTATTTTTACCCGGAGATTTTTGATTTTTTTGCGGATTTTTTTTTGTGGTCGAAGTTTCGATGTTTATTTTAGATTTTGCCGCCTACATTTTCGCATTTTCGAATTTTTTGAATTTTGAAGGGTTTTGTATTCATTTCAGGTTATTTATTTAATTTTATATGTTTTGTATTCGTGGTGGGTTTTAATTGAAAAATGGGCTTTATTTTTAGATAAAATTAATTTACTTTGATATTTAATAGAGCAATTTACAATCTATACAAGAGCTACGTCTTCTAAATATTAAGTCATGCGTTAATGCACAATGAGTCATTCCCAGCTCTCTTTGGCATTACTTCAAAGCGCTTAAACTTAAACTTTTCGCTCGTGAGTCTCAAAAGGAACTGGACGCATCTTCTTATTGCTTCACTTGATCCTCACTACTACGATGTTACGAATGCTTCCCCATTTCTCGCAACATTGTTATAATCATGATTTGCCTGATAACGGTGGATGAAAACATGAAACATGGACCCAATAAAGAGCAGGACTTTGGGCAATTGGACCCGAGCGGTAAAGCGTTGAGCACACCGGCGCGATCACGACCACGATCGCGATAGCGATAGCGATGGCGATCTAACCCATGTACCCGCCCACACCTGTTGCGATACGTTAGCGATAGAAGCGACTTGTGCAGCGATCGATCGTCAGGACGTCCGCGATATAATTGCATTAGTTTGACATTTGTCAAAATAATTTATAAAGTGAACAGGTATTTTGGAATAAATAAAATTCTTAAATCAGACACTTATTTTGGAACGAAGGGAGTACTAATTAAAATACATACAAAGTTTGACCCCAGGTAATTTTTTTAAAAACGTTTGGGTAAATCGAAAAATCGGCGAACATGTAACCCATTGTTTTTGGGAGCACAAAATCCCGTTCTGTTCTTGTTTCTGTGGCTACACATGTGCAGAAATGCACTTATGTCAGAAAAAGCTCAGAACGGCATTTTAAGTACCTGTGTATGGGGAATTTTGGTAAAGAACTTAACTCTCGTGCCGTTCATGACTGGATGGGTGTATCGACCTAGGACCAACGTTTTATATTCAGATTTTTCGAACCACAAATTTGATAAACATTTCCATTTGAAATTTCTGAGTTGACCCCCGCTCCCAACTGCACACCAAAAATATTTCGTCCAAAAAGTGTGCCCCAAATACAATGGGTACACATTTAAAAAATTATTTTACTACGTGTTTCCTATGTTTGCTAAATTAAGCAGTGGCGGCTCGTGGAAAATTTTGATGTAGAGCCACTTAGCATATACAATATATCCCACCGTCTCCTTTTTGAAGAAAGAAAAATCTATAATTAAAAACGTTTACTTGTTGCAGAAGCATTAAAAAATTAAATAAACCCGAAAAATAACCTGTATTAAATCTGTAATACCGTTCTTCACCCGCGGAAATCAATTAAACGACGAATTGTATTTTGTAACCTTATCTACATCTCCTTAATAAGTGCAATACTTGAAATTTGAAACTGATTTTTGGTTAAAAAACGGAAAACTATTCGTTGATCTTATCTACATCTTTAATTAGTGATGAGCGTTATTTCCACTAACTGATACTTTGCAACCGTTACTAAGAAATAATAACGGTAACCGTTATTAAAAAATCCCACAAACGGTGATTTTCTCATAAATAAAACCACAAGAGGTTTATTTTTTCCGGAAAAACTTCGAAATTTTTCACGATAACTTTGTTGTTTATTAATTTCACGAGAGCAAAATCACGTCTTAAATCGCGAGACCGTAAAACAACAAAGTTTGAGTGAAAACTTTTGAAGTTTTTCCTGGATAAAAATAAAACTTGAGTGGTTTTTGGCATGATTATTTCATGAAAAGCAATTTCCTTACACATTTCTTACAAATAAACAGGACATATTTCTTAAACGGTTTTATTAATTGGTTTTATTAGTATTTCAAAAATTTGATAGATGGAACAGTTTCCAACACTATTTGTTCATCAATCATTTTTGAAGATTATGTGTTTTTGAAGTTTTTTTAGGTACGGTACCTGCTATTATATCGTCGATTTCACTATTCCTTTTTGTATCGAAACCCGAAATCTTGAATTACCTTAATTAATTTCACTGATCCACAAGATAATAAATTGAAAAGTTGGTGGGTTAATTTGACGTTTATATGTTTGTATTCCTAGTTTGCGTTACCAACGAGACACGGGAAAAACTTTTACTGGGCCTGTTCGGACTTGCCCAATCTGTCAGAAAATTGTCTCATTTGGCAGTCGATCAGAGAGAATTTCCGCCGTTGGGATCGAAGCAGAATTTCCACGTTAATGACAGTGCAATTATTATCACTGTATTATATTACTATATGCTTTCAGTTATCAAACATTTTTAATACCAGAAAGGTGACAAAGTCCAACTCTGACTAGCATGGTGAAGTTTTTCCGGAAAAACTTCGTGGTACGATGCGGTATTTCCGTTTATTAAAACAAGTCACCTGGTACAATTTGGGGGTTCTGATTGGTTCTAAATGATTTGAATGAAATAATCAAAAGTTATTTTATAAAAGGAACTCGATTGAATAACGAATCACTTCTTAGTAACAGTAACTCTTATAACCGATTCAATAACGAATCAGTTCTTAGTAACAAGAATCGATTCAATAACGAATCACGTCTAAAACACAAAATAGACCTGTGATTTCACGAGAAAATGTAATCCATTTTAAAATTACAAGAAATTCATCAAATTTTGATATTTCAATCCATAAAAGCCATTTTCTGACTTGTGTAAACTCCTTGTATTGCCACGAATATACGTTTATTATTAATAGAAATCATCAAAATCGAACAACGCGTCCGGCAGTTGTACAATTTTAAAAATCAAAGTCGCGAAAATTTTTGCATTAATTTCAAGAGAAAATTTGGAAATCCGTTTAAAAATGACATTCATTCACCATATTTTGACATTTGTATCATCAAAATCGGTCAACGCGTTAAGCAATTTAAAAATCAAAATTGCAATTAAAATGTTTTGTCTTCTTCGTAATTTTGGCGTTTTGCGTTAATTTTTCACATTTTCTAAAAGTTCACGACGACGGACAAGAAACCTAGACTCAAGGAAAAGATTATTTGCCACTCCCTAGGATCCGCCAGTGATGAACCGTTTTGAATAATACTAAATTCGCCATACATTGACATTTAAATCATCAAAATCGGACAAATCATTTGGTAGTTGTACAATTTAAAAAATCAAAGTGGCGATTTTAAAATTTTGGATTGCAATTTTTGCATTTTGTGTTAATTTCAAGAGAAAATTTTCGTTTTAAAATTGTACAAAATTTCCCATATTTTGACCCATATTTTGAATCATCAAAATCAAACAATTCGGCAGTTGTGCAATTTCAAAAATAAAAATCACGATTTTACAATATCCGAACTAAAACAGTGAGATTTTTGCATTTTGTGTTAATTTCGCGGAAGCATTTCGTAATCCGTTGTAGTACACTAAATTTTCCGTATTTTGACGTTTGAACCGTCAAAATCTAATAATGCATTCTGCAGTTGTGTTTTTAAAAATCAATATTCGACTTTCTATTTTCGAAGTTTGAAAACGTGCGATTTTGGCATTTTGCGTTGATTTCATGAAAAAGCAAAACTAATCCGGATTGCAAATTGGATGAAATTTGCCACAATTTTGACCTTAGAATCACCAAAATCGGACAACGTGTTTGTGTAATTTCAAAAATCAAAATCGTAATTTGAATCTTCCGACTTTTAATTCGTGGAATTTTTACGGTTTGCGCGTTTCAGAAAAAAGGTTATTAAACTGTTTTTAAATTGCATTAAATTCTCGAGATGGTTACGCTGGAATCATCAAAATCAATTTCCAAAATCAAAATCACGATTTTAAAATATCCGAACTTGAAAAGTGCAATTTTTACATGTTGTGTTAATTAACCCCTAAGATGACTTTGTTACAAACGGTTGCTGAGTAAAGTTATTTTAAATAACAGTTACTGAATAACTATTTACATAACTACTTATTTTGTGGTAACAGTAACTTAATTTAAATAACCGTTTAAATAACTAGTTATTTGTAGTAACAGTAACTGTTATAACCGTTTCTGGAAAATAACCGTTATACCTCATCACTAATGAGTACCGAAAGAATTTGCAAAATCTGTCCTTTCGCTCAAGAGTTATCCTAAAAGAAAACAGAAAACAATTAAACTGCAAATGTACCGGCTTGATAAAAATATGTTCAAGAGTTATCCTTGAAAAAACAAAAAACAATTGAATTTTTTTCTCAATTGACATGCATTTAGTACATGACTTGCCTGTAAATTTTGTCAATAGTACATGAGCAAAAAGGCTTTAATTAAATTTATTAATCGTGTGCGGTGCGAAAATATGACTAACAAGTGCACGTCGTCGTTGCGTGCACGAGATGAGCCAGAAATGATTTGACTCCAAATGCACATTAAGAACGCGCCCCTCCCCGAACCGCGCACCTCCCCACCCCTGTCAACATTCTAATGGAATGCCGTACCAGAAGTAAGTTGGCTCCGTTTGCGTTGGGGAAAAAATGCATTGCGATTTTTCTCTACTCATTAAAGTTTTACGGGCATTGTTTAGAGTTGTTGTTTCTGGAAATACAAAATTCTTGCCGAGCATAAAATTAGAGGTAGTGCCATGGCTCCTTGGCTCTACATAACGAGCCGCCCCTGAAATTAAGTACCGCTAGCACTATCGTGATCGTGGTCGTGATCGCGTCGGTATGGTCTACGCTTCTCGCTATCGCGGTCGCAGTCGCCATCGCTATCGCGATCGTGGTCGTGATCGCTCCGGTGTGCTCAACGCTTAAATCGGGTACAGAAATATTGAGACAATATAGCGATACATCAGGTTTACTGCAATCTATGGCGAAACGGCAAATACCATTGATAACAGATATTTCAGTTAGATTTTTGTAAAAGTTATCGTTTATTCAGATATCGTATGTTCATTAAAAAAAACCTCAAGTGTGCCATGACTTTTTCGTTCTAAAAATTTAAGTTGGCTCACTTGTTAGGAATTGACATATAAACGTCAGATATTTCTAAAAGTCACAATTATTCCGTGCTCACAATGGTTTACAGCAACCAGCAAAAAACGTTTCTAATTGAAAGTTATTTCCGAAATGGAACTAAAGTGGACGGAAATTGGGTGTATTCATTCGACGCACCTTTGGCACTGTTTCAGGAAGAATTTTGTAACGTGCCCATTATTTATGATGAATTTAAAAATACCTTATCACGATCTGTTGTATTATTTCGTGAAACGGGTAGTATTCTCCGTAAACCAGGAAGTGGTAGACCAGTTAAACGAACTCAAGATGCTATTAACACAGCCCAAGAAATTTTGGAAGATGAACCTACGACTTCTCTGCATCATTTGTCACAGCAAATGAATTTATCGGTAGGAGCCACAAGCTCCTACAAAAATATTTGCAAGTATACCCTTATCGCATAAAATCGGTGCAAGAGTTATTACCCCAGATGACAGGAATTTTGCCAATGGTTTTTACAAAATGTAAACGAGGATGTTTTACAAATTACTTTTTTTACCGATGAAGCTTGGTTTTGCAAGGATGGGTACATTAATTCCCAAACTATGAGAATTTGTTCGGATGAAAATCCTCGTATATAACCGATGTGAACCTAGCGCCCGACTTTTAAAAAGTTGGACTTTTTTAACGTAGATCGATTGTACCTTGTTTGTACCTGTTTGTACCGCTATTAACTTCGTTTGTACCTGAAAGACAAAAAAGTTATTAAACAATAAAAAAATGGCCAGCGCCCAACTTTCACATTTTCAAATTTGGTTTATGCCATTCGAAAGAGAATCGTTAGTACCCGTTTGTACCTCTTTTTAAATTGTTTGTACCTCAAAGGTACCAGAAGTACAGGCTTTTAAAATTATTTACATTCTATGGTGGCGATTTTAGTCAATTTTCAAGTAATCGCAAAGCGACTAAGGGGAATCGAAAGAGCATCGTTTGTACCCGTTTGTACCTCTCTTTAAATTGTTTGTACCTCAAAGGTACCTGAAGTACAGGCTTAAAAAAAAAAAATTCTATGGAGGCGATTTGAGACAATTTTCAAGTTATCGCAAAGGGACTAAAGGATATCGAAAGAGCATCGTTTGTACCCGTTTGTACCTCTTTTTAAATTGTTTGTACCTCAAAGGTACTGGAAGTACCACGTGGAAGTTGCTCGGTCGGATTTACACCTCTTTGTGTATGGGTGTGTGTGTGTGTGTTCCTCTATACTTGTGGCAACTTGTGTGTGCCTCATCCTGAACTGTGGCGGACGCACGGAATTGTGGCAACTTACACACTGTGCCACAATTTTCTCTGGTGATTTCTCCGTTTCTTAGACTAACGATATTTACACTGAATATTATGATCAACAAAATACATTTATTCATTATCATACTATTTACGAAAAGTACCTTTTACACAAGTTATGCAACTTTTTTTAAAAATGTGTAAAAGACGCCACTATTCAGGATCTTGCATGTGGTACACACACTCATATTTGTGGCAACTTCAGTAGTGTTTAGTTGGTAGCGCCCTCTACAAAAAAATGCTACGTTGCCAGTAATTTGATACTGAGAGTTTCTTCGGCGCATATATATTTGGGTTGGAGCCGGATAATATCCTAGAAATCATTTCTGCTCTTATGAATTGTTTTTCTAGTTGCATACATATCATATTTTAATCTGTTATAATAATAATAAGTAATTATATTGGTTAAATAAATAATTAATTTAAGAATTAACAATAATTATTTCTTCTTAATTACTGAATAAAGTAAAGATAATATAAAATAATTTTAAAAATTATTTAATTGTTAGACATTCAGCAATTGAACATACATATAATATATTTTTATAATTTTTGTTAGCTTAGTTTATTTTTTGTTTACTTTCCTATAAGTTTATTAAATTGAATTTGAGGCTCTTATTTATAGTTATTCGGTCGTATTATAATTCTATTTAACATGCATAGGGACAAATGCACAATTGTATACGTTTCAAAAAATGCTTCATAAATTTTAAACGAATAGGATTTAGTGCATTAACGCAATCTCGTCTTCAGTGAGGAAATCAGCCACAGGTGTGCATTTCCATGCCTTTACCGTCTCTCTGGTATGACTGCCAGGATTTCAATTGTTTTCAAAAGATTGTAAAATTCCAAATTCCAAATTTAATTTGTTCATGAATAGGTTAAATTTACATTTTATTAAAACTATTTTTGTCAATGACAAGGCGAAGAGTAAAAAATATCTCAAATAATACTAAGAACATAATATAAAATAATATTCAGATATTCTTTATTAAACATTTTTGAACATTTTAAAACATAGAAAATTGACCACCAATTTTTTATCAGTATTATGATTATTATAAATATCATCTAGTATAAATCGAGCTAAGAGTCAATTGTCCATTGAATTTATGTGATTTCGATTTAATAACTGGCACAAAATGGTAAATAATTTTAATCCTATCAAATATTTTAATAATAATTTAATACAATTTCAATTTGTTTTTCTAAATTTACATATTTTACTATTAAATGTTTTTTTTGTAATTTAGTTAAATTATAGGTTTAGATGATATATTATTAATAGATTCTGCTTTCGGGGGTATGTTATAATATGCCGTGTATTGTATTACCACAGCCGTTAATATTTTGCCAATTAACTTTTGGACCATATTTTAACTTACGTTTTAATGAAAATATTTGCTTAAAATCCATATTAAAATTTAAAATCTCTTTTCAGCGAACTAATTGTTCTTATTATTAGAACATTATTATAACAGACAATAGATTGTAATCCATAGGTTTTCGCTTAATTTTTAGTAAAATGACATTGACATTAATTACAATTTCTTGTTCTCTTATTTCGGTTATCAAAGTTAACATATCAACAGTTAAATAATTAAATTTTAATATAGTACCACTTAAAACTTAAGATGAAAACTTTAAAAGTCCGCAATTAAAAATACAATCAATATATTTAATATTTTTTCTGCATTGCAATGAATGCTGTTTGTTTGCAGCTTCTCAACTATGCCCTTTGAAAGTTACTTTTAGGGAAAAAAGTTATTCTTTATAAAAAGTTCTGCATGGTCCAAAACCTAGAATGCAATCATCAGATGTCAAATTTTTCAGTAATATACGGAGTTTGTGTGAAAATATGAATTTTGTTCCAGAATAAAGTACCTTTATTATTGACAATATCAAGAACTGTTATAAAGAAAAGTTATTTTGAATTTAAAATTGGGTTTAAACAGACAGTCATGTCTGCCCAGTGATAAAAATAAGATTTTGTAATTTTTCTTTTTCTCTACAGTGGTACATGCACATTGATATTTCAAATGTTGCAATCACAGTGACAGGTCTGTCATTGAACGTTAGATATTTGAAAATTATAAATGAATAGTAATTCCGGTGACATTGAGTTTGGAGAAAAAATAGAAATTGTATTAATTGTGATTGAAGATTATAAAACGTATCGGGAAGCAGATGAAATATTTAATAACAAACATTCAGATAAAAATGTATACAATATTACAGTAATGAATATTTATTTCATGAAATTAGGGTTGATGGAAATCCATCGATTTCTAGACAATTCGCAAGCCCTTCTTTTTTTTATTGGATTTGGCTTATAAGCCATTCACCCACTA
Organism: Ocypus olens; assembly: GCA_910593695.2. NCBI lineage: Eukaryota > Metazoa > Arthropoda > Insecta > Coleoptera > Staphylinidae > Ocypus > Ocypus olens. The sequence goes on along the minus strand of OU343061.1, from coordinate 29,723,832 downwards.
ACGGTTATAATATTTGCAGAATAAAAGGAGGAAAAAATGAATAATTACAAGCCTTTCTAGAACATCTTTAATATTTTTAACAGACCACAAAATTTAGCTGAACTTGAACATTGCATAAGAGATGAAATGCGCAGGTTTAGCCCGGAAAATTCGGGCAATGAATGAGTTGTTATTAAAAAAAAAAAACGATGACGTCTTTACACAAAAATAAATGATGGCTGAAAATTGACTTTCATGGAAAAATGTGTATTTTTATCAAAGAAAATCGACATGAGGATTTTTTCCAAAAATATTTTATTTTGATTTTACTGAATTTATTCCATACTGAACTGCGTGCACTATATATAAGAATTAAATGAAAACCAAAGTATTACAAGTTTATTACATATAACCGTTATTATTTAGAGGAGAAAAATAAATACAGCGATTTTATTAGCAGAATTAATCGAGAAATAACTTTGAAATAATTTAAGTGCATAATGTATTAATAAAATTACATTTTGCACTGGTGCTTGAAATAATTTTAGTTAAGTACATTAAAACAGTGCCAGTGTCTGTTTAATAACACAGTATAATTGTTATGCTTTCGTATAAAGGGAAACAACAGGTCTATAAAAATCCGAAATAATAGAAAAAAAATAAGTAGCCATTTTTTAAAGTTACAGACGATCTAATTTCAAAAAAAAAAAATGATAACCTTGATGTAAACATTCAACGGCCCAATTGTTTATTATGTAAGTAACTATGAAAATTTATAGGGCTGGCAACCTTGGCTTTTATGTTGCCAGATGTTCCCATTCTTCATCCCTAGTACCTGCGTTCGACCTTCCCTTTAAATTTTAAAAGGAATTCGTTTAAATGAATGCTACACAACTCAAAATCCGTTCCAAACTAACATACGCTGAATAAAACTAACTCATATTTAATTTATATTACTCGTACTTTTTCAATCTAAACGGCAATTATCAAATTCAACTTTTACTTTTAAATGTAACATGGCTCAATGAATTTATATTTATGTTCAGTAGCTCCGAAAAGTCTGATTCAAACCAATATACAATAAATTAATCTAATTCAAGTATATACGCATTCTAGGGCCAAAAGACCTTAGGTCAATAGCCCATGTGACAGTCTTGTTTATTTAAAAAAATATGTAAATAATGTAATCATGTCAAAAGGTTAATAGAGATTATGTATATATAAATTTTAGTAATTATTACATATATTTTATTTGTCCAATACTATTTTTATTTTTAAAATTAAAAACAGACGTGTTCGAGGATTTTCTTATTTTTACACACGTAGCACATATTTCAAAGTAATAATATTTATTACTTGATAACAAAATTGATATTTATTATATGTTTTAAGTACATTTAAAAACTAAAATAATTTTGGCTTTTAAATGTGCAGCAATTTTCAGTCGAGTTATGAATTTTTTAAAATGTATTTTTTTCAATGACGCACACTGGAATGCAAAAATTAAAAAATAATATAAAACAGAAGGATAAAATCCTACAAAAATTCAGTTTACTTCACAAGGCTTTTTTTATTATCTTTCAATAATAATTTTGGTTTTTGAATGTGCAGCAATTTTCAGTCGTTATGAATTTCTGAAAATGAAGTTTCTTCAATGTCAAACTTTCGAGCGCAAAAAAATAAAAAAATAATGTGAATCGCAAGAAAAAAATTCTACAAAAATTCAAATCACTTTACACGCCGTCGATCTTTCAAAATCATTTTGTCTTTTGAATATTATTATTATTAAAAAAAGTGTTTGAAATATAATAAAAATTAAATTTAATGTGGTAAAAAATAAATATAGCATCAATAAGAAATAAGAAAGTTTATGATACGAACGTCTTTGCCATTCTTAAATACCTCCTCAATTAACTAAGATATAAAGAAACAACGAAAAACAAAAAAAAATGAAGTAATTTTTTTCAATGGATTATTAATCAGCATAAAATTCTGCAAAAGTGCCATAACCTCTATCTCTTCTAATAAGCGGGATCCCCATGATGAGTCTCGAATTTGAAACACCCTGCATAATATCAAATATTACTGAGAATTAATACACCCATGATGAGGAAAATTATTCTATTTCTTAATTATTTCATTTTCATCTTGTGTTCGATCAACCAGTTTCGACATGCACGGCTTATTATAATTACACCCTTTGTACTAAACAGGTCACTGATTCGAAAAGAAATTACACACATATAAAAATTATTCTCAAATAATAGGATATCAGATGTCTTACTATGTTTATAATATTGGGCAAATTATTCTAAAAGTAATGAATCAATCATTTTCATCAAATTAAATTTTAAAATTAAAAAAAAAAAATGTGATTAATTTCCATTGAATCTTTTTCTGTCTAACTTTTCTCTATTACGGCACAAGAGGATGCAACTAATATTATCAAGTACAGGTTTAATACCGTAATTTGTGCATTATTAATTATTCCAAGAAAAATCACTTTACTTTTGAAAATCAAAACCAATACAAATTTGATTAAATATTATATTGGTATTCATTGTTTATTTCCGGCAATTTAGCTCAACAAATTATCTCAAAGATTTATAGCTCAGGCAAAAATAAGTTTACAAAATCAAACGTTACTTGAAATAGTATAATTTAGGCTATTGTTTGACCACCAATTTATAATTTAGTAAATGTTATATTCAGTTTAAAATTGTTCGAAAAACTTATTTTTTGTCGTAAGTTATTATTATTGATTGGTATTTATTTCTATATTAATATTTACAAGAAATGTATGAATAAAGTATTATTGAGAAAATGGACGTAATAAAAAATCGAAGATTTATTTCTCTACCATGCGTTACAATGGCCAATGAAATTCAGCTTGAAACCGCAAAAACCTTAAAGAAAGTTATTAATTTAAATAGCAATAGTAAAAATCTATTTTTAAATGTGTATAGAAGTGGATGCCATGCCTCAAATGTTTTTATCTTTCGCAGATGTTAGCATTCGTCATCCCCCAAGTTAACTACCTGTTTTCGACCGCCCTTTAAATTTTAAAACGAATTCGTGGAATGAATGCGTCACATCCCAATATCCGGTCCAAACTAACACACAATAGCACATAAAAACATTTACACATTAACAGTAAAATATCCATTTATGTAAAGTAATTTAATTAAAAAATCACTGAACTAATAGCAAGGAAGGGATGTAAATCTGGTATGAGAAAATATCATTTTCATCGATTAAATGTCGTTCCCAATAAAATATTTTATGAATTATTATTAAAATCTTTGTTAACAAGTTCTTTGGAATTTAATAATGCATTTAGTGATGATGTTGGATATTTGTTGCCACTTATTATTTTGTTGCTGTGGCAACGCATTGTTTGTTTTATTTTTTAAACGAAATGACTCAAAAAATTTCTAATAATACAATTTAAAAAAATGGGATCAGAGAAAAATCTATAAAGAGTAAAAAAGTGTATTGTTATAGCAACAAAGTATTCAACTTTAGTTCAATGCATTTTTGAATCTGGTAAATTTAATTTAAAAAAATTAATTATAAAATTATGCGATATATTTTAGACACGCTACCACTTATTTTTCGTCAAATTTACTTGAAAAATGCCTTAGGCGACCCTAGAAAAAATAGTATTGCATCGTAGTTACAAATGCTCTATCTAAAAAATACACAACAAGGTCGGTTGTTTTTTTAAACTAACAATATTTTGCCATTCAAATAAAAAAATGAAATAAAAAATGTCCTGAAAATGTCTCTCATATAAACTTTATAAATTTACTAAAAATTAATTGATGTAACTTCCGGTAAAACCAAAAGTGCAACTGGTTTTTGGATGACCACTGAACTAAAAAAAAATCGAAAATATGACACTTATTTCTGGAGTATTTCTGAACACTCATTGGTTTTGATGCAAAATCAGAGTTAAATACCAAAAATTTCGAATTTTATATATTAGTGTCTTATTTTAATTAAAACTATTCATTAGAATTGATTCAGAAGATTTACAACATTTTATATCCGAAGTTTTGAACCAATGAAACTATGTCAGCATATTATTATAAAGTAAAATTTTATTATTTAAATTGAAAATAAATCACAAAAGTACAAATATTATTTTCTACAATCGTCAGAAAAAAAGTGTATTGACGCATCGCTAAATTCTCAATATTTAGATATAGTATTCTAATTTTAACAAAAATATTGTTTGTATTTCGTGTTCGATGATTATTGGCGCATTCGAATGACATTCTCATGCGAAACAATAAAAACACAAATTTTGCGCACGTACAAAAATAACTATTATTACGATAGAAAAAATTGTGAATGATACACGCATTAAAAGTGCCTTTATTTTTATTTCGTAGCGTTGCGAACTGCTGGTTCGCCGTCGTTGTGCAAATTCCCTACTCACAAAATGAAGTAATTCTTTGAATGCTTGTCATAAATTATTTTCTGAATATGTACATCGATAATATAAAAACAAATTTTAGTTAAATAACCATGCATTTAAGGGTAAAAGATGTTCAAAAGGTAGAATGCAATGAATTATTGTAGGTTGCTGGCAGCGGCAACGTTTCTTTTCACACACTGGTAGGTTATGCAATACTTGTGGCATCCCATTCTTACACACGGTATGTTTCCCCACACTTGTGGCACCCTGGATACACACTTCACGTTTCCCAATACTTGTGGCACGGTTGCCACAATTGTTTTTTTGCAATAACTTTGTTTATATGGAGGGTAAAACAAAATGAATCACATATTCAGAAATAGCGTGGAAAAGCGCAGCGAAAGGGCAGCATCTAAACGAAAGCGCCACAATTGAGGATATTTCATGGGTTGCCACAAGCATTGCGGGACGTGTATGTGTGTGTGTGTGTGTGTGTGTGTGTGTGTGTGTGTGACACAGTCGACAGGGACCCCCAATTTAAAGAGAGGTACAAACGGGTACAAACGATGCTCTTTCGATTCCCCTTAGTCGCTTTGCGATTATTTGAAAATTGACTAAAATCGCCACCATAGAATGTAAAAAATTTTAAAAGCCTGTACTTCTGGTACCTTTGAGGTACAAACAATTTAAAAAGAGGTACAAACGGGTACAAACGATGCTCTTTCGATTCCCCTTAGTCGCTTTGCGATTACTTAAAAATTGACTAAAATCGCCACCAGTGAATGTAAAAATTTTGAAAAGCCTGTACTTCTGGTACCTTTGAGGTACAAACAATTTAAAAAGAGGTACAAACGGGTACTAACGATTCTCTTTCGAATGGCATAAACCAAATTTGAAAATGTGAAAGTTGGGCGCTGGCCATTTTTTTATTGTTTAATAACTTTTTTGTCTTTGAGGTACAAACGAAGTTAATAGCGGTACAAACAGGTACAAACAAGGTACAATCGATCTACGTTAAAAAAGTCCAACTTTTTAAAATTCGGGCGCTAGGTTCACATCGGTTCGTATATATCGAGAGAAACCACTACATACAGAGAAAGTTGGAGTTTGGGCAGCGATTAGTGGGAGAAGATTAGTTGGACTGATATTCTTTGAAGGTAAAATTTTATTTTTATTATTAATAATAAAAATTCAATAACCGTGCATTCATTTTAGGTACGATAACTGCAAACCGTTATCGTACAGAAATGTTATTGCCTTTTATAAATGAATTAATAAATGATGATGAACTGCAAAGTGGATATTTTCATCAAGACGGAGCAACTCCTCATTGCACAGTGGATAATTGACCATTTTGGAGGAATATTTTGAGGACCGATTAATAAGTCGAAATGCACGGATTCCCTGGCCGCCCCATTCGTGCGATTTAACACCAAGCGATTTTTTCTTGTGGCCATTTCTGAAAAATTGTATTAAGGGGAATCTCCATACCCACGGTTTCGAATGAAAAGTAATACCGGCACATCTCGGACACTATGGGTCATATTAAAAAAAGAAAAATTGCAATGAATTCAGAAAATTCAGGAGCTTACCGATAGTTTAGTACTTTTTGTAATTTGTTAAATTTCAAAAATACCTAAATAATTACCTATATTTTTGGGCGATAAAGGAGCCGCGCTACGTGATTTATATGACAGGCTCGCTCCGTTCGTATGAGTCAAGTGCCCTTGCCCTCTCGGCTTTCATAAACAAACACAGCTAGATAATTCAGTAAATGTATTTCAAATAGTTCCGAGCAGTTCTATTCTATAACATTATTTTCATTTCAGTTGACAGAGAGGTATTTGTGCGAAAACACTTTCGGGCGAAATAAATTGTGTAAAAATTCCACAAATAATTCCATCGAACTCTTCAGAACAATTTGGAACACATTAGAAATATGGAGCACCGCTTCCGTGAAGTCTTTTTTGCAATTTGATTTCAAAAGTACCTAAATAATGAAGCATATTTCTGGGTGATACAGGAGCCGCGCTACGTGATTTATGTGACTGGCTCAGTCTATTCGTGTGAGTCAGGTGCCCTTGCCCTCTCTGCTTTTATAAACAACAGTTAGATAATTTAGTAATGTAATCGTATTATTTATATTATAGCCCAGTGAAATTATACCATAAAAAGGTGATCGAGTGAAATAAATCCCGGAAATTTGATATTTTTCGGCAAAGTTGTTCGTTGGTGTCTGCTGTAGTACAACATACTAAAAGTTCCGGAAATACCGATTGACAGCATCTAAATTTGGCACAATCTGCAAAAGGCGACTAAAAACAAAATGTGCTCCTCTAGTATCAAATATACTTTATAAGGAGCCATTTTCAAATGAAGCCACGGTCTACGGATAAATAAATGAAAAAATGGTGATGTGGCCATCATGTTACTTTCTCCGACTTGATGGTATCATAGCCATTTATATTTACGTTTTCATGGATTATTTTTAATTGAAATCATATTTTAAATCTATATCGAGCGTTGTGTAAACTCGGATGAAACTGACGTTTAAAACTTCAAAATTATGAAAGACGGAAAAATTATACTTCAAATTAAAAAACTCAGTTTGCTCAAAAACTAAAAAAAAACTTATTCTTTATAAGTTGTTCATTTTAGCATTCTCTAAAATTATTATTAACATAAATTTGCTGTAACTATTATCGTTTTATAATTATAAACCAAAAATAAAAAATAAATAATTTTTTTTTCTCGAATAAAAATGATTTTATGAAAAATGTTTTCAAGGAAAAGATGTTAATTTCTTTGTTGTCTTCAATGTTTGTTTAATTGTTTTTGTGATATTTTTAATATTCAAGAAAATATTGGCAAAAAACAAAAAAACAGTTAAGGTAAACACCCACTTCCGGTGTACGAAATTTTACCAAAAGCTTTTCAGTTCTTCAGATTATCAAATAAGACGTATGTTCAAAGTTTCATATCAATTGTTTAATTATTTTTTGAGATACAGCGCGCACAGCAGACACACATACACACACATAGACACAAAAAAAATACAGAAATTGTTGGGGCCCCAAAACGGATATTTCCGTAAAAAAAATCATGTCACAATACTTCCTCATACTTCGTAACGGAGAAAGTAAAAAATGCCTTACGAAAGTACGAAGACATGATAAAAACTTCGGTGACACCGTGCGGCTTTTTTGTGGATGAGACGTATGGTTTTTTTGGTAGCATCTCCAGATGGGTTGATAGAAAATGGTCGCGGAATTATCGAGGTGAAGTGCCCAAAATCGATAGAAAAAATAACAACAGCAAAAGCAGCAATCGAAAAAAAAATTTCTTTTTGGATACGGATTTGAAATTAAAACGTAATCACAATTATTACTGTCAAATGCAGGGCCAGATGCATATTGCAAAAGTCGACTTTTTCTCATTTTGTCATATGGATGAAACAAGACCTGTCGATTGAGAGAGTTACCAGAGACGACGACAATTTTTGGGAAACAAAATGATTGAAAAATTAATATATTTTTATAAAAATATTTTATTAAAAGAAATCATTGATCCACGGACATGTAGTAATATGCCTATCAGGGAGCACTAAAAAACCTACGACAGAAGTCGCCTCCAAGGAAGCAACTACACCAAGATCGCCGATCCAACCGAAGCTGCTGATCCGCTGATGTGAAGTCACCGTCCGGTAATTTATCCGAGTTCTTGCCGTGCATACCGGTGCTTGCCCTTCCGAACTTTGTCTGAACTATAGTGACGCATCTGTGATTTCTTTTGTGACTCTTCCGTATTTATTTTTCTTGTGACCTTTTTAGTGTAAATGTTTTCCGATTGAACATGTTATTATGCCATTTGTGTCCAGCATATTGAACTTTGTGTAAATAACAGCGAAAAGGATTTCGCGCCAATCTGACTTTATCTGCCTCTCAACCCTCTCTCCTTTTGCGCATTGATAACATAAATATCGAATTCCATTGCATTGTACTAAATGAACACGCCTTTTTTAGCATTTTCAAAATTCAGTCACGAAATGAAAATATTGGCACACGTAACATTGACGTTTACTGAAACGGTAAGTTTTTTTATGACTCAAATAATGCAACAAACCCACTATTATTATTGTAAAGGTTAAAAATGAGATATGAACATCATGTTATTTTCTGATAAATATTTTCAAACAAAAGATTTCTTTTATTGTCTTTCATATTTGTTTACATGTTTTTGTAATATTTTGCATATTCACAAAAAAAAACAAAAAAAAGAAAGGTTAGGTAAACACCCACTTCCGGTGTACGAATTTTTACCAAAAGTTTGTAATTGTCAAGTAAAGCACGTGTTCGATGTTGCTTGTTGTTGTAATTTTTGAAATAATTTCACGATCACAATACTTTCCTGTACCTCGTAACGGAGAAAATACAAATTATAATTTTGTCGGAAATAAAATTTCGCCACGAAAATATTTCTTGAAAGTCGATCAGATCAGTATGTGTTCCCGACTGTCGGCTCAGAAACTCGAGTATCGAATTTCTTGTTATGTTTGTTTGTATTATGTAGATAATTTCGAGTCCACGTGGACTGGAAAGATGCATGTCGCGGCGTCAATCGCCAATCGGAGACGACGGAGTGCGATAAATTACAAGTTGAAAAATTACAACGACGTTTCATTTATCTATCCTCTTTCTTTGCACATAAAAATGTATTCGGATCGTTTCACGTTTGTGTTTATTTGACTAAGGCAAGAAGTATGTTAACGCCCGTTTCACGTTGAATACAAACCCAAGCGGGAGTTTAGCCTACACTTTGTTTCATTATTTTCTTATAAATACCAATTTTTAGGAAAAAAATCTTAAACTACCGGGAATTTCCTGACTGCACTAAACACGTTTCCGTTTTTTGTTTTCCTCTAGAAACCACAGTTGTCGAGAAAAAACTGTAAAACTTTTACATTATAAGTCCCATATAAAGCGGTGCCATCTACTGAGCCAGAAACACACCAAAGAGGTCTACCGATTCCCCTTAATGGACAACCAATACACAATCTAGAAAACATGCGGCAACGAATTCGAAATAAATTTATAGAAATTAACAATAATCCAGTGTTGTTACGGAGCATAATGGAGGGTGTGCGACGAAGAGTTCAGGCTTGTGTTCAAGAAGAAGGAAGGCACATATAACATTTAATATAATTTTATAGTGAAAAATTTAACGTAAGTATCTATAAATTGACTACAGTTTAATGTTTAATTTTGAGAAGTAACATAACCTCAATATATGTTACCAACTTAAATTTTTTAAATTAAAAAATCATGGCACACTTGAGGTTTTTTTTAATGAACATACTTTAGATTAATGGCATCACAATGTTTTATATTCTCTCAAACCACCACCCACAAAATGTTTACTAAAATTAGTAAATAATTTCAAAAAAATAAGTCAGCTGAAGAACGATTATTAAACGTGTTAAACGTGTCGTCGTGGAAACTTAATTGTTTATAAATAAAATAGAAACAACCTTACTTGTTGCAGAAAGTATTAAATAAATTCAAAAAAACGAAATATAGCCTGAATATATAAATATTCAACCTGTTCATAACTAACTGTATAGTCTTAGTAAGACTTAATTTTGCTTGCAGAGTTATGAACAGGTTGAATATTTATATATTCAGGCTATATTTCGTTTTTTTGAATTTATTTCATTGTTTATATCCATATAAATAATTGATTCTACTATACGTTCGCATTGACATGATCACGTTGTCTTTTAGTACAAGTAATTAAGGCAACCTTTTCTCAGTGCTCGTTTGTAACCGGATACAGTTTGTGTGTGGGACGCGAAACAGGGACGCACGGGTTGAATCGAATTACGGCGTGCGAAGAGTGCTTGCTGTAATCACCTCGCGTCGCTCTCGGGGAAGAGCCGTTAGGATCGGGAGGGGGCGCAAACACGGGACCCTCCGCCTCGGGGTTCCTGTCTCTCATCGACAATGTCTACGGACCGCGGGTGGATCGAGAGCTTCGGCCCTTTGAACCTCCACTACACCGGGTTCACGAATATTTGCTTGCACGAGGGCTTTCCGGATTCGAAACACCTCTCCCGACCCAATTTTCCTGTTCCCCGACCGCCGAACAATCTAACTATGTGCGTGTGTGTGTCTATGTTTGCACAATCGCGCGTGCATGTTTGGCTGGTAAATATGCATCTGTTAAGATTTGCATAGATGTGATTGGCCGACTGAATACATTATTTAAAACTGTTAACCCACGTGCTCTGGCGCACTCAGACTTTAATTTTATGGGGGGAACATCAAATAGTTTTGGGAAAATTCCTTAGATGAATATCTGTTTATGTAAAAATGTTAAGTTGGTTTTTGTACGCTTCAAAAACTCGAAAACGGTTAGTCGGATTGACTTCAAATTGCGGGTGTTTGTTCGGTGACTCACCGGGAAGGTTATAGGCTATATCCACGGGTATGAAGCCGAGATACGAATATCGGCAACACGAAAGTATGTGGGCCACCCCAGGACAGTGGGACGAGGGGGGATTTCAAATTTGCCGCTTTTGTAAAGATGGTTCCCTCGATGTTGCCAGATTTATCAAAGATCTTATTATGGGGATTACCGTTTTTAATAATCTTAAAATTTCACTACAAAGTAATAATTTTAACAATTTTAAACATAACTAGACTCATTATCGCTTATATTTGTCATAATAACTCGTGAAAGTATAATATTTCTGTTTATTAAATATAATCATGTGCATTGTATATTTTATACTTCGATGTATATGCGGCAACGCTTAATGAGTCACCATTTTTATTAACTAACCTCAATAGTGCTGTGAGTGCTAGTAATTCATGTTTAAAGGTAAGTTAGTAGTATTCTGTCTTATAAATTCGTCAATTGTATTTATTAGTAATGGAAACATCAAATGGCCGTATTTAATATTCTTGTAAATATCCAGAATGTCAAAATTCTTTCTTTTCCGATATAACTAATGTCGACTACAAAAATAAACATTTCTATAGATTTCCCAAAAATGAAGAATATCTTAAAACATGGAAAACCCTTTGTGATATTGAACAGTCTTCATTGTTTAAATTTTCATTCATGTGAAGATCATTTTATTCATAAACATTTTGTTAACCATTTCCGCAAAAAATTGAATTGCAATGCTGTTCCGACACCAAGAAGTAAGACAATATAACTACACTAATTTACTTTTTAACTATTTTAATGTCATGAATCCTGGATACGATCAGAAAAGAAATATCCTAAGAAGAACGAAGAGACCTGATGGAACATTGCACCTGGACAAGACCCTAATACCCGATTGTTGTGATATTTTTATATTTGATAATTTTGTTAATAATAATGTAGTATATAATTATTCTGTTAAATAAATTTTTTCCATGTAGACCTATTTTTATTTTTATTTTGTGAAATCCAATCTTTTTTCTTTTACCAAAACCAGTAACTTCTTCATTTATGTACTATCTAAAAGTATAATCAATTATGTGCTCAAAAAACATAATTGATTATATTTTTAGTGTTATTAAATTGAAATATATCGTGTAGACGAGTATAACATTTTCAAATTTTGGCGAAAATCGTAGTAAGTTGCCACTCCGACACCAGGCGGCGCCAAAAATCGTGTTTCCGAAATTTAACATGCAGGTTTCATTTCTAAAGGTATGTGTTCTGTGGCTATATCCGCTGCGCTGCGTCGTCGTTCGTCACCAGTTACCTTGCTTAATCTTAATAAGTTGCGCACAGATGACGGCGCAATGCAGCGAAGCCGTCGTCCATCACCAGTTAATTTTGCTTAATTTTAATGAGCAGCACACGGATGACGACGCAGCGTAGTGGAGCCATCGTTCATCACCAGTAACATTGCTCAAAAATATTGTATACCCTCACGTATTGCAAAATTAAACTTACATAAAACGTATGCTTTGTTTTATTCCTCATTTCTCATCCATGCAACCACAGTTATTTTATGCAACCATCCGTTATTTTTCAATTTTTTGGGATTAATATTACAATTCCCGTGCGAAGCCGGGACCGAGCGCTAGTAAAACAAATACTTGATGAATCAAATCCAGAGGATGGAAGAGTGTACATGGAAGACACTGTTGAAATGCAAATTTTGTTTATAAAAATAACTGTTTGTGAGCCGTGGTGGGTGAGCTCTATTCAGGTGCGAATCCACGGGAGGAGAAAAATTCCCCCGCCAAATGGTCAGACGCCGGAAAAAAATTGGGTTCAAAATTTTTGTGCACAATAGATATAATTAAATGTTTTGTACTTCCTAGCAGGGGCGGCTCGTTATGTAGAGACAAGGAGCCATGGCACTACCTGTAGACTCAAGCTCGGCAAGAACTTTGAACTAATTTTTAAAACACATTTCGTTAGGATATTTCGGCTACCGCGGGGTGGGGCACAGCTCGAGGGGTGCTGGAGAGGTCGCGCTCTGAACATGCATTTTGTGCTGAACAAATTCTGGCACATCCCGGGCGCGCGGCGATGGCACGCACTTATTAAACATTCATATTTTGCGGCGACATATGACATACATGAGTAGACAATTTTCTAATAGAGCTGGATATTTTTTACCTTCTCCGTTACGAAGTAGGAGAAATTATTGTGGTCGTAAATTTTTTCAAATTTTTTTTTTACGGAAATATCCGTTTTGGGGTTCCTAGATGGGAGTCGCGGTATCCCAAAAACTAATAGAGCAATGAATATGAAACTTTGAACATAGGTCTTATTTGATAATCCAAAGAACTGAAAATATTTTGGTAAAATTTCGTACACCGGAAGTGGGTGTTTACCTTAACTGTTTTTTGTTCTTTCCAATATTTTTCCAACATTTAAATAAATATTGAAGACAACAATTAAATGAACATCTTTTTTTGTTTGAAAATATTTTTCATAAAATCATTTTTATTCGAGAAAAAAAGTTATTAATTTTTTCTTCATTTTTGGTTTATAATTATGAAACGATAATAGTTACAGATGATAATTGTAGAGAATGCCAAAATGAACAGCTTATAAACAATAAGTTTTTTTTCGAAATCTCTTTGGTTGTTGAGTTGACTGGCTATTAGATTTTGAAGAATTTTTTTTTTATTTTCATGTTTCATATTTTTGACGTTAAAAACGTTAGTTTCAACCGGTTCTACAAAACGCTCGATGTACATTTAAAATACGATTTAAATTTAAAATAAACCATGCAAGTGCAAATATAATAACTATGGTACCATAAATTACTCTAAATTCTCCACATTTTGTGCTTGAATTATTTATTTATTTATAATTTACTGTTGTGTTATTATTATTGTAGAACTATTTTATTTTAATTGTTTTTAATTTTATTTTATTGTTTCGTTCTGTATTTATTTTACAAATTTGTATAGTACTAGTGCATTTATATTTCAATGTTTAATTATGCAAATTGAATTTATTCTGTAACATAAATATAATGTTTCCATTATAGGATTATTAATTATATTATAATTTTCATATTAGAATCATCAAAATCGGACAACGCAGTTGTGCAATTTTAAGGATCAAAATTGCGATTTTAAAAAAGTGCAATTTTTGCACTTTGTGTTAATTTAACGGGAAAATTTTATAATCCTAGAATTACAGTAAATTTTCCACATTTTGACTATTGAGTTATCAAACAGGAGGTCACGTTTGCCTGTTCTGTAATAAAAAAAAAATCAAAATATATAACTCCGAGAACATGACATTTAATGTTATAAAAACTTTTCTTTGACAACTTTTGAATTAAATTCAATACAACGAAATAAATTCAATTTATTTAATGCTTTCTGCAACAAATAAGGTTGTTTCTAATTTATTTAACTTTTGAATTGTACTAAATTTAGTACATTTTGTCATTAGAATCATCAGCATCGGCAGTTTAAAAAATCAAAATCGCGATTTTAGAATATTGAATGTACAAAAAAGTGCAATTTTTGCGTTTTGTGTTAATCTAACGAGACAAAATCGTAATCTTTTTCAAAATTACACTAAATTTGCCATATGTTGTCATTTGAATCATCAAAATTAGAGAACGCTTTTTAGAATTTAAAAAATCAAAATAACAATTTGAAATCTACGAACATTGAAAACATAAAATTTTGAAGTTTTCCGTTCAGTTAACGAAAATCTTTTTAATAAGTTTTTAAATTCATTCAATTTACTACATTTTGATATTGGAATGATCAAATCATAGATCACGTTTGCCAGTTCTGCAATAAAAAAAATCAAAATTATAATTTAAAAACTTCGAAAACGTGAAATCTTAACGTTTTGCGTTGATTTTACAAAAATGTCTGTTGGACAACTTTTAAATTGCACATTTTCTTACATTTTGTTGTTCGAATTATTAAAATCGGATAACGTGTTCGGCAGTTAAAAAAAACAAAATCGCGATTTAAAAATATACAAATTTAAAAAAAATACAATTTTACGAGAACATTCTATAATTTGTTTTCAAATTACACTAAATTCGCCATATTTTGACATTTCAATCATCTAAATCAGACGCAATTGACTGCAATTTAAAAAATCAAAATCGATATTTAAAATTTTCGAACTTGAAAACGTGAAATTTTATTGATTTTACGAAAATTTTTCTTAACCAAGTTTTAAATTGTACTACATATGGCACATTTTGTCGTTGGAGTCATCAAAATCGGACACCGTGTTCGGCAGTTATGCAATTTTAAAAATCAAAATCGCGATTCTAGAATGTTCAAACTTTAAAAAAGCACAAATTTTGCATTTTGATTTAATTTTAAAGGAATGTTTTATAATTCGATTTAAAATTGCAGTAAACACGCCACATTTTGACTTTTGAATCATCAAAATCAGACGGGTTTGTTTGGTCTGCAATTTAAAAAAATCAAAATCCCATTTTAAAATCTTCAAACTTTGAAAACGTAAAAAAAAAACGAGTCAACAACATCGGACAACGCGTTCTGCAGTTATGCAGTTTAAAAAAATCAAAATCGTGATTTTAAAATGTTCATATTTGAAAAAAAGTGCATTTTTTGCTTTTTGTGTTAATTTTACGAGAACATTTTATAATCCGTTTTAAAATTACTCTAAATTAATTTGTTATTTTATTGCGAATTATTTTTTTATGGCGACAGTATCCTGATCAATTTTATCATCAATTGAGCCAGAGGGTTCAGGAAGATTATAAACCATAACGTTGTGAGACCTCTGCTGACGTTCTTCAAACTTCACAACAATAATAGCTTGCGAGATAACAGACTGTTGATCAACACGAGGTGCATTCTCAATTTTGACGAGCCTCTCTTTAATATTATAAATAATATAAACAAGGGTTCAATAGATATAAAATAACTGACGTACGAAAAAATTAAATGTTTTTTTTTATAATTCTGCTTTTGTATTCCTTGTTGATATACATTATGTCAAAAAAGTGCCGGGAATTTATCATGTACAAGACCCCCTTAAAGGTATTGTCAAAATTATTTTTGTCGCTAATTTGGCAGAAATGTCCTCTATGCTGACGCGGAGTTTGACCGCTATTTGTCATGTAGTTTGTTCACAGTGCTCGATTTTGTCAGTTCTCTCGAGTACGTTTTGCGATTTTTATAATGGATAAAAATATTAAACAAAGAATTTGTCTCAAATTTTGCATTGCAAATGGAATTTCGTGTATCGAATCGCTGAATATGCTACAAAAGACTTACGGTGAATCTACTTTATCAAAAACACGTGCATATGAGTGGTACGTGCATTCAAAAGCGGTCGTGATGTGGTGGAAGATTTGCCTCGTTCTGGTCGGCCATCAACGTCTTCAAATGACGTTAATATTGATAAAGTGCAGAAAGTGGTGATTTAAAATCGCCATTTAAGTTTAAGAGGGATAGCCGCCGAACTTTCTGTGTCTCACGAATCAATTCGGACTATTTTAAGCGCTTGTTTGGGCATGAAACGCGTTGCCGCTCGGCTAGTTCCGAAAGACCTGAATTGTCAATCAAAAAGTCAATCGCGTAAAGATCACTGAAGACATGCTAGAACGAGTCAATTCCGACCCCACATTCATAAAACGCATTGTAAGTGGTGATGAGACTTGAGTTTACGAGTTTAACATGCAAACCAGTCAACAAGCTTTGGAATGGCGTCTTTCAACTGAGCCGAAACCGAAAAAACCACGTCAAAGTCAAGGTAATGTTGACTGTTTTCTTTGACCATCGCGGTGTCGTGCACTCGGTATTCTTGCCAGAAGGTCAGTTCGTAAATAAGGAATATTACCTGATCGTTATGCGGCGTTTGAGGGAGCAAATTCGTCGAAAAAGGCCATATTTGTGGAAAGAAAACTCATGGATTTTGCACCATTATAACGCACTATGTCACAAGGCTATCAATATAAACGAATTTCTGGCCAAAAACTCGACAAATACGGCCGATAGGGCCAATAGTACATGAAATATTTTTGTGCAAATTAATTGGATTAATATAATCATTTATTTAAAGAATAAAATATACGATATGTAAGAGTGTACATACATATAGGCATGGGAGACACTATTAACATACAAATAAATATTTTAATTGTAAAAATAATTATAAATAATTATATTTCTTCTAGGTTTTGGGGCAGTGACCCCACCGAGTGAGCTACTGCCTACGTGAAACTAGAGATGACGTAATAATTGATATAACATTTAGAAAAATTAATTGTTTAGATATTAATGTATTGGTAGTTCATATTATTAAGGATAATAATATGAAATAAATATTATTATTATAATTAGATTCTGAATGTTTGAAATTCTCGACTGGTTTCGCGTTATTATGATATTCTCAAGAGAATTATATAAAAAAAACACAGTGAATACTCAATTCAGTTTAATTATAATTGATTACCACGTAGTAACGGTCATTCTATTCAATAGTTGATATACTTTTGCTCGGACCTAAATAGCGAAAGTCAACCACTCTAAATTTTTCTATATACAAATTTTTATTCACAGTTATTGTGAAAGACAACCAGCTTGACCTAATTTCTAGTAAACGTTAGATTGCGATCAAAATTATCAACATTGCTGTTCAACATCAATGTTTCATAGAAATTAAATATGAATTCTTAAGTATATGCACATTTATAAACCTAATAATAATAAATTTATTTCCCAACAAAATACAAATTTTAGTTACAGGGAAAAATTATCTGAAACTATATAAATAAACGTGCTATTTATAAAATAATATAATATATATACAAAACATAAAAGAAAAATAATTATTACTGTACATATAATATTAAAAAAAATGCCCATATGTAACACTATATACATGTCAAACATACAATTATTGATAATTTAACGATAACTTACAGAAGTTCACTAATTAACGGGTATGAAGTTAGCAATAGATTTCAGCAATGTATTTTAAAATTCATTTTTTTGCTATAAAAATGTACATTTTCCAAAAACCTTCTATAAGTAGGGTGAGGTTACTACTAAAGAATACACATAAACCTCCCCAAACCCAAAATTTCAACCCCCTACAATTTTTCACACTAAAGTCTATTGGTTAAATACAGAGAGCTATGGAATTTAAAGAATGTAAATAGTATGCGCCTTTAAAATGGTGAGCGCAGCGATGAAATAGAAAATATTTTTTTTTTTGGCATATTATTTTTAATGGACCGCTCTGTTCACGGGTATAAGCTGTGGACCAATATATTTTTTGTGATAGTTCGTTCATATCTCGCTGAACACATGGCCCGACCGCTGTACCACTCAACCAAAAGTTATCGCTCTGCTTTACCATGAACGTAGACGTCTTTTGAAACGGGAATTATAAAGTTTGTCGTTTATGCCCATTATTTACAAATAATTTAAACCATAAACATATTTAAATATGTTCTAAGTTTAATTATATATTGTGATATTCAAAAAAATACTTAAAGAGATTTTATTAATAATTAAAACGATAATATTACTGAATGTATGCTGCTCCACTGATAATGACCATCGGCACATTCCACGCGCATTCCATAGCTCTTCCTATTTCTCGCATAGGGTATATATAAAAAAAATCTCCTTTTTCGCAAACTTCGATGACCGATAAGAAAATGCTAAAAACATGTAATTATTCTACATCCTTAGACCTACTAATACAAAAAATACAAAAAACCTTCCGGCCCCTAGATCATTAAAAAAAAAAACTTGTCCGCCCCATGCACCGTGAAGAGGTGCGCGGGCACACTTACTGAAGTTTTTTTACGATGTTCGATGTCCGTCTCAAAAAAGTAAAAAATACAAAAACTAATCTAATCTAGATTTACAGGCCTAACAACAGAGGAAATAAAAAAATAGTGCCGGCCCCTTGATCACTTTGAAAACAAAATAAACAATCCGACACACTCTCTGAAAATGTATGCGCCGTCACGTTAACTGAAGTTTTTTGTCACCGAACTTCAGTTAATGTGACGGGGCATACATTTTCGGAGAGTGTGTCGGATTTTTTTTTTTAAGTGATTCAGGGCCCAGCACATTTTTTTTTATTTATCCTGTTAGTAGGCCTGTATGTCTAGATTGTTTGTACATTTTTAACTTTTTATGGCGGTCACCGTTAATGCGACGGCGCACAGTGTTTCAAAACGCGAGATTCTGCCCAGAGGTAGAGGGGGTAAGAAAAATAATAATGAAATCTAGCGGAAATAAAAATAACTACCACATTCTAAAATGTCTAAACCTTCACAATTTACCTTATTTATATTTTTGCAATAACCCCTTGTTCTGCAATTAATTCCTAAAGCTGAACATTTTCTTGTTGGGAGCGGTGCTCGAAAAATGTACATTAGAATTTATTTAGTTTCGCGAGAGCATTAGTGCGTAGGTAGTTAGGTTTGCGCTGTGTTTTCAAATGTCACTACAATTTTATATTTCTGTTATTTGTGTATTATTTAAATTTCAACCCTTAAATAGCAATGTAGTTGCATATTTATTTAAGAAAATATGTTTCTGTAATATAAACCGGTAATATCTGTTAGTTATCTGCATATGAAGTTTTTTTGCGGATAATATAATTTATGCAGTTAATAGTTGTTTTCTAAAATATGCTTATAAATCAAGTCAAATTTGCCCTGTCGCAATTAACACCAGAGGGTAGACATCTGGTTATCTTCAGTGGTGCAAGTGGTCGCAATAAAATCGTCATGTGTCACTTGACTGACATATTCCTTACAACTTTTTTTTCTACCCAATGATGATTTCCAATACTAGCAAAAATGTTTTTATGAAGCCAAACTTTAGTTTTCCGCGGACGTTTAGAGCGTTTACATTAAATTTCATTTTAAACATGTTGTACATCAAATGTACGCTCAATAATAATAACTAACCAACCGATAAAATTGATATTAATTTAGATTAAACTAACAAGTAAATTATTTGTTGATATTATTTACAAAAATTATAAATATAATAACTATATGGTTATTTAAGAGTTATTTAAAATTGTGAATAAATATTACAGTGACATAAAAATGTTATGCGTTCGAAATGGTGCGGTTAAATTTCAACTGACTCGCGGAACTAAATAAATTTTAAAACTGTTAGTTGGTTCGATATGAATGGGTAGAGAAAACCTTAGGCTATTTTTTATGGTATTATTTAATTGTTACGTTTTAATATACTTAAAGCGAGTCTTGTAAAATTTAAAAATAAAAATGTATTATTTTCAACTACTCCTAACTTTTTTCCTAATATGTCTATTACAATGAAATTAACATCAAATAAAACCTAAAACTCAATACAATGTTAATAACAGACATCGAAATGATAGCATTCGATTAATTGGGGAAAAAATAATAAATTGCATTTTTGGCGCCTTGGGCTATTTTTTGCTGGAGTTCGCTAATCGCTATGTTTTAATATACTTAATTTGGGTCTTGTTAAAGTTAAAAATAAAATATGAAAATGTAATTTTTTAAAGCGTTCGTAACTTTTTTTCTAATAAGTCTATTAAAATTAAATCAACACCAAATAAAGCATCAATACAATGTTAATAATGTGTATCAAAATGATAGAACTTGATAAAACGAGAACGAAGTAATCCGTTGTTAAAACAATCTACATTTTTCGCGCACCGCTCACAACAAGAAAATGTTCAACTTTAGGAATTAATTGCAGAACAAGGGGTTATTGCAAAAATATAAATAAGGTAAATTGTGAAGGTTTAGACATTTTAGAATGTGGTAGTTATTTTTATTTCCGCTAGTTTTCACTTTTATTTTTCTTACCCCCTCTACCTCTGGGCAGAATCTCGCGTTTTGACACACTGTGCGGCGCATACATTTTCGGAGAGTGTGTCGGATTGTTTTTTTTTTTTTCAAAGTGATGAAGGGGCCGGCACGTTTTTTTTTTATTTCTCCTATTGTTAGGCCCGTATATCTAGATTGTTTATAAATGTTTAACTTTTTTATGGTGGTCACCGAAATTTGAAAAAAACTTTAGTTAATGTGACGCCGCGTACATTTTCGGAGAGTGTGGCGGATTGTTTATTTTTACTTTCTCCGTTACGAAGTACGAGAAAGTATTGTGATCGTGATTTTTTTCTCAAATTTTTTTTTACGGAAATATCCGTTTTGGGGTCCCTAGATGCCATTTCAACAATTTCTGTAAAAAAAAAATTGTGTCTGTGTGTGCGTGTGTGTGTCTGTGCGCGCTGTATCTCAAAAACTAATACAGCAATTGATATGAAACTTTAAATATACGTCTAATTTGATAATCTATAGAACTGAAAAGCTTTTGGTAAAATTTCGTACACCGGAAGTGGGTGTTTACCTTAACTGTTTTTTGTTTTTTGCCAATATTTTCTTAAATATAAAAAATATCAGAAAAACATTTAAACACACATTGAAGATAACAAAGAAATGAACATTTTTTGCTTGAAAACGTTTTTCATAAAATCATTTTTATTCGAGAAATTTTTTTTAATTTTTTTAATTTTTGGTTTATTATTATGAAACGATAAAAGTTACAGCAAATTTATGTTAATAAGAATTATAGAGAATGCTAAAATGAACAACTTATAAACAATAAGTTTTTTTCGAAATCCCTTTAGTTTTGAGCAAATTGAGTTTTTGAATTTGAAGTATAATTTTTCCATCTTTCATAATTTTGACATTTTAAACGTCAGTTTCATCCGAGTTTACAGAACGCTGGATGTACATTTAAAATATGATTTCAATTAAAAATAATCAATGAAAACGTAAATATAAATGGCTATGATACCATCAAGATAGAGAAAGTAACATGATAGCCACATCACCATTTTTTTTTCATAGTGATCCAGGGGCCGGCACGTTTTTTTTATTTCTCCTGTTCTTAGGCCTGTATATCTAGATTGTTTTTGTATTTTTTACTTTTTCGAGACGGACATCAAACATCGTAAAAAAATTTAGTAAGTGTGCCCGCGCACCTCTTCACGGTGCATGGGGCGGACAAGTTATTATTTTTTTTTAAGTGATCTAGGCGCAGGGAACGTTTTATTTTTATTTTTTGTATTAGTTGGTCTAAGTATGTAGAATAATTACATGTTTTCAGCATTTTATTATCGGTCATCGAAGTTTGCGAAAAAGAAGATTTTTTTTTATATAGTGTGAAATATTGTAGGGGGTTGAAATTTTGGGGTAGGGGAGGTTCATGTGTATTCTTTAGTAGTAACCCCACCCTGCTTATAGAAGGTTTTGGAAAATGTATATTTTTATGGCAAAAAAATAAATTTTAATATCTATCGTTGAAATCTATTGCTAATTTCACTCGCGTCACTAATTATACGTAAAAATTCTTTTGAGCTGTAATTGAATATATCAAGAGAATACTGCACACTAGCATGTAGTCTAAACATTTTACTGAAAGGAGAATTAAAATATAGATTTGAGTTACTCCTATTACCGTGCCGAATCGGCGTGCATTCGGCAGTTTCGGCCTTACTGAGAGGTCGGGGCGTGGACAAAGTGTCGAATGTCTAAACTGCCGATTCGCATTTGGCTCCGACCCCTTGTTTACGAACGATGCGGCGTCACATGGCATCGTTCGGCACTTTGGGCATGGTCGGTAGTACGAAATTCGGAACTTTGGGCAAAATAGCGATTCGGCACTTTGGGCATTCGGCACTTTGTCCCGGCCCCATTTCAGCTGCATATCCTAGGAATATATACAGAGTGGGACAACGCATACGACGCGGTCATTTTCTGGAAGACCATGTAACCGTGTTATTTTTTTTTAATGGATAGATGTAGGATCATTGTATACACAATTTACCAGTTATGCAGGGTGTCCCTTAAAAAAGATCCACATCAAAGTTATGTTTTTTTTAAATGAAACCCTGTAATTTTTGTCATTTTTGAATTATAGGGAACAAACAAGGGTGAGTTACTTCAATATTCCCTATACCTATCGTTTACCGTTTTCGAAATATTTACAGATTTGTTGAAATGCATGGTACAAATAAAATTTTATACAAGGTGTCCAGAAAGGGTATCGGGTATTTGTTTTCGCGCCATATTCGAAACGGGGCGTCTAAAGGGTGCGGGGAGGGGTTCGTGGCGTCCGCCACTTTGTGGAGTTTTAGTCACGATGGAACAGTACTCGGGGACGCATCGCGCATTTTGCGTACGAGCGTATTATCGTAATGGTGATTCAATGGTGACTGCTCAACGTCTCTATCGTGCGGAATATCGTACACGCCACGCGCCAAGTGACGATAGCATTAGGAAATGGATCAGGATGTTCGAGAATACAGGTGCGACAGTTAAAATTCAAAATTCTGGTCGTCCTCGTTCAGTTCGCGATGAAGAAACAGTTGAAGAAGTTGAGGCGTCGGTTCGTCAAAATCCGTCTTTATCCATCCGAAAGCGAAGCCAAGCGTTGAACATCAAAAAATCGTCTTTACATTGGATTTTAAAGAAAGATTTACATCTAAAAGCCTATAAAATTCAGTTGGTTCAAGAATTAAAGGATACGGACTATGCTAATCGACTGAATTTTGCGAACGAAATGCTGCAGCGATTTAACAACTTTAACAACATACTGTTCAGTGACGAAGCAAATTTTCACCAGAATGGTCATGTTAATAGGCAGAATTGTCGGTACTGGGCAGTGGAGAATCCGAGACGAAAGCATGAACGACCCCTGCATAGCCCAAAGGTCGTTGTTTGGGCCGCTATATCTGCTAAAGGCATAATTGGTCCTTATTTTCATGAAGATCAACGAGGCCGAGCAATTAATGTCAATAGTGACCGTTATTGCGATATGTTGCGAAATTTTTTGGTCCCAGAGTTGCAGGAGTTTGCAGGTTTCAACTCAAGAACGTGGTTCCAGCAAGATGGGGCCACTTGCCATACCTCAAATAACTCAATGGAAGTTGTTAACGAATTATTCCCTAATAAAGTCATTTCGCGAAGGGGTAACATCAGCTGGCCTCCCAGAAGCCCCGACCTTAGCCCGCTTGACTATTTTGCATGGGGATACCTTAAAAGTAAGGTTTATCAAAACAATCCGACGAATCTAACCCAGTTAAAGCAAAACATCAGGTCAGAAATGGCAGCAATATCGATAGCAATGTGTCAACGTGTTATCGCCAATCTTCGTTTCCGTTTAGAAGAGTGCCAGCAACGTAACGGTCATCATTTGGATAACATCATCTTTTCCAAATAATTCTCCAATTCATATGCTAATAATAAACAATAAACTTTTTTATTGCATACAAATAATTTTTGTTTCATTGAACTTACAAATACCCGATACCCTTTCTGGACACCTTGTATTTGCCCCAGTGATTGACGTTGAACCATTACAATCATTTCTGTTGTTTGGTTAAAGATTCAAACTACAGCGCAAGCCATAATTTTATATAAAAAATTATACAGGGTGATAAAAAATATGGGGTGCAAAATCCTAACTTATACAGTTGAATAACTTCGTTTTTTCAAATGGCATACCCTATATTTAGCAACGTATTCTCACGTTGAATTAAATTGTCTTTCAGATTGTATTAGGGTTCCCTATACCTAACCTCGTTTTCTAGTATTCGGCGATTTTCATATCAGAAATTATTATTTAGCAGATATTTTAATTTACCCAGCTTTGGCATTGCATTGCGTTTCCCCGCCCTGTATATTAATTAAAAATAATAATTTAGGATCAACAAGATCATTATGAATCATTTGATGGAGCACTTTCAATAGCGAAGTATTTTAAAGGAAGGATAACTGAAAGAACTTTGGATTAGGGAAACGCGGATGATTGGAAATTGGCTTAGGCAGATAGTGCATACAGCGACGACCGATATTTATTATAACTAAATCAGGTTTGAATAAAAATTATAAAAATGGTGATGTGACCATCATGTTACTTTCTCCGACTTGATGGTATCATAGCCATTTATATTTACGTTTTCATTGTTTATTTTCAATTGAAATCATATTTTAAATGTACATCGAGTATTGCGTAAACTCGCATGAAACTGACGTTTAAAACGTCAAAATTATAAAAGATGGAAAAATTATACTTCAAATTCAAAAACTCAAAAGCTAACGAGATTTCGAAAAAAACTTATTCTTTAGAAGTTGTTCATTTTGATATTCTCTACAATTATTATTGACACATTTGCTGTAACTATTATCGTTTCATAATTATAAACCAAAAATTGAAAAAAAATTAATAATTTTTTTTCTCGAATAGCAATGATTTTATGAACAATGTTTTCAAGCAAAAGAAGTTCATTTCTTTGTTGTCTTCAATGTTTGTTTAAATGGTTTTGTGATATTTTTCATATTTAAGAAAATATTGGCAAAAAACAAAAAACAGTTAAGGTAAACATCCACTTCCGGTGTACGAAATTTTACCAAAAGCTTTTCAGTTCTTCAGATTATCAAATAAGACGTATGTTGAAAGTTTCATATCAATTGCTGTATTAGTTTTTGAGATACAGCGCACACAGACAGACACACACACACACAATTTTTGTTTTCCAGAAATTGTTGAAATAGCATCTAGGGACCCCAAAACGGATATTTCCGTGAAAAAAAATTTTGAAAAAAAAATCACGATCACAATACTTTCTCGTACTTCGTAACGGAGAAAGTAAAAACACTAGCCAACCATGTACCCCGTTTTTTCGTAAAATCCCGAATGGGATTCGAACACGCATCGACTAGGCCCTCCATCTACAAGACCACCGCGGCTCTAACTTTGTTTTACAGAATATTTACTGTATTATTAAAACAAACCTTTCCTACTCACAGTCACCACACGCGAATTGTTATTCTATTTGTTATCAAAATGCGATTGAACATTTAATCACGAAGTATGGCGCGGTGACCTAGAAAGGGTCAAAGTCGATCTGAATTAATACATCATGAATACTTGGTAAAGAGCACAGTTAACTTTGCAGAATGGGCGGATAGTTCCCTTAGCCTGAAATTATATTACAGTTTCTGCAGTACGTGACGTGATTAAGAGAAGAGCTTACTAATAGGAAAGCTGTTGAAACCGAAGATTATCATCGAGTAAACTGGAATATACAGGGTGTCTATTTAAACACGAGCAATGCTCTATAATTTTTTCACGTGCTTATGGACTATTTTGAATTTGTAAATTTAATTTTAGTTACTGTGTATTGTCCTGAAATAAATTGATTATTATTATTACTATTATTAAGTATGGACCTAGAAAAGACATAAAAATTCTCAAACTAATAAAAATTATTTTGCCTATTTCTCAAAAATTGGACGAATAAGAAATATTTTGTTTAGTACTGTTAAATAGCAATTTTCAAGAGCTTTCCAATTAGGTATCACAAAGGGGGTATTGCCGTTAAAAAAATGAGTTGGGTGGCTACAGCCCCAGGGGTTGTTTAGTGAAGGTCATTTTTGTGGTCATACTGATTCTCCCCACATACCCTAGAAACGGTTTTAAGAATTTTTTTTAGTTCCATGCTTACAGCACGGCAAACATAACTTGCCGTTGCGCAGTGGCAAAATTGTGGGCGGAACCTTCGAAGGGCGCTCTCGATAGATTTCGTGAAGAGTTCGCGCGCCTGGTACATTCAATTATGTGGAGGAGAGCGCACGATAGAGTTGTAAATGAATAGCGCCCGCGAAGAATATGTGCTTGCTTATTACAGAGACTGTACTCGGCCGGCTATAGAGAGAGAGCTTTCGCTTGCTATCTGCGCGTCTGGCCAACTTATATTTGTCGTCCTGTAAAGAGCATTGCTCGTTTTTAAATAGACACCCTATATGTATTGTTGTGATAGTCTACAACTTGCAATGTTATAGATTTATAATGTCAAAATTAATTTGTTTTCTATTTATTCATTTAAAAAAATAGGGATGTATATTTGCCGCATTCGTTACTAACTATAATTTCAATCAATATTAAGCCCTTTAAAGACCACGGATACTAAACCGCTTGATCTCCCAAATTCTACAAACAAAAGGAATGATACATCAGTATTCAATTTTGACAGTGTAAATCAAAACATTTTCCACTTTCCGCGATCATACTCCCTGTCAACACAAGCGTTACCATCATTGATTCATCGTCAAAAAGGGATTAACACTCGCATTACACGCGTAATTTTTATAATGCCCTCTCCAAACATCGCTGGGGATGACTTTAAACCGTGAAACTAATGTAGCGTGACGGTGAGCGATATCAAAAATGTTTCGCATTTCACGCGCCATTTGTCCTCCTGTCCATTTCCCGCAGTCATCTTCCAGTCGGCTGCGGAGATAAACAAGCCGCGCATTAATAGAGACATCAAGCACTGAGACGACCCTCTCGTCCAATAACAATAAACCCAAAAGGCATAACCTTAAAAATTAATAACGCGCGGCATAACACTAAAACCGGATAAAGTATCACTCACCCGTCGAGGGTAGTTACTATAAATGTTTTATTAAATAACGTTCATGATTACATTAAAAGCGAAAAGTATACAGTGGGCGTGGACTAAAACTCCGCCTACTAATCTATATCGCATCATATATCAGTAGCATTAAGCAGTGGCGGCTCGTGAATCATATTGATGGTAGAGCCACATATACAATATGCCCCCTCCTCCTCTTTTTTTGAAGAACGATTTATCTTCCTAGACCAAAGTAACTGGCGAAAAAGTGTTTTAAGAATTCATTAAAAATTCTTGCTTAGCTTGAATCTACAGGTAGTGTTATGGCTCTATATAACGAGCCGCCCCTGCATTCGACAGCAAAATATACTACTTTTGAAAAATACAATTTTTGACAATTCAAAAATGTTGAATAAAACTATTTTTATTAGCTGATAAATACTGTTTTTGACAGCTGAAACATATCAGTGCTGACACACGAAAAATAATTTTTTTGACAAAAAAAAACTATTTTTGACTGAAATGCTAATTTTCAACAGCCGAGGAATACCATTTTTGTCAACTGAAACACACCATTCCTGACACACGAAAAATACTCTTTTTGACAAAAAATACTATTTTTGACAGTAAAAGATACTACTTTTGACAGCGAAATATACTACTTTTGACAGCTGAAAAATACAATTTTTGGCAATTCAAAAATGTAAAAAAACCATTTTTACTAGCTGAAAAATACTGTTTTTATCAGCTGAAATATAGCATATTTGGTAGCTGAAGAATACCATTTTATACAACTTTAAAATACAACTCGAGGAAGCTGAAAAAACTATTTTCAACAGCTGGGGATAACCATTCTTGACAGCCGAAAAATACCATTTCCGACAGCTAAAAGATACAATTTTTGAAAACACAAAAATCAATTTTTGAAAACAAAATATACAGGTTTTGACAGCTGAAACATGATATTTTTGAGAGTTAAAAAATCACAAAAAATGCTGAAAAATATCATTTTTGACAGCTGAAACATTACATTTTTGACAACTGAATAATATAATTCTTATTAGCTGAAAAATACCGTTCTTGATAACAGCAACACACTATTATTGATAACTGTATCATACCATTATTGTCAGATAAAAAATACAATTTTTGAAAACAAAAAATACAATTTTTGAAAGCTGAAAAATGCCATTTTTGACAATTAAAAAATATCGAAAAATGCTGCTTTTCATAGCTGAAAAATAGCATTTTTATAGGTGGGAAATAGCCCATTGTTGACAGCTGGAAAATATAATTTTTGACAGCTGAAAAATATCATTTTTGACAGTAGAATAATATACTTCTTAACAGCTGAAAAATACTATTTTTAACAACTGAAACATACCATTCTTGATAACTACAACAAACCATTATTGACAACTGTAACATACCATTATTGTCAGCTAAAAAATACAATTTTTGACAACAAAAAGTACAAGTTTTGAGAGCTGAAAAATGCCATTTTGATAATAATAAAAAAATGACCGAAAATGCTGCAGTTGATAGTTAAAAAATACGATTTTTATAGGTGAGAAATACCCTTTTTTGACAGCTGAAAAATATCATTTTCGACAGTTGAATAAATACATTTCTTAACAGCTGAAAACTGCCATTTTAAACAACTGAAAAATACCATTCTTGGCAACTGCAACGAACATTTATTGACAACTATAACATACCATTATTGTTAGCAAATACAATTTTTGACAGCTGTAAAATTCCAATTGTGACAATTAAAAAATATCAGAAAATGCTGCTTTTAACAGTTGAAAAATACCATTTTTATAGGTAAGAAATACCTTTTTGACAGCTGAAAAGTACATTTTTTGATAACTGAAAAATATAATTCTTGACAACTGCAACAAACTATTATTGACAATTGTAACATTTTTGACAACTGTTACATACCATTATTGTCAGCTAAAAAATACAATTTTTGAGAACAAAAAGTACAAGTTTTTAGAGCTGAAAAATGCCATTTTGCCAAAAAAAAATTGATCAAAAATGCTGCCGTTGATAGCTGAAAAATACGATTTTTATAGGTGAGAAATACTTTTTTTTGCAGCTGAAAAATATCATTTTCGACAGTTGAATAAATACATTTCTTAACAGCTGAAAACTACCATTTTTAACAGCTGAAAAATACCAGTTTTGACAACTGCAACGAACCTTTATTGACAACTGTAACATACCATTATTATTAGCAAATACAATTTTTGACAGCTGTAAAATGCCATTTTGACAATTAAAAAATGTAAAAAAATGCTACTTTTAACAGCTGAAAAATACCATTTTTATAGGTAAGAAATACCTTTTTGACAGCTAAAAAGTACAATTTTTGACAACTGAAAAATATCATTCTTGACAACTGCAACAAATCATTATTGACAACAGTAACATACCATTATTGCCTGCTAAAAAATACAATTAAGTTTTGAGCTGAAAAATGCTATTTTTGACAGTTAAATAAATGTCGAAAAATGCTGCTAAAAAATAACATTTTTATAGATTGGAAATCGCATTTTTGACAACTGAAAAATATCATTTTTGACAGTTGAGTAATACACTTTTTAACAGCTGAAAACTACAATTTTCAATAGCTGAAAACTACAATTTTCAACAGCTGAAAAATACCATTGTTGACAACTGCAACAAACCATTATTGACAACTGTAACATACCATGATTGCCTGCTAAAAAATCCATATTTGACAAAAAGTCAATTTTTGACAGCTGAAAAATGCCATTTTTGACTATTTAAAAAAGTCGCAAAAAGCTGTTTATGATAGCTGAAAAATAACATTTTAATAGGTGAGAAATACATTTTTTGACATAAAAAACCATTTTTGATAACTGAAGAATATCATTTTTGACAGCTGTAAAATGCCATTTTGACAATTAAAAAATGTAAAAAATGCTACTTTTAACAACTGAAAAATGCCATTTTTAACAGCTGAAAAATACGATTTTTGACAATTGCAACAAAACATTATTGATAACTTGTAACAAACCATTATCGTCAGCTAAAAAATACAATTTTTGACAACAAAAATTACAATTTTTGACAGCTGAAAAATGCCATTTTTAATAAATGAAAAATGTTTAAAAGTACTTTTTTGGTAGCTATCATTTTCGACAGTTTAATAATACATTTCGTAACAGCTGACAACTACCATTTTTAACAGCTGAAACATATCATTCTTGACTACTGCAACAAACCATTATTGACAATTGCAACACACCATTACTGTCAGCTAAGAAATACAATTTTAGACAACAAAAGAAAGAAAGAAGAATCTTCCTATACCAAAGTAACTGGCGAAAAAGTGTTTTAAGAATTAATTAGAAATTCTTGCGAGCTTGAAACTACTACAGGTAGTGCCATGGCTCATTGGCTCTATATAGCGAGCCGCCCCTGGCATTAAGTAATGGTTGTAAAATAATTATTTAAAAATCGCCGGCCGTTGGCGCATTCGGTTTCAGCGCTGGAGCAGCGATTGCTGGAGTCAAGCAACGTTGGCCCAGGTCTGAATTTTGATGGGTGATCGGTGCCAATTTATAGCGCTTTAGAGTGAAGTAACCCAGACCCATCTACAGGGCTTAATCAATGGCCACCAGTAAGGCAAATTTCCCCAAAATTACGAGACGAAATTTGATCCAATAAAGATTTATACTCACTCCAACACAGTTTGTAAGAATATGCGAGTGCATTAGGTACCGATTAAAGCGTCTTAAACTAACGCGAAAATTTGATATACAGATCGAGTAAAGAACGTTTGGCACAGGCGGGTTCCATGGGTGCGAGAGCTCTGGAAATAAGAGATACACATTCTTTGAGTGGAAACGGGTACGAAGACGCGTTCTTAGGAGGGATATAGGCGGCTCCTTATTGGCCTGCGCCTGACACTGTTGCCTATCTAATCAAAGTATGATAACAAACAAAAATAATTTTGTCATTCTCTAAAGTGAACTCGTGCAGACTGTGCAGTAAGTATTACTCTTTAATTAATAAATCTGTACACGAGCTAAACATGCCGCGTACGCGTACGCGTCTTCGTACCCGTTTCCACTCAAAGAATGAGTATCTCTTATTTCCAGCGCTCATGGAATTTGCCTGTGCTAATCGTACTTTACTCGATCTGTATATCAATTTTTGACGTACTTTGTATCATAAGTTATATTATATTTACATAGTAAATAAAAAATGTTCTACACATAGACGATGTGAGTATCAAATCTAATGGCATACATAGTAAAAGAACAAATTCAACGAACAAGACTCGTCCCAAATTCGATTCCTTGCATGTTGATACGATTACTCGTCTGCGTCTTGTTTTCGTTTTTCTTTTCTTTTGGCTGGAGCTAATTTCCCAGGGACAGATAACCGAGGAACGGGGGTAATTTTAAAAAGTTCCGGACGGCAAATTGCTCAATTAGATACAGAAAGCGAACATGCACCGCGCATTCCCATCCCCACCCCTGATCTCGTATAAGTTGCGAATTATTCGAGTTTTGGAAATTCTAACGGCAAACTCGGGATTCCGTTAAGTTCCTGGGAAAAATACGTGAGCGCGCGCGCGCGAGTTATGGATAAAATTCACGTCGCAGGCATTTAATTATACTCTTCAAAGTGAAAGGAAGCGGAATTACGTTGCTTGTTGGGAATGTCTTCGCCGAGTCACGAGCGACACGAGATGATGGCTCTTCGAGCCGGGTTATGCCGTTCGATGGGCCAATTTCTGAACGTTAATAAGATGAGCTTAAAGCTGCTTTACTTTTAGTAAATATCATTGCGCTTACATTCCCAACAGTTGGATAAATCCACATCGGACTGATGAGCGCCACCTCTGAAACTTTCCAATGTAGATGTTACAATTTAGACCCCTCCAGAGGAATTTATGGCTTGGGGTCCATTTGTCCGGCCTGACCCGCATCGAAACAGTGGGGAATTGTTGCGGTGACGCCACTTTCGTCCGAAATTATAATAATTATCCCCCAGCCCGCACACACATACACCGACGTAGATAAAGGGAGGAATGCGTTGCGTTAATGTACTATACGTTATCAGTAAACGTTTCTCATTAAGGGCCGCGGCAGTGAAACGTCCGGAAATTTATGTCCCCCTTCGACCCACTGACAGACATTACGGCAGGTCTTTATCGAACCATCCTGCACTTGATAGTCTAGATGGAGGAGATAGGAAAGAATGGGGATGATGCGGGGGAGCTCATCACGTTTATGTCCCCGTGTTAAAATAATCAAAAAATTAATCTTTAATGGATATCCATTACGTACGATAATATGGAAGATTATGTAGGAAGCGTGTATAACCAGGCCAGCACTTCAAATAGATACAATGATAACGATAATTGGTATTTTGATTTATGTAAATGGAATTGGAACTGTATGGTCTGGAATTGTTTTAAAGCTATGTATCACCACCATCAGAAAATGTACACGTTACAGCCCGGCTAGTTTCGAGAGTAACTAACACGAGTCACCGCAAAAGGTGTTTTAGGGCATTTTCTGCAAATGATTGTCAACCACGATTACCAACTTCGATTTGTCGGTGTTAAACGTAATATCATGATATAATATAACAACACACAAATGAAATATTTCTAGGGCTGTGTAAATGTACACCCCGAGAAATATTGAATTTGTGTATTCTTTTGGCACTTACATTATTCTCTATATAAACAAATCGTAAATGAACCAGAAGTGGTAGTTGACAATATTACAAAAACTGCCTTTGCTCTTCCAAACTTCGCCATTTGCCATGGGAGGCCAGGCTGCTCTGGCTCTTGAAGGCATCAGATGTCTTCCGTTTCCTTATTCTGCTCTCTCAGCGTACTTCTGCTTAGAATAGCTGGTGAGAAAGAATACACCTCGTTTGCGTCCAAGATGTACTCGACTAGGGTGTCGATATCAATGTCTTCGCCAATCCCACCCGGTAGCTGCTGCCGTTTCCTTGCCCACTCGGAGCAGCGTAGAAATGTGTGCTCCGGTGTGCCCGATGCATTGCTTCGTTGTAGCGTTACCAATTCTCTTGAGGAAAGACTGGTAGTAGTCGTGCCCTCAGCCCGAGGGCCCTGCACAGTCGTCACCAGTTTTAGATAGCATTCGCTCCTGCTGCCCAGATTGGCATAACATAAAATAAATCTCTGGCCACGCTAGCCAGGAGTAGTAATGTTAGTTGGCACAAACGTGCGGTTTTTGCGGCGTGTGTCTTGAATATTGTGCCATTTCACAAGCCACTTGTGAAATAGCACAATATTTAACGATATTGGCGCCACAAAAACAGCACGTTTGCGCCAACTCACATCACTAGCCAGGAGACGCCACCTATTCTCCTCGGGCCCGCCGATATTCGACATAAGATGTGCATCTGGCGCCTCCGCTTCGGATATGTGTCCAGTGGAGTTTGGATTGGACCCTAGCCAAACATCTTTGGGATCCAAAGCTTTACACCGAGGACATTAGGGTGGTCCAAAAAAAATAAAGTTACAAGTTTGTTTCTCCTCAAGGCGGATCTTGTCCTTTGCATAAAATTAATAAGCCTTCAACTTTGTGAAAATAAAAACAAATATATGAAAAATCATGTTTATTGTTTATATTATATAACGAAATTTGCTTCATATATTGGAACATGTCATCATGTTCAATAGCGTTATAATTATTATTAGATCAATTTTATAGAAACATAACATTTCTGGATCACTTCCTAAACAAGGTGCGTTTGGAAGGGTTAGGGTACGACTTTCTATTTAGCTCCACAGTAGGTACCAGGGGCGGCTCGGCGACCACGGAGCCATGGCACTACCTGTAGACTCAAGCTCAGCAAGAATTTTTAACTGATTCTTAAAAACTTTTTAAATGTTAAACATCACCTGTAACACCGCGTGGAAGTTCCACATTAATTTCAACAGATGATTAAAATTTTGAGAGACTATTTCTGAATAATGTGTTTTTACAAGTTTCCAAAGAAGGCAATCGAAAGTTTAGCACAACAAAAATGGTCGCACTAAAAAGAAAATTTTGATGAACAAAAAGGCGCATTTTTCAAAATACAAGTAGGGATTGCACATTTCTTTTAACAGATGGTTTAAACTTTGACTGACTAATTCTGAATAATGCGTCTTTACAAATTTTCAAAGAAAATCATCGCAAGTTTACCACAACAAAAATGGTTTCACTAAAAGGCAAATTTTCATCATCAAAAAGGCAGGTTTTTCAGAAATTCACATGAGAATTCCACATTTCTTTCGACAGATGGTTGAAATTTTGACCAATTTTGAATAATGTCCCTTTATAAATTTCTTCAAAAAACAATTACAAATTTACCACAACAAAAATGGTTGCACTAGAAAAGCAAATTTTGATAACAAAAAAGCGGATTTTTTAGAAATTCACATGGAAAATCTGCATTTATTGCTACAAACCAAACTAATTCGGAATAATGTGTCTTTACAAATTTACAAAGAAATTAATCACAAGTTTACCACAACAAAAATGGTTGTACTAAAAAGCAAATTTTGATGACCAATAAGGCGCATTATTCAGAAATTTGCATGGGAATTCCACATTTATTGCAACAGATGGTTAAAATTTTGACAGACTAATTTTGAATAATGTATCTTTACAAATTTCCAAACAAAATAATTTTATTCTAAATTTTCGATTTTTTTGTTAAAATGTTCGGATTTTTGGTCCACAATTTTGATTTTAGAATCGAATTTTTGGTCAAAGTTTTTAATTTTTTATCCAATATTTTAGATTTTTTTAACCTAAACGTTTTTATTTTTTGCCGATATTTTCAAGTACAGTTTCTGATTTCTAGCTCTTAATTTTCGATTTTTTATGGGCGATTTTTTTTACTTTTTGGTTACTTTTTGACTACCGTTTTCGAGTTTCTGGTCAGCAACTAATTTTGAGCTAAGGAGTTATTTTAGAAGCTGGAAATTGCAAATTAATTTTGTTTTCCTTGATTTTTCAATTTTTTTGATTTGCATTTTTTTATTTTTAGACCAGAATTTTTTATTTTTTATTTGCCTATATTGTAGATATTTGAACTGTATTTTTCATTTCTTCGTTTACCAAATTTTAGAGTTTTTGCCCGAAATATTCTTTATTTTGGTTAAACTTTTTTTTTTGTTGAAATTTTCGGATTTTTGGTCTTCATTTTTTTAACCGCGAATTTTTGATATTTGCCTAAATTTTCGATTTTTTGTGCTTATATTTTAGTTTTTTACCTTAGTTAAGAGTTAATTCTGCAAGTGATTATTTTTTTAAAGATTTTTCAAAACATTGAGTGCAATTTCCGTTCCCTCCATTGCAGTTTTGAGTCAATTCCTGTTGTTTTCAGTGTTTTTACAAGTAATGAAAAGTACACTCTTCTGCACAGTTGTAGTAATTTCGGAGCTAATTCTACAAGTGATTAATTTTTTACAATTTTTTAGAACATTGAGTGCAAATTTCCTTCCTACAGAGCAAATTTTGATTTTATTCCCTTGTCTTCTGCAGGAGCATGTCGTTGTTTTCTGGAAATTAAAAGTAGACTATTTTTGAATAACTGAAGTTTATTTGAAGCAAAACCTTCAAGTAATATTTTTTTTAAATTTTTTAAATCGTCGAGTGCAAATTTCATTCGCTATAGAGCAAATTTTTAGTTTTTTCCTATGTTTTCTGGGGCTAATCACCCCGAGTGCTGAATAGGGCAATTTTCGTACTTGATTTTCAATCTTCTTGTTTTCATTTTTTATCGTTAAGCCCGAATTTTGATATTTTAGTCTAAATTTTTAATCTTTTAGGCTCATTTTTTTTCTAAATTTCGATTTGTTTGTTAAAATTTTCGATTTTTTGGTCCGCAATTTTGATTTTTAGGATCAAAGTTTTGAATTTTTTATCCTAAATTTTAGATTTTTTTAACCTAAATGAATGATTTTTATACGCGACTTTTTTTATTTTTTTGGCGATATTTTCAAGTTTTTTTGATGGTTTTTGATTTCTTGCCCTTGATTTTAGATTTTTAAACTTGAATTATTATTTTTTATGGGCGGTTTTTATTTACTTTTTGGCAGGGTTCGGACGATATATATCACGATATATATCATGATATATATCGTGATATATATTCAGCCGTAATACAACAAGTGGTATGATTATTACCGATGATATTTTGGAGTTGAAACCGAGCTGCAGATTCAACGAGCGTTAGCGCGAGTTGAATGTGCTGCTTCGGTTTCAACGACTAAATATCATCGGTTATTAATCGTACCACGAGTTATATTTAGTGAGAGAATATAACGAATAACCTTTTATAATCTTGATGACAACTCACATATTGCAATGTTTTAATTCGTCTTGTAGTTTCTTGCAGCACAAAGACTCCGTAAACTGTCGGCACTGCGACTCTTTATTCCTCGCGGTGTTTCTGGCCGTCGTATTTTTCACCATTTCACTGATTTTACTGTTAGAAACTGCATCCCAATAATTTAGTATGTCTATTTTGAGGTTTAAAATTCTGACAGGACCACAATAAAATATCACCGCCACTTTTGTTTTTTATCATCGCGGTGATACACATGCTGCTATGCATTTCCTTGCATCTGATTGGCTCAAAATACATTCTAGTAGGCCATGAGTTGTATTCTCAATGATATATATCATGTATATTTATGAAACACACAATACCAAAAAATTCTCCCGTTTGTCAAATTTTTCCAGTTGCAGCAATATGAATAGTAAGCATGTGCTCATATATAAACTAGAGATGGGCAAAATGACTCTTTTTTGTCGGAAAGAATCGATTTTTGTGACTCACGACTCTTAAAAATGAAAAAGTAAGTGTGAGCAAAAAAAAACAAAAAAAGGTCCTCACTTCTTCAATTTATCACTAAAAACATAGTGAAGAGCAAAAAAGGCCTCATTTCAAATTTTTTTCAATTTGATGTCAAATATTTTAACAATTTAAATGTTATTTTTTTACTATCTTGTAAGCAACCGCTTTTGTTTGCAATAAATAAATATAATATAAATAAAGTATGTGCATTATATGTATAATTAATATGT
Source organism: Ocypus olens (assembly GCA_910593695.2). Taxonomy (NCBI): domain Eukaryota; kingdom Metazoa; phylum Arthropoda; class Insecta; order Coleoptera; family Staphylinidae; genus Ocypus; species Ocypus olens. The sequence goes on along the minus strand of OU343061.1, from coordinate 29,686,392 downwards.
CATAAAATATTAATTTTAATGACCCAGAATAAATATCAAGAAGTTGATATATATCGGATATATATCCGATATATTGATATTTATATAAATATCGGATATTTTCTGAACCCTGCTTTTTGGTTACTTTTTGACTAATATCGATTACATTTAATTTTTTTTCAAATTTTTTGTTTGTTTTTTTTTTCAAGACATTCTAAACACTATTTGTCCACTAAATTTTGTTGTGGGTCTTCCAGGAACTGAGGTTTTCGAGTTTCTAGTCGGCAACTTATTTTGACCTAAAGAGTTATTTTGGGAGCTGAAAATGGCGAATAATTTTCGTTTTCCTTGATTTTTCAATTTTTTTGGTTTTAATTTTTTATTTTTAGACCAGCATTTTTTTTTTTTTGGCTTATATTTTAGATCTATGACCTGTATTTTTTATTTCTTCGTTCCATTTTTTTTTTGATTTTTTTAACCGCAAATTTTCGAAATTTGTCTAAATTTTCGCTCTTCAGGGCGTATATTTTAGTTTTTTACATTAATTAAGAGCGTATTTTTTATTGGTCTATACTTTAGATTTTGAACGTGTGTGATTGATTTTTATATGCAAATTATTGATTTTTTGCGGGTATTTAATTTGTATAATTTGTCATTTCCATCTTTCATAATTTTGACGTTTCAAATGCCAGTATCATCCGATCTAATAAATTGTAAAAGTGGCTCAACCATCAACATGTTCCACGAGCCGCCACTGGTAGGTACTATTTCCGGGTTTCATCTTTTGTTGCACTTTATTTGTTTTGGCGCAGTCATTTACCATCTTCACTGCTGCTATTTTCTTGCCGTTGTCCAGAAGAACATCAAAGATATGGACCATTTTCTCTGTGACATAGGAATCCAGAGTATTGGTAATGTCAAAAACTTCCCATTAAGTTATTTAAGTCCCTTTGCTTTGGCCGGCATAAGTAAATTTTTCTGCATTCTGGACTTCGTTTCGACGTCGAGGTCTTCGTCGAACATTGCTATCCCGACAAGTTCTTCCGCGAAGTACCAGAGATGTCGCTTGCAATCCTAGAGAGCCACACCGGCCACTGGTTGGTCCGGGAGCTTCTGTATCAACATCAGCATTGTACCAATACTTGACATACATTAGTGTCACGAACTGGCAGATACTTTCCAGGTCTTTCTCTTCACGAGAGGTAAGTTTAAACTGATGCCTAAAGAGGTAAATTGTTAACTAATTAATAGCCTTGGCCATCCATCGCACATATCTTCAGGTGCACTGAAGCCGATTTATCTATTCGGAATCCCTGGGAGAAAAATAAAGCTCAAATATTGCAGCTCAGCAAAGTCTTCTCTCAAGAACCTTTCTTTTTCAAGAGCAGTGGATTGGGAACCAATCATTTCATCACGCAGGATACTAAAGACAACGGTAAATAGATCGTTGGAGTCCTCTGTAAACTTTGTTTTATTGAGTCCTGAAACGTTTAAAAAGAAGAGCCGCTAAGAGTTTCTTTGAAGACGTCAACAATTTCGTTCACGTGATGCCGACAAGCCACCCACAGTAAAGCATTATTTGTCATTTGATTGATTGAAAATAAACAGGCTATTAAGTATTCACTAACATCTGCAACGAAATGAAATGTCTTATTATTCCAATAATAATAATATTTACGAAGAAATACAAAAAAGAAATCGATAAAACTCGTAATCACATTAGATCGGACGAGGGCGCACGGCGTTCGTCCCTATTCTGTAACTCGAACAGGTTGCGTCCCCTAAATATGGTCCGTTTTGGCTATTTTTTTGCAACATGTATTTCTGTTCTAAGGAACAAAGGCAAGCTTAAGGAAGAACTAAATTTCTAAAACTAATATTTAGCCTCATTTTTGGACCACCCTAGCAATCATCTCATAATTCAGGCGCTCAGCCCTCCCAGTGGAAAACTAGGCGACTTCCGTTTCTTTGCTCGCCAAGGACAAACCAGGTGAGTTGGTATTCCAGCTCCACTAAATGTCGCTCGCTTAAGATTTGTCAACCCTCCTCGCTGCTCACAGAGTCGACGAATTGTTACAGCACAAAGGAAGAGGGAGATTCACGCGGGAAAAGTCAAAGTTAAAAATAAAAGTCATAGATACTTCAGTCAATTTTTCGAGAGGTAAGCACCAGGGTGCCCGATAAGAACACGAATGGGTAACTGTGACCTTGACTTTGAGTCGACGACTTCTGCGTATCAGAGGCGTCGGCGGCTTCTGCGGATGTGTGTCTACCGTGTGTTATTTCAGACATATGGCCGTTTTCACCAACTATTCCTAAAATATAAGTATTTCCTAAATAAAGATAAGAACTTCTTACCACCAATTTGGTTTTCACCAGTCCTAAATGGTCTAAGCATTACATATCGCTAGGTACCCGATAAACGGCAGCCCAAGGATTAAGTATTTGTTTCTAAATTTCTAGTCAGTTTATTTACGTTGGTCTGATAGCTGTCAGGCTTCTGGACCATGTCCACAGGAATGCCCATTTTAGCGTCATTGGAACTATGAGAGCAACACCACCAATTGCAATGGAAGTCCTGCTGTCTGCCCCCACCAGACGTAAACATCAGAGAGTGAGTAGCAGCGACCATCAGGCTACGAACAACAAATATGTGGCTTGTACGCAATAAGAGCACCGAATTTTTTTAGAAGAGACCATGAAATGGAACCCTAAAATTGAAATGCCGGTGGACACTGAAAAAGAGTGCTGCACTTGGTATATCAATAAGTAGCCCTACTGCAGGAACACCTCAGCAGTAACGTTGGAATATTGCGCGGGAACAAGATAGCTGATGGACTGGCAAGAAGGGCTTCCAGACGCCCTATTTTGGGCCGGAATCGGGCTTGCCACCCTCTCTGTCAGCTAAAATCACTAGAAGTGATTTCTATTCCCAAATCAGGCAAAGCTGACTACACGGCAGTCAAATCATTCAGACCAATCAGCCTCAGACCTTAGAGAGGCTGTGCGACAATTATATCAGGGAGCAGTGTTGCTTGAACAGCAAACTGCACCCAAGCCAACACGCCTACAGGCCAGGAAAATGAACTGAGTCGGCCCTTCATCATGTGGTATGCAGGATTGAAGGATCGCTGGCAAACAAACAGTCAGCCCTAGGAGCCTTCATAGGCATCTAGGGAGCTTTTGATAAAGTCTCCTACGCCAATATAGAACAGGGTCTAAACAAACACGCGGCCCCCACAACCATCATTGGATGGGTCGGGGCCACCAAGGAATAGAACTGTAACTGCCTCAATAGGCAAAGAAAGCCAAACAGTAGCTGCCACAAAAGGGTGTCCACAGACCAGGGTGCTATCTCCACTTCTGTGGAATGTCGTTGCGGAGGCTTACTACGGCAACTAAATAACGCAGGATATCATGCTGTGGGTTACGCAGATGACGTGGTAATCCTACTCATTGGAAAACACGAGAGTGTTCTGTCTAGTCTAATGCAGAACGCTCTCAAAATCATAGAGGAATGGTGCGAAAAAACGTTTCTCTCGGTTAACCCCAAGAAGACAGAATTAGTACTGTTCACAAGAAAAATGAAGATCAACACAGGTAGACTTCCCAAACTTTTCAATAACCAGTTATGCTTGGCAGACGAGGCGAAATACCTCGGTATTATACTGGACTCCAAGCTTAACTGGAAGAACCACCTAGAACACAAGCTGAAAAAAGCCTGTGTAACCTTCTGGCAGTGCAGGGGCGCGCTAGGACCAACCTGGGGTTTTAAACCAAAGGTGGCCTGGTGGCTCTACACTGCAATTGTCAGACCAGCTCTGACATACGGAGCGATAACCTGGTGGCCGAGAACTAACCAATCGGTAACCAGGAAGAAGCTAAACCACCTACAACGATTGGTGTGCCTGGCTATGATGGGTGCAATGCGCACAACACCCACGGCTGCAATCGAAACTCTACTGAACCTGACGCCCCTTCACATACATGTAAAGGAGGTGACAGTAAGCACAGTCCTAAGACTAAAGGCAAATGGCACGTGGAGCCCGACAGCAAACGATGTAAGACACGGGAAAATACTGAGAGAGGCGGGATCAACCATGCTTGGACTCAAAGAATCCCTCGACAGTGTCCCACCGAGGCACCTGTTTAAGCGGCAATACGAAATAAAAGATCAGATTAATGACAAACCAGAAATCACCGTTTATACCGACGGGGCTAAGAATCATGAAGGCGCAGGGGCAGGCATTTACTGCCAGGAACTTGACACCAGACTCAGTATCCCCTAGGTAGGAATGTGACGATTATTCAAACGGAACTTTTCGGGATACTTGAAGGTGCTCGGAAACTATCGGAACTGGCAGTCTCAAACAAATCCATTTTGTTCCTCACTGTGTGAATGTGAGTCACTCAAACAACTCAGGTGGTCCGTATTCGGAGAGGAATGGCCAGATTGGTCACAACTGGACAACACTTCACACGGCCAAGTACTTGACTTCACGAGAAGTTTGGGTTGGCTTGAAGAGTAGGGCTCAGGAGGTGGCACAAAGGACCAACGAATGGTCCAAGTGTTGCGACCATTCGTTGGTCATACCATCATCATCATCATCATCATCAAGGTACTTAAGGGGTAACACCACTCCAGCGGCCGAAAAACAAGCCTAACTTTGACGATTTATCTTGGGAGAATGGAATAAGTAATGGGATTTCTTTTTAGAGGGTTTATTTAACACTTATTGACGTATGAAACAAATTGGTCTTTGAAACCACCGTTTTAAAACTTCTAAATGGAGAGACAGATTTCCTGTAAAGTATAAAAGTACAAAAACCCATTTTTTAAATAATTTAGTTACCGTTGGCTATAGAAGTACGTAGGGTTTTTATCTAAATCAAAATGTGTAGAAATGGTGCACATTTGAAAAAATTTATCGACATTTGACCAAAAAAATAAGCAGTAAATTGTTTAAAAAAAATACACAATTAATAAAAAAACGGCTAAGTACTTTCATAGAGAATTTTATTGTGAAGCTACTGTCAAAATTTGAAATCAATCCATGCAACGGTGTTCAAGTAATCTGTCCTCCCAGTTGGAGAAAAATGGTTTCGAGAAAAACGCGTTTAGAGTTTTATGAGCACATAAATCCTTGCATTTGGTGGACTCCTGGGGAAGCCTAAGAAATGTTCTCACTATAGGATCAACTGGATATTGATATAGTGTTTCCTTAAAAAAACAAAGAATGTTATATTTACACAAATTCTTTTAGACTGCAAGGTTTAAGTTAAACCGAATAAACATTAAAAAAAGTATTTTGTTTGTGTGACAGCAGCCAGCATACATTACAAGTATTCACTATTTTTTATTTCATAAACATGCCACTTACTGTTTATGTGCAAATCTGGGACGCACATGTGCTCCGTCGTTACCCATTTTCTCTCAGAAAGTTGCAAATTCAATTAACCCTAATATTGCCTAATCTACAATGAGCAGTTTCCTACGATTAAAAAATAATGTAAAATTCGATTAAATCTAGCGTTATGTAACCTAAAACATAATTACCAGTCAAATGTCTACAACAGACTGTTCATGATTGCAACATTTTAATTACAACGCTTAAAACAGCTTTGTACATTTGTGTTGATATTATTAAACAATGGGTTTAAAGCGGTTCGGGCATTATAAGAGTATTTTAACAAAAGCAAATTCAGAATAACAGTTCTGCCGGCAACATACTTTCTAACTTAAAAAAAAAAACGATTTGAATGAGTACAAAAATATGTTTTAATTATAATTTTTTCTTAGTTAAACGATCCGAACAGTTGGTGAATGGACATTAATTATAACGCATCTGAAAATTTCCCTTAACAGGTGTTCGAAGACTGTAAAGTTCCTCCATCGCGTTCGTGGATATGAAGATATTTTCCTTATTTACATTCGGCCCAATCTGTCTCGGGCGTAAAAGGGCCGTAAAGCCACCGCCACCGGGGAATCATTCCGCGTCATAAATTATATGTAAATTATATAAACACGTCCCGACCTCCGCCCCGAAACGGCGAATAAAACGTGAAGATAAAATTTGATTGCGAATTGTATTAAGTAAAGTTTTTCTTTTAACTTATTGTATTATGTAGTAAACATCCAATTCATACCCGGTTGTATAAGAATAAAAATTTCATGAGGTATTTACGATGGTACGCGACAGCATGCTGTCGCGCGCGCCATACTGAATGCTTCATGTTACAATTGTGGAAAATGTTTTGAAATTTTTCACAATAGTTATTTAGAGGGTTTATTTAACTTTTTGTTATAATTATAATCATTTAAAGTAGCAATAATACGACAAATGTAATTCTGAAGTTTGATATTATGTCATTCGGTTAAAAAAATATAAAAACAATTGCAACGAGCTTAACACCGTCAAAATTAACGCAAACTATATTTTACTATACGCTCCAGTAAAAATTAAAAAAACACTACTTATGCAGATTTTAAAATAATCGCACTGGAACCGAGTTAATTTTAATTGTGAAGATTATTTATTAAGTATTTTCACGATCGTTTAAAAATATAAGAACAATTGTTAAGAGCTCGTAACTTTAAAAATTTACTCAAAATCTATTTTACTGTATGCTCTAGTAAAACTTGGTAAACACTTATTCGGCAGATTTTGAGATAATAGCACCAGAACCGAGCTGATTGCAATTCTGAAGTTTCGTATTTTCTCGATCAGTTAAAAATATAAAAACACCCACTACGTGTTTGAAACTTTCAAAATTTACTCGAAATCTAATTTCCTATATGCTTTAGTGAAAGTCAGTAGACACTAGGGATGGGTGATATTCCACGTATCTGTGATTTTTCACTGGTATTGATAAATCATAGGTCGTTACTGTTACTAATAGGCGAATTCCACTGCTACTTAAAATCACTGCTACTTAAAATCACTGTTACATAAAATCAGTGTTACCTAAAATCACTGCTACTTAAAATAACTTCTACTTAAAATCACTGCTACTTAATATCACTGCAGCTTAAAATCACTGTTACTTATAATCGCTGCTACTTTAAATCATTGCTACTTTAAATCACTGACAAACTGTGATTGCTACTTAAACTGTGACTGTTACTTAAAACATAATTGTAAGAAGATAGTACAAGGTGGCATTTCTAAATGTTATTTAATATTCATTACTTTATTCTCCCATTTTTGCAGGATGTTGTATTTAAATTTTGAATAAATATTTAATAAGAAAGACAAATATTTATAAAATGCCATAGTATACCATATAAAATGAAATAAATTACAACTTATGTACTAACGATTATTAATTAATTCATTGAGCTTTTATAAAAATGAAAGAATTAGCTTGCCCGGCATGGAATTGAACCACAAACTCTTTAATAAGCGAAACTTCGACCATTGAAGCTATTGTTCTATGGAATTTTGTCCGCGCGTTTTATGTTTTTTCTGCGATGTTTTCATTCAAGTACTCGAAAAAATAAAATTAAAATTTTCAAAAATCCATATCTCCCTTAAAAATTGTTGAATTTACAAAAAAAATGAATTTTGAATAAGTGATTCTTCGACCATTAAGGATATTGTTTTAAGGAATTTTTTCTACGCGTTTTATATTTTTTTCTGCGATGCTCTCATTCAAGTGCTCAAAAAATTAAAACGAAAATCTTCAAAAATCCATATCTCTTTTGAAAATCGTTGAATTTACAAAAACCAAATTGATTTTGAATTAGCTATACTTCGGCCATTGAGGATGATTTTTTATGGAATTTTGTCTGCGCGTTTTATATTTTTTCTGCGATGTTTTCATTCAAGTGCTCAAAAAGATAAAATTAAAATTTTAAAAAATTCATATCTCCATTAAAAATTGTAGAATTTACAAAAACCAAATTAATTTTGAATAAGCAATTCTTCGACCATTAAGAATATTGTTTTATGGAATTTTGTCTGCGCGTTTTATATTTTTTCTGCGATGTTTTCATTCAAGTGCTCAAAAAGATAAAATTAAAATTTTCAAAAATTCATATCTCCATTAAAAATTGTAGAATTTACAAAAACCACATTAATTTTGAATAAGCGATACTTCGACCATTGAGGATATTGTTTTATGGAATTTTGTCTGTGCGTTTTATATTTTTTCTGCGATTTTTTCATTCAAGTGCTCGAAAAAATAAAATTAAAATTTTCAAAAATCCATACCTAACTTAAAAAATTGTTGAATTTACAAAAAAAAAAATAATTTTGAATAAGCGATTCTTCAACCATTGAGGATATTGTTTTAAGGAATTTTTTCTACGCGTTTTATATTATTTTCTGCGATGTTTTCATTAAAGTGCTTAAAAAATTAAAACGAAAATCTTCAAAAATCCATACCTCTATTGAAAATTGTTGAATTTACAAAAACCAAATTGATTTTAAATTAGCTATACTTCGGCCATTGAGGATGATTTTTTATGGAATTTTGTCTGTGCGTTTTATATTTTTTCTGCGATGTTTTCATTCAAGTGCTCAAAAAGATAAAATTAAAATTTTCAAAAATCCATATCTCCATTAAAAATCGTTGAATTTACAAAAACCAAATTAATTTTGAATAAGCGATTCTTCGACCATTGAGAATATCGTTTTATGGAATTTTGTCTGGGCGTTTTACATTTTTTCTGCGATGTTTTCATTCAAGTGCTTAAAAAGATAAAATTAAAATTTTCAAAAATTCATATCACTATTAAAAATTGTAGAATTTACAAAAACCAAATTAATTTTAAATAAGCGATTCTTCGACCATTGAGAATTTTGTTTTATGGAATTTTGTCTGTGCGTTTTAAATTTTTTCTGCGATGTTTTATTCAAGTGCTGAAAAAATAAAATTAAAATTTTCAAAAATTTATATCTCCATTAAAAATTGCAGAATTTACAAAAACCGCATTAATTTTTAATAAGCGATACTTCAACTATTGAAGCTATTGTTTTTTATCAAAAAGATAAAATTAAAATTTTCAAAAATCCATATCTCCATTAAAAATTGTTGAATTTACAAAAACTAAATTAATTTTGAATAAGCGATACTTCGATCATTGAGGATATTGTTTTATAGAATTTTGTCTGCGCGTTTTACATTTTTTCTGCAATGTTTTTATTCAAGTGCTCAAAAAAATAAAATTAAAATTTTCAAAAATTCATATCTCCATTAAAAATTGTAGAATTTACAAAAACCAAATTAATTTTGAATAAGCGATACTTCGAAAATATATTTTACTATATGCTCTAGTAAAAATAAGCAATTACTCCTTCGGTAGATTTTGAGATAATCGCACCAGAACTGAGCTGATTGCAATTCCAAAGTTTCTCGATCGTTTAAAAAATATAAAAACATTTGCTACTAGTTTGAAATGTTCCACATTTACTCAAAATCTATTTTAGTATATACTCTAGTAAAAACCAAAAACACTCATTCCACAGATTTTAAAATAATCGCACCAAAACCGAGCTGACACAAATTCTGAAGTTTCACAATTTCTCAATCGGTTGAAAAATACAATACAACTATTGCGAGTTTGAAACTTTCCAATCTTTTTCAAATTTTATTTCATTATATTCTCCAGTAAAAATCAGAAAACATTCATCTAGCAAGTTTTGAGATAATCGCACTAGAACCAAACTAATTGTAATTGTGAAGTTACGTATTTAACCGATCGATTATAAAAATAAGAACAATTGGTACGAGTTTGAAACTTTCGAAATTGACTCAAAATCTATTTTACTATCTTCTTGTAAAATTAAAAAAAAAATCTAATTTTGCAGATTTTGGATAATCACACCAGAACCGATTCTGAATTTTCTCGATCGGTTAAAAAATTTAAAAACAATTGGTACGACTTTGCAACTATCCAAATTTACTCAAAATCTATTTTACTATACGCTCAAGTAAAAATAAAAAAAATAGCAAAGTAATAATCGCTCCAGAACGAGATGACTGCAACTCAATTTCGCACTTCCCAGAACGGTTAAAAAAAATCCGTAACAAAAAACATGTATGGTCATTATCAATCACTTTAGAAAACTTTTGTTTTGCACGTTATTCCCCCTCGAGTCGATTTTTTCGTTGACGGCGATACATGCCTGTTACCAACTTACGCGGTCGTAATTGGTGCCCAACTCGGGGTGCTCACTATAAATCAGTTTAAGAATCTTTCTCGTTTACAACTCAAGTTGTCTGGTCTGGGGTTTTCCATACTCCAGGGCGCGCGAAAATTAATTCCCCACGCCCTAAATAAATCCGTCAATTTCCATCGGTGACACTCAATTTCTTTTGCGGCTCGTTTTTCTTTCCGTCCGTCCGATTTATGCCTGGACTTATCGATTAAGATTAATTGTCCTTTTTTCTTGCGAGCCGGGCCGGAGGACCTCCTGCGATAATAAATCTGTGCGTGCGGAAAGCCAGCGTTCGTTTTGTTTTTTTTTTCGCGTTATCTAATAACTAAATCGGATGATTTATGTCCGAACCCTTATCCCCTAGTCTTTATGATGATCCCCGTAGAAGAAGAAAAAAAATGTGCACACGGTGAAGCTATAAGGGAAATAAATGTTGGTCGTGATAAGAGACTGTTGTAGTTCTATCAGTTGATGAGTAATATTAATAATATTTTTAAAACGAAGCAAATGTAGTTAATTTCGTTAAAAGTAACAAGCACTCTCGAGGGCATAAAGATCTCGCATTCTGGTAAACTTTCAAATTGTGCTTTATTTTTGTTTATTTGATTTGGTATATTGTTGGTATTTATTCCACCTTCGTGTTAAGACAAATATTTTCTTCCAGCCAAACGCGAATTTTCATTTAAATGTAGTCCTCGGTTGAGCAGTTGGCCGCAAACAGTGGAACGGCCCCGTTACGTCGACCACCGGACATTTGCATCGCCATTAAAATTCTTGCACTAGTTCCAATTACAGTTTCGAATTTCCAATTCCACCCTTGGCCGTTATCCCAACAAGGAAAAAACGTTTGCCCGCATCCTCGGCCCGCGAATTGATCGTTGAATTGTAATTATTCAGAAACAGCCAAGATATGCGGTAGTTAAAACGTTTTCTGTAGGTTAATACGTTCTATAAATGCAAGAATGTTAAATGAAATAATCTAGTAGAATGATAGCGAGAATAGTAATATGAAATAGTGACATTATCACAAAATAGAAATTAAATTTAGAAGTTTAGAATTACACGATAATCCCAAAATCTTGTAAGGAAGTGCTTTTATATTTTTCTGGATCGTAAAGAGTATATTCTGAAAGTTTTAAGCTCGTGACGAGACTTAAAGTGCGTTCTGACAACTTGTGGGTTTGCTCCCATAAATATTTTTGCATGATTTTGCGGTGCAAAATTTTAACGAGGAGATGTCATGAACTCATGTTTACACAAGTACTTAGCCCTTGTAGGGATGTAGTAATACAAGCGAAGTAATTGCGTGGCTTTCGCCAGTCTCACGAGGGCTACGCGAAGCTCGTAAGCTAACATTAGTCCTACAGGCAGACTTTTCGATTTGTCCTCCAATTCAACACGCTACAATTTAGTCAAACTCTAAAATCTTTCAGTTATGGTAATTCGGTACAGCTGGCTGCGATAAGGACTGATAACCCCAGTTTCTTAGTCTTAGGTAAAACACTTTAAAGAACTGAGCAGATGACATATAAGCGGGATTTCGAGATATTGATACAACTGGAAACATCAGCACTTACAATGTTTGCGTGTGGATCCAGGTAAGTAAAGTTTATAAATGCTTGCAACTTCAGCATAAGGAACACAAACATACGATGAATATAGCAAATGAGGATAGTTAAGATTATTGTGCCCAGGAGCTTTCAGCGAGGTACTGGTTTTACGGGTGCCACATTTGTTTTCGCCAAAAGCAAATGTACTTCACTACATGAAAAATGGGAACCCAGTTGTAGCAGAATATACTGTTGTGATTGCATCGCTTTCTGTTCTAGGTAGATGTGGTAAACACAACATACCTTGGGAGGCTGAATTGAGATAATGAAGCAGATCAACAAAACTTCTCTATTTCGTAAATTGTTTCTCTGGAAGACACGTATCCCAATTTTACAGTTTACAGAGTTTACAGTGTTGTTGTAGTTGTGGTGACGACAGGAAGATGGAGTGACATTAAAATGAACTTTTGTAAAATCTAGTAAGTAAGGATTTCTACGGAAGTTACTTATTATACAGATTAATGAAAAATATACTGAAGGAAAAAATAAACACTTGAAATTCGTGAAATTTCGACCATTTTCAAACTGCCGTAACTATTTATTTGTATTTATTGTATTTTCTATCGATTTTGATGAATCTTTGAGGGCGAAAAACTTTGAAGTGTCTTCTTTAAAGTCATGCATGCGAACTTAATCGTAACCCCTTCCGCCCCCCTCGAACCCCTGTGAAAAAAAATGTTTTTCAGGAAACCGTGTCTGACTTTGACGATGTATACGGACGGAGTTGGAACATTTTTGTCGACTCGATCCACCATAAAGGCATTAACCCATTGAGTGCTGATGACGTGACCTGATGGCTTTAGACGTCATCAACCTATACACGAATTACATTTTCATTTTTGAAAGTCGTTTGACTTCGAGTATGATACTACACACTAAGTGGAAATAAAGTTTCAGCTTCTAGAGTATCCCTTACAAAACCCATCAGCAGTGAAAGGGTTAAGATTTGATCAATCTCCTATGCAGGACTCTAAGAATGAAGTTCCTATGACGATTTGGCACCAAGTTATGGGTTTGATGATTATTTTAGGAAAAAATCCCATTTTGGCTTTACTCTGAGGGTGTAAACTCAGATTGGAATGATCCCTTTTCAAACCCTTCAACACCCGAACAAAAAAAATTACGTTTAATAAAATGTGTATAATTACTTGTGCAGGACTCAAAAAAACGAAGTTCCTACGGTGATTTGGCACAAAGTTATGGATTTGAAAAAAGTGCATTTTGTGATCTTTTTATTATTTTTTTGGAGGGGCGTAGAGCCCTCCCTTTGAGTGGAGGACACATTTTGCTTTTGATTTCTCAAAAGATCGTCGAAATCGGTTGCCGGAAGCCGAGTTATGGCCATTTGAAAATTACCTAAATTTTTACATGTTTTTCCATCAGTTTGTTTGTTTTTATTGGACGAATGGAAAAATGGATTAATGGTGGTGGTGGTGAGTTAAGCCCACTTTTTTTCCAACCCTACAGAGATCGTTAAAGTGGGCCTTTTTTAACCTGAAATAAAGTTTTTTTGTTAATGGACTTCTAAGGTACAGAATGCGATATTCATGATTTCGCGCAAACAATGAATTTTCGTGCATATCTCAAAAAACATGCAAAGAAAATTTCATTCGTGAAAACGAATACAATTTCGTCGAAAAACTTCGGACTTATGAGTCAAAAAAACACAAAATTCAATTTTTTTCAAACACCCATAACTTTGTGCCAAATCGTCGTAGGAACTTCGTTATTTGAGCCCTGCACAGGTAATTGAACACATTTCAATGCCCTTTTGGTGGATCGAATCGACACATTTTTCCAACTCGGTACAAGTTGCCAAAGTTGGACATTTTTTGAAAAGGTTGTTACGTGAAAATTGGGCAAATCGTTAAAATTAATTATTTGTCGACCGATTTTGAGGAAACAATATTGGCAATTGTATGTACATTAAAATTTCGGCATTATTTTGGTTTTGTTCTTTCTTTCCTGTCCTCGAGAAATTCCAGCGTTGATAAGTGTCGCGCAGGAATTAGTCTTCACCGGCTCAATTTCGTTCTTTTTCGATTTGAAACGCCGATCGTGACAATTAATGTCGATGCCGTGCAGCATAAAAGTGAATAAACCGATTGTTGGTTTCCTCGTAAGGGAGAGGGCGTACACTTTATGCTGTTAAAGAATAGTAGGATTCGTTTGGAAATTGGGGAATCTGCTATCGCCGTGCTGGCGGAGATAAAAGTGTCGATATTAACGCCTCCATTACATCTAGAGGTAATCTATTTCTTGTTAAGAATTGTTGGAAAACTGTTGGGTGGATTTTAGGCTGGTCTCGGTCGGTCCATAAGGGACGATTTCGAATTCGTTATCCTTTAAGTGAGTTGGATAATTTAGACGTTGTGACGGAAAATTGGAAGCGTGGATTTTGAAGGTCATTTTTTTGATTCGTCGTTCGTCGAAAAGCGGATCAATCAACACGTGGATGGTCGGACTCAGAGCCCTGCAGAAGCGGGTTTTTGAAAGCCCGGCCCGGCCCGGCCCGACAGTGAAAATTTAAAACCCGGCCCGGCCCGGCCCGTTGCAAAGAAAATGTGTTGCGGGCACGGCCCGGCCCGGCCCGGCCCGGCCCGGAGCTGAATATTCAAAGCCCAGCCCGGCCCGGCCCGTTTCCGAAAAATGTTGAATTAAATAAATAAAATTACTGGACCTTTGTACTCCTTAAAATTCCAAAAATACATTGAATTCATGTTAATAACATTTTTTTTCAATTCACTTAGTTGTTGCTTTCCAAATTATAATAAAATTAAATTCATCCAAGCCCGGCTCGGCCCGGCCCGGGTTAAATTATCCATCGGAAAGCCCGGCCCGGCCCGGCCCGGAGTTTAAAAAATACGGTACGGCCCGGCCCGGCCCGGGCCAAAGCCCGGCCCATGCAGGCCTCTGGTCGGACTAGGGATTCCGGTAGCAGAAGCTTAAATGGAAGAAAAGGATCATTACCGCGGGCATCCCGGAAATTCAGGACAGGTCGGAATTCGTTTCTTCAGAGGATTTCCTGGGGGACGCAATCTCGCACCAAGAATAAGGTCGGATCTATATCACTATATCAATATTTTTTTTTGTTCAGTATAAAATATATAATACTTTATTTAATAGAGTAATTAACATTTGAACGTAGCTGAAGATCAGAAGATTGAAATTGATTTTGTTTGGTAAATGTAAATTATTATTATTATTTTAACCGATTTAATGCATTAATGTAAAGGTATAGCTATATCTATTAGAAATTTATATAAGATTTACGCTCGATTTCAATATATATTTTGTTTTTAACCGTTTGAAGTTGTCAGGAAAATAATTGCGTGCAAATATAAATTATCTCGGGTATTGTATATTATTAGCAAAATAACTCTACAATTTAATTTTTCTTACGAATTAATTATTTGATGTTACTGGGTTGCTCATAATTTGGAAGAATATATATATTTAATTTTACAATCTTGGTTCGTGATTCCCCTTACGTAGACTACCTTACCGCCCCTAATCACGTGGCGCCCTTATCACAATTGTTTAGGACCCTCCCTTCTCCACTGGGTTAGTTTGGCCGAGCGGTAAAATTGAGGTAGTGAGATAGTGACGTCACAAGGTTCGAAAAGGGATCATTCCAATCTGAGTTTACTCCTTTAAAGTAGAGCCAAAATGAGATCAAATTTGGTTTTTTTCACAGGGGTGCTAGAAGGGGCGGAAGGGATTACGCTTAAGTTCGCATGCATGACTATAAAGAAGACACTTCAAAGTTTTTCGCCCTTAAAGATTCATCAAAATCTATTGAAAATACGCCCAGTTATGGTGGTTTAAAAATGGTCGAAATTTCACAAATTTCAAGTGTTTTTTTTTCCACTTGGCGTCAGACATTTTTTCTTTCCTGCCCGCGTTACCGGTGAATTTCATCCCCTTAACATTTAAGCAAATTGGTGGTTTTCATCCCCTTAACATTTAAGCAAATTGGTGGTTTTCGGCAGTTAGAAAAAAGCATGATGGATCATCGGACTTCCACCATCCACTACACCGCCAAGATAGACAAAGGGGCGCGAAAACGGGGAAAGGGTGTGCGAGTAGACAGAGTAGAGCGTAAGCTGAACGTCCGTCGGCAGTTGTCCGCCATCAGCAACGGTGACCTCAACACCACATGAGTCTACCCTACCTAACTCGAGTTGCCTTATTCTGCCTATCCAGTGCTAAGAGCGTTGCCACAAACTATTCCATGGAGACACAATTGTAACCCTCCTACTCAGTTCAAGCTCGTCGTCGTCGCTTATAATCTCGTCTAACAATAATGTCATCTTTGTTATTAGCTTATTTTGTGATGCAAATATGTTTCTTGTAAACATATTCGTTTAATTTTTATTTCAACGTCGCACAGTGGGGCAGAAATTCTAAAACTTACAAAACTTGTCCCAATTAAGGTCGTGATTAGAGGAAAAATAATTTAAAAATATAATTGAAAAATTGTGGTGTTTCTTAAGGGATGGAAATAGAAATTCTGAGTAAAATTCTGAAACTTATGAAACTGGGCCAAACTAAGTTCGTGATCTAGGAAAAATATTTCCTTTAAATAAATTATTTGATAAACTAAGGGGATGGAAATTGAAATGGCCGTGTAGAATTCTGAAACAATTGATCCCATTGCACCCCCTGAATCCACCAGTAATCGGCACCATATTCCAAGAACATAAAGCGTTAGTACACGGTCGCCATGCGATCTGCGCTTTATTAAAACTCCCGTTTTGTGTTAGCACGTGGTGGAACATTGTGCATTGTGATATGGTCTAAGGCGGCACTGTATTTTGCACATATTTAAGAATATGCGGAAAATTTGAAGCGACAATTTCCCCTTTCTAAAAAATGACACGAATTAATTGTGTTGCTTCTTCAGACGATCTGCTACTACAAAGTCAAATAATTCATGGCGCAAAACTCTTTCTGCGGCAGGAAATTGACTGCCTTCGTTCTAAACCAGCTGTTGTAAGCAGTGCGCACTCGGTATTTAAATATTTTTTAGATGAAAATAAATGTTTATTAAAAGAATACAATCCAGAGGATCTATGAGTGTATATATACATAAAAGACACAACAAATAAATGTTTTAGTTATTAAAATAATTATGACATAATTTTTCTGGATTTAGGTTTTTTTTTATAATAAACTTAATATTTATTTTTAAATTTTTTTTTTTATTGTATTAATATAAAATACAAATGCTTAAGAGGCGTCGACGGCGGCCGCCGAGGCAGATTCTTCCGTGTAGGTGTTGACCACCCTATCATTGGTTGTAAAGTCCGTAACGCTAAGAAGGGCACTGATGCTGATCCCTAGGTAACGGTGTCTAACTTGATTTTTATAGGCCCGTAAAACATGTTGCCAGTGGTGATCACTGGGTCGTATACCTACGAGACGATACATAAGTCTCACTTGAGCTATGATGCCTATCTTGTATAACCGAAATCCAAGTAGAACAACAGTTATATCTTTGTGCAACTTTACACCACGATAAAAACTGATAAGAACACTGCCCTTAAAAACCATTCGAGTAGAGAATATTAGGCCAGGAAGTCTTCCCGGAAAACGGCACGTGAAAGTGATAACACTCTTCGCGCTACAGTGCTGCAAACCTAGGAAAGTCTGATGGAATTAGTAGCGGAAAAGTCAAAGCTAAAGGAATTTTAACGCAAAATTGCTGCCAACTGTCAAAATCTGGACGATTTTTAAAGCGAGAAATTTAAATTTAAATTCAAACCCACTAAAAACCTAAAAACGTGGGGGAATTGCCCCAAAATGTCCGCCACCCTAAGAAATCTGGAGGAACATAGTGGTGAGAAATTCAAATCTGGGGAATGTAAGACACTGTAAAACTCTAAACTCCAACATTGCCAATTTTTAACAGCGGAGCGTTAAGTATTACAGTATTGATAGTTTTGTACAGTTTCCAGGAATTGGATCCGGTTCCACCCCAAAACAACAACGATGTCAAGCTTTAAGTCTTGACTATATAAATACGGACTGCTAACGCCAACTTCATGTGTGTCTCCAAGCAACGGTTGCGCGGCGACAAAGTAATCGGTTGAAGTATGTTACTAAATTGGTAGCCATTTTGTGTCAATGACATATAACTCGATGAGCTCGCGACTTGGCATTGGCATGTAGTTTTTGTGTTTTAATCGCTTCAATATTGTGATACCATGAAATTTATTAACACCATGGCGATATATTGCTTTGTGGAAGGCGATTATGTATGCCACCGACGCGATAATAGTACTCGTTGACCGATGTACGGGTACGTTAATTTGTAACCAAAAATGCTGCCAACATAACGAAAACAAAATATTTAAAGGACAATAAATAAAACTATTTTTATCTTTGACTATATACTAATGGACTGCTATTCCCCCTCCATTTCCCATATGATCACTGCTCCAAAAGTTGTCCACGACCTGGAGCTTGATATAAGTCCCGCCCCGGAGCCGAAAATGGAGCGTAATTTAAAAACCGGAAAGCAAAAAAAAATATTTCTCGATGTATTCATCAGCAACGTGGAGAATGCAAATGCGAACATATTTCGGTAACTCGGGTCCACTTTCCTGTCTGTTCTTTACAAGCAACCCATAATTTGCGAAGTTCCGGATTTGATGAAAAACTAATACAGAATTTTAGGTTATAAGTCAAAAGTCAACTGACGTGTACATCAGCTGACAAGTATTATAACCGCGTTGGCATATATATACGTGGACGTATTGCAGCCTTTCGCATATCAATATTTTGACATGGTGTGAATATTTGACAATATAAATGTTTATATATTCAAAGGTGTGAATAAATTGCAGGGTATCACAATATGCAATGCAAGCTCATAGAGTCATATGTCATAGACACGAAATAGCTACCAATTTAGTAATATAACGCAACCACTTAGGGTCCCGCCGCGCCACCGTTGCTTGGAGACACACATGAAGTGGTGCCAGCAGTCCATAAGTATATACTCAAAGATTTTTATATTACCCGATTTCTTTATACCCAGTTATATAACCTTAAAATAATTTCACCGTATTTTCTGGATTGTAAGATCAATTTCTTTATAAATTGTAAGGATTCTGCGTCCAGTTTTCAAATTACCAGCCATATATAGGGTTCTAGCTCGCGGAAATATATTTGAGCAGTGATCATATGGGAAATGGAGGGGGACTACCAGTCCATGTTTATATAGTCAAAGGCTTTAAGTTTTTACAGGTGTACCAACTGATATCTAAAGTTTAGTACCAACTGTCGCCAACTATAAAACATTTTAAAGGTGGGCAATTTTGAAATTCCAAGTTAAAATTTTATGGGCATACCCTGACGTCTGAAGTTGTGAAAGCCTTAAATTATAGGCACGAAATTAAAAAAATACGAATGAATGGAATATAAAAATTTACTGAACGAAACTTTTATTTTGTCATTTGACCTATTTGTATAAAATTAAAATCATTTTCACTTCTGTATTTGTGGGGCGGCCTGAATATTCACAGCGGGAAATTTAAATTTAAATTCAAACGCACTACAAACCTAAAAATCTGGCGGAATTACGCCTCAAAATGTCTGTCACCCTAAGAAATCTAGAGGAACTTAGTAATGGGAAATTAAAATAAGGGGAATGTAAAACTCAAAACTTCACCTTTACAGATTTCACAGTTGTTCCAGTTTCCTAGAAATGCATCTGTTTTCACCCGACAATGACAACGCTGTTGAGCTTAATGTTTTGAAGTTGAAGCTCAAGTTGTAGGCGAAAATTAACAAAATTACAGGTGGGTAATTTTAAAATTTTAAGTCTAACTTTTATGGGTGTACGAACTGACATCTAAAGTTTACTCCCAACTGTTGAGAAAGTCTAAATTATAATATTTAAATCAGGAGGTAAAGGAATTTTGGCAAATTACAGACCAATATTTATACTGAATAACTTTGCTGAAACATTATAAATAATCATTACAAGCTAACTTAATCACTTTGTTTATAGTACTGTAACTTCGAGGCAACTTAACCAATTTTATATGATTCAATAAATATTATTATTTTAAGTAACTCGAAATTTTCGGTTGTCAATTTATTAAATTGCTTAGCTCCTTCTGATATAATCGTATACAGTATATAGAATATCAAGGTTTCCAGTCACAGGCATATATTGCTTCTAGTGGGGTACCCAAGGTTCCAATCTTGACCGTTTATTATATTAGTATATGCCGTTGTCAAATTATTCAGAACCATTTAATCGCAAAAGGACTGTTCTATTCTTCAACATGAGTTTTTAAGAATACAACGCACTCTGTGTTTATCGGAGCCGCGAAGGTTCAGAGGTGGTGGGGGTAGGCAAAAGTCAAATTGGTATTGAAAGAAAATTAAGTATTGCATACTATTAGGAATACTTCAAAACTGATCAAACTGAATTCCTAGATTTTTAGTTGCACCCGTATTGGTACAATGAACCCTCAAAGTCGAACATTTCCAAAAGCGCGTTAATAATGTGCATCATATTTAATTATTTCCCAGCTAGCCCCCACTTACTTTATCGTAACCATTTTGTGGCACAATCATTAATATAATTACAGAAACCGAAATAAATATTAACAAAAATTAGAGGTATGGCGTTAACTTAAA
Organism: Ocypus olens; assembly: GCA_910593695.2. Taxonomy (NCBI): domain Eukaryota; kingdom Metazoa; phylum Arthropoda; class Insecta; order Coleoptera; family Staphylinidae; genus Ocypus; species Ocypus olens. The sequence continues at coordinate 29,665,982 of OU343061.1, read as the reverse complement.
AGAATCGATCTCAGTCTCATCTAGAAGAGCGTGTAAAAAATATTTAAATATCGGTAGCTATGATTTTTTTTCTTCCGTAAGTCATGTCACAAATGCGATGGCAGGCGCGCGGATGCCGTTGCCGCTTAGGGTGGATATACACTAGAGCATTTTCTCGAGCATTTCTATGTAATGTAACGTTCTAACGAATGGTACAATACAGGAAAATGCTCAGTTTCAAAAGCATGAACGTTCCTGCGAATGCTCGGCGCTCTGTTCGGCGTAATGCTCACATAAAATGACATGGTTCCGGTATTTTTCAATAAACGATAAAGTTGTTTTCCCTATCCCACGACATTGAATTGAACGTCGCCGGCGCTCGCGCTAAGGCTCGACGAAATGTTACACCAATACGCTCTTTGGTTTGTACAATTTAGTTTGTTACAAAACGGCGAGCATGTTCGACGTCTGGTTCGTGAGGGTGATACACTAGAGCATATCATAGAGCGGCTCGTTGTTCTGTTACAAGTAAATGCTCTAGTCTATACTCACCCTTAGAAATCGGAGCGCGGCAGCGCTCGTCCACGCGCGGTTTGCTGCGTAAAATATTATAACAGTTAATTAGTTAACATTTTGGAAAATTAGAGGCATGGATCTATCACTAATTAATTTTCTATGGTGTCTGTTATCGCAGTGTGCAGAAATAAAATTCGTACCTGTCCCCGTGGGCTATATGAAACGCGCGCGGATGTAATCTGTTTACGAAGGTGTTATTTCAACATTTTGGAAAAATAGTGGAACCATTCTATAAAGTATTAATTCTCCATGGTATCTCTTATCACGGTATGCAAAAATAAAATTCATACAAGTCCCCGTTAAAAAGTTATAATTTTATTTCTACCGAAAGGATTGTAGTGCAGACCATATGAAGCGCGCCAAATGATGAAATGCTCTGTTTAGGGAGCTGTTAATCAACATTTTGGAAAATTAGAGTAATTTTTTTATAACTAATCAATTCTCCATGGTATGTTATCACGCTGTGTAAAAATAAAATTCCTATTAGTTCTCGGCAACATAACACGCGCGCGAATATTTTCTGAGAGAGTTGTAAATCAACGTCAACAATTTCATTGTGTTGAGGGTTATCATAAAAGTGTTTGGCTTTGATTTTTCATTTCAAGGTTCCACATGGTGAGAAATAATCACGTTTTTGAGTATCATTTCCGAAGGGAGTGTGATGCGTCTGTTTTATGTCCTAGTCTTAAGGGTTCCTTGACAGTGCCACAGATATAATTTCAAGTGACACCCTCTTGGAGATTTTGAAAACGGATAATTTATAGCTTTTGCAATCTGGGGATATTTTTAGGTATAGGCATTTAGTTTAACGACGTATGTCGATCCTATCGTGTCAAATCCTTTTTAATTCCGAGTTTTTCAGTGTGTTTTAGTTTATTATTTAGTATTGTTAGTTAGTTCTACAAACCGTTAGTGTAATTATTAGTGACTATATTTAATATACTTTTTAGTGCTTAATGTGTTTTTAGTTAATTTGATTATATTAGTGTGTAGTTAATAATAATTACATTTTAAAATGGCAAATATAACAATTTATTATGTTGTTATTAGATTATATTTTTAACAATAAAAAAATATCGACCTCGAAAATTCGATATAAAATAAATTGTTATAGTGTAACACTTAATAGAAAGTGGAAGGCATCTTCATATTGTCACAGTACATTTATACAGGGTGTCAATTTGAAAACTTTCAATGCGAATATCTCTGAAAATAAAGGAGTTAGAAAAGCGCAATTTGGTACAAATGTTATACAGGTAGGGGGAACTAGAACCACTATATTTTGGTTATAGGATGAGTGACCCCTTGGGCCCCATTCACCCTAACCCCAAAATTTTAAATGGCATCACCCCTTTTGTGATCCTTTAAATTAAACGTTCTTTCGAGTAGTATTCACCAGTACAAGAATGTTTTTAAAATTTAATACAGGGCCGAACAAAAAGTATAATTAAAATAAAATAAAACCTCATTCTTTGAATTGCTATTTTATTTAATTAGATTCTTATAATGCATTCATTCCATTTTGGGCTACAAAAAAGGATAATAATTTTTTTTCTCCAAACACTCGAACCAGTGCGTCAGGTTTCAACAAATAACAATCACCTATTGCAGTCAGGTGTGTTAGATTGTAAATCAAATTCAAAAATGATCGAAGTGAAATAATTTCAGACGAATTCACTATTTAATTTTCTTTTTTATCTGGTATTAGACATGGTTCACAGTATGGCTGAAAGAATTGTGATTTAGACACCTGACTGAAATAGGTGATTGTTATTTGTTGAAACATGACCCACTGCTTTGAGTATTTGGAGCAAAAATTTTTATTATCCTTTTTGTAGCCAAAAATGGAATGAATTATAAGAATCCAATTAAATAAAATAGCAATTTATAGAAACAGAATTTATTTTATTTTAATTATACTTTTTTGTTCGGCCCTGTATTAAATTTAAAAAAAAAATTCTTGTGCTGGTGAATACTACTCAAAAAAACGTTTAATTTAAGGAATCACAAAAGGGATGATGCCATTTAAAATTTTGGGCTTAGGGTGAATAGGGCCCAAGGGGTCACTCACCCCATAACCAAAATATGGTGGTTCTAGTTCTCCCTACCTGTATAACATTTGTACCAAATTGCGTTTTTCTAACTCTTTTATTTTCACAGATATTCGCATTGAAAGTTTTCAAATTGACACCCTGTATACAAAACTAATACATGGTTATCAAAACAATTCGAAATCATAGAAGATATTCACGAGAGTAATTAAAATTAACTCTTTGGTGAAAGAAAAACACGCAGTAGAAATTTTAGGTGCCAGTAAGTTATTAAGAGAGCAAAGAAATCCCTCGGTGGCACAATTGTTAAAAACGTCAATTAAATCCCCCATAACAGCCAAGGATTACTTAAAGTTGTATAAAAATAAAAATGTTACTAGAGAAGAAAACTCTACGAGACTGTCAGAAGAAAAAGCGTCAGCATTCATGATAGATTCGAGGATAAATGTAAGAAGCTACATAAATTTAAGAAAAACCATTCAATTGCATGGAGCCAAAGATCTTTTTCCCCCGTATTCAAAAGTAAAAACAGCCAAATTGATGTGTTATCCTAAAAATATTGTAATAAATGAAAATGGGGCATATGTACCTGTCCAGGATTTATTAGAGCACACGTTCAGTAGAATTGAACAAACACTTACTTTTCCGGAAACCATGACATTTGTTTAAAATCAACATGTAAATATGGCTGCGATGGTTGTCCGGGATATAGTCAATATATGCAGAGAGTAACTGATGACACCTCTACTAACGAAGAAGAAGAAATCAGTGATAAAAGTGTGTTCATGTTTTCGTTAGTGCCGTTACAATTAGAGTATGACGAAGATATTTTATGGAAAAGTGAAAAACCTTCCTCCACTAAATTATGCAGGCCGATAAAATGTATGTATGCGAAGGAATTAATCCAGTGTATTAAAACTAAAGTGGGAGTTATAGAAGGTGAAGTGAATAATTTAAAACCATTTAATACAATGATAGGTAACCAGAATGCTGAAGTACATTTTAATTTATTGTTCACCATGGTACATGGAAAAGTTATAAATGCGCTAACTAGAACTCCCAGTTATAATTGTTTTATTTGCAAATGTATACCAACGGATATGTGCGACATTAACAAAGTAAAAAGTTTGCCGATTTTAACAGAACACCTGAAATATGGAATTTCTTCGCTTTATGCTTGGATCAAGTGTTTAGAATGTATATTTCATATAAGTTGTATTTAAAGAGAACGACAACCCACGGAGCATCTGCTGAGCAACGGAGTCGGATTGCTGAGAAAAAAAATTTGTCCAAAAATTGTTAAGAAAAGAACTTGGCATTAGTGTCGATGTAGTAGTACCTGGGGGGTGGAACATCAAACACTGGAAATGTTGCGAGAACTTTTTTTAAAAATTCTGAAAAAGTACCAACAATAACCGGTATAAATGCAGAATTAATTGGTAGATTCCACACGATTCTAACTATGCTAATTAAGGGACATCAAATAAATGCGGAAGTATTTGATAAATATGCACTAGACACAGTAAAACTCTACGTTTTACACTACGAGTGGTATGGTGGGCCAGTTAGCTAAAATATTAATTCATGGCAGTTTTTTTATTAACCAATTTTTATTGTCCATCGGTCAATTGCCAGAAGAGGGCCAGGAAGCCAACAATAAAATATATAAGCGACTAAGAGGGCGTCATACAAGAAAAAACTCACGAATAAACATGCTGTTGATACATTCGGACCCGTTAATTTGGTCAATAAGAACAACCTCAAAAACAAAAAAAAAGAAATTTGTCTTTACAAACATTAACAATTTCAAATCTCTGTGATAGTGAAACCAGTGAAACTGATGACGATGAATCTGAAATTGACACAATGAACTAAAACAATTTTATTGAAAAGTGCAAATTATATTTATGATTGTGTCACAAAATGGTTGTTGGGAAATAATTAAATATGATGCACATTATGGCGCGCTGAACAACTTTGAGAAATGTTCGACTTTGAGGGTTCATTGTACCAATACGGGTGCACCTAAAAATCTAGGAATTCAGTTTGATCAGTTTTGAAGTACGCTTAATAATATGCGATACTTAATTTTCTTTCAATATCAATTTGACTTTTGCCTACCCCCACCACCTCTGAACCTTCACGGCTCCGATAAACACACTGTGCAACGCTGTCTTCAAAATAACCTTCCTTTAAACGAAACCAAATGAAAACAGATGTCATTTATGCGGAAATTATCACTGTTGAATTACAACTATTTGTTACATGGTGTCTCCTTAAAACAATGCTCTGTTATCAAATAGGTATCTAGGTATTACATTTGACAGTGGTAACCTTTAGGGACCATATAAATAATATTTGTTCTGAAATTTATTGGTTTTATTAGAAGGAACTTTCAGAATTTTCAAAATACGAGTACTATATCACAATTGTATTATGCGTTTTACAAACAAAATGAGTAATTCGCAGCTCTCGTTGAGATTACTATACAGGAAGTCTAAGCTAAGCCCTTCGTTAAAAGTACCAGTGCACTGATTTTCGACACACATAAAAAAGAAGACGCCAAATACACTAATATATAAATGTTGATTTCATACTATTAGAACATTATAGAACAAAATGGATATTAAATGCAATGCAATTCTGCAATTCTACTATTCACGCATCGGGCGTGATTTGTGAGTAACTAGTAGCAGCGGTAATCGCACACTTGCGATATCGCACAATAGGCCGAAGTACGAAATGCAGTACTGTCACCGGCTTAATTTCAAATGTACGTAACTAAATGTATAATTGGTGAAAGGATAATATTTACCTAACTGGTACATGGATCGGAATGATAATTATGAAAAATGAGGCGTGTTCGAAACGGATTTAAATTATATTTCACCGCAGAGGCGAGATGAACTGCCACTGTTTAACTGAAGTCAGCTATTTACTAAAATGGTTAATACAAAAATCGTTGTCATGGTGAAGGTAAATAAATTTGTATCCACTTGCAAATTTTTTTTCCGCCTTTTTAAATACACACTTTTATATATGAATTGAATTATCAATAAAATGTATCCACATTTGCCGCCGAGGAATAAAACATGTTTTAGAAGATTGGTATCAAATTTTGTTAAATTTGGACAAGTGAATGCAAAAAGACATCGACAAAAGCCAGTTATGGAAAATAATTAATTTTCTTGACAACTAAAAAAGATAAGTGTACAAGCGTTCGTACAAAATATGTTGCAATTTAATCGAGGAATCCAAAAATGTAATAATATACAGGATGTTTCATTTAAAATAACCAATTTGGTGCTAGAAGGTGATAGAAAATTGAAAATATTTTACATGAGGAGAACTGATTCAACAGTGCGATACATTTTTTTCAAATTTTTGATACAACGGCAACCCCGTAAACTTTTAACGAACGGTTTAACGTAGAGGCCCTATAGATGAGTGTATAATAAGAGAATTACAGGGATGTACGCTGTTACGAGGCGATTTGAAAGTTTATGCTTTAGGCCAAGATCATAATAAATAATTTAGTGTTGCAAGCAAAGTAACGGCTAATGAGTCTTGATTCCGCAAAGACAACCTATTTTGCGGGCCTTGAGAAATAATTTTACTAGGAATAGAAATAGAATAGAATTTACATAAAATGACTAGTCTGTTTGCATTATTAAATACTTCTCCCATGTGTTTTTGCATTTCTTGAAATAGTCTGAATCATTCAGAACAGAACAACGTTGCAAATTTCATAATTATAAATAAGAAATATTTTACGGGCCTTTATGAATAATATCACTAGAATTTGAATTGTATCATTCCGAATAGAGCAAAGTTGAATACTTGATATTTATAAACAATAAATAGCAATTGCAAATTAAATTTGTCAAACATGTATTAACAAACACTGGTTAAAACACACTATGTTTTTTACCACAATTTATTTGATGTATGTACAAATATTACATATACATAATTATCACGACTTAAGTTTCGACGTTTTACTGTCATTATCAAGTGAAACAATTAATGGAAGAAGTTATATTTATATCAGTACGAGAATAGGATGAGGGTAACAAAATGTTTTACAGTAAACAGGTGCAAAGATTTGAACATAATTAAGAGATTAAAGAATTTTAGAAAGCGGTGAGTACATTAAATCGGTCTGCTCGTTCAACAGATTAACCAGGGGATTATTGCTTAGTCTGAAAATTTCGGCGGATTCAAGGAAGTTAAGCTTTGTACCTTTTGTATAGTTGTGCAAAATTTTCATATTTTGGATTTCGGGGAATGAATGTTTACATTCTAAAGAATGGTTAGAGAATGAACTGGAATTTTGATTTAATCAAAAGGTGCGGAAATGTTCAGAACCGAAATGTTCACTTGATAATGACAATAAAACGTCGAAACTTAAATCGTGATATTAATATTTGTACATACATCAAATAAATTGTGGTAAAAAAACCGTGTTTTATTCAGTGTTTCTATAATGAATTACTACGTGGTAACGGTCGCAACCATCACCATGATGTATTAACAAATTTAAAGAAAAAAAATAGAAATCGAACAAGCGCGAATTTATTGCAATCGTATGTAATCGGATTTGAGCCATATTCGGCCCTAAAGATCTCAACACAATTCCAGATTAAATCAAGATGGAAAGTATTTAATGCGTCTGCAACAAGTGAGAGTCTTCAATTTTTATATCTCATAGATTATTTACTCGTTTCATGAATAACTTTTATATTAATCATATTGTCTCTTAGGAGATAAAATTAGTTACTAACGGGAATCTCTTGTCATTACTATTCTGTCAATGAGAAGTATGGGCATTAAGTGTTAATCACAATGCATAAATCCTCTCAAGTAAAAAAAAAACATAAAACCATTCAGTCGCCCCAGAAACAAACAAATATTTCGTATAGGTCATTAAACAAACGGCAAGTTGAGTTTTTCTTGCATTCAAAGGAACATACGCATTGTTCGCTGGTGCTTAACAATCCCGGATTGCTATTAACACTAAAGAGCCGGTTTAACTTTTTTCTCGATGCAATTGATGTGCGCCGATGATGGCTTCCTGTCGTCACACATTTGTTTCTTCATGCGTTACCCATTGTGCAAACAGGATTCGGCCGCAAGAATGTTGCACTCCTTCAGTCAATAGATTATTAGGTGTTAGATTCGTACGTAATTTCCAGAAATAATTGAATACAAAAATGTTAATGAAAATTTCCTTTTTTTTTGGTTTGTCTGCTCTTCATTTTTGGATACGATTTTTCTAATGCGTACTTTAAATATCTTGTAGATTGGATGGAAAGGTATGGCAAGCTCGAGATCTTTTAAATAAAAATATAGTGACACAAAAACAAAGAGAATTTCATTTAAAATGAAATGGGACATTCCTAATCAGCAGTCTTGACACATTAATGACGGAAACATGATTAAATCTATTTAGAAATATTACGAGAAAAGATTTCTATGTAATCTACCTAGATAGAAAAATGACAATAAATGACAATTTTTCACTTTATTGTGACTAGTTTCGTCCTATTCGGAAATTATCAAACAATATACTGGTTGCACCTACAATTACAAGCTTATATATGCAGAAAAGGGAAAACTTGTAACAATAAAGTGAAAAATTCGTGATATCAGCAAAGTGTTTTAATTCAACCTCCTTAGTTATTGCAAATTTTGGTTTAAGTCTAAGAAAATGAGTGAAGTAAAGCTTGCACATAATAGCGTTATAAAATTCTTACCAATGAGGGAAATGGACGAAAAGTTATCCACGTAAGGATGATACATATGGGGAAGGTACGCCGTCTTATTTTACAGTAAAATTTTTCAGTAACTAATTTATATGGGACACAGAATCAACCGAGATAACCCAAGTTGCGGAAAAGAAAACATCAGAATACAATTTTGAAGAATTGGGTTTGACAGATCGAAGGTTTCCAAGAAAGTATGATTTCGTATGCGAGTAATTCAATAGAACAATTTTGGTGTAAACAATTTCGATGGGGCACAGAAACAAGATGCCCTAGATGCGGAAGATCTGTGGATCTAAAAATCAAGGAAAACATAAAGAAGGTTGAAGAATTGCTTTTGACAGATCAAGGGATGAAGGCTTCAATACTTGCTAACGAGGCAATAACCTTAAAAAAATTGCATGAAGATTTTGTTATGAATATGTTGGATTCTAAAATGGCTCACACCAGAGCAAAAATTGTTTAGAAAAGAAAACACGCCAGCTTTGGTAGATGACGAGACGTCTTCTCGAAAATTATAACTGGGGATGGCACGTGGGTATATCACTGTGATCCACTAATCCAGCAAGGATATATACAGCGAGTACTTGGAAGATTTCCACTACCAAAAAGGTAAGAACGCAATCTTCATCAGGAAAACTGACGGCTGAGGGAATATTTTTTTGGTTAAATATACGAAGAAAGGTATTACAATTATAGCAGAACAGAAGAATATGCTGCTTGGTGAAAATTACAGGGTGCACAAATATCGGTCGCACCGACGTGTGTGTGTGTGTGTGTGTGTGTGTGTGTGTGTGGCGCTTTCGTGAATCGTTCGATGATAAATATTGGTTTTACTATTGCTCCAAGCTATGAATTATTCCAGTAGCCTAACCTAACTAGTGCTTTTCTGGCCTACTGCTTTGTCTACTTAAGAAAAGTTCTCTGTAATCGTGGTAGTAAAGTGAAAATTGTAAAATATATTTTAACCTCAAATATCACCCAGGCCGTGCTCGTTTTCTACCGACAGGCGCTAGTTTTATGTTAAAATTTTAACTCCTATCAATGGCGCATCATTGATCTGGGCAACCTTCACTTAATATTCCTCTCCTTAACCGTAGTCTTCCAGTTTGTTTTGGTTAGTCACCATGATAGGCCCCTGGGTGTGAAGCGAGTGTCCACGTTTATATTTGTTTGCCCATTTCAATTCAATTATATATTAATTTTCAAGTATTCGCTACAAATTGTTAAAATGTCTATCACTTGCGGTCAGTTCCAATTGGTTATTCCTCCTAGGAATATATCCTCGTCAATAAAATATTCAGAAAGATGTGCTAGTTGGTTCCATGCCAAATGTTAACTTATCATCAGATATAGCCCGTTCTCCGGAATCTGGCGGCTGTGGTCGTAAAAGAGGGTCGGAGCTCGGTAAGTAGGGCACGTAATATTTTGTATCTCAAACCAATCTTTGTTGAGAAGTACTGGTGTAAAAGTGCGTATACCAATCGGAGCGAAGGACAGTAATAAATGTATGGGATGCAATTAGACAAACCAGCAATACCTTTTCTTCGAGGGTGCGTCGATCCTCAGGGCGGACCGACCGTTTTACGACCTCGGCCGCCAGATTCCACCGAATAGACTATAACGACTTATTAACTTACCGCTCTGAAGATAAGAATAATAGTGGTCCTAAATGGATTTGCCCTAAATGTGATATTCCCACCACATCGTTAATTAAATCTCTTTTTTGTTCAGAATTCGGTGCATTCAAGGAAGAAATTAATTCAAATATTTCTCTGATTATGGAAAATATGCAAATTATAAGCAGTAAAATTGTTAATCTAGAAAGCGAAAACAAATTATTAAGAACCGAAATTGAAAATTTAAAAAATAAACCGAATGAAGATAATGTTCTTTATGAAGTTATTGATAGATAGGCACGCCTAAATAATAATATAATGTTGCTGAATCTAATGCAACGGATAATGAGTCTAGAAAAAAACATGATTTAGACGAGTATATAAAGATGTCTACCTCTATTTCGATAGTACACACTTTGCCGATAACAATTGTACGATTGGGGCGCTAAACTAATAAATGTCGCCCATTAAAACTAGTATTCGAAAATCGGCAAGCTGTTTCAAATATATTAAAAAATCGCAAGAAATTGAAAGAACCGTTTCCTACTTTCAATATTAAAGCAGATTTAACTATCTCCCAACGTCAAGAATTAAAGAATCTGAATTCTGAATTATCGATTCGTAAAAATAATGCTTATATAAGATATTCCAACAATCGTCCTGTTATAATATCCGATCGACCTTCTGACGACCATGCCCAAAGAATCATCTCACAAAAAACTAAGAGTTTACTATCATAATATTTGAGGTATGAAAACAAAACTGGTCGTCTTAATGCATAATATAAATTGTTCATCTTATGATTTAATTATTTTAATAGAGACCTGGCTGGATGATTTCATTAATAACACTGAATTGGGATTAGAAAATTATATCATTTATAGGCAAGATCGTACAACGGACACAAGTTCAAAAACTAAAGGTGGTGGTGTTCTAATCGCCGTTAAAAAGTATATAAATTCGTACAGAATTAATTTACAGACAATTTTCAATGAAGAATTATTTATTAGAGTTAACAAATGCTTCATTATTTGGGGCTTTATATATTCCACCTTCTTCCAATCTTATTTCTTATGAAAATTACTGCGTTTCTGTTAATAGTATTTTGCAATCTTATTGAAGTGATTCAGTCCTTCTATGTGGAGACTATAATTTACCCTCTGCTTGCTGGTCAGTCAATTCAAATTATGTAATATCTTCTACAAACCCTTGCCTCTCCGAACAAACTTTAGGTGAATGTTTTATATTCCACAATCTCTTTCAAATGAATTCTATACCAAATTCAAGAAATGTTTTCCTCGATTTATTTTTTTCAAATGTAAATGCAATTCATGTAAATCAATCATGTGATCCTATTTGCACGAACTGAATTCATCATATAGGCTATGAGTTGGATTTTCCCCAATCAGTGGTAAATGAATTGATGTCTGAATATACTACTTATAATTTAAAATTAGGGAATTTTGAAGCAATAAACAATTATTTTGCTTCCATTAATTGGTCATATCTTATCGCTTCTAATAACCTTGATGATGCTGCAATCTTATTTAACTATATAATTCACCACGTCATTGATTTATTCATTTCCAAAATAAAAATTAAAAATACCCAGTAACCAATTTGGTTTAAAAGTGAACCTTTATTATTAACTAAAGAAAAGAAACGCGCACATTTAAGATATAAACAAACTGCATATCTCGTGGATTATGAAATGTTTTCATCACTAAGATCCCGTTGCAAGAATTTAAGCAAAATTCTCCACAAAAATTATCTATTTAATGTTGAAAATCAGATTAATTATCCAAAAGTTAGTTATCCAAAAAGATTTTGGTCATTTGTTAATGAATATAGACGCACTAACGGATATCTATCATGTATGCACCTTGATGGACGTAAGTCTGATAATGGTAGTGATTGCGTTGATTTATTTGCAGACTATTTTTCTTCGGTATATGTTGAGGGCATACGAGATGTTCACGATTTTAATCATAACACTACGATCTACAACCACAAATTTGTTGCTGTTTAATACCTTTCTGACGGATGCATTGGAGACTGGTTCACAGGTTGATGCTATCTACACGGACTTTTCAAAGGCGTTCGACCTTGTAGATCATGGGATCCTTATATCAAAACTTGATACTATTGGGCTAGGTTTTAATAGCAGATTAATTGATTGGGTTCATAGTTATCTACGGGATAGAACAGAGTATGTCAAGATTGAAAACCATGTATCTAAGGCAATCTGTGTAACCTCCGCTATGCCGCAGGGTTCTCACTGTGGACCCCTGCTATTTTCATTATTTATTAATGATATTTCATCTATCTTAGCTTCATGTAGATTTGTTATGTACGCTGATGACCTAAAGATTTTTAAATCAATCAAAAGTATTACTGACTGTGTTGCTTTACAGATAGATCTTACTTCCCTGTCAGATTGGTCTGAACTTAATAAATTAAACCTTAATATTCAAAAATGTTTTAAAATCACCTTTTCACGCAAAAAAACTACTATCAATTTTAATTATTGTATAAACGATGATGTATTAGATGACATTTCTTGTATTAAAGATCTTGGAGTTTTGTTTGATAAGAAATTAACATTTAGAGCTCACATTAACTTAATTGTAAGTAAAGGTTGTAAAACTCTAGGATTTGTTAATAGCTTTTCTACTCAATTCTCCCCTTCTACTATTCGTTATCTTTATCTAGCATTAGTTCGCTCACTATTAGAATATGCTTCACCTATATGGTCAACGTCTTTTGCATGCGACGATTTATCAATTGAGAGAATTCAAAATAAATTCCTAAGGCTCTATATGTTCCGAGCACAAATAACTCTAGATTATGACAGTCTACGTTGCCTTTTAAATATTCCAACTCTTTCCGCTCGAAGAACTATGGCTGATCTATGCATTATTTATAATTTAATTAATGGCAATATCAATTGTAGTGAACTGTTGCAAATGTTAGCTTTTAACTCCTTACCTGTAAATTTGCATAGATCCGGGCATTTATTTAGAATTCCACCCATCTAACTATGGAATGAATAGCCCTGTGTGTCGTGCAATGATTATTATTAATTCTCTCTCGAGTAAGATTGATATTTTTCATGTACCAATTCATATCTTTTGGAATCGTTGCATGCAACTATTATCCGATAACATTGCCAATTAATTCTTTCACAGTTTAAATTTTAATCTCATTTTCTTTTTCCTCTATTTTAGGTTTATTACAGTTTAATTACATTATATTTTGTAAACTGGTATGATTTTGAGCATTTCTTATTTTTATGTATTTCTTTCTAAAAAGTCGAATACGTCAATAAATGTATTATTATTATTATTAATCAGCGATTGTGGCTTCCTACACATTGAGCCATCCATCCTACCGTCCGGACTTGGCACTGAGCGGCTTTTAAAGGAAAAACGTATTTGCTCTAATAAGGAGCTGACAGAAATTGTGGAGTGTTTTGCAGACCTACCTAAATTTAATTTGTTTTAGAGGGCATAGCGTTACTGGAAAAACATTGGACCAAATATCAAAAGGAACCTATGCTGAATAATAAAATATTACTTTGCATTCACATTCTTTCGTTTTAGAAAAAAAAAAAAACATAACTGACATAAAAACTCCAGACGGATTATGTAAGCTTTTCTTATTTATACATTTGTTTTTTTTAATCAGTGAAACGGTGAAATGTCCGACTCCAAGAAACCGCGAGAAATAAAGAGTCTCTGTGGTGGCAGTTTACGGAGTTTTTGTGCTGCAAAAAACCTCAAACTTAATAAAAACACTGCAATTTGTAGCGTGCCTCATGTACTGTAATTATAAGATGAAAGATTATTATTTTTAGATATATTAATACTCATAATAAATATAGTACCTATAATAATAATGATTATACCGACTGTCTGGGATAAGGGGCGAACATAGGGATTTAACATGTAAAATTAAATATGTGTAATTATTAGCTCCCCTATTCATTTTAGAGAAAAATCGTAAAGGAATATTTTTTTAGAGAATTAAAAATTGTAAATGTATCATCTATTTAATTTACGTTTGTACTAGAATCCACCTCAGAAATAATAAAAATAAGTTTAACCATTTGCCATTTAATAAAAACCCTTGCCATGAGTTTGACAAATGTCATGTCATAGTGAAAATAATTTTGCTAGTCATATATCAATTCACGCATTGTAATTACTACGAACAATAATCTGAGTTATTCCAATGAAGAGAGCGTATTTATTATCAAAACATTTTCCAGTGGCACCAGTTTGCACAGAGTTCATGACATTACATGCAAACAGAACAGAAGAAACAACGATGAATTGGAAGAAACAGTTTTGGGTTTGATAAATGCTGAACCAACAACTAGCATACGATGCATTGCTCGTGCGTGCAACGTGTCTAAATTCTCTGTACAGAAAACTCTGAAGAAGCATGGTTATCATTCTTAAAAACATCAATGCCATCAGGAGATACTGTTAGTGGATGAAGAAAGGAGGCGTGTATTCTGCGAAATAATGCAGGATTGATCAAATACAGACCATAATGAATGCTAATAATTTACTTCCATATAACAATAAAACAGTAAACATTCAGTTTTTTCATAGAAAGACACCAATTGTTAATTTAAATCAGAGCACCAAATTTCTTGGGATTGCTGAGGACGAGCAACTCACCTGGTGTCAGCATGTTGATTAAGTGTGTAGTAAATTAAATACTGCTTACTATGCAGTTCTTAAACTAAAACCAATTTTACCACCAGAGTCAATCATAACTTTCTACTACTCATAGGTATATCCTTATCTCTCCTATATTTCCAGCGTGGGAAAGAAGTCATATTCAAAGGATATTTATAGCCCAGAAAAGAATATTAAGATTAATTTTTAACAAAGTTAGATTGGAGAGCCATAGTTCATTTAATGAGAACAACATATTTACATTAATATGCATTTACATATTTAAAATAGCAACATTTGCTGCGAATTAATAAACTTACTAAAAACTAAACTAAGCTTAACTTTTTGCAGTCTGTCTGTTTTACCAAAGAATGCTAGTTCACACTTTACAACGAGCCCAACGTTATTGTTTATAGTAATTACAATGCGTGAATTGACATCTGAATAGAAAAATTATTCTTACCATAACATGACATTTGTCAAACTCATGGCCAGGGGTTTTTTTTTAATGGTACATTGTTCAATTTAGTTTTATGAATTCTGGTACAAACGTAAATTAAATGGACGATTCATTTACAATTTTTAATTCTCTAAAAAATATTCCTTTACGATTTTTCTCTAAAATTAGTAGGGGAGCTAATAATTGCACATATTTAATTTTACATGTTAAATCCCTATGTTCGCCCCTTATCCCAGACACTCGGTATATATATAATTAAAAAAATAAATTAATTACATCCGTGTTCAGCAAGTGCAAAAACCCCATGTGTAGACTTTTAGATATTCTGAATAATACCTTCAGGGGCGGTGTCAATATTATTGTACGTGTAAAGGGAAAATACCACGCCTTTGACAAACTGCGGAGTGGATGGCTGGATCATCGCACACCATGATAACAGTAAACGAAATGTTTAACTATTTTCCGATGGCTGGTAACAATAATGGTGAAGGAAAAAACGGTAGAACTTCGTTCAGCTGATAAAGAAAGTGAGTGGAACTGCACGCAATACACAGCCCACAGGTCTCTTCAACTATATCACTGATGGTTGTTGTGCGAATCTAAGACAAAAACTTTAAATCTTCAAAACTGGAGAATCGTAAAGTGATGGCTGACCGGTCTGCAGCTGAAATGGCCTACCTTATCTTATTTTTTTTATTAGTGTGATCTGCTACACAAACTCTAACTCACTAAAAAGAGTCGACTCGAAAGAAGTCATGAATAAAATATACAGGTTGTTTCAGAGCTCTGGGAACGGTCAATCACGTGCTTATTTTACAAAATTTCGAAAATTTTTTTTTACAAAAGTTGTGCAGAACAGTGATCTGTACGCCCTAAAAATATATAAATTTATACAGGGTGTCTCATAACAAAGTTACAGACCAAACTTATGTTTTTTAAATGGAACACCGTGTATATTTTAGCATTTTTGGATTCCTTGTTCCTCGGAGATTAACATGACTTAGGTTTCGGCGATTGAAACCGGGCCGTTTTCGTGTTATTCAGTTGTTTGTACAAAAATTTGAACAAAATTGTTAAAGTGCTCCCCTGAAACTAATAAAGATACAGCAGAATCTCTTTAATCCGAACCCCCTCTAATCCGAACACCTCTGTAATCCGAAGGTCCCACACCCGCTCGCGCTTTTTAACTCACCGTCTCTCCAGTTACTTACCGAAAGCCGCGAGTAAGTATCGTGCGCATTTGTTATTGTTACTCGTCCGCCATTTTGTGTTGCTACTGCGTCGTACATCGCGACTGTTATTTATGTTTTTACATCATGGCTTCGACGTCAAAGAAAAGGAAACAGGTTACCTTGACTATTGAAATGCGAGATTTTGGATCAACTCAAGGAAGGCATTTCTTTTAGTTTTCTTGCGCAGAAATATGGTGTAGGTAAATCTACCATTTTTGATATTAGGAAGAAGGAAGAACAAATACGGTCTCATGTTGTGAGAACTGAAAAGGGCCCAGGTTCTCGAAAGACATTAAAAACGCCCGACAATCCCCAACTTGAAGATGCATTATTTACGTGGTTTATAGAACAACGACGGAAAAACGTTCCCTTGTCAGGTGATATTTTGATGGAGAAAGCGAAATACTTTCATGAAAGGCTTGGGCGAGGAGAGTTTTCTTGGGCTTTCAGTAAAGGTTGGTTGGAAAAATTTAAAAACCGACACGGAATACGTCAACTCAAAATAACCAGCCAGAAGTTGTCAAACAACGATAACGCCGTAAGACTATTCCAGGACAAATTCATGGATATGATCAAGGAGAAAGATTTAACCTCGGAGCAAATCTACAATGCGGATGAGTCTGGTTTGTATTGGAAAACAATACCAGACAAAATACTGGCATCTGACTTAGAACTAAAGTTTTCAAAGAAAGAATAACATTCATGCCCTGTGCGAATGCTGCTGGGACGCACAAATTGCCTTTGCTGGCCATTGGCAAAGCCCAAAAGCCACGTGCCTTTTCATCTCTACGAAAGCTACCAGTACATTACATGGGGCAAAAGAATGCATGGGTGACGAGACTTATATTTCTAGAGTGGTTTAAAGGGTACTTTATCCCTGAAGTAAAAAAAAATATCTAAGAAGAACCTACCACTGAAAGCAGTGTTGCTTCTCGATAATGCACCAGCACATCCGCTTAATGAAGACCTACAATCCATTGATGAAAATTTCACAGTTTTATACATGCCTCCTAATTGTACCGCTCTCATCCAGCCAATAGACCAAAATGTTATTCAAAACATAAAGGTGAATTACAAGAAAAACTTTTGCTGCAAGTTTTTGCACAACAGGAATTGGAATCGGATTGTACTGTATCCGATGTCCTTAAGAAAACCACTATGAAAGACGCTGTTTTCTCATTGGCTGAAAGTTGGCATCAGTTGAAAGCGAACCTAATAAAAAAATCTTGGTCTCCCTTGTGGCCTCAATTAAACATCGAAGAACATACAGACGATAACTTTGAACCAGAAGATGAGATTCCTTTAGCTGCTTTCGTTAATAGAGGTTTTTCTGAGACTGAAATTAATGACTTCCTACTAAGCAATGATGACCTAAATGAAACTGAAGCTCTTACTGACGATGAAATAATAAGGCAAGTGACTCAGGAATGTGACGGCGAAAGTGAAGAAATGTCGCACGTTGAACCAGAAACAAGCGTTTCCAATTCAAAAGCGGTGTCTGCCTTAAATACATGTCTCGAATATGCTGACCAAGTGGGCATTCCTTTGCCAGAAAAAATGCTTTTGCGTAAATTGCGAGACAAAGCTTTTAATTTATCATTAAATACCACCCGGCAAACTAAAATATTAGATTTCTTTAAAAAAGTTTAATAAATGTAACGTTTATAGATGAATATACGTTTGAAATTTTACAATAGTATTAGTTTTATTTCATAAAAAATACCCTATAAATGCTCTGTACTATAATCCGAACGCTCCACTAATCCGAAGGGGGGGTAAATTTTCAGAGTTCGGATTAAAGAGGTCCTGCTGTAATTCATTCTAATTTAGTGATAAAGTTAAGTTGAACTTTAGTCTTCAAAATTACTCTAGTAACCAAAACATAACTCGCGTATTATACAGGGTGATAGCCATTAGCAAACTGCACAAGTTCTATTTTTTTTCAAATGGAACACCCTATATATTATTTCATAATTTAAAAGTTCATTAAGTAAACTTTCGTTTCCTATAAGGGTTCATATATCTGAAGTCGATGGTTACTCTAATATTTCAAAATTCAGGATTTTTGAAATATTTAAAATTGACACCACGTACGTCAAAATTTCTTAAACATTATTTCAATATTTAATGCAATTACAGACGATTTTGGATAAAATATTATATTATACTCATTTTTTTTTTGCGGAACTAATTACGTATATTCCACATTCATATAATAAATAACTATTTCGTTCTAAAGTTTATTTCACTAATGTTGGCGTTCACGTCATAAACTTTTGAACGTATCAAAGACAAGCAGCTTTCTACCATTTTATACTATTCCATGCGCATCATCGTAGTTAATAGTAGAAACGTATGTCTTCTGAGCGTTGATACAAGTACCGACCGCAGTGCTCGCCGATCGAAAACGCGTGGCAATGGTTAGACAAAGGAGCCGTTATAGCGTATGTCTACCTTGCCGCAACGCTCATCAAAAACGGATTTAATTTGCAAGTTGTTCGAGATTCTGTTTGTTTTTCATTAGTTTTCATTAATTTTTTAGTTCTTAGTGTTTTTCATATTGTGTTCGTAGTTTTTCGTGTTCATGCGTCTGGTGTGTTAATTTAGTTTAGTGGATTAGGTCGTTTTAAATAAACATAATCACAAAATGCCTGGAAACAGGCTTAATGGATTAGCCCGAGATATGGTAGTGAAAATTATAGATTACTTCACTAAAGAAAAAGATAATGGAGATCCCCTTTTACATTTGGATGCAGTTCATGAGGTAAATTGTTAATATTAATTACAATCGGTGAATTCTTAAAATACAATTTTTCAGCATCTCAGGCTTTGGGTATTAGTATGCGGACAGTAACAAGGGTATCCAAGGAATCAAAAGTGCTGGAGGAGCTACACACTCCTAATACTTCTGCGGTAACATACACACCTCGAAAGAAAAAGAATACTTTGTATACGTTTCACAATTTTGACGTTTTAAACATCAGTATCATCTGACCCTGCAAAACGCTCGATGTACATTTAAAATATCATTTAGTGCCTTCCAATAGGGTATTCATCGGCATGATTCGTTCACAAAAGTTTGATTAGGTGTTGACAGAAAATCTTGGGTATGCTTTAATGTAGGATTCAGTAAAAAACCCATCCCATTTAACGTTACACCATTGCGCACTATTGTGACCTTGAATTGATTCAGGACTTTAGAATTGATTACGTGAACGCCCTCATTAGTGAGTCATGACTCAAAAAGACTTCATGTTTTTATTTTCATATTTGCGATCACTTGGCTACTCGACTCACTTCACTGATTTGACTCTTTGAATCGGCTTACTTCGGAGTTACCCATCTCTAGTTGAAATCAATCCAACTAAATGATGAAACAGTTCTTCATCCATTCGCGAAACATTGCGGTAATCAGCCGGGACTTCAATGAGATCTCGAGGTAAAGGTTGCCCCACTAAGAACGCCGGATTCGAATTTGCAGCCATTTTTTGTGATTTCCCTTTGGTTCATAGAGTCCATGAGTCGAACGCTTTTCCAACCACCTCTTGATCCTCACTTTTCGTTGTCTTCTTCCTTTATTTTTCTTCAGTGCCACAGCCACCCCAATAAGTTGTTTATTAAAGAAAAAAAGGAATTATGATAGAAATTTGGGCTGAGGAATTATAGATGATATGGGACATTCGATTAGATAGACTAGGCCATTTAGCCACAATCGATTATTTGGAGATATTATTCACATATAAATGGAAATGGACAAGCACCAACCAGCCATGCCCTCACCAGGATTCGAATCCAGGACTAAGGCACGCTCCCCAATAAGTAATATGTCATATTCACAGTTAGTTTTTGTAAATAGTATCTATCTGTCGCTATTAATTATTTTTAATTAAAAAAACCTATTTATAAACCCTCTCTGACTTCAATCGATTGGCCATAAACCGCTCGTCGAATAAAGTTCTAGATTTCTTACATAAACAGCCATTAGTATAATTATTCAACCCAAACAAATTGCATCGTGGTTACTTCTGATCTGATCGGATCTCGATCGTCGAGAGTAAGTGGTAATTTGGACATCGTTACCTTCCCCGGCGGCGGTACTTTATCACTCGAGGAAAAGAGTATTTTTAATTCTCCCGGCCAACTTGATACATCGATACTTTCGCGAGCAGAAATGGGGCATGACCGAAACCTACGTTTCCTATTTATTTATTATCGACATAAATCGCTATTCGTTCGCAGTTATTGCATCGGCGATAATCGCGTGCGGGGACGTTGTAAATCCGATTTTATTAGTTGGTACTGCGTGCGTAGTCCCGGTGAAATACTAGAGCACCGGAAGTTCCGGTCCCTCCGTTCGCGCACGGAGTTGCACCGACGACGCAAAGGAGTGACGTTTCTAGGCCGATTTACGACCGAAATAAAATCCAAGGACCCATCGTTAAATTATGAATTATTATTTTGTTTATCGATATAGTTACCCAGGGGCTTCCTTAGTCTGGGTGGTGTATTTACCTGCAACAAAAAAGAGACATTAGTTTAAGTATGGATATGTATTAGGAGAAGGTCAATTATAGATATAGATATTTTTAACTAGAACTGAATAGCTAGGTGGTCAGATTTCAAGTCCAGAGAAAGTTTATGATTAAATATATTATAAGAGGTTCCAATGATTCTTTGCCAGAAGAGTTGACTACTAATTGTGATTAGTTTTTCTTAGTTATTATGGTCTAACACGTTGCCATTAGTTGTTTTCTTCGGATGCACGGAAAATAGGGCCCATTCACGAACGGGAGAAAAAGGCCCACCTACCACCGACATGTGTTAACAATGCGTTTATTTTAACCTTTACCTGACTGTTTCAAAGATATTTTTTGAAAAGTAATGTTTTTTTAATATATTTTTTTAAACATCTCTACAATTATTAATATAAATTTGATGTTAACTATTATCATTTCGTAATTATAAACCAAAAATGAAAAAATATTTTTTTCAAAAATTATGATTTCATGAAAAATATATCCATTTCTTAATTATCTTAAATACTTGTTTAAATGTTCTTGTAATATTTTCATATAGGAATAGCTGTCCAATCACGCGCGTTCGGCCAATTTCAACATCTAAAATTTTCGCTTAATTTTTTTTTTATTTAGAGTTCACTATACTTTTGTAGCAAGAAACCTCACGAATAACCTGCGTCTTCCTGTTGTTAATATTTTGAATAGATATCGAGTTAGCATGTTCGGGCGCAGCATTAGTTGCCGCGTAAATATCCCGAAATTAGTCACTTTCGCTCCGAAAACACAATTTTTTTCTCGAACGCGCCGAAAGTAAAACATCATTACACGTGTGACTTGTGTGTAAATTACGAGCTTCTGGTTACTGGAACGTTGTCTTTCCGTAAACTGGGGTGCAGCATGACTATCAAGGTCCATTTCTTGAACAGTCTGATAAATTCCCAGAAAACTTTGGGGCTGTAAGTGACGAAAAAAGGTGAACGCTTCCACCAGGACCTGATGATCATGGAAGAGCTCTATCAATAGAGGATAGGAATATAATGGCGGACTACTGCTGGAGTATAAAACGAGATTGCCCTGAATAAGTGCACAAACGCAAGAGCTACAAGCGCAATTTTTTGGAATATAACATAGCTATATGACTATATTTCTACGCTCATATACAGGGTTCCCCATAAGAGACTACCCATTTTATTTTATTAATTAATTCCCTACGAGATAATGTGGGATTATGTTCTGTAGTCTTTGGAATTTAAGTTAGTTATTGATCAAGTAGGCACCTGTCACAAATAAGTTTAATATTAATAATTTTGTGAAACGTTATTTTTCTACGAGAAGTTTGTTAGTTTTCATCATAATTATTTAACTTTCATGAATTACTCTGTCCAACAACGTGTGTTTTGTGTAGAAACTTACATAAGAAGCAGTTCGATAGAAGAAGTTAGGCGTGCATTCCGGCGTCAGTTTAATAACAACAATAGAGGTCACGCGCCAAATCGTAAAACTGTTAAGTTATGGGTTCGTCATTGGCGTGAAAATGGTTCTGTACAAAATTTGAAGAAGCCTGGACGTCGAAGAACAGTTCGTACACCAGAAAATATTGAACGAGTTAGAATTGCGTTTACGAGAAGTCCTAAAAGGTCTGCTAATCGACAAACCCTTATCCTAGGAATATCAAAGGGAAGCTTAGTTCGAATTCTTCAGAGATTTAAAATTTCATCCCTATAAATACCAAATGGCACAGCAACTTATAAATCAAGATAAAGAAGCAAGGTTAGCATTTTGTCAAGAATTTTTGAATTTACATCAAGGAGCAATTCACAGTCTCTTAATAAGCGACGAAGCAAATTTTTATTTGAACGGCATGGTTAATAAACAGAATTTTAGATACTGGTCAAATGAAAATCCTGATGAAATCTTTACACAAAACCTCCATAATCCAAAAATTGTTGTGTGGTGTGGAGTAGGATCTTTTGTTATTATTGGTCCATATTTTTTTGAGGATGAAAATAACCGCGCTGTAACAGTAACATCCGAGCGCTACGTAAACATGCTAGAGACATTCCTCTACAGGATTACTAAACAATGCCTTACTATTCCAACAAGATGGGGCAACAGCTCATACCGCCAGAAACTCAATGCGGGTTCTGCGAGAAACGTTTAATGGCCGACTCATTTCTCGATTCGAAAATTTGCCTTGGCCTTCGAGGTCCCCCGATTTTTTCCTGTGGGGATATTTAAAAGCCAAAGTGTTTGCGAGTCGTCCAGGTACAATCAAGGAACTCAAAGTCAAAATTCGTGAAGAAGTTGAAGGAATAGACAAAGGTTTGCTACGCCGTGTAATGAACCACTTTTTATCTAATATTGAAAAATGTGTTGAAGTTGGTAGAGGTCATTTAGAAGACGTGATTTTTAAAAGTTAGAATTAAATTAGCCAAATATTTATGTTATCATAAATCCCAAGTTAGCTGTAATTTAGTATAATAAAAAGTTTGTTTTGTTAACTGAAAAAAAAATTATTCAAATATTAAAATGGGTAGCCTATTATGGGGAACCCAGTTTAATTTATGACTTGTTATGCATGTAATATGTATAATAAATATGTAAATTTCGTAAAATGTTCTTTGTTGAATTGAATAAAAACGGAAGCTTAGGGAGAAAAAAAATGTCATATTTGGATTTAGCACACCCAAATTAGGTTATTTAATCAATGCAGCACAAAATTTGTTACCTACTGTTAATAGAGCTGCTACACGTTTGTTCAATCTAAAATATGTCAATAGGGAAAATATGAGGAATATACTAATATAACATGTTAGCAGTATTTATGGACGAGCAAAATTTTTGTTAAAAAAAAAATTACTGTATTGGAACTATTAGAGAATTTAAACGAACTGAAAAAATCCCGACAAGAAGAAATATTCCGTACACCAATTTCTTTCCGCTAACAAGCCAGACCACGCGCTATCTTGCAATCACTTGCTATTTCACATGCAGAAACTTTGATAATAATTCAACACTTCCGAAAGATTTGTGGCTGCAGCATATAACCTTTTTTATCATTTTACCGCCATCAACTTATGTACGTAAATACTTTCAACGAACACATTTTCCAGCAGAGCATCCGGAGCCTTAAAATTCCGCCCTTTTTTTACGATTACAGAACAGTTGTTGGCGTTCGTTCGTTACAAGAGTTGCCAAAAGTTGGCTGGGCGGCGTGGAAGGGGAGGACACGATGGCGTTAGCGGCGGCGATAAAGTGAATTATCCGGGAGTTTCCGGGCGATCCGTATCTGCATTTATGTTTATTAAAGCCAGGGGGTGCGGGGGGAGGGGGTTCACCGGCGAAAACACCGACTCCGGGGTTTTATTGTTCCGCGTAAGTGGGGGCTGTAAAAAAGTTGCTTTATCCGGGAGAGATGGACTCCGAACGAACTTGGTAACGTATTTACAGGAGCGTTTCGCCGTTTTCCCAAACACAGAAAATCATCCCGAGTTTGTTTTCGTATTATCGCGAGAGGGGGAAAATTAATGATCCGAAAGATGTGTAAATAAAGTCTTCATATGTGTGCATAAACAATAACACAGCTAGTACGAAGGTACGAAGTGTAAAAGAAATAGTCTTCTGAAAAGTTTTGATTGAGCCTATACGAAGACATGTCATTAAGTATAGAAAAAAAAAATCGAATTAGTAGCAGTAGTTACCTGACTGAACTTCGCCTACTCTTATATATTTTTATTTTTGTTGTACTTTTCTTAAAAAAAACAAGGGCATCACTATTATTATTATTGTTATTATTATCGAGAGAAATGAGGACTAAAACCACCGATGGTAGTACGACTCGTAGCGTCACTCTTGGCCGAAAAATATTTTTACCTCTCGACGGGGCAAGGAAAGTTTAGTTTGTTTCTTACGAATAAAAGACTTTTCGCTTAAAAATAATCAGTTTAAAATAGTCAAATTCAAGGCCCAAATACGCTATAATGGTTTAGAATTATGACTCAATTAGATTTAGTGGTTTACACAGGCGAGCCCCTTAAGCTCTTGATAGTTAACACAAATTATTTAAATATGAAAAATACTATAAAAATTATTATTTTCTTCGTTAATAATTACTTAAACGATAATTATAAAGAGTATTAAAATTAACTTTTTAAAGAAATTTTCTAGAAATCATAATATTTTTTTATAGAAACAATATTTCTCCAACAGATTTTTTATACCCTCGTTCAAAAAATACAGGTGTGAGTATGGGTTAAAACAGTGGCGGCTCATGGAACATGTTGACGGTAGAGCCACTTATACAATATACCCCCTTCCCGCTTTTTTTTGATGAAAGAAAGAACGATTTATCTTCCTGGACCAAAGTAACGAAAATGCGAAAATGTGTTTTAAGAAATAATTAAAAATTGAAACTACTTGGCTCTATATAACGAGCCGCCCCTGGTTATAACACATTAAAAAATTATTGGAACTTAAGTTGCTTATATTCTTAAAATATAATTATTTTTGAATTGTATAGAATTGTTTCAGAATTTTTAAACAATTTATACCATTTTTATATATTTTAGAAAATTTTCAATTTTGAACGCAATTAAAAAATGCATGTTTAACAACCATTAAAAAATTATTGGAATTTAAAAAGTTGATTATATTCTCAAAATATAATAATTTGGGAGTTGTATTGAATGATTTCAGAATTTTTAAACAATATCTATTATTTTTTATTTATTTTAGAAAATGGTCAATTTTTAACGCAATTAAAAAATGCTTGTTTAACCACGAACAGATAACCCATTAAAAAATTATTGGAATTTAAGAAGTTTATTATATTCTTTAAACATAATAATTTGGGAGTTGTTGAATTATTCCAGAATTTTTAAACAATTTCTACTATTTTTTCATTTATTTTAGAAAATGCTCAATTTTAAAAGCAACTGCCAGAGACTTGAAATTATCTAAAGCCACTGAAACAATACTTTATTTAACTTTCGGTGAAACCAAGAAATACAAGAAAATCAAAACTTACGAAAAAGGAAAATTTTTTTCGATGCGTTAAGATGTAACCTAGATGATAATTCTTTGCTTCCCTCACGGATTGTTGGGGCGGAATGGAGCGGAAAACACAAACACCAACACACACAAATCCTGAAGATGTATCACAACACAGCGGGCACCAAAAATTCCGAACCAGAACTAACGTCTTCCGCGGCCGCGATCAACAAACTGAATTGATATTAACAGGTGAGCCGTGGATTAGTGATAAGAATTTAATGTCGTTTCGAGCGGAGAAAAAAATTCGAATATTTTGATAATCTTCAATCGCCCGGGGCAGAATAAAAATTGGTCGAATTTTAACACGGAGGTCGAGATAAGAAACACTGCTAATTATATACTTCACGAGGATCTTAAGAAGTTGATTATATTCTTAAAATGTAATGATTTTGGAGTTGTGTAGAATTATTTCAGAATTTTTAAACAAGTTTTACTATTTTTTATTTGTTTTAAAAATACTCGATTTTGAAAGCAATTAAAAAATGCATGTTTAACTACGAACAGTTATAATCCATTAAAAAATTGTTGGAATTTAAGAAGTTGATTAAATTCTTAAAATATAATAATGTGGGAGTTGAGTAGAATTATTTCAGAAGTTTTAAACAATTTCTATGATTTTTTATTTATTTTAGAAAATGCTCAATTTTAAACGCAATTAAAAAATGCATGTTTAACTACGAACAGTTATAATTCATTAAAAAATTGTTGGAGTTTAAGAAGTTGATTATATTCTCAAAATATGATAAATAAGGAGTTGTATAGAATTATTTCCGAATTTTTAAACAACTTTTAATATTTTTTTATTTATTTTAGAAAATGCTCAATTTTAAACGCAATTAAAAAGTGCATGTTTAACTGCGAGCAGTTATAACCTATTAAAAAATTATTGGAATTTAAGAAGTTGATTATATTCTTAAAATATGATAATTAAGGACTTGTATAGAATTATTTCCGAATTTTTAAACATTTTTTAATATTTTTTATTTATTTTAGAAAATTCTCAATTTTAAATGTAATTAAAAAATGCGTGTTTAACTACGAACAGTTATAATCCATTAAAAAAATTGTTGGAGTTTAAGAAGTTGATTATATTCCCAAAATATGTTAAATAAGGAGTTGTATAGAATTATTTAAGAATTTTTAAACAAATTTTAATATTTTTTATTTATTTTAGAAAATGCTCAATTTTGAACGCAAATAAAAAATGCATGTTTAACTACGAACAGTTATAACCCATTAAAAAATTGTTAGAGTTTTAGAAGTTGATTGTATTCTCAAAATATAATAATGTGGGAGCTGTATAGAATTATTTCAGAATTTTTGAATAATTTCTACTATTTTTTATTTATTAAAAATTAAAAAAAATGCATGTTTAACAACGAACAGTTATAACCAGTTCATGTTGATGGTAGAGCCATTTATACAATATACCCCACTCCTTTTTCGAAGAAAGAAAGAACGATTTATCTTCCTATACGAAAGTAACTGGCGAAAATGTGTTTTAAGAATTAATTAAAAATTCTTGCTGAGCTTGAAACTGCAGGTAGTGCCATGGCTCCTTGGTTCTATATAACGAGCCGTCCCTGGGTTAAAACATCATCTTTACTTTTTTATATAAAAGGGATGAATGTTAAATGATGGCTACATCGTCATTTTTTGAATATAACATTTATTCCTAAAATCAATGTATGCCTTAAAAACGAAGAACGTTAGTTGATGATCATATCAACATAAATACAAAATGTTTAAAATAATTTGTAAGGCCAAGAAACCATAAACAATTGAAGAAGAACTTGTTTTACCTAATGCACAAATTACAGAAACCATTCATGGAAAAAATTATGCAGATGACTTGCGAAAAATGCCTCTCGCCAATGATACAGATACAAAAAGGATTTCAGAAACTAGCTGTGGTCAGTTTGAGCAACTTGTACAAAAAATTGAAGAAGTCCGAAAATTACAATTCAGTTGGACGAATCGGCAGATATTACAAATTTAGCTCAACTCTTGCTATGTGTTCGATACAGCTACTCCTTTAATAGACATGAAAATTTAGTGTTTTGTCGGCCAATGAACAATCGTACAACAGGCGAAGATATTTTTACAAGTTAATAAGTTTTTCAGAGAAGAAGAATTGCACTGTAATAACTACACTCGTGGACAAAAAATTCCGGACACCGAAGTTAGTGTTATCATAAGAAAAGCTTTTTTGTTCTTTTTAAACAAGACATAAAACATTACCTGCGAAAATTTTGTATGTTCCTCTACCAATTTTTTGGGACAAAATTTGAATTCGAAACTACATAGTTTCGAGTTCAAATTTAGTCTCAAAAAATTGGTACAAAATTTTAGTAGATAATGTTTTATGTCTTGTGAAAGAAACAAAAAAAGAAGTTTTTCTTACAACATCAACTTCGGAGTCCGCAGTAGTCCAAATTGAATCCTAAAAAATTGGTACAAAATTTTATGACTTGTGGAAAAACCCAAAAAAGAAGTTTTTCTTATGATAACATTAACATGGGAGTCCGGAATATTTTGTCCACTAGTGTAGTTTCCAGTCCAAATTTAGTCCAAAAAATTAGTACAAAATTTTATTAGATAATGTTTTGTCTTGTGAAAAAAAAAATTTCTTATGATAACATTAACTTAGGAGTCCGGAATTTTTTGTCCACGAGTGTATATTGGTGTATGTTCTGGCGGTGCAGCAGCGATAAAAAGATAGTACGTCTTCATCTATTACAAGATTTTTATGTGGTCTTAAATAGTCGTTTGTTTGCAGACTTATGTAAGGATGTGGCAGAGGATTACAAACAACTTTTACTACATAATGATGTAAGGCGGTTGTCAAAGGGACGACTAACAGGGTTGAAAGATGAGATAATGATATTTTTATTAGAAATAAAGTTGTATTTTTCTAATCTCTGAATATGTTTCTGCAAGATGAGATCACAAACATCTTAATTTTGTATAATTATAATTCATGCGTTTTTGAAGATTCTTATGGCACGTTGGAAATGTTTTCAGCTATATGTGATTTTATCACAGAAAATAATTTGGATATTTTAATTAAGAATATCACAGTTTATTTGGGTGCAAAAACCATTCCTTGTAGAAATGGGACAAGTGAAACATTTCTTCCATTAAGTGCCCAACATAAATGTTTGGCTTAGTGTGAAAACATAGTCTCTACTACTCGCTGAATTGGCAGTGGCAGTTCTTTTGTTATTTACAACCACTTATTTATGCGAAATAGCATTTTCAGTAATGACCAACATCTTAACAAAGCAGCGCTCTTATCTTAGCAAAATAGAAATCGCTATGAGACATGCACTGACCAATATTAAACCTAGATTTGAATTTAATTATGTCGAAACATATACATAGAATATTATGGATATTTTGTTCAGAAATGTACCATTAATCAGAAGTAAACAAAATAAATTAACTCCTTCTAAATTTAAATTAACTCCCCCCTCCGAGATCTTCTTCGGGAGGTCCTTTGAAATTTGTGCAAAAGGGGGTTGCGGACCAAAAAGTTTGTTGACTCTACATTAGATAATAATAAAATAAAACTGAATTCAATGACATGTTTTTAAATTAAATTAACTAAAATATCTTTCTACCAATAAGTTTCGTTCTCTGTAACAGTGATGTATTGTTTAATTTATTTAATTAAGAATTTCCTTTACTTTTGGTATAATGTCTTTAACATGGTAAGTGGCAAATGGAAGTATTATTTATATCATATAATGAATTTTGCGAATATGTTTTTTTCTAATCAAATTTATGTAGGATTCCTGTTTGAAGCTGTTCAAGCTCCCGGATCGAAAAAATGGTGATGTGGCCATCATGTTACTTTCTCCTTCTTGATGGTATCATAGCCATTTATATTTACGTTATCATGGTTTATTTTCAATTGAAATCATATATTAAATGTATATCGAACGTTGTGTAAACTCGGATGAAACTGACGTTTAAAACGTCAAAATTATGAAAGATGAAAAAATTATACTTCAAATTCAAAAACTCAGTTTACTCAAAAACTAAAGGGATTTCGAAAAAAACGTATTCTTTATAAGTTGTTCATTTTCGCATTCTCTGCAATTATTATTAACATAAATTTGCTGTAACTATTATCGTTTCATAATTATAAACCAAAAATAAAAAAATAATAATAATTTTTTTTCTCGAATAAAAATCATTTTATGAAAAATATTTTCAAGCTAAAGATGTTCAGTTCTTTGTTGTCTTCAATGTTTGTTTAAATGTTTTTGTGATATCTTCCATATTTATGAAAATATTGGCAAAAAACAAACAGTTAAGGTAAACACCCACTTCCGGTATACGAAATTTTACTAAAAGCTTTTCAGTTCTTCAGAAAGCTTTTCAGTTCTTCAGATTATCAAATAAGGCGTATGTTCAAAGTTTCACATCAATTGCTCTATTAGTTTTTGAGATGCAGAGCGCACAGACAGACACACAGATACACACACACACAGCCACACACACACACATATACACACACACACACACATAGACACACCCCAGAACGGATATTTCCGTAAAAAATTCCCTTTCCGAAGGACCCTATTCGGCAAACATGGTTATTTTTCGAGGGGATGGACAGACTTTGAATGAATATTAATTTGTCGGCTGAGCGTAGTCTACCCCTACAAATGGCCATAAGCCACTGCATTACTATTAATCCAGCATAGTTAAGTAAACATTTTCCATAATGTATGATTCACATTTAGTAGTTGACTGTTTCGTTATTTACGTATAACTCTTACGAGACTCGTAAAAATATATCTATAGAGCTATTCAGCAGAGATGGCGGTCGGGGTGTCTTGTCCGTCCGAATCAAGTAGTGTCCGTTGCAATTTTCCACCATCGGCGTGCGCAAAAACGCCAAATATAAAAGTAAAACCAGAAATATTACAAATTTTAAAAAAATTATAAGTTCATACCACATAAAATTACTTGATTTATAGCGGATATAATTGGCAACATGTTTTATAAAGGGATTAATATTCTTCAGCCAATTTTGAACAGGAATAAATAACCGGATTAGTTGACCTAATTGTTCTTTAATAATGATATAATACTATGACCGAGAAGTAACGAAAATCTTAACAAATAACAACCTGGGGCTTGTTAATGTATTTAGTACATTAGGCCGAAAGGGACGCAAATTAATCTTCGCAATGGATTATAAATTCAGAAAACCCGAGTAAATCAGGGAATTCCTGAATTTATTAAAAATTTGCCTGTTTCCCTTGTATATATACATGTTGACTTAATAATGTAATTTACATTCGTTTTGATAACTGCAATCAATACAACACCGAAACATTAGTACTCCGAGACGTCTAAAAATGCCGAAGTGTTTAAACTCTAAATGTGACAGTTTAGTTTTAAACTTACTAGAATATTTTGAAAAGGAAAAAGAATATGGAGGGCCAATTACAAATATTAATGGCGTTCGAGAGA
Source organism: Ocypus olens (assembly GCA_910593695.2). Taxonomy (NCBI): domain Eukaryota; kingdom Metazoa; phylum Arthropoda; class Insecta; order Coleoptera; family Staphylinidae; genus Ocypus; species Ocypus olens. The sequence continues at coordinate 29,634,553 of OU343061.1, read as the reverse complement.
GAGTAGCCAAAGCTTTAAAAATAAGTTTACGATCGGTGGAGAGAACAGTTCAGCGCGGAAAATATGAAAATGAAAAAAGGAACTGCAAAATTTCCCGAAGAAGAAAAAAATCAAAAACCGAAGATCTACCTGCATGTGCTCAAAGTGAAATTCGCAGTGTTATTTATAACATGTACATAAAAAAGGAACATGTTAGTGTGGCTTTAATTAATGAACAATTGACAGAAGGAGGGAATGTGCGGATTAGCAATTCCAGTATATTGCGAGTTATGCATTCAATGGGGTGGTCTTTTAAAACTCATGATAACAGACGTGCTCTCTGCGAAAAACAGTCAGTTTTAAATGCCAGAATCAATTTTCTGCGAGAATACCACAGAAATTTAAATTCTGAGAATGCATTAAAATGTATTTTTGTGGACGAAACGTGGATTTTTCAATACGGAGGACCAAAGAAAATTTGGTAAGATGAATCTATGAATAGCGTGAAACATTCATTTGCGTCAACTGGAAAGCGCTTTATGATTGTGCACGCATGTTCCTTGTCTGGGTGGATACCAGAATGTGGATTAATTTTACTGGTTGTTGAAATTAGGCACTTGGTAGGTTTCACAAATTTTATACTTTTTATTCCGACTAGTTTCGATTGTTACATCATTATCTAGGAATGAATACAGGGGAAAAATAGTTTCGCTTATATATTAAAATTGTCCATTCAGGTAATTAGGGCGGTCATTATTGGAGAACTCCAGATGTCATCATTTTCATTTACGACGTGTTTTCCCCGCTTTAGCGCTTTGTTGATCTCTAATCCTTCTCGGAGATTTAAATTTCGGCCCTTATTACCTGTATGTAATATTTTAAAATTATTTTCTTCGAAGAAGTGGTTATTTGTGATGCAATGTTTGGTAAAACCGGTGGTGCCTTTATTGTCTAGTATGGCTTTTCTATGTTCTTTTAGTCTTATACTAAATGTTCTTCCGGTTTGGCCAATATACGTTGCATCACAATCCCCACATTCGATTTCGTATATGCCGCATTTTTTGGATTTTTCTATGGTTGGTTTATTATTTGTCAAAAGTTTGCCGATATTGGTGGAGTTTGTACATATAATGTTAAATTCGTTCCCAGTTACACAATTTTTTATTTTATTTGACAGATCATTTACATATTCTAATTTGACCCAATTTTTGGTTTTTTGTTCTTGTTGCGGTGGATAAAAATATTTTAATAGTTGTGTCTGTTTTTTCTTTTTTAGTAATTTATCTATTATTTTTGTGTTGTAGCCGTTATTCTTAGCTATTGTTTTTATGACTGATAGTTCTTTGAAATAATTTTCTTTATTTTGAGGGATATTAATTAGTCTATGGAGGTATGAATGAAAAGTACTAAGTTTGATCTGATTGGGGTGATTTGAATCTTCGGGAATGATGGTATCAGTGAAAGTTTCTTTTCTATATATCTTAAACTGTAATTTGTTATTTAATTTGGTTATGGTTAAATCTAGGAAGTTGATTGAATTGTTGTCTTCTATTTCTGACGTAAATTGGATGTTATTATCGATTGAATTTAAGAAAGTTTCGAATATATTTAATTGTCTAGTTGTTCCTGTCCAAATGCAGAATATATCGTCTACATATCTTGCCCAGTAGTGGATATGTTTAGACTCAGTTTTATTTAATAGATTATTTTCAAATTCTGACATGAAGATTTCTGAAAGTAATGGTGAAAGTGGGGAGCCCATTGGTAGACCGTCAGTTTGCGTGTAAATAATATCATTAAATTCGAAATAATTTTGTTTAAGGCAAAGGTGAATTAGTTCTGTGATTTCTTTTTTATTTGCTTCTGGGTTATCTGACTTGTTGATATGTTTTTTTATGATAATTTTTAGTTCTTTTACTGGTATTGATGTGAACAGGCTTTTAACGTCGAAAGATATTAATTTTGCATTTGGAGGGATGACAAGAGTTTCTAATTTATTGACTAGTTCTATGGAATTTTTAATTGCGTAAAAAACCAAAAATTGGGTCAAATTAGAATATGTAAATGATCTGTCAAATAAAATAAAAAATTGTGTAACTGGGAACGAATTTAACATTATATGTACAAACTCCACCAATATCGGCAAACTTTTGATAAATAATAAACCAACCATAGAAAAATCCAAAAAATGCGGCATATACGAAATCGAATGTGGGGATTGTGATGCAACGTATATTGGCCAAACCGGAAGAACATTTAGTATAAGACTAAAAGAACATAGAAAAGCCATACTAGACAATAAAGGCACCACCGGTTTTACCAAACATTGCATCACAAATAACCACTTCTTCGAAGAAAATAATTTTAAAATATTACATACAGGTAATAAGGGCCGAAATTTAAATCTCCGAGAAGGATTAGAGATCAACAAAGCGCTAAAGCGGGGAAAACACGTCGTAAATGAAAATGATGACATCTGGAGTTCTCCAATAATGACCGCCCTAATTACCTGAATGGACAATTTTAATATATAAGCGAAACTATTTTTCCCCTGTATTCATTCCTAGATAATGATGTAACAATCGAAACTAGTCGGAATAAAAAGTATAAAATTTGTGAAACCTACCAAGTGCCTAATTTCAACAACCAGTAATATTAAAAATGTTTCACCACGTGATAAACGAGAACCAAATTCAACAAATAGTGGATTAATTTATTGTACCACATCCAAAAGTGCCGATTACCATGATAATATGAATGCTGAAGGTTTCGAAAAATGGTTTGAGAGATTATTAATACAATTAGAAGAACCATGTTTAATAGTTATCGATAATCTCGAATTTTAAATAAACAGCCCACAGGACATTGGAGGAAGAATGATATAAAAAACTGGCTGACTGAAAATAATATTGCATATTCTGATAGCGATTTAAAAACAGATTTGCTACAAACAGCCCAAATGCGAAAGCAGCCACATGTATATGCTGTAGATGAAATGGCATTAAAGTTTGGACATAGAATATTAAGACTTCCACCATATCACTGCCAGTTTAATCCAATAGAGCTTGCCTGGGGAACATGCAAAAATTATTATGATCATCATATAGGTTGTGAGGGATATAGTTCTGAATCAGTTTTGAAAATGTGGGAGGAAGCGCTTAAACCCGTACCGAAATAAAGCTGGAAACAATATATTAAACACACGGACGCTGTCATATTGAATAATTGGAAGAAAGAGAAAATAATCGACAATATTCCAGAGTTTATCATACATGTAGGAGATTCAGGTGACGATAGCACTGATAATTTTGAAGAATTTGACGATAATTAATGATTAATTTATTTTTATGTGTTATTATTTTATACTATTCATTTAAATAAAATGAATGTCACAAATTTGTTAGGTTTTCATATTAGTTATTTCATATTTCATTTATATTATTGTATTAGAATAAGTATTTTTTAATGTTGTATTAATATCCATTTCCACATTTACTGAAGCGTATGAAATAAATTCATTAAAAATATATTTTCTTTCAATTAACCTGCGTAATTGCAATGCTTGACTAAATCGCGCGCGCCTATGAAATAACCGGTAAGTAAGAGACGCCGTAAACTATTTCTTTCTCCTTCTACCGCTCGGTCTAAGACCGAGCTACGCAGGCCGCGTGTGTGTTTTCTAGATACGGCCGACGAAATCGTACGTCTTGGGAATATCCGCTCGGTTATCAGGTAGTAGAAAAGGATACCAATATTATTTGAATGTTCCGAACTTAGTTCGTAAACCGCCCTTACTCATGAATAGGTCAATATTCAAGTTTACTCGGATCGGAAATCTGTTGTCCATGGTTATCGTCAATAATTTACTAATTCATCTCGCCCCAAAATTAGCGACGGGGCGATCTATGAGTGTACCTTAGATAGTGTCGGCAATTTGTGCGATCCGAGTAAAGCTCAATTACGGTCAACATCTGATGACCAAACGTACAGCGTCACCGGATTACAACAACGTTGCTATTTTACCCTCAACGCCCTCGCAGCCAGAGGCCAAACAAAATCTCGTGGTTTCACCACCACCCTCGCGAAAAAGAAGAGCGACCAGGTCATCGAAGAAAAGGCATTTCAAAGTCATCTTCGAAACGTACAACACGCATCTTTGTTTGTAACTGTAATTTAGTCTAATTACTTGTGAATTTATTAATTAGTTTCTAAGTTAAGCAAGTTCATTTTTTTTGACGATACGGGTCAGATGGCCCACAGATTATTTTACAAGAACATTAGGATGTACTACTCAGTTTAATTATTTACTAACCTATTTGTGTTCTTAACCTCTTCACGCCCAGGTTCGCCACATGTGGCAACAAGCGAAAAATGAAAACAAAAACATTGTACAAAAAAATTACTTCTTTAGCGCTATCTATGGAACATTTTTTCATATTTTTTTGCATAAATGGGACAGTTTGTGACAGTGAAATCATATTTCGTAGAAAAAGTTAACAACAACAAAGAAGTAATTTTTAATCAAACCTGGGATTAAATCAAAGCAGCATGGGCGCGAAGTGGTTAAACGAGTATTGTTATGTCTGTACTATGTTCTGTCAGCCGAGATGCATATGCTGCAGGGAGCTGGATATGACTCATCTTGATTGAGAAATGTCCGATGATTACATCACTTTCTATATTACATTTGTTAGAAAGAAATAACAATATTTATTCATTTATTCATTTACGGAAGGCCGTTGTAAATTAAATTACAAATATATAATGTGTCTGTAAGTTGGAACCATATGGAAAACTTCTTTATTATTAAATTTAGGAAAAAATGTTATTCTTCATAAAAAGTTCTGCATGGTCTAAAATCTAAAATGCAACCTTCAGATATCTAATTTTTTCAATGGTTTACTAGATTTCTCAAAAAATATTAATTTTGCTAAAGTATATTTATTTTTGACAATATCGATAAATGGTATTAAGAGAAGTTGATCATAACTAAAAACCCCTTAAAATTTGTAATAACGTCCATTTACATTGAAAAAACTGTTTTTTTTTCTTTATCGAAACACCTCTAAAATAAGAACGTAAATTTAATTTTGTTACCTGTAATCTAGTATTCACTGGCAAGTGACAAGAAATTTTCGACAATGACCGTCAAAACGTGTTAGAATTTATAAAATACATACAAATGGTGTTATTAACTTGCGAAGAAAAAATTGGAATTGTTTTGATTGTAGGAGAAAACTATAAAACACATAGAGAAGCAGCAAGTATTTTTAACAATAAACATCCCAATAGAAATATTAGTCATTCAACTGTGGCGAAAATAGCGAACAAATTCAAAACCAGTGGAAGCATTAAAAATAATTTTAATGTAAAACGCCGAAAATTAGTTGCCAATGAGAACACGCAGTTAGAAGTAATGCTGTCTGCTGTAGAATATCCAAAAATGTCATTGCGCAAAAGGAAATCCTTGATACAGAATAATGTAAGTAAAAATACAGTGGCAAGAATTTTAAAACTAAATAAATACAGGCCATTCAAACCAAAATTCGTTCACACATTGAAAGAAAGGGATTATGATAGGCGCTTTGATTTTTGCTGTCTCATCCAAGGAACTTTAGAAGATGATCCTTTTTTTATGAGACGTATAATTTTTTCCGATGAGGCAACATTTTCTGCAAATGGAATTGTCTCGTCACAACATTGTCGCTGGTGGTCTGAGAAAAATCCCAATTTTACAATAAAGACTCGTGACCAATATTCGTTTAAAACGAACGTGTGGTGTGGTATTTAAAAAACAGATTAATTGGACCGTATTTTTTCCACCAATCTATGAATGCCGAACGTTATTTACAATTTTTGCAAAATCACATCAATGATTTTATGGACGATCTTCCCTTACAAGAACGTCAATGTATTTGGTTCCAACAAGACGGTGCCTCATGCCACAGTACATTAAATACTAGGAACTACCTTGAATATATTTTCAATGGAAAAGTGATTCACAGATATTCCGATCTTTTTTGGCCTGCTAGATCCCCTGACTTAACTAACCCCTCTGGATTTCTAGTTATGGGGTCACTTAAAACAAAAAGTTTACCAAGAAGGGCCGTTTCAAGATGTTAATCATATGGAGAGGATAATTTCAGAATCATGCCGGGAAATTTTTCCAGATATGATAAGAAAAGCTTTGCGGGAATTTCCCAATACAACGATTAAATGCATTGAAAGAGAGGGTGGATGTGTCGAGGCAATAGTGGAATAGGAGAAAATTAAATTTGGATTTTTTTCATTAATAATTATGTTAGCGACACAATTTATTTTTTGTATTTATTGTTTTATTTGAAAATTAAAAGGAAAGGTTATCATGTTTTTATCAATCATAAGAGAAAAAAGTTCATTATTGAAATTAGCAAAACTAATAGTAATTTATAATGCAGAAAAATTAGTAAAAAAATAACAAGATCAATGCTAGAAGGTTGTAATTGAATAATTGAACGTGGTTTTTAGTATAATAATAATAATACTTTATTCGTGCTAGAAATTATTGAAAATGTTTACACAAGTCAATATTTAAAGTGAACTAAAATAGTTGATGAAATGTTTACAGTTCGTTTACAATACATATAAATAATTACAATATATACTATACACGTTACAAGAGTAAAATTCGTAAAATACACTAATATGTTTTAAAATACTTAAATAAACAATGTATATAACAGTCAAATAATTTTGTTTTATGACTAGATAAAAGCCGTCTAGCACAACTCATTGTTCAAAAATTCATTATACGAGTAAAAGGCTTCTTGCACGAGAAATTCTTTTAGTCGTATTTTAAATGAAGGAAGAGGAAATTCTTTAAGAACTGATGGTAAGTGATTGTAGAACATCGGTCCATAGTAATTAGTTCCTGTTCTTGTCCTACTAATTCTGTGAAATTTGATCTTTAGGTTACTTTTGGTCCGAGTGTTATGGCTGTGTCCATTTTCATGTCTTTCATACGTGTTTAAGTTAGATCTCACATGCAGTACACAGTAAAAGATATATAGACATGGAAATGTTAACAAACTGTGCACCCTGTACATGTCGCGAACGTCATCCCTGTACTTGAGACCTGTAATAACTCGTAGAACCTTACGCTGCAATTTGAATATTTTATTACTGTGGGGAGAATGGCCCCATATTAAGATACCATATATTATTAAGGATCCAAAGAGACTATGATAGCAAGACCATGTTACATTCTCAGTTGCCAGTCCCACCATATTCCTAATTATGAAAATGCATTTTGCTAATTTATTTTTATTAGAGTTCAGTGACATGGTGTTCCCATGACAGGTTTGGTTGGATTACTATGCCGAGCAATTTAATATCTGTAGGGTTAATTATGTTTTGGTTGCTTTTTAGTGTGAAATACATTTTATCTGTTTTGTCTTTATTTAGTGTGAGTAGGCTTGAAGCAAACCAAATATCAGCTTTCGACTGTGATTCCCCCATTTTTTCATTTAGAGTGACCAAACTTGAATGACTATTGATTAATGTTGTATCATCTGCGAACAGTACACTCTTCGTGTCAGGAATAGCATTAGGCAAGTCGTTAACATAAAGCAGAAATAAAACTGGTCCCAGGACGGATCCTTGGGGGACACCGAAACTTACATCTGCCATACTAGAAAATGTATTATTAGCATATACCGTCTGCTTCCGGTTTTCCAAGTAACTTCTAAAAAGATATATACTGCTCGCAGAAAAGTTGTAAAGTTTTAGTTTCTTTATCAATAGCTCAGGGGAAACACAGTCAAATGCTTTGGATAGGTCACATAATTGTGCTCCAATCCAGTTTCCTTTTTCTAAGCCCATTGACACCTCCTCAATGAATTCACTGATAGCTTTGGTAGTACTTCTGTTTGTTCGAAACCCAAACTGTCTAGCGGTTAGAAGATTATTGTTTTCTAAGAAAGTAACTAATTGTCGCTTTATGAGTATTTCAAATATTTTTGAAATTAGCGGTATAATAGAAATGGGTCTGTGACTACCCAAATCGCTTATCTCGCCTTTGTTTTTAAATACTGGGATAACTTTAGATATTTTCAAACAATTTGGATAGATGTTAAGTCGAATGCATTCATTGAATAAGTATGTCATTGGAATCAGAATGATGTTTATTACGTATTTTATCAATATAGAGTTTAGATCATAAATATCCCTACTAGATTTAGACATTATTGAATCGACTGCGTTTCTGACTTCATTAGAGCTAACTTCTTTTATTATGAAGCGATTCTCAATGTGTGGTAAATTTTGTACGTAGTTATGGACATAGTCTATTGGATCGTCTTGTATATTAGGTAACTCGCTAATAAGTTGTGGAGCGATATTGGTGAAATAGTGATTGAACAAATTCGGTTCGATTGAGTTGATGTTATAATTTTTGGTTTTGGTTAAACATGGATTTTCTTGTTTAATTATTTCCCATGCGGCTTTAGGAGAGAAATTATTTTCACGTAAGTGTTTATCGTTTGCATTTTTTTGGCATTTTTTATTTCCTGCTTGTAGGCTGACCTTTTACATTTAATCAGATGTTTGAGATTAGTACTAGGGTATCTGTTATAAAATTCAACTAAAAAGTTTATATCGTTTCGCAATTTATTTAGATTGTTGTTGAACCAATGTATTTTTGCATTTACTTTAACAGGAATTGTTTTGGCCGGAAAGGCTTGTCTGGCACATCCTGCAATTATATTAATAAATTGGTTAAATTTATCATTTGTACTTTCATCTAAGCAATGAATAAAGTCAAAATTTGTTTCTTGTAATGCTCGATGAAAATTAAATTGGCCTGAAAGAGTAAAAGGTCTACAGTGAATTTTTTCAATTTTGTTTTTGATTTGTTTTTTTATTTCTAAGGAAATTGATAGTGACATGTGGTCTGATAGGAGTATGTCAGACACATTGGATACGTAATTGCAACGTTTTTTAATAATTATGTTATCAATGCAACGATTATTTCTAGTGCTTGTTTGTATTGTTGGAATTAAATTAAATGTTTCTAAAAATAGCTTAAATTGCTCAGTCTTTCCTTGATTTGAGTCAAAGTCTATGTTGAAATCACCAGTGATTATGATTTCGTGGTCCTTAAGGTTTGCTTTACAAAGTAAACTATTTAGACTTTCTAAGAATATAGCGAAATCTCCCGTAGGTGGTCTGTATAACGAAATAATTAGACAGTTGTAGTTGGTCAGAAACACAGCGGATAGTTCACAGTGCATCTCTACGGAGAGTTTGACCAAATCTGGTTGTGCTCAACCATTGAAAAAATTAGATATCTGAAGGTTGCATTTTAGATTTTAGACCATGCAGAACTTTTTATGAAGAATAACATTTTTTCCTAAATTTCATAATAAAGAAGTTTTCCATATGGTTCCAACTTACAGAGACATACTGTATATGTAAAGTTAAAATTATAAAATTATAAAAAAAAATGAAATGCACATGTACAACTATAACTAACTAAAACTGTATAACATGTACTACTATAACTAACGATGACTAACTAAAACTAACAAACACAGGTATGTATATGAGGTTATAACTTTTTTTTGAGTAACATTTTGCGGTACGTACAATTTTAACAATAAAAAAATCTCTAAATGTAAAATCGCAGATAATGCTGATGAACGTATATAAATATTTTGAATTCTCAATTGAATTGCCTACATGTAGTTTATCTATTTCCCTTTGTTACAAATGCTTGAAAAATATTTCTAAATAAGATAGAAAATGGTATAATCTTACAGGAATTTAACATGCTTATATATTTCCGATTTTTAAAAGAGTTACGTTTTCTAATTATCAACCCATGCGTTTATATAGGCGATGAGTTATTCTTAGCTCTCGTTGGCGTTACTATACAAACAATTTCTGAAATTTATTGAAACGAATTTAAATATCGACGGTATATCAGAATTATTTCCTCCGGTGTGATTCATTCTTACTTTCCCTAATCCCGCGCGCGATTTTTATTAAATTCCGGTTACGGGGGAACCGCGGGGGGAAAGGAAAGGTGGTGTGGAGTTTATGCCGCATTTGAGCCGCCCGCTCCTTAAGTACGGTTCTGTTCTGGGTTCTCGCTTGAGCGGACAGGAGGAGAGTTCACGGTTCGATGCTCGCGTCAGGTTGCCACGGTCGGCACTCACAGCCGCTTTCCATTCGTTTTTTTTTCCTTTTGCTTGCCATTTTTGCAAAGGCCCGATAGAGAGAACTCGCTCGCGCAAAATATCAATCGAACGTAATTTAACTTGATTATCAATGCTAACGTGGAATATCAGAGGGGCCATTTTTTAACATAAAAGGGCCACTGCAAAGCAAGAAATCATTTAGTTTATTTATGTAGACATATTAATGAATAATGATAGGAATATACACGTTTAATCTGTATGTCATGTTTAAGAACTATTCAGATTTACTTAGTATTGGGAATAGATGTTAAATTTGATTGGGGAAAGAATAAACCCATGTCTAGCTCGTCCATTAGAACGATACGTAATTCCATGGCAGATAATAGTGATTAGCGACGAGAAATCATGAATCACTAACGCCCGGTATTATCAACAAATTTTAAAGGGGAGTTAAGCCTAAACGAGATTTAAGAGAGAGTATGCAGTATTACCAACCAGTTTAAATGTCTAGCCGATACATGCCCGTTAAAATTAAATGTCGAAATTTTTCCCTTTAATAATTTTAATGGCGATTTAACTTGACGTTTTTTGTTTTGAGGTTAGATATTTCAGTGATTTCATGAATTCAAATTCGTCAAATTTCACCGGCGACTCTCTTGATAAAGAAATATTCAATTAAGTGCGTAAGTAATAGACGAAAATATCTATAACAGTTAACACGGGGGAATTTCAAAAGAAAGGAGTGAGCCCCACCTCATTGACCTCCAGGTAGCTTATAGAGTTGGCACCGAGATGAGGAATGCTACACCACAAAGGGAGAGGGGAAGAAGGATGCGAGGCACAGAAATGCGGATTGACGCAATAACTAACTATAACTTGACGCAATAGCTATTACGCACAATGACAGAAATGTTCAGTCACAGAAAAAAATATAAGTCAAAGGCATTGAGTGTAGTCAATGTTCAGCAATCTATTGGCAACAGATCTTAAAATGACATTTACTTAAAACTCCTTTAAAAATATTCATAATACCCATGACAATTTTAAATGCACCTTTACCCTAAACATCATTTAACTAAATGCCTATTTGAAAAAAGTAGAAATACCGGGCGTAAATATGTTAGTTAAGTGATGATTAGCTATATAGAGATTTCCAGCAGTTATTTGATACATTTACGACGACACTTACAGACTTCCGATAATCTGTAATATGCCATAATGTTAACATCAGAGTGCAGACGTTTGGGTACCGAGTCAGCATGACGATTTCAATTATGGTTTCATACACCGTGAATGATAAATAAGTGATGATTAACCATATCGAGATTTTAAATAGTCACTTAACAAAGCTAAATTTCACGACAACTCTTACCGGCTTCCGATAATCTGCAATATGCCATAATATTAACATCAGCGGACGTTTGGGTACCAAATCAACGAGTCGATTTCAATCATGGTTACACCTAGTGATGTGGGCCGGGCAAATGCCCAGTGGGCAGGACAATTATGAATGGGTATTTGCCTGGGAATTTGCCCAAAGCAGTTTTAAATGCCCAAAATCTGGGCATTTATACAAAAAGTACTTTTAAATTTTTTGGCTGCTTTTAATAATCACTGGCATGTATAATTTAACAATTAAAATCATTATGAAGGGTACATTATATGGATAAACTTTTTTTACTCTAATTCCAGTTATTCTAAGTAAATATGCTGATTTAGTGCAGAGTTCATTCTAGACCTTTTTCGCGGCGCGGAGCGCCCTATCTACCCTTTCCTCAAAAAACTGCACCCTGCCTGCCCTCGTGATAAAATTTTGCAAAAAAGTTTCTGAAAAAAAAATGTAAAAAATCTTGTAAAATGCACTAGATTTAGTGGATAATGCTTGTATATGGTATCCCTAGCTTACGAAAACGGGGAAACCTTCCTCAAACAACTATTGGCAACACTAGCCATTTCCAGCTAGATGTAAGCTTTTTCCGATTTTCGCGGAAAAAATTCGATTTTTTTTATGGTGCCTTTCTTTCGACTGACACTGCCCTGTGCCTGCCCTTTTCCGATCCTAGAATGAACTCTGATTAGTGCTATTGCTATTATTGCAAATAGTAGAGAAATTTTGAGTGGCTGGTAATTTCAGGTAATTAATGCAATTCTGCGGGTAATTAGAATTGGTAACTAGTTTTTCCTAGGCTAAAGTTTGATGTATGTGAAATTGTGTTCTTTATGTAAAATTGTGAAATGTAAAAATGTAAGAAAAGTAACTGGAGACGAACGACGGCACAGCGCAGCGTGGTCCATTAAAATTGAGCACGATAACGGGTGCTGGCTCCTCTGCGCTGCGCCGTCATCCATGCGGGGCCCATTAAAATTAACCGATTAAATTGATAACGGACGATGGCACAGTGTGTCCCATTCAAATCACATTTTGGCCGCCTACTGATGTTGATTTATGTCTAATAGCAACTATTATAATGAATGAAATGAAAATTTTGTCGCTACATTTTTAAGCTTAAGTTTTATTAGGTTAAGTTTTATTTACTTATTTATTATGCAAATGCCATTTTAAATTGTTTTGTTGTATCCAATCTTATTGCAAATTTTAGTTGTATGTTTGACGTATGTAAAACTTCGGTTGATACATTAATAAATGAATTGAATTGAATTGAATTAAGCAAAGTAATTGGTGAGGATCGACGGCTCCGCGGCGATGCACTATCAAAAAATATTGCTCTTTGAAACTATAGCGACATACGAACCTACGGTTAAATCGGTATTAAAGACATGTAAACAAAACTTTAACAGAGCATTAATAAAAGAAAAAGAGAAACACTACTCGAATTTAATTAATCAATCTGACAACAAAATTAAAACAAGCTGGCACGTAGTAAAAGATATAACTGGAAAGCATACAAAAACCACACTACCACGAGCAAACCTACACGATGTTGTAAATGAATTTAATGACCTATTTGTAAATCAAGCTCATCTTAAAATAAATGAATCACTTATAGACTTAAATAAATCTGATACCTCAAATATTATCAACAATACACATTCAATATTTTTAGCACCTATAGATCCACCAGAGCTAATAGAAATAGTAAAATCGCTAAAAAATAAAAAAAGTAGTGGTATAGATGATATACCAGTCTATATAATAAAGAACGTTATTCACCATATTGCAGACCCCTTATGTCACCTAATCAATGCTACGTTTGAACAAGGCATTTTTCCGGATGAACTAAAGATTGCATCAGTGAAGCCTATCTATAAAAAAGGTGACATTGAAGATTTAGAAAATTATAGACCGATCAGCATTCCGCCATCGTTCTCAAAAATTTTTGAACACGCTATGGCAAAACGACTTATAAATTTTTTGAACAAATACGGAATCTTGAGCGATCAGCAACATGGTTTCACAAAGGGTAAAAACATAAATACGGCTCTCTATGAGTTTACAAAGACTATACACGACGCCTTGGATAAAGATGAATTAGCTTGTGGGCTATTCCTAGATTTGTCCAAGGCGTTCGATAGTGTACCTCACGATAGACTACTAGATAAATTGCATGTCTACGGAGTACGGGGGTTGGCACAGTTATGGCTTGAGTCTTACTTAAAAAACAGGCAACAACTAGTTGAAATCAAAAGTAATAATATAACATATCAATCTAGACTTATGACCACAAAACTTGGTCTTCCACAAGGAAGTGTCTTGGGACCACTTCTATTCAACATATACATAAATGATATATTCATAAACGCAAATGCTGTAAATTGTTCTTTAGTTAATTATGCGGACGACACAAATGTCGCAATTAGTGGTAAGAACTTCTTGGAACTCCGTGACAACGCCACTCGTATACTGGAATACTTGGAAAATTGGTTCGTCGTAAATAAATTACTGTTAAATAAAGCCAAAACCAAATGCATTCTTTTTAACATCAATAAACCAGCCGAAATTCCAAGCAAAATTTTAATAAATAATACGCATTATAACTTTGTACCCTCATCTAAAGTTCTTGGCGTTACATTTGACCACTGCCTAAAGTGGAAACAACACATCCACGAACTATGCTTACGCCTTGGTAATGTTTGTTATATGCTGCGAGTCCTGGCTACAAACATTGATGCAAGTCTGTTGAAAACAGTTTATCACACAAATTTTGAATCTCTCTTGCGGTTCGGTGTTATTTACTGGGGAGGATCATCGGATATAAATAGAGTCTTGTTAATGCAGAAACGTGCCCTGCGGATAATATTAAAACTAAATTACAAAGAATCATGCAGAACAAAATTTTCGTCTATGGGAATTCTCACTATTATAGGGATATATATTTATGAGTGCCTATTGTTTTTTGCTAATAACAAAAAAAATTTCAATTGTTATGAAATGACGCATGAGTACCATACTCGTAATAAATCTAATATGCGATATCCAGTTCTACATCGAACGCATACCCAAAGAGGATTTGGTTATGCATGCCTTAAGTTTTTTAATCACCTTCCAAAGTATCTCAAAGAAGAACCAAATTTTAAAACATTTAAACATAAGGTCTATGAACTCCTCAGAGAGATTGAACCTTATACGATTGAGGCATACTTTAGTTTTCTAAGTAATTAGCATGTAAGCTACCATATGGACGCTATTTTGTACATTATGTAAAATTTATTGTTTATATTTGTATAAAATAAAGAGGTATTATTATTATTATTATTATTATTATTATTATAATGAAAAACATAATTTTTTTCTAAATTAATTTTAATTTTTCGTTTTTATTTTTCATTTTCATTTTTCATTTTCAATTTTTCATTTTTCATTTTTCATTTTTCATTTTCAAGTTTTAATTTTCAATTTTTCATTTTTCATTTTATATTTTTCATTTTTCATTTTTCATTTTCATTTTCATTTTCATTTTCATTTTCATTTTCATTTTCATTTTCATTTTTCATTTTTCATTTTTCGTTTTTCATTTTTCATTTTTCATTTTTATTTGAAATTTTTGATTTTTCCTTTTTCTCCTTTTTTGAAAGCCAGTTGTATCCTCTGCGATCCCTGAAAATTTCGGCTTTCCGACTTGAAAAGAAAAAAATTGTCCTTAAAAGAAGAAAAACGTACCCAGGGGATGCAAATAGCGCGTAAGAGTAGTTCCAAAAATTTTAAAAAATATCTTCTGCCATCCCTGAAAGTTTCAGCTTTTCGACTTTAAAAGAAAGAAATTCGTCCTTAAAAGAAGAAAAACGAACCCAAGGGGTGCAAATGGTGCGGAGGGGTAGTTCAAAAAATGTTGACAAAATATCTTCTGTCATCCCTGAAAGTTTCAGTTTTTCGACTTTAAAAGAAAGAAATTCGTCCTTAAAAGAAGAAAACCGAACCCAAGGGAGGCAAATGGTGCGGAGGGGTAATTTCAAAAATTTTGAAAAATATCTTCCACCATCCCTGAAAGTTTCAGTTTTTCGACTTTAAATGAAAAACGAACCCAGAGGGTGCAAACGGCGCGTAGGGGCGGTTTCAAAATTTTTGAAAAAAATCCCAATGAAAGCCAGTCATCGCTTCTGTCATCCCTGAAAGTTTCAGCTTTTCGACTTAAAAAAAAAAAATCCGTCCTTGAAAGAAGAAAAACGAACCCAGGGGTGCAAATGGAGCGTAGGGGTAGTTCAAAAAATGTTGACAAAATATCTTCTGCCATCCCTGAAAGTTTCAGTTTTCCGACTTCAAAGAAAAAAAAAACGTCCCTAAAAAGAAGAAAAACGAACCTAGGGGGTGTAAATACAGAGTAGGGTTAGTTCCAAAAAAATTTAAAAAATATCTTCTGCCATCCCTGAAAATTTTAGCTTTTCGACTTTAAATGAAAAAATACGTACTTAAAAGAAGAAAAACGAACCCAGAGAGTGCAAATGGGGCGTAGGGGTGGTTCCATTTTTTTTTTTAATTCCCAATGAAAGCCAGTCATTGCTTCTATCATAAAGTTTCAGCTTTTCGACTTGAAAAGAAAAAAATACGTCGTTAAAAGAAGAAAACCGAACCACCCCCTGGGTTATGGCGTTGGTTGGCGCGTAGGGGTGGTTCCAATTTTTTTTTTAATTCCCAATGAAAGCCAGTTATCTCTTCTGCCAACCCTGAAGGTTTCAGCTTTTCTACGTGAAAAGAAAAAAATACGTCCTTAAAAGAAGAAAAAAAAATTTACCCGGTTTTTAAAAAATCATATCTCGGAAACGGGGCAAAAATTCAAAAAAGCGGCTCGATTGATTTTAGATATTTTCGTTGTGGGTGGGGGTGAAACGAAACGACGGGGCCGGTTTTAAAAGCTTGCCTGGTTATCTGCGCGTCGATCTGCGCGCAAAAACTAACAAAATTTTACCGAATTAGGCCCCGATAAGGGGTGAGGTTTAACCCTAATTCTTTTTCCTACTTTCCTTCTTCTTACCTACCTTTAATATGAACTATATTTTATTTCAAAAAATACTTTTAAACCTAAGTGTTAAGTGTTGTTTTCTTTTTTTATTGCGTACTCGTACTACTGATTTAAGCAATGTTCCCCAAGAGCTCGTTAAAGATGTAAAAAGTTACGTTTAGCTCACTTTTCCCCTAATAACACAGAACTAATTCTCAATCAGCTTTTAATCAACTTGGCTGCCCAACCACTAAAGAAGCAATGTTGCAAAGCAACTTTTCCAATACATCAGCTTAAAATGTTGTTATAAGTGCCGCTTATCAATTAATCTTTAAAATAAATAAATGCCCGGGAATTTATGAATTTTGGGTATTTGCCCAGGCATTTATCCTGGACATTTGCCCCAACTTAAAATGCCCAGGCATTTTACACCATTGGATTGGCTATTGAATTACCTTTCGTTTGAGGTTTCACAATGTGTAAAGACAATTAACTCTTTAACTGTCCTGAGACATGTTAGCCGTGTCTCAACAGTTTTGGATCGACGCGACATCAATATCTTATGCGAGTTTTAAGTTGAAGCCTTGTACAGTTTGGGGGGGGGGGGGCGTGTCACTCTAAGCAAATATTTAAATTTAATCAATAACCTGAGAACACAAAAGTATATATATATTTTTTTTAATACTGGCATATTCGTATATTTCTCAACAAAATTAAAATATCTAACCTCCTCAAGGGTTAATTAATTAACCTCGTTGCCACCCCATTATTAGTACTTGTGGAACTACAATTGTGTTTTTGATGACGCGTGGTCATTTCAACTAGATAGTCAAATGATTTTGGCCTGCGTGCCGGTAAAATTCGTTGCATAAAACTAAAGCTACGCGCATACTTGTCGGAATCAGATGGACGGCACGCATCGGATAAAATTGCTTAATACAGTTGTAAACGAGTCAACGCACATTTATCGGTACGGCATGGAACGGATTCATTGCAGCTCTGTTTTCATTCTACGTATGTAAGACACAGCGTACAAGTTTCATGGCCTCGAAACTGTTTTTATAGCAATCAAGCCGCAAGAAACATAAGCCGTGTCTCTCAAAAAAATATATAACAAGTTTAAATAATTGTTTTGCGCGGCACTTAGCTTTTTGAGAATGAAATAAAAAACAGCAAAAGTTTCAAACCCTATTTTTTCTCGTATAGCACAATGACGGAAGTTTGGAATTACTTGGTTTTAAAAGGAGTATCTGGCCATTGTCGTCCTTCACTGTCCACACAATGATGAAGCCGTTGCTGAAGTTTTCATTCAATCTTCAAGCATGTCGACGGGTACAGTGGCGATTTCAACCCGATTATCCTGTGGCCTTCCAGTGTCTGGGGACGATTGCTATATACAAAAAAGTCATCAAAACTCTCAATGTGTGCGCTATGGCATCATCTTGTTGAAACCACGTATAGTCCTGAAGCAATGCTATTGGACGATACAAATGTAGCAACGCTATAAATTCACGGTTACGGCATGAACATTGTGTTGAAAAAAAAGGGCCGATGATGCCTACTCTTGATGTAGCGCACCATACAGTGACCCTAATCGAGTGAAGCGGTCTCTCGTGAAGTTACCTGGGAGTCGTATCGCTCCAGTGCCGCAAATTCTATTTGTTGACACACTCACTGAGGTGGAAATGTGCCTCATCAGAAAATAACATATTTGTGCTGGGAGGCAAGCATGTTTTCACAATATATTTGCCTATGTTGACAGTTGTTGGACCACGACCATTTTATATAGATGTAAATGAAGTTCACTATACAGAATCCGAAGAGTCTTGAAATGCCTTGCTTTCGAGCAGTGGATGTGGGAGATCGCTGTACTGCTCTTGGAACTCCGTCGACGTTTTCTTGTGTCGGAACGGTTCTCTGCGGTCCTTTTCGACGTGTTCGAGGATCATGTTTGCAAATGTTCTATTATTCTATGGATTGTATAAACTTAAGATAGCGTAACATTTTTGTAAAAAGGCTATATTTTTACAAGAATTGTTACACAAACTGTATGTAAAAATTGTATTACTGCTATCTTGTTTATACAGGGTGGCCCATCTATCGGTTGCTTTTTGAACTATCGATTATTCCGGCTTTGACAGCTCGAATGACTTTGCCAATGTGTCAAATATTTAGTAAAGGGTTTGCGGTTTACGAAATGGTTAAGTTTACGCTCGAAGAAAATTGGAAAATATTGTAAACTTACTTCCAAAATGGTGAGTCTTCAACCGAAACTGCAAGAAAAATGCGCACAAAATTCGGGAAAAATAAAGCGCCTTCCAGGCAGTTTGTGGATAAATTTGTGAAGCGTGTGCGTGAAAGTGGCTCGTTAATGGACAAAGCAACGCGTTCTCGTGCTCGACCAGTGCACTCAATCGAAAATATTGCTGCTGTTGCCGAAAGTGTGAGTGACAATCCATCAACATCAACTTGACACCGCTCGCAGGAATTGAACATTTCTTGCACGTCCCTTCAAGAATTTTGACGAAAGACCTCGGTTTGAAGCCGTACAAAATTCAATTGGTGCAAGAGCTGAAGCCGCACGACCACCCGACGTGATTTCGGTTCGCCCAATGGGCCGAAGAACGCTTAATGGAAGATGAGCATTTTTATCGAAAAATAATCTTTTCAGATGAAGCTCATTTCCACCTCGGTGGTTATGTCAATAAGGAAAACTGCCGCATTTGAGGCTCAGAAAATCCAAACATGATAAAGTCACTGCACCCACAACGAGTGACTGTTTGGTGCGGTATGTGATCCGGCGGCATCATTGGTCCGTTTTTCTTCGAAAACCAAGCAGCAGCCGCCGTACCCGTCAATGGTGAGCACTATCGCGGCATGTTGGAAATTTTTTTCTTTTCCCGAATGGAAGAGGAAGACATCGGCGGCATTTGGTTCCAGCAGGACGGCGCCACGTGCCACACAGCCAACGTTACAGTCGAACTTTTGAGCGGTACGTTCGAAAATCGCATAATTAGCCGAAATGGCGATGTCAACTGGCCACCTCGCAGCTGCGATTTGACCCCGTTGGACTATTTTTTGTGGGGAGCCGTCAAGGATAAGTGCTACGCCAACCATCCAGAGACGATTGACGACCTAAAGCACGAGATTGAAGTCGCCATTGCAGCCATTGAGGACCACACCATCGAAAATGTCATGAAATATTGGGTCGACAGAATGGGCTACTGCAAAGCCAGCCGGGGCAGCTATATGAATGAAGTGGTCTTCCACTATTAAACCGCAATGTTGGGGCTATTTAATTTATAAAAAAAATAATTGAAAAATATCCACCCGTCTTTTTTTATAGCAATTTTAAAATGCAACTTTTTCGTGGGACACCCTATATAATCCATAGAATAACTATGCAAAATTTCAACCCCATCGCTTTGGTAGTTTTCCGGTGATTGCTGGACAGAGAAAAGGGGACAAACGGACAATAAAGAACTTCAATTTTATTTATATAGATTGAACTATTCCAGACTATTTTTCAGTAGTATAAACATCAATTTCACGTATAAGGGTTTCAATTAGGGAGTCGCCGGCTAATACGGAATAATAAAATTTTCCGAGGGATAAAACCCTCCCATTGTCCGTTAATGGAACTATTAATTTTCCCTCCAGATGCACGTTCCCGTCTAGAATTTTTCTTGGGCGGCTGTATAACGAGGCCCCACTTAAAACGAAATCCTGCGGCGAGGAAGCCATTGTTGCTCTGACTGGTCGTTTTCGCGGAAATGAGGATGATGGAAAAAAATAGTCCACTTCATTATGGCACGCGGGGATGTTATTATCGCGAGGGCTTCGAAAATATTTTCGTTAAATTAATAAAAAAAAAAGGGTGGATGGAATACATAAAAGAATCTGTTAATGGGGATACTGGTGCTGGCGGATGCAGCTGCATCCCTTTAACATTTGTTTTATCCCAGTTGGAATAGTGATTATTATAATTTAATAGTAAGATATAATTAATTGGTATTTAAATGCGATTACTGCGGAAGGGTTATGATATTCACAGAAAAGTCTATTGCGCTGATAAAACCAAAGGATTAATGTTTACCTTTATAAATTGTATAATTGCGGCTTGTCGGCGGTTCCCTTAAATTATTGGTAGAAAATAGGGTAAAGTTTAAGACAATAGTTATAAGAAAACAAAATTTTACCAAACGCTTGGCTTGTCAAATAGGGCATATGTTTAAAGTTTAATTTGAAAATCTCTGTTAACTTTTTACACCCACCGCACACAGGCTCACTCGCAGATTCAAATTTATTGTTTCTTGAATTTGATAGATTCGTACCTTAAAGCGAGCTTAAAATTAAAATTCCCTAAAATATTTTCACAACACCGTTCCGAACTTTGAAAAAGTAACATTCAGTTGCCCTTCATTATGATTATGAATTCCACTCGTGCCACAATATACCCTATTATTAAACTTGTATAATAATGTACTATTATACATGTATCATATTAATTATATGTGTATGCCATAAGTTAAATAAATGTCACCAAGCAAAAATTCAATAACAAACCTAGCTGTGTCTTTTGACATCCTGTTGACATCAGCAATATTTAATAAATTGTCCATTCGTTTATAGATAGGGCAGAGTGGGTGAATTGGGTACAAGTAGGGAGTTGAACAAGTCAGTGGCGGCTCGTGGAACGTGCGGATGGTAGAGCCACATATACAACATAATATTTGAAGAAAGAAAGAACGATTTATCTTCCTAGACCAAAGTAATTGGCAAAGAAAGTGTTTTAAGAATTAATTTAAAATTCTTGCTAGTGCCATGGCTGCTTGGCTCTATATAACGAGCCGCCCTTATCTAACATAAAAGTTAAAAACATTTATGACACCTCACTCGAAACATCCCCATTTCACCTTTAAAATACAAAATACGAGACTTCATAGAATTCTGCTAAAATCGAAGTAAATCACAACGGATTGTCATTTAAAATTACTTATCAATATTAGGACTTTAATATTCAAGCAAAACATCAAAATATTCTGAAGAGGGCTTTTGAGTTAATCAGCTAAAAACTCAAATATATTATTTTTTTGAACAAATATTGGGAAAAAGTGAAATTTCGGCTAAAATCAAAACAAATCACAATGAACTGTCACTCAACATTATCTATTAATATCAGAATTTTAATATTTATGCAAAATATCAAAACATTCTGAAGACGGTTTTTGAGTTATTCAACAGAAAAGTCATAAATGTCAATTTTTTGGAATCAATTTTGAGAAAATTCGCTTAAAATCGAAACAAATCGCAATTAACTGTCTCTCAAAATCACTTATCAATATCAGAGCTATAATATCCATTCAAAATATCAAAACATTCTGCAGATGGTTTTTGAGTTATTTAACAGAAAAGTCAGAAATGTCAATTTTTTTGTAATCAATTTTGAGAAAATTCCCTTAAAATCGAAGCAAATCGCAATTAACGGTTACTCAAAATCACTCATCGACATCAGGGCTATAATATTCACTCAAAATATCAAAACATCCTGCAGATGGTTTTTGAGTTAATCAACGGAAAAGTCAAAAATGTCAACATTTTGTAATACATTTAGAGAAAATTCGCTTAAAATCGAAGCAAATCGCAATTAACTATTACTCAAAATAACTCATCAATATCAGGGCTATAATATCCATGCAAAAGATCACAACATTCTGCAGATTGATTTTTTTCAACTAGAAACTTAAAAATGTTAATTTTTTATATTAAATCTTGAGAAAAAGTGAAAATTCGTTTAAAATCAAAACAAATTACAACGGACTCTTACTCAACATTACCTACTAATATCAGAACTTTAATATTTATGCAAAATATCAAAACATTCTGAAGATATTTTTTGAGTTATTTCACTAAAAACGCGAAAATATCAATTTTTGTAACAAATATTGGGAATTTTTTTTTTGTAAATAAATTGAAATAAAACGACTTAAAGACCACCTCTATTTGATCACCAAATAAACCGAATACAAACAACCCCAAAACTTCTTTCTGGCTTCTTCAAACGAAGCCTTACTTTGTCCACAGAGTAGGACATTCATGGAGAAACCAGTCATTAATTTTAATACGTTCAAACAAGGTCTTGTTTTTGACCGAAATAAAGTCATAGATGTTTTTGAAATGAAAAAAGAGAAAGACAGTTAACAAAATCATTATATAAACAGAGAACTAAAAACTAAACAACTTCTATATTTAGTTATCACACTAATCGTATAATGGACCAGAAAGTTTTTCCTGCGATGGGATGTAACGTTTACCATGGGTTGATACATTTTCGTTCGTTAAATTTGCAACCATTTTTACTTTGGTTTCTTGGTCCACATCATCGTCAAATAGTGACCAATCAAATACCATAAATGTTGGCTTAACTTATGAAAAGCTGTTTTAGAGATGTTTTTATTAACCTTTTCGCAAGCCTTCATTGACTTCAAAAACACAAATCTTTGTACTTTTACTGCCAAAATGAATTAGATCCATGGCTTAACATAGGGTGCCACGATGAACAAGCATACGTTTAATAGTGCTGCACGTAGTTTTCGATTGGGCACTGAACACTGACATTTTCAGTGAATAAGCCGATCTGTCATCCATCGAGAATGGTATCTGGAGGTCGAAATTTAAATTGACTGTCTCCGCATAAAAATGCAAAGCTCTATCAACTCTCGACAGTCATCTCTGACTATTTTTTTTTTGGTCAGTTCAGTTCGATAAAACTCGAGCAAATCAGGCGTTTACAAAATTTCTTGTTCCGAATGCAATAGTGTATATATAGGACAAACCGGTCGTAGTTTCGAAAAAAGATATTCTGAACATTTCCGCGCTTTTAGATTAAATCAAAATTCCAGTTCATTCTCTAACCATTCTTTAGAATGTAAACATTCATTCCCCGAAATCCAAAATATGAAAATTTTGCACAACTGTACAAAAGGTACAAAGCTTAAGTTCCTTGAATCCGCCGAAATTTTCAGACTAAGCAATAATCGAATCGTTAATCTGTTGAACGAGCAAACCGATTTAATGTACTCACCGCTTTTCAAAATTCTTTAATCTCTTAATTATGTTTAAATCTTTGCACCTGTTTACTGTAAACCATTTTGTTACCCTCACCCTATTATCGTACTGATATAAATGTAACTTCTTCCATTAATTGTTTCACTTGATAATGACAGTAAAACGTCGAAACTTAAGTCGTGATATGTAGGTATATGAATATTTGTACATACAACAAATAAATTGTGGTAAAAACATAGTAAGTGTTTTATTCAGTGTTTCTCAAGAAAATAGTCAGTTTTGGAGAAACAGTCATGCGCGATGATGGTGGAAAGCAAAAATAATTTCTCTATTAGGTTCTTGTTCTTGTCCGAGAAGCACGCATACGACCTGTATTTAAAGCTGTAGTATAACACCAAAGAATTTGCACTTTATCTTCAAGATTCCACTCGCGTTCCATACACAGTTTATGAATATTCGTTTCCTAAAGAGCTTTCCAACCTTGGCACAGCAATAAGTTGTTCTAATAACTATCAGAAGACGTGCTTCTTTTGAATCCCGAGCATCTAAAGCAACCATACCAGTGAACAGTTACAACGTCTGGTACCTCGTTTTGAAAAACAACTTTTATGACTTCCGCACCCTCTTTCTGTTCATTTGTACGAATTCTTTGAATTGAGGACTTACTTATTGGAAATTCGCCGGTATTATGTCCAAATGCCTCTATGGTAGCTTCAAGAATATAATCAGAATCTCTCATACTTAGCTTACACCCATCAAGCGCTGCTACTAATTTTGGAGTAATGAGATCGTTCCACATAGATGTTTACTTGTTCCGGGTTGTGTGTGATCGGTGTAGGCAATTCTAATTGTAAATCAGAAGAGGAATCGTTTTGGAACGTATCATAAGGTGGTGTCAAAGGAGTTGGCGCGGAGAAATATTTAGCACCAATAGTTCTAAGGTGTGTACTTTCCTCTTTATCAGCCAGTTATTTTGTTCACTCCAGCTAAGTGGCCAGGTCGACCTGGCTCTCTCTGGCGCTCCAAAAATGTTCTCTCTTCTTCATTTATTTTCACTAATTCAAGCGCATCGGAATGTGCAATGTCAAACAAATTATTTAAGATGTTGGCAAACTCTTATCGGCGCTGCTCAAATACATCAATTTTTTGCAGGTTCCCCCAAACAAGTTTCTTCAAGCAGTTAGGTAAAGATTTAGTAGGCATTCGCGTCTTTTCCCAATAGAATAGTGAGATTTGAGCTTTCGTTAACATATAAATTCACTTCACGAATATTGTAAAATAGAACTGCCAGAACTTATTCATTAGAGGGAAGTTTTGAAGCCGTTATTTGATGTTTCACGTCCCCTATTAAAAATATATATATTTTTTTAGAACTGCGTAATAACACCAGCATGTTGACTAATTGAAAACGATGCGTTTAATAACAAAGTAGCAAGCAATTACAAGCACATCGATACGTCGCACAGTCGACGAAAAGTTCAATCTAGCTGAACATTTCGCCGAAAATTAACTGTTGGAAACCCATTTTTTTTCTTTAAATATGAGTAGTACAATATCCAGAGGGCACGCAGGTAAAGCCATACAACTCTCCGACCCTTTGCCCAGTAGTTATCGGTACCCAAAGTGCACGCTTCGATTACGTCGTTTAGTTGTGAATTACACGCGCTCCAAACGTGCACGTTTAACATTTTTTTTTTTACATTTGTGTTTACCGCAAAATTTAAATTAACGATGGATACCTACTGGTATCTATACAACATAGTTTCAATTATTGTTTATATAAATTTAATCAACACATACAGATACAATAATTTTAATTTAACAGAGAATCCTACCTAATATTTTACATTACATTTGAATATACAGTTAAAGTATATTAGATCCGCCGATATCCGCAATGATTTTGTTTGTATACATATTAACTAATTAGTTTAATATACTTATATATAAGTAATATTTCGTGCCCGTTTTTGCCCGTTTACAAGCAGTGATTTTTTTAGATAGCTTAACCGTTTCTCGGAGAACATTATTTGATATTTGGCGCGCTTACCAAACGCTAGAAGAAAAAATAAAGCAGGTTTTTTTCTTTTTGATTAACATTATGAAGATTGAATCGGACACTGATAATTTAGATTCGTTGAAACAAAAAATAAAAAAAATTACGCCAAAATTGGTACTCAAATGGCAAACGTCTAAAACATTTTCAAATTTTGAAAATAAATATTCAAAGTGGCTAAACGAAGTGAAAGTGTTCTCTAGTGAGAGTTTACCAAATGAACCCCAACTTGAATCTTCCAGTTGTAAATCCAGAGGTCCGTATAAATCATTTACTAAATTGACGGAAATTGACTAAAAAACGGAAAATTAACTGGTGAAAAATTACTCCCAGGAGGAACTGGTATTTGCCACGCAGGTCAGTCTTCGTACATCTAGAAGAAGGGATAGTGCTAAGATGGTTGAAGAAGCCTTTTCAAACTTGTACTATATGTGGGGCTTCTCCTAAAATAATGAATAACATTAAGAAGGTAAAAGAATTACCTAAAATCGATACATTTTTTAAATACGGTATGTCATCTCTACATGCTTGGATTCGTTGTTTAGAATGTCTCCTTCACGTAGCACAATGTAAAAAAGGACAAATTCGCAAGACCGCTGATAAAAATATAGTCGAAGCAACAAAATTCAAAATGAATAAAAATTAAAATTGGGTTACGGTAATACTGCTGGTCCATTTTTTGAAAATTATAAAGTT
Organism: Ocypus olens; assembly: GCA_910593695.2. NCBI lineage: Eukaryota > Metazoa > Arthropoda > Insecta > Coleoptera > Staphylinidae > Ocypus > Ocypus olens. The sequence goes on along the minus strand of OU343061.1, from coordinate 29,608,181 downwards.
ACTGCACAAATAACAGGTTTGAACGAAAATTTTACCAAGAGAATTAAATTAAATGGCACGGATTGCCTTGATCCTACGTATACGACATTTCATTTACAATTAGTTTGGCATCAAACAAAAAGTTTAAGTGGCGTTCATATCTACTACTAATGTATACTGTTTTAATCAGTGGCGGCTCGTGGAACATGTTGATGGTAGAGCCACTTATACAATACATCCCCCCCCCCCCGGCAAGTAACTGGCCAAAAAGTGTTTAAGAATTATTTAAAAATTCTTGCTATAAAAATTATAATAATATGTTGAGCTTGAAACTACAGGTAGTGCCTTGCTCCTTGGCTCTGTATAACGAGTCGCCCCTGATTTTGATGTAATAGAAACATTGATCGATCAATTTTTGAGAATTATTAGTGCTATTGATAGCATTTTTTTTGCAGCGAGAACAAAATATGAATTTTGCCAAGACTATGGCAAGTCCAGGTTTGCCCGTTCCAAAAATTATTCAAAATTAATTGGATTTTGATGTTCTTTGAAAAAATGAAAACATTCTTTGATACAGATTTTAAATTTTAAATTTTAAATTTTAAATTTTGGATTTTAAATTTTAAGTTTTAGATTTTAAAGTTTAGGTTTTAAGTTTTAAATTTTAAGTTTTTAATTTTTTATGTTTAATTTTCACTTCATATGTATGTTGCGCCATAATCGTTTATCAAATTAAGTTTAGAGACATTTCATGACCTGTTTATTATTATTACCTGTGTAAAACGATCAGTTAAATAGCACCAATAAATTATTATTATTAATTTCTAAAAAAAATATTCATTTTATTAGTATTATTATTTTTGCTGATTTAGTAGTTTCATGCAATTTAATTTCAATATTGTTTTATTGTTTTAAGTTACTTTTTTGTTGTATTGGTAGGATTGTTTTAATTATAAGTTAAAAACTCTCAATTACATTATATTTTCTCTTTTATTTTAAGCTACTTAGTTTTTATATATTTTTTCCCTGTAATAAGATGTAAGATCTGTTGGGAAATAAACATATTATTATTATTATTATTATTATTATTTTCGAGAAATTTAAGCGCGAGGTTAATAAAACGTATTTTTGCAACGAAAATAAAAGACTATGGCAAGTGCAGACTTGCCTATTACAAATTTTTTTCAAAATTAGTTGTATTTCGATGTTCCATGAAAAATTAGAAACATCGATTTATCAATTTTTAAGATATTTGAGCGCTAAGATGAAAAATTGCATTTTTGCAACTAAAAAAAAGATTATGTATTTTGCCAAAACTCTGGTAACAGGCATGCTCATTATAAAAATTATTCAAAATTGATTGCATTTTTATGTTATTTGAAAAAATGAAAACATTCTTTAATAAATTTTCAAGAAATTTTAGCGTAAAAAAACGCATTTATTTGCAACAAAAAAAAATTATGAATTTTGCCAAAAGTGCAAGTGCAGACTCGCCCATTGCAAGTATTATTCAAAACTTATCGTATTTTGATGTTCTATGAAAAATAGAAACATCGATTGATCAATTTTTGAGAAATTTTGGGCGTCAAGATAAGAAATAACATTTTTTGCAGCGAGAACAAAAGATTATGATTTTTGCCAAAACCATGACAAATACAGGTTTGCTCGTTACAAAAATTATTCAAAATTTATTGTATTTTGATGTTCTTTCAAAAAATAAAAACATTCTTTGACAAATTTTGGAAAAATTTAAGCGCGAGTTTAATAAAACGGATTTTTACAACGAAAATAAAATATTACGAATTTTGCCAAAATTAGAACAAGTGCAGACTTGCCCATTACAAAAATTAATCAAAATTTGTTATATTTTGATGTTCTATAAAAAAAATAGAAACATCGATTCATCAATTTTTGAGAAATTTGAGCGCCAAGATGAGAAATAGCATTTTCTTTGCAGCGAGAACAAAAGATTATGAATTTTGCCAAAACTATAGTAAATGCAGATTTGCCCGTTACAAAAATTATTCGAAATTGATTGGATTTGAATGTTCTTTGGAAAAATAAAAACTTTGAAGAAATTAAGCGCGAGTTTAATAAAACTTTTTTTCTGCCACAAAAATAGAAGATTACGAATTTTTCCAAAATTATGACAAGTGCAGACTTGTCCATTACAAAAATTATTCAAAATTTGTTGTATTTGGATGTTTTATGAAAAAATAGAAATATCGATTGATCAATTTTGAGAAATTTAAGAGCTAAGATAAGAAATAGCATTTTCTTTGTAGCGAGAACAAAAGATTACGAATTTTGCCAAAATATGGCTGACTTGCCCGCTACAAAACATGATTCAAAACTTGCTGTATTTTGATCAGTGGCGGGTGGTGAAACATGTCGATGGACTTAAGCAATATACCCCCCGCCCCCGCGCGCTTTTTGAAGAAAGAACGATTTATCTTCCTAGACCAAAGTAACTGGCGAAAAAGTTTTTTTAGAATTCATTAGGGCGACCCCTAAGTGGGTACAGGCGAGCCGTGTGGGTTTGAATCCCAGCCCGGGCGAAAGATTTTTCGGGGATCGAAAAGTATTCGCTCGGGGCCATGGTTGGCAGAGGCCTGCATGGGCTGGGCTTTGGCCCGGCCCGGAAAGCCCGGCCCGGCCCGACGTCGGGCCGGGCCGGGCCGCGCCGTATTTTTCAAACTCCGGGCCGGGCCGGGCCGGGCTTTCCGATGGATAATTTAACCCGGGCCGGGCCGGGCCGGGCTTGGATAAATTTAATTTTATTATAGTTTGGAAAGTAATAACCAAGTGCAGTGAAAAATAAATTGGGTTATATTTATTAACATGCATTAAATGTATTTTAAGGATTGTAAGGAGTACATGGGTCCAGTAATTTTATTTATTTAATTCAACATTTTTCGGGGACGGGCCGGGCCGGGCCGGGCTTTGAATATTCAGCTTCGGGCCGGGCCGGGCCGGGCCCGCAACACATTTTTATTTCATCGGGCCGGGCCGGGCCGGGTTTTAAATTTTCACTATCGGGCCGGGCCGGGCCGGGCTTTCAAAAACCCGCTTCTGCAGGGCTCTGATGGTTGGTGTATACGTCTGACATTCATTTGTTCATGTACTCATCCCAAATTGAATACATAAATAATAACCTTGTCGTGACTGAATGGCTCATGCCCAAGTAAAAAAAAAGAATTAATTAATAAAAAATTCTTGCTGAGCTTGAAACTACAGGTAGTGTTATGGCTCCTTAACGAGCCGCCCCTGGTTTTAATATGTAAAACTCATGTCTAAGGTGGCAAACTGAATAAAGCAAATTGAATTGAATTGAGTATGCGTTTAAAAAGACTGATTTTTGAGACACCCTAGTGTACATACATACAGTTTTTTTTAAATATATTAGGAAAATTGTCTGGTCAAGTTCGGTTTAATATGATTCATATTATTATGATTATTAATTTTAATGCAATTTAATATTTAATTTCATTCTTGCCTTTGTACCATGTTTTGGTGTAAGGCGAAGGAAGTTGAGTTTATTATTCCCTTTTATGTATTTACCTCCATTTATTTCTGTCCGGTGTTAACTGTTTAATTCCTTCCCATTCTGAATTCGCCATTTCACGTGTTTCTGTAATTTTTCCTAGTACAGGGGTTTGGTATATTCTTTTTGTTAGGCTATTATCTCTCATACCACTTATATGGCCAAACCACCACAACTGTTCCTTTTTACTTCCTCCGTTACGAAGTACGAGAAAGTATTGTGATCGTGATTTTTTTTCCAAAATTTTTATTTACGGAAATATCTGTTTTGCGGTCCCTAGATGCAATTTCAACAATTTCTGGAAAAAAAATGGTGATGTGGCCATCATGTTACTTTTTCCGACTTGATGGTATCATAGCCATTTATATTGACATTTTCATGGTTTATTTTCAATTGAAATGATATTTTAAATGTCTGTGAGAGTGTCTGTGTGTGGGTCTGTCTGTGCGCACTGTATCTCAAAAACTAATAGAGCAATTGATATGAAACTTCGAACATCCGTCTTATTTGATAATCTGAAGAACTGAAAAGCTTTTGGTAAAATTTCGTACACCGGAAGTGGGCGTTTGCCTTAATTGTTTTTTGTTTTTCGCCAATATTTTCTTAAATATGAAAAATATCACAAAAACATTTAAACAAACTTTTAAGACAACAAAGAAATGAACATCTTTTGCTTGAAAACATTTTTCATAAAATCATTTTTATTCGAGAAAAAAATTTATATTTTTTTTTTATTTTTGGTTTATAATTATAAAACTATAATAGTTACAGCAAATTTATGTTAATAATAATTGTAGAGAATGCTAAAATGAACAACTTATAAAGATTAAGTTTTTTTCGAAATCCCTTTAGTTTTTGAGTAAACTGAGTTTTTGAATTTGAAGTATAATTTTTCCATCTTTCATAATTCTGACGTTGTAAACGTCAGTTTCATCCGAGTTTACACAACGCTTGATGTAGATTTAAAATATGATTTCAATTGAAAATAAACCATGAAAACGTAAATATAAATTGCTATGATGCCATCAAGTCGGAGAAAGTAACATGATGGCCACATCACCATTTTTACTTTCTCCGTTACGAAGTATGAGAAAGTATTGTGATCGTGATTTTTTTTCAAAATTTGTTTTTTGCGGAAATATCCGTTTTGGGGTCCCTAGATACCATTTCAACAATTTCTGGAAAAAAAAAATTGTGTCTGTGTGTGTGTGTGTGTGTATGTGTGTGTGTGTATCAAATTATTTTGATTTTTGAAATTGAGCTCGCAATGTTTACAATAAAGCAGAAAAGAAAATTCAATTATCTTTAACCGATTTTTTTAAATATGTTTCAAGTTTTGGAACATTTAAACTAAAATTTCAATAAAACGCAGAGGTAAAATAATGCAAAAATTAAGTTATTGTCCAAAATTCTATACTTTAAAACATATTCTAGTTTAAGAAAATGAGTTTTTATAAAAGGATTTTTAAACGTTTTGTTGATTTGTTTATAAACAAAAATTTGTTTATAATTATAACAAAGAAAAAATTTAAATTGATTGATTTTTTAATGTTTGTTTTTAACATTTTAGCTTTCAAGTTTTGAAATTTTAAAACAAAGTAAAAATAACAGTTTAAGGTTTTTTTTTAATATTAAACTTTCAAGTTTTTGAACTAAAAAAACTATGCAAAATTGAATTAATTTAAAAAAGGCCGTTCTTTCAAAATTATTTTGATTTTTGAAATCGAGCTTTCAAAATAGTATTTTTGAAAGTTTTCTGTGTTTAAAACACAAACGTGGTAATGTTTATTTAAAATGAAGTAAAAATAAAGTAAAAATAGAAATTCACTTATCTTTAAACGATTTTTTTTTTTAATATTTTACTTTTTAAATTTTTCAACATTTAAACTAAAATAGAAAAAAAAATCATGAAACTCTGAGGAAAAATAATGCAAAAATCCAAAATGGCATTCTTTAAAACCTATTCTAGTTTAAGAAAATAAGTTTTTAAAAAAGTATTTTTTTGTTTAATTACAACTAAAAATAAAAATTCACTGATTTTTTAACGATTTTTTTTAACATTTTAACTTTCAAGTTTTTAATTTTTAAAACAAAGTAAAAACAAATTTTTTAATGTTTTTTGCACAAATCTAAACTAAGAAAGCATGAAATGCAGATATAAAACTATGCAAAATGAATTTACAAAACGCCGTTTTTTCAAAATTATATAAACGTGGTAATGTTAAAAAAAAGTAAAAACGGAAATTCACTTATCTTTAAGCGATTTTTTTTTTAATATTTTACTTTTCAAATTTTTCAACATTTAAACCAAAATATGAAAAAAAATATAATGAAACGCACAGGTAAAATAATGTAAAAATGCCATTCTTTGAAATCTAGTTTAGTTTTTGGAATTGACTTTAAAAAAAGTGTTTTTGAAAGTTTTGTTTATTAAAAAAAAATTGTTACAATTATAACAAAGTAAAAATAAAAATTTACTAATTTTTAACGTTTTTTTTTTTAATATCTTGACCTTCAAGTTTTTGAAAATTGAAAAATTCGCAGATTGCTAACGTTTTTAAAAAAATATTTTTCTTTCAAGTTTTAAAAGTTTAAATTAGAAATTGAAGGACAATATGAAATGCAGACATAAAACGATGCAAATTCAAATTAATTTACAAAACGGCGTTTTTTCAAAATTATTTGAATGTTTGAAATTGAGCTTTCAAAATGGTATTTTCGAAAAATTTATTTTTAAAACACTTTAGAAGTAATAATAAATATTCACTTTTTTACTTTCTCCGTTATGAAGTACGAGAAAGTATTGTGATCGTGAAAATTAAAAAAAAATGTTCAACCATGTCTAGAAAAAAAAATTGCGTGCGTGCGTGCGTGCATGCGTCGAAATCCTTTTATTTTTTGAGTAAACTAAGTTTTTGAATTTGTATAAGTTTTCCATCTTTCATAATTTTGACGTTTTAAACGTCAGTTTCATCCGAGTTTACGCAACGCTCGATCTACATTTAAAATATGATTTCAATTGAAAATAAACCTTGAAAACGTAAATATAAATGGTTATGATATCATCAAGTCGGAGAAAGTAACATGATGGCCGAATCACCATTTTTTTTCCTTCATGGGCTTTGTAGTTTTTGCCTATATCTTTATTTTCCCCCTTGTCCATTACATTTATTTTAATTTTATGTTTTTCTGCCACAGTCATGTTTCACTGTTAAACATTATCGTGGGTCACCGATGTGAAGATAGCCACGGATTTTTCAACCACGGATTCTTCAATTTTAATGATTTATAATAAATCAAACGCTGAGATAATAAGATAATATAGCATACATGTCCGATATGGCCCTTTTGATGCATTTCAAATTGAATTTGTCATATTGGACTTTGAAAGTTTGCTATATTATATATAAAGTTCGGGTGGACCCGAGAAAAAAAATTCATAAAAAAGTTATAAACAATTTTACCCAAAATTTAATGCTTTAAATCGCTTAAGTAGACTCTTATCTACACGTTGTTGTTAAAAAATTAAATTTAAAACGCGTCAAACAGTGCCACATTGGACTTTGAAAGTTTGCTAAATTATATGTACTGTTCGGGTGGACTCGAGAAAAAAAATCACAAAAAAGTTATAAACAATTTCACCCAAAATTTAATGCGTTAAATAGTTTAAGTAGACTCTTATCTATACGTTGTGGTTAAAAAATTAAATTTAAAACGCGTCAAACAGTGCCACATTGGACTTTGAAAGTTTGCTAAATTACATGTACTGTTCGGGTGGACTCGAGAAAAAATATTCATAAAAAAGTTATAAACAATTTTACCCCAAATTTAATGCTTTAAATCGCTTAAGTAGACTCTTATCTACACGTTGTTGTTAAAAAATTAAATTTAAAACGCGTTAAACAGTGCCATAGTGGACTTTGAAAGTTTGCTAAATTATATGTACTGTTCGGGTGGACCCGAGAAAAAAAATTCATAAAAAAGTTATAAACAATTTTACCCAAAATTTAATGCTTTAAATCACTTAAGTAGACTCTTATCTAAACGTCGTTGTTAAAAAATTAAATTTAAAACGCGTCAAACAGTTCCATATTGGACATTGAAAGTTTGCTAAATTATATGTACAGTTCGGGTGGACCCGAGAAAAAAAATTCATAAAAAAGTTATAAACAATTTTACCCAAAATTTCATGCTTTAAATCGCTTAAGTAGACTCTTATGTACACGTTGATGTTAAAAAATTAAATTTAAAATTCGTCAAACAGTGCCATATTGGACTTTGAAAGTTTGTTAATTATATATGTACAGTTCGGGTGGACCCGAGAAAAAAATTCATAAAAAAGTTATAAACAATTTTACGCAAAATTTAATGCTTTAAATCGCTTAAGTAGACTCTTAAGTACACGTTTTTGTTAAAAAATTAAATTTAAAACGCGTCAAACAGTGCCATATTGGACTTTGAAAGTTTGCTAAATTATATGTTCTGTTCGGGTGGACCCAAAAAAAAATTCATAAAAAAGTTATAAACAATTTTACCCAAAATTTAATGCTTTAAATCACTTAAGTAGACTCTTATCTAAACGTCGTTGTTAAAAAATTAAATTTAAAACGCGTCAAACAGTGCCATATTGGACATTAAAAGTTTGCTAAATTATATGTACAGTTCGGGTGGACCCGAGAAAAAACATTCATAAAAAAGTTATAAACAATTTTACCCCAAATTTAATGCTTTAAATCGCTTAAGTAGACTCTTATCTACACGTTGTTGTTAAAAAATTAAATTTAAAACGCGTTAAACAGTGCCATAGTGGACTTTGAAAGTTTGCTAAATTATATATGTACAGTTCGAGTGGACCCGAGAAAAAAAAATCATAAAAAAGTTATAAACAATTTCACCCAAAATTTAATGCGTTAAATAGTTTAAGTAGACTCTTATCTATACGTTGTTGTTAAAAAATTAAATTTAAAACGCGTCAAACAGTGTCATATTGGACTTTGAAAGTTTGCTAAATTATATGTACAGTTCGGGTGGACCCGAGAAAAAAAATTCATAAAAAAGTTATAAAAAATTTTACCCAAAATTTATTACGTTAAATCGCTTAAGTAGACTCTTATGTACACGTTGTTGTTAAAAAATTAAATTTAAAACGCGTCAAACAGTGCCATACTGGACTTTGAAAGTTTGCTAAATTATATGTACTGTTCGGGTGGACCGAGAAAAAAATTCATAAAAAAGTTATAAACAATTTTACCCAAAATTTAATGCTTTAAATCACTTAAGTAGACTCTTATCTAAACGTCGTTGTTAAAAAATTAAATTTAAAACGCGTCAAACAGTGCCATATTGGACTTTGAAAGTTTGTTAATTATATATGTACAGTTCGGGTGGACCCGAGAAAAAAAATTCATAAAAAAGTTATAAACAATTTTACCCAAAATTTAATGCTTTAAATCGCTTAAGTAGACTCTTAAGTACACGTTTTTGTTAAAAAATTAAATTTAAAACGCGTCAAACAGTGCCATATTGGACTTTGAAAGTTTGCTAAATTATATGTACTGTTCGGGTGGACCCGAGAAAAAAAATTCATAAAAAAGTTATAAACAATTTTACCCAAAATTTAATGCTTTAAATCGCTTAAGTAGACTCTTAAGTACACGTTTTTGTTAAAAAATTAAATTTAAAACGCGTCAAACAGTGCCATATTGGACTTTGAAAGTTAGCTAAATTATATGTACAGTTCAGGTGGACCCGAGAAAAAAATTCATAAAAAAGTTATAAACAATTTTACCCAAAATTTAATACTTTAATTCGCTTAAGTAGACTCTTATCTACACGTTGTTGTTAAAAAATTAAATTTAAAACGCGTCAAACAGTGCCAAATTGGACTTTGAAAGTTTGCTAAATTATATATGTACAGTTCGGGTGGACCCGAGAAAAAAAATTAATAAAAAAGTTATAAACAATTTTACCCAAAATTTAATGATTTAAATCGCTTAAGTAGACTCTTATGTACACGTTTTTGTTAAAAAATTAAATTTAAAACGCGTCAAACAGTGCCATATTGGACTTTGAAAGTTTGCTAAATTATATGTACAGTTCAGGTGGACCCGAGAAAAAAATTCATAAAAAAGTTATAAACAATTTTACCCAAAATTTAATACTTCAATTCGCTTAAGTAGACTCTTATCTACACGTTGTTGTTAAAAAATTAAATTTAAAACGCGTCAAACAGTGCCAAATTGGACTTTGAAAGTTTGCTAAATTATATGTACAGTTCGGGTGGACCCGAGAAAAAAAATTCATAAAAAAGTTATAAACAATTTTACCCAAAATTTAATACTTTAAATCGCTTAAGTAGACTCTTATGTACACGTTTTTGTTAAAAAATTAAATTTAGAACGCGTCAAACAGTGCTATATTGGACTTTGAAAATTTGCTAAATTATATGTACAGTTCGGGTGGACCCGAGAAAAAAAAATCATAAAAAAGTTATAAAAAATTTTACCCAAAATTTAATGCTTTAAGGGCCGCTTTTACAATAGTCGGTTAAATTAAGGTTAACACTATCTCCGGATTAAATGCGAAAATACGCTTTTACAATGCCTAGTTAAAGCAGGGTTAGGGTTAAGAAGCAGATAATTCCCAGTTATCTTATCTGGTGCTTCGAGCAGCAGATAAACCTCGGTTAACTCGTAGGCAATGCGCACAGCAAGCACACGCACCATACCGGCATTATAGCGATCTGCAACAGGTATACATATAGGGGCCGTTAGAGGGCGACAAACTAGTTTCTAAAAAACATGCATTCTGGCATATTTCTAGGTGGAATATTGAAAAGAAGCTCGAGGGGGTCAAGGGTCGCATTAATGATTACAAACACAACTTTCTAACCTTTCCGCAAAGCAAAACGAATAATGCCGATTCTATAAACTGCGCAACCGCATGTATCCGCAATGCTGCCAACGTTGACGTTTCCGGAGAAAATCTATCTAAGCGTTTGTAAAAGGTAGTGTGCGTTAACTGAGAGATAAATGATGGGATTAGTTAAAGAGGGTATAAGTTAACCATCATTTATCCGACGATTGTAAAAGCGGCCCTAAATCGCTTAAGTAGACTCTTATCTACACGTTGTTGTTAAAAAATTAAATTTAAAACGCGTCCAAAGGTGCCATATTGCACTTTGAATTCGTGTCATTTTAAAAAGAGAGTTCCCGTGGACTCGAGAAAAAATAATTGAAATTGTGGATTGACAGTACAACTATAGGCTAATGTTAATTACATTCTTAGCGTTTGATTTATCATAAATCATTAAAATTGAAGAAATTTTTATTTGGTGGTGAGAGCGCCGGGAAATCCGTGGCTGAAAAATCCGTGGCTATCTTCACATCGGTTCGTTGGTCTTATTACTTTCTTCCCTACTTCAGTTTTTGTATTTGTCGGCACTTCCTTTTTTTCAAAAAACGTTGTCATCACCATTCTGGATATCTTTCCTGGGAGCGCCGAATAGTATATTCTTTAACAAGGTTAGAATGGAAATTCGATGCGAGTGGAATATTTCGAGCGCGAGCCGCGAGGCGAGCGCGAGGAACCACGAGCATCAGAATTTCCATTCTTACCGAGTAGCAGACTATACTTTCTCCTCGACCAGATAAAATAGACTAATAAAGTAATGAACACAAGGAACTTACGTTTTATTATTACATTTGTGGTTATGTTTATAGTATTTTGTCAATTGTGATATCCAAGGCTAATTGTTTTATTCGGAACGGTGTGAGAATATTCATTCTATCCCTTGTTATGGAATGAATTACATGCAAAACGCATAAGCGCATAGTGTTTTGTTCCATAACAAGAGTGAGAATGTGAACGTTCTATGATCAAAATTGATTGCAGAATGCATAAATTCTACAGTGGTCGTGGAGAAAAATATTTTTACCCCTCTACGGGGCAAGGAAAGTTAGTTTCGGGCGGAAATACCCGACGAGTAATGGCTTTTTCTCCCACCAAGTGTCCAAATACGCTAAAATAGTTTAGAATTATGACAATTAGATTTAGGGGATTACAAATGTTGGAACATGAATCCATAATTATTTTAGACCCGCTTGGCCAGATTTCATACTTTTGCCCACACTGAAATCATCGCCGTTTCATGGGTAGGCATGGTAGGGATGGACGATATTTGCGGGCACTTTAAATTTTCGGCCAGAAATGGTCGACCCTATCTTTCCTATCATCTATCTCTTTGTCTACCTTTCCATTATTTTCAATTGTTGGCCCTAGGTACTAGTAACTGTCAACTTGTTGAATTTGCTTTCCACTTAGTTTTATCTTATGTATGTTATTTTTCTTTGATATTCTCATGCTTTTTTACTAACTGTTGCTAAATTAAAATAGGTAAAAAATAGACGGCATGTGAAATATTTCGAAATGTGCTAGGTCTTCAAATAATGATTTTATTTACAAAGGCAACACTTTAACTTCATTCAAATCAGACTGAATCTATAAAAAAATTTGTCGTTATTAATATTAAAAACATGAAATGTTTATGGAATATAAATTCGTTGTGAAAAGGTCATAAAGACCGCGTTCAACAATTTTATTTTATAACGCAGCATTTTAAAAGGGATTCACCTGTGGCGTGCGTTTGGGGTATTCCCGCAGGGTTATATCTGTGTGCGTGCCTGAACGAAATCGCGCGTAACTGCGTCCCGCGGGCCGCTAATTCGCTTAATGGCGAGAAATTTGCGGAATTGCGTAATTTAATAGCCCGCGAAACGGTAAACCCCTCTAAATGGTCCGATTTTGTACCATGTCGAAGTTCGCGTGACGATAAATCACATTTTTTGGTGAGCCCCATTAATCCCTAACGACCAATTACTGCTGGGAATACGTATACACACGCACATAACTTGGAATTGAAAGGTCAACTGTCAATTTCTAGGTGAACCGATTCTTCTAGCAGAGAATTTTGACGGGATACTTTGAGGGTTGAGAGGAAGACATCGCCTTTAATCCGCTTAAAAACCACTCTGGCGGTTTTTCACCCTCTCCCAGCCCGCGACCGCCCCACTGAATGAGGCGATCCATCAATGCCCGGACGGGGAGCCGACAAATGATGGACTCGCGTCGGGTTACGGGGGGGACACCGGGGAACCGCCGAGCCCTATCGGACGCCGTGACGCTCGCGTTAATTCAATCATTTCAAAGTGCGCCACACAAAACCCCCCTTTCCCTCATTGGCAAATTTCCAAAGTGAATCCGTTACGTAACTGGAATTGTTTGTTTGGCGAAAAACAAAATTAGCAACGCGCGCCCGATTAAATTTATTCGTCGCAAATTGCGTGCCGAGCACGCGAGTGCGGTTTCCGCTAGCAGATGGGTCCTCGCACGTGCAATCGAAAGTTTCGTCTTTAATTTATATTTATAATGTGCCTCGCTCCGGGCGCTGGAAATTTATGGTGCGAATACTTATTTACATCCCGCGCGCCCTTCCGAATTCGCGCCGATTTCCTTTTGTGAGCGAGGACAATTCAATTTCGGTGTGCCGAAATTCATTTAGACGAAAAAAGTGTGCAAAATCTCGAAAGAAAGAAAGTGATATATTGTATTTGCGATTACAGTATTACCGAGCACTCGTGACGTGTGTGGGTAAAGTTTGCGCAGAGTGAGAAAGTATAAGGAAGTATAAGGAACTGATCAAATTGGTCCCGCCGTCAACAAGATTTGTTTAGGTTTTCTTCTTCTGATATTAAATTTATTTTCCAAACAGTTCCCTCGGATTAATCGCTACTTATCAAATATTTAACAAAACTCCATAGTACCTATAATCAGTGGCGGCTCGTGGAACATGTTGATGGTAGAGCCACTTATACTCTATACTCCCCTTCCACCCTCCTTCTTTAAAGAAAGAAAGAACGATTTATCTTCCTAGACCAAAGTAACTGGCGAAAAAGTTTTAATGCAAAATTCTTGTCGAGATTGAAACTACAGGTAGTGCCCTGGCTCCTTGGCTCTATGTAACGAGCCGCCCATGCTTCGATAGCAAAATATACTACTTTCTACAGCTGAAAATACAATTTTTGACAATTCAAAAATGTCGAAAAAAACTATTTTTATTAGCTGAAAAATACTGCTGAAATATAGCATATTTGTTAGCTGAAGAATGCCATTTTCTAAAACTGTAAAATACAACTTGAGACAGCCGAAAAATACTATTTTCGACAGCTGGGGATTACCATTCTTGACAGCCGAAAAATACCATTCCCGACAGCTGAAACATACCGTTATTGGCAGATAAAAAATACAATTTTTGACAACAAAAAAAAAAAAATTGACAACAAAATATAAAAGTTTTGACAGCTGAAATATGCCATTTTCGATAGTGAAAAAATGTAAAAAAATGCTGCTTTTGATATCTGAAAAATACCATTTGTATAGGTGTGAAATGCTATTTTTGGCAGCTGAAGAATATCAGTTTTGACAGCTGAAGAATTACATTTTTGACAGCTGAATAATACAATTCTGAAAAATACCATGCTTGATAACCATTATTATCAGCAGAAAAATACAATTTTTGAAAGCTGCCATTTTTGACAATTAAAAAAATGTCGAAAAATGCTGGTTTTGATAGCTGACAAATACCATTTTTATAGGTGGGAAATACCATTGTTGACAGTTGAGAAATATCATTTTTGACAGCTGAAAAACATAATATTTCACAGCTGAAAAATATCATGTTTGACAACTGAAAAATATCGTTTTTGACAGCTGAAAAATATCGTTTTTGACAGCTGAAAAATATCGTTTTTGACAGCTGAAAAATATCATTTTTGACAGTTGAATAATACTTTTTAATAACTGAAAAATGCCATTTTAAACAGCTGAAACATACCATTCTTAACAACTGCAACAAACCAATATTGAAAACTGTAACATACCATTGTCAGTTAAAAAATACAAATTACAAGTTTTTACCACTGAAAAATGCCATTTTGACAATAAAAAAAGACCAAAAATGCTGCCTTTGATAGCTGAAAAATGCCATTTTTATAGGTGAGAAATACCTTTTTTAACAACTGAAAAATATCATTTCTAACAGCTGAAAAATACCATTCTTGACAACTGCAACAAACTATTATTAACAACTGTAACATAAGGTGTGAGCCACAGAATTTTGTTTCTGAGTTGGCCATGCCTGAGAGAGAGGGAAAAATAGCAGTCAAGTCTGAGATTAATTCATTTTTTTTAAATCAATTAAACTAATTTAGTCTCATGACGTAATAATATGCGACATACCTCATTTATCCCACAGCCAACTCCGAAACAAAATTTTGTGGCATACCGATACCATTATTGTCAGCTGTAAAATGCCATTTATGACAATTAAAAAATGTCAAAAAATGCTACTTTTAATACCTGAACAAACATTTTTACAGGTGAGAAATACCTTTTTGACAGCTGAATAGTACCATTTTTGACAAACTGAAAAATATTATTTTTAACAGTTAAATAATATTCTTCTTAACACCTGAAAAATGCCATTTTTAACAGCTGCAATATACCATTCTTGACAACTGCAACAAACCATTATTGACAACTGTAACAAACCATTATTTTTAACTAAACAATATAATTTTTGACAACATAAAAAATAGAAGTTGTGACAACTGAAAAATGACATTTTTGACAATTAAGAAAAATGTCGAAAAATGCTGCTTTTGTAAGCTGAAAAATAACATTTTCATAGGTGGGAAATAGCATTTTTGACAGCTGAAAAATATCATTTTTGACAGTTGAATAATACACTTCTTAACAGCCGAAAACTACCATTTTCAACAGCTGAAAAATACCATTGTTGACAACTGCAACAAACCATTGTTGACAACTGCAACAAACCATTATTGACAACTGTAACATATTATTGCCTCCTAAAAAATACAATTTTTGACTACAAAAAGCCAATTTTTGACAGCTGAAAAATGCCATTTTTGACAATTTAAAAAAATGACAAAAAATGTTGTTTTTGGTAGCTGAAAAATAACATTTTAATAGGTGAGAAATACCTTTTTTACATTAAATTTTTGACAACTGAAAAATATCATTTTTGACATTTGAATAATACACTTCTAAACAGCTGAAAAATACCATTTTCAAGAGCTGATAAATGCAACTCTTGGCACTCACAACAAACCATTCTTGACAAATAAAAAATTTCGAAACATACTTTTTTTGATAGCTGAAAAATACCATTTTAATAGGTGAGAAATACCTTTTTTGACAGCTGAAAAATAACATTTTTGACAACTGAAAAATATCATTTTCGACAGTTGAATAATACATTTCTTAACAGCTGAAAACTACCATTTTTAATAGCAAAAACATACTATTCTTGACAACTGCAACAAACCATTAGTGTTAGCTAAAATTACAATTTTCTACAACAAAAAGTTCAATTTTTGGCAGATAAAAAATGTCAATTTTGACAATTAAAAAATCGAACAGGCTCGTAACCACAAACAGATTATATTATTTTTAAGTAATATTCGCAATTATTTTGTTTATAACTGTAACAAAAAGCCCGCAATTAATATTATTAAAGTCAATGAGTGGAAATACGCAACATGTTTGGGGGCAGTGTTAATGTGACCTAATTTTTAATCGGCTTTAGATATCGAATTACAACAATCGCGTAGGAAATATCTGAGTGCTCTTTAAGCGTCAATGAACTTGAGGACTGTTTATCTTTTACAAAAAAAAACGTTGCAGTAACACTTCAAATTTCGGAGGCAAGAAATCGTATCTCGCGTTTTAAATAAACAAACACACATTCCATGCAGACCTAATTAAATGAGAAAAGCATCGATTCTCAAAATGTTTAAAAAACCTCGAAAAATTAGGAAAATTAAAAAAAAAAAATTCGAATAAATTTTGACGGAAATGGATTCACAAATATTTTGTGTATGTGCCCTTAAATACCTGTTTGTTATTTCAAATACACCCTGTATAACAAGCCCCCCTGCCTATAATTAATTTTCAGTTTAACATATTTTTATATAATATTGGAATTATAGTATTGGAAGATCAGTGTGTATCTCAAAACACATCTGAATTACATCTTGTTTTTCTGTGAGAAAATGTGGTTGATATTGTTTGTTCTATTCTATAGTTTCAAATGTATGTTTAGTTATTAGGGAAAATTAAAATTATTATTATTATGACACCCACCTGACTCCAGTTTAATGCCGTGTCGATTTTCACTGATAGAAGCACGAATTAGTAATGATCGCTGTTACTCACGATGATGAGGTAATAATTCATTCAAGTGAGTAATAATAATAATGTCCCCGTTTATTATAAATCGCATAATATTCTTGTCATAATAATAGCTAATATTATATTCCGCCAATCAATAATTTGAGTGAGCTCACATTATACGACTAATAGCTAATGATATCAAATAAGGTTGTCAGTTGTAAGTGTGAATAATCGTATTTATCGTGCCTGGACGAGAAAATGCCTGGATTAGCATAATACCCCGATTACTATTAATGAATTCAAATTTCCCGCGCCCCAATCCTCGGCCACCAGATGCGTCGTCACTGAATCGCATTATCTCCCCTCGCCCGACATCAAGACGGCCGTGTAACAATGTTACGACATGCTGGCAGCGTCGATTTCACTTATCTGAATCGGGTTTGCGGCGACCTCTGATGTGAAATTCAAATTTCCCGCGCAACGCAATTTATAATGCTAAATGCGGGCCAACTAGTCGATCCCAAGGTAATGCTTAATTGCTACATAAAGGTAATTCAAAAAGTGTTTTTCCGAAATTCTACACAAAGGTAATTAAAAAAGTGTTTTTCGGAGATTCTATTACTAAACAAAATATTTTCTTAACTAAATTATAAATATTGATTTATACATAACTAATATTTATTTGTTTCTCGAATAATATAAATAAAAATAAAGTTTTTGTGTTTGTTTTTTTTTATTTTCAGTTAAACTTTTCTTTGTTAATAAGAAAATCTAAATTAACCACAAATTTGCATAATCTTGTTTACGGTTGGAAAACCGATTGACGACTTGAATAATTCCGTCAGTTGTGCACGAGTTGTTCATATTCAACTAAGTGTATTTCATTATTTTTTTTAATTTTGAAGGATGGTTGATAGGAATTTGGGTTGAGGAAGCGCGGATGTTTTGGGAATTTACGTAGCCAACTAGGGCATTCTGCCACAACCGATAATTTGTTTAATAATCATTTATAATAATGAAGGGGCATACACTAAACATCCATCCGCACGGCCATTTTTCGTTCCGCAAAAGTGACCGCGCGGATGGGATTCGAACCCACGACCACGAGGCCCGTAAGCAGGAGCTCTACTCACTGGGCCACCGCGGCCCCTTTTTAATTCTAAACATTATATTTTTACATTCAAAATTCTCGAAACGCGTATGCAAATAGCTATTTACTTAATTTTCGTATATTTCAGTTGTACATTTAGTTATTATAAAATTTGTTTAATCTTGCAACACTAGATGAGTTTAGCACTGTTTATCCTTGTGAAAAAGTTTTCAAATTTAATTATAGAATAATTTTCAAGTTAGTCCTGTACGTGGTATTTTTAATTTATTTAGCGGGTTTACTCGGGCTATAGTGCCTAAAAGAGCAATTTTTTCTAAAGAGTTGTTCATCAACATCCAGATATTCGCCAGAGGTGTCGTGTTTTAAACCAGCGGTTCTCAACTTGAGCCGTATAGTCCCCCTGGGGCCACAGACTATTTCTTAGGAGGCTACAAAAAAAACACAATATTGGAGGGGCCACAAAGAATTCTGAGTGAATCGCGAAAATAAGTTTCAACGATTTCTTAAAAGTATTAAAAAGATATGTATAAAAATACACACTTCTCTAAATTATTCATGGGTAAGCCCGGCACGGCCCGGCCCGGCCCGGATTGAAAAATTTGGGCTTGTCGGGCCGGGCTAAAGACCTGTCCATGCAAGCCTCTGATTCACTCCCTAGTTGTTGGTTGTAGGAAATAAAAATGTCCAGTCTTTAGCGAATATACAGCAAACATGATTGTACACTCGGCGTCAAAAAAAGCGCCACTCGATAAATCGCGAAAAAACTTTATTTTTCAAACCGTCGTAACTCGGTTCAATTTGTTCGAAAATCGATGAATCTTTCAGTTTGGGAAAGATTCAAGTTTTATCTTTAAGAATGTGTAGTTGATTTTGACCCCAAGTCCAACCCAACCCCCGTAACAACGCGATGGAAAAAAAAGTTTTTTATGTAAAAAATTGTCCAACTTTGACAAGCTGTACCGTGCGCAAAAAAAATCGGCGGGAAATTTCACCACAATGGCAGAAAAATTTAATCAATTTCCTTCAAATGCCTTAAAAATTCGAGTCGTTTCGATGATTTGGAGCAAAGTTATAAATTTTTGAAAATAAAATTACATTTTTCACTTTTTTGGCCATAACTTGAGTAATTTTGCACCAAAATCGATTAACTTTTGCAGTCTGAACAGTTTTAAATTTTCTCTTCAACGTCATGTGAATTGTTTTGTTGCTAAAACGATTCCACCCCTTCCACCCTCTAAAGGAAAAAAAATGTTTTTGAAGTTTAAATGTGCAAATTTGGTTTCTTGTACCGTGTGCAAAAAAAAATCGTGGACTCAATCGGTCAGCATGGCAATAAAGTTCAATCATTTTCCTCCAATTTCCTCCAAAATTTAAGCCGATGCGATGATTTGGCGCGAAGTTATGCAGTTTTGAAAAAAAATTACATTTTGCGCCTTTTTGGCCATAACTAGGCGAATTTCGCACGAAACACGATGGAATTTTGCGATCTAAGAAGTTTTCGACTTTCGTGACCCCCTGAAATCCCCTACAAAAAGTGTTTTGAATTGACAAAAAATGTTAAATTTTTACAACTTGTTTTCATTTTCAATGTAATTTTTTTCAAAAATTTGCTCCAAATTATCGAAACCACTCGAATTTTAAAGGCATTTGAAGGAAATTGATTAAATTTTTCTGCCATTGTGGTGAAATTTCCCGCCGATTTTGTTTGCGCACGGTACAGCTTGTCAAAGTTAGACAATTTTTTACATAAAAAACATTTTTTTCATCGCGTTGTTACGGGGGGTGGGTTAGACTTGGGATCAAAATCAACTACACATTCTTAAAGATAAAAATTGAATCTTTCGGTTTGGGAAGTTACGACGGCGATTTTTCGAGTGGCTCTTTTTTTTGACGCCGAGCGTATAACTCGGCCAGTTTAGCAGAAAAAATACACAAATTTCGCAGTAACGATTTCTGTATAATCATTGGCCTATTTCATTTTTTTAAACTGTGGAAGCTTTACTTAAAAAAAGGAATAACCGGTACTATTGTATCCTATAGACAGAGCTTGTGGTTGTAAAAATTTGAAAAGATTTTAATGGCTTGAAAAATAAATAAAAACAGTCGCCACTGACTTGAAATTTTTCAGAATAACCCAAAATTCACGCAGAATTATGAGTCTGTAAAAACTTCCAAACACCACATTTCTAGATTTCAGGAGAAATATCCACAAAAAAGAGTGGTGTTTAAAAAACTTTAAAAGCTCTATTGGCTTGAAAACATTTAAAAACACCCTAGATTTTCAGATAATCCTTTGGGAACAGAGTATTGATTTTAAAACATTTTATGGCTTGAAATGCAGAAACAATTTCAACGTCTTAACACTTTTCAAATTTACTAAAAAAAATATTATAATTAAAATTTTGCAAAAATCTATAAATCCCACTTCCCTAGATTTCAAAATAATCCGTTCTGAAGAAAGAGTATGATTTAAAAATTTTAAAAAAATTGATGCTTGAAAAAAAAAAAAAAAACTTGCCATGGACTTGGAACTTTTCACATTTCTTCAAAACCAGTCATAATTTATAACACCCCACTCGCATATGAAGGATTTTACAAATCGAACGGATTTTGTAAAAATATATTAAATGCATTTCTTATGCAAAATAAGCTGACCCGTATTTTCGTGGAGAAAGCCGTCTCGAATACGATCGTGCAAGCAGAATGGTTGATTTTGATAGGAACTTCCCTATCAAAAAGACAAAATGGCCCAGAAGAGATATTCTTGAGATAAATTACAAAATATAACTGAAGCACTAAAATAGTATATTATTAAACGAGTGAGAAAGTTGGGCATTGCGACGAGGGTGAAGTTTGCAATTCACCCGAGTGGCAATGACCAACTTGCTCACGAGTTTGATACTATACTTTTTCGCATCATATTAAATAAGTACCTAAAGATTTTTCTGTTTATATTAAATTGTATCGTCCTCTTATTTGTATTTAGTTAAATTGCGTCTGCGGCACTTCGCTGGAGGCAGTATGGCATTTATGGATACGTGTTTACACAAACAAATGGTAACCATAGTAACAACTAAACTGTTAAGAAAGTAAAATCGTCGTTATTTCATTGGCTGAAATCTGTTGGGCAATGAAACTGCTATCATTTTATTGGACGTAACATGTGAAGAAAATGATTCGGCCGAATAATGGACAGCTTTCTCAATCAAAAACGATTCAACAACGTTTATATTATTTAATAAGATAATATTCCAAATGTTACACAAATAATGAAGACGAAGTTGATTTTCACAAAATCCGTTTGATTTGTAAAAGAAGTTACAAGGTTGTATCGGCCAAATGAGAGAGGGGAAGATTTTAGAGAGACAGAACGCGGCCGTCTAGGCACACCATGTCATCTTTACACCATGCTCTGTACTAAAGACTCATTTAAACGTCATAAGAATATACGTAACTGTAACGCATCAAATATCACAAATAAATCCAATCATGACCAGCACAAAAGGTCTCCACTACATGCAGGCACTGATTTATATAATAAATTACCAGAAAGTATTGAATCACTTGATAACAGTTTAAATCTATAATAAAAATCTCCTAATAACAATTCTGTCTCTGAGTTCATTGATCTATTACAAAAACTGTATTATTATTTATTTTATAAATTACACCGGTAACTCCATTAACATACGTATTATTATTTTATACATTATTGTTCCATCTAAACTGACGAATATACTTATAATTTGTATTAATAAACATAATAATGTTGTTGTATTGTATTATAAAATAGTTATAAAATAGTTGACACCGCAGCAGGTTTTTTTTTTAATCTTGGTTAGTTGTTACATGATTATGGATATCACTTATTGTGTCATATTTCGATCAATTTACGTGCAGCAAATTTTACGCCTGGTAATGTTTTTATTTTTACCTTTTCTAGTGCGATCTTAATTGTATATTTTAGAGAAATTACCGTATTGGGATTTTACAATCCAGTTCTCATTTCTACTAAATCAACCCTTGCATTTTCAAATGCTTTCTCTCTGAGATGACGAAACGACAGGAAAAACAGACGTCCGTTATTGTTTAGTCGCGGAGACAAACGGTGATTTCCTTCAGAACAAATAGTTTCTGGAGCTTGGCTATCCTCGAGCGACCTCGCTTGAATAAACATCGTCCTCAAGTCTGCTTCAAAAATAATCTACAGCTATTAGTTGGATTCGCAAAATATTTATTTCGCAAGAATTATTATACTTCTCGCGAATTAAATATCTGACTAGGTATATATATAAGGATACTACGATTAAACGGTGAATTAAAACAATTTGAAACCTTACACGGCATCAGTGTTTTATTAATTAAGAAACGATTTATATACAGACAATAAAAAATAGGTATGTTCGTTTAATTTCTGTGGGCACGCATCGGGGAAAGACTTCAAAATTGCTGTGGCTAATATTTTCCATAACTACTCCTATTCCATGCACCATCACTGTAGGCTGTACCTTACGAGTGTGTCAAGTTGGCACCCCAATGAAGAGTTCTGATAGTTCTGAATAGAGTTCTCAATTCCTTTTGATGTATCTAGAAGTACTATCAACTTTTAATAAAGAATTCTGTAAAATTGGGCTGTCAGGAATTTTTTGAAAAATGGGGTGCCAACTTGACACCGCACCCCAACATTGTTATCGAATAGTTCTGAACTAGTTTTAAGATGTGTTTGGGTTAGTACTATAGTTCCTGATACTTTTGAAAAAGTGTTCTGTTGAATTTCCAGAGATAAAAATTTTCATAGTTGGAAATTCGAAATATTCAAATTTATATTGATCACTTAATATTGGTCGAATCTAAATATTTCATAACAACTATGGATAGAACTCATAAAGAACTGCAGGAAACACCAATCAGAACTATCCGGAACTATCAAAAATATTTTTTGAAAAAAGTCGCAAAGCAAAAAAAAAATTGAGAGTTCCAGGAGTTCTGAGTAAATTTTATATTTCTACTCATTGAGTACAATAATTCTTTCTTATAAACAAATTCGATACAATCGCGATTTATAGAATTTTTAAATAAATTTAAAATTCTATAATAGAAAATTTAATTTTGAAAATACCCATTTCCTGCCATTTAATCGCAATTTGCCATAAGAGTTTTCGATAGAACTCCTTGAGTGCAACCCATAAGTCAAATCAGAACGCCCAGAACTATTAAAAAAATCAACATTTTGAAAAAAGTCCGAAATGAAAAAAAAAATTGAGAGTTCCAGGAATTTTCTATTTCTACTCACTGAGTACAATAACTATTTTTTTATAAACAAATTCGATACAATCGCGATTTGTGGCATTTTTAAATAAATTTAAAATTCGATAATAGAAAATTTAATTTTTAAAATACCCATTTCCTGTCATTTAATCGCAATTTGCCATATGAGTTTTCGATAGAACTCCTCGAGTACAACCCATAAGTCAAATCAGAACTCCCAGAACTATTAAAAAAATCAACATTTTGAAAAAAATTCGAAGTCCGAAATGAAAAAAAAAAGAGAGTTCCAGGAGTTCTGAGTTAATTTTCTATTTCTACTCATTGAATACAATAATTCTTTCTTATAAACAAATTCGATACAATCGCGATTTATGGCATTTTTAAATAAATTTAAAATTCGATAATGGAAAAATTAAATTTTGAAAATACTCATTTCCTGTCATTTAATCGCAATTTGCCATAAGAGTTTTCATTAGAACTCCTTGAGTACAACCCATAAGTCAAATCAGAACTCCCAGAACTATTTCAAAAAAAATCAACATTTTGAAAAAAGTCCGAAATGAAATTTCTACTCATTGAGTACAATAATTCTTTTTTATAAACAAATTCGATACAATCGAGATTTATGGCATTTTTAAATCAATTTAAAATTCTGGGTCGCCCGGCTTATAAAGTCAAGGAAAAAAAAATGAAACACTTGAAATTCGTGAAATTTCGACCATTTTTAAACCGCCATAACTCGGCGTATTTTCAATCGATTTTGATGAATCTTTGAGGAAGAAAAACTTTGAAGTGTGTTAAAGAAGACACATGCATGACTTTAAAGAGTCATGCATGCGAAATTAAGCGTAACCCCTTCCACCCCCTCTAGCGCCTCTGTGAAAAATAAAACTTTTTTCTGGAAACCATGTCTAACTTTGACGATGTCTACGGAGAGTAAAAATTTTGTTGACTCGGTCCACCGTAAAGGCACTAAGACAGGAAATGGGTATTTTCAAAATTTAATTTTTCTATTATCGAATTTTAAATTTATTTAAAAATGCCATAAATCGCGATTGTACCGAATTTGTTTATAAGAAAGAATTATTGTACTTAATGAGTAGAAATAGAAAATTGAGTCAGAACTCCTGGAACTCTCAATTTTTTTTTACTTTGCGACTTTTTTCAAAAAATATTTTTTTCAAAATGTTTATTTTTTTTATAGTTCCAGGAGTTCTGATTTGACTTATGGGTTGTACTCAAGGAGTTCTAATGAAAACTCTAATGGCAAATTGCGATTAAATGACAGGAAATCGGTATTTTCAAAATTAAATTTTCCATTATCGAGTTTTAAATTTATTTAAAAATGCCATAAATCGTGATTGTATCGAATTTGTTTATAAGAAAGAATTATTGTACTCAATGAGTAGAAATAGAAAATTAACTCAGAACTCCTAGAACTCTCTATTTTTTTTTTTGCTTTGCGACTTTTTTCAAAAAAATATTTTTGATAGTTCCGGATAGTTCTGATTGGTGTTTCCTGTAGTTCTTTGTGAGTTCTATCCATAGTTGTTATGAAATATTTAGATTCGACCAATATTAAGTGATCAATATGAATTTGAATATTTCGAATTTCCAACTTTGAACATTTTTATCTCTGGAAATTCACCAGAACTCTTTTTTTAAAGTATCAGGAACTATAGTACTAACCCAAACACATCTTAAAACTAGTTCAGAACTATTCGATAACAATGTTGGGGTGCGGTGTCAAGTTGGCACCCCATTTTTAAAAAAAATTCCTGACAGCGCAATTTTACAGAACTCTTTTTTAAAAGTTGATAGTACTTCTAGATACATCAAAAGGAATTGAGAACTCTATTCAGAACTATCAGAACTCTTCATTGGGGTGCCAACTTGACACACTCGTACCTTACGCGATCTACTTTTGTATAAAAAGTTTCTGTTTATATTTCGCTAGCCCAGTGGCCCCCGGCGCCCTGAGGAGCACGATGTAGCAAGGACGCCGAGAATTGAAGAAATTTGGTTATCGCTGTGCTACCCCATAGTGACATATGCAACCAAATATATGCATCTGTATGTGAGGAAAGAGTGCATAGTGAGAAATAATAATGCAAACACTTATACGTTGCGTTTCAATAACTCATGGTACGGCCGAGGTAGCAGAGGTGGCAATATAGATAGATGGCTGGTGGCGTGACCCTACCTATCTGTATTACAACCTCTGCTACCTCGTCTGTACCATGAGTCTTCCCGCGAACCGTCACTGAATCGCAGCCTTCTATGAATTAAAATGCGCATGTCTCTGATTATAAACATTCGTAGTTGTTATTCAGACAGTAAAAGCCAAAAATGTTGACCATTGTGAAAATCAGCGACTAAGCACTTAATTTCTTTTTGAAACACATCGTACAAAATTGTGTAATATGATCGGGTAAATTTATTTTAAAATGTAGTCAGATAAGTTAATTAAGGCCTCATAAAATAAGGCACACAACCAAAATAGAAACGGAAACAATTTTCTCATTCTGAAACGGAGCTACTGTAAATTAGTGAAAGCGAAACAATTACTGTATTTATACGTTCCTTAGCTACGAAATGTGAACTGGGCTCTATTTTCTTACGGCACGGTTGGAATGTAAGTGTCCTGGAAGAAAACAAAAGGTGTGATTCGAGTTTATCCTTAAAAAGGCCAATGAATCACGTCCGAAATCTTGACCTGAATGGCGACGTTCTTTCGTATCTGAGTCAGAATGGCCAGAGTAATGGGAGCCGTTGCGCAATTCCCGACGGTCCGGTCGGGGGGAAATCACCGTTTGTCTCCGCGGCTAAACAATAGCGGACGTTCGTCTGTTTTTCCTGTCGTTTCGTCACCTCGGAGTGAATGCACTCGAAATTGCAAGGTTGACGATGTAACAATGATTACCGAATTGCAAAATCACAAAGCTATAATTTATCTCAATATTGTCCTCGTTTGCACATTTTCCTTTACATTAAACTTTTCTGTTTAATTTAACGGATAGATAGATAGTAATTTATTCAGTGACGCAACTTCAAATTTGGGCCCCTTTCATATACAGTGTGTCCACGGATGGAGTTGACGAAAGGAAAAAAAACTATATTATTAATTTTACGGCAAAAAGTCATTCTTTATAAAAATTCTGCTTGTCGAAAAAAATTATTTGTCATCAAAAAAAATTGAGATCGGATGTACAGGGTGTTAATAATTAAGAAAGCAAGAAAATGCTTCAAGAGATAAGAATCAATATTTTTTATTTTATACAAAATGTTTATTTAACAAAGTTGTTTATAAGCTAAAATGTACAAATTTTCTAATAAAAATTATAATTTTTACTATTTACAATAATTCGTGATTTTATGCGATTATTTGGAGAATTTAACAAAAATTAAACGTTAATGTTATGTCTGACAGTATTCTAAAATGTTAACTAAAGAAGAGCGTGTTTATTTAGTACAGTGCTACGTAATTGGAAATGTATCTTATCAATACGCAATTGATCTTTTTTTCTACGAAAAATTTTCAAATACGGCTGTGTCTAAGGAAGCACTACGAAAACAAAAAAATTCACTGAAACTGGCTCAGTAATGAATGTAAAGAAAACGAAGAAAAAATACGATGAAGATGACACATCTACATTATTAGCATTAGGGTCAGTTGTAGATAACTCTAAATTATCTTTAAGGAAGCGTGCAAGAATGCTGGATGTAAGCAAAAGTACATTACAAGTTATTTTTAAGGAAATTAAAATTCGACCTTTTAGGCCAAAGCTGCTGCATACGCTTGAACTTGGAGACGTTTGGAGTGTTGTTTATGGGTTAGTGCAAATTACATCGAAAACAGAAGGTTTCCCAGATTAATTTGTTTCGCCGACGAATCTATATTTTGCACCAACGGGCACGTATCTACCCAAAATAATCGGCACTGGGCTTTCGAGAATCCTAATTACGTCATCAATAGAAGAAGTCAACGTTACAAAAAAGTTAACGTATGGTGTGGAATTATCTTTGATAGAATCATTGGACCATATTTTATTGAGAACAATTTAAACTAGCACGTATACTTGAGACATTTTGGAAACATTTATCTTATCACTTCTAAATACGTTAGAGTCAGAAATTCGCAATAACAGATTTTGGCAGTACGAGGGCTGTCCCGCTCATTCAACGGTTTTGATCAGACAATGGTTTGATCAGCATTTTGGTGAAAGGTTGATGGGAAGGTTTGGCCCAATCCATTATCCTGCTAGGTCACCTGACATTGCTCCTTTAGACTTTTTCTTGTAGGGTATCGTAAAACAAAGGGTCTATTCAAATAATGTGCCAGAAACACCCTCGCGCTGCGAACCCCTCCCAGGAAGCTATAAATGAACTAAATGTGCCACAAACCATTAATAAAGTGTACAATGAATTCATTCGGAAAGCGGAAAAGTGTGTCGAAGTGGGAGGTAGTTATGTAGAATAAAAATTATCAATTGTTTAATAAACATTTTGTATAAAATAAAAATAATGGTTCTTATCTCTTGAAGCATTTTGTTGTTGTTTTTTTTTTAATTTATTAACATCCTGTACATCTGATCTCAATTTTTTTGATGACAAACAATTTTTTTCGACAAGCAGAATTTTTTATAAAGAATGACTTTTTGCCGTAAAATTAATAATAAAGTTTTTTACTTTCTCCGTTACGAAGTACGAGAAAGTATTGTGATCGTGATTTTTTTTCAATTTTTTTTTTACGGAAATGCCATTTCAACAATTTCTGGAAAAAATGGTGTCTTTGTGTGCGTTGTGTGTGCGTGTGTGTGCGTGTGAGTCTCTCAAAAACTAATAGAGCAATTGATATGAAACTTTGAACATATGTCTTATTTGATAATCCGGAGAACTGAAAAGCTTTTGGTAAAATTTCGTACACCAGAAGTGGGTTTTTTGTTTTTTTTTCCAATATCTTTCTAAATATGAAAAATATCACAAAAATATTTAAACAAATATTGAAGGCATCGAATAAATGAACATCTTTTGCTTGAAAATATTTTTTATAAAATCATTGTTATTCGAGAAAAAAAAATTCTTCTTTTTAAATTTTTGGTTTATAATTATGAAACGATTATAGTTATAGCAAATGTATGTTAATAATAATTGCAAAGAATGCCAAAATGAACAACTTATAAAGAATAAGTTTTTTTTCGAAATCTCTTTAGTTTTTAAGTAATCTAAGTTTTTGAATTTGAAGTTTAATTTTTCCATCTTTCATCATTTTGACGTTTTAAACGTCAGTCTCAGTCGAGTTTACGAAACTCCTGATGTACATTTAAAATATGATTTAAATTGAAAATAAACCATGAAAACGTAAATATAAATGATACCATGAAGTCGTAGAAAGTAACATGATGGCCACATCACCATTTTTTTCCTTTTGTCAACTCCATCCGCGGACACACTGTATATTTTTTACTTTCGCATATGACCAACACTTTATCTTAAAATATACTACAGATTTTTAAATATAACTGTAAACTTTACATTTTGACAATATGAAGAATCAATTTTGTAAGTTGGAAATGGGTGTTTTATTGCCATCATTGACAAATGTGAAATGATCATGAAAATTTGAACACTTGTTTGTTGACAAATGTTTATCACAAACTCCTACAATTGCAAAATTTTGTAATTTTCGAATATAATTCGTGTATAATTATAAAATCATACCTAAGTTTGGGATTTTTTTAAATAACACAAAAGCACTTTATTGTGCATGCATTTAAATACAGAAAAATGTTTTTTGTTGTTCCGCAGTGGATTTTTTTTCGGGACACCATTTTGCGTACACGATATCTCCGAGATGGTTCAGGCTAGAGCAAAGAACGACACATTTTTATGTTCGAGGTTGATTGAAGTCACAAGGTACGTAGCGGTTTTAAAAAATATTCATTGTGGCAAAATGATGGCTATTTTTAGAAAAACTGTCATTTTTCGGTCGAAAATCTGCTACAAAAATTGTGATTGTAAAAATGTTTCAATATTTCGCAAAAAATATCTATATATTTTTATATTAACACCAATGAACAAAAATAAGTGTTAGCAAAGTATTTTTTAAAAACATTACTAACTCCATAAAAAGTATCCTGATATTATTAAAATTAAAATTTCATAACATCTGAATTAAGTTGATTTATTAAGCTGTACATTAGGGCTGAGCAGAACAATCGATTAAACTATAAATAATCGATTAATCGATTGTTTATTATTCGAAAAATAATCATTTAATCCATATTTTAATTAATCGATCATTTGTTTAATCGATTATTTCAATAATTGATGATTCGATCATTTGATTAACCGGTTGTTTGATTATTTGATTAATCGATATAAAAAATTAACCAATAATCGATTAGTCATTTCCATAATCGAATACCCCTAGTACGCATCATTGAAGTTCATAAAAAGAAAGAATAACAATTGCCACTAATTAAAAATTTTCCAAATTTACTCTCAATAAAAATTGTTACATTTTTATTATGATTTTGATTATTCATTTTAAGGTTTTAAAATTCATTTTAAGATAAATTAATCCATTTAGAGAAAATTTTTAAATCTTTTAGAAAAATATATTCCTTTTATTTCCGTATTATCTCGTTTAAGAAGAGTTATTTGAAACTGAGCAGTTTTCAAGTTGATTAATAAACAAAAAATGGTGAAATATTTGCGGCTAACTCTCACAAACTGAACCAATTTACAACATTTTAGATGTAATAAACATCTGAAAATACACCCTGTGGATATTTAGATAATTCCATGTGAATCCAGTTAATATTTCAAGTTGTGCATTAAAGATGGGCAAAACTGCTACTTTTAAATCACGTTGCTACCTGTGATTGCTACTTTCTAATATCAGTGATTTTAAACTGTGACTGTGATCATGGTTAGTAAACGTCGTAATACCTTCTGAAATTGTTAATGGTTTCTCAAAAATGTTTTTGATATTATTCTGCTAATATTTGTCCACCTGGTTACGTAAATAGTGTTCCTTTTGATATTGTACCTGTGGCTGTAGGTAATACTTTGGCTATATTATTTGCTATACCAAATAAACATATGACTATCGTTGGTTCAGTTCAAAATTCGAGAAGTATTTGGAGATTTTTGCGGAATCTTAAGGTGTGAGCCTCAGAATTTTGTTTCAGAGTTGGCCATGCCCAAGAGAGAGAAACATACCAGCCATGTCTGAGATTAATTCATTTTTTTAAATCAATTGAACTAATTTAGACTCATGACGTAATAATATGCGACATGCCTCATTTATCTCACAGCCAACTCTGAAACAAAATTTTATAGCTCACACGATATAAGAGAATGTTTGTTCAGTAAATTTAAAAAGTTGGAAAGTTTTAGGTATGTGGCAAATGTTTTCCTGTTTTGGTTTTACCTCTGAAAAAACGCATCTTTTGAAAGTTGATTTACTCTGTTCTCGAAGCATTATTTTGAAATGAAATCATTAACTATGGAGATATGAATTTTTGAAAATGTTCGTTTTAATTTTTTGAGCACTTGGCCAAAAACATCTCAGAAAAAAAAATATAAAGCGTGCAGGAAAAATCCATAAAAACTATCCTCAATGGCCGAAGTACCGCTTACTCGAAATGAATTTGGTTTTTGTAAATTCAATTCAAGAAAAAAAAAATCGTTTTAATTTTTTAACACTTGAACAAAAACATCGCAGAAAAAAATGCAAAACATGCAGGCAAAATTCCATAAGAAATCATCCTCAATGGCCGAAGTATCGCTAATTCAAAATCAATTTGGTTTTTATAAATTTAACAATTTTCAATAGAGATATGGATTTTTGAAGATTTTAGTTTTTATTTTTTTGAGCACTTTAATGAAAACATCGCAGAAAAAGTATAAAACGCGCAGATAAAATTCCATAAAAAAATATCCTCAATGCCCGAAGTATCGCTAATTCAAAATCAATTTGGTCTCTGTAAATTCAACAATTTTCAGTAGATATGGATTTTTGAAAAATTTTGTTTTCATTTTTTGAACACCTGAACAAAAACATCGCAGAAAAAATATAAAACATGCAGGAAAAATTCTATAAAAAATCATCCTCGATGGCCGCAGCATCGCTAATTCAAAATAAATTAGATTTTTGTAAATTCAACCATTTTCAATAAAGATATGGATTTTTGAAGATTTTCGTTTAAATTTTTTGAGCACTTGAATGAAAACAACGCTGAAAAAAATATAAAACGCGTAGAAAAGTTCCTTAAAAAAATAACCTCAATGGTCGATGTATCGCTCATTTCAAATCAATTTGGTTTTTGTAAATTCCACAGTTTTTAATGGAGACATGGATTTTTGAAATTTTTAGTTTTAATTTTTTGAGCACCTGAACGAAAACATCGCAGAAAAAAAAATAAAAAGCGCAGAAAAAAATCCATAAAAAATTATCCGCAGCGGCCCAAGTATCGCTTATTCAAAATCTTGAAAATTCAACAATTTTAAATAGAGATATGGATTTTTTAAGATTTTTGTTTTAATTTTTTAAGCACCTGAACAAGGAGCATTTAGAGATTTTCGCAGTTTGGTAAATTGTTTTTATTTATTTTTTTCATGAAGTTTGCAATTTCAAAATTACTTTCGTGGTATTATTTTAAAATGTATGTTAAGATATTTGCACTGACTCTTAAATTAAAATAATTTTGGGTTTATTAAGTCGTCGGACTCATGACAGCGAGTTTGTGGTTCAGTTCCATGCCGGGCAAGATAATTTTTTCGTTTTTTATGAAATCTCAATTAATTAAATAATAATTGTTAGTTCATAAGTTGTAATTTATAATGGTATACTATGGCATTTTATAAATATTTATCTTTTTTATTAAATATTTATTCAAAATTTAAAAACAATACCCTGCACAAATGGGAAAATAAAGTAATGAATATTAAATAACATTTAGAAACAGTTTAAGTAGCAATCACAGTTTGTCACAGTTTAAATAGCAGTGATTTTAAGTAGCAGTGATTTAAAGTAGCAGTGATGTTAAGTAGCAGTGATGTTAAGTAGCAGTGATTTTAAGTAACAGTGATTTTAAGTAACAATGATTTTAAGTACCTGTGATTTTAAGTAGCAGTGAAATTTGCCTATTAGTAACAGTTTTTAATACTAGTGAAAAATCACAGATACGTGAAATATCGCCCATCCCTATTGTACATTATCTTAGTAGACTAAAAACAAATTTAAAATTTTCCCGAGTTAGTTAAAATTTGTATATTTTTAAGATTACCAGTTTTTTAATAATAATAAACAATTTATTGAATTCAAAACTGATTTACAAAAAGTCACTTTTTATGATATAGAAAACGGTTTTTATAGCAGTGATTTTAAGTAGCAGTGATTTAAAGTAGCAGTGATGTTAAGTAGCAGTGACGTTAAGTAGCAGTGATTTTAAGTAGCAGTGATTTTAAGTAGCAGTGATTTTAAGTAGCGGTGATTTTAAGTAGCAGTGAAATTCGCCTATTAGTAACAGTTTTTAATACTAGTGAAAAATCACAGATACGTGAAATATCGCCCATCCCTATTGTGCATTATCTTAGTAGACTAAAAACAAATTTAAAATTTTCCAGAGTTAGTTAAAATTTGTATATTTTTAAGATTACCAGTTTTTTAATAATAATAAACAATTTATTGAATTCAAAACTGATTTACAAAAGGCCACTGTTTATGATATAGAAAACGGGTTTTTTTTATTTTTATCATATTAAAATACAATGTTAACTGAAAGACTCCAAATTTGTTAAATGTTATTATATTTGACAAAAAATGAGTACGTCATTGTAAAGAAAGTTTATAACAATATTATGTTTGATATATTTCTGCATCATAAGGTTATTAGTGAACATGTATATTATTGTAAGTCTCATGAAATACGGGTTACCAATTCCTTGTCCACATTGGTCATTTAGTATTTTAAAGTTTGTCTACAGGTTTGAAGTATTTTTTAAAACGTATACATTATTTTTGTTTACTTTTTACCTAATCAACTCTATACGAGGGTGGTTTGAAAAGTCCGTGCAAAGTCCGAGAGATGGCACCACCGGCCGTATCGAGTTTAGTTAGTAGCATCTCTTGAATGAACGCACACTAATTTTCAGCCATATTGGTCTATTTCTTTGTGTTTGGCATTCGTGTGAATTAAGGAAGTCGAGTGATTCGAGCTGTTCCAGAAGAATCCGGAGAACTTTAAGCGTCATTCCGTCACTGTGGATGAAACATGGATATATTACGATACTCCTGAGACCAAACAACAATCCAAACAATGGGTTACCAAGGGGGAATCTGCACCAAAAAAGGCGAAGACCGTTCCTTCGGCCGGAAAGTTTATGGCGACTGTCTTTTGGGATTTGCAAGGGATAATCCTCATCGACTATCTGGAAAAGGGTAAAACTATTACAGGTAAATATTATTTATCGTTATTGGACCGAGCTGCAAGAAAAACGCCCGCGATTGGCCACCAAGAAAGTCCTTTTCCATCACGACAACGCACCAGCACACACCTCAGCAGTTGTGGTCGCAAAATTAATGGAAATAGGATTCCAACTCGTTTCACATCCCCCCTATTCTCCAGACTTGGCTCCCTCGGACTACTATTTGTTCCCAAATTTGAAGAAATGGCTGGCGGGACAAAGATTTTATTCAAACGAGGAGGTGATTGCAGACACTAATGGATATTTTGCAGACATGGACAAATCCTATTATTCGGAAGGGATCAACAAACTAGAACATCGTAGGACGAAGTGTATAAGCCTAAAAGGAGACTATGTCGAAAAATAAAAAAAGGTTTACCCCAAACACGTTAGTAGTTTTTATTTTTGCACGGACTTTTCAAACGCTCCACTTATATGCAAAGGTTTGTCTACACTGCTTATTTTTTCGGTGGCAATGGTGAATGTAGCGAACCTAGCGAGAAGTTTAGATAAGATAGTTGTGAATAAAAAACTTGCTCTAATCTAAAGACCATCTCTGTGCCCTATTATATCACCGTTTCCCATTGTAAGACTCAAATTTTCAACTATTTACTATTGTTAGTGCAGACGAGACTTCTCAGAGAGCCATCCTGCATTCAAATTCAGTATGAACTGATTAATTTAGACCGGTTGTGGATTCATACCATAAAGTTCTATCAAGTCGGGGCCCCTCTGGACTGGGGGCCCGGAGACCGCTGCCTCATTATAGTTGCCACTGAATTTATTGATACTGAATACACCGAGTTACAAAATGTCATTGACTTAAATCTGTCAGCCACCAAAGTTACATTTTCAAGGATGATACTTTTTCATTGAGGATATGAGCACGGCTAAATTGTAGAAATTATTTTTACTATCGGGAGTTCATATTGGTTTTGTCAAACATAACACAGTTAATAGGATAGCCTATATTTCCAAAACTAGCTAAAAAAACTTGCATTTTAATTTCTAAGTCTTATAAAAAACCACAACATATCCCACAGTAAAGTTTGGCAGATTACAGTCTCTCTTAAGTACCAGTACTTAACATCACGACTTTGATATTTCTATAATTACCCTTATCATTCCCAAACTCCAACTCACTAAATTGCTGTCACCTAAATC
Source organism: Ocypus olens (assembly GCA_910593695.2). Classification (NCBI taxonomy): domain Eukaryota; kingdom Metazoa; phylum Arthropoda; class Insecta; order Coleoptera; family Staphylinidae; genus Ocypus; species Ocypus olens. The sequence goes on along the minus strand of OU343061.1, from coordinate 29,573,385 downwards.
CTCTGATGGAAACCTTCATCACACCTATGTTTCGTTAATCAGCTTATCTACGACTCGTCGCCTATTTCCCGATTGCATTGCAATTTCTTGGCACTCGCAATGTTATGTAATCAAGTACGCAATATACGAATTTAAAATGCGGCGAACCGATGAAAAATGAATCACCATTAGAGCAACTGATTAAGTAGATATTTGATACGTTTAAATTAAACATAAACTTGTTTTAAATATTCGTTAGTGGCACATTTTCCGGGATGTGAACAGCATTAGGAAAACTAGTTTGCTCAGTTTCCTCGTAGAAATCATCGGTTACACAAACGGCGGAGAGCGCGGACCGTGCACTTTCTCCTCCGTCTTCAGCCCGGGGGGCTCACGTCCGCGAGAAGTCGGTTTAATTGCATTAAGAAGGCAACTCGAATGCAGATTTTTACCTCTCGCGAAACTCCTTCAACCGCGAAGAAGAGGACTCTGGTGAAGTTTCCCAATTTGCCAGAAAATAATTACTTGCCCCCAATTGTATCACAATTAAAAGTTTCTTGTATTCCGCACAGGGAAATGCTATTGAAAATAAATTGCATCAAATGTAGACATACAAACAAAACTTAAAAAGCGAATTAAATTAATACACAACTGTTTTTGCATAACAATTGAAATCAAACTTTAAAGTTAAATAGGATTTAAGAACTCGGTTTTTTAGCCCACAATTTAGATATGATAAATTCAATATAAAATCAGGCTATAATATATAAGGTGACAGTTTTTGAGAGGGTAATAAATAAATATATTTTCAACATAATATGGATATATTGACACCAAAATTAACATCAAGATATGCCAATTACGGTGAGTAATGAACTAGGAAAAATAATGTGTTCGAGATAACGTCCATCGGCAGTTATGCATGTCATTCAATATCTGGTGTCATTCAATATCTGGTGTGGCTTTTGACAGGGAAGTAGTTATTTCAATAAGTTATTTTTTAAGAGTCTTATTGTTAGTAAGACTTAATTTTGCACTTTGCCACTTTTCGTCTTTATTTAACTTATTTAATGTATCTGCAACAAGTGAAGTTTTTCAACTTTAGAGTGTGTCAAGTTGACACCCGAATGAAGAGTTCTGAATAGTTCTCCATTCATTTTCAAGTATCTAGAAGTACTATCAGCTTTTAAAAAAGAGTTCTGTAAAATTGAGCCTTACGGGAATTTTTTGAAAAATTGGGTGCTAACGACACCGCACCTCAACATTGCAATCCAATAGTTCTGAACTAGTTTTAAGATGTGTTTGGGTTAGTACTATAGTTCCTGATACTTTTAAAAAAGAGTTCTCTTGAATTTCCAGAGATAAAAATTTGTTGTAAAAGTTGGAAATTTGATATATTCATATTCATATTACTCACTTAATATAGGTTTAATAAGAATATTTTATAATAATTATGGATAGAACTTATAATTAAATATAGGAAACAGCAATCAGAACTATCCTGAACTATCAAAAATATTTTTTGAAGAAAATCGTAATTTTTTCCAATTTTTAACTTTATTTAAAATTGCTATAAATGGTGATTGTATCGAATTTGTTTAAAAGAAAGAATTATTGTACCCATTAATTAGGTGCAAAAGATGTACTTGGAACTTAGGGAACTCTCAATTTATTTTTCCTTTCGGACATTGAAATATTTTTACTTTCTCCGTTACGAAGTACGAGAAAGTATTGTGATCGTGATTTTTTTCAAAAATTTTTTTTACGGAAATATCCGTTTTGGGGTCCCTAGATGCCATTTCAACATTTCGTGTGTGTGTGTGTCTGTCTGTCTGTGCGCGCTGTATCTCAAAAACTAATAGAGCAATTGATATGAAACTTTGAACATCCGTCTTATTTGATAATCTGAAGAACTGTAAAGTTTTTGGTAAAATTTCGTACACCGGAAGTGGGTGTTTACCTTAACTGTTTTTTGTTTTTTGCCAATATTTTCTTGAATATGAAAAATATCACAAAAATATTTAAACAAACATTGAAGACAACAAAGAAATGAATATCTTTTGCTTGAAAACATTTTTCATAAAATCATTTTTATTCGAGAAAAAAATATATTATTATTTTTTTAAATTTTTAGTTTATAATTATAAAACGATAATAATTACAGCAAATTTATATGAGTAATAATTGTAGAGAATGCTAAAATGAACAACTTATAAAGAATAAGTTTTTTTCGAAATCCCTTTAGTTTTTGAGAAAACTGAGTTTTTGAATTTGAAGTATAATTTTTCCATTTTTCATAATTTTGACGTTTTAAACGTCAGTTTCATCTGAGTCTACACAACGCTTGATGTACATTTAAAATATGATTTAAATTGAAAATAAACCACGAAAGCGTAAATATAAATGATACCATCAAGTCGGAGAAAGTAACATGATGGCCACATCACCATTTTTTAATAGTTCCAGGAGTTCTGATATGACTTATGGGCTGTACTTAAGGAGTTCCAAAGAAAACGTTTAATGTCAAATTGGTATTAAATGACAGAAAATAGGTATTTTCGATTAAATTGTTTATTTTCAATTTTCAACTATATTTCATAATGCTGTAAAACGTAATTGTATCAAATTTGTGTATAAAAAACAATTATTGTACCCATTAATTAGGTACAGAAAATGTACTTTGAACTCACAACTCTCACTTTTTGCCCTTTCAGACATAATTATATTTTTTCATTTTTTTTTAAATGTTTCAAGAGTTCTGATATACTTATGGGATGTACTAAAAGAGTTCTAAAGAAAACTGTAATGACAAATTGCGATTAAGTGACAGTAAATCGGTATTTTCGAAATAAAATTGTCTATTTTCATATACAGGATTGGTTAAATAAGGCACTTGATTGGTTTCACAATTTATTATATTTTATCTCGACTAGTAAATATTGTGAAACCAACCAATCCTCATTTTAACAATCCTGAATATTAAAAATGTTTCACCACGTGTTAAACGAGAACCAAATACAACAAATGTCTATTTTCAATTATTGAAAAATGTTATAAATCGTGATTATATCGAATTTGTCTATAAGAAAGAACTATTATACCCATACAGAAAGTGTACTCAGAACCATGGGCGTCCGCAGAAATTTTTCCAGGGAGGGGCAAAACTTTCATACAGAAATTTCGACCAAATAACCGTCAAAAATGACAACTTCGAATTGTCAAAAATTCTGCATTTTTGCCACCATAAACGGCACGATTCAATGGTAAATAGAGAAATTAGCAGCTGCCAAAAATTGTGGATTTTTACAATCAAAAACGGCATTTTTTGATATTAAAAAAGGAAACTACCATTTTTGTATTGTTCAAAATTCTGCATTTTTGCCACCACAAACGGTACGATTCAAAGGCAAATAAAGAAATTTGCAGCTGCCAGAAATTGTGTTTTTTTACCATTAAAGATGAAGAATTTTTTTTAATTAAAAAAAAAGAAAATTTCAACTGCTAAAAATACCAATTTCGAACTGTCAAAAATCGCACTACTATCACAAATAGCACTTTAGCAGTAAAAAGGAAATTTACTGAAAATAACTATTCAGTACCGTCAAAAATTGCTCATTACTGAAACCAGCAAGTTTCAACAATAAATAGAAATTTTCCAAATGCCAAAAATGTTTAAATGTCAAAATTTGAGCATTTCTACTATCACTATCGGCATTTTTCAATATCAAAAAAGGACAATTTTCAACCGCCAAAAGTAACAATTATAAATTGTCAAAAATTGTGCAATTCTAGTGTCAGAAACGGCATTTTTGAATGATAAAAAGATAAATTTTTAACCATCAAAAATGACAATTTCGAATTGTCAAAAATTCTGCATTTCTGCCACCACAAACGGCACATAAAGGAATTTGCAGTGGTCAATTGCAAAATTGTGAAAAACGGCATTTTTTAATATTAAAGAATAGAAAATTTTAACTGCTAAAAATGGCAATTTAGAATTGTCAAACATTCTGCATTTCTGCCACCACAAACGGCACGATTCAACAGTAAATAAAGAAATTTGCAGCTGCCAAAAATTTTGTTTTTTTTTGTTACTATCAAAGACGACATTTTTTTATATTAAAAAAGAAGTACATTTCAACTGCTAAAAACGACAATTTAGAACTGTCAAAAGTCAAAAATAGCACTACTATCACAAATGGCACTTAGCAGTAAAAAGGAAATTTTCAATTGCTGAAAATAACTATTCAATACTGTCAAAAATTGCTCATTACTGAAAACGGCACGTTTCAACAATAATGAAATTTCCAAATGCCAAAAATGTTAGACTGTCAAAATTTGAGCATTCACTATCTGCATTTTTCAATATTAAAAAAGGGAAATTTCCAACCGCCAAAAGTAACAATTACAAATTGTCAAAAATTGTGCAATTCTACTGTCAGTAACGGCATTTTTCAATAGTAAAAAGATACATAAAAATTTCAACTGCTAAAAATGAAAATTTAGAACTATCAAAAATCGCACTAATCTACCATCACAAATGCACGTTGGCAGTAAAAAGGAAATTTCAATTACCAAAAATAACTATTCAGGACTGTCAAAGATTGATCATTACTGAAAACGGTTTCATTTCAACAATAAAAAGAAAAATTCTAAATGCCAACATTTTTTAACTGTCAAAATTTCAGCGTTTCTACTATCACTATCAGCATTTTTAATATTAAAAAAGTGAAATTTCCAATGGTTTGTAACAATTACAAATTGTCAAAAATTCTGCATTTTTGCCACCACAAACGGTACGATTCAACAGTAAATAAAGAAATTAGTAGCATCCAAAAATTGTGGATTTTTACAATCAAAAATGGCATTTTTTGATATTAAAAGAAAAAAGAAAATTTCAACTGCTAAAAATGACAACTGTCAAAAATTGCACATCATCGCAAATGGCAAGCTTGGCAGTAAAAAAGAAACTTTCAACTGCCAAAAATAACAATTTACAACTGTCAAAAATTATTAATTTCTGCTAAAATGTACAGTAATAATACAGCGAGATCGAATAAAAAGTTAGTCAAAGCAGGCCATGAACAAAAAACCGCATGTATTTTCCTATTTAGTTCCTAAATTTGAAAATATCAATATACGCCAGCTTGACACTTGCAAATAAGTTTAGGAATTTTGACCCATGGCCAACTTTGACTAACTTTTCTTCGATCGTACTGTATTGCACGCGTCGGGTGGACGTACAACTACGAGCGGGCGTCGTTGTACGTCAACTTTTATCGGATTCTTTAAACATAACGTGGAACGCACTTTTTGTTATAATTTTTAATTTTGATGTGATTGTTAAAGTATACATTTAGCGACTACATACAATTTTAGTAAAAAATTTCGCTTAAAATACTTTATAACATCTTTCATTTTTCCGAAATTCGAAATCTAACAATAAGTTTGTCTACCAAACCTGTTTTCAAGTTATAAAGACGCGAGCCGATGCTCGGACTCGCCTCTTCGCGCAGCTGCAATGAATTTCGAACACTTTTAACACCCCTTACCACTTCCTCGAGTAGATGTTAAGTGTGTCATCCTATCGTCAAGTTTAATAACAAAAAATTCTGAAGAGTACAAGCTGTAGTATGAAGAACACGAGCTGAATTGTAGATCTAATCAAATCGGATCGGCGTACAAGACGGAACTGGAAAGAGATGTTTATTGCTTTTTCCGAGCAAAAGTACGGTGTGTGATACAGCCATTACATACGAGACGGCGCGGCGACGCTAAAACATTCAAAGCCCTGGAAAACTTGAAACCGTACGGCGATGACTTTATTATAAACAAATGCGAATGTCTTGACCATGTGCAGAAATGGTTGAACATTCAGCGCCTCCCCATCCTGATGTTGCCAAATACATTCTCCCTGTATACGAGAATCTTTCAGTGGCGGCTCGTGGAACATGTTGATGGTAGAGCCACTTATCCAATATCCCCCCCAAGAAACAAAGAACCATGTATCTTCCTAGACCAATCGAATATTTTGGCCAAAAATTCAAAAATTTTAAACATAACAGCCGAAGATCTAAAATATTGGCCAAAAAAATCAAAAATCCTGGTTTAAAATTAAAAATGCAGACCAAAAAAATTGAAAATAAGTTCAACGTGAAATTTGAAAATAATGGCAAATATATTTTTTTTAAATTCGCACAATAAAATCAATAACTCAAGTTGAGAAAATCTAAAATATAGGACAAAAATAAAAAATTAAGACCTAAAATCTAAAATTCATACCCAAAAAAGTGGTAGAGTAAAAAATCAAAATTTTTAACTAACGAATCAAAAATTTAAGTCGAAATAAAGAAAATTTCGGCCAAAAGACCAAACATTGAAACCAAAATAAAATATAGAAAATACAAAATATAGGCCTAAAATGGTGAAAATTTAGACGAAACATCGAAAACGAGCGTAAAGTTAAAACTTGCAGATAAAAGAAATCGAAAATTTCTTTCAACCAATCGAATATTTTGGCCAAAATAAAAAAAGGAACAAAAAATCAAATATACAGAAATCTAAAATATGGGCCAAAAAATCAAGAATCCTGGTCTAAAAATGAAAAACACAGGAAAAAAATTGGAAAACTTAGGTACAAGCAAAATAATTTTGCCGCCAAAAATAAGTTTCTGACCAGAAATTCGAAAATAATAATAATAAAAATTAAAAAAATTCACGAAATAAAATCAATAATACAAGTTAAAAATTTAAAGTATAGGATAAAAAATATACGATCAAAAATTGAGACCAAAAATCTTAAATTCTGACCTTAAAATAAAAATAGTGGACCAAGGAAAGAAAAATTTTAACAGACAAATAAAAAAATAATAAAGACAAAATCACGGCAAAATATTTTAAAAAATCCACAATGATCGAAAAATCAAAAATGGGGGCAGAAAAATCGAAAATTTTAACAATAAAATCGAAAAGTTATGTCAAAATAAAGAAAAATTTAGGTCCAAAGATTAAAAAAAAATAAATTCAAACCTGTACTGTTGGCCATAAAGTCGAAATTTAGAAAGTCCATCGAAAACTTGGGCCTAAAGATAAAAACTCGACTAAAAAATCGAAAATTTCAACAAACAAAACTCGAAAAAACCGGAAAAAAATAAAAAAATCTCGCATATAAATCAATAATTCAGGTTATAGATATTTTAACCAAAATCAAATCAAAAATTTGGAACTAGAATTAAAAATTCGGCCTGAAAAATAAAAAATGCGGACCAAAAAATCAAAAATTTTAACAATTAAATCGAAAATTTAGGTCAAAATAAAGAATATTTGGAGCAAAAGATCAAAAATTTAGACAAAAAAATCGAAAATACAGGTCAAAAATCTAAACATTCGGCTCGAAAAATCAAAAATACGGACGAAAAGTTTAACAAGTAAATAGAAAATTTATGTCAAAATAAAGAATATTTAGGTCAACAGATCAAAAATTTAGGCCCAAAAGAATCGAAAATAAAGGTCAAAAATCTAAAAATTTAAAATTCGGTGGGAAAATAAAAAATAATAAATAATAATAATAATCGCAAACTTAGGCCAAAATAAAAGATATTTAGGCCAAACGTTAAAATATTTTGACCAAAAATATCGAAAATACAGGTCAAAAATAATTTAAATTCATCACAAAAAATAAAAAATGCGGACCAAATAATCGAAAGTTTTAACAATGAAATCGAAAATTTAGGTCAAAATAAAGAAAATTTAGACAAAAAAGAATCGAAATTCAGTCTTAATAATAAAAAATGCAAAATATTCTAGTAAGAAAATGGTTTAAATTAGTCTCAAAATTTTTTTTCATAATCGCTGCAATCGTCCAAAAAAGTGAAAAAGAATTCTAATAAAACCATTAACTTTGTTGGGATCACCTTATTGTTTCACCTTTAGTGCCGGCAGTTTCAACTACTTTAGATTTGGTAGATACATTTTAAATAATTCAAATAAAACAATTCACTTGGTTAGTATGGCTCTCAGTAGCGGCTCGTGGAACATGTTGATGGTACTTTTACAATATATAATATTATTTTTTGAAGAAAGAAAGAACGATTAATCTTCATAGTCCAAGATTAGTTTGAGTTTTAATGTAAAGGTTTATAATTTTAAACAACTGAAAATATTATTTATGTGTACTTTCGATTTATCGTGCGTTTACATTTTGTCCCAGACATGTACTGAATCTAACCATTAGTCGTTCACGTACCCTCACCATAATTCAAAAATAATTTTGAGAATTAATTAAAAATTCTTTCTGAGCTCAAAACTAGATACACCCAAAATGCTAATGAATCTTTCAACTGCATTATTTGTCTGAAGCATCTTTACTTAGGTAACCTATTCCAACATATTAAGAATTATGAATGCTTTGGACATTACTATTGGAATGGAATGTCGCTCATTTGCTGAAGAAATCGATGCCCAGCGAACACAAGCGCGAGATCGCTGCAGCAGAGATAATACAAAATAATCGCGATCAGCTCGAGAACAACAACAATTACAACAGTCTGAATGGTTTGAGAAGGCTGAGGGCATGCTATATGTTCCAGGGATAGCCAATTAGCTGTTAGTTTCCAAAACATGCTTCATTTCCTCGATGAACCTTAAACTTTAAACGCATTTTTCCCAAAACCGTGTTTTCGAAAAGGGATCACTCAAACACTAATGAACGGATCGACTTTATGTTGAAAATGTTGTACCTCATTAGCTTTTAAGTGAATATCGAGTTCTTTAAATATACTTTATTTAAAAACATTTTATACGACATTTTGTCCGACTTTTCATGTAAATCCGCATATGTTTTTTAAATTGTTATAAAATCTGAGAGTTTTTAATTGTTCAACATTTTTAGCTTAGTGTGACTTATGCATTAATTCTACAAATATTTTTGCATGATTTTTTTTGTATTCTTTCAATGCCAATATGCTAAAAACGTATTAAGATGATTGCATCCGTGTATATTTAATAAATCAATCATAAAGAAACATTTTTTGCGTGTGCTACCCCCTTAGAAAAACGTCAGTTTTCCTTGTATCGCTCTATACTTTCACTACCAAACCTTGATATTAATATTTGGAAGGATATTCCTTTTGACACGTTTATAGACTCGAGCACTAGGTACGCAGTTGCGCCATCATGTTGGAACTACACATGGAAGTATCTTTGCGCATTCCTAAACAATTACAACATAATTATGCCCTCTCGCCGGCTTTTCCATTTACGCTTACCTCAGGGTTGGAGTTATTGTCAGCCATAATATAGAGTGGTAGTAAGTTGAGAAACAAATCTCTTAGTGGGAAATAGAGACAATGCTGATGAATGAATATAAATATTTTGATATTTGTTATGGAGGAAGCTTCTACTTCGTTATATATGATTTTATATGGAATAAAACACATTTTACTTTGTTGGTATAACACTTTGATTCACTCGTTTGACTTTAGCTTCGGCAACTCTCGTTGACATTACTTTACATTCCATTCGTTCAGAAGAGCGAATGATATGTACTACAAAAAAACAAACTTTTTCATTAACCATCAACCTGACTTTTTTTATCCGGAATTCATTGTAGCGCGTGCCAATCGTCATTTGTTATCGCCTCGACATCAACACACTTCGATATTATGCGGAAATTACATTTTTTCGTCGGTCTCCCAGGAGGAGGGTGAGATGACGTCTCGCAGCACGCGTTCTCCCTCTTTAGTTTCCGGTACATCGATGCGCTGTCTGTCCGCGAAAATAAGGCAATAAAACTCGCAGACAGCGCAATAACGCCCAGGATGATGGATCGCCCTTCCGAGTTCTTTTGTTCCTGATTAAGACAAATGAAGTGAGCCGCGGACGAATGTTTATTTATTAACGTTGGCGCCCTCCACAGGCGGAAAAACACGGGTAACAAGGATCCTCTGGGGCAGTGTTTCTCAACGTGGGCATCATCGCCTCCCTTGTCTTTGTTTGTGGTGTTTACTCGAAACATTTCTTATGTAAGATGGCAACATTTTTATACTGCCAGTTGGACAAAGATCTCTCAAAATGAGGAACAAAAATAGGGGGTTGCCATTTAGAAACAAAATAGATGAAGTCATTACTTAACACATTGGCTGTAAACAAGTTTTTTTGTAAAATGTCAAAAAAAGTTTTATTTACTTTTAAGTTTTATTTTATAAAATGACTAAGAATATGCTAATTTAATTCATTTTGATGCATTTTTTAGACGAAATTGCGGGAAATTACAGTACTCACTGTCAGTCATCGGTGACTGACGTGGCCCCATCGGAATACTTCAGTGTCAGTCAGCAGTGACTGACAAAGCGGTCAACGTGTTAAAAAAAACGACGAGTGAAAATCGACTTTAATGCAAAAATGTGTTTTTTTATCAAGGAAAATAAAAAAAAAAATTATTTAGGTCTTACTGAATTTATCCCATACTTTAGGCGCGCACTGTATATTCTAGTACAAGTATATGAAAATAATAGACTTAAATGCACATCTAGGCATAATCAGGACGAATTTGTGTGTATAAAACTTTGTTTAATGAAGAAACTGTTTTGACCGTAAAAAAAAACAGGTTTTAACCGTTGAAAAAAAAAACTAAAAACTGTTTTTAGCCGCTAAGAAAACAGTATAAACCGTACAAAAGGTGCAGTCCATTGTAAATACGTTTTTAAACGTAACCAGACAAGGTTACAATTTAGGCGGGTAAACTTTATTTTGCACGAATCATTGAATCGATACAAATTTCGAGAATGGCTTGAGACGGAAAAAATTTGCCTAATCGCAATTCATTCCTGAAAGTTGCGATGAAATGAAGAGTGGTTAAAATAAAATTTATTTTGCAGAAATTTTAACCGCAAGTGTAATTTAACGAATAAAGCAAAACTATATATGTATAATTTTAAATCGTTCAAATCGCTGTCGTGGTGAAGGTTAATAAAGTTTATCCACTTATAAACTTGTATTTACTTTTTTTTACACTTGCAAAGTCTATCCGATTACAAAACCATCTTCCGCGGTTATTTTAACCTGTTGTTTCCGGTGTTCCAAAAATGGAACACTAAGTTTATTCCCGAATTATAACAAGCTTGTTTGCGTTATGCACGTATTCTAAACACATGTGCGTTACTATGGGTACAGATAGAGGTGAGCAGACAGTTCAGGAACCGTTTCAATGATCCGGTTCTTAGCAAAGAGCGCTCAGGAACCGGTTCGCACAAAAGGAACCGCGGTTCCTCTGCTCTTTAATATATAATTGGCTTTTTCTTCAAGAGTGAAAACCGGACGCGTACCCCTACCTGTAGATGCGCCCCGGTGGAACCGCATGTAGTCACGGAAACTTCATGCGGTTCCAAGAGAAGTTAAATGCGAAAATTTCATGCAGTTCACTCCACTATCTGCACGAGCTTCATGCGGTTCCTGGTATGAACCGTATGAAGTTTCCGTAAATAACTTCAAGAGGTTCACACCTCGAAACGCATGGAGTTGCCGCGGTAACTTCATGCGGTTCATACCAGGAACCGCATGAAGTTCATGTAGGTGGCGTTCCTGTTGAGAACCGATTGAAGTTATCTGCGGAAACTTCATGCGGGTCTCGTGAATTTCTTTTAGTCCAGAATTAAATTTTAAATGAAAATGTGGTAACGTTTAATCAAATGCAACATTTTTTCCAGGGTCTTAACGGCTTTAAGTCAAAATTTGTTTTTTTTTTAATTTGACACTTTTTTAGAGGCTTAATGGCTTTAAATCAAAATTAGTCTTTTTTCTTAACGCTTGTTGACTTTAAGTCAAATTTATACAATAATTTGGACATAAAGTCGTTTAACTTTAGAGAAACTTCTAGAAACTCGACGACTTTAAGTCATTAGTCGTATTTTTTATGTTTATTGACTATGTCAAATTTCGACATTAATTTACACATAAAGTCTGTTAATTCTACCCAAATTTGACATTTTTTCTAGAGGCTTAAGGGTTTAAGTCAAAATTAGTCTTGCTTTCTTAACGCTTCTGAACTTTAAGTCAAATTTCGACATTAATTTGCACATAAAGTCTGTTAATTCTACCCAAATTTGACATTTTTTCTAGAGGCTTAAGGGTTTAAATCAAAATTAGTCTTGCTTTCTTAATGCTTCTAAACTTTAAGTCAAATTTCGACAGTAATTTGGACATAAAGTGTCTTAATTTTAATTAAATTTTACATTTTTTCTAGAGGCTTAAAAAATTAACTTGAGACAAGTTCACTTATTGCAGATTTATTAAATAATAAAGACGAAAAATAGCGTGAATAAATGAGAGAGGCTTGACGTATTTAAAGTCAAAATTAGTCTTTTTTGACGCTTATCGACTTTAAGTCAAATTTCGACATTAATTTGCACATAAAGTCTCTTAACTCCACCCAAATTTGACATTTTTCTAGAGGCTTAACGAGTTTAAGTCAAAATTAGTCTATATTTTAACAATTGTCATTAATTTGTCATAAGGTTTCTTAACTTGAATTATTTTGTCATTTTTTCTAGAGGCTGGCTTTAAGTCAAAATTAGTAATTTTTTCTTAACGCTTGTTGACGTTAACTCAAATTTCGACAATAATTACTCATAAAGTCTTTTAATTCGAATCAACATTTACATTGTTTCTAGAAACAAGTCAAAATTAGTCGTTTTTCTTGAAGTTTCTTGACTAAGTCAAATTTCAATATTAATTTGCACATAACGTCTCTTAATTCTACCCAAATTTGACATTTTTAGAGTCTTAAGGGTTTAAGTCAAAATTAGTCTTGCTTTCTTAACGCTTTTAAACTTTAAGTCAAATTTCGACAGTAATTTAGACATAAAGTCTCTTAACTTTACCAAAATTTGACGTTTTTTCTAGAGGCTTAACGCCTTTCAAGTCAAAATTAGTCTTTTTTGATAGTTATCGACTTTAAGTCAAATTTCAACATTAATTTGCACATAACGTCTCTTAACTCTACCCAAATTTGACATTTTTCTAGAGACTTAACGAGTTTAAGTCTAAAAAATGAGTCTATCTTTTAACGCTTGTCATTAAATTGTCATAAGGTTTTTAACTTGAATTCAATTTGTCAAAATTAGTATTTTTTTCTTAATGCTAGTTGACGTTAGGTTAAATTTCGACATTAATTACTCATAAAGTCTTTTAACTTGAATTAAATTTGACATTGTTACAAATTACAAAAATTACAAAATTAGTCGTTTTTCTTGATGTTTATTAACTTTAATCCAAATTTCGACATTATTTTTTTTGCAATGCCCTTATTTTATGGGCCAGCTACGGATTTCCGTTAAATGTTAAATAATACATATAAAAAAAAATCACGGCTTTTTGACAGCTTGTAATTGTTAACTGTAATTGCAGGAAGGCATTGGGAAAATAACATATTTTTTTGGAATGCCCTTTTTGAGTTACGATTTTTTTAAACACCACCCGCGAATTAATGAGCTGTTAGATGGTCTTTTTATTTTCGTGGCTTTTTGACAGTTTGTGTTTTGCTAAATACATACACCCGCAGAAAGGCACTACACAAATAAAATTTAGAAATCGCACTTCATTTTGGTAGATGCACCGAGAAATCTGTGGCTGGAATTTTTATGGCTATTGCAGTTGTGGCCACACTATGAATACCCCTATTATATATGTTTTGATTAATTGCAAGCCTGGAACTCATTTCTGACAATTTGATATATAACTCTAGAAAAGACCCGCGAACAGCTCCAAGGAACCGGTTCACTCCAGTTAGTGAACCGGTTCGAAACCGTTCCCGACAGTGAACCGTTTTTTTGCCATCTCTAGTTACAGAGGTTATAGTAATTATACTTTTATATGCGTTTAGTTGTGTTTTGAATTCCATAATTTGAATTTCCAGCAAAACAAAACAGGTGTACCCTTTCCAAGAAGAATTCCACAAAAAAATGTGAGAAATGTGAATTTACATGAAGGTTGTTTTAAATCATTTGTTCTAATTTACAATAAATATTTTCTGCATATTGATTTTTTAGTTTATTTTCAATAAATCAAACATACTTTTTATTTGTAATTAATACGTCTTATTTTTTATGACAATAATTAACAGATCCACAATTCAATTTTTAGAACATAAGATAAGAAAAACTATAAGCATAGGTATCTCGGAAACTAGCGGATACAGAGAGGCGATTAAATAGGCCGAAGGCCCTCGGGCTGTACACCGTTGACCTGGGGCGTTATTGTACTCATAAAGCCCTAGATGCCTTAATTACTATTAGAATAAATATAACAAACAAGCTTATAACGCTTTTCTTCCTTAGAAAAATCCATCATAACTTTCAGAAACACTTACAAAAACACTAGTACAATAAAAGATTGATAAACTTATTTAAGAAAAATGATACAAATTAAGGTGTTACAAACAATTTAAATTCTTTTTTTATTGTCATTATTTCATGGCTAACCATTACTTTTTTAAACAGAATATAAAATTTATAATAACGAAGTTATTTTAATAAATATATCAATTGCTATATTAGTGTAAAGAGAAAACATGTCGATCTAATTAAACCATAGCCAACTATGGCTTCCCTTAAAAAAAAATTTTTTTTTGTGTTATATCTCGGAAACTAATATCGATAAAAACATTCTCATAAAACTTTATTATTTAGTGTAAAATTAAGTAAAACGTTGCCCTTTACAATTTTTACTTTCTCCGTTACGCAGTACGAGAAAGCATTGTGATTTCTTTTCAATTTTTTTTTACGGAAATATCCGTTTTGGGGTCCCTAGATGCCATTTCAACAATTTCTGGAATTTTTTTTGTGTCTGTGTGTGTGTGCTGCGCGCGTGTGTGTGTGTGTGTGTGTGTGTGTGTCTGTCTGTGCGCGCTGTATCTCAAAAACTAATGGAGCAATTGATATAAAACTTTGAACATACGTCTTATTTGATAATCTGAAGAACTGAAAAGCTTTTGGTAAAATTTCGTACACCGGAAATGGGTGTTTACCTTAACTGTTTTTTGTTTTTTGCCAATATTTTCTTAAATATGAAAAATATCACAAAAACATTTAAATAACAAAGAAGACAACAAAGAAATGAACATCTTTTGCTTGAAAACATTTTTCATAAAATCATTTTTATTTGAGAAAACAAATTATTATTATTTTTTAATTTTTGGTTTATAATTCTCAAACTATAATAGTTACAGCAAATTTATGTTAATAATAATTATAGAGAATGCTAAAATGAACGACTTATAAAGAATAAGTTTTCGAAATCCCTTTAGTTTTTGAGTAAACTGAGTTATTGAATTTGAAGTATAATTTTTCCATCTTTCATAATTTGTGAACTCACCGTGAACAGGTCATAAACAATCTAAAGTGTTGTATCTCGGTAAATAATTGCATCATTGCTTAATAACCTCAGCTATAGTAACTATAGTGACTACTTCGTATATCAGTACATATAAATAGTAAGTAATTATACTCTATTTAAAATAATTCACTATTAACCTCAAATAGATTACCCGCACCTATTCGATTTAGAGGTTAATCGCACGAGGAATTTTTAATTGTCTTTACCTTTGTTTACATTTCTTGTCACCTTTCCGTGGTCTATTCTTCCCTGTTCGTCTCTTTATTAGTCACCACGAAAGACCGCGTGGGTGTGAAGAGTGTATCCCTGTGCAATAATTTCCCCATTGTTATTATAATTACATATATTTAGTAATTTTTTTTTTATATATACTAAATTAAATAACCAAAATGGTTAATTTGTGCGGAATTTGTGATAAAGCGGTCACTCCTAACACACCATACATTAAATGCAACGGTGTATGCTGCAAACATATTCATAGTAAATGCACCGAGTTGAGCGCATCGGAATTCTCCAATATTATTTTTTCCAAATCTAAATGGTGTTGCAAAAAATGTACTCCGGGCTCAACGGCCGAGCCGTCCGTATCGATTGATTCTTTGTATAAGTTAATAACTGATCAATTTAATATATTTAGAGCTGAATTAAATGAATTAAAAATATCCATCACAAGCAGATTTGATAACATCGAATCGCGTCTAATAGTCCTCGAAAGCAGGCATACTGATTATGAATCGCAGTTATCTGCAATAAAAAGTGGGCCCGTGGAGAATCACGAAAACATTTTGGCGGAATTAGAAGATAGGCGTATCAGATTGTTTAATACTATCCTCTTTAATCTTGTTGAATCTTCGTCTTCAGATAAACACGAATGCATTAATCACGATTTTAAGGCAGTCAGCAACATACTTGTGTCGCGCAATATAGACACTAAACCGATTAAAATGATCAGATTAGGGAAAAAGTTAAATGTTAAGAGTCCTAGGCCATTAAAAATCATCTTTAAGTCGCAAGAGGAAGCGAAGGAAGTTCTTAGAAGCAACTTTACTAAAGGACCCGAGGATCGTTACTTATTTCAATCTGATCGCACTAAAAAACAGGTGGAATACTACAAAAATCTCAAAAGTAAAATGGATAGAAGGAAGAGCGAAGGAGAAACTAATTTGCGAATTGCATATCGCAACGGAGCACCTTATACAACTGTAACTAGCAACACTAATCAACTCCAAAAAAACTGAGCATTTACTTTCAGAACTGCAGCGGTATTAGAACTAAATTAAAAGAATTTGTAATTAATGTTAATACTTCAGACTACGATTTAATTATTATTATTGAAACATGGCTGTACGAAAATATTTTAAATAGTCAACTTCAACTTTCTAATTATAACATTTATAGATGCGAACGTTCCATAAGCGGCGATATTAGAGGTGGTGGAATCTTGATTGCAATTAAAATCTCTTATTTCATCTGATAATACTATTGAAAACTTGTTTGTTTCGTTAAAACTTATTAATATTTTATACATTGTGGGCGGTGTTTATATTCCTCCAGCTTCGTCATTTGATAAATACCAACGTCATTGTAATCAGTTAGAAGATCTATGCGAGCATTATAATTGTAGCAATCTCTTAATTTGTGGTGATTATAATTTACCTCACATAAAATGGGACAATGTGACTAATGTAACCCCATGCGCTATCACCAATGTTCTGCTTAACTGTTATCATTTTTTAAATGCTCATCAGATTAACACTATTCCTAATTCACGCGGCGTTTTTTTGGATTTATGTTTTACCACTATAACTAATGCATCTATTTCTATTAATGATGACCCGCTTCTGTCAACTAGCGTGCATCACTGTTCATATGTTATTATGTTTTCGCTTACTTGCTAAAAAACCATTTCTACTTTTGAAAAAAAATATATGTTTCATTTAGCTAATTATGATATTATCAACTCATACCTGAACGCTGTTAACTGGGATCTTGTTTTATCAAATGATGATATTAATCACGATGTGGACTCATTTTATTCGATCATCCACACTGTTATGGAAGAGTTTATTCCTTTTAAATTTGTATGTACCAATAGTAATAACACGTATCCCCGTTGGATGACGAATGAACTGAAATCTTTGATAAAGGAGAAGAAATTAGCTCACGCGAATTTTAAATCTAGTGGTTTGCAGACTGATTATTATCATTTTTCTAATATTCGTAAACAATGCAAAAGCTTATCTAGTTTGAATTATAGTAATTACGTATCACAGGTTAATTGTTCCCTTAAATTGAATCCGAAGTTTTTCTGGAGATATATAAAATATCTTATAAAAGAAGACGGTTATCCTGCCGAAATGTTGTATAATAATATTAGTGCGAATACAGGTGCCGATATTATTGACTTATTTTCGGATTATTTTTCGTCAGTTTACACCAACTTAGATTACAATTCCTACTCGAATGAGGCATGCACTTTTGAATGTCCAGTTGAAGACGATATATTAACAGTTAGCATCGAGGAAGTTTTCAACTCTATTTTAAAACTTAAGCCATCACACAGCCATGGTCCTGACGGTATAGCTAGCTATTTCCTTCAAAATTGCATATATTCATTATGTCGCCCTATTCACTCATTATTCGTTAAATCACTTAAGTCTGGCATTGTACCACTAAACTGGAAATCTAGCTATGTTGTACCTATCCACAAAAAAGGTCCAAAGAATGTCATTGATAATTACAGAGGGGTGGCCATCCAGTCCGTAATACCTAAACTTCTTGACGAATTGGTGGCGTGTCAATTACAATGGCATTCCCATCAAATCATAATTAATGAACAACATGGGTTTATGGCTAACCGTTCCACTACTTCAAATCTTCTTGAATACAAACAGTTTATATCGAGTGCCTTGGAATTACAATCGCAAGTGGATACAATTTACACTGATTTTTCCAAGACCTTTGATCGAGTTGACTGTAATCTTCTGTTGGACAAATTGAAGGTTATTGGCTTTAATCATGGCACTATAAAATGGCTGTCTTCTTTTTTGTCAGACAGGGTGCAATATGTTCGAATAAATAATTTCAAATCAAAAGCAATACTTGTTACTTCTGGTGTTCCACAAGGGTCCCACTGTGGACCCATACTATTCATTCTGTTTATTAATGATATACATGACACTCTCAAGCATTGTAACTTTCTAATGTACGCTGATGATTTGAAATTATTTAAAATTGTTAATAGTGCCAGTGACTGCCAATTGATTCAGGAAGATTTGAACCGGCTCAATGAATGGTGTTCAAAAAACAATTTATATCTAAATGTTCAAAAATGTTATTCGATGTCCACCACTACACGTCGATCGAAAGTAGATTTCGACTACAGAATTGGTAACTCTTCAATCAATCGTGTTGACACAATGAAAGATTTAGGGATCACTTTTGATACCTAACTATCTTTCACCTCTCACATTACAACAATAACTAATAAGGCGTTAAAATGTGGGGTTTTGTATGGCGTAGTGGCAAAGATTTGGACATTGAATGCTTGAAAACATTGTACTGTTCATTAGTGCGTTGCCACCTTGAATTTGGTTCTTGTATTTGGACACCATCAACAGCAACTAATATAAATTCAATTGAATCAGTTCGGAAAAAAATTCTTCGATGCATGGAATTTAAACAAGGTGTGCGATACGATAAGGGAAATTATGACACAATTATGCAGGATCTTAATATAATATCTCTGGAGAATCGTCGAAAAATAGCTGATTTATGCACTCTCCATGGAATTATAAATGCGTCCTTGAATTCACCCTTACTACTTGGAGATGTATCATTTTCCGTACCTAGTAGAAGAACTCGCCAAAATCAGCTATTTTACTTAGAAACACATAAAACGTCCCTTTGTTTCCAAAACTCGTTGTCACGTCTAATGTCCCTCTGGAACGAATATTGCTCTAACGGAAAAATAGATATGTTTAATGTTAACCTAAACCAGCTAAGGCGCAAACTAACCGGCATATTCGCTACTCAAATGTAAATATTTCAATAATTATACATATTTTCGCAGTTACTTTAGTTATTAAGACATGGTTTTATATATGAATTAAATGTTACTTGAATTATAACAACAATTGATTATTTTGTAAAAAGGTGTTGTACCGTTTATTTAATAAATAAATAAATAAATAAATAATTTTGACGTTTTAAACGTCAGTTTCATTCGAGTTTACGCAACGCTCGATATACATTTAAAATATGATTTCAATTGAAAACATAAATTTGCTGTAACTATTATCGTTTTATAATTATAAACCTTTGAAAACTCTTCTCAGGAATAGAGTAGTAAAAATGTAAAGAAATTGGATATCCTCACTTGTTGCGTATGCAATAAATATTTAATAGAAACGAAATATAGCCTGAATTTATGAATACCTGTTCGTAAGTCTGCAAAAGACTGAATCATAAGTTCTTTTTGTTTTTTAGTCCTGCGAACTTACGAATATATTCAAATATTCAGGCTATATTTAAATTTTATTAAATAGAAAGTTTAGATTTATGTAAGACGGTAATGGTCAGCTCAGCGGCTCACAATAAAATTCTTATTCTAACACGAAGGCAGCGCGAGCACCAGTACTACTTCCCTTAAATGATCGCTCTCGAGTTCTCACAGCTGGCCTATAAGTGAATGTCAAGTTTTCCATTACTACATCACTAGGATGTTTACTTATTCTGTTTCGATTAAAACTTGACCAGTTTCCCCAATCTAATTTTCGATTTAAAATGTTAGGATAATTTATCGTCCCTGTGTTTGTTTTCTTCAATTCATTTCTACATCAGTGATGAATGGCTTATGTAATAGCCATGTTAAAATTTAAATTGCTCGTGAAGCCCCTGTCAACATTCTATAAAGGATAGCTAGAACAGATTTTTATATTATTCGGTATTCAGAAAATAACAAAAATGGTCATCATGTTACTTTCTCCGATTTGATGGTATAGCCATTTATATTTACGTTTTCATGGTTTATTTTCAATGAAATCATATTTTAAATGTACATCGAGCGTTGTGTAAACTCGGATGAAACTGACGTTTAAAACGTCAAAATTATGAAAGATGGAAAAATTATACTTCAAATTAAAAAACTCAGTTTACTCAAGAACTAACAAGATTTCGAAAAAAACTTATTCTTTAGAAGTTGTTCATTTTGGCATTCTCTACAATTATTATTCACTGCAACTATTATCGTTTCATAATTATAAACCAAAAATTAAGAAAAAAATTAATTAATTTTTTTCTCGAATAGCAATGATTTTATGAAAAATATTTTCAAGCAAAAGATGTTCATTTCTTTGTTTTCTTCAATGTTTGTTTAAATGTTTTTATGATATTTTTCATATCTAAGAAAATATTGGCAAAAAACAAAAAATAGTTAAGGTAAACACCCACTTCCGGTGTACGAAATTTTACCAAAAGCTTTTCAGTTCTTCGGATTATCAAATCAGACGTATGTTCGAAGTTTGATATCAATTGCTCTATTAGTTTTTGAGATACAGCGCACACAGACAGACACCCACACACACACACATAACAGACACACACACTCACAGACACAAAAAAAAATTTCCAGAAATTGTTGAAATGGCATCTAGGGAACCCAAAACGGACATTTCCGTAAAAAAAAAAATTTGAAAAAAAAATCACAATCACAATACTTTCTCGTACTTCGTAACGGAGAAAGTAAAAAAAAATATATCTATATATTACTCGTATACTCAGTAGCTTTCAGATTCATCACTTACGCTCCAGGTAAATTACGTCAGTTCCTTAATGGAACAAAATAATTAATTCGTGAAACAGATCAATGAATAGAGAGTTTATGTACATGCAACGTTAGATTGAGTAGTCGACGTGAATAAATGGCCCTTGAAGAGGTAAGTTAGCATTGCTTTCACTGTTTTCATTATAATTTTCGCATTGAAGAGAAATATTTCAGTTTCGCGCGTCTCGTTCAAATTCCACTGTCTACAATCTGTTTATTTTAATTAATAGAAGATTCGAGAGGAGACTCGTTAATTGAGTTATACGTGAGCGCGAGAGACGCATTAAAACTTTGGAAATTTCGCTTCTTAACAATCAATAAGGCTCAATTTGCACGAATTAAGAGGACGCGGAATTGTTGCGCGAAACAATTCGGCCTCATCAATATTCATACGGCGAGTGTTAATTACGAGATTATTCGAGTGTTTTCTAATTCCGGACGCGGAGGAAATTTACAGCCGGGACCGACAGGTGAAAAAATGGGCGAAATTAATTGAGTGCACGAGGCAGATGTTCCCGCCAGAATGCATTTTAATGGCCGTTTAAATATTTATTAAAGGATTGGGCGATATGTAAATTTCCTTAGCGAGAAATGAGGAAACCGTGTTTCAGTGAAACGAGCTTGTGCAGGAATTTAATTGCATCACGAAAAAAAAATTGATGATCCCACCGACTACGCCAATTTCATACTAATTTCGCTAGTTTTTTAATCTACTATCGTAATAGTTCTTACGATGCGGGTAATGGATTATGTACAAGCAGTGAATAATGCAAAACTAAAGCGTTTTTAGTCTACTATCAAATTATCCTCCCGCGCGATATTCATTAAATTAGTTACAAGATGTTCACTGTGTCATTCCCATAAGAATTATGAAATGCGTGGGGGAGCAGTAAGCCCTAATTAATTGAAAGTCGATTGTTGAGCAGACAGCAGGGTAGAAAGAATAAAAAAATTGAGAGCTATTTGTTAAAATTGTGGGGATACTTTGAGCATAGGAGCAGTAGAAATCCGAGGCAGCAATGGTGCCGTAACTTGGGAAACGAGAAAAATATATACAGGGTGAGTTTTTTTTCATTATCACTGTGGGGATCTCGGAAACGGTAAGAGATACAGATTCGGTCAAATGGGGAAAGATTTGCAGTTTTAGAAGCTTACTCAAAATCTGTTTTTGTTTTTAAGAAAATATGCATGGCTTACTTGATAAACGCAAAAAACTAAATTTTGACAGAAATATATCGTATGCCGATATAGTTACAAAAAAAAGTCAAAGGAAAAACTTTTAGGTGTTAATGAATACTTCAATAATAATTTATTTTGATGATTGTCATTTGTTTCGTTGTATAGATATAACACAAATATACATTTTTCTAATGGGAATCATAGTCGGCCATGACATTTTTGAAAAGTATATTTTTTTCTGGTTACTATGATATAAGGGTTGATATACTTATTTTCATAAATAAAGCTAGTACAAATTATCGTATTCTTACAATTATGTAAGTTGTTTCTTTATTCAACCTTTATTTCTACTTTATGCTATTAAAATCTATCCTTCAGACACACTTTTACACGTACTAAGGGCTATGGTTGATCAGGTTGAGTCCACAGTCAATAATTTTCGATATAAATTACCTGTATTTTTTAAATTTGAACCAAAAATATGGTTCATGCAAATCGAATCCGTTTTTAAAATAATCGCATAACAAACTCTCTCCGGAAGTTTCATGACGTGGTCGCAGCCCTACCCGCCGACGTAGCGATTGATGTTCGCGATATTCTAATCAATCCCCCAGAAATTTCTCCTTGAGAAACGCTCAAATCAGAAGTTATAAAGCGTACAACGGTTTCCGAAAAGCGTGGCATGCAACAACTTTTGTCCAAGGAAACTCTTGGCCAGCAAACGCCGTCGAAATTACTGCGAAAGTTATATCAACTTCTCGGGAATACGTCCATGGACGAAAGTTTACTTAAGGAAATATTCCTTAGCCGTTTGCCCACTGACGTGCAACGGATACTAATTTCGGCAAACACATCCAGTTTAAATGATTTAGCTCACATGGCCGACCAGATCCTCGAGATTTCTGGCCCGCATACCATTTGTGCAATGACCTCTGCGCCTCGGGTGATTCCAACAACAAAGACTAACAATTCCTTACATTTGCAAAACCAGATCACTGCCTTAACGCAACAAGTTGAGAAGTTGAGAAATTTTGCAAGGAATAGGATCCGTTCAAAATCAAGACTTAATGGCAACAATGATAAGTCATCGAAGTTTTGTTGGTATCACCAGAGGTACGCAGAGAAGGCGAGCAAATGTACACCTCCTTGCGATTGGGGAAACGGACAGCGGCAGGGCTAATGTCAACCCATTGTCATGCCATCTCTCCAGGTCATGTATTCTTCATACGCAACACTAATTCTGGGACCAAATTTTTAGTCGACACGGGAGCCCAGGATAGCATCTTGGCGGTGAATCAATTCTTCGTCAACACTCATCGTCGCGCAAAATTTTCGCTGACCACAGTTACTGGTACTTTTATACCAACTTTTGGTCATTCCAAATTAATAATTAATATCGGCCTGGACGTGAATTTTCAATCGAACTTCATGTTAGCACAAGTTAACCATTCGATTCTGGATGCTGACTTCCTTCGGCATTTCAACATCACCGTTGACATTACCCACGATTGTCTTGCAAGGAATGCATTCGGCCTTTCAGAACTAAATTCACTCACTTTTCAAAATTCGCCATATTCAAAATTGCTACAACAATTTCATAATTTGTCAACCCCTTTCGATCTGTCACAACCTGTCAAACATGATGTGTATCATCACATCATAACTTCTGGACCTCCTGTTTTTGGCCGACCACAGCTATTACCGCCACATAAATTCCAAATTGCGAAGGACGAGTTTGACAAATTGTTACAACTCGGCTTCGTTCGACCTTCCTCCAGCCCTTGGGCGACGCCACTACATCTGGTCGCTAAACCAGATGGTTCTTGGCGCCCATGTGGAGATTATCGAGATCTTAATCGAATCACGATTCCAGACCGCTATCCCTTGCCACCTCTTCACGATTTCGCGTATAACTGTTGTGGTTGTGCGTTATTTTCCAAAATCGATTTAGTCAAGGCATACCACCAAATTCCAATTCATCCTGCAGATATTTCTAAAACGGCAATCACAACACCTTTCGGCCTATACGAATATACTAGGATGAGTTTGGTTTAAGAAACGCCGCCCAGACGTTTCAGAGGTTTATGGACTCGGTTTTACGCGGAATACCATTTTGCTTCGCGTACATTGACGACATTCTCGTCTTCAGTAAAGACGAACGCGAACATGTTCGTCACATCTTTCAAATTTTTGAGCGACTCGCTAATTTCGGTATCAAAATTAATCCTGACAAATGTGTTCTCGGTCAAACAAAATTGAACTTTTTGGGTCACAGCATCAGTGGTTCGAGAATCAAACATCTACAGTCCAAGGTCGATGCGATCTTTTCATTCCCGCAACCTGCTGACCCAAAAGCTCTTCAACGATTTCTCGGCATGGTAAACTTTTATCATCGATTCATTAAATCATGCTCGAGCATTTTAGAGCCGCTTATGCATCTCGCTGCTTCAACTCCACGCAACAAACCACTGGTCTGGTCACAACCTGCTCAACAAGCATTTATAACAGTTAAGGCTGCTCTTGCCGACTGTGCTATGCTTACACTTGTTCGTTCGGTCGCCACAATGTCAGCCAATGATCGAGAACCTGATTTAATTTGCAACAAATGTAGAATAAAAGTAATAAAACCAACTTTCTGTGAACAGTGTAATGGTCATTACCATGTCGAATGTTTTAAACATCCTCGCCACACGAAGGACTGCACAATCTCGACCGACTCTGAAGGGACTTAAACCACGCCGGCCACTCTAACGCCGGCATCAGCGGAAACCGATTTTAGACTTGAAGCATACTTACATCTGAAATCTCTGCTGGAAGAAAAGGATCATCGAATTGCTCTCCTGGTTGAAAAGATTAAGGTACTCGAAGATAAGTTATCGTTTTAGGTTGGAAAGTCCATTATTCCCACCATTACTCCACCGACTGCGGTGGTAAACGTAAACAATCGTGAAGTTAACATCGATTCCTGCAAACCGAAAATACCCAAATTTAAATCAATTTCTGAGATAGGCAACCAAAGTGACTCCGTGGAGGATAATGAACCGGCGATTGAATATCTAGCAATAAATAATGCTACATGTGCTACTGCAGCTGCTACCACTGCGAATAATACGATGTCACCTACATCTGCCACTACACCACCATCAGTCCCGGAATTTATCAGAGTGGAAAATAAGAAGAAACGCAAGTCGCAGAAAAAGGATCTAGTAACTGGCTCCGGAAGTGCATTTCAATCAAAATTAGAAGTTGAACCCCGTAAAACGTGGCTGTATTTAAAAAGGGTTAAAAACCATGTTACAGAAGAAGAACTGCGGGAAGATGTAAGATTAATTATAAATACTAACGACTTTTTTTGCGAGAAAGTACCTACCAAATCCATATATTCAGCCTTTAAAATTGGGGCTGAATTTAAACATCACCAACGATTAACAGAGCCATCACACTGGCCTAGCGTCGCGATACTAAATCGCTATATTTTTAGAAGGGAAGGCCCAAAACCCCCCAATAAATAACAGTGTAGGTAATAGTTCTAACTTAAATTTAAATATATACTTTCACAATATCCAGTGCATTAGATCTAAGGTAAATGAACTCGAAGCATTTCTATTGATTAACAATAAGTTTCATGCTATATGTTTTAGTGAACACTGGCTAAGCGAAATGGAAGCTACATCATTTAAACTTGAACACTTCAAAGTAACCTCACATTTCGCTCGTAAAGTGTACAGCCATGGAGGAGTTATGCAGTTTACACATTCTAGCATATTAGCAATTCACTTAAACCATATTAATAATATCTCTGTTGAGAAAAACTGTGAAATAGCTGCATTACTGCTTCCTTGATATAACATCATTATTATTACCATCTATCGAACTTTAATGAGTTTTTAGCTATTTTAAGTACTGCTATAGATATGATTGATCTGAGTAGTTATGTTGTAATGGGGGGAGATTTTAATGTTAAGTTCAACTCAAATGCTAAAGATCCAAGGTGCAACCAATTAGTTGGCTTGCTCAAATCATATGGTCTGACTAGCAGAGTCAATTTTTATACCAGACTACAAAACTGCTTAGATAATGTTTTCACAAATATTACTGAACAACATATCACAACTGAACAAATTAATACCACCATGTCTGATCATATCGGCATAGGGGTTTGCATATCAGTTAGTAATTTAAACAACAATAAGTGCAAACAAAAAATTAGACCATACACAAATTATGGTCGATTTAAATTCTATATGGCACTTGCAAATACTGACTAGAGTATTGATGACTTGGACAACCCATCAAATCAATTTGATCGGTTCCAGAATATTATACACAATTATATAATTCATTCATTCCCGAAAACAAATATTTCCTCGAATTCTCACAAGAGTATCGTATGGTTTAGTGATGATTTACGAGAAATGCGTGAGACCTTGCTACTACTGAAACAGGCAAGTGAACGTGACTCAACTTTTCTATCTCATTTCAAAAACTACAGGAAAATGTACCGTGAACTGCTATATAAGAGTAGGCTATCTGCCAATGCAGAATATATTAAAAACAATGGTAATAGTCCCAGGGCAATGTGGGCGTTAATTAATACCAATCATCCTAAAACCATGGACAGTAAATGTGATATTGATGCTGATGAATTTAATAATTACTTTGTCAATGTGGCAGCTCATATCTTAATAAGATTCCATCTACCCAAGATAAGCCAGTCCATCTTCTTGCTTCTAATCCTGTCTCGATGGGAGTATCTTACTTTAAGTTTGTGGAGGTAAGTCAGGTAACTGTCCGTAACATCATAAAACACTTAAAACCTTCAAATAGTCGTGATATTTATGGAATTAGCAATAATCTTTTAAAGTCCTGTATTGATGTCATCATTTCCCCACTCACAATACTAATAAATAAATGCATTAGAACTAACACATTCCCTGAATGCCTCCAACGTGCTCTTGTAATCCCTATTTACAAGAAAGGAAATGTGGCGGATATTGGTAACTTTAGACCCATATCCTTATTACCTATCCTATCTAAGGTTTTGGAAAAGGTTCTATATATGCAGATTGTGGACTATCTGGATGCACACAGAATTATTTCGGATGATCAATATGGCTTCCACAGGGGGCGATCTACGCGGGATGCATTAATATCCTTTGTGCAGGAGATCTATGAAGTTTTTGAGAATCAGACATTTTCAACTGCAACCTTCATGGATCTCAGCAAGGCCTTCGACTGCGTCTCGCATGAAATTCTCCTGCAGAAGTTATATTTTTATAATTTTCACCCCAGCAGTGTTCGAATGTTGAATTCATACTTAAGCCGAAGGCGCCAATGTGTAAGTTTCCGGGGTACTGTATCATCCGAACAGCAAATACACTGCGGTGTTCCTCAGGAATCGATTTTGGGGCCACTACTGTTCCTATATATATAAATGATCTGCCCTCTCAACTGAGTAATTCATTTACAATTTTATACGCTGATGACACCACCATTAGCAACCACTCAGTGGATGAGATTTCCGCACATCAAAGGAACTGCAGTGCCGTGGAAAAGGCAACACATTAGTTTTCTACTAACCGACTCTGTGTGAATCCTGATAAGTCGGCAACCATTACGTTTACGTTAAAACCCGATGCCATAGACGTTAGCTTCAAGTTTCTGGGCCTGTTCCTGGATACTCGTTTATCATGGAATAGGCACGAATCAGAGATCTCAAATAAGATATTCCTACTACGCCACTTAAAAAACTATCTACCGGCAGTAGCCCTAAAATCTGAATATTTTGCCCTTTGTCAGAGTATTATTACATATGGTATTCTTGTGTGGGGTCACTCCAGTATCATGGCGAAACATTTTAAACTGCAACGGAGAGCAGTTAGGATTGTTGCATCGGTAGCTTACCGCAGTGATTGTCATTCAACCTTCAAGGATATGAAAATTCTCACGCTCCCATGTTTATACAGGGTGTCCCATTTTAATCTTTCAGGTGGAATATATCGAGACAAGTGCGCCCAATCGAAAAAGTTGACTAATGCAAAGTTTAGTGGTTTGCAGGGGGACATTTGATTCTGTTATCAATTTCACCCCCACCCCCCAGGGGGGTGAATAACAGGGGTAACTTCTGAATCTTAAATGGGAACCCCCATTTTTTATTGCAAATTCGGAAAGTGTGAAAAAAACTATGTAGGTTTTACTCATAAACTTTTTCGTATGGGCAACAGGTGGCGCTGTAATCATCAATATTAGATTATTTTACACTTAATCTAGAATTGATGTAAAAAAGTTTAAACAAATTGAATTGAAAAAGCCAATCTACTTACCACCACCACCACTTTGACGTCTGTAAAAGTACAAGGGTAATAGAAATTCGAAATGAAATTGTGTAGTTCAAAGAGAAAGATGTCAAAATTATTATTGTTTTTTGTACGGATCAGTTTTAGGTAAAATTTTCGTTGAGTAAGAAGATCATTTTAGGAGGTGTTCGATGTGACCACCGTGTTCTAGAATACAAAGATTGACTCGTTTTTCAAAATTCCGAACCGTCGCCATCAACGTAGCAGTTGTTATAGCCAAACAAGCTTGTCGGATGCGCTCCTTCATATTTTCACGAGTTGTCGGCCGTTCACGAAATACTGCGTCCTTGATGTATCCCCAGAGGAAAAAGTCTGGAGACGTTAGATCCGGCGATCTAGGTGGCCATTGCACAGGCCCCCGCGACCAATCCACTTTTGTGGATATGCGGCGTCCAAATGATTCCGCACAATTCGTGCAAAATGCGGAGGTGCACCATCTTGCTGAAACCACATCGTTAACCTTGTGGCGTACGGAATGTCATCCAAAAGCGCAGGAAGGCCGCCTTGCAAGAAATGCAGATAGCGTTCCCCATTGAGCGTTTCCTCAAAGAAGTGTGGTCCAACTATTTGCGAATCCACGATACCGCACCAAACGTTGACGCTCCAGCGATGTTGATGGTTGATCGACGTTGTCCAAAACCGCCTTGTTCCTTTTCCGGCTGATGACGCTGCTCGAGAGATCGGATGGTGATGCGAGAAGGACATCTTCATAGTGGAAACCGTCGATATATACAGAAATGTATCAAGTTGTCAAAGGGCGCTTATGTCGGGAATCTGATTATTTTGTAATCATTAGGTGGCATGTTTACATCAATTCTTGATTAAGTGTAAAATAATCTAATATTGACGATTACAGCGCCACCTGTTGCCCATACGAAAAAAGTTTCTGAGTGAAACTTACACAGTTTTTTTCACACTTTTCCGAATTTGCAATAAAAATTAGGGTTCCCATTTAAGATTCAGAAGTTACCCCTGTTATTCACCCCCTGGGGGGTGGGGGGTGAAATTGATAACAGAATCAAATGTCCCCCTGCAAACCACTAAACTTTGCATTAGACAACTTTTTCGATTGGGCGCACTTGTCTCGATATATTCCACCTGAAAGATTAAAATGGGACACCCGGAATATCCTTGAAGTTCTGGTGTACATGCAAAAAAATATACATAAATATAGTAGACATCATGATAATCATGGTTATGCCACACGATCTAGTGATCTGATTTGCCTGAGTCACCTACGATTGACAAAATCAAGGAATGCGGTAAATTAGTTTGGGCCAAAACTGTATAATGCATTACCTGGTGTAGTTAAAACTCTCCCGGCATTACAATTTCGGTCAGTTGTTAAATGTTTCCTGCTATCGCATCCCTTCTATAGCATTGATGAGTGTATAAGCAGTAATTTCAATGGTATGGTGCCTTAATGATGTTATATATTTAATTGTTGTATGTATAACTTCCTACAGTACTTATGGGTACATTTATTATCTTTTATACGTCGCTATACCTACGCAGGGTATCATACTTCATTTATTTATATTGTGCACTATATGTAACTTTATTTCACATTTATAACTAAGTTTTTAATATGTTCCTAATATTTATTTTTTATCGTGTCAACTAATTTTAATGATTTTACACATTGTTTTGTTCAAAGTATTTGTATATATACACATTATTATTAGGCCTGCGCTGGATATTAAACAATGTCTATTTTTATTCTTACTCAAGCATACATGTATTGTTTCTTTTCTCTTTTCTGACCTGTGTAAAACTACCTGTGTTCTCGCATCAATAAACTATTATTATTATTATTATTATTACTACCAGACCCGGTTGCGCAGTTAAGCACAATGGTAGACGCATCAGACTCTCCTGCTGATGCGGTCTTGCAGCAAAAGAAGAGTTCTGGCGTTCTTCGCCCGCTCGCATTCTTTTCTAAATCTTTTTCATCAACAGAACCCAAATACAGCACGTTCGGCCGTGAATTGTTAGCCGTATATTTGGCAATTAAAAAGTTCAAATATTACCTCGAAGGTCGCAAATTTATAGTATTTACAGATTATAAACCTCTGATCGCTGCTATCAATTCTAATTCTGATCGTTTTTCAGGACGTGAGCACAGACACTTGACCTTCATTGCGCAATTCACATCTGACATTCGACACATCCCGGGGAAGGAAAACAACGTGGCTCACACACTGTCGAGAGTCGAAATGAATGCTTTAGACCTCAACCTCCTGGCAAAATTACAATCTGAGGATTTGGAATTACAATCTCTGCTTGGTAGCACTACTACAGCACTCAAACTGGAGAGGTTCATCCCTGACGGCACTAGCACACACATCTACGTAAACACTTATCTTGCACAACGGCGCCCTTATGTCCCTCCTGCACTAAGACACGAAGTTTTGTGTTCTTTGCATGAGCTCACGCACCCTGGTATTCGTGCAATTAAACGTCTCGTAACAGCACGTTACGTGTGGCCACGGATGAACCACGACATTGCACAATTTGTCAAATCTTGTTTGAGCTGCTAGAAGATCAAAATTAATCGGCCTACAGTGTCACCAGTTGCTAAATTTCCGGATCCAGATAGCCGTTTCACTGTCCACATCGACATTATAGGCCCTTTGCCCATTTGCAACAATTTCAGATACCTTCTGGTCTGCATGGATCGCTTTACGCGTTGGCCAGAAGCTTTACCTCTTTCCGAAATTACTGCAGTTTCCATTTCCAATGCCTTTTTGAACTGTTGGATTGCACGCTTTGGAACGCCATCGACGGTCATCACTGATCGAGGTCGGCAGTTCCAGTCCAACATCTGGAAGGAATTCTGCAAGACTTTCGGATATTCACAGAAATCCACAACCGCCTACCATCCGCAATGTAACGGTTTGGTAGAGCGACTCAATATACAAATTAAAGACTCGATCCGAATGAGCAACGATCCGAAGAACTGGGTAACTCACCTCCAACTAATTCTTTTAGGCATTCGGACAACTTTCAAATCATCTCTTTCGGCCACGGCTGCAGAGTTCGTCGACGGTAAGACTTTACGCTTGCCGGGCGATTTTCTTTTTTTAAATTCCGCAATCAAAAATATTCCTTCTGGCTCAAAATTTCTTGTTGACTTGAAGGACAATCTATGTGTCCTTAGACCTGCCACTGTTCGTTACCATAGTCGCAAGTCTTTTATTCACCCTGATTTGTCCACATGTACACATGTTTTTATTCGTCGTGATAACATTCGCAACATTGCACATGCATCCTACGACGGTCCGTACAAGATTTTAAGTCGAAATTCCAATTTTTTTGCGATCACTATTGACGGTAAACAAGACACCATCTCCATAGATCGCTTAAAACCCGCATGTATTTCTAATATTTCAGCAACTTCTATGAAAAATACAAAAAACACCTCACATCCTCATTTATTTCCGCGTTCCATTTTGAAATCTGAAAATAGCGCCTCTACATCTTCTCCTTTAAAAAAACGCGTCTCTTTTTCTTGTGTTTCTTCTCGTTTTGGTTTTTCTTAGACGGGGGGTGATGTGGGGACACCTTGAGCATAGGAGCAGTATAAATCCGAGGCAGTAATGGTGCCGTAACTTGGAAAACGAGAAAAATATATACCGGGTGACCCAGGGATCTGTAAAAGCCCCATAACTTATTTGCTATTTGAGACATCGACTTCTAGTTTTCTTGAACTGGTACCCACACATATTCTGCATATTTTAAAAATATGTATGTTTTTGTACAGGGTGTCCCAATATACATAACAGAACAAAGTTATGTTTTTTTTTTAAATAGAACACCCTATATTTTATACTTTATTTTCAACCCTCTTGAGAAGCTGATAAAAATAGTATAAGATAGTATGGGTCTATTATGGACGATTAGTTAGTTATGGGAAAATTTGTGGCAAAAACAAGGACTCATTGAAAAAATTGCAGAATCACTCCTAGCAAAGCTATCGTCATTTTTTATACACTAAAGAATTTTCCACATCATGAAGAATAATACAAATCGGCTTTGGTTCTTTTTTGTTCATACTGCTATACAGGGTGTCAACATACGCAAAATAATGGATAACTATTTTTTTTTTCAAATGGAACACCCTATATATCTTGCCACCAATGCATGGAATTTTTAATAAGCTTTCCAATGATGTACAATTTATATAATGAAATATTAAGGATTCTTGAGATTTATCCATAAAAACATTTTTCTTTTGTCACCTCCTGCTCATTTTTGGATTTTCAGCCAAAACTATGCATTTTCTGAAAAAATAATAGGAGCCCAAAGTTGTAGAACGGAAAATTTTCGATCGATATAGTTCTTTAGACTTTTCCAATAATACGTGCATTGCCTGCCAGAGTGCGCAAAATCGTGAGCGTATATGCATTTTAGCGTTTTTCTCAAATGTTTTGTTAATTAATTGCACTATGATTTATTTTCCACGCCCTCTAGCGGAGAAACGGGTAATTATAGAATTATTCAAACAACCTACATCGATTGAAAATATTCCGCTCTACAACTCTTAAAAGAAGCAATTTTTGCCCAAAATGCATAGTTTTCGCTAAAAATGCAAAAAACCATTGAGAAACGCAAAAATTGATACATACATCTTCAATTTGTATTTTTAGGGAAAACTATGCATTTCTGGCAAAAATTGCTTCTATTAAGAGTTGTAGAGCGGAACATTTTCAATCGATATGGGCCATTTTAATTTCCCTATAATTTCCCGTTTTTTCGCTACGGGGTGCGGAAAATAAAGTATAGTGCAATTTATTAATAAAAAATTTGAAAAGAAAACGGTAAAATGCATATACGGTCAAGATTTTTCGGGCTCTGGCAGGCAATGCACGCATTATCTTAAAAGTTGAAAGACCTATATCGATCGGGAATTGTTCGCTCTACAACTTTGGTCTCTTATGATTTTTCCTGAAAATGCATAGCTTTGGCTGAAAATCCAAAAATCAGCAGAAGGTGGCAAAAGAAATATGTTTTTATTGATAGATCTCAAGAATTCTTAATATTTTGTTATACAAATTGTATATCATTAAAAAGCTTATTAAAAATACTACAGATTGGTGGCAACTAATATAGGGTGTTCCATTTGACAAAAATAGTTATCCATTGTTTTGCGTATGTTGACACCCTGTATAGCACTATGAATAAAAGAGAACCAAAGCCGATGTGTATTATTCTCTATGATGTGGGAAATTTTCTAGTATATAAATAATGATGTTATCTTTGCTAGGAACACTTCTGCAATGTGTACATGTTTTTGCCACAAATTTGCCCATAACTAACCAACCGTCCATGATAGACCCATACTATCGCAGTTAGCCGACTGTATTATTGTTGTAACAATCTATCGCTCTCCAACGGGCGATTTTAACGAATTTATGAATGTAATGGCCAATATTCTTGAAATGATGGATATGAACAAACAAATAATCATTGGGGGCGACTTTAATGTTAAATTCAACTCAATAGATGCCAGAGCTACAACATTGTGTGATTTATTTAAGACGTATGGTTTTACAAGCGGTGTAAATTTCTGCACTCGTTACGGTAATTGCCTTGACAATGTATTTTCCAAACTAGATGATGATCAACTGAATATTCATCCAGTCAATGCAGGTCTATCAGATCATGCTAGCATTCACGTCAATATAAACGTAGACCACAATATCATAAATAACAATAAAATTAAAATTAAACCCATTACATCAAAAGGACTCGCTCAAATGTTTAATTTGTTAGAAAATACTAACTGGGAATTTATCAACAATCCATCAGCCTCTGTTTCCGATAAATTCAGTCAATTCTGCACGACATTGCAAGAATATCTGAACTTGTCATTTCCGGAAAAATATGTATTGCAGCGAGATAAACACTGCAACGTTAAGTGGTATAATAATAATTTACGAGAAATGCGCAACAATTTAAATTTTATGAGAGAGATCAGCTCGATTCATCCTGATTTGAAGCCTAAATACCTGGCATTTAGAAATAAATATAAGTCCGCTTTACGAAGCGCAAAAATTGCAGCAAATGAACGCTTCATTCAAAACTCATCAAATAGCCCAAAAGCTTTATGGTCATTAATCAAACAACCATCTAATACTAAGTGTGATAATAAATCCTGTGATATTGATGCAAACTCCTTTAACGTTTACTTTACTAACATAGGTGAAGATATGGTTAAAAACTTGCCCAACAGTACATCTAGTCCCATACAACTACTTACTCAATTCAATGTTAACTTGGGAAGTAATTACTTCAAATTTCAAGAAGTAAGTCAGGCTACTGTGAGGGATGTTATTCAGAAATTAAATTTCTCAAACAGTCGTAATATTTACGGTATGACCACTGCTGTACTAAAATCAACACTAAATGCTATAATAACTCCGCTAACGAAACTCCTGAACCTTTGCATATCATCTGGAACATTTCCAGCTTGTTTACAAATAGCTAGTGTGATCCCAATTCACAAAAAGGTAGTAAATCTGAAGTAAACAATTACAGACCTATTTCTCTCTTGCCTATATTATCCAAGGTTCTTGAGTCAATTATTTTTCGTCAAATAGTAGAGTATCTTGATAAAAACAAGTTAATTAATGATAATCAATATGGCTTTCGCAGAGGTAGATCCACAGTGGATGCCATTGTTGCGTTCACCCAGGAAATTTATGAGTCCTTTGAACAAAATTCTTATTCCGTCGCTACTTTTATAGATCTGGGTAAAGAGCATTCGATTGCGTTTCACATGTGGTGCTTTTGCAAAAGTTGTATTATTATAACTTTCACCCTCAAAGCTGTCGTTTAATCTCCTCCTATTTAAGTTATCGTCGACAAAGGGTTACTATCAACAATGTCACCTCGAGTGAGTTAAACCTCACTTGTGGTGTGCCTCAAGGGTCTATTTTAGGGCCTTTGTTATTTTTGATATATGCCAATGGCCTCCCGTACCAACTAACAAATTCCTCAGTGGTAACATTTGCAGACGATACCACTATAAAGAACTGCTCTGATACTGAAGACGGTGCTTATGCCGCTAATAATAACTCGGTGCAGCTGGCTTCTAGCTGGTTTGCTGCTAACAGGCTAGTGGCAAATCCAAGTAAATCTACCCAAATGACATTCTCTCTTTCCCATAGGACATTGAGTCAAAATGTAAAATTTCTTGGTATACACATAGACAGTAAGCTAAAATGGCACTCCCATGAAGAAGCAGTTTCAAACAAATTATGTAGTATAATTTACTTACTTCGTCAGCTCAAAAGTAAATTATCAACACGATCAGTTAGATCTGCTTACTTTGCTCTATATCAGAGTCACCTTACGTACGGCATTATTGCTTGGGGCCACTCAAGTATTACAATACGATTGTTTAGTCTGCAAAGGCGTGCGATCAGGGTCGTGGCTTCAATAGATTATAGAAGCGACTGCCGCCACGCATTTGTAGATCTCAAGATTTTAACGTTACCAAGCCTGTAAATACTGGAGTGTCTAAGATACATGCATAAAAACAGGCATAAGTACACAAGTTACAACGAATCTCATACTTACAACACAAGATCTGGTGACAACATTTGTACAAATAAACTGCGTCTGACTAAGTCACAGAATGGGGTAAATTTTTTTGGACCCAAATTCTACAATAAGTTACCACCAACCATACGATCTATGTCCATTGTGAAATTCACTAATCGACTCAAAGAATATCTAGCAGTTAAGGCATATTATAATATTAATGAATTCCTAACGGATAATATATCCGATATTAACTTACAACAATAACATAACTGCGATGCAATAATTTGTTTTTAAATTAGGCTAATGATTTTATACTTCGATTCTAATTATGTTTTAATTCATTTTATCTTTACGACACTATTTATTTATTTATTCAATTTTATCTTTATATGTATGTAATTTATATTTTTAGTTATACTTTTATTGTAACGCTCCAAATTCACTTTTACATGTATTTTACCCCCTGTGGTTTTATCTTTATGTATAGTTTATTTATACTTCTAACTTAATTACTGTTAATTAATTTAGATTGCTTTGAATTATTCCTTCTTCATATAAGTTTTGTTAATTACTCATTTTTAATATGTTATCATTATTACTGTTATTTTTATATTATTGTTTTGACCTGTGTAAGCTCTCCGCATTTAATATTAATAAACTACTACTACTACTATCTTATACTATTTTTATCAGCTTCTCAAGAGGGTTGAAAATAAAGTATAAAATATAGGGTGTTCCATTTAAACTTTGTTCTGTTATGTATATTGGGACACCCTGTACAAAAACGTACATATTTTTAAAATATGTAGAATAACTGTGGGTATCAGTTCAAGAAAACTAGAAGTCGATATCTCAAATAGCAAATAAGTTATGGGGCTTCTACAGATCCCTGGGTCACCCGGTATATTAAAAAAAATATCAGAAACTGAAAATACCTAATTTAATTAGTACGTGTTTCCTTAGTCATAATAAACCAGCAAAAGAAGGATATGCAGTTATTTTATATCATACCGTAATTCTAATGTAACGTACTAAGTGGCAGAGTAATTAGTTGAGCTTTGTTGACAATTCCCACCACGTTACAAAATAATTCTTACACTGCAGGCGATAAAGCAATTACAAAAGATTAGACATCGATTGCGGTTGAAATAATTAGTTAGTTATAGGTGGTAAATAAATTAAAAATCCAACCGACTGCGCCATTTTTTTTTAATTTAACACTCTCTTAGGAGATTAAA
Source organism: Ocypus olens (assembly GCA_910593695.2). NCBI lineage: Eukaryota > Metazoa > Arthropoda > Insecta > Coleoptera > Staphylinidae > Ocypus > Ocypus olens. Next base: position 29,535,868 of record OU343061.1, on the reverse strand, counting down.
AAAGATAAATTATACACAAGCTGTAATTTTAGTAGTCACAAAAGTCAGAAGTTAACGTCCAATTAGGGAATTAATATAAACGCGATGTTTCCGTCGCCAAGAAACAAAAACACAGGCTTCATTAGTGTTATTCCAGGATGGGCCGGTCACTAAGCCGGTGAACATCCTCGCTTTTCACCACCCCGGGCACAACTAACGAACTCCGTCCCTGTGTTGGTTTAGGACGACCCGCCGTGTTGTTACAGAGCCGGATCCGCCCTTAATTAATAGTAATCTCAACGACACTTTAGAAATAATCCCGGATGTCGCGTCGGGTAAATAAATTTCCATTTATGATTAACCTCTAACTGAAATAACTGCGGTCTAGGGGGGTCGTTATTGTTTCGCAATGATATCCCGACCGCGCCCCATGATATTAATCGGTTAATATTAATTAGCCCTCGTCGCGGTTCCCATTGTTTAATCTGGACCGCACCCCCTTCGCCCCTACGTCCCGGTGCGGTAATTAACTAATTATCTCCGAGCGCACACGGAACTTCCGGTTTAGATGGACCCAAATTAATTATCAGCAAGGAGTCCAAGTTTCGGGGGTCTGCGGCCCACCTTTATTGCGCACGATTGATCAAACGCGATAAACACCATCAAGGAGAAACTTTTGGTATTGTAAATAAGTATCTTAAGAAATTAGTATACATTAGTTCCAATTGAGGAGATTAAAGAGCTATAAATTCAATTGAGTGTCTAAATATCGCAACGTTTACAAATTCCACAATTCATCTAGTTCAGTAGGAATGAAATCATTACAAAAACGAAGGAAACTTTTTATGATTTTTTGCATTACACCTGTAAACAGTGGCGGCTTGTGGAACATGTTGATGGTAGAGCCACTTATAAATATACCCCCTCCTTTTTAAAGAAAGAAATAAGATATTCAATCTTCCTAGACCAAAGTAACTTGCGAAAAAGTGTTTTAAGAATTGATTAAAAATTCTTGCTGAGCTTGAAACTACAGGTAGTGCCATGGCTCTTTGGCTCTATATAACGAGCCGCCCCTGCTTAACTTGACAAAACGATGATTTGCAAATCTAATTTAATTTTTGTGGAATTTCGTCAACACGTTTTATATATAAATTTTTTTATTTTTAACTCGAGTATTACACAATTTGAGATTTAAAATTTTCAAAAATTCACAATTCGCGAAATAATTGGTGGATTTTCAAAAACTCCAATTAGCTTGATAAAACGATGATTTACAAATCTAATTTAATTTTTGTAGAATTTAGTAGACACGTTTTATGTATTTTTTAATTTTTAACTCGAGCATTACACAGTTCGGGATCCAAAATTTTCAAAATTCACAATTCGCGAAATATTGGTGAATTTTAGAAATCTTCATTTAGTTTGACAAAACGATGATTTGCAAATCTAATTTAATTTTTGTAGAAATTCGTCGACACGTTTTATATACAGGGTGTTTCAGAGCTCTGGGATCGGTCAATCACGTGCTTATTTGTCAAAATTTTGAAAAATGTTTTATATAAAAGTTATGCAGAATAGTGAGCTGCACGCCCTAAAAATATTTAAATTTATACAGGGTGTCTCATAACAAAGTTACAGACCAAACTTATGTTTTTTTTAAATGGAACACCCTGTATATTTTAACATTTTTGGATTCCTCGTTACTTGGAGATTAACATGACCTAGGTTTTGGGGATTGAAACTGGGTCGTTTTTGTGTTATTCAGTTGTTTATACAAAAATTTGAACAAAATTGTTTCAAAAAGTGCTTCCCTAAAACTAATAAAGATAATTCATTCTAATTTAGTGGTAAAGTTTAGTTGAACTTTAGTCTTCAAAATTACTATATCATCCAAAACGTAACTCAGCGCATTATACAGGGTGATAGCCATTCGCAAACTGCACAATTTCTTCATTTTTTTAAATGGAACACCCTATATATTTTTTCATAATTTGAAAGTCTATTGAGTAAGCTTTCGTTTCATGTTAGGTTTCGTATGTCTGAAGTTGATAGTGACTCGAGTATTTCAGAATTCGTTCGTAAGTTGCATGTTTCTGTTGAGAAGGATCCGTTTATAAGCGTTGTGTTTGCCAACAAAATCGTATTTTATGTTTTTGAGACATGTATTCAAATCTTGTATCCTACCATATTTCAACAAAATCTGGATGCATTATTCCCAATAAGTTATACAAACAATTATGTTTCAATACAGATAGAGAACTATAGTAAAAACTTATAAATCAACTTAAATAACAAAACAATTTAATAACATAAGTATATAAAATGAAAAATAACAAAACAATTTAATAACATAAGTATATAAAATGAAAAATAACAATTTAAAGAAGTTTACAACATGTTTTCAAAATTTCGACCATTCTGATTTAAACAAATTCTGAGATGTTCAACGAACGATTTGTGAACTGCAACTAAAACTTGTGGCGTTACTGCAGAAAATGCATTCCTAATTCGTATTCGCATATCTTCTGCTGTAGTCGGTGGTATACGGAACACGATGTCCTTGATATAGCCCCATAGAAAAAAATCAAATTTCGTGAGGTCCGGCGACCTAGGTGGCCATAGTACAGGTCCGCTGCGAACTATCCACTTATTAGGGTAACGGTCATTAAAAAATTGTCGTACACTGCGAGCAAAATGTGGTGGTGCACCATCTACTACGTTGCGTGGTACGTCAAGTAGGTACTCATCTAAATGATTCCTAAGAAATTCTTCAAACATTTCTCCATTCAGGCTGCCTTCAAAGAAGTGTGGTCCTATGACGCCAGTTCCTAGAATACCACCCCATACATTCAGGCTCCATCGATTTTGATTATTTACTGTCCTTGTGAAATGAGGATTGTGGTCCGAATAATAATGAAGGTTGTGTCTGTTTACCTTGCCATTATTGTGAAATGAAGCCACATCAGTAAACAACACAAAATCAAAAAAATGTTCATTGTTTCCCAGAATATTAAGGGCCCAGTTACAGAATGCAGTTCTAGCGGGAAAATCTGCTTCTCCAAGCTGTTGTTCTAAGTGGATGTGGTAAGGGTGAAATTTGTGTTTCTTTAAAATTCTATGCGCTGAGGGCCGACTAATATCCAACTGATTATTTAATTCGGATAAACTTAATTTAGGGTTTTCAACTATCGATGCCAATACCAGGAATTCGCTATCTTCGTTAATTACAGGTTTGCTTTGCACAGGTTTTGAATAATTAACGTTACCTGTAGTCTCAAATCACTCTTGCACTCTTCTAAATGCTCCTTGTCGTGGATACCGCTGTCCATACACTCGTGAAGCCAAAAGACAATTTTGGTGACATTCGCCAAGAATGAAAATCATGTCAACCAATTCTTCTTGTGAGAAATTCATAATTATAAACTAAGATCACAACTTAAATGGTTCGATCTATTTTTGAGACTAATATAATAATTACTGTCACCTGTATTTTTTTGTTTGTTTATTTGAAATGATTGGTAACTAGATTTTACAACTAATAATAAAAAAACATGCAAATTACCAATGAATTTTGAAATATTAGAGTAACCATCAACTTCAGATATACGAAACCTTATATGAAACGAAAGCTTACTCAATGGACTTTTAAATTATGAAAAAATATATAGGGTGTTCCATTTGCAAAAATTAAGAAATTGTGCAGTTTGCGAATAACTATCACCCTGTATAATACGCTGAGTTATGTTTTGGATGATATAGCAATTTTGAAGACTAAAGTTCAACTAAACTTTACCACTAAATTAGAATGAATTATCTTTATTAGTTTCAGGGCAGTACTTTAACAATTTTGTTCAAATTTTTGTATAAACAACTGAATAACACAAAAACGGCTCGGTTTCAATCGCAGAAACCTAAGTCATTTTAATCTCCAAGTAACGAGGAATCCAAAAATGCTAAAATATACAGGGTGTTCCATTAAAAAAAAAACATAAGTTTGGTCTGTAACTTTGTTATGAGACACCCTGTATAAATTTAAATATTTTTAGGGCATGCAGATCACTATTCTGCACAACTTTTGTATAAAACATTTTTCAAAATTTTGACAAATAAGCACGTGATTGACCGTTCCCAGAGCTCCCTGGGAAACACCCTGTATATTTTTTTATTTTTTTGCTCGAGTATTACCCAATTCGAAAATTAAAAGTTTCGAAAATTCAATACTCACGAAATAATTGGTGGATTTTCAAAAACTCTATTTAGTTTGATAAAACGATGATTTGCAAATCTAATTTAATTTTTGTAGAATTTCGTCGACACATTTTATAATTTATTTTATTTTTTTGCTCAAGTATTACACAATTCGAAAATTAAAATTTTCAAAAATTCAATACTCACGAAATAATTCGTGGATTTTCAAAAACTCCAATTAGTTTGATAAAACGATGATTTGCAAATCTAATCTAATTTTTGTAGAATTTCGTCGACCCATTTTATAATTTCTTTTATTTTTTTTGCTCAAGTATTACACAATTCGAAAATTAAAATTTCCAAAAATTCAATACTCACGAAATAATTTGTGGATTTTTAAAAACTCCAATTAGTTTGATAAAACGATGATTTACAAATCTAATTTATTTTTTGTAGAATTTAGTAGACACGTTTTATATATTTTTTTTAATTTTTAACTCGAGTATTACACAATTCGAAATCCAAATTTTCAAAAATTCACAATTCGCGAAATAGTTAGTGCATTTTTAAAAACTCCATTTAGTTTGATAAAACAATGATTTGCAAATCTAATTTAATTTTTGTAGAATTTCGTTGGCACGTTTTATATTGTCTTTTATTTTTTTTTTGCTTAAGTATTACACAATTCGAAAATTAAAATTTTCAAAAATTCAATACTCACGAAATAATTGGTGGATTTTTAAAAACTCTATTTAGTTTAATAAAACAATGATTTGCAAATGTAATTTAATTTTTGTAGAATTTCGTCGAAACGTTTTATAATTTCTTTTATTTTTTTTACTCAAGTATTACACACAATTCGAAAATTAAAATTTTCAAAAATTCAATACTCACGAAATAATTGGTGGATTTTCAAAAACTCCAATTAGTTTGATAAAGCGATGATTTACAAATCTAATTTAATTTTTGTAGAATTTAGTAGACACGTTTTATATATTTTTTAAATTTTTAACTCGAGTATTACACAATTCGAAATCTAAAATTTTCAAAAATTCACAATTCGCGAAATAGTGGGTGCATTTTTAAAAACTCCATTTAGTTTGATAAATCGATAATTTGCAAATTTAATTTAATTTTTGTACAATTTCGTCGGCACGTTTTATATTGTCTTTTATTTTTTTTTTGCTCAAGTACTACACAATTCGAAAATTAAAATTTTCAAAAATTCAATACTCACGAAATAATTGGTGGATTTTCAAAAACTCTATTTAGTTTGATAAAACGATGATTTGCAAATCTAATTTAATTTTTGTAGAATTTCGTCGACACGTTTTATAATTTCTTTTATTTTTTTTGCTCAAGTATTACTCAATTCGAAAATTAAAATTTTCAAAAATTCAATACTCACGAAATAATTTGTGGATTTTCAAAAACTCCATTTAGTTTGATAAAACGATGATTTGCAAATATAATTTAATTTCTGTAAAATTTAGTAGACACGTTTTATATATTTTTTTAAAATTTTTAACATTAAAATTATATCAAAAATTCACAATTCGCGAAATAATTGGAGAATTTTCAAAAACTCCATTTAGTTTGATAAAACGATGATTTGCAAATCTAATTTAATTTTAATATATATTTTTTAATTTTTTTGCTCGAGTATTACACAATTCGAAAATTCACAACTCGTGGATTTTCAAAAACTGTACTTAATTTCAGTGGCGGCTTGTGGAACATGTAGGTGGTAGCGCCACCTATACAATATACCCCCACCCCCTTTTTGAAGAAAGAAAGGACGATTAATCTTCCTAGACCAATGTAACTGGCGAAAAAGAGTGTTAACAATTAATTAAAAATTCTTGCTGAGCTTGAAACTGCAGGTAGTGCCATGGCTCCTTGGCTCTATATCACGAGCCGCCCCTGCCTGTAAATATCTAAAAATGCGTTCTACTTTTTTGCTAGAATGTTATAATGTCATTATATATTATATTCACAAAAAAAAAATATTCACACAACAAAATAGCCAAACTTCATAGAGATTAATTAAGAAAATATAACATTAGAATCCTATATAACATTAGAATCCTAACGACTGCGCCAATTCATACTCGATGCCTTTATTCCCAAAGATTAGCATTGTGCGTAAATATCCCACTTTCCACACCAGGAAAAAATAAGCATTTTGACAGCAGCGCGATGTAGTCGTCATTTGTCCACCGGCACTCGTTAATACGCACGCACGTACGTGATTTATGTCGCCCCAAGTTCAATATTTGAACGCGTGACAAAATAATTTCGGCCGACACGGGAAATTGAGTGGCGCCATCTAACCCGGCGTGTGGGTTTTAAGCAGGCGTAGCGCAAATGCGCCGCCCGATTTTTCATCCCTAAACGGATCCCATCCATCACAGGATCGGGTGACACACACACATATAGGTCCAAACGCGTCGTTTCCACTACATCGGCGAAAACTTAATTCCGCAGCCCCCCAAAAAAGTGTGTGTGTTTGTGTGTGTGTGTGAGTGTTCAGGGAAGGGGGGCGAAATTATGCGCGTATCAATTTTTCCAGAAGTGCGTCCGCGAGTTTGATTAATGAACGCCCCTGATCGACGACAACTTTTTTCGATTCCCTCTTCCAGAACGACGTTTCGATAAGCGGGAAAAAATCGGGGTTACGATAAAATCTGATCGATCGGAATAGATTGAGTCGATGATGAAGAAGAGGAAAAGAATAATAATCATTTATTTTGAGAAGTCGCATCTACAAAATGAAAATAGTATCAGAAATAATATGGATGGCAAATGCAGGGTGGCACGAATTAAAAAATTCATAATATAATTTCAAATTATACTTAATCCCGTAATGACCTGAATTAAAATTAAAGGTAAGATTTTAAATGTATCGTGTGCGCCACAAATTTTTGTTGGTTGTGAGATAAGGAATGTTGCATATTATTACGTCATGAGACTAGATTAGTTCAATTGAATTAGATTTAAAAAATTAATAAGACATAACTGCTATGTTTCTCTCTCTCGGACATGGCCAACTCAGCAACAAAATGATGTGACTCACACCTTACAAATGAAGGATCCAATGCAAGAAGTTGCTAACTACTTTTTTCGTGTTTTGAGATAATCCATTTTAAAGTTTTCAAAAGCAAATTTAAATATGATGAATTATCGTTTTGACCTAATATGTTTTGTAGTGATTCTCTATGACAAAAGGACAGTTTTAGGTACCTTAAATTTCCAATATGGCTCCTGGTAAGCTCCATATATTTTTTCAAAATTTTGACTTAGCAACTTCTTGTGTTGAATTTCCCTTTAAAACCCTTATTCAACTTATTTATTTATTTATAGGCGTCAAAATATACCTCTTTATGATCGGTATTAAGTGGAAACATATTTAAAGAAAAAAACGCATTGATTTTCAAAATTCAGTGCAATTTAGTAATATTTCACAGAACTAAGGTGAACAAAATATAAAAACTGCTTAACTTAAATTTTTATTTTCATGGAACTATTATTCAAATTCATCAGCATCGGAGTCCAACACCTCATCTTCGCGCACTGAAGGTTGAGCTTTTCTGGTGGGGACATCTATGAGGGTGCGTCGAAAAAATTCAGTATTCAATGACTTAACATGATTAACAAGATGCAAGACATTCTGATATTTAAGTTGTTTTATTTCCAAAAATTCACCATCATGTGCCAATGCTGCCTCCCCATGTAGTTTTCTGTTCACTTCTACTTTGTACAAAGGCATCGGTTCCAGATTCCCAGTCATGCTGCCTTCCCGCATTTAATCATCAGATCCAGTGTTAAATTCGAAGTATCTAGCTTTAGAAATTCTTATGATGCTTTTTTTGCTATAGGCATTTATCAAAGCCTTGAAGTCTTTTATTTGGATTAAGGAATCGCCTTCTTGAAGTTTGCCATTAGAGCGCAAAGAGTGCTCCAAAAAGACACATTCAAAAGGGTTCTTCTTATTGCATGATCTAATCACTTCAACGTAAGCCTCCGGGTTGTCTACTGTCTCATACGTCAATCTTGCTTTTCTATCATTGCAAAGTCCCTATCCACTGGCATCATACTATGGCCAGGTATCGGATACAAAACTTCGATATGCTGAAAAACCTTCTTAACACATAACTGATCCAGATAGACGAATAGAAATTTGTTTTTGTTTTGACTAAAACAGTTATCACAGTATATCTTCAAAGTGGTTTGCCCTGGAGTTTTCTTTCTTTTGATGTAAAGGCAGTTGATTACCTCGTTTGGTCCCTTTTTTGCGATATTCTCTACGTAAGTATACATTACAGCTTTATTAGTCTTAAGATAGTGAATTCCAAAAACGTAAACCCACAACTGACGAAGGTAATATTCGTCCTGGATGTTAGTAACGGGAACAGGTAAGTTTTTTTCGTAATTGAAGCACATCGTAAGCTCTTCAGAGTTTCCCACTGTCTTCTTCTGCGCGTCTGAAATGGCTTTTTTGAAGTGTTCGGCACGTCTAAGATGTAGCTCTTTTTGTGTACCCAAACTTATAACTTCTCCATATTTTTTCTCATTTTCAGCTTTTCGAATTGCCACTATAAATTCGGTGCATTTGCTGCAAATATCTTTTCTTGGATAGCCGAACTTTATATTAAATTCTTCTGTAAAAACACGTCTAAACATTTCATATGAAAGATGGAATTCTGAATATTTCTTTGTGAAAGTGCAATGAAGAGCTGATACTGAGAGATTCGAATCGAGGTATTTTCGAAGCTTACTATCGGATCTTGTGTAATGTGATTCTCTAGCAGGCAGATTTTCGATAAAATTGACCGATAGATTTAGGGATTCGACGGAAACTCTTTTGGGTCTCTCTGTGTGACGTCCTCTCATATCTCTATAAGATTCTTCAGGTTTTTTCACTTTTTTCACTAGTCTGCTCCGTTGTATCCCGTGGATAGCTAGAAACGCAGCCTGACATAAAGATATTGTTTTGCTTTTACTTATCACTTCAAAGTGAAATATCTTCAACTCCTTGGATTTACCTTTTTTTGGATGCTGGTCGGCCCTTCACTTCGCAGGGTTTTATGCAACCCTTAAGGTACAGCGTTTGCTCATCGTGTGAAGAGAGCTTAAAATTCTTAAACATTACATTCCTGTAATCCTAACTTTGTTTTGCAGTTGCAATGGCAGTTTGGAATTTCGCGCCTGACTATTGTTGATTTTGAACGTGAACGCTGCTAAATAGATCTTTTCCACGACTGTGGATCAAACTTTATTTTTCTTCCACGCGGCGTAGAAATTTGCTTATTGATTACGACGTCTCTTTGGTTTTCTTGATTGCGGTCAGATGTACTTTGAACGTCACCAGCAGCTTGTTATGATTAAACAAAATTTAATCAAAATTAATTTTAGATCACGTTTTTGTAAAAAGTTGCAAATACCCATTTTATAATTTTTGACACGATTTTACTTAAACAAAACGCAATTGAAAAAAAGAATTAAAATCAATTATTTCGGCGTCTAAAAAAAAAAAAAATACGATCGGCTTGAAACTTTCCAAAATCACTCAAAATTTATTCTGGATCATAATTTTGCAAACACCCAGATAAGCCCACATGAAAAGAACGAAAATTCGCCATCTTGAGAAAAATGTAAAAACAATTGCCAACGGCTTGAAACTTTTCGAATTGATTAAAAAATCACTCTGGTTTGTGATTTTGTAAGACGTTGCAAATTTTCTTAATTTTTGTGATAATCCCAATCGAATATCGCAAAAGTGTAAAAAAATTTAATAATTTCGGCGATTAAAAAAATATATCTTCAAATTTACTCAAAACTCCTTCTAGGTTATGATTTGTAAAATGTTGCTAACGGGCTTTCCTATATTTTAAGATAATCCCACCTAAACAGAGCGCTACGTTTCAAAAAAATTATTCATACGATTTTGGCGATTCGTAAAAAAATATAAAAACAATTGACATCGTTATAAAACTTTCAAAATTTACTCAAAATTAATTTTTGATCATGATTGTGTGAAAAGTTGCAATCGGCCCCTTTCTTATTTTTGAGATAATCTTACCTAAACAGAGCGCAAAGTTTAAAAAAAGTATTTATTCCGGCGATTAAAGAAAACCATAAAAAAACATGTACCACCGGCTTGAAACTTTCCAAATTCACTCAAAATTCATTTTATTGTCGGATAAGGTGAAAAACGAAAAAAAAAATCGATATTTTAGCGTGGTTTTCGATAACTATTTAAGGCGTATGCAGGTAGGCTTTGAAAAAAAACTTTTAATTGTACGAAATACGAGTAAGTGATTTTCTTCCAATTCGAAATTTCAAAGGTCTGACCAATTTTGAAAAATTCATTCTTGATCATGATTGTGTGACAAGTTGGCAGCGACCCCTTTCTTATTTTTGAGATAATCTTACTTAAACAAAGCGCAAAGTTTAAAAAAAAAATAATTATTTCTCCGATTAAAGAAAACCATCGCCCTTAAGACCCAAACAATCCCTCTTCAGCATAACCTCACTTTTAAATGATGTTCAATCTTTGGAGTCCTAAATGCCGCACTTGGATCAAAAAGAAGTGGGCATTGTCCCAGAACTTAAACCCTGTGAAGAAGATCTGGGAAACAAATTGTGGAAAGACACGCAGTTCCTCTGCGAATATAAATTATAGAATTTTATTATTCGATAATACGTATGCAAAGAGCATATTCAATGCAAGAAAGTCGCCCTCCGCTTCCATGACTAAACGCTGGGTGGAACGTTTCCGGCAGCATGGTTCTATTGAAGATATGCAAAAATCTGAAAGACCATGTACGATTCGAAGTGAAGAGAACACTCAACGAGTACATGAATGAGTTGACGAAAACCCAGGAACTTGTTACGGTTCCTTTTTGCCATTAGATTGTAGAGCCGGAGGGGTTAATTTTCAGCGGTTAAATTTAGTATAAATTCTTCAGTGAGTAGTGGTCTGGTTCGGACTCTTCCATTTGCACTGGTATGCTCAGTTTGGGGGTGCATAAGGGGGATGGTCATCAAGTCGATGTGTTACCTAAACAACACAGTATGGGATTAGATAATTACGGAGTGATGAGAGATTGGAATTAGTATTCAATATTGCCATAACATTGAGGTTAAGATGAGTGATGTTTGAAATTAAGTTATTAATTCGGTACTTACGTCTGGTTGCTCCACGTCAAACTTATCTGGGACATTACAATGCACTCAGTTACCGCAGTAATTCGGTAAATCTCTTGTTGTTTATAATTTTCTGGTTACAATTCGGGTAGTAACACTGATAGATAACCCCGTAGATGATGCATTACCAAGATGGTAAAGCAAATTACAGGTTTCGTTTTGATAAATTTTCGATGGGATAAATTAGATCATTAATTCTTGGATGTTGTACTTGGGGGTGGGGTAATAATAGGGGTTGATGGAGGATTTCAATATCAGTAGTGATTTACGTTTACTGGATGATCGTATTTAACCTGGACTATCGAGATAGTCGTGGCGCCATCTTTTGGATTTAGCGCGGAATGATGTTCCCTAATATAACGGAAGCTGACTAGTAGTGGTTACCGGGGGATAGTCGTTTTTCCAGTGGCGGAGTTAGTATAGAGGCTATCGGACTAATTTAATTTTTCCATTGATGGGAAAATGGTGGAACACATTTAAATTTTTTTCTCTCGGATGTGACGAATATTGCGACAAGAATTTTTTTATCTTCTTCTAGAGAGGAGCCATCGAGGTTCGAGTTCTTTTCCGTTTCGGCTTTTGGAGAGACCACAAGTAATTTTGTTCGATTTTGGCGAATACCACCTCGTGGAATATTTAACACTTTAATAGTTAGTGTTCCTCTGTGGAGGGAATTTTACACGAAGGGGGTGAAATTACCACTGTGGGTGAAGCAATAAATTGGAGTTTGGGTTGTGACCACGTGGGACGTAATTTTTACGGATCTTATACCAAATCGAAAAATTATTCTTAAGGACCGCACTAGAACTTAGGTGAGTGGTAACTTATTTTCCTCGATGGAAGTTCAATTTTCTAATACTGAGTTGATATATTTAGGTCCAATTGGTTTGCCTTTGGTTTGCACTTGGTTTCCCGTTGATTTCCATTTGGTTTACATTTGGCTTCCGTTTGTTTGCCGTTTGGTTTCCGACTTTTGGATTTCCGAAATTTGGATTATCCAACGGATTGTCGATCCTCAGGATATTCTGCCGAACTACCGTCGATTCCGGAATTCCGCCGGATATTCGAGGAGCTGATTTTTTACAACTTTCCACCGAGTGAACGGGAGAATCCTCAGTACAACAAGGGAAAAATAAGGTTTTATTATTTTGTTAAATTCGTCACGCTTCACGCATTTGAGAATTTTGTTTTTTTGTAATATTGTTTTTTATTTCTTTCACAACTTGTCAATTCAACCTTCATGTCAGATTTTTTTTTTCCTGAAATTAATTATTACCTGTTTGAATTTTTGGAGTTACTCATTACTTGTTTGAAATTAATTATTAACTGTTTGAATTGTTGGAAATTAATTATTACCTGTTTGAATTTTTGGAGTTACCCATTACTTGTTTGAAATTAATTATTAACTGTTTGAATTGTTGGGAATTAATTATTAACTGTTTGAATTTTTGAAATTAACTGATTACCTGCGGATACATGATTATTTTTTTTAAATACATGTTATGTGGAGTTGAGAGTAATTAGAGTAGCGACTCGTTTAATCGTGATCAATACTGTATCTACGGATTATTAGTATAAATTTTAGCAAAATTTGGATTGAAGTCCTACATAAATTCCTCTCAGCTGAATATTATATTTATAATTTAGTTACTTTAGTTTGGGGACAATATGTAATGGAATAACGTTATTGCCACTTTCCCGTATCAGCCACAATTAAAATAAGTTTCATAAAAGGATTAATTTACACTTAAGATATTAATCGCAGATGATAATTTTTTTTTATCTATGGCTTAAATAAAATTCAGTTTATTAATTTTAATCAAAATGATATTTTTCTTTCTTGTCGAGATATCATTTTCCTAGTTACTATTTAAAGGTAGTAATCCAAGGTTTATGATTGCCGTCACTAAGGCCTGTTATCTGAAATTTAAATCATGTGGCGCCCTTATTAATATCGCTTCTTTTGAACCCCCCTACTCTGCTGACTGTAGCTAGGCCAGATAACAGGGGAAGTTAGTGACATTGGATTACAAAATTTTTGTAAGTGAGATTTGATGCGTACTTGGGCGCTGAGCAACTTTTGCGACCAGAAATTGAGGTAGAAAACTTTAATATGAAAACGTACTTTTCGCTAAAGAGATCATTGCTGCTGATATTTCGGAAGGACAAGGATATTCCCATACAAAATTCAGTTCGGGCAACAGTTGAAGCCTAGAGACCTAACGCAATGCCTAAATTGTACCGTAAATTTTCACGAATTGACCAAAGAAATTAAAGACCATGTGGGGTCTAATGTGCGCGTGCAAGGAACGAGCGCGCGAAACGGCACCGTGAGTAGGGTGACGCATCAGCGTACGCAAGCACCCGAGGCGCACCCCCACCGCACGAATCAGCCACCAGGGCGGAACCCGAACCAAATAAAACGGCTCACCCTGGCGATAACAAGTCAGTCAGCTCGACTCACTTATAGCGTGTTCACCCACAGCCGCAACAAGTCAGTCTAACCGACCCACTAGGACCGTTGTTCACCCAAAGCAACAAGAAGGCACCGACGCAGACACGAGCTCCATGGCCATTAGGAGATCCCGATCCCCTCCGAAGGCGAAGACCCTCACCTACGGAGCACCAGGCGGAAGGCGATACCCAGACCGATATCCCCGCTGCCGCAGACGCCGAGGAAGGCCAGACGCACCCAGAGCCCCCGGAGAAACCGACAGTTCCCAGCACCAGAGGCCGGAGCCTATCAGACCAGGAGCACCCGGTACTACTTAACGGACGAACGAGCACTACAAGAAGCCTGCAGCCGTCCAATCACACCCCTGCTGAGGACGCCGGAGAAGGAATTCCGGCCCGTACAGTTGCCAGGAAGTCCAGCATGATACCACGGCGTAGACCCATTCAGGATCCTCTCCAGCGACCCACGCCATTTCGCCGTGAGAGCAGCATAACGGCGAGCCACCAATCTGATGATTAACGCCAGCACTTGATGAATATTACTGTCCTATGTATATATTGTAAATAGATATCTCTCTTACAACTCTATGCCTTTTTCTCTCGCATTGAAATTGGTGGAGGAACAATACCAAAGTTACCAATCACCAAAGACCACATAAGGTCCGAAATAAAGAGAATATTCAACAAGTTGAAAAACCCAGGAACATCAACTCTTCACTTAAGCTTTGCCCAGAGATCATTTCAGCAAATACTAAAGGACTCAAGCATGTTTTTTTATACAAAATTCAATTCGTTCAAGAGTTGAAGCCGAGAGATCTCCAGCATCGCCTAAAATATACGGTACTTTTTCCCGAATTGGCAAAAGAAATTAAAGACGACGCGCGGTCCGAGGTAAAAAAATCAACGGGTTCATGAATGAGTTAAGGGAAACCCAGGAGCATCAACTTTTCGATTAGACTTTGCCCATTTGCCCAGAGATCGTTGCAGCAAATATTCCAGAAGGTCTCGGGTATATTTCCACATAAAATTCAATTCGTGCAAGAGCCGAAGCCGAGAGACCTCCAGCAACGCCCAAGTAACGCCAAACAGTTTCAAGAATTAGTCTTCGTGCATAATTTGCTAATGAGCGGTAAGGTTCTGAAGGGCTTTGGTAACCAACAGAGTTGCCGAATATGCGAAATTAAAAATTCTACTAGAGATTTCCTCTCAAATACATTACAAAAATTCACAGTGTGATACGGTGTTACGTTCCAAAAGACCTTACGGGCCTTCTTTTCGAAGGTATTGAACGCTGTAAACATAATGGGAATGTGATACCGGCATATAATTCAAACTCCTCTCTAGCTCTTCAATGATGTGGTTCCAACAAGACGGAACCACTACACACACCGTCCGACACAGTATGGAACGTTTGAGAGAATTTTTCGGTCTTCTTAATAGCTCCAAATTATTATCCCTGGGGATACCTAGAGGAAAGTGTATATATTAATAATCCAACGACAACCACACAGTTGAATGACTATATTCGAGCTGAAATTAAGGCGATACCTTCCGAAGCTTTAACTGAAGATCATGGAAAACGTTCAACTTAGTGAGGCAAAAAAATTGAGATCATTTGCGCAAAGCAGCGTTCAATAGGAGGCTTAGAAAAATCTCCATAAATTAGCGTTTATAATTGGTATTCGAAACAAATTGAGAATTTTAAAACATACTAGTAGTCAGTGGCAGCTCGTGGAAGATTTCGATGGTAGAGCCACTTAGCATATAATATACTTTTTGAGAGAAAAAAAAAACGATTATTGTTGCAAAATTATTCAGTAATTAAATAAAGAGAAAAGTAGCCTTTATATATAAATATTCAAGCAGTTCGCAATTCTACAAAAATTAAGTCTAACAAACAAATAATTATTGAAACAAGTCACTAAAAAAAAAAATGTTTAGTGTTATCTGTATCTATTCGATGGACTTTTCTGGAAGAATTTGACTTTGGTCGCCCGTTATCTTCTGTAAACCAAAAACAATTAAAACAACTAATTCTTTGGTCCTCTATACATATATCTTTCGGATGAAATAAAGAATTTGCTGAAAGAGTCTTAGAAATCCAAACATAAGTTCAAAAGTAAAAAAAAATAATTTAAAATTAACCTACGTCTATTTTATAAGAAGAATACTTTGATAACACTTTTCGTTTAAGAGTTATCCTCAATAATAATAAAATATTTTCTGATCTTATCTGCCCAATAAGCACAACACTTTGCTCAAAGAATAAATTACATGTGTTGGGTCTTATCTGCGTCTATTCGATGGAAGAATTTGCCAATACAACAAAAAAGCAATTAAAGACGAATTCATTTTTTGGTCCTATTTACATTTATCCGATAAGTACTTTATTGACTCGAAAAAATATAAAAACAATTGCTGTCCACTTGAAACTTCTCAAAATCACTCAATATTAATTTAAGAATGATTTTGTATAAAATTCCAATACATTCCGTCGATTGCTTTGGCGATTTATCGTGTAAATTTATGAAAAATTATAATCATTTTTTTTTGGCGTGAAAAAAATATAAAACCAATTGCCAGGACTTGAAACTTTCCAAAATAACTGACAATACATGTGATTCTATATTTCCGTAAAAATTGGAAATGGATTGTTTCTAAATTTTAGAATATTTCAATGTGAACGCAGATGAAATTAAAAAAAAATTCAGTAAATTCGTCGACGCGAAAAAAATATAAAAACAATTGCCATCGACTTGAAACTTTCCAAAACAACTGACAATACATGTGATTCTATATTTCCGTAAAAATTCGAAATGCATTGTTTCTAAATTTTAGAATATTTCAATGTGAACGCAGATGAAATTAAAAAAAAATTCAGTAAATTCGTCGACGCGAAAAAAATATAAAAACAATTGCCATCGACTTGAAACTTTTCAAAACAGCTGACAACACATGTGATTCTTTACATTTCCGTAAAAATTAGAAATGCATTGTTTCTAAATTTTAGAATATTTCAAAGTGAACGCAGATGAAATTTAAAAAAAAAATCAATAAATTCGTCGACGCGAATAAAATATAAAAACAATTGCCATTGACTTGAAACTTAACCAAAACAACTGACAAGACATGTGATTCTACATTTCCGTAAAAATTAGAAATGCATTGCTTCTAAATTTTAGAATATTTTAAGGTGAACGCAGATAAAATTTAGAAAAAAATTTCAATAAATTCGTCGACGCGAATAAAATATAAAAACAATTGCCATCGACTTGAAACTTTGCAAAACAACTGACAAGACATGTGATTCTACATTTCCGTAAAAAATAGAAATGCATTGTTTCTAAATTTTAGAATATTTTAAGGTGAACGCAGATAAAATTTAGAAAAAAATTTCAATAAATTCGTCGACGCGAATAAAATATAAAAACAATTGCCATCGACTTGAAACTTTCCAAAACAACCGACAATACATGTGATTCTATATTTCCGTAAAAAATAGAAATGCATTGTTTCTAAATTTTAGAATATTTCAAAGTGAACGCAGATGAAATTTAAAAAAAAATCAGTAAATTCGTCGACGCGAAAAAAATATAAAAACAATTGCCATCGACTTGAAACTTTTCAAAACAGCTGACAACACATGTGATTCTTTACATTTCCGTAAAAATTAGAAATGCATTGTTTCTAAATTTTAGAATATTTCAAAGTGAACGCAGATGAAATTTAAAAAAAAAATTCAATAAATTCGTCGACGCGAATAAAATATAAAAACAATTGCCATTGACTTGAAACTTAACCAAAACAACTGACAAGACATGTGATTCTACATTTCCGTAAAAATTAGAAATGCATTGCTTCTAAATTTTAGAATATTTTAAGGTGAACGCAGATAAAATTTAGAAAAAAATTTCAATAAATTCGTCGACGCGAATAAAATATAAAAACAATTGCCATCGACTTGAAACTTTCCAAAACAACTGACAACACACGTGATTCTACAATTCCTTAAAAATTAGAAAAGCATTGTTTCTAAATTTTAGAATATTTCAATGTGAACGCAGATAAAATTTAGAAAAAAAAAATGCAATAAATTTGTCGAAGCGAAAAAAATATAAAAACAATTTCCATCCAATTGAAACTTCGTAAAATCACTCAATATTAATTCAAGAGTGATTTGGTAGAAAATTCAAATACATTCCGTCGATTGCTTTTGAGATTTTTCGTGTAAATTTATGAAAAATTATAATCATTTTTTGTTGACGAATATAAAAACAGCTGTAAAACACTTAAAACTTTCTAAATTTACTTAAAATACAATAATCTTAATAAACCTCTAAAAACTCAAAAAACTCCATCACAGGTTTTCAAGATAACCGACCGAGAACAGCGCTTCAGATTTTTTTAATTTGCACGAGTGAAAAAAAAATTATAAAAACAATTGCAACACACTTGAAATTTTCAAAATTTACTCAAAATACACTAATCTTAAGAATCCTCCAAAAAACTCAAAAATCCTTATCACTGGTTTTCAAGATTTTAAGTTTGACTTCTTCCGAATAAAAAAAAATATATAAAAATAAGTGCAACACACTTGAAACTCTTCAAATTTACTCAAAATACATTAATCATAATAAGCCTCTAAAAAAACCATAATACCCCATCACAAGTTTTCAAGATAACCGACCGAGAACAGCCCTTAAGATTTTTTAAGTTTCACTTCTTCGTAGTGAAAAAAAAATAAATACAAAAACAACTGTAACACACTTGAAACTTTTCAAATTTACTCAAAATATTTTGATCTTAAACCTCAAAAAAACTCAAAATACACCATCACTGTTTTTCAAGATAACAATACAAAACACAATTCCGGACAGAATTTTTCAAATCTGCTAATTTGTTCAAGAGATATATTCTCAAATAAATGCATTGCCATTTTTCTCGTCTCATGAAACTTTCGCAGGCATCGTTTTAACATTTAAAATGACAAATAAGTGTTTTTAGGATTATTAAAAAAAATCTTGTTTCGTTTGAATTTAGAGGTAGTGCCATGGCTACTTGGCTCTACATAACGAGCCGCCCCTGCTGGTGGTAAATATTTAAAAACCTTTAACCTATATAAAACAAATTTCAAGTACCCACTATTAAACTGGGCAACTCGAAATTGAGTATTCGGGTATGTCATGTTGTCTGACACGCGGGGAATTTAAAATTGCGATAATCTAAATTCTTGCAATATTACTACACAAGAAGATGGGTGAGAAAATCAAACCACCGCTTAAGTTTCCGATCAAACTCTGAATAAACGAAACACAACAAATCCTGAATGATTCAGAATCGGTTCGCGCTCTGAAGTGAACCAGTTCATTTGAACGAAGTGCGAAAATTAACCGACCGCTCAAGTTTCCGATCAAATTCATAATAAACTATTATTACCAACGCACCATCCATAATTAACTATTTAGATTGACGATAGACACTAGAGGTGGGTGAAACGGTTCACTTCCATGAACGATTCAGAATCGGTTAGCTCTTTAAAGTGAACCAGTTCCTTTGATTGTAGTTCGAAAATTAATTGACCACTCAAAGTTTTTGATAATACTGATGAGACAGCAAAAATAATTACAATAAAGATGGGTAAATCGGCTCAATTTCATAAACAACAATTTGGAATCGGTTCACTCCCTTAAGTGAAGGAAGAAGTGCGAAAACTAACCGAACGCTCAAGTTTCCGATAAAACTCCTAATAAACGACACAAACAATTAACGCAAATGCAACACAGCCCACGGAATTAGCTATTTAGATTGACGATGGCAATAAAGATGGGTGAAACGGTTCACTTCCATGAACGATTCAGATTCGGTTCGTTCTGCAAAGTAGACCAGTTCTTTTGAACGAAAGTGCGAAAAATTATTTATGACTATAGTCCGTTCTCCGGAATCTGACGGCTGTGGTCGTTAAAGAGGGTCGGAGTTCGGTAAGTAGTGGACGTAATATTTTTTTATCTCAAACCAATCTTTGTTGAGAAGTACTGGTGTAAAAGTGCGTATACCAATAGGAGCGAAGGGCAGTAATAAATGTATGGGATGCAATTAGACGAACCACCAATACCTTTTCTTTGAGGGTGCGTCGATCGTCAGGGCGGACCGACCGTTTTACGACCTCGGCCGCCACATTCCACCGAATATGCTATACTCATAATTGCTAATACATTACGGTCAGCATGGGTATAGCCTATTCGGTAGAATCTTGCGGCCGAGGTCGTAAAACGGTCGGTCCGCCCTGAGGATCGACGCACCCTCGAAGAAAAGGTATTGGTGGTTCGTCTAATTGCATCCCATACATTTATTACTGTCCTTCGCTCCTATTGGTATACTCACTTTTACATCAGTAGTTCTCAACAAAGATTGGATTAAAATAAAAAATATTACGTCCCCTACTTACCGAGCTCCGACCCTCTTTTACGACTACAGCCGCCAGATTCCGGAGAACGGGCTATATACATATTAACGACAGACAATGGAAGTGGGTGAACCGGTTCACTTCTTCACTTAATTGGTTCATAGTAGAGATGCGCAGACGGTTCAATGGTGAACATATTATTGACCCTCGCTTTTTTAACGGACATTTTAATGGCTCATCTCGATTGTACTCCATGACAAAATATAATTCTTGGGTATAAAGAGCTTAAGCTAACATGCTTTAAACTTTTACATTACTTAAGTCAAAATAGTCTCTTGTCACTTTGTTAAATTTTGTCAACAAATTGTTTTTCATAAAATGGCTATTGGTTGATAAAACGAGTTTTAAGCAAATAACTTTGAATGCGCTAGGAATTGGGATAGGGTTGTAATTAGGAACAATGTTTGTTTTTTTCAATTCCGCATTGAATGACATAAAAATATACAGGGGCTCCAATTTAAAATAAGAAAAATAGTGTTTTAAAGTTTGGAAAGTTTTACACTAAATTGTGGACACCCTGTATCAGTGGCGGCTCGTGGAACATGGTAATGGTAGAGCCACTTATACTATATATACCCCCCCCCCCCCCCCTTAAAGAAACAAAGAACCATTTATCTTCCTGGACCAATCGAATATTCTGGCCAAAATATCAAATATTTGGAACAGCCGAAGAAATGAATAAAACTATCGGCCAAAAAATCAAAAATCCTGGTTTAAAAATAAAAATGCAGAAAATACAAGCAAAAGAAAAATAATTTGCCATTTTCAGCCCCAAAGATAACTCTTTTTAACTTAAAATAAGTTCCAACGAAAAATTCGAAAATAACAGCAAATGTAAAAATTTAAAAAAATTCGCACAATAAAATCAATAATTCAACTTAAGAAAGTCTAAAATATGGGACAAAAATAAAAAATTAAGACCAAAAATCTAAAATTCGTACCAAAAAATCAAAATTTTTAACAAACGAATCGGAAATTTTAGTCGAAATAAAGAAAATTTCGGGCATAAGACCAAAAATTGAAACCAAAATATCGGCCAAAAAATCAAAAATCCTGGTTTAAAAATAAAAATGCAGAAAATACAAGCAAGAGAAAAATAATTTGCCATTTTCAGCCCCAAAAAATAACTCTTTTTAGCTTAAAATAAGTTCCAACGAGAAATTCGAAAATAACAGCAAATTTAAAAATTTAAAAAAAATCGCACAATAAAATCAATCATTCAACTTAAGAAAATTTAAAATATGGGACAAAAATAATAAATTAAGACCAAAAATCTAAAATTCGTACCAAAAAATCAAAATTTTTTACAAACGAATCGGAAATTTTAGTCGAAATAAAGAAAATTTCGGGCATAAGACCAAAAATTGAAACCAAAATAATCGAAAATACAAAATATAGGCCAAAAAAGTAAGAATCTACAATAGGGCCTAAAACGGTGATAATATAGACAAAACATCGAAAACGAGCGTAAAGTTAAAAATCGCAGACAAAAAAAATCGAAAATTTCTACAAACCAATCGAATATTTTGGTCTAAATAAAGAAAAATTAAAAAAAAAATTGAACAAAAAATCTAAATATGTCATATACTTGTTTCTCATTGATCACTTGGTGAAACATTATGTTAATATAGGTTTAAAAATTAAAATTCACTTGGTTTGTTTCACGATTAATCGTGACCAAGTGAATTTTAATTTAAAAAAATCTAAAATACAAAAATCTAAAATATGGGCCGAAGGATCAAGAATCCTGATCTAAAAATAAAAAACGCAGACAAAAAATCGAAAATTTAGGTAGAAGCAAAATAATTTGCCAAAAATAAGTTTCTGACCAGAATTCGAAAATAATAGCAAAAAAAAACACTAATCCAAGTTAAAAAATCTAAAATATAGGATAAAAATAGACCAAAAATCTAAAATATACGATAAAAAATTGAGACAAAAAATCTAAAATTCTGGCCTAAAAATAAAAATAGTGGCCCAAGCAAAGAAAAATTTTAACAGACAAATAAAAAAAAATAAAGAAAAATTTAGGACAAAATTCACAATGTTGGACAAAAAGTCGAAATTTTCGACAGAACATCGAAAACTCGGCCCTAACAACAATAAATGCAGACTAAATGAAAAATCCAAAATGGGGGCCAAAAAATCGAAAATTTTAACAATAAAAATGAAAGTTAGGTCAAAATAAAGAAAAATTTAGGTCGAAAGATTTAAAAAAATAATAAAAATCTGTAATGTTGACCAGAAAGCCAAAAATTTAGATAGTACATCGAAAACTCTGGCCTGAAGATAATAAATGCAGACTAAAAAATAGAAAATATCAACAAACAAAACTCGAAAAAACCGGAAAAAAATAAAATAAATCTCACATATAAATGAATAATTTAGGTTATAGATATTTTAAACAAAAGGTCAACAGATCGAAAATTTAATCTCAAACGAATCGAAAATACAGGTCAAAAATCTAAAAATTAAAAATTAAAAATGCGGGCCAAAAAGTCGAAAATTTAAACAATTCAATCGCAAAAGGTCAAAATAAAGGAATATTGAATAATTTTGAATATTTTGACCAAATATATCGAAAATGCAGGTCCAAAATTTAAAAACTAAAAATTTGCCCGGAGAAATAAAAAAATTTAACAATGAAATTAAAAATTTTGATTAAAATAAAGAATATTTAGGCTAAATGATCAAAAATTTAGACAAAAAAAACGAAAATAAAGTACAGAATATTCTAGTAAGAAAATGGTTTAAATTAGTCTCAAAAATCACTCTATTGTCCAAAATATTTTTTTTTAATGGGAAATATATTTTTTTTAATGTTCGCTTTAATTGTCCAAAAAAGTGAAACTTATTTGAAAAAGAATTCAAATAAAGCCATTAACTTTGTTGGGTACACTTTATTGCTTCACCTTTTGTGCTTTAGATTTAGTAGATACATTTAGAATAATTCAAATAAAACAATTCAGTTGGTTAGTATGACTCTCAATAGCGGCTCGTGGAACATGTTGATGCCTCATTTTTGACGAAATAAAGAAAGAACGATTAATCTTCATAGTCCAAGATTATTTTGAGTTGTAAAGTAAAGGTTTATAATTTCAAAAGGCCGAACAAGCTGAAAATATGATTTATGTATACTTTCGATTTATCGTACGTTTAAATTTTGTCCCAGACATGCACTAAATCTGTAACACCATTCTTCGTCCACGTAAGAATTAATTAAAAATTCTTGCTGAGCTCAAAACTAGAGGTAGTGCCATGGCTCCTTGGCTCTATACATATAACGAGCCGCCTCTGCCCTGTATAATTAAAACTTGGTTAACGGGACTATCAGACCTTATTTAATAAGTACCTTGTATGATTTTATTAACGAGGCACTATTTTTAATTTTTTTTAATTTTTTGAAAGCAATAGCGCAAAACTGTTTTTTTTTTAGTTTTTATTATTTTTTGCTGAAATCACTGAATCGATTTTAATATAATTATAGGAGTATGTAGACAACCATAAAAGGTATTCAAATAAGCAATAAAATACACATGTAATTTAAAAAAATATATTATCATGACGTCATCACATTTTTTTGGGACACCCTGTATAATATACGTGAACATATAAGTGAAGTCTAAAAAACATCAAAATACTAACCTAATTAGTAACTGAGCTATAGAAGAGGGGAGGTGAGATGCAGGACCATGTGTATTGCTTTCTATATTATATTATTTTAAGTACAAATAATAGCATTTTAAAAGTTTTCAAAGGGAGGGGCGCTATAATATAGTTGCCTATGGGCGAAAAAGTCATAATCCGGCCCTGAGTACAGTGCGTCTGTTGATGGGAACACGCTTTACCATGAGTATTAAGCGACTCGGCGGTTTTAAAATAGTAAAATAACTAGTTTTTCCTAGGCTTAAGTTTGATGTATGTGAAATTGTGTTCTTTATGAAAAAATTGTGAAATGTAAAAATGTAAGAAAAGTAACTGATGACGAACGACGGCTCCGCTGCGCTGCGCCGTCGTCCAGCGGGGCCCATCAGAATTAAGCGATTAATTGGTGACGGACGACGGCACAGCGTGTCCCATTCAAATCACATTTTGGCCGCCTACTGATGTTGATTTGCGTCTAATAGCAACTATTATAATGAATTAAGCAAAGTAAGTGGTGGCTGCGCTGCGCCATCAATGAAAACCATAATTTTTTTCTAATTTAATTTTAATTTTTCGTTTATTTTTCATTTTTCATTTTTCATTTTTCATTTTTTATTTTTTATTTTTTATTTTTTATTTTTTATTTTTCAATTTTAATTTTTAATTTTTAATTTTTAATTTTTAATTTTTAATTTTTAATTTTTAATTTTTAATTTTTAATTTTTAATTTTTAATTTTTAATTTTTAATTTTTAATTTTTAATTTTTAATTTTTAATTTTTCATCCTTATTTTTAGTTCTTTTATTTTTTTAAAGCCAGTTGTATCCTCTGCGATTCCTGAAAATTTCGGCATTCCGACTTGAAAAGAAAAAAAATTGTTCTTAAAAAATAACGAACCCAGGGGATGCAAATGGCGCGTAGGGGTAGTTCCAAAAATTTTGAAAAAATATCTTCTGCCATCCCTGAAAGTTTCAATTCGTCCTTAAAAGAAGAAAAACAAACCCAATGGGTGCAAATGGTGCATAGGGGTAGTTTCAAAAATGTTGAAAAAATATCTTCTGCCATTCCTGATAATATCAGTTTTTCGACTTTAAAAGAAAAAAAAATCATCCCTAAAAGAAGAAAAACGAACCCAGGGGGTGCAAATGGAGCATAGGGATGGTTCCAAAATTTTTGAAAAAGTTTCTGCTGCCATCCCCGGAAATTTCAGCTTTTCGACTTTAAAAGAAAAAAATACGTCTTTAAAAGAAGAGAAACGAACCCAGAGGGTGCAAATGGCGCATAGGGGTGGTTCCAAAATTTTTGAAAAAATTCTCAATGAAAGCCAGTCATCCCTTCTGCCATCCCGGAAAGTTTTAGCTTTTCGACTTGAAAAGAAAAAAATACGTCCTTAAAAGAAGAAAACCGAACCACCCCCTGGGTTGGTGGCGCTGGCGGCGCGTAGGGGGGGTCCAAAATTTTTGAGAAAATTCCCGATGAAAGCCAGTTATCCCTTCTGCCATCCCTGAAGGTTTCAGCTTTTCTACTTGAAAAGAAAAAAATACGTCCTTAAAAAAAGAAAAAAAAAGAAAAAAATTTACCCGGTTTAAAAAAAATCATATCTCGGAAACGGGGCAAAAATTCAAAAAAGTGGCTCGATCAATTTTAGATATTTTCTTTAAGATTATTATAAGACATACTGGGATCGTCCAGCTCCAGCGGTTACGGAGGATATATTTTTTTTTTTTGGAAACGTGCAAAAATCGAAAATTTGCGTTTGAAAAATGGGGGTGGAGCGAAACGACGGGACCGGTTCTAAAAGCTTGCCCGGTTATCTGGGCGTCGATCTGCGCTCAAAAACTAACAAAATTTTACCGAATAAGGCCCCGATAAGGGGTGAGGTTTAACCGTACCTCCCCTTTTTAAGGGTGGACGCGTTCTTTAAAATCCTCCTCATATTTTTGGGCGAATTTTTTGTGCCGGTCGGCCGACGCCCCTTTGTAGCGGTTTTTTCTGGGCTGTCAAACATTTCTAACTCAATTAGTATATATAAATAAATTTTCAACCAACGTTCAGCGATCGATAATGCAGTATGCTTATGATTACTCGACTGCATGCTCATACAGTGCGGACGAGATATAACCAGAAAAGCCCATGGATCAAGAGGATAAAACATAGGAAAACAGGAAATGAAATAAAACGCCGAAAACCTATGAACCAGGAGAGCAAAAAAAAATCAAGAACAGGAAATATAACGAGAAAAGCCCAATGACCAGAATAGCAAAAAATAACAGAGCAAGAAATAAAGCGACGAAAAGCCATACACCGAGGAAGCAAAAAAAAACAGGTACAGAAAGCAAAACGACGAAGAAAACCCATGAGATGAGATAGTTTAAAGAACCGAAAACCCATGAACCGAGAGATTCCCACTTCTTGCCAGCCGGTGCGTATCCAGCGCAGGCCTGAATAAATAAAAGTAATTAAAAAGTAGACTCTCAGGAGATTACCTTCACCTTATACAATATACCACCGACATTGACATCCCTTCGCCTCAGTTTCTTATAATGGCATTTCAATGCCTAAATCTCCATATTTGGGTAGACCATTTTTGTTTCTCAAAAGAAAGTAACAATTAGTTTGACTTTCATTCCAATTGTTATCGGCAGATTATCGTTCCTAGCCAACTATTCAAGAAATGAAATAGTATATTATTAAACGAGTGAGAAAGTTGGCCATTGCCACGAGGGTGAAGTTTGCAACACAAGCCGTAGGTGAGTGTTGTAATTCACCCGAGTGAACTAAACTGTTGGGCAATGAAACCGCTATCATTTGATTGGACGTCACCTGTTGGGTAATGAAATTGCTATCATTTGATTGGACGTCATCTGTGGAAAAAATGATTCGACCGAATAATGGACAACTTTCTCAATCAAAAACGATTTAACAACGTTTATATTATTTAATAAGATGCGAAAAACACTTTTACACCACCGTGTAATATTAATTTGTTTCCGACCGCAAGGCTCCACTCCGGGACCACTAGATTAATACTGCAATGCAATAATTTCCTGCATAAATAAACGTAATCCCACTTTCACGCCACAGTGTAATCACCGCGGAAGCCGAGCTTATCATTTCAATTAAATTAAAATCGGCCGTGTATTAATTTAATTCCGCCGAAAAGCTTATTACACGAGGGGTACGTCCGGGAGGGAAGCGAGTTGCGTAATTGCCCTCCGACAATCGGACAATTAATCATCTCTCGTAATCGGTCGAATTAATCGACGGCGCCCGCGTTTTCGTTTCCCCCCACCTTTTCTTTTGTCCCGGTCCATTGATTAATTAATTAACTTCCCTCGCGATAATTAACCAAAATCGTCCCCTTCATTTGCGCCCTCGCGTACGTTTTGTATTTAAATCGTGGCGGATCATCCGCGACCGTCTCTCCATCCACCTTCGAATCGATCCCGCCCCCGACGGGGAATAATCGAGTTTGAAGTGACAAATGACGGCTCGACTTGTTTACTGTTTTTCGATGATGATTTTATAATTGCATTAACAGTTGTATTAATTTATCAACATTTCGAATTCCGAATGACGAACGACAGATTGCGAGTTGATTATTGCTTTTTGATGACGATTTGATGAATGTTACAGAAGGATTAATTTATTAGAAGTTCGAAGTGATAAATGACAGCTTGAGTTGTTTATTATTTTTCGATGATGATTTGATGAATGCAACAGTTGGATTGCAAAAATCACAAAATGAAAATGTGGAATACCCAAGAGGATTCGTACCATTGACCATAGTCGTAATCAAAAAGTATCCCTATGAGAAATAATTAAAATCTGGGCGACACTGACAAGGGGAGGATCAGATGTGTGACTCACCGATTTGATCCATCTTTGGCACTCGTGTGGGTCATGACTGGGAGTGTAACAGGTGCAAGTAATAGGGCGCGCTATTTAGCCCTTTTCGAGAAAAATTGGTTTTCAAATTTGTTATTTATTTGTATGTTTATATACCTTTTGCGTTAAAGAAAATTTACCAAGCTTTTGGCGCTTATGTGCAAAATCTACCCAGTGGTCGAAAGTCAAGCTCCAGAACCACTCCCGATCCCATGCAACTCTTGCAACAAATTTAACCACAAAACCGCGGATTGTACCGAAGAAATTAAATGTGCCAAATGTATGGGACCACATTCGACCTCAGCTTGTACAGCAACGCTAATTGAGAAATGCAAATCATGTAACCAAGAAGGCCATGCAGCATGGTCTACTAAATGCAAGAAGCGACCCACGAAGCCCATCGAGGGAATCCCAAATGTTAAAATACATGTCACTAACCAAAAATCTGCCGACATGGACCGATCCATAAAACAAGACTCACGCGTTCACCAATCATTCACTCTACATGATTTCATTTTAGACACCTATTCGCATGAAGTTAACTCGCCAACTGTAAAAGACAGACAAGAACTTCTCAAGAAATTACGAAGTCGATTCATAGACTCTTATCAAATTGACACTCATGTTTCATTTTCTGGTAACCGCATGTTTATTGTAATGTTTGACCTGAAATTTCCCAACACAATCCCCCCAGTTTTTCCAAAAGCTGGAGTACACACTGGTTCTGCTACTGTTACCAATGGCTAATGTACGATTCCTATATTCTAACATTAACTCAATTCATAATAAATCCCACCTTTTATTCCACTACCTTGTAAATAACCCGATCAATGCCAACCTCCTCGTCGAATCTAAAACTAAAGATGATTTCATTTTTAATAACTGGAAATCTATCCAAATTCCATCGACAACGTCCAACAACTATCAACGAGGAGGTTCCATTGCCTCCTTCAGCGCAACCTTACCCTTTGGTAAAGCCAATCCGCCGCTTATTAATAACCCCCTCAATGAATTTCTTCACTTTACCCTTCCCCTTCCCCAATTCTCTCTTCATGTTTTCCTAGTGTACATCCATCCTCACTCTCCCATAGAAGATTCAATATTCATTAAAGCATCGCTGTACGACCACGCCATTATTATTGGTGACTTTAATGTAAATAAGGCAACATCCCGTCACATATCCACATTCCTTTCTAACTCAAACTTTCAACGAATCCCAACTCCTCCTACATTTATTATGAATGAAAACCAAGCAACAACGCCTGATATATTTCTATGTACCTCTAATATCCGCCACTTAATCCACAACACCACTCTCATCCCAGATTTAGGTTCTGATCATTTATCCATCCAGTTTGATATAGTCACCCTCTCCCTTCCCCTCCTGAATATATTCTAAACTTCCAGCAGTGTAATATTGACAGAGTATCTAAAAACATTGCTAACTCATTTAGTATAGATCAGGACATAACTCCCTCCATGATCACTCAATTCAATTCCCTTCTAGCCGACTCCATAACACGCCACACTCCCAAACTTGAAAAACAGTATTATAAATATCCGCTCCCAAAATACATCCTGCGACTCATTAAATTCAAGAGACAGATCTACCGGGACATGCAATTCTATGACGACAGTTCACTAAAAGCAAAATTTAATAAACTAAACAAAGACATTCGTAACCTAATTTTTGAATACAAAAAAGACAAGTGGGCTGAATCTTGTAAACAAATTAATGATCTCAAAGGCAAGCAGCATTGGACACAAATTAAAAAATTATCAAGATATAAATCATCGACTCATATCAACAACATTAAAGATCCGACGGACAATTCAATTCTGACTGACGACGTAACAATTTCAAAAACATTTGCAGGACATTTTCATAAGACTTTTAAATTTTCAACTAATAGTAATTTTGACAACGATTTTCTAGAGACAGTAAACAATTGGTATAATTCATTCGACACGAATTCCACCCTTCCTCCACCAGACGACACGTTTGACGAGACAGACTATTTTTCAGTACTGCACACTGGGAAAATTTCAGCCCCAGGCCACGACAATATTACCCGTTATATCCTCAGAAAATTTCCAGACCATATCCACAAACTTATCCTGAAAATTCTCAACTTCTGCTACTCCAACCAATACATCCCTCCAGAATGGAAAATGGGCATCATTGTGTGTGTCCCAAATCCTGACAACAATCCCACAGATGTCGCAAGCTACCGTCCGATTACGCTTCTCCCAGTGCTTGGAAAAATGTTTGAATCGCTTCTAAAGCAAAAAATCCTTAACGTTGTAAGTTCATCCATCCCTGATTCCCAATTTGGCTTCCTCCCCAATAAATAAACTACCCTTCCACTTACAATCCTTACTTCAAACCTCCAAACAATGCACCTTGAAGGCCATAAGTCCGCTGTAGCCTTTTTAGACATAAAAAAAGCTTTTGACTCGGGGTTGCTTTACAAGTGCTTCCTGCTTAACTTACCCCATCACCTTATCAACCTAATAAATCAATTTCTACTTAACCGAACATGTCAAGTAAAAATCCGGCAAGCACTCTCCCTAGCACTCCTTTTCCCCGCAACAAGGGGTCCCGCAAGGATCTCCTCTCTCTCCCATTTTATATAATTTATATTGCCACGATATATTCAATCCAGACCCTTCTCACTTCAACCCTACATTATACCCTCCCCAATTTGCCGATGACTCGGCAATAATAGCGCATGCTTCTACCCTCCAGTCTGCCCTAATTTCCCTTCAAGCTTCAATCGACTCCATGCAAAAATGGTTCGCCAAATGGCGTCTCGAAATCAATCCCAATAAATCTAAACTTTTCATCCCATACCATAAAATTACTCCTTCATCACCCAAAATAAAAATTACTAATACCTATATATCCCCATCCCACACCTGTAAATACCTCGGTATATTGTTTGACTCCAAATTATCTTTCAAACTCCATTCACTTTCTGTTAAAAATGAAATCAAAACTAGGGCGCGGCATTTTCGCGATCTTACTTATAAAAATCAAGGCATTACAGTGAAAACCGCCGTAAACATCTATAAAGCGATATGCCGCCCCTTGTTAGATTACAGTTCTATTATTTTTACCCAATGCCGACATTCCACCCTCCAAAACTTCCGTGTAGCAGAAAGATCCGCCCTCAGAACGCTAACAAAAATCCGACAACCTAATAACCCACTCCATAACCCCTCCAATACACTCCTCTACGACTCTACCCAAATAGTTCCTATAACCCAACGTACATTAGCCATCGCCAAGAAATTCTCCACTAACCACAACAACATCACCATATTAAACAAATATTGTATCCCGCGCAACCCAAACATCCCTTCGAAATTTAAATACCCCATACTACGCTACATCAATTCATTAGATCACAACATCAAGACGGTTATAGTCGGGCCGCTGAGAGCTGCCTGTGACTCATCGCTTAACCTTTAATAGTCACTAGGGGTGTGATACACTCCAGCCTTTTTTTAACGTTGAATAAGGCCCCGAAATTGAAAGTAAACGGGACATATTACTCCATCTACAGATAGTTTGAATCTTCTACTGTGGACCCCGATGGGTATTATTTGAGCTGACGCGTCAGTGTTAATGTGGTACCGGTTCGAGTCGATTCGTGAAAAATTGTGGGGTGTACGACACCCCGTGTGATCATTGTGCCAGAAAAAAAATTCTGAGCATTTTCTTCTCTGTGGATTATTCCAATATTGCCGAAACAAAAGCGCTGCGATATTTGTTCCAGAAGAAGCGACAAAAAGTCACACATGCTATGTCGCAGTTGCGAGAGGTCGATGTGCGACATACATCGCACAAATTCATATGTGCGTTGAATGCTCTTTTGGGATCGAATAATTATCTTTTACATTATAATACCCTTTTTTCTTCATAATAATAGTTTTAAAAATATTTTCATATTCATATTTAACATTACATTGACTTTATATTAAAAAATACTAATATAATTTTTTCGTAAAAAATCCCACCTTCGATCATGAAAATAAATATACTTTTTGGAAAGGTCGCAAAATTTATTAATTCCACTTGGAATCATACTATTTCAGGTTTTCAGGGTAGAAACGCCAAAGTGGCGGAATCTATTGCCTGAATGCTGTACTGAACCAAATCCGGGTAGCTTTAACACCGACAAGATATGGACATTGCCAGCGGCGGCAAATATAACAGCATTCAGGCAATAGATTCCGCCACTTTGGTGTTTCTACTTTTAACGGTGTTTGGAATACTTATATTCCAATAGTAATCTCCGTTTTCCCATCAGCAACTAACTACACTGATGAGACCTGAAAGGTCGAAACCGGTCTGTAGGTGTTCTGATGGGGGAACAATATTTAATGTTTAATTTTAATTTGTTTTATATGAATAAAATATTTTTGGACTTCATGCTAATATTTTGTGTTGTCAATAGATACAATCTTATTATTTTACACAAACACATATTATCCACCTAGAGCAGTGATGGGCAAACTACGGCCCGCGGGCCAAGTCCGGCCCGCGGAAAGGTTTAATCCGGCCCGTTTAAGAGTGCCGTCGTGAGAATGTTTGAACGCGTTCTTACTTCGTAATGTGACGACCCGCATAAAAACTACCTGCGGCGATATTCAAAACACAATAGTATTCTGGACAAATCCATCCGACCTAAACAGATGACTCATCTTCGCTCGAAACTTCCAGACACTCTCGCAGGTAGGTATAAACAAGCGAGGCCGCCCGAAGATCAGT
Organism: Ocypus olens; assembly: GCA_910593695.2. Classification (NCBI taxonomy): domain Eukaryota; kingdom Metazoa; phylum Arthropoda; class Insecta; order Coleoptera; family Staphylinidae; genus Ocypus; species Ocypus olens. The sequence goes on along the minus strand of OU343061.1, from coordinate 29,503,265 downwards.
TAGTTAGCGACTTAGCCAGTCATCTGCAACGACCCGCTGTGACTCGAGTAATTGTTTGTGTAATCCCCCAAACTCCCGCGTAAGAGCATTAGTTAGCAGTAAGCTTTCGTCAATTGCGTTTCTGTGTGTTGTTCTCCGTAGTAGGTAACGTCTAAAATGGATGTTAAAAAAAGAAAAGTGGATTCAGAATGTCGAGTTTTTAAAGAAGAATGGACGTGGAAATATTTCTTTACTTTATTTAAAGAAAAACCTGTGTGCTTACTTTGCAATACAACTGTTGCAGTTTTAAAAGAATATAACATTCAACGCCATTTCAAGAGCAAACATGAAAACCACTCCTACTTATCGTGAAAAAATGGTGATGTGGCCATCATGTTACTTTCTCCGACTTGATGGTATCATTTATATTTACGCTTTCATGGTTTATTTTCAATTGAAATCATATTTTGAATGTACATCGAGCGGATGAAACTGACGTTTAAAACGTCAAAATTATGAAAGATGGAAAAATTATCCTTCAAATTTAAAAACTCAGTTTACTCAAAAACTAAAGGGATTTAGAAAAAAACTTATTCTTTATAAGTTGTTCATTTTGGCATTCTCTACAATTATTATTAACATAAATTTGTTGTAACTATTATCGTTTTATAATTATAACCCAAAAATTGAAAAAATAATAATAATTTCTTTTCTCGAATAAAAATTATTTAATGAAAAATGTTTTCAAGCTAAAGATGTTCATTTATTTATTGTCTTCAATGTTTGTTTAAATGTTTTTGTGATATTTTTCATATTTAAGAAAATATTGGCAAAAAACAAAAAACAGTTAAGGTAAACGCCCACTTCCGGTGTACGAAATTTTACCAAAAGCTTTTCAGTTCTTCAGATTATCAAATAAGACGGATGTTCAAAGTTTCATATCAATTGCTCAATTAGTTTTTGAGATACAGCGCGCACAGACAGACACACACACACACAGACACACACACACACACACACACACACACACACACACACACACACACACAGACACAAAAAAAAATTTCCAGAAATTGTCGAAATGGCATCTAGGGACCCCAAAACGGATATTTCCGTAAAAAAAAATTTTGAAAAAAAAATCACGATCACAATACTTTCTCGTACTTCGTAACGGAGAAAGTAAAAAATTAAATCGAAAGATTTAATAAAAAATTTATCAAGTCAACAACAATTATTTCAGAGAGCTAATCATTCTCAAAGATGCGCTACGAAAGCCAGTTATGTGTTGGCTTATAATATTGCTAAATCTAATAAAGCATTTTCAGATGGTGAATTTATAAAGCAGTGCATGATAGATGTGTGCGATATTATGTGCCCTGACAAGAAAAAGGATTTTCAGTCACTGTCTCTCTCAAGAAGAACAATCACCGAGAGAATTGAAAATATTGATAAAAATCTAATTTCACAACTGACTACAAAAACTCAAAAATTTATTTTTTATTCAATTACCATGGATGAAAGTACAGATATCAGCGATACTGCGCAGTTACTCATATTTGTAAGAGGAATCAACGGCCACTTTGAAATTACAGAAGAACTTGCAGGGCTGCAGTCAATGAAAGGAACAACGACTGGTGCCGATATATTTTGTGAATTTGAAAATTGCATCGATAAACTTCGTTTACCTATTGCCAAGCTATGTAATGTAACTACAGATGGTGCTCCTAATATGGTTGGAATTAATCAAGGATTTGTTGGGAAATTTAATTCTAAGTATCCGGAAAATGATGTCGTTTTTTGCATTGCCTTATACATCAGGATGCTCTCTGTAAATCGGCTTTAGATATTGACCATATACTTAATATTGTTGTAAAACTAGTAAATATGATTCGTTCCAGAGGATTATAACATCGCCAGTTTCAACAGTTTTTGGAGTCCGTACATGCTGAGCATTCCGATATCCTGTATTATTCAAAAGTTCGTTGGTTAAGTGCTGGAAAAGTATTTCAAAGAATTTGGGATTTAAAAGACGATATTGTGAATTTTCTTCTTGATAAAGACATTTATATTCAATTTGACGTCTTAGAAAACGAAACGTGGCTTTCTGATTTCGCTTTTTTCACAGACCTCCTCGTACACATGAATAAACTTAATCTCAAATTGCAAGGAAAAAATCAGTTTCTTCACGATATTTGGCAATACCTGAAAAGTTTCAAATTACAGTTATTATTATTTGCTAATCAGATCTCTAAATCTGGTTTTTCCCATTTTCCAAGAATACAATCTTTAAAATTCACTATATCAAACAATAAGATTAAAAAATACGAAATTAATTTGAGAAAACTATCTACAGAATTTGAAAGGAGATTTCAGGACTTTAGAAAAATGGAACCAGAGTTTAGTATTTTTGCGACCCCATTCAATGTTAATTACGAAGAAGTTGATGCAAAATTTCAACTTGAGTTAATAGAACTGAACTGTAATACTCTCCTGAAACAAACTTTTCATACAGTACCATTACTACAATTTTATAAAAATTTAAGTCCAGATAATTTCCCAAATCTAATTACTCATGCAATGAAGATAATGACAATGTTCGGCTCATCTTATATATGCGAACAATTTTTTTCAACAATGAAGCTTAGGAAAACTTCTTTAAGAAACAGAATTACAGATGAGCACCTTTCATCAGTTTTAAGAATTTCTGCTTCGCAAATGGAACCGGACTATGATGAAATTTTGATGAAACAGTCTCAATTTCATTTTTCTCATGCACCATCAACCAGTAATGACACCAGAAAATAAAGTGATAATACTTCACATCAAGAACTACACTAAATTCATTTTATATTTTGTGCTTATATTTTTGTTATCTTTTGCTTTTTTTACTATTAAAATAATAAGTGTATGTAATAATATACAGGGTGTCAATTTGAAAACTTTCAATGCGAATATTTCTGAAAATAAAGGAGTTAGAAAAGCGCAATTTGGTAGAAATGTTATACAGGTAGGGGAAACTAGAACCACTATATTTTGGTGACCCCTTGGGCCCCATTCACCCTAACCCCAGAATTTTAAATGGTATCACCCCTTTTGTGATCCCTTAAATTAAACGTTTTTTCGAGTAGTATTCACCAGTACAAGAATGTTTTTAAAATTTAATACAGGGCCGAACAAAAAAATTAAAATAAAATAAACTCTGATTCTATTAATTGCTATTTTATTTAATTAGATTCTTATAATGCATTCGATTTTGGGCTATAAAAAAGCATAATACATTTTTTTTACTCCAAATACTCGAACCAGTGGGTCAGGTTTCAACAAATAACAATCACCTATTGCAGTCAGGTGTGTTAGATTGTACGTCAAATCAAAAACGATCGAAGTGAAATAATTTCAGACGAATTCACTATTTCATTTTCTTTTTTTATCCGGTATTAGACATGGTTTACAGTATGGCTGAAAGAATTCCGATTTAGACACCTGACTCAAATAGGTGATTGTTATTAGCTGAAACCTGACCCACTGCTTCGAGTATTTGGAGCAAATATTTTATTACCCTTTTTTGTAGCCCACAATGGAATGAATTATAAGAATACAATTAAATAAAATAGCAATTCATAGAAACAGAATTTATTTTATTTTAATTATACTTTTTTGTTCGGCTCTGTATTAAATTTTTAAAAAATTCTTGTGCTGGTGAATACTACTCAACAAAGCGTTTAATTTGAGGAATCACAAAAAGGGTGATGCCATTTAAAATTTTGGGGTTAGGTTGAATGGGGCCCAAGGAGTTACACCATAACCAAAATATAGTGGTTCTAGTTCGCCCTACCTGTATAACATTTATACCAAATTGCGTTTTTCTAACTCTTTTATTTTCACAGATATTCGCATTGAAAGTTTTCAAATTGACACCCTGTATGTATATGTTTATAGAACACATAAGTTAGTTAACGATTAAGCATTATTCTTTGGCCCGCTACGATTGTCTAGTTATTACAAATGGCCCGTCTTAAAAAAAGTTTCCCCACCACTGACCTAAAGTAACCTTAAATGAGATTAAACCTGCATAGAGTAACTATGCAAAATTTCCACTAATGCGAGCACATCGATAAAAACGGACAAACATAATTTAAATTTGATGTCATGTTGAAGTTAGAGGACGCGTCTGAGAAAAAAAGTTCGCGGCAAGTGAAGTGTTTTTTCCCAAATGTTCATAAATCCATTCGCGCGCCTTCCACGAGCCGATTCGTTGAAGGCAAATCCGCGAGCATTTTTTTTTAATGGGGGGAGTCGAATCATTTGTTCATTTTCCGATTCGGCCACTCGAATTCTGCAATTCACATGGAAATCCATCGGGAATTGGGTACGCGAGTGTTTTTGCAAAAAAGAGATAATTTTGAATAGGCCTTTCAACAATCAGTTTCCAGGCCGGATCGATAATTGATTCTGTACTGTTCGCGTTGCGGACTGTAAGCACGCAAGAAATTATAATAAATATCTAAGCGGATTTTATTTAAGCCCTCATTTATAAATTTAATGGTACATTAACAATTCAGTATAATTGTGGATTAGTGTGTACTAAGAGTAAGAGTAAGAGTTAGTTTTGTCCTAATTCCACACTAAATAGTACTCATGAAAATGCTTTTTTAAATGAAAGATAGGATATGCATTGTTTTTAAGTACAATTTTTTAACAATAAAGCCGTTTAAAATTACTATTATATTTACCTGTTATTTGGCCATAAGGACTTTAGGTAATTATTTAATAAGATGCGAAAAAGTATACTATTAAACTCGTGAACAAGTTGGCCATTGCCAACTTTCTCACTCGTTTAATAATATGCTATTTTCTATTTTTCGCGTCATTAACGCACTTATATGGCTTCATTAAGGGCTCGCTCAGTAAGGTAATATCCATTTTTCAAGGTTGGCACCGTTGAAATTTAGAGCTAATGTGCACCTGTGCTGAATTTTCGGCGAGATAGTTTTGAGGTTATGTGATGTGTGGAAATCGCAAACGAATTTGAAATGTCAATTATTAGTGTTACCAACCACCATACAATTTTCTAAACATGTATGGGCGATTTTTCAATTTAGAAATGGAATAAAAGGGGCAAAGTAGAAAGAATACTGTAAAAAACTCGTTCATAAGGCCTTTTTTCGCACTTGCCCATTAGAAATCTCCTCGCTGCGCTCGTCGTTTTCTAAACTTGGACGCGTGCGAAAAAATCGCGCTTATTAAACTCGTTTTTTAAAATACTAGTTTTCTAAAGCCTTCCGAAAACGTGAAAAAAAGTGCCATAACGGTTAATTTTTTCACTCTTTTGCGTGAAAGAAAGTGCGGTAGGGGTTAATTTTTTAACGCAATTAAAAAATTGTTTGCACAAAGTGTGAACGCTTCGCAACACGCCGCGAGTTCCGCCGATAAACGTCAAATATTCATTTCTGATCAAATAAACTTGATGATTATTATTATTTTCTTCATTTAAAAGAATTATTATTACTTACAAAAATTGATTAAGGTTTTATCGAATTTATTTAAAGTTACGGACGTAGAAAAAAATTTGTATGAAACTCGAGAGTAAAGCAACTTTTTTTCACTTGTAGGAATTGTCACAATATTTCCTACTCGTGAAAAAAAGTATTAGTTTACTCACTTGTTGCATAAATAATTATTATATTGTTGCAAATCAGATTTTCTACTAAATGATTTTTTTCAGAATAATGACTTTTGTTTCTAAGTCCACTATTTTTCGTTTCGGTTTTCCATTTCTATATTATTCCAATCCGAATATGGTTTAGGTTTCGTTTGATCCGATTTCGGCTGCCTTAAAGCTACTGTAATGGAATAATTTGGTCGATTGGCCTAAAAATACCTATCAGAATACAGCAAATGCAAAAGTTGAGGAAATTGGTCATTTAGAGAACTGAAAGCTGCTATCATACTAGCATTGTCTGCAATCAGAATCATATTTTTTCATAATATGTAATTCATAGAGCTGTTACCATTTGACCAAAAATACTAAAAATTCTTTGTATTTTTAATATTTCCTCGAATATCAAAGAGTTTATGAAATACATTTACTAAAAGATGTGCCGTTTTTTGTTACATTTATAATTTATATCTATAAAGATTCTTTGTAATATTTATCATATAATGGCAAAAAATGGTTATGAAATGTTTTTGTAATATTTATCATCTTTATTTTTTTTTTAAAGAATTTTACCAAATGCTTTTCAATCCATCAGATTGTCAAACAAAGATTATGTTCAAAGTTTCATTCGTTTTTGAAAAGAGCCAGACACTTTCATACATTTTTCAAAAATCGTCGGAATCGTCTCGGGGGACCTGAAAGGGAAAGTTTCAATTGAAATTTCGAATTCGAAAAAAATCACGATCACAATACTTTCTCGTACTTCATACGGTGAAAGTGACAATTATTTCGCTAAGCAATGTTTACGATGTTGATGTCTGTCTGAATACAGCCATACTAGGCAGTTGTCACAATGATTTATGATTTAGAACAACTGTGGTCGCCCACACTAATATATTGCAGATACGTTGATGATGAATGTCACTCACAGTCATCTCATTAATGTTCCCTTCCAAACCTCGAGTTATTTATCCAGATTTCCCACAAGCTTTGATTATGATCTCCATTGACTACAAACACATTCATATCCAATTAAATCAAATAAGACTATAGTTGTATTCGAATCGAATCCAATTAGATTTTCGCCGGCAAAAAGAGTGGAATTCCAATCGGATTCGAAAGGAATAGAGATTTATCGGATAATCGAGTGCACCGTTATTATAGCAGTGAGCGTTTCATTGCGCTGCTCGGAATACCCGCGTTTACGGTCAATCGGACTGACCCGTCGCCATTCTTTTTATCCATTCCGTATCTCTGCCGTCCATTCAGCTGCTCCAATAATTCGGACTTCATAGGTTCAATAACCAAATTGTGTGTAATTGACATAGCGGTTTACTCCGGACCGTTGGGCCGGGTGATGCGCTCCGATTTCGATCCGTGGAGCGGAGAGCGGTTTCAGAAAAACAAACGCAAAAAAAAAGAAATTGTATGGTTTTGCGATAAACGGCGCGCGGTAGTGACGGTTTTAAGGTCGATCGGTTCGTTATACCGACAGAGCGAACGTTGCGCTTCGGCGGACTCTTGAGACCGTGAACACGCAACAATGACTGTGAATCGGTTCATTTGGCTCATCTTCCTTTCAAGAACGAGAGGTGATAGGCTTTTAAGTATTCAGAGTGTGAACTATTAAAGAAGGTCACTACTACTGCAAGCAGTGACGGTTCGCGGGTTTTTTTTCTGGTACGGCCGAGGAACAAGAGGTTTACAGATAGGTGCGGTCACGCAGCCAGCCGTCTCTGCAAGTGACCCTACCTATCTGTATTACCACCTCTTGTTCCTCGGCCGTACCAGAAAAAACCCCGCGAACCGTCACTGACTGCAAGTACTCTCTAGACCAGTGACGAGTTTTTGCAGGGTGGTGCAAAATTGAAAAAACTACAGCAGTTTTAGCTAATAAATTTAAATATATGTTGTTGCAAAAATAATAATAAACTAAATACATATTAATAAGGTGGTTGTTGGAATAGATAATTTACTTTATTGTCTCTAACCAAAAGTTTCGTGTAGTTTTATACAGACACAAATCATAAATTTACGAATATATTTCGCCTAAATTAATTATTAATAAATTGTAATCATTTTCAATAAATTTTAATTAATCCAATAAATTTTAATAAACCCCAATACATTAAAATTTCACGATCCATTAATTCATTTGTGCGAATCATTAAAACAGTTTAGCTAGCTAGCAAAATTGCCTTATTTTTAACATTTATTTATACCGGGTGACCCAGGGATCCGTAAATGCTCCATAACTCTTTTGCTATTTGAGATATCGACTTCTAGTTTTCTTGAACTGGTACCCACACTTATTCTACATATTTTAAAAATATGTATGTTTTTGTACAGCGTGTCCCAATATACATAACAGCACAAAGTTACGTTTTTTTTAATGGAACACCCTATATTTTATACTTTATTTTCAACCCTATTGAGAAGCTGATAAAAATAGTATAAGATAGTATGGGTCTATTATGGACGATTGGTTAGTTATGAGCAAATTTGTGGCAAAAACAAGGACACATTGAAAAAATTGCAGAAGCGCTCCTAGCAAAGCTAGCGTCATTTTTATACACTAAAGAATTTTGCACATCATGAAGAATAATACAAATCGGCTTTGGTTCTTTTTTGTTTATACTGCTATACAGGGTGTCAACATACGCAAAATATTGGAAAATTATTTTTTTTCAAATAGAACACCCTATATATCTTGCCACCAATGCATAGAATTTTTAATAAGCTTTTCAATGATGTACAATTTGTATAATGAAATATTAAGGATTCTTGAGATTTGTCCATAAAAACATTTTTCTTTTGTTATCTCCTGCTCATTTTTGGATTTTCAGCCAAAACTATGCATTTTCTGAAAAAATAATAATAGACCAAAGTTGTAGAGCGGAAAATGTTCGATCGATATATGTAGGTCTGTCAACTTTTCCCAATAATGCGTGCATTGCCAGCCAGAGTGCGCAAAATCGTGACCGTATATGCATTTTACCGTTTTTCTCAAATTTTTTGTTAATTAATTGCACTATACTTTATTTTCCACGTCCTCTAGCAGAGAAATGGGTAATTATAGAATTATTCAAATTACCTACATCGATTGAAAATATTCCGCTCTACAATTCTTAACAGAAGCAATTTTTGCCCAAAATGCATAGTTTTTGCTAAAAATGCAAAAAACCATTATAAAATGCAAAAATTGATTCATACTTTTTCAATTTGCATTTTTAGGGAAAATTATGCATTTTTGGCAAAAATTGCTTCTATTAAGAGTTGTAGAGCGGAACATTTTCAATCGACATGGGCCATTTTAATTTCACTATAATTTCCCGTTTTTCCGCGGAAAATAAAGTATAGTGCAATTTATTAAAAAAGAATTTGAAAAGAAAACGCTAAAATGCATATACGGTCAAGATTTTGCGCGCTCTGGCGGGGAATGTACGCATTATCTTAGAAGTTGAAAGATCCATATCGATTGTAAATTTTTCGCTCTACAACTTTAATCTCTTATAATTTTTCCTGAAAATGCATAGTTTTGGCTGAAAATCCAAAAAGCAGCAGAAGGTGGCAAAAGAAATATGTTTTTATTGATAAATCTCAATAATCCTTAATATTTTGTTATACAAACTGTATATCATTGGAAAGCTTATCAAAAATGCCATAGATGGGTGGCAACTTATATAGGGTGTTCCATTTGAAAAAAAATAGTTATCCAATATTTTGCGTATTTTGACACCCTGTATAGCACTATGAATAAAAGAGAACCAAAGCCGATGTGTATTATTCTTTATGTGGGAAATTTTCTAGTGTATAAATAATGATGCTATCTTTGCTAGGAACGCTTCTGCAATGTTTTCAATGTGTACATGTTTTTACCATAAATTTGCCCATAACTAACCAACCGTCCATAATAGATCAATACTATCTTATACTATTTTTATCAGCTTCTCAAGAGGGTTGAAAATGAAGTATAAAATATAGGGTGTTCCATTTAAAAAAGCATAACTTTGTTCTGTTATGTATATTGGGACACCCTGTACAAAAACATACATATTTTTCAAATATGTAGAATAAGTGTGGGTACCAGTTCAAGAAAACTAGAAGTCGATATCTCAAATAACAAATAAGTTATGGGGCTTCTATAGATCCCTGGGTCACCCGGTATATATTATTATAATTTTCCCCCAAGATTAAAATCAATAGTACGGAATTCACCTCTCCTCCATTCGCAAATACCTTGGTGTCTTATTCGATGCAAAGATCTCTTTCAAAACCAACATGCCGCAGTAAAACTCTTGCTCGCCCCTTTACTACAGACGGTGAAGATGCTGTTTTGTGTAAACATAATCACGTGAGCGGTGCGATTATACAGGGTCGCCGCGCGCCCTCTTACATTCGGCATGTACAAAACGCACGGCGCGCATGCCCACAAAATGCTAATTGAATCCCACGTAATCCGGCGAGAACTCGCATCACTGGCAATGGAGTGATCACGTGGCTCTCCCGCAGCTGGCGTTTTTTACACCCACTGCATCTCCTCCGTGAACAGACTATAAATTACAATTCAATCCTGTTTACCATATGCTGTCCTTCGACTCTCCGTCATATCCAAGTAGCCAAAAAATCCACAATATATCCAGCAAAATGCTTTTCGCAACGACACAAATAAGAGTGTGTCAAGTTGGCACCCCAATGAAGAGTTCTGATAGTTCTGAATAGAGTTCTCAATTCTTTTTGATGTATCTAGAAGTACTATCAACTTTTTAAAACGAGTTCTGAAAAATTGGGCTGTCAGGAATTTTTTTAAAAATGGGGTGCCAACTTGACACCGCACCCCAACATTGTTATCGAATAGTTCTGAACTAGTTTTAAGATGTGTTTGGGTTAGTACTATAATTACTGATACTTTTAAAAAAAGAATTTCCAGAGATAAAAATTTTCAAAGTTGGAAATTCAAAATATTCAAATTCATATTACTCACTTAATATTATCGAATCTAAATATTTCATAATAACTATGGATAGAACTCGCAAAGAACTACAGAAAACACTAATCAGAACTATCCGGAACTATCAAAAATATTTTTTTGAAAAAAGTCGCAAAGTAAAAAAAATGAGAGTTCTAGTTCTGAGTTAATTTTCTATTTCTACACATTGATACAATAATTATTTCTTATAAACAAATTTGATACAATTCCGATTTATAGCATTTTTAAATAAAGTTTAAATTCGAAAATGGACAATTTAATTTCGAAAATACCTATTGCCTGTCATTTAATCGCAATTTGTCATGAAAGTTTACGTTAGAACTCCTTGAGTGGAACCCATAAGTCAAATCAGAACTCCCAGAACTATTAAAAAAAATCAACATTTTGAAAATAATTCTAGAGTTCTAGGAGTTCTGAGTTAATTTTCTTTTTCTACTCATCGAGTACTATAATTCTTTCTCATAAACAAATTTGATACAATCACGATTTATGGCATTTTTAAATAAATTTAAAATTCGATAATAGAAAATTTAATTTTGGAAATACCCATTTCCTATCATTTAATCGCAATTTGCTATTAGAGTTTTCGTTTTTTCATTTTTACTAGATTTTAATTAAATTAGGAATACAACCCCCACATGCTATAAAAAAGAGAAAAAATATATCCTAATAAAATTGGCGAAAGCCAAAAAAACTTTTTGTTATAACTCTCATATTAATGAAGATATCGAAATGCTTTTAAGCTTATTTAATTTTTTTTTTAATTTTTCAAGAAAGTGCCTCAACAGCATGTAACTTTCTTGATTGTCAAATGATAAACAACTGCCTTAAGAGGCGAATTTAGTCAATTTTCCAGTTGTAAAGCTAAGGCTAATGGATATCGAAAGAGAATCGTTTGTACCCGTTTGTACCTCTTTTTGACCCTTTAACGACCAAAGATTTTTTTCTGGCGTAGAAACTGAGTGCTGAACTTATTACTCAGCAAACAGAACGTTCTTTTTGTATGTATAATATAAGAACTCAAAATAATAAGAGAAAACAGAAAAACAGACTTGAAATTATACCAATTATTTGCTTTGACTTTAAAATCCATGATAAAATAGGTAACTAAAACAATAAAATCTGAGCCACTATAGTGACTCATGGCCATTAAAGGGTTAAATTGTTTGTACAACAAAAACACCGGAAGGACAGGATTTTAAAATTGTCGCAAAGCGTCCAATGGGAATCAAAGGAGAATCGTTTGTATCCGTTTATACGTCTTCTTAAATTGTTTGTACTAGTGATGAGATAAACGGTTATTCTCCAGTAACGGTTATAACAGTTACTGTTACTACAAAATAACTAGTTATTTAAAAGGTTATTTAGTAACCGTTATTTAAAGTAGCCTCGGAGAACTTGATGTACATTTTTGTATATATTTTAAGAAATATTTTTATTATCCAAGTAACAAATTTGAATATGTTAAATTTTAATTTTTTATAATTGATATTTAAAAATTCTCCTTTAAACGAAATCATCTCTCTGATAATAATTGACCCGCTTTAGAAAAGAACCTAGAATACATAGTTTATTTCTTGCCAAATGTGATAAATGGGGAAATATTTGTGTATTTTCTCTCCGCGTGTTATTAAAGCATACATCACATGTTATTTTCTACTCGTTATTTTCTAAAATAGTTAATTTTATTAAGAAGTGATTCGTTATTTAATCGGTTAAAAGTTACTAAGAAGTGATTAGTTATTGAAACAGCTATACGTTATTAAGTGATTTGTTATTGAATCGGTTATAAGTTACTAAAAGGTGATTCGTTATTTAATAAGTTATATGTTATTAAGAAGTTATTTGTTATTTAATCAGTTAAAAGTTACTAAAAATTGATTTTATTGAATCGTTCTCCTTTTATAATAAAAATGATACGTTTTATTTCCTTGACAAGCCGAAGCCTAATTATAAAGAAAAAATAAAAAGTACTTGAGAATGATTCTATATATAAACCAAGAATACAGTACTAATAACTAACACTGAAAAGAAAGAAAAATCCTTAAAATTAGTAAAAATACATTTATAAAATAAGATTTGTTGTTACAAGTAATATATGACGGACTGTTCCCCGAGTGGCATCGGACCTCCCTTAAAAGAGATGACTTAAATTTTGAACATTCATTTTTATTATTACAGAATATATCAATTCCATATTGTACTTCGTGATATCTTTTTTTCATCATAAGCAAAGGTGAAAAACAAATGGTGGGTCGTACGTGGTGTGTTGTAATTAAATGTTGAATTATTTCTACCGATTAAACTTAAACGTGGTATTGTAAAATTAATCAAGTTTTAAAGTGTACTATTGCCCGTATGATGATGCATAAGTTTATATAGTTCGTAAATCATCATCAATCTGACCCTGTCATGTATTAATGCTAACTTAAATTCAGTTAACATAATAAAATTATTAAATAACCGTTCAGGAAAATCACCGTTAGTGAGAGTTTTCAATAACGGTTACTGTTATTATTTCACAGTAACGGTAACAAATTAGCAATTAGTGAAAATAACGCTCATCACTAGTTTGTACCTTAAAGGTATCGGAAGTACAGGTTTCTAAAAATTCTTAAATTCTTAAGAAGCGATTTTAGTCAATTTTCAAGATATCACAAAGCGACTAAAGGGAATCAAAAGAGATTCGTTTGTACCCGTTTGTACCTTCTTTAATTGTTTGTATCTCAAAGGAATAGGAAGTACAGACTTCTAAAAAATCTTAAATTCTTAAGAGACGATTTTAGTCAATTTTCAAGTTATCTCAAAGCGACTAAGGGAAATCGAAAGAGATTCATTTGTACTCGTTTGTCCGTCTTTTTAAATTGTTTGTACCTCAAAGGAACCGGTTGAACAGGCTTCTAAAAATTCTTAAATTCTTAAGAGGCGATTTTAGTCAGTATTTAAGATATCACAAAGCGACTAAAGAGAATCGAAAGAGATTCATTTGTACCCGTTTGAACCTCTTTTTTTGTTTTTTTTCTCAAAGGTACCGGAAGTACAGGCTTCTAAAAATTCTTAAATTCTTAACAGGCGATGATGGTCCGTAGCTAAAAAAAGAAGGCAAATCTTGGGGAATGGAGCAAGTCCAGTATGCGATCAGCGGTCAACGATGTTTTAAGAAAAAAATTAAGTTGCAAGGTAGCTGCAATCACTTACAATGGGGTACACTTTGCAAAGGAAGATTGCAGCATACAAGTCTAAGCAATGTATTCAACCTAAGCGTATGGGGAATTTTAAGCCCGTATTTTCTCAAGCCGAAGAATACGAGCAGGCTTCGTACATAAAAAAAAAAACATGGAACCTAGATTATTTGGCCTCTCAACGAAAAAGTCCGAGAATTGGCCTTTAACCTAGCCGAAAGAAATAACATTCCGCTTAACTTCGATCAGACATTACGGGTACCAGGTGAGGATTGGTTGGCCAACTTTTTAAAACACAATCCATCCTTGTCGCTCCGGAAACCAGAAGGTACATCCGCGGCTCGAGTCATGGGCTTTAATCGTAAATCAGTAGCCACTTTCTTCAAGCTTTTGATTGCCACGGTAGAGAAGCATAAAATAACTCCCAAAAGGCTATCCAATGTCGATGAGACAGGCATGACTTCTGTTACAAAAAGCTTGGGTAAAGTCCTTGCTACTAATCGAAAACAAGTCGGGTCTTTATCATCAGCAGAACGAGGACAACTCTTCACAGACAAAATTTGTATGGGTGCTAATGGATATTTCATGCCACCCTTATCATTTTTTCCTAGGATGAGACTTTTGGGCAAAATGCAACAAAAAAAGGATGGATAACTTAAGAAATGTTTATTAAATGGTTTAAAACATTTGTTATTTGGACGCAAGCAACTAAAGAAGAACCTGTTCTGCTCCTTTTAGATGGTCATGTCAGCCATGTCAAAAGCTTAGAACTGATTGACATTGCTGGAAAAAATGGTGTAAATATTCTGTGTTTTCCACCCCGATTGCAGCCATTGCTGTTTCATGAAGCCATTGAGTTTAAAATGGCTGAGAACTAATCCTGGCAGAGTAGTATCCCACTATCAGGTTGGAGGCCTATTTTCCAATGCTTATTTGAAAGCAGCTACAATGTCTGTGGGCATTAATGGCTTTCGTAAAACAGGAATATAGCCAATTAATTCTGATGTTTTTAGAGATTAGGACTTTTTAGCGGCTGACACTACTGACTTGCCTCCAGAAAACGAAAACCCGCCTCAACCTGTTCTTAAATCTCAACCACTATCTCACATGCCTCTCGAATCACAACCTCAAGCACTATCGCCATCACCTTATAATCAGATGCAGCCGTCTTCTCTTACACCATCCACCAGGTCCGTCGACTTCTTTTCATCGTGTTTCACCTGGAAATATTTTGCCTGCACCAAAAATTCTTCGTATAAAAAAGAGCTTGCACAGGCTCAGGCGAAAACACGCCTTTCAAAAATTGAATAAGAAAAAGAAACGTGAGGAAGACAAGGAAAATAAATTTGAATCGGAAGATGCCGAATGTCTTTATTGTGGAGATTTGTATTCGGATTACCAAATCCTGTGGTAAATAGGCTCATTAGTCATGCGCCGGTGAGAACGACAATGACGATGGAACAACTCATATCTGTTAATTTTGCGCAAGATTCTAAGTTATTTTTATGTCGGATGATTCAAGTGTCTATTATGCCCAATGCATGTCCATTGTGCCCCAGATACGGGGCACTATGGGCATTTCGCATATTTTTTTGAAAATCAATGTTACATCCAAAGATTTAATTTAATTGGAGATTTTTATTCATGTTCTTAAATGATTATATTTCACTTTAATTGCGAAGTTCTAAACTTTATAGTTTACATCACATTTTCCTAGGTTACCGTACTGCGCCGGGTTCCCCTACTTCCGATTCCTTTGAGGTGCAAACAATTTAAGAAGAGGTAAAAACGGGTAATAGTATATTATTACTAATATTATTTAATACTATACTTTTTCGCATTATATTAAATAATTACCTAAAGATTTTTCTGTTTATATTAAATTATAACGAAGAATTTTTCTCATATTTGGAAATTGAGGTATTCCGCTGACAAAATGTTTATGAATTCATGTTTCCAATGGTAACCTTAGTAACAAAACAAATATGGTGGAGCACTTGCTACTACTTAAAAGCGGCACTCACACGCAATCCCGCACGATTGGACTGGCCATTTCCAATCCCGGGCGAAGGAACGTACGTGTAAATGCAAGAACATCGCACAATATAAAAACGCACACTTTGTCTCCGCCCGTCTCGCACAGGATTAGATCCTTGAAAATTTTTAGTCTGCTTAAAATTCTACGCGCCACTCCAATCGCGACGGATATCACACAGTTTTGGCATTCACACACTAGAATTTGTCCTGTACGGCCTGTGTAAGTAACGCACGGTTAGAACGGTATTCAATAACCCGCAAAAGAGTGTATATGTGAACGTACCTAAAACACTAATCTGTTGAGCACTCCACTGGAGAAATTTTGACGTTTATGAATACGTGTTTATACAATCAAATGGCAACCATAACAACTAAATTGTTGGGCAATGAAACTGCTATCATTTCATTGGCTGAAATCTGTTGGGTAATGAAACTGCTATCATTTGATTGGACGTTACCTGTGGAGAAAATGATTCGGCCGAGTAATGGACAACTTTCTCAATCAAAAATGATTCAGCAACGTTTATATTATTTAATAGGGTGCGAAAAAAATTATTCTCTCTAGAATAGCATAAACCAAATTTGAATATGTGAAAGTTGGGAGCTGGCCATTTTTTTATTGTTTAATAAATTTGAGGTACAAACAAAATTAATAGCGGTACAAACAGGTACAAACGAGGTACAATCGATCTACGTTAAAAAATTCCAACTCTTTTAAAGTCGGGCGCTAGGTTCATATCAGTCTAAAAACAAACAGTCGAATGCACGCCGAATCGGCACAACGTCCTCGCACGCACCTACGGAGTAAGGCCCAAAATGCCGAATATTTATGTTATACGTTTAAAAATGTTTAAAACAAAGATACAATTTGTTTTATTTTAGATCTTAAAAAAAAACTCCAAGCCTGAAATCATCTACCTTCCATTGATAAACTTGTATTTTCAAAAATTATTTTCGCACATTACTAACACACATGAGGGTGTGCATTCGGCATTTTGGGTCTTACTCGTAGGTGCGTGCGAAGACGTTCTGTCGAATGACTAAAGTGCAGATTCGCATTCGGCTCCGACGCCTAGTTTACGAACGATGCGACGTCGCTTAACGCCGTTACGCACTTTGGGCATGGTCGGTAGTATGAAATTCGACACTTTGGGCAAAATATCGATTCGGCACTTTGGACATTCGGTACTTTAGGCAGCTTGGTGTAAATTCGTACGTCGCACAGTGGGGCAAATTACCTTTAAAGTTAGCATCAAATCAAAAATTAAAAATCTACCTGCACGTTCGATAATATTATTTTCGTAATCTACACCATAAAGAGCATACTAAATGCGCATGTGCATCCCCTTCATAAGTTCAATTTCACCCCTAGTCCCTCAGTCATATCTACTTGCGCGCCGAGACCGATCGTGCATAACCATAATCCCTTTTACCGTCATAAACAAGTTCAATTTGCAATTTGTAGTTATGGAACCTTAAAGTTCAGGTATGATTACACAAGTTATATTATAAATTGTTGCATAAAATAGTATATTATTATTTAATACTTCACGCAACAAGAAACATTATTTTTATTTGTAAATTTTATGTTTACATTAAAAATTGTTTGGGTATTAAAGCGTATTAAGTATTGTTTTAACTTTTATCGTATTCAAGTACTATTGGAGAGTGTATAAATATTTTTGTTAGCTGCTCATACGTGATCCCTTTTTATTTACAAGTGTTTGATTTGGTGAAGTCACTTGTGATCAAAAATTATTTTCAGTGCATATTGGTAATTATTATTTTATTTTATTACCAGGAATGAGTTCCAATCATTTAAGCATTACACGCCGAGAACTGTACAGTTTATTAAGGAGTTCAGGGTACGCTGACATTGAAGATCAATTAAATTTTTTGAAAGAGGAAGTTCAAAAACGATCAGAATGGCCGAACGAGAGCCTCAAAATTTTAAAACGAAATTTAGCCAACTTCAAATTTCAATTCCAGTCTCGCTGGATAAAAAGTTGCAGAATAGAGGAGAGATTTCTTAAGACCAATATTGAATGGCTGGATACATCCATTTTATTTCCTCGCATGGAAACAAGACGTGGCCGCCCAGAAACGTCTTTCGAATTTAGCGCAGAGCGGACTAAAAGGCAAAAAATCAGCGATTTGAGAAAAAGTACACCTATTGCTGTGCTCACCTACGCCACCCAGATGAGTTTGAGAGCATCAGGAAAAAACGAGGCAGCAAAAGTTGTACGAGAAATCACAACCAGTCCAAAACGTGCGACGAAATTAAGAGAAGCATATAAAAAGTCTCTGAAATCCGAACCAAAAATGCTGTTAGCAGAAGACGCACTTGGTTGATGCCAAATTATTCCGCCATTCGTATGAAATTATCAGAAAAAATGCGCTAGACAAGTTTCCATCTTACAAAAAGGTTCAAGAGGCAAAGAAAAACTGTTATCCGGAAGATATTATGGTTACTTCTACTTCAGTTCGCAAGCCTTACTTAACCAGTCTTTTAGCACAGGAATGTGTAGTAGACTCGCTAAAGGACGAAGAACTGGGCGATCTTTGTTTATATACAAAATGGGAGTTTGATGGAAGTTCCGGCCATAGCGGCTATTAACTAGCTTTCCATGGGGTCGAGACTAGTGATGCAGCCATTTTCATCACATCAATGGTACCTATTCGATTAGTTTGCGGTACAAAAATTATTTGGCAGAACCCTCGTCCTGGCTCTACAAGATACTGCCGGCCCTTGAAAATACAATTTATTAAGGAATCTACTGATGTTTCAATTGCCGAGAAGACTAGAATAGATGAAGAAATAGCCCAACTGCAAAACAGTATTGCAGTAAATCAGCAGAGAGAAATGACAGTGAGTCACCAATTAATATTCTCCATGATCGATGGAAAGGTCTGCAATGCCTTAAGTAGCACTACATCGCCTCAAAAGTGCTATATTTGTGGAGCCACGTCAAAAATGTTTAACAACATAGATGACATGATAAAAAGGCAAGTAAATCTGGAAAATTTGCAATTCGGCCTGTTCATACTACATGGGAGGTGGATACGATTTTTTGAATGTCTGTTGCATTTATCGTATAAACTCCCAATTAAAAAATGGCAGGCAAGAAAACAAGGAACAGATTCAAAAAAAATTTAAAGATGCGTGCTGTCTAATAGTTGATAGGCCTAAGCCAGGATTTGAAAATACAAATGATAGCAACACGGCTAGACTTTTTTGAGAACGCAGAATTGTCTGCCCGAATTCTAAAAATTGACATCGAAATAATTTTAAAAAATGCACACAATACTAATAGTGGTGGCTTCAGGACACGAAATTAATATAGAAAAATTTAGAATTTTTTGCCATGATACTGCGCGTTACTTTGTTTCAAAGTATCCATGGTACTGCATGCCGCCTACTGTTCATAAATATTTTATTCATGGACCAGATATAATCTAATCTGCCTATGGAAGCACGAAACAAAGATTTTAATAGATACCGCGAGCATAATTCTAGAAAATGCAGCAGATAAAAATCAAATGAAGACATTTTACATTTTTTTTCTACTCAGTTATGATCCTCTAATAACAAGCAAAAGAACACTGCCTAAGAAAAAATTAGTGCACTTGCCTAAGCAGGCATTAGAATTATTAAGATGCCCTGTCGAAGACCAATGTGAGAGTGACAATGAAACTGATTCCGAATACAATAGTGAGGGAGACTACTAAACATGTTTTTGATTGGAGTAGAATTTTTAGTTAATGTGATTGAAATTGTAAATATGTAAATAATATATATTTTTATAACTTCTGTTACGTATTTTATTTCACTCTAATCACTTATATTTAACTTTTTTGATTTGCTGAAGCATTCGTACTGCCTAAATGTCAACTTTAATGGTATTTTGTCCCACTGTTCAGGTATGTAATCTTATTGTTATAATACTGAATTATTATTTAACGGTACATAATTTTAATAAATAGGCTATTAAAAAGTGACTGTCAAACTTTTTTATTTACATTCTTTTTGCGAGGTGATATTAGTTATTGTTATTCGTGGAAGTATTACTACACCTATTCCTTTAGTTTCTACCCTGTGAGAACGTACGGGATTTTTTTAAATACTTTTCCATTAATTTGAGAGTTAATTCTATATGAAACCAAAGAATTTAAACTTTTTTAGGTTTTTGTCACGTTGAAAACAACCGCCCTTTTTATCTGAGATTTTTTTCACTATTTTTATCAAATATATTTAAAAATAAATGTTTTTCCTGGATCACGAGCTTAATTTTTCCCAATTTGATAAGTTTTAGAATTTTACTCAGGCCATTTCTATTTCCATCCCCCAAATAATACCCCAATTTATAAATTAAATTTGTTCAATTATTTTTCCTGTAATCGGGAGCTTAATTTGGAGAAGTTCCATAATTTTGGCCAGAGAAATGGAGAGTCAGAGAAAATACAAATGCGAAACTCGCTCGGCGAGGGAATGCTGCCGCATGTCGGTGCTTAGTTCGGTCGAAACCCGCCCCCACTTAAAATACAATTATGAGGTAATAAAATTTACAAGCCTAGTTCACTACTCGCCCTTAAGTGATCGACTGACGGAAAATTTTATTTCGTTATATGATTTCTATCAGTTAATGCCATATTTGTGATTTTTTCATCTGCCAATTTTTGGTGCGTCATCTTCAAAAATTCCAATAACTAAAATGTTTATTTTGATATTTTTTTAATATACTTATCAACAATTGAACAGTAATTTTATATAAAATTATTGGTAATATTTTAGTAGTAATTTTCTTTTCAGTTTCGTATAAATATGTTACCCCATTTTTGCCAATATATGACCTTGAAACCCTCGAAAAATAAGATTTAATTTTTTTAATCACTAAAAATTTTTGTAATAATCTGAAAAATTCACATATATTTTTTATCCAAATAAAAATTTATTTAGGGTATTTTTTTTAAGTTTAGCCATTTTTTTTCGCCCTTTCTAACCTTGAAAAAATTTACTTAATTTGGTATTTGGGATAAAAATATTTATGATTTTTTTCAGATTTTTATAGTGGTTAAAAACAAAAACCCATTTTTCGAGTGTTTCATGGTCATATCTTGACAAAAAATTGGGTTGTTTATAAGAAACTGAAAAAGAATTAATACTGAAATACTAATAATCATTTTACATAAAATGACTGTTCAACTGTTGATAAATATACAAAAAATATCGTAAAAATATTACTTATTCGAATTTTTGAAGTTGTCGCACCAAACGTTGGAAGATGTAAAAAGTCACATAGATGGTATTTATTGATAGCAATCATATGACGAAATAAAATTTACACTGAAATTACACTTTTTTTTAGTACTTTTAAGACTTTTTGGCATTTTTTCAAGACAATTTTCTTTAGCATTTTTTTCAAGACAATTTTTTCCAGTACTTTTTTTGGCATTTTATTCAGGCCAGTTTTTTCCAGTACCCTTTTTGGAATTTTATTCAGGACAATTTTTTCCAGTACTCTTTTTGGCATTTTTTTAGTTCACTTTTTTAAGACTTTTTAGCATTTTTTTGGGGACAATTTTTTTTACTACTCTTAAGACTCTTTGGCATTTTTTCCAAGACAATTTTTTCCAGTACTCTTTTTGGCATTTTCATTAAACAAATTTTTTCAGTGCTCAATTGGCATTTTTTTCAGGACAATTTTTTCAGTACTCTTTTTCAAGACTACTATGGCATTTTTTTTTCAAGACAATTTTCTTCAGTATTCTTTTCCAAAACTCTTTTTGGCATTTTTTTTAAGACAATCTTTTTAGTACTCTTTCTCAAGACAAAATCGTTACTTCTACAGCAGGCTTTCTATAGCATAACATAATTCAAAAATTATATAATTACGTAACACCAAGAATAAGTCTCTTTTAACCAAGTTATTTAAAGTTGTTTCGTGAATACATGTCTGAATTTAACTTTATGTATTTTATTCCTGACGTGTCCAATATTGTAAAGGTAATATAATGATCTAATAAAATTGTATTTTATTCTATTCTATTCTGAAGACTCTTTTAAGCATTTTTTTCCGGTACTCTTTTTGGCATTTATTTTCAGTACTCTTTCAAGACTACTTTTGACACGTTTTGACAATTTTTTTCAGTACAATTTTTTTAGTACTCTTTTCGGTATTTTTTCAGACAATTTTTTCCAGTACTCTTTTTGGCATTTTTTTCGGGACAATTTTTTTCAGTACTCTTTTTCAAGACTACTTTTGGCATTTTTGTGGGCAAATTTTCTTTTTTTATTTTCAAACATTTTTTTAATATTGTAAATAACGTTCAATGACCTTGAAAAAATTCACCTAATTTGGTATTTGGGTTAATAATATTTGTGATTTTTTCAGATTTTTAAAATAATTTTTTAGTGGTTAAAAAAATTATATTTGAAATAATCTTATTTTGGGGCTTCCCGAGTCATGTAGGGGTTTTTTGATATAGGGCTACTTTGGTTTAAGGGCAGAACTAATGGTATTTTCATATTTATTTAAAAATCTGAGTCGGGTGGCATTTTGACCATCTTATCTCGGGATAATACCTCATAAATGGATTTTAAGCAGGATCGTGATTCGACCGAACTAAGCACCGACATGCGGCAGCATCCCTCGCCGATCGAGTTTCGCATTTGTATTTTCTCTGACTGTACATTCTGCGTCGCTCGAGTTGCCTACAACTCTATGTTAGTATATTTGATGCTGAAGCATTAGAAAGAGATATGGCTCCAAGGCCATGGTTTCTCCAGAGTGGCCGTGAACGTGTTAATTATATCCCAATGACGAATGGTACTGGTCACAAATCACGGGCTGGCAACGGAACGAAAACGAAGTAATGAATTTAATCGAAATATTTACAAGAACAAAATCGGAAACGAAAACGGAATTTATATTTTTCGTTCGAAAACGAAATCAATAATTTTCTAGACCTCGTAGTTTATGTCGGAAACTCAAGGTAAAAACGCCGGTTCTTTTCTCTTGCTCTTATGATTCTACTTTTCAAAGTGCAGTCCGTCTAATGTGCGTTTACATTATTTCTTAAAGAAAT
This sequence comes from Ocypus olens, assembly GCA_910593695.2. Classification (NCBI taxonomy): domain Eukaryota; kingdom Metazoa; phylum Arthropoda; class Insecta; order Coleoptera; family Staphylinidae; genus Ocypus; species Ocypus olens. The sequence goes on along the minus strand of OU343061.1, from coordinate 29,480,332 downwards.
TTCGTTCAAAAACTTAATTTTCGTGTGCAACTTTAATAATACAAATAGGGTCTTTAAAGATAGATTTTTTTTAATGTGTTTTATCTTATCCACAAAGACAGTTAATTTGAGTGTTTGAGTATTTTAATGTTTTAACAATTTTGCTTTTATTTAAAGTTGTAAGAGTTATTAATTAAATTTTACTTATAACTGCTTCAATAAATCTGTAGAATCGACTTTTAAAATAATTGGGTCCATCTCATATTAAATTTTAATGAAGTTATAACCGGTATTAACCGTTATTTCATTTCATTTCTCGAAAATGAAAACGATAGATTTTGTGCGAGAATGTTATGAATGAAAACGAAACATTTCGTTTTCATTTCGATCAGAAACGAACGGAATATTTTTCCCAGTTTCAAATTTGGAATAACGGAAGTATATTATGTCTTGAAGCTATTAGTCGATTTTATTAGGCTGACTTGCTAAAAGTGGTAATACTGATACGTAGTATATAACTTTATTATCCAATTTTAGGAAATATATTAAATTTTAATGAAATATAATGAAAACAAAATTAAATAACAACAACAAGACACGAATAGTCTTAAACTTAAAATTTAATAAAAGAAAGATGAGAACTAAGCAAATAACACTCACTAAATTGTTATAGGGCTAGATATAATCCAAATAAATTTTTGAGATTTAATTAAAACAATCCTACGAAACTTATTATATCCCTTCGCTCCTGCTTCATTTCTAGGGGATAAGAGGAGACTGCGAGGGTCTTAGTAACTTTTTATTTTTTAAAAGGAACGTCTGCTTAATGCGGGTTACTGCTCGGGGACAATAAAGCCGTGTCACAAACTGTATGAAATAATGCCTCTGCTCTGGGGGTCGAATCCCAACAGACCTCCTCCACAGCACCCGGAAACGTATTCCGGGATTTACCGGAATTTGTCCGCCAGTAACGCCGTAATTTTCTAAGACTCTACCTATCAAGGAAACAATTACTTACCGAGCAAAAGAAAAATCGATAAGAGTTGATAGACCAACTTAAATAATTGTTCTAACGTGTGGTTTTATCTTCATCTTTTAGTAGTCCGGAAGTATTTACATGTTTGAACATTTATGTCGTTATTTACTAGTGTGCAGGCATTCATATTACAACCAGAGTAATATTGACCATCAAATAGATTTATTAATTCAATGTAAAAAAGACGAAAAATAGCCTGAATATATGAATATTATTAATGCTTGGGACAAAAAAATTACTTTCAAAAAATTTGTTTTCAAAGAATTATCAAGATACTGCGTCGTACACGGTTGGTATATCTAGTGTTAAGAAATTCTGATTTTACGATTTTAGCGAGTTTTGCTCGACGACTTGAAAATTTGTAAGGGCCCTCGATGAGATTTATGAATTTACACAAGTGTACGATAACAGAATTCGCAACGTCAGGCGACTTTATTCGTAGCTTTTGTTTGTTACATCGTAAGGTTTTTGTTTTATTCTTCAATTGTTAAGTTAAGCAACGGCGAATGGAGTTATCTCTTGTCTTGTATCAAGTTTGCGATCAAAGTTATCCACGTAAGTCAGTTCTCCGTTTAAGTTATGCGCCGGGGAGGATCGTTACCGAGCGGTTTAATTATTTACCCCCGCCGCGAACTGATTCTCTCGTCCGTCTGTGTCCGTACGTTTCTGTTCACCTCTGCGTCCGTGTGTCTGTCTGGTTGTGTGCGTTGGTATGTGGGTGGTTTATACAGAGGGCAATAATTTATAATCCGACCCTGTCGCACGCGCCTTTGTGCTACGGCGTGTTCTTACGGCCCACGCGGACAAAGTTTAGGTGTCCCGATCGGGGATTTATGGGCCCCGGGGCGGACCCTTGTTTTTCATGTCCCTCGTTTTAATTAATTTAAAATTAAACGGATTTTCCCCGAATAATATTTCCATCCCTCACACACGCCGGCGGATAACAAGAGACTGCGATTGTTTCGGGGTGGGGTGGACTCGGGGCCGTTGGGCTTATTGTTGTAAAGATAATTGCCTGCCATCGCCGAGAAACATTTGGCTCGTGGATTTATATCAAAATACATTTTGAAATTCCTAAACGTGCATAGCTGTATAATGTTTCTTCGCGAAGCCCTGCACGTGACGTTAATTAAAGTTACCGGTCATGGAAAAACATATATTTGCCACCTCTTGGATAAATTGACTTTCATTGTTATTCTTGATTGATTTATTTGAATGACTAACAGACACTTCTTTCCATGGTTAGTCCGAAATCAAACAACATGTTTTTACCTGTAAACATTGTTTTGCAATAACACTAATCAAATATGATATAAACGACAAAAGTTGTTTTATTGTTGTTTACATCCGACAAAATTTTGTATAAAAAAGATAAAAAAAGTTTTTTATCCTTATTGCAATGGTGGAGAATTTGAGGCATATTTAAAAAATCATACCTCGAAAACTCCTTGCTAAATCAAAAAATTCATTCCTTCAAAACTTGTCTTGTCTGTTGAACAGGTTACATGACTTTTACGTTAATATGAAGGATGAAACCGCACCCCGCAAATGTCTTACTATAGGTGCCAAATAAAGCGCCCTAGAACCGTAGATGTTCCAAAAACTAATAAAAAAATACAATTGAAAGCTAGTCGTACCCTACATTAACAGCAATAATGTTGGCTATTCGCCTTTAAAAGATAAAAATACGTCCTTGAAATAAGCATCAGGATGGGTGAAGTACTTTGGTCACATTTTGAGAAGGTTATCAGTTCAATGTATAGATTTGGGTACATTGAAAGTTGTTTTTTTTCCTTGTATGGGTGTGTGTGGCGCTCAGCTTGCGCGCCTGATGGACTTTCCGATGGAGGCGATGCACAGTGCGGCCGCCAATGGACAAAAGTCGAAATACCAAATATTTTTCCGTCGATTTTAAACCTAATATACATAATCAGATATAGATGTTATTATCTAAACAAGTGTTAGTAAAGAAATACACCAGACACAAAATGTTTACACAGGGTTTGAAGTGCACTAATGGACGGAGCAGCGTCGTCGATCTATTCATTCCCGATTTCAGTGTTGAAGTGAGTGCGTGCCTAAATCGTTTTATAAAATTTGAAAAAAAACATCCATCATGGAATATACAGATCAAGGTACGCACTATTCGATTTTATTTATTTTCTTTTATTGTCGAACAGATATTGACTTATTATTTATCATAGAATGTGAAGAAAAATAAATAAATTATCTTCGATTTTTCGAAACTTTATGTAAGCTTTAAAAAAAACGGCGCAATATATCCTGTGCATGCAATGTTTTATTATTATTCACTCTTCGAAGATTGGAAATTTTAATATTCCTTCTGCAAATATCTTCAATCTTAGCTTGTATGATTTTTTTAATTTAGATCAACGTCGAAAAATCAAACATTCAGATCTGCTAGAAACATGGATCTCAAGCAGTAAAGGCGAAAAATTGACTGAAGTTCGTGATAAAATTAAATATTTTGTGAATATTCCTCAGTGCTGTGATTTAATAAATGAAAAACTGAACTTAGTTTGTGAAACATATTGTTTGGCATTGAATAGGAAGTGGAAGGACTGCTCACGCTCCCGTAAGCTGCTTTTTATACGTCATCAACAATGGCTTGATTCCATTGTTAACTTACATGATGTTTTAACACATTGCTGCTCAAAGTCCACCGATGGAGCAGAAACGGAAGTTGGTTTCGGAAGGCCACAGGTGCCTTTTGCCGAAGCATCCCTTAAAACTAAAAAAACGTCGTGTTGCTGATTTGCTTTCTTCGAGGCTTCCAGAAGAGTTAAGTTTTGCCACTGCGTCATCGCAAAGGTCATCACGCGCAATCAAGCCTCAGCACCCTAACCGTACACCGCACGAAGTGATTGCGTTATGTTTAGATTTAGATCTCTCCGAGCGAAAATACAATATTCTTCGATCATTTGTGAATAATCTACAAGACAAATATTTACCGAGTGTGAAGGATCTTAGAGAAATGAAAAGATCATTTTTACCCAAGGGCATATTTGTGACAGAGGTATCCGCTGTACAAGTAGGTGTACAAACTTTATTGGATAAAACTGTGCAGAGTATATTGAAAATGGTTAGTATTACTGATTCAATCAATTTAAAACTTATTTGCAAGTGGGGGTTTGACGGTAGTAGTGGGCATAGTACATACAAACAGAAATTTGTCCAAAGTCCATCTCAGACAGATGAATTTTTGTTTGTAGTGGCTTTGGTTCCTTTAAAGTTGGTAGATGTAAGTGATAAAAAAGAGCTTTGGGTAAATCCTCGTCCCTCGTCCACTTTTTTTTGTCGACCTATTAAATTCATTTTTCTAAAGGAAAATGCAAGTTTGGTTAGGGAACCAGAAACTATTTTAAAAACCGAAATTGAAAATCTTAACCCTTATGTATTTAATTTAGGACATGCCAATGCAAGTATTGACTATCAAATGCATTTTACTATGCTAGATGGTAGTGTAAGCAATATCCTATCTAACACTAACTCATCGTCAAAATGTTATATTTGTGGTGCCACGCCAGTTGACATGAATTTAGAAAAAGTTACTGAAAAACCTCCCAATGTTGATCACTATCGTTTCGGATTGTCCACATTGCATTGTTGGATCAGGTTTTTTGAATGCCTCCTTCACATTGCCTACCGACTTCCAATTAAAAGGTGGCGGGTAACAGGGTAGGAAAATAAATCAATAATGTTGGAAAATAAAAAACGAATTCAGGAAGAATTTAAATCCAGTCTAGGACTTATTGTGGACAAGCCAAAACCAGGATATGGTTCTACGAATGATGGCAATACTGCCAGGAGGTTTTTCAGTAACTCTGAAATAAGTTCTCAGATAACTGGAGTAACTAAAATTTTGATAGATAAATTTAATTTGATTTTAAGAATTTTATCAAGTGGCGAATTAGTAAATACAGAAAAGTTTCAGCAACTCTTAAAGGAAACATTACATTTATATATATATATATATATATATATATATATCTGAATATTCTTGGTACTATATGCCAATGACTGTCCACAAAATTTTAATACACGGGGCTGAGGTAATCGATACCCATTGGTATTTTATCCGAAGAGGCTTTAGAGGCTCTCATAAACTCATAAACATATCAGAAAACAGCGACTTACTCATACTCGTAAGACTACACGAGTAGATACGAATACCGATCTAATGAATGCCCTTTTACTTCATTCAGACCCCCTAATATCAAGCAATAGAAAAAGTACCACTAAAAAACCAAATAAGAATTTTTCTGATATTCTTCCCTATCTTGTGGTAACAAAGTCGCAAGAAATATTTGAAGAAAATTATAACTCTGACTTTGAATTTTTCTCTGAATCGGATTAAGATTAATAATAATATTATTTTTCTATTAGTTGTTTATAAGTTTACCATATTTGTTCTATTTAAAAACATGTATGTTTGTAATATTTATATTAATATTATTATTGTTTATTTGTATAGGTTTTTTTTAAATTTATTTAGTTTGTTTTATCTTAATAACTTTAGTTATAATTGTTATCATTTTTTTTAATAACACATTTTTTTAATACTTGCAATAAACTTTACATTTCCAGTTTTGGTCTTTATAAACATAAACAACTTGTAAATATTACTAATTTTAAATTTTTGACCCGACTTGAGACTTTTGTCCAAAATAGTATCATTTGGCCGCACTGTGCGATGGTTTCTTTGGGATGAGAGGCTAGGTTTTCTAGCATTTTTTGTCTGCTTTCTTCTGCTCTTTCTTGTAGATTCTGTTGTATTTCTGATATACCATAGGGCAGCTGTTATTTACCAAATGAATTTATTTTGTTTTTTCCGAAGTATTTTAGGAGAGCCGCTACACCATATTTCCTGGCCGTATGTTGCTGTTGGAAGTATAATTGTTCTCAGGATTTTCGAGCCGAGGCCGCTGTCTTCTTTCAGTATAGGATAGAGCTTGTAGGTCCTGGATTGGTCGAGGCTGGTCCTGCCCTTGGTGTGATTGATGAGGTTGAGTTTTTTTTTTTGATCTAAGGTGATACCGATGTATTTAACTTGTTTGGATGTTTTAACGTTTTTCTTTTTGAATTTTATTAAGTTGTTCTTTGGGGTTTGAGGACCACGTAATAGAAGTTCGGTTTTGGCCTCGTTTACTCGGATCTTCCAGCGGGCGGTGTACTTTTCGATTTTGTTGAGGGCGCCTTTCATTTTGTTGAATACCGATTCGAAGTTTCGTCCAGTCGCGAAAAGGGCTGCGTCATCCGCGAACTGGAACGTCTGGATTCCTGATGCTGGTTTGAAAGTGGGAAAGTCCGCCACGTAGATGTTGTACAGTCCTGGTGAGAGGCGCGAGCCCTGAGGGAGTTCTTCTTTAACTACCTTCGATGATAGTTGGTGGTTCATTTTAACTTGGAAGGTTCTATGGTTGAGCAAGCTTTGTATTAGTTTTAGTTTGCCATTTCTGGAACTTGTAGCCGTCAATTTTATGTACCAATGCATCTTTGCTGACCCGATCGTATGCGTATGCGATGAGTACTTTTCGGCGAGGTCTGTTATTTTCTTGTTGGACGGCACTTAGCTTCGGGCGGAATCCGCACTGGGTGGGCGGGATTATATTATTTTCTTCGGCGAAGGTCTGGATGTCGTCCTTGATTATTTGTTCTGTTATTTTCGCGAGTCGTGCCAGAAGGCTGATTGGACGTCTGTTTATTGGTTTTGACGGGTCTTTGTCTCCTTTCGGGATGTTTGGGAAATAGCCGTTGGCACAGACGCTGTTTATCAGCCTTGTTAGACGTTCCAGAGGTTTATCTTGAAGTAATTTGATCGCTCTGTCAGGGCCGGGTGCTTTCCGGATTTTATTTTTGACTATTTTCAGGTCAATGGGAGGTGGAGGAGTTTCCGTCGGTTGAGTCAGGATTCTGTTGTTAGTTCTCAGGATGTTTCGAGTAAGTTGAGGCGGTGCTGGGTCGTCGTTTGTGAATTGCGTTTCGAGGTATTCCGCAATCCTTTCCGCTTTATCCTCGTCCAGGTACCACCTTTTGTTGTTGGTGAAGATCGGTGTGTTAGGATTTTTCCGTCTAACGATTTTGTGTAGCAGTTTCCAGAATTGTCCTGTTTCCTCGTTCCCTTCCTGGATTTTTGAGCTCCAGCTTTCCTCCTTTTTTCTTGCGGTCATAAGTTTGACCTCCCTCTGCAGAGCATTTAGACGAATTTTGTCATTTGTATGTCTTGTTTTTGCGTATTTTTTGCCACATTCTTCTTTTTTAGTAGTAGTTTTTCATCGGCATCTAAGCCGAGCTTGTTCACCGTGGACGCTGTCCTGGTTGTTTGGCAGCTCTTTAAAAGTGTGGAAATTTCGTCTGTGAATGTTCTTGTTTCGCTTTCGATGTCGTCCTTTTCCAATGGGGTGCTAGAGGCGGAGATATGGTTGCTTAGGCAGCTGAACCGCATCCAGTCCGTTTTAGTTGTTCGTTAATCTGGAGTGGGTAATTGGCCTATGTACATGATGACTGGGAAGTGGTCCGATTCCAGCGAGAAATTTGTTTGGACATCTGTAGGGTCTTGTGCACCGTAGGTAAGGAACATGTCAATGATATCTCCTATTTTTCCATTTGAAGAAATTGATGTTGCGTCCTCCGGGCCCCATGCCTTGAGCTGTGCGTCTGCTCTCAGGATTCCCGCTATGATTCTTCTCGATAGGTTGATCCTTCGGCTTCCCCAACTGTGATGTTTGGCGTTTAGGTCACCCCTATGTTGGGTTTGGATATCAGCGTCTTGAAATCGTCTTCGTCGATGGTGGTGCCTGGTTTGAAATATACGTTCGGTTAATTGTAGTTTCGAAGCCGACTGCTTCGATAGTGGTGCTGTTATATCGATTTTTTTGCGTGGAGATATTTGTGCGACAGTTGATCGCCACTCCTCCTTGCGGTGCGCCTGTCCAGTCTTGTCTGACGGAGGAGAATTCTGATTTTCTTGCCGATGTGCCGGGTTTGAGATGTGTTTTCGTGAGAAGGAGGATGGCGATCTCGTTCTCTTCAAGGAATATTTTGAGCTCATCTAATTTGTTTTTTTTTTATTCCGTTCGCATTTAATGTTGCGATCTTCATCTGGTTGTGGAGTTGTGGGGCTTTGTCAGCCGTCGAGGAACGTTGGATTTTTCATCATTTGTGTTAGCATCTCCTGAATGATTTTTTTAATCAGCTCCTCTATGGCGGTGTTATTATTCTCGGTTAATGCATATTAAACAGTGGCTGCGAATGTCTTTCTGGACTTTGGATTTTTCAAGTCTCTTTGTCCTGGCTTCCTCTTTGACTTTCGTAATGTTATGCGGGTGGTGACTGCAAGATGAAGAATAAGCTGCATGGTTTCCATTATAGTCCTCTAGCGTTTTCTAGCGTTTTCTCCTTCTTTTCCTTCAGCGGGCATGTGAACGTAAGGTGGTTCTCTGCGCAGAACGTGTATTTGAAGGGGGCGGAACATCGAAACTGCACGTGTCCATACTGTTGGCAGCGGAAACACTGGCACCCGGATGTCGGTTTTCGCTTTGGCTCGACTTTTACGCGCTGTCAGATTGGTAATGTCGAAAATTTCCTTCCCTTCTGTGGTTTTGGGTGAGTTGACCAGGACTAATGGAAATATTCTGCTTGCTGTCTTCATCCTTTTCACTGAATTAAAGACCATTCCTTTATCGGATAGCGCGGCTGCGATCTGTTCATCTGTGTAGACAGTAGGAATCCTTCTAATGACGACTTTAAGTTCCCTGTCCTCCGGTGGAAGAAAGTATTGCTGTGATATTTTCATTTCATCAAGTAGCTGGATCCTTTCCAATAATCGTTGCTGGTGGCGGTAAAGATGTTTATTTTATCAGACTGGTTGGCGTATTGGATGACCTCTACATCATTCGCCTTTAATGTGGCTTGGACCATCTTGATTTTGTCCTTTTCTGTAAGGACGATCGGCGGTGGTTTTCTGGTTTTGTTTTCTGCAGGTGCGTTTGCGGTGATGGGGTTTTCCTGGACTATGCGGATCCTGAGTCCGGTTTCGGGGATTCTGTATTCAGAAGGCACTGGTGTCGCTGTGGCCTTCGCTGGTCATTGTTGGTTCGACTGTTGGCTGCGTAGATTGTCCTTCCTTGTTGGAGTAGGCGTCCCGGTGTCGGTTTTGTGTATTTTTATGTTAGCCTTGATGTCCGATTTGTTTTTTCGTTTGTATGTAACGGTTTTGTATACGCCCTTGCCTTCGGTCCTCAGCTGGTTCATCTGAATCTCTAGGTCGCTAATGATGCTTAACTGCTGTGCCATGATGGCTTTGGCGCTCCTTATCGCCTCTGCTAGTGCGTTCATCTTCTCAGGTTTATTGCTTTTGTTTACGCTGCGTAGGTACTGCGTGTCGTTCTCCAGGAAGTCTTCGTCGCTCTCTTCTGGTAGGTTTTTCCTTCTTGTATCTATGGAACTGGAGTTGGAATCCATCTCCATTTCATCGTCTGGGTATGTGGAGTTCCCGCGGCTGCCGGATCGCTGAGACATAGTGTGATCGTGTTGTTGTTGTTTGATGATTTATTTGCTTTTTGATTTTGGGCTCATCAAATAGAAAGTTTTGTCATTATAAATATTGTAAGGAGGCTTTGTGAATAGAGCGGACCACTAACGGATTCTCCGAGGGCAAAACTATAATCAGAGGTGACGCTACCGCACACACCCGAAGTCACATTTTTTGGGCCAAGACTACAAAAACTGGTTCATAGATTTTTCGCAAAGTCGCTGTGCTTATCTCATTTAGCAAGAATCTGGTAAGAATTAAAAAAAACATTTTTTTTTAGTTTAACTGTAACTGCACTTTTTTGGAAAATTGGGGCAAAAATCTCAAAAACGTGTCGTTGTATATGCTGCAGTTTTTCATCCTAAATATATAAAAGTCAATTGCGCCTTTTTTACGCAAAAACGAAAAAGTTGCTTTCCACCACTGTAGAGATTAACGCGGGTGAGAAAGGGGGCTGAAAAAATTTCAATTAAAATTCATCCCCGCCCCCGATGGGTGGGGCGCATCACCGAAACTGGTCTGATCAGGGTTACCAAAGCATTTAGCTTTTGAAATATTTTGTGAAAATTAAAAAAACGATAAGAGTTACATTTTGGAGTTTACCTGAAATGTATTTTTTTGCGACAGCCCCCTCTAGGCCGGGGACGGTACAGTGTCGTATTTTTTTTTCAAACACGCGACAAGGCTGTGCAGCTTTTGCGCCCTTTAAATCTTCACTAAGATTAGCTTTTTTGTCAGTCATAAAACTAAAAAAAAAAATTGAAAAACTTTTCGACGAGTTTTACATTTTGTGTAGTTTACGCACAGCGATTAAAACAAAAAATGCTTCATATATAAAAGGGGTCCTTCTTATCTAAATAGTATACCTTTAAAGACAACAATCAAAATTTTACCTGTGGATTTGAGACAATTTTTTGCTATATTTTGAAAAAAAATTATATACGGCATACCGCCGTATTTTCTCCCTATTTTTAACAAATTTTACTGACCTTTTAATGGAAACTAGCTATAAACAAAACACACGTACAATAAAGGCCTGTTTGGTTTACCAATACAACCACTGCCGGAAGGAGATTGCGAAGACTAATGTAAGTTTAAGTGTAAAGAATCTGGCGCATGTTTCCACCATGGCTAAGTAAGGGAAGAAATGATCGAGGCCCTGGCAAAAAAAAAACGGTTCAATGGATTTTTGTGTGGTCTTCTTCGCAGAATTCCGTGGCATTCTTATTTTTTATTTCAACTTTCAATTTAAGAGTTATAACACAAAATTTCTAATATAATCGTTTTTTTCTCGTTAATTTACATGCATTTAATTAACCATGTTGTATCAATATCGCCCATTCCATGTCAAACCGGACGCTTTTCGGTAAAAATTATAAGTGATGGTTCCAATTTCTTTAAATTTTGTAGACGTATTCTACACATGAAATAATGGGGGTTATGCTTCGCAAAAAAAATTGAGATTTTTTTTGAAGAAGATATGCACGGTTGTAAATTGCAAGAAATCACGAAAAACGTCGGTCGTACGAACATTCAAACCACATGTATCGTCGAATCCATTAGTCGTACAAAAAAAAATCAACAGGTCGATGTTGAGGATCTTGAGTTATTCTATGTAATGGTATATTTAAAATTTGTGCTTAATATTAATAAACTATTATTAATTTTCTGATATATATATATATAATCCATTTTAATAGGTATTAATGTTGCAGTAATAAAGGTAGTACTTCCTATTATGTATACATAAATAAATGTAACATGTGTTTGTAAATGATTGTAGAAAAGGCGGCAAAATTTAAATGAAATTTAGGATTTTAATTGCCGTTAAGTTTTTCCATGTCGGTGCTTAGTGTATTTCACCGCAATTTGTCAAAGTTTAATGTCATTTTCGCCAGTAGCGTGCAATCATTGTAAAGTTAATCTAGGTAAGTGATTTCAAGTTAGTTATTTATGAAGGGGAACGGGTCAACAGTTTTTTTTCGTCCAGTGTGGGTCAGTTAAGTTGTTGTGTACTGATAATTTTCTCTTTTGTATCTATTTAATTTTCAGAAACAAACAAGAGTTAGTTTTTTAAAACTATGGTGTTTACACCGAAACATGACGCCTTTATTCTCAAAGCGTATTTCCGTAGCGGGCAATTAACTGAGAACGGAACATGGGTGTACTCATCTCAGTCATGCAAAGAACAATTTCGTGAAGAATTTCCCGACGTAATTGTTTCTGATAAAACATTTTCAAGTCACAGAAACAGGATAGTTAGGCGTTTTACAGAAAAACATTGTATTTGCAAAAGCAAGAGTTCTGGACGGCCGACAGTTCTTACGCAAGATAATGTAGCTGACATACAACACCGCTTAGAACAAAGCCCCAACAAATCGTTAAGGAAATTATCGGCTCAAACAGGTTGTTGTAACATATAAATGACTCTTTCAGTTACTTTTGTTGGTTGGCAAAAAAAATATTACATCTGCATCCATATAAAATCTCAGTAGTTCAGCAATTATTACCTATTGATTACGAACGAAGAGTTCATTGCGAGTGGTTTAATGCGAATTTAATGACAACGCTATATTAGATTTGACATTCTTCTCGGATGAAGCATGGTTCCATTTGTCTGGATACGTAAATAGTCAAAACTACAGAACTTGGGCGGCTGAAAATCCCCATAGTTTTGTTGAAACTGATTTACATCCAGTCAAAGTTGGAGTTTGGGTAGCAATGTCGAGACGGCGAATAATTGGGCCAATTTTTTTTAATTGCAATATTAACGCTGAGAATTATCGTCAAATGATATTGAACCCATTTTTAAACTTACTGCATGATGATGAAATTCAGTACGGATATTTTCAACAGGACGGCGCTACTGCACACACTGCCAGGAATACAATTCAATTTTTGCAACAATTTTATGGCAACAGATTAATAAGTCAAGGATTATGGCCATCGCGTTCTCCAGATCTCACTCCCTTAGATTTTTATTTGTTTGGAAGTTTAAAAAATAATAATATTTAGAAATCGGCTACAAAATCTAGACCAATTAAAAGAAGAAGTGGAAACAGAAATTAGAAACATTTCTCCGATAGAACTTGAAAATGTGTTTAGGAGTATGCAGATGAGAGTAAATTTATGTCTAGAAAACAACGGCCAACATTTCCAACAATTTTTATAAAATTAAAAACTAAAAATAAAAGCACAAACAAATAAAGTGGTACATTTTGATTGATTTTTTTTAACTAATAACGTGTAAAGAACTCTACCTGTATCTTAAAATTACTTAACTTTTAAAACTGACAAAAAAAACAAAGCTGTTGAATCTCAACTTTAACATTATGTTACACCAATGAATCCTTAGTGATATGTTTGTTGTGTTACCAACGTGTATGTTTGGTTGCCTAAAATACAATCTACACTCATTTACAAACACACAGTAGTACTTCCTATTATATATACATAATAGGAAGTACTACCTTTATTACTGCAATATTATTAATTTGTTTATAAAATTCATTAGTATCAACTTACCAACTTAAAATTTTGGAAAAAATATCATCATGTTCCCACTTCAATTCCAAAGAAACAGTGACAGTTTGAAGATGGAACTCCAACGGACTCTATATTTAAAACATTCTTTAAAAGGGTGTGCCAAAACGACGCGGCGTACTATGTCGCGTACGACGCAGAGTACGTTTACAGGGACGAAAGGTAGAAAAAGAGATACGTAACACATAAATTAATGAAACAAGTATGTTTATTTTTATTTTTTCACGCATTTGTAATCGTCGACGTAGTAGCTAACGATATGATTTTTATTTCGATTTTCCGGTTTATCCTGGAGTAAATGAACGGTACTTTAAAGTGCCGCGAATCATCTTCGCTTTCTCGAAATGACTTTAAAGTGCTTGAGCTTCCGTTCTATAATCTTGAAGAGAAAAAAAATCGGTATTAACATTCTTAATATTGTTGTTAACCCACATGCAAAATTTGGCAGGGTTATTAATAGGGTAAATCATCTGTGTGATTAACGTTTTGATGTTGTTACATCAGCATGAGCTCCACTTGCATCAGCTAATATGCAATACTTCGGTCTCAGTGCAGCAAACTTAGAAAAGTGTATTTTCAAGTGTGCATTCATTTCTTTAAATTTAGCATAGGCTTCTTTCAAGTTGCACAGAACTAATCTCTTCTGTTCTTTTACTTTTTCTTTACCAGATCTTACGGTGGCAGAGTCCGTTCTTCCCGGCTTTACACGACTTATTTACTGAGATTAATAAAATTCGATAACTTTTTACGATAACGATTTCATCAAGAGTCTTGCCTGGTTTGGGATTCTGAGAAGAAAGAATTCCTTTTTGTTTAAACACATTTTTTGCCACTGTAATCATGTGATTAGATGCATAAAAATGATTTCAAATTTGTCGATAAGACCAGTCTACAAAGAAGGTCAATATTCTCAATCGTAACTACTTATTTTCTGTCTTTTTAAAGTCTTCTTCTAGTTTAGGTACAACACAGGTTTCTATATCATAAGATTCATAAGCTACTATGTCGATTATTGAAAATGTGAGCAAAAAATAAAAATATACATACTTGATTCACTAATTTATGTGTTATACATTTTCCGTTTTACCTATTGCCCCTGTAAACTTACCCGACACGTTTGGCCGCCTTGCCGGACGGTCATACTCTTTTAAATATATATTTTTTCTACTCCCACCTCTAAAATGTCATTTATCGCATATGTTTCCATGACGCTAAATGATTCTTGAAATACACCTTGACAAACTGTGACTTTGTGCATTTTAGTCATGGGCTGAAGTTAGCTCCAGATCTTTATAGTATATTATGCAACAAGTGTTATAAACGGTACTTTAGTCACGAGATAATTAGGCACGAGCGGAGCGTAGCGGAGCGAGTGTTTAATAACGAGTGTCTAGAGAAGTTTATAACACGAATTGCATACTATACTTTTTCTACGACTAAATTGGTAAAATTTTGAAATTATTTTATTATCTTAAATGAACATGGTAACTACATTATTATTAAATTAGTCTACTTGGGTAAATATACATCAACAGTTACGTTAGAGACATTATGGCAATTGCTAAAGGAAATCATTGATTCTCCTAAATTTCTTTGATGTTTTGTATTATTTATTTGATTTAAGTTGAAAGTATTCCTTGGTTCATTTATTCATTTTTTATTTGAACAGATTATTGATAAGTGACAACTAACTTGATTTTGAGTTTCAATTGATTTTAGCGATTTAAATATCCGGAGCTAACTTCAGCCCATGACTAAATTGCACAAAGTCACAGTTTGTCAAGGTGTATTTAAAGAATCACTTAGCGTCATGGAAACATATGCGATAAATGACATTTTAGAGGTGGGAGTAGAAAAAATCGCTAAAATCAATTGAAACCAGGGTTCGGAAAATATCCAATATTTATATAAATATCAATATATCGGATATACAGATTGGTGTCCTTTAATGTGAACATAGAGAGACAAATGCTTACGCGCTTTGCATGTATCGACACCTTGATTATGCATTATTTTTAAAATTGTGTTCTGTCAGTTGCTGTCATTGCTGTATAATATTTGCATTTGAAAGAAAACGTTTTGGTCAGATGGATAAATATAAGGTAACTGAAAAAGTACAAATCGTAAAATGGTTTTATGGGGGCATGTCAATACGTACAATTCGAGATATGTTCAGTGTAGCATTCGAAAATCGCCCCATTCCCTCTGTTGGCATTATACATCGAATTATTAAAAATTTAGAAAAACGTGGATGTTTGGGTCGGGTATGCCATAAAAGAAGACTTCTTCCTAATAATGAGCAAGAATTGCTTGAATTAAGAATTTGCGCTGCTGTTGAAGAAAATCAACATATTTCATCTAGAAATATTGCTCGCAATGTTAATCTGCATCATTCTACAGTGTTAACATTTTTGAAAAAACATGAGTATAAATCTTATAACAATTTATCCGTACGACCAAATTAAACGCATGGAATTTTGTGAAGAGATGATTGAGAGGTCGAATCATGATGAAAACTTTTTAAATAACATATTATTTACTGATGAATCCACGTTCCCTATCAATGGTCAACACAATCCCTCAGTCGCTCGTTGTTGGTCAAGAAATCATCCTCGCCTACATTACAACTGTCGCACGCAATATCCACAAAAATTGAACACATGGAGTGGCATATTAGGCAATCACGTTATTGGCCCGTATTTTATCCAAGGAAATATAAATGGTGAAAAATATCTGAATCTCCTTCGTAATCAAATAATACCTAGTTTACGCCAAATACCGGGAATTAGACTAGACACGATTTGGTATCAACATGATGGTTGTCCGGTTCATAATACTTTAGTAGTACGAGAATATTTACAAGGTACTTTTCCGAATAGAATTATAGCTACAAATGGCACAATCAAATGGCCTCCACGTTCGCCAGATTTGACACCCCTAGATTTTTGTGTATGGGGTTACATTAAATCAAAAATTTACGGTTTTGAGGAAAATAGAGCAGCTACCCTAAACGCATTACAAGAAAAAAATTGAAGATGCTTTTACTACAATTTCTCCTGAAATGCTTCAAAGCGTAAGAACGGGATTTTATAATCGTCTGGGTTATTGTTTAGAAGAACAAGGAAATTTATTTGAATATCTATTGTAAATAATTAGAATTAAGGACATTTTTTGTTAGTTATTTGTTGTGAATTAAATGTATGTTGTTTGTTTAACTTTGAACCACTAATGTGCGCTAAAAGTTATAAAATTGTATGTATTAGTTCGAATAAAACTCAAGAAGGTGTCTAGTTTAAAACCATAGCGGCCCCCTTAATTGTTAACTGACAACAAAATTTTAAAAATAATGCATAATCAAGGTGTCGATACATGCAAAGCGCGTAAGCATTTGTCTCCCTATGTTCACATTAACGGACACCAATCTGTATATCCGATATATATCAACTTCTTGATATTTATTCTTGGTCATTAATATTAATGTTTATATGACTTATTAATTATATAATGCACATACTTTATTTATATTATATTTATTCATTGCAAACAAACACAGTTGCTTACAATATAGTAAGAAAATAATATTTAAATTGTTAAAATATTTGACATCAAATTGAAAAAATTTTGAAATAAGGACTTTCTTGCCCTTCACTATGTTTTCAGGGATAAATTGAAGAATTTTCAAAGTGAGGACCTTTTCTTGTTTTTTTTTGCTCACACTTACTTTTTAATTTTTAACAGAGTCGCGAGTCACTTCAAAAATCGACTCTTTCTGACAAAAAAGAGTCATTTCGCCCATCTCTAATTTATATTAGAGCACATGGTTACTATTCATATTGCTGCAACTCGAAAAATTTGAGAAACGGGGGAATTTTTTGGTATTGTGTGTTTCATAAATATCCATGATATATATCATCGAATATATATCACGATATATATCATGATGATATACCGGGTGACCCAGGGATCTGTAAAAGCCCCATAACTTATTTGCTATTTGAGATATCGACTTCTAGTTTTCTTGAACTGGTGCTCACACTTATTCTACATATTTTAAAAATATTAAGTTTTTGTACAGGGTGTTCCAATATACATAACAGAACAAAGTTATGTTTTTTTAAATGGAACACCCTATATTTTATACTTTATTTTCAACACTCTTGAGAAGCTAATAAAAATAGTATCAGATAGTATAGGTCTATTATGGACGATTGGTTAGTTATGGGCAAATTTGTGGCAAAAACAAGGACATATTGAAAACATTGCCGAAGCGCTCCTAGCAAAGCTAGCGTCATTT
The DNA here is from genome assembly GCA_910593695.2 of Ocypus olens. Taxonomy (NCBI): domain Eukaryota; kingdom Metazoa; phylum Arthropoda; class Insecta; order Coleoptera; family Staphylinidae; genus Ocypus; species Ocypus olens. The sequence continues at coordinate 29,462,926 of OU343061.1, read as the reverse complement.
TTTATGCACTAAAGAATTTTCCACATCATGAACAATAATACAAATCGGCTTTGGTTCTTTTTTGTTCATACTGCTATACAGGGTGTATACATACGCAAAATAATGGATAACTATTTTTTTCAAATGGAACACCCTATATATCTTGCCACCAATGTATGGAGTTTTTAATAAGCTTTCCAATGATGTACAATTTGTATAATGAAATATTAAGGATTCTTAAGATTTATCCATAAAAATATTTTTCTTTTGTCACCTCCTGCTCATTTTTGGATTTTCAGCGAAAACTATGCATTTTCTGAAAAAATAATAAGAGACCAAAGTTGTGGAGCGGAAAATGTTCAATCGATATAGGTCTTTCGACTTTTCCAATAATGCGTGCATTGCCCTCCAGAGTGCGCAAAATCACGACCGTATATGCATTTTAGCGTTTTTCTCAATTTTTTTGTTAATTAATTGCACTATACTTTATTTTTCACGTCCTCTAGCAGAAAAACGGGTAATTAAAGAATTATTCAAATGACATACATCGATTGAAAATATTCCGCTCTACAACTCTTAAAAGCAGCAATTTTTGCCTCAAATGCATAGTTTTAGCTAAAAATGCAAAAAACCATTGAAAAATGCAAAAATTGATACATACATTTTCAATTTGCATTTTTAGAGAAAGCTGTGCCTTTTTGGTAAAAATTGCTTCTATTAAGAGTTGTAGAGCGGAACATTTTCAATCAAAATGGGCCATTTTAATTTCCATATAATTTCCCGTTTTTCCGCTAGAGGGCGCGGAATATAAAGTATAGTGCAATTTCTTAATAAAAAATTTGAAAAGAAAACGCTAAAATGCATATACGGTTACGATTTTGCGAATTATCTTAAAAGTTAAAAGACCTATATCGATCGGAAATTTTTCGCTCTACAACTTTGGTATGTTATAATTTTTCCTAAAAATGAATAATTTTGGCTGAAAATCCAAAAATCAGCAGAAGGTGGTAAAAAAAATATGTTTTTATTGATAAATCTCAAGAATCCTTAATATTTTGTTATACTAACTGTATATCATTGGAAAGCTTATTAAAAATGCCATTGGTTGGTGGCAACTTATATAGGGTGTTCTATTTGAAAAAAAATAGTTATCCATTGTTTTGCGTATGTTGACACCCTGTATAGCACTACGAATAAAAGAGAACTAAAGCCGATGTGTATTATTCTTTATGATGTAATAAATTTTCTGGTGTATAAATAATGATGCTATCTTTGCTAGGAACGTTTCTGCAATGTTTTCAATGTGTACATGTTTTTGCCATAAATTTGCCCATAACTAACCAACCGTCCATAATAGACCCATACTATCTTATACTATTTTTATCAGCTTCTCAAGAGGGTTGAAAATAAAGTATAAAATATAGGGTGTTCCATTTAAAAAAACATAACTTTGTTCTGTTATATATATTGGGACACCCTGTACAAAAACATACATATTTTTAAAATATGTAGAATAAGTGTGGGTACCAGTTCAAGAAAACTAGAAGTCGATATCTCAAATAGCAAATAAGTTATGGGGCTTTTACAGATCCCTGGGTCACCCGGTATATCGTCCGAACCCTGATTGAAACCCAAAATCAAGTTAGTTGTCACTTATCAACAATCTGTCAAAATAGAATATACTAATTTTAATTTAGAGCCCGTTTTTAAATGCTCACTGTTTCTTTAGAATTAAAGTGGGAATACGATGGTATTTTGTCAAAATTTTAAGCTGGTAAGTTGATGATGAAAAATGCTAATGAAATTTATAAACAAATTAATAATAATTTATTAATATTAAACGCAAATTTTAAATACACCACTACATAGATCTTAATATTTAATCCTAAGATCTTACTCAAGATCTTAAAAGTTGACCTCTTTTATTTTTTTGTAAGATTAATGGGTTTGACGATATGTTCGCGAGACTGACGATTTTCGTGATTTCTTGCAATTTCCAACCGTTTATATCTTCTTATTTTTTTTTTTGCGAAACGTGACTTTCATATGTAAAATGGGTCTGAAAAATTTAAAAAAAAATCGGAATCATCGATTCAAATTCAGTGTCCGGTTTGACGTGGAATGAGCGATACACAGCTGATTTAGGGTTCTATTGAATGACATAAAAATATACAGGGTGTTCCATTTAAAAAAAAAACTTTGTTCATAAGTTAAAATAAGAAAATAAGAAATTTTGATTTTTTGACATTTTAACCTCCCCTTAAATATCTCGACAGTGAAGAAACTGCGATTGGGTTCTTTTTAGATCCAAGTCGCGTTTTTGACTGTGTTGATATATGTACACACTATTAGAAAATTTAAACTTATATGGCGTGAAAGGGGTGGCATTGCATTGATTCCGCACGAATTTACAAGCTAGAAGACAATGAGTAAAAAATAATAAAAAATAAGAAAGTTATTTTATCTGAAATCTCAAATATCCTAGTAGATGTTCCACAAGGGTCAATTTTAGGGCCAATTTTATTTATTTTGTTCAAAAGCGATATAGTGCCTAACAACGGTTGTTAGCGATCGTATTTTTGAAAAACAAAGTATCGCTAATAAATAGTTAATAATAATAAAACTTCTGATATAAAATTTTAGAGGAAAATATTAGAAAATATTCTCCAGATATCTTGGGACCCAATTGTACAATAATAAAAAACATCCAATCTAAAAGGGTTTTTAAGCTAAAAAACTATTTACTTTCCAATTTATTCTATAATTTGAATGAGGTAATCATCTAATTGGTATTGAATAGATTGTAAATTGTATTAATTATACATTTTTTTCTACATGGCGCATCCAATACTGTAAACATTATTGTATATTATGTTTATAGTCAATGGAATAAAGATATACTATTTTTCAGTTCAGTACCGGAAGTAAACCAATGAAGCCCTTAAGATAAAAAAAATTCATAAATCACAACGACGAAATTTTGTAAATACCATACCATGATCTTCGATCTTACAGGTTTCTGTTTTAATTAACAATAGTGTTACAACGGTGCATTTTTAATGTGCATGAAGTGATTTACGGGTAACCGGTAGGAAACAATGCGCTGCATTATAACACTATCTCGACTTCCATCTGGAAATGGCGGTCGTGGTAATAACGTGCGATTGCCCTTTTCAAAATTCACCGCACGATCCTCCTGATGGGACCAGTAGATATTCACGGGGACAGGAAGTGGACGCGAAAATATTTTCAAGAGCCCTCGGTTACCTACCTGTTCGAGTTTTTTGAGTTTTTTGACCTCCCAAGAAACGCAGCGACGCTCTCGGCTCGGCTCGTTACGCTCCAGACATACAAATTCTGTCGGTGGTCGAGGAGGAGTGAGAGCGCGAAGGTGGAGCCGAGGTCATGCTCTGTTGGACTAATGCTTATTACGTTATATAATGATGCGTACCGTATATGTGTTTCTTCGTTTTTTTTGTTTGAAAATGCGGAATGGTCGTGCACTGAAATTAACTTGGAAGTCTGTGAAATAGAGCAACTGGACGGAAATGGCAGTCGGCTTTACCGTTCTTGTCACGTGAGACACGTGCCTCCGGCTCTACAGACTGTGTTACACTCATGTTGCATTTTATAAATTAGTGAAAATTCAATGTGGTTTCGGTGGTTTTAAGGAATTTTTCTAGCGTTATGAATATGTATAGTTAAATCAATGAATTTTTGGTTGCTAGGATATATTACATTATATTAGTTTAGTAGCTACTAGTGCACTAATTTATCCTATAGTCAATGTGGAATATGTGGTGCTATCTATCACTATCTTTGCTATAAGCTAGTTTAATAGAGGTATTCATTCGGAGTGCATAGAAACTTGATTTTCTAATGTGATATACAGGATGTTTCTTCTTAAACATGGCGAACGTTTCTTTAATACTGCGGGTAATGCATTTTTCAACTTTCACCACTTCTCACTTTTCTTGGCACTCTGGTGAGAATCGTTCAGATAAAATGACCATTTGACCATGAGCTATAGTCACAGGGAGATCATAAAGTACAATCGCGCAGAGGTGACAGTGACTCATCGCTCCATGTGGCCTGAATTAAGTTTCTATGTCCATAAAATAATTCGATTCAGTCTAGGCGGGAAATTTAAAAATTCTCGAGCGTGCAAATATTTTTTCGACGAAACTTTGCGAGTGCATTTTTCGGAAATTGGTAAAGACAACTGGAAATTTGTCATTAAATTTAACCTTTTTATAAATGAAATGGATACCATCAATTCTGCTCTTAACTAAATCGAAATCTGAAACGGTCAAAACCAGATACAAGCACGTGAATTTTGAGTTTGAATAGATAGAATGAGAAAAGACATACGTTGCACTTAGCCCTTGAATTTACATATCGACATACGTTTCGTATTTCACCTCGTTTTTCTTAAGCATGCGAACGAGTATAGATATTTATCCAGACGCGATGATTAGATCGAAAGAGCATGAGTCACTGTCATCTCTGCGCGATTGTACTATGTGCATCCCGTTTTCCAAATACTCCTTTTGGAGACCTCACATTTCTTGTTTTGTCCACCACGTATTTTGTTGCAGATGGAATCTGGTGCAAAATTCAAAGGTACACAAGCATCTCTGGAATAATTGGAACTTGCAGCTTTTTATTGTAGGATTCGAACGATTCAACAGCTGAATTGATTTTTGATATAAAGTCCCGGCAAGTTTCACAAGCTTCTTTAAATTAATTTTCTCCTGAAGATGAAATGAGTTTAGTCAGTTTCTGTTTGGTATCCACCGGTTCAGTAATTTCTCTGCGTTTTTTTTTTTGATACATACAGCTTACGACTTGATTTCATTAACCATGGTTTCCAACAGGACAAAATAATAATAATATCCACATTCATCTTAAATTATACTTTTATTATGTCTATCGTAATTTTAATTTTAAACCATATTATTGTACTATTCTGTCTCCATCTGACTTATTTAACCGTTTTGGTGTTTAGCACGAATAAATTATTATTATTATTATTATTAATACCAATCTTTGCAGCTGACTGATTAAGGGAATCTAATTCTTCTACATATAGAAAATCTTCATTTTTCACATCATGGGAGACTTCTTCTCTATCAGTTGGAATCATTTTTGAAATTTTGTCAAAGCACTTGGAACACAGGAAGTTATCAGTGAAAACATCTTTACTTTAAAACAGAGCCTTGAAATAAGCATTCCTATTCCCAACCTGATGTATTTTTATTTGTTATGTAGGAAGCTTCTACTTCGTTATACATGCTTTTTATATAGAATAAAACACTTTTTTACTTTGTTTGTATAACACTTATTGTTATGATGTATTTTTTGCTAGTTTTATATATATATATATAACTTTTTTTGAATATGCAAATATTCAGCACACCATTCACCATTCTCAATTAGAAGACATTTCAAACTCAGTGCTTTAGACAAAACACCATACAACTCATTATGCAGAATTCTAACAAAAGCTTACAAACCACAGATTTGGTGAACTGCTCTATTTGAGACTGAACTAACCTGTGTTCTCTCTTTTATACGCTACGACAAACACAATTGTCTGGTGGTTCCAGATTGTTCTGGAAGGTTCTGTTACATTCTGGAATTATTTGGAAGCACATTTTTGGAGAAGACCTTTAATAATTTCAAAGGTTCTATGTAAAGAAAGTCTAGACGAATAAAAACAATTCAACCTTTGTTTAATTTATCATTTTTATTCCATCACATTGACCACATTGGTCCGAAAATGGATTTCATAATATAACATGAAATATTCCAGTACCATCTTCTTTTCAGGTTATTAGTAATCTGAGATATACAACTCTTGTAAAATTCTTAGAATATTTGAAATTGGTATTTTCTAGGAAAATAAATGTAAAAAATCCAATGAAATCACTGAAGCTAAAACATGTTAAACTCAAAAGTTCTCCTCTTCAACGAATGTACTACGCTGCGGTACTAATCGGCGAATCAATTTTTTTGGAATTGTCGTTATTAACAGAAAACATATTTTTGAGTTTTTAAAAAATCAGAAAGCTATCGCAAGACACACATTTTCAAACGAAGAAAAAATAGTATCTTTAAATTAAAAAGAAACCACAACAAAATACCTCGAACGGTTCCACAGGTTGAGCATTTTAAAATTTCGCCAAAAAGTGAGAATGGTGGCCGAAATATTTGGCGGCCTGTATTTCGGGCCAGAAATTTGTTTCAAAAAAAAAATTGGTTAATTACTTTTTCATGAATTCTAACACATGTTAAATTCAAAAACAAAATTTTATTTCACATTCTGTTGATCATACCAGGGGCGTAGCTACCGCTGTATCAGCTGTATCGAAGATACAGGGCCCCCAAGCTCTAGGCCCCCCCGACCGATTTGGGATTTGAAAGCCACATGCCTCAACATGCGTAAGCAAAACACGGTAAAATTTTATTTACCTACTAAATATAAACGAATAAAATTAAGGTAAAATTGAAATAAACAAGAAACTGTTCACATTTTTAACTCTTATTGATGAAATTCAGTCCAATGAATGAATAATAAAACACTCTAAATATTCCCTCTACGGGAAGTACCGTATAGTTCACACAATAAGCTTTTTAAAACGCCCGAAATGCACACTTTACAAAAAAAAAATGGTGATGTGGCCATCATGTTACTTTCTCCGACTTGATGGTATCATAGCCATTTATATTTACGTTTTCATGGTTTATTTTCAATTGAAATCATATTTTAAATGTACATCGAACGTTGTATAAACTCGGATGAAACTGACGTTTAAAACGTCAAAATTATGAAAGATGGAAAAATTATACTTCAAATTCAAAAACTCAGTTTACTCAAAAACTAAATGGATTTCGAAAAAAACTTATTCTTTATAAGTTGTTCATATTAGCATTCTCTACAATTATTATTAACATACATTTGCTGTAACTATCATCGTTTTATAATTATAAACCAAAAATTAAAAAAAATAATAAATAATTTTTTTCTCGAATAAAAATGATTTTATGAAAAATGTTTTCAAGGAAAAGATGTTTATTTCTTTGTTGTCTTCAAAGTTTGTTTAAATGTTTTTGTGATGTTTTTCATATTTAGGAAAATATTGGCAAAAAACAAAAAACAGTTGAGGTAAACGCCCACTTCCGGTGTGCGAAATTTTACCAAAAGCTTTTCAGTTCTTCAGATTATCAAATAAGACGGATGTTCAAAGTTTCATATCAATTGCTGTATTAGTTTTTGAGATACAGCGCGCACAGACAGACACACACACACACACAGACACACCATCACACACACACACACAAACACAGACACATTTTTTTTTTCAGAAATTGTTGAAATGGCATCTAGGGACCCCAAAACGGATATTTCCGTAAAAAAAAAATTTAAAAAAAAACCCGATCACAATACTTTCTCGTAGTTCGTAACGGGGAAAGTAAAAACGTTATTTTTGTAGATTTATCGTAACATGTTCGTCAAAGCTACAACAACAAAATTTCTATGTTATATTGCAAAGAAACATGAACGAATCAATTGATATCAAACGTAAAAAAATGTAAATCACCGCGTACGGTGTTTTTACCTGAAGCGCTGATGTTTTTATTAGATAATTGGGTCGCGCATCGTGGTACTTGATTGGCCTATTAACGAATGCAAGTCGGGGAAGTCCTTTAGCTCTTAAAATAAACAAAATGATCAAAAATATTTGTGTATTTATCTGTATTCCACACATATTCGACGCAATCGGTTTAGTCAGGCATACATTTTTGTTGATTAGTGATTACGTTTGTGATTATTAGTGAGTTCTTAAGATTATAAGAGAGTTTACCCCAGTGGCGCTGTTAAAAGGAAAATTAAACAGAAAAAAAAGATATTTCTAAAAAACTGCCAAAAATTTCGTCCTTTTTTAACAGTCGAGTAGTGTGATAGATATGGCTATTAGTATTGGTATCTATTAGTACTAAGTACCTACAAATCTTATATAATTTAAATTTAAATTTGGTGTCAATTATAAGAACAGATAAGTCATTGTGAAATAATATCTAGCAATGTATTTTTGGCAATAAATATTTTCTGTCATAGATTCACTTGAAGTATCGGAACATTCTGAACCAAGTGTATCTAATTTTCCAAGAACAACAGAACTTGAAGAATCCAATACATTTGTATCTTCTAATACTGAAAATGTAAATCTTGGTAAGTAATGAATATTATTTTTAGGTTGACTCATAGATAAGTTCGACAAGCGATTAACCACTAAATAGCAAAAATGTGACAATATTGGGCAAATTGGATAATTTCGCATTCATTTATATATGGTTGTTCACTGTGTTCGTTCAATATTTTGACTTTCCTTATATATTGTGACATTATCGCGCCGAGTGATTAAATTGGATTTATAATTTGTACATCCATCTGAAGTAGTAGGTCTATCAGAGCCTGCAGAAATAGAAGAACCAATGTGAAGAATATAATTCCTCCGATAGGGGAAATTTTGGGGACAGCCTAACAGAAACAGAAAGAATCATAATTTTCAAATTGGGGCCATTTCAACCTCAAGGGTCGTTTTCAAGGGATCCGGAAACAAAGCGAAGTTTCTCAAGCTTTCATTATTCATACACAAATAAGGCTGGTATTAAAATTATAAGGCCATGGTTATGTTATTCCAATATTTTAAACAAAGCATATTGTCACTTTTGTTGGTTGTTAGCAGATCATCAAAGTAAATCGTATTCTTCCGCATGGGTTAATGGTGTTTCTGTTAGAAGTAATTTTACACAAAATATTTTTGATCATGAAAAATCACAGCAGCATATTAACTCGGCTCTAACTTACAACAATTGGTATCAGAAAAATACAATTGATATTTATTTTGAAAGTGAAATCAATAACAAAATTGCTTTCTGGTGAAATGTACTGCATCGTTTAATTAATGTTATAAAAACTTTAGCGTCGTGCAATTTACCTTTAAGAGGCCATGATTCTAAATCTGGTAATTTTTTGTCAATTTTACACTTGCTTTCTAATTACGATCCTGTTTTAAAAGAACTTCTTTTAAAGCCAAAGGGTGACACAAATGATTTAAGTCCAACGATCCAAAATGAGATTATCAATTTGCTTGGAACCACTGTTCAAAAAAATATTGTTTTAGAAATTAAAAAAAGCTCCCTTTTTTGTCGATTATTATGGATACAACACAAGATCTCTCAAAAATTGACCAACTTTCAGTAGTTTTTAGATATATTTCGATTACAGAAAATAATAATGTACCTAAACAAATCAAAATCTGCGAGTCCTCTTTGGGGTTTAGTTCTGTAGCTGATTGTACTGCAGTAAGGCTTGAAACGGAAATTTTAAATACAATCAACGAATATAACATTGATTGATGTCTAAATGTAGGGGGCAGGGGTATGATCGTGCCAGGGTAACATCAGGGGTATATGAAGGGGTACAAGCCCTCATAAAAAAAACATGCACCAAATGCTGATTTCGTCCATTGTGCAACACACTCATTAAATTTAATTTTAAATTATGCTGCTAAACACATTTCCGAAGTGTCACAATTTTTTGACAATTTGGAAATTATATATACTTTTTTTGGTAACAGCATAAAACGCTGGGCAATGTTAAGTAAAGATTCATCCCAAAAATATGAAATTACTCTTAAAAGAGTATGCCCTACTAGATGGTCTTCAAGAAATGACACCTTATTCGCAATAGAGAAGAATTATCTAGTAGTAATCAAAGCGTTGTATCAATTAAATTTAATTTCAACAAAGAAAGACGAACGTGACGAATGTCAAAATATCATAAATATATTACAAAGTTACGATTTTATAGTGTTTGTCACTTTCTTTCCGAGCTGTTTGAAACCATAAACCCTGTATCTAAAGCCCTGCAGTACGAAAGTTATGATTTGAAAAAAGCCAGTATTTTATTAAATAATCTTCTGGACAGACTCATAGAAATAAAAAGCTCAAATTCATTCAAAGGTTTGTTAAAGGAGTCCTCTGATTTAGCAAAGGGATGGGATATAAAACCCCTTCTTAAAAATAAACGACGAAGGATAAATAAGCGATTTTTTGATGAGTTGTCAGAGGATGAGAGAATTTCTGATCCAGAATCGTATTTTAGAGTCAATATATATTATTGCTGTGTTGATATACAGATTTCTCAAACAAAACAAAAAAACGATTTCAGAGCTTCTATGATCTAAATAATTTATTCGAAATTTTATAACCCGATAAACTGCTTTCCTTTTTAAACGAACTAATAAAAAAGGGAGCAGCAAAACTGGCTAGTAAATACCAAAGTGATTTCAAAGATTATGATCTATATGATCAATTAATTGCTTTAAAAAGCTGCTTGAAATCAGAAATTCAGAAAATTCATACCATTAAGGAAGTCGCAGAATTGATATTAATAAATTTTAATAGCGACGCCTCCAGTTTTCCCGAGGTTATAACAGGATGCTTATTATTTTTGACCCTTCCCGTTACAATCGCAACAGTTGAAAGAAGCTTTTCCAAACTAAAACTAATAAAAAACTATCTTCGGACTTCTATGGGACAAGAAACGCTATCTAATTTATCAGTATTATCAATAGAAAAAGAAGAACTTACAAAACTAAAATCTTCTTCTTCTATGGATGAAATTATAAATACGTTTGCCGAAAGAAAAGCAAGAAAAGTACATTTTTAACCATTACAATTTTTTTTCTATTCGTTTCGTTAAGTTTTTTAATATGTATAGTTGATTTTGTTGTTTTTAAATATATTTTGTTTATGCTATTGTTTTCTTTTAACGGGCCTCCGAAGAAAGTTTAATACAGCCCCCCCCCCCCCCACAAGGCTAGCTACGCCACTGGATCATACTTTTAGCTATATATTAAAAAAAGTTGGCTTGGTAACTCCACTGCCTCACCTCTATCTAATTTTGAAAAAGTTTTGTTGCCTCAAAATTTTGAAATCATAAATAGTTATATTTGTCCACTATAATTGAAAGCAATACAATTCGTTGCAATTATTTTTTACAGTATCTGCACATTTTACAAAATAAATGGTAAAATATTCATCTTACCGAGTAATTTTTTTTTATTAGCTGCAGAGCCACAAGAACGGCAAAACACCTCTTTCGCATAAAGTTTCAACCTCAATATCTTGGAATGTACTTGACTTATGGCAACAATATTTTTCGTGGGTTTATAATTTGGCCATACCAACTTAAAAAAATCATCAAAATCAAAAAGTGATGGGTGACATTTCATTTTGTTTGACACTCTATTCTATTTGGCAAACCTAATATTATCTAAATGGATCATTTTATTAATAAAATACAAATTATAAATATTGATTTGTATTCCTACAATTTGAGATTTTTTCACTCAGTTGAGTTACTGTTAATTTGAGGTTAGTTGAAATTTGTTTTCACTGATATTGGCCATGGGTAGTTCTGCCGAGAGTTCTTCTTAATTTTATCCATTCAAGATAGGGAGGTCGCATTAAGATAAACATTCAAATAGGTTTCTAAAGTTGTAAGCCTATTTTTAAATTTGGCGGATTTTTACAAATGCATATTTTTTGAAGGACTTCTACAATCATTTCAGAGCAGACAAATTGTTCTGATAGAAATCGAATCCTATCTACAATTGGGTTAATGAATTAAGTTATACAGGTTTACAATTTGCGCAATATGAATCGAACATTTGAATTATGCGGAAATTGATTTGTTTGATTATGGCAACCCATGTTTTAGTAGACTTTTCTCTTAAAAATCGATCCACTTTACAGTAAAATATAACATGTTACCTTTCAATTAGCTGCAAGTACAGTAACATTTGCTAGACACTCAACTCGTGTTGCTTAAACAATAAAACCTGCCATCTTTTTTTAGATTAATATTCACTTTTTACTGCTGCTTCGTTTGTTTAAACACACTTTTGACTTTGGATTTAATAATCCAGAGCTACGATTTCGTGCCAACAACTATAAATGTTTAATTTTGGAATCACGTCATTCATTTCTAATGTTTGTATACCCCTGACAGTTTATTCTGAGAGGATATTTTTTTCCTTTACTTTAATGCACGTCAAATCCCAATTCTGAAATAACTTGGCTCTCTGACAATTTAATTCATTATAAAGTTACCCCGGAATTAGCGCTGATAATCGAAAAACATAAAAGTTCCATTTCCTCAAGTGTACGGGGCTAATCCGCAGCGGTGGTGTAGAAGTCCTTTAAAAAAAGTTCAATTCAACAAACAAAAAAACACATAGGGTCCTATTTCGAGGGGTTAATGAAGTTGCCTCAATTAGCCCAAATTAGCAGAAACGCATGCGGGATAAAACTGTGGAAAACGAAAACGAGACGAGCGGTCCATAATTATTGGTTTGCGGGCGGCAATTAAAACGCAATCACTGCTCGTTTGCTATCTTTTTTCTTTCTTTCTTTCCCATTCCATTGTTGTTATCGCCGCATTCCTGTTTGCTCTCGCAGGTGCTGGAAATGTGTAGTAGTCGAATCGATGATGCAGTTTGCATGGAAAAATCGCATGGGTGGCCTTGTTTAGTCAATTGTTTCAAGGTGTGGTTTGAGAACTGAGTAATCATTTTTAGTACTTTCAGCAATAATTATGCAGCGTATGAAATTTACGAAATGACGTAATTCATTGTATTTCTTTTAAATCGTTAATTCTAAAATTAGCTATTATCGCGCGATATCATCTACCGAGTGTTTGGGATAAGGGGCGAACATAGGGATTTAACATGTAAATGTAAATATGTGTAATTATTTGCTCCCCTATTCATTTTAGAGAAAAATCGTAAAGGAATATTTTTTAGAGAATTAAAAACTGTAAATGTATCATCCATTTAATTTACGTTTGTACCAGCATACACCTCAGAAATAATAAAAATAAGTTTAACAATTTACCATTTAATAAAAACCCTTGCCATGACTTTGACAAATGTCATGTTTCATGTTATAGTGAAAATAATAATATTGCAAGTCAGATATCAATTCTAGTTATTACGATGAACAATAATCTGAGTTATTCCAATGAAGAGAGGGTATTCATTATTAAAACATTTTACAGTGGCGTCAGTTTACGCAGAGTTCGTGACTTATTTTCGGTTACATTTAACAATCGACCAATTCCGTCTGTATAAACAATTTCCAAATTTGTGAAAAAGTTCGAAAATACAGCAAGTGTAGCGGCAGATGATTCAAAAGGTATTTCAATAGTCCAATTTTAACAAATATTAATTCAAAAACATTAACATTGCAGGCAAACGGAAGAGAAGAAGCAACGATGAATTGGAAGAAAGAGTTTTGGGGTTGATAAATGCTGATCCAACAACTAGCATACGATGCATTGCTCGTGAGTGCAGCGTGTCTACATTCTCAGTGTATAAGATTCTGAATAAGCATGGGTATTATCCCTACAAACATCAATGCCATCAGGAGATATTGCTAGTGGATGAAGAAAGCAGGCGTGTATTCTGCGAGATAATGCAGGATCGATCAAACATAGACAGAAACTTTTTGCAGTCTATCTGTTTTACGGATGAATGCACGTTCACACTTAACAACGAGCCCAACACTCAGAACACGCGATACTGGACCCAAGAAAATCCGCGGATATGCCTTAGAACTAGAACCCAGTTCCCGCAAAAAATCAATATTTGGGCTGGTATTTTTAAAAATAATATTATTGGGCCGTTTGAAATATGTGAAAATTTAAATTCGAATTCTTATTTAGACCTTTTAATCAACCAGGTTGGCCCTGCGTTAGAAGAAGTTGCACGTGACAGTCAGGAGATATGGTATCAGCATGATGGATGTCCAGCCCATTATGGTTTAAATGTAAGGGAATATTTAAATGCTAATTTTCCCAATTGCTGGATTGGTCGCGGTGGCACTATCAACTGGCCACCAAGATCTCCTGATTTAGCACCATGTGATTTCTTTTTGTGGGGTCACTTGAAAAACAAAATTTACAAAAAACATCCAAATATTGAATCTTTGCGGGAAGCAATTTTTGCGGAATGCACATTGATTACAGATAGTCAGTTGGCTAATGTTAGACATGCATTTTATAACCGATTGGGTTATTGTTTACACCAGAACGGAGAACTTTTTGAGTACTTGCTCTAAAATGTCCCGTTGGCCGCTGGTTACGGTAAAACCAAAAATATATCACGAACTGTGTGTAATCTGACACCACTTTAATTCAATTCATCGTTGCTTCTTCTGTTCCGTTTGCCTTTAATTTTAATATGTTTGAAATAATATTTGTTGAAATTGGACTATTGAAATACCTTTTGAATCATCTGCCGCTACACTTGCTGTATTTTCGAACTTTTTCACAAATTTGGAAATTGTTGATACAGACGGAATTGGTCGATTGTTAAATGTAACCGAAAATAAGTCACGAACTCTGTGTAAACTGACGCCACTGTAAATAGTTTGATAATAAATAATACCCTCTCTCCATTGGAATAACTCATATTATTGTTCATAGTAATAACAATGCGTGAATTGATATTTGGACGTGGATGGAACTGCGGGTTAAGGAGATTGAATGATTCGGGAAATTGGCGTCGGCTACGAGGCCATCTGCCATAATCATTGTATTGTAATATATCAGAAATTAAATGAATAACTGAATAATGAAAGACAAATGCAATGTCCATGGTCCCGAGCGAATATTCCGCGACCCCGAAATCGTTCGCCCGGGCTGGGATTAGAACCCTCGCGGCACGCGGTGCAACCGGCATAAGCGCTCGCTTGTACCCACTACACCAACGGGCCGCCCGAATTAATGTTTGACTAGTAAAATTATTCTCACCATAACATGACATTTGTCAAAGTCATGGCAAGGGTTTTTATTACATGGTAAATTGTTAAACTTATTTTTATTATTTCTGAGGTGTATGCTGGTACAAACATAAATTAAATGGATGATACATTTACAGTTTTTAATTCTCTAAAAAATATTCCTTTACGATTTTTCTCTAAAATGAATAGGGGAGCAAATAATTACACATATTTAATTTTACATGTTAAATCCCTATGTTCGCCCCTTATCCCAAACACTCGGTATATCAAATAATCGAATCCAGTCGTTCCCAATCTGGGTACCGATACGCGAATAGTGAATGGAACTAGTTTTTCCTAGGCTAAAGTTTGATGTATGTGAAATTTTGTTCTTTATGTGAAATTGTGAAAAGTGAATATGTGAGAAAAGTAACTGGTGACGAACGACGGCTCCGCTGCGCTGCGCCGTCGTCTATGCGGGACCCATCAAAATTAAGCGATTGAATTGCGCTGCGCCATCAATGAAAAACATATTTTTTTTCTAAATTAACTTTAATTTTTCGTTTTTTATTTTTCATTTTCAGTTTTTCATTTTTCATTTTTCATTTTTCGTTTTTCCATTTTAATTTTTAATTTTTTGTTTCATTTTTATTTTTTATTTAAAATTTTGTATTTTTATTTCTTTTATTTTTTTTTAAGCCAATTGTATCCTCTGCGATTCCTGAAAATTTTGGCTTTCCGACTTAAAAAGAAAAAAATTGTCCTTAAAAGAAGGAAAACGAACCCAGGGGATGCAAATGGCGCATAGGGGTAGTTCCAAAAATGTTGAAAAAATATCTTCTGCCATCCCTGAAAGTTTCAGCTTTTCGACTTTAAAAGAAAGAAATTCGTTCTTAAAAGAAGAAGAAAAACGAACCCGGGGGTGCAAATGGAGCGTAGGAGTAGTTTCAAAAATTTTGAAAAAATATCTTCTGCCATCCCTGAAAGTTTCAGTTTTTCGACTTTAAAAGAAAAACATTCGTCCTTGAAAGAAGAAAAACGAACTCAGGGTTGCAAATGGAGCGTAGAAGTAGTTTCAAAAATTTCGAAAAAATATCTTCTGCCATCCCTGAAAGTTTGAGCTTTTCGACTTTAAAAGAAAGAAATTCGTCCATAAAAGAAGAAAAACGAACTCAGAGGGTACAAATAGCGCGTAGGGGTGGTTCCAAATATTTTTAAAAAATCCCAATGAAAGCCAGTCATCGCTCCTGTCATCCCTGAAAGTTTCAGCTTTTCGACTTGAAAAGAAAAAAATACTTCCTTAAAAGAAGAGAACCGAACCACCCCCTAGGTTGGTGGCGTTGGTTGGCGCATAGGGGTGATTCCAAAATTTTGAAAAAAATCCCAATGAAAGCCAGTTTTCCTTTCTGCCATTCCTGAAGGTTTCAGCTTTTTTACTTGAAAAGAAAAAAATACGTCCTTAAAAGAAGAAAAAAACATTTTTTTACCCGGTTTTTTCTGGGCTTTCTCCGTTACGAAGTACGAGAAAGTATTGCGATCGTGATTTTTTTTTCAAATTTTTTTTTACGGAAATATCCGTTTTAGGGTCCCTAGACACCATTTCAACAATTTCTGGAAAAAAAAATTGTGTGTGTGTGTGTGTGTGTGTGTCTGTGCGCGCTGTATCTCAAAAACTAATGGAGCAATTGATATGAAACTTCGAACATATGTCTTATTTGATAATCCGAAGAACTGAAAAGCTTTTGGTAAAATTTCGTACACCGGAAGTGGGTGTTTACCTTAACTGTTTTTTCCAATATTTTCTTAAATATGAAAAATATCACAAAAACATTTAAACAAATATTGAAGACAACAAAGAAATGAGCTTATTTTGTTTGAAAACATTTTTTATAAAATCATTGTTATCCGAGAAAAAAATTTATTATTATTTTTTCCATTTTTGGTTTATAATTATGAAACGATAATAGTTACAGCAAATTTATGTTAATAATAATTGTAGAGAATACCAAAATGAACAACTTATAAAGAATAAGTTTTTTTCGAAATCTCTTTAGTTTTTGAGTAAACTGAGTTTTTCAATTTGAAGTATAATTTTTCCATCTTACATAATTTTGACGTTTTAAACGTCAGTTTCATGCGAGTCTTCGAAACGTTCGATGTACATTTAAAATATGATTTAAATTGAAAATAAACCGTGAAGGCGTAAATATAAATGATACTATCGGATATTTCCGTAAAAAAAATTTGAAAAAAAAATCACTATCACAATACTTTCTCGTACTTCGTAACGGAGAAAGTAAAAATACTAAAGAGGTTTAACCTTCCAGACGGGGCGCCCTAAATCTTGACACCGTAACGGGCGCTGGGTCTTAGAGACCCAGCAAAAAAAAATCCTACATAAAATTTGACTAAATTATTTATATTGACTCGAAACAAATATTCAAAAGAATTTAATGAAAAATTGAAAAGCGCAAAATTCAAATTTATTTTTTAAATGCCACCACTGACATTTTCGTAAAGTTCATGATAAACGACAGAAAACCTAGGTCTATTGCCCCCATTAACCCCTCTTCCCTGGATCCGTGATTTCACGAGAAAATTTTGAATTGAATCATCAAAATCCAACAATGGGTTTGGTGCAATTTCAAAATGCAAAATTACGATTTCAAATCACCAAAATTATTACAATTTTTTACAACTTTATCGCATCATCAAATGAAATTATCTCAAACGTCGATGGCAATTGTTTTTCAATTTTTTGGCAGAAATTATTAGAAGTTTTCACAAATTCACCATCTGATCAAATTGAAATATTTTAAAATTCAGTGATGGGGTGTAAATGGCTTTTCACAAATTCATAATCTCGAATATTTTTAGTCATCTTGGATTTACAGTAAATGTTCTTTTTCTATTTTTTTGAATCGCCAAAAATATTTGAAAATTTAACAACTTTACAGTCTGATCAAATGAAAATATTATATCAAAATCCAATGAAGGGATGTAAATGGCTTTTCACAAAATCACAATCTCGAATGAATGTTTAGTCATTCTAGAAAGTTTAAAGTCGTTTTTAAACTGTTTTTCAATTTTTTTCGAATCTCCAAAATTATTTAAAATTTTCACTACTTTTACTGTCTGATCAAATGAAAATATTTCAAAACACAGTGAAAGGATATTAATGGCTTTTTACAAAATCTTAATTCAAATGATTTTTTAGCCATTCTAGAAAATTTATAGTCGATGGCAATTGATTTTTTTTATTTCTTTTGAATCGCCGACATTATTACAAATTTTCACAACTTCACCGTCGGGTCAAAAGAAAATATTTTAAAATTCACTGAAAATGAAAATGGCTTTTCACGAATGAATTTTTGGTCAAATTTAAAGTCAATGAGAATTGTTTTTACTCATTCTAAAATGTTTAAAGCTGATGACAATTGGTTTTCTATCTCTTTCGAATCACTAAAATTATTAGAAATTTTCACAACTTCACCGTCGGGTCAAAAGAGAATATTTTAAAATTCACTAAAAATGAAAATGGCTTTTCACGAATAAATTTTTGGTCAAATTTAAAGTCGATAACAAATGTTTTTACTCATTCTAAAAAGTTTAAAGCTGATGACAATTGTTTTTCTATTTCTTTCGAATCGCTAAAATTATTAGAAATTTTCACAACTTCTCCGTCTGGTCAAATGAAAATATTTCAAAATCCCGTGAAGAGATGTTAATGGCTTTTCACGAAACCATAATCTCGAATGAATTTTTGGTCAAGAAAAAATTATCTGAAATTTTCACAACTCTACCGTCTGATCAAATGAAAATATTTCACACTCCAGTGAAGGGATGAAATGGCTTTCCACAAAATCATAATTTCGAATTAATTTGTAGTCATTCTAGAAAATTTACAGTAGAAGGTAATTGTTTTTCTATTTTTTTGCGAATCGCCAAAATAAATTACTTTTTTTCATTTTGGGTTTATAATTATGAAATTAGTTACAGCAAATTTATGTTAATAATAATTGTAGAGAATGCCAAAATGAACAACTTATAAAGAATAAGTTTTTTTCAAAATCTCTTTGGTTTTCGAGTAAACTGACTATTAGAATTTGAAGTATAATTTATCATTTTCATCTTTCATAATTTTGACGTTTTAAACGTCTGTTTCATCCGATTCTACAAAACGCTTGATGTACATTTAAAATATAATTTAAATTGAAAATAAACTATGACAGTGAAATGATGCTATAAAATCGGAGAAAGTAACATGATGGCCACATTACCATTTTTTACAATAGCTTTTTTTCATCCACTAAACTGTGTTTTTTTTGGTAGTATTCCATATTATTTGACATTTTTTCTTTATAATTAATAATAATAATAATATTTATTACAGTAAACACCTTTTACATGAAATTAACAATAATAATTAACTTAAATAGATGATATATATACAAAAACATAAAGTTAAAAAACATGCGCGTATTGAAATTATATAAATTTATTCTTAAAATAAAGTAATTTAATGATCTAATAAAATGAATTATGAATTAATGATGTGTCCTAATTTTAATTTTAATTTAATTCAGGAGGAATTAATGTGAAAGCTTGTCTTTGCAACGAATTTTATAAATATAATATTATCGACGCAACAAACTTTATAATTATAATTTTTTGAAGCGGTAATATATTTACTTTTTAAATACAAACATTTCTATACGAATTTAGTTAATGCGTTAAGTGAATTTTATAATAGGTAATCGGATTTGGAAAATTATACAAAACACGTGTTGTACTAATCAAGTGGATTTAGATAAGGTGATAAAACAAAATTCGCAAATCGATTGTTTCTCCGATTCTTTTACGATCGCATGGTTAGATTTTTAAAATTGTTTTACCAAATAATAGTTATCGCAAATATATGGATAATTCGGAAAACTAAAATTAGATCTTCAATTGTTTTCGATTTTTTGAGCGTCGCTCTTAAATGAATACGTAGATTAAGATAAAGTTCAAAATAAAATTCGGCACTTTTTAGGTTTGTTGAATAAGATGGAAAACTGAAATTAGATCTTTAATTATTTTTAATATTTCTACCATGCTTCTTAAGCTTAAATGACCGGATATTGATCATTCTTGCAGAAACACGTTTCTCATCAAGCAGATTAAAAGCCGTTTTACATTACACAATTTATTGAACAAGAACAAGGTAATTTCATGCAATTTAAATCGTCTAGTTTCATACAGTAAATTGTCCCAATAATTGAGTCAGATTGTAAACTTGACTCACTTTTTGCAACAATTTTTCGTGCAATACTAGACAATTTTTATTGCAAGAAATACACAACAATTAAACAGAAGAAAAAGAAACAGAAAATAATTGAACTACAAATTTAATTTTTGGGTCTTATCTGCATCTATTCGACGAGTACACACTTTGCTACAATAATTCGCCAAATTTGGTCATCCGTTCAAAAAATATCCTAAAAAACAATAACAAAAAACCAATTTAAGTCGAATTATCTAAATTTATTCTGCGAGTACAATACTTTTCGGGAAAGATTTTTAAAATCGGCTTTTATGTTCAAGAGTTATCTTCTCAAAACCACAAGGATGATTGACGGAAATTTGGGTTGGGGAATTATAGATGATATGGGACATTGGCTTAGACAGCGTAGGTCATTCAGCCACAACCGATTATTTATAATATATTATTCATATTAAATGAAAATAGACATCCACAAACACCCATGCCCTCGCCGGGATTCGAACCCAGGACCCTCCGCATTAGTTCTGGCGCGCCAATGCCCGCGGCTAGTGGGCCGGCCACAGAACAATTGAACAACGAATTTATTTTTTTATCTTATCACATCTATTTGGCCAGTACAATACTTTACTGGAAGAATATGAAAATCTGTTTATCCCCTCAAGAGTTATCATCAAAAACCAGAAAACAATTCAAGGAAAATTTAATTTTTTTGATCTTGTCTATCTGCATCTATTTGATTGAGTATAACATCATTTTATAAAAAAAAATGCCAAATTTGGTCACCCGTTCAAGAGTTATCCTCTGAAAACCAAAAAACAATTGAACAATGAATTTAATTTGTTGGTCCTATCTACAACTTTCAGATGAATATAAGACTTTGCTGAAAGAATTTTACAAATCCGATCAATTCAAAATCTTTAAAAAAACAAAAATTATTTTAACGAAAAATTTATAAGAACAACACTTTGCTAAAAGAATTTGAAAACTCACTTAAGAGTTATCCTCAACAATAATTGAAAATAGTTGAACGGCGAATTAATATTTTATCTTTATATGTCCAATGAGTGAAGAATTTTTTAAAATCTGTCCTCTTGTTCAAGAATTCTCCTCAAAAAATAGAAAACAATTGAACTGCAAATTCAATTTTTTGGGTCCAATCTGCATCTATTCGACGAGTACAAAACGTTGCTGGAGGAATTTGCCAAAGGACCGCGCAGTATTTCAATGTAAAATGGGTTTCATCGAAATTGTCCCATTTTTTGCAGTAAGCTAGGTTTTGACATCCTGAACAAAAGTCCTTATGGGCGGAACAAAATCCTATGTAAGGAGTTTGAGTTATCCGCCAAAGAAGGTCTCATTTCGCCGATACTCGAAAATCGTAGAAACGGAGGGAAGAACGTATATAAGGATATTAATATCTTCATGTTTGGATTGTTTTGGACCAAGAAGTTCTGTACAATGCTCAGCAGTCATTGCTGGGGACACTGGGCATGTGTGCCCACCATTAGGCAATAAATAGGAATAAAAAGAAAATTGTCCGGTGCAAAGCTTTGTAACTTTTTTGAGAGTGCCCATGATGAACCATTGAGAGAACAGATGGCCCATCGATGGTCAGACCTTTTCAGGGCCTTTCCGCCGTGAAATTGATCTGCTGGACCAAAATACGAGTTTCAATTGAAGTTTTGGTATAAAAGTTCGTTTTTTTTTCGAAATGTTCATGGCCGCCCTACGAGTTGGCTAATGATGGGAAAACTTGCCCAGCGTCCCCAGCAATGAGTGCTGAGCATTGTATAAGAACTTCTTGGTCCAAAGCCATCCAAACATGATGATATTAACATCGTTGAATGCGTTCTTCGCCCCGTTTTTACGATTTTCGATTATCGGAGAAATGAGACCTTCGGCGGATAACTCAAAATCCTTATATAGGATTTTGTTCCGCCCATAAGGACTTTTGTTTAGGATGTCAAAAGCTATCTTCCTGCAAAAAATGGGACAATTTCGATGAAACTCATTTTACATTGAAATACTGCGGGGTCCTTTGGTCATCAGTTCAAAAGTTATCCTCAAAAAACAAAACAAAAAAAGCAATTGAAAACGAATTAATTGTTTGGTCCTATCTATATTTATTCGACGACTACAATACTTTGCTGGAAGAATTTTCAAAATTAGGTTATCCGTTTAAGCGTTACCCTCAAAAAAAAACATCTAACGGCGGATAGAACACTTTGCTGGATGATCTCGGAAACTATAAAGATAGAGAAACAGTTAAATGGGCAAAAAAGTGTAGTTTTATGAGCTGAATAAATGATACTTGTAAACTTTTTAAAAAAGTCAATGATAATTAGATATTTTGAAAAATGTAAAAAGTGCCGATTTTTTCAAATCAATTTTACTCGATTGCTATAAGAGATATAAAAAACTGTAAAGAGCAAAGTTTTAGATATTAAAATTTTATCAAAATTTTCTATCAATATTAGTTTCCGAAATATAGCACAAACTTACATTTTTCTAAATAGAAACCATAGTTGGCTATGGCTTCATTAGAACAACATTTTTTCTCTTCTATTATGAATTTTATATTCTATTAAAACAAATAATGGTTAGCCATTAAACAATTAATTTAAAAAAATTCAATTGTTCGTAACACCTTCATTGGTATCATTTTTGTCAAAAAAGTGTGTCTGAAAGTCATAATAGATTTTTCTAATGAAGAAACGCGCTACATGCTTGTTTGTTATATTTATTTTAAGGGGGACTTACACCTTGTAGGTTTCAAAAAATCGATTTTTTTTTCGTTCATATTTCTAATCTAAAGGATCTTAGAAATGAGCCTGTAGAAGGGTTTGTCAGATTTCTTTTTAGTTCGAGAGTTATAGCTAGTTAAACATGACGGCGCATGGCCGACTGGAACGCTCCAGGGTCGCGCTTGCGTGTCCCTAGATACCATTTCAACAATTTCTGGAATAAAAAATGGTGATGTGGCCATCATGTTACTTTCTCCGACTTGATGGTATTATAGCCATTTATATTTTCAATTAAAATCATATTTTAAATGTACATCGAGCGTTGTGTAAACTCGGATGAAACTGACGTTTAAAACGTCAAAATTTTGAAAGATGGAAAAATTATATTTCAAATTTAAAAACTCAATTTACTCAAAAACTAAAGAGATTTTGAAAAAACTTGTTCTTTATAAGTTGTTCATTTTATTTGATAATCCGAAGAACTGAAAAGCTTTTGCTAAAATTTCGTACACCGGAAGTGGGTGTTTACCTTAACTGTTTTTTGTTTTTTGCCAATATTTTCTTAAATATGAAAGATAACACAATAGTATATTGTACAACAAGAGTGGATATGATGCACATATCTCACGAAGGCAAGTTTGGGGAACGAGCCGTAGGCGAGTGCCCCAATGCCAAGTGAGATATGGGGGCATCATATCCACTCGCGTTGTACAGATAACTTTTTCTACGACTGAAATCCCTTCCACTTTTTTATAATGAATACCGAAAAAACATGTAAATTAATTTATCTGACGTTTTATGGGTGGCGTTTTCTCGACGCGGCCACGTCTCCATTATAAAAAAGTCACTGTAATGTGGTCTACAATGTTGAAGGTTTATCAGTTTTGGAAATGTTTTCTATGCACGTAATCATAACGTTTTCAACAGTAATTGCACAAGTGCATTGGAAATTATCGGTAACAAGTTTGTGCGATTTCGACAAACAAAGTCGTATTGTTTGGCAACAGTCCCGAGCCCGGAAGGGCGAGGGGCTGTTGCCTAAAACAATGCGACTGAGTTTATCGAAAGAGTGCAAACTTGCGATAATTTGCAATGCACGAGAGCAATTTATCAGACTATATCCCAACAAAAATATTACAACAAAATAGAATGACATTTACTGTCATCGCGGGCGTGTCGTGCCAGTTTGAATATTACATTTTTAAACGGATCAAACAAAATTTGAAAATCAGAAACGTACTTCTCTTGCACTAACTTAGCACTGGTATTCCATATAGAGTTTACATTTTCTTTACAGTACGTACCGTTCGCGTTTCGCACGTTATGTGCCCTGTTTTCCAATATTGTAGAAATTACTTCCCGAGTACAGGTCATGTTAGTGACTCCGCCCAAACTTTTTGGTTGGGCCTCTTTCCCTTTTTCTTGAATTACTTCAAGAGAAACACTTCCAATGCGGAGTTTTCACTAATTTTAATAGCGTTCTACCCGCAAACTGACGTTTGACATTGAACGTTGTTTTTCTTGAAACCAATCATGTGCCGAAACATAATGCGAGTAGAGAACTAATCACAAAGCCGCATTCGAACTCTACATGATATGTTTCCTGAAAATAGAAGTTATATAGAATCTGATTGGTTCTAATTCATTCGAATTTCGGCATGCTACGTTTGGCGGGATATAGTCATTGATAGTTTTCACATTCTTACTTGTACACCAATCCATACATTGTTTGTATGCAAAGTCATATTTTGGACGGGATCTGATAGGCAGTAATCCCTGCTGGATATCTTGAGCAGATTTCCTAATTTCAGGTGGAGTACAATTATTCGAATCACTTTCACTTTCCATGATGATTTCCGATTATATAAAAATGTAAATTAATTATTTGACGTTTGATGTGGCGTTCTCCCGTCGCTGCCGCCGCCGCCGCAACGTTCTATAACAATGGTTGTTTATTATCTGTAACCTGGATTTTAAATCCGTACACCTAACCGAAAAATAGTTTATATCCGTACAGTTTATTGTTAAGAAATTAATCAATATACGGCAAGGAGTAGAAAAAAATATTTAAACAAACATTGAAGACAACAAAGAAATGCACATCTTTTGCTTGAAAATATTTTTCATAGAATCATCGCTATTTGAGAAAAAAAATTATTATTAACTTTTTAATTTTTGGTTTATAATTATGAAACGATAATAGTTACAGCAAATTTATATTATATTAATAATAATTGTCATTCCAAAATGAACAACTTCTAAAGAATAAGTTTTTTTCGAATTCTCATTAGTTTTTGAGTAAACCGAGTTTTTGAATTTGAAGTATAATTTTTCCATCTTTCATAATTTGACGTTTTAAACGTCAGTTTCATCCGAGTTTGCGCAACGCTCGTGGTACATTTAAAATATGATTAAAATTGAAAATAAACAATGAAAGCTTAAATATAAATGATACCATCAAGTCGGAGAAAGTAACATGATGGCCACATCACCATTTTTTTATTGTGAAATGGGCCGTAAAGGGCCAGGTAAACGTAATTACCGAGTGTTTCGACCCAAAAAACATAAGTCGTCGAATCCAAAAACTGCTGAAGAAGAAGACGTCAGCACATCAGCGCAGAAGTTCAAGAACATGCATATACTAGAAACCGCAATCACACCTGAATTCGTTTACTGCATCCTAGAGTTTGTCTCAGTTTTTACTGAAATCTTTCAATTCGTTATTTGCAAAGAGTGTCATAGTAACATCAATTTTTCACAAGAAAAACGGTACGGTACGTTTTTCATCGTTTGGAGTTTGTACACTCATTGGATATTTTTGCCAATCCTGTAAAAATCATAAGCACTTATCGTCAGATGATTTGCTAGATCGATATTTAGGAGCTCACACTGGAAACAGCAATGAGTCTTCGATTAATTGCAATTGGTTGATCGCGCCTAAACATTTGCATTCCGTGAAGAGTGTGGTTGAAATCACAACTCATTTGGCTGTTATAACTTTTAACGAAAGACAGAAGGGAATATTGAAAGTAATGGACTCCTTGTGGATCAAATTGGGGCTGCAGGTCGAGGCGTGCGCCACTCAACTGCGAAAGATGAGCGACACGGCAAAACAAACAATAATTCAACAAAGAAAAGAGCAGGTGACCATCGTGTATTTCGTCTTCATCGGGAAGGCTAACTGTACGGACCTGGCATTGCAGATTAGTCCCGTCATTTACACGTTTTCCCAAAAGTTGCATTTTTCAAACTGGTGTACACGATTACGGGAGAACAGCTGAAGGTATCGCGATAATTTTTTTTTATAATCTACAGTCAATACTTGGCAAGGTTCCGATCGTTCATTTAGGAAAAACCCATTTTGCTGTTTTTTTACAGCTTCAAGGACATAGTAAAAAAATGACTTTTTTGGAAAAATATCCGCTGTTGGCGGACGCTTTGGTGTTCTTCTGGTTCTAGGGAACACGTCCGCTGTTTATGCTGCTCACGCGAAATTTGCGACAACTTGTTTTAGATGTTCGATCCGCGTGAATAAAATTGTCACACTTGTGATTAATTAAAGTAGACTTTTTGCAGTAGAGATAGTATATTGAGCACAACGTAATTTACAATACAAAAGATCGAGAGGAACTAACTAAAAATTTACAAATGTACAAAAATGAAAGATATTTACAATAACTGGGGGCGCATTGGTGGTTGGTAAGGGAAGGCGAGATATCGCGGTCTCTTTTCTTGGATTACAAAATTTCCTAATTTGCCAAGTTCCAAGAATGCCAGATGGTCATCTTCCTGGCATAAAAGCGATTACCAGTAATGCAACAAACTAACGCGAACGCACGCACTGCCCATTTGTCCGATTACTTAATTTAATACGAGTACCATTAGAAAATATGCAAATTTAAGGAAGATTGAATAGTGGTACATCTCAAGAGCAATAAAAATGAAAATACAAGGCAAATAACATTTTGCATCGCAAACATCCGCCATTTTGCAAAAAAATCGTAATTTTGAAAAAGTGAACCATCCGGACCTTGCTGACATAACAACAACTTGTTGAAAATTATATTTCAGATAACTAGGGTTGACCCAATCCTGTACACCGTTTGGCCCTTCACTTCTGACAGGGGCGCTGTCAATGCCATCTCCAGGTCTTGGATGTCAACATTGACATGTAAAAAAATCATGTGTGAAATTCAATTGATCTACAATAATATAAAAAAAAATTCGTATCGAAATCTTCTCTAGTTTTTTTTTACAATAAATTCTTGAAAATTGGCTCCGAAATAAAAATGTCACACTTGCCGCAGAACAATATCTTATTAGATATTTCGACCGATGTTAGTCGTCTTTACCAACATTTAGAAGTCTTTATCAAAATTTGACGGATTACGGATTAATTTAATTATTGGTCTTCATTCCTCGTCTTTTAATCAGTCTAAAAGTTAAGCTACCCATCTCTCACAGAAATAATTATTAATATTTCTGTCGAAGTCTATTAATGATTTGTATCACATATAAATTATGTTAAATTACATTAAACACATATAAAAGGCTCCTATGAAAGCTTAGACAAAAAACTATAACAACCCAGCGTCATCTAAAAAAGCCACGATTTTTTTCTAAATTCGTGAATCAATTTTAGATTACAAGATAATGTTAATAGATTGCCAGAAATTTATGCCAATGAATCAGAAAGGAATGCAGGTCCATCACGGCGATAAGAAATCACTTCCTCACATGATTCTAAAAGTAGACCAAACAATTTCCCGCGCCGTCATTATGACTTATGAAAAAAGTACAATTTTGCAATATTACGCTATTCTAAGAATCCACTTCCCTTATCGTCCACTGGTTGTAATCACCATAAAAAATAAAAACTTTAAATTGTTCACATCGCGTGAGTTCAAGGCATTCCCCCGAAGTAAGAAGCAGGAAGTCATTATTTACTATTGTTTATTTAAGCAAAGATAACAAATATTTCCATAAAAAATTAGAACACTCGTAATCAGTTTGCTTCGACAATCAATTCGATAAGTTTGGAATTTATTACACGCAACCAAGTACGAGTATGTATATACCGACGAGTCTTCATCTTAACCCTAAATAAATGCGACAATAAAACTGTTTCGAAAAAACTAGGTCGTTTATATTGAGTAAACTTTTATTAAATTGTGAAATACATCGATCATACTGACTAAAGAATGCAACAAAAAGAATAGTGGCATCCAGGAGCAGTTCAATTATCGGATGCACCTTTCCCTATTATTCATGACGTTTAATGAGAAATCCATTTTTTACATTGCAACGATTCTCTTGTTCAAAATGAAGTATATGTACATCCCTAAAATAATGCAGCCTAGATGGTATGTATTAAGAAATATTCATTCATAGTCAAGTTGAAAAGTGATAAATTTCGAAATTCTCCAAATTCAAAGTCAACAAAATACACCAAAGAACACCAAGAATTCGTCGCCCAATTTTTATGAAAATTTCAGATAATACGTAAATAATCCACACTAAGAAATGACTAAAATTTCAACAAAACTTTTTGATCAATTTACCTTGGAGTATAAAACATTTCCAAGTTCCAAATCGACAAAATCAAATTTTTGATTTTGATAAATTGTTTAACTTCTTAACGCTTTATTTGATTTTGATGGTTTAATTTCGAAAATTCAGTTTTTTTATGCTTAAAAAAATCTCGTGCAAAATCAACTTGCAAGTTTTTTTTGCTCTTAGCAAACTTTAATAACATTTGGTTCTAATTTCCAGAGATATTATCCGAAATCACATTAATTCATTTTTAGGCGATTTGAGCCAACTCTGCAGGCGGATCTTCAAAATGCATTAGCAGATTTGATGGCCTCGGGACACGGGGCAATGAAGAAGTGAAGGCCCTTTAAATTGAAGAATAGTATCAAAAAATGGTGATGTAGCCATCATGTTACTTTCTCCGATTTGCTAGAATCATACTTATTTATATTTATAGATTCATTCATTATTTTCAATTTAAACCATATTTTGAATCGAACGTTTCACATGATCGAGTGGTAATGGCGTTTAAAACGACAAAATTATGAAAGGTGAAAATGATAATGTATGTTTCAAATTCCAATAATCTTCACCATAAGTTTACTTAAAAACTAAAAAAATTGTAAAAAGAGTCCTGAAAAAGATTTCTAAAAATAGTCCTGATTAAAAAGTCCTGAAAAAACTAATAAAAGCCCTGAACAAGAAAGACTTGAAAAAAACTAAAAATCGTCCTAATTAAAAAGTCCCAAAAAAAAATCTTATAAAAGTTCTGAACAAGTCTTGAAAAAGATTTCTAAAAATAGTGCTAATTAAAAAGTGCTAAAGACCCTAAAAGTCCTGAATACGAAAGTCTTGAAAAAGTCCCGATAAAAAAGTCCTTCAAAATGACCAGATATAAAGTCCTGAAAAAGAGTTCTGTCAAAAAAAGGTCTTGAAAAAAAGTCCTGTAGAAACAGTTTTGAGAATAAAGTCTTGAAAAAAGAGTCCTGTTGAAAAGTTGTAAAAATGAGACATAAAAAAGGTCCAGAAAAAAGTACTGCAAGAAGAGTTCTGAAAAATTAAGTCTTATAAAACACCAGAAATAAATGTCCTCAAAAAAATCCTGAAAGAAGTCCGAAAAAGCGTCTCGCTAAAAATTCCGGAACAAGTCCTGAAAATTAATCCTATAAAAAATAGTACTGAAAAAAGTCCTGTAAAGAACTTGAAAAAAAAATTCCCGAAAAATGTAATTAAGAAAATTCAGAAAAGAATCCTGAAAAGAAGTCCTGAACAAGAGGTTCTTAAGAAATTCTCGAAAAAGTCCCAGTCCTGATAAAAGCTGCGAAGAAAAGTCCTGAAAAATATTCTCCATACAAAATACCAGAAACAAATGTCCCAAAAAAAAGCCCCAAACAATCCTGAAAGAAAGCTAAAATAAGTCCTGAAGAAAGTTCAGAAAAAGAGTCCTGATGAAATATCATTAAAAAAACTGTCCTTGAAAAATTGCATTGAAAATAACATGTTTAAAAAATAAACAAAAAAAGCATTGTGAAAAGAAAGACCTTAAAAAGATCTGAAGAAATTATCCTGAAAAAGAAATATCAGTGTTTTGAAAAAAAATCTGCAAAATGGCTTAATATAAGTTCTTAAGAAAATTCCTGAAATAAAAAGTTTTGAAAATAGTCATGAAAAAAAAAATGCCAAAAATATCTAAAAAAATGTCCTTTAAAAGGTCATGAAAAGGAGAATTCCAAAAATGTCATGAAGAAAATTCTGAAAAAAATTTTCTTAAATTAACAGAAAATAACATGTTTAAAAAATAAACAAAAAAAATTCTGAAAAAAAGCATTGTAAAAAATCCTTTAAATGGTCCTTAAAAAGATCTGAAGAAATTGCCCTGAAAAAGAAATCCCAGTCTTGAAAAAAAAGTCCTGCAAAAGGCCTGAAATAAGTCCTTAACAAAATTCCTGAAATAAAAAGGTTTAAAATTGTCTTGAAAAAAAAATATGTTAAAAACATCTAAAGAAGTCCTTAAAAAGGTCCAAAAAAGTCATGAAAAGTAAAAATTCTAAAAAATGTCAAGAAGAAAATTCCGAAAAAAAATCCCGAAATATCAAAAAAATAAATGTCCTGTAAAAACAGTCTTGAAAATTTGCCCTGAAAATAACATTAAAAAATAAACAAAAACATTTCTGAAAAAAAGGATTGTAAAAGGTCCTTGAAAAGATCTGAAGAAATTGTCCTAAAAAAGAGATTCCAAAGAGTCTTGAAAAAATTTCCTGCAAAAAGGCCTAAAATAAGTACTTAACAAAATTCCTCAAATAAAAAGTTAAAAATATCTAAAAAAAGTCTTTAGAAAGGTCCAAAACAGGTCATGAAAAAAAAATTCGAAAAAATTTTTCTAAAAAAAATCCCGAAAAAGTCCTCAACGAAAAGTCCCGAAAATTGTAACTATTATTGTTTCATAATTATAAACAAAAAATGAAGAAAAAAAATAAAAAAATTTCTCGAATTTCAATGATTTTATGAAAAATATTTTCTAACCAAAGATCTTCTTAGATGTCTTCAATATTTGTTTAAATGTTTTTGTGATATTTTTCATATTTAAGAAAATATTGGAAAAAAAACAAAAAACAGTTAAGGTAAACACCCACTTCCGGTGTACCAAATTTTACCAAAAGCCTTTCAGTTCTTCGGATTATTAAATAAGACTTATGTTAAAGTTTTGTATCAATTGCTCAATTAGTTTTTGAGATTCAGCGCGCACAGACACACATGCACACACACATGCGCGCACACACACAGACACAAAAAAAAATTTCCAGAAATTGTTGAAATTGTTGGCATCTAGGGACCCCAAAATGGATATATCCGTAAAAAAAAATTTGAAAAAAATCACCATCACAATACTTCCTCGTACTTTGTAACGGATAAAGTAAAAAACATGTTTATTTTATTATAGAAAACCATACTTCTTCGAATTTTTGTAATTTTCATAACGTCCGATTGGGCCATAGTGGACAATTGAAGAGCTCATATTTAAGCGAAAGATACTTTAAATTGTTGAATCCGTGGAGGCACCCCGAGCCCCAGCCGTAAGTGCTGCCCTGAGAAAACATGAAATTGGGGTTTCCTATGCATCAAAGGCACTCGTAATGGCCAGGAAAAATTCTATTCATGACTGACGCGGTTTACATTTTGGTCGAAACGTTCAAGCTACTATTCAACAAAGAATTACTTAACTAAAAAGTCGGAAAAAATATTACATGCGAATTGCGAAGTTATAAAATATAAATTATGGTGCAATTATGAATCATAGATGTTGTCGTATGTGTAAGTAATTATTAAACCACAACTGAGATAATAACTACTACAATTGCACTTTTTTATTACGTATCTGGAGTTACTTACCTGGAGCTGTTTAAATTAAGCCTTCTTAAATTATAATCATAATAATTATGCTCATAATTTAAGTCAACAAAGTATAAGATATGTGACTAATATTAGTCACAAATCCTTCACTTCGTATAAGTTGAAGGAGTTGTGGGACTCACCTGAAAAAATAAATACAAAGAAAAAATTAATATCGTTTACATGTCTTTGTCATACTTAAAATTCATTATAAATAAATAATATCTTTATGCGGTTTTGACATAATTTGGATTTCTTCGGTTCAGCCAATTAAATTTATCAATTACTTATTCGGGAAATATCACTGACAATTGCCCTCATTTACTTACTAACCAATGAAATCGAATAACATTGATGACATGATCCAATAAAATTCTAATTACGATGCGTAACAGACCAAGCTGCATGTTATGCATGGTAATTCACCCTGGGTGGTATTTAATCAGATAATCCATCATGTTGGTATTGCCTAGCAACGCGTTACTGCATTTTCTATAACGTATAAAACATTAGTTATTGCCGGACTTTTAAGCAGTTTGCTCCCTAATTCGATCTGTTTGTATTTTCGGGTGAAGTGTTAGTGCTTTCATCAGTAATAGTATTCATAGGCATTTCTCAAAATCTTGGTAAGCTCATTTTTACTATTATCCTGGCGCAGATTAATACACGTCTGACACTTGATGTCACTAAATTTAACTTTTCAAATTATGAAGTGTGAAGTTTCTATTCGGCCAATTGTCTTCTCGAATCTAACTCATGACTGATTTTTCCTATGCAATTATTAGCGTCTGGATCACTCTTGCTTGTTGCTTCGAGAAAATCGTGATCCTGCCGCTAATAATTGCCGGCAAAATCATAGGCACTCGTAATATTACTGTTTATAAGTTCACACAGAGTTTTTTGAGAATTTAAATTTTAAATTTGGAGGGAATATTATTCGTTTGATTCAACACTGCAATTTATCGATTGGAACTGCAAAAAAATTAATAAATAAATCGAACACCTATAAGGGATAAGTTGTGTTCGGTCGTAAAATAGGGAATTAAATTTATTTTTGCACAAAATCGAAATATCAAGGCTGAAAGACCACTGGTCAATTGCCTGTTGAGGTCATTTGTAAAAGTGTCTCAATAAATGTATTGTCTCTCTATCTCTCGAAATATCAATGAATGTTTACATACGCGTCAAATGATACGATTGTGTATAATCTTCATGCTTTGTTCAGTTTGCTAACAAAATTGTTATAAATATAATGTTTCATCTAATTTTTGTATAGGAATTCCCCCATCTTTTTTTTATTTTATTGGATTAATTATTGGAAAATCCCCTTAGGTGATTATAGATACATGAAATGTTAATTAAAAATACGACACTACCAGTGGCGGCTCGTGGAACATGTTGATGGTAGAGCCACTTATACAATATACCCCTCCCCCCTCCTTTTTTGAAGAAAAAACGATTTATCTTCCTAGACCAAAGTGACTGGCGAAAAAGTGTTTTAAGAATGAATTAAAAATTCTTGCTGAGCTTCAAACTACAGGCAGTGCCATGGCTTCGTGGCTCTATATAACGCCCCTGGTAATAACATATATTATATATTCTTAAAATATAATGAATTATTTCAGAATTTTTAAATAATTTTTAATATCATTTATTTATTTTAGAAAATGCTCAATTTTTAAAGCAATTAAAAATACTTGTTTAACAACAAACAGTTATAGCTCATTAAAACATTGTTGGAATTTAAGAAGTTGATTATATTCTTAAAATATAATAATTTGGGAGTTGTGTAGATTATTTCTGAATTTTTAAATAATTTTTAATATTTTTTATTTATTTTTGAAAATGCTCAATTTTGAACGCAATAGAAAAATGCTTGTTTAACAACAAACAGTTATAACTCATTAAAATATTGTTGGAATTTAAGAAGTTGACTATATTCTTAAAATATAATAATTTGAGAGTTGTATAGAATTATTTCAAAATTTTTAAATGATTTTTAATATTATTTACTTATTTCAGAAAATGCTCAATTTTTAAAGCAATTAAAAATACTTGTTAAACAACAAACAGTTATAACTCATTAAAACATTGTTGGAATTTAATAATTTGAGAGTTGTGTAGATTATTTCAGAATTTTTAAATCATTTTTAATATTTTTGATTTATTTTTGAAAATGCTCAATTTTGAACGCAATTAAAAAATGCTTGTTTAACAACAAACAGTTATAACTCGTTAAAACATTGTTGGAATTTAAGAAGTTGATTATATTCTTAAAATGTAATAATTTGGGAGTTGTGTAGAATTATTTGAGAATTTTTAAATAATTTTTAATATTTTTTATTTATTTTTCAAAATGCTCAATTTTGAACGCGATTAAAAAGTGCTTGTTTAACAACAAACAGTTATAACTCATTAAAAAATTGTTGAATTTAAGAAGTTAATTATATTCTTAAAATATAATAATTAAGGAGCTGTATAGAATTATTTCAGAATTTTTAAATAATTTTTAATATTCATTATTTATTTTAGAAAATGCTCAATTTTGAACGCAATTAAAAAATGCACCTTTAACTAAGAACAGTTATAACCCATTAAAAAATTATTGGAATTTAAGAAGTTGGTTATATTCAGAAAATATAGTCATTTGGGAGTAGCATGGAATTATTTCAGAATTTTTAAACAATTTCTACTATTTTTTATTTATTTTAGAAAATGTTCAATTTTGAACGCAATTAAAAAATGCTTGTTTAACAACAAACTGTTATAACTCATTAAAAAATTGTTGGAATTTAAGAAATTGATTATGATCTTAAAATATAATAATTTGGGAGTTGTGTAGAATTATTTCAAAATGTTTAAACAATTTCTACTATTTTGTATTTATTTTAAAAAATGCTCAATTTTGAACGCAATTAAAAAATGCTTGTTTAACAACAAACAGTTATAACTTATTAAAACATTGTTGGAATTTAAGAAGTTGATTATATTCTTAAAATATAAATCATTTGGGAGTTGTATTGAATTATTTCAGAATTTTTAAATCATTTTTAATATCTTTTATTTATTTTTGAAAATGCTCAATTTTGAACGCAATTAAAAATGCTTGTTTAACAACAAACCGTTATAACTCGTTAAAACATTGTTGGAATTTAAGAAGTTGATTATATTCTTAAAATATAATCATTTTGGAGTTGTGTAGAATTATTTCAGAATTTTTAAATCATTTTTAATATTTTTATTTATTTTTCAAAATACTCAATTTTGAACGCAATTGAAAAATGCTTGTTTAACAACAAACAGTTATAACTCATTAAAACATTGTTGGAATTTAAGAAGTTGGTTATAATCTTAAAATATAATAATTTGGGAGTTGTGTAGAATTATTTCAGAATTTTTAAACAATTTCTACTATTTTGTATTTATTTAAAAAAAATGCTCAATTTTGAAAGCAATTAAAAAATGCATGTTTAAGTACGAACAGATAAAACCAGTGGCGGCTCGTGGAGCATGATTCATCCATTCATTTAATGACAGGTTTAATGCCCGATTAGTTTTAATGAACTCTTATAATACTGAAATCTCCAATTAAATTAGTTTAGTAGTTCAGTGAATTTGAATAGTAGATTATTTTGTTTTATATTACCGGCCCTTAGTTAGTTTATTTGATAAAGGTACAGTTACTAATCCCTATAAAATTGATAACTGCAGGATCACCTGTATTAAATAAACTTCAAGTTATTTTTACATCGTTTGGCCCATTTGACGTTTGAAATTTATGCTACCAACTTTTAAAATTAATATCACCAAAGCTATTATAGCACTTACACCGTAATAACAATATAACGATACGAACAGGTTGAATATTCATTTATTCAGGCTACTTTTCGTCTTTATTTAATCTATTTACGATACGGTTTTGGGTACTGTAATAAAGTATGCCAACGAGATCTTGTCTGTAAAAGTGCGTATCTCGAGGTTTAGGGGGTGAAACCCCTCAAAGAAAACGGCCGAGATTACAAATTTTTAAGTTTTTTTAAACTTAGTACATCTTTGCAAATAGCCTGAAATATTGTAAAACTTTTGTATAAAACACATGTTCATATCAGAGGCCTGCATGGGCCGGGCTTTGGCCCGACGTCGGGCCGGGCCCTATTTTTCAAACTCCAGGCCGGGCCGGGCCGGGCTTTCTGATGGATAATTTAACCCGGGCCGGGCTTGGATAAATTTAATGTTATTATATTTTGGAAAGCAACAACTAAGTGAATTGAAAAAATGTTATTAACACGAATTCAATGTATTTTAAGAATTTTAAGGAATACATGGGTCCAGTAATTTTATTTATTTTTATTATTTATTTTTCGGTTACGGGCCGAGCCGGGCCGGGCTTTGAATATTCAGCTCCGGGCCGGACTGGGTTTTAAATTTTCACTGTGGGGCCGGGCCGGGCCGGGCTTTCGAAAACTCGCTTCTGAAGGGCTTTGGTTCATATACCTCGTATTTTAGGAGAAACAAATTAAAAACGCCGTTTTCTTCAAGGGGTAGTTTCATCCCATAAACCTCGGGATAAGCACATCACTCTTACTTTTTGATGCTCTACAATAGTGTTGCGTTTAACACATCGGCAATTTTTAAAGATCGAAAAAGCGATTTTTTTTCTTTCATCTTGGAAAAACGTGATTTGAGTAATTTACATTGATTAGACATGAATATTTCCTAATACGTTTTTCAAGCATACTAAATTCGCTGCATTTAAATTTCCAAAATCAAATAACGCGTTCGAAAGTTAAGCATATTTTTGTTGTGACACAAACAGTGTGAGTTTTTTTCGATGTTCTCTATGGGGATCTCGGAAACTATAAGAGATAGAAGAACGGTTAAATGGGCAAAGAAGTGCAGTTTTACGAGCCCAATAAAATAACACTTTCAAAGTTTCCTAAACCTAAAAAGTGACGGGTAACTAGATATTTTGAAAAATGTAAAAAGTGTAAATTTTTCAAATAAATATATCTCAGTTATTATGACAGATAGAAAAAACTGTACAGGGCAAAATTGTAGATAATTTTACGCAGCTTAATAAAATAAATTTAAAAAAAATTAACGCCATTATTTTCCGAGATACAACGCAAACTTATATTTTTTTTTAATGGAAAAGATAGTTGGCTATGACCTCATTCGAAAGACTATTTTTTTCTCTTTAATCCGATATCACATATGACATAGTTATTTCTAAAAATAAAAAAATGAATATAGATATACCATAAAGGCGACACCTAAACGAAAGTTTTAATGAGAACTTTTAGATATTTAGTATATTTAATAAAAGTATTAAACTTTGACGAGTCAAGTACAATTGTCAAAATCGGAAGTTTGAAAGGCAACAAAAATCCGTTTCTGTTTTTTTTTTAAATTACTAAGGTGTTGAACGCGTTTTTTGATTATGATGATTTATATGCTAAATTGTAGATAATATAGTGTTTTAAAAAATATTAAGAAATATTCATGTTAAATCAACGAAAATTACTAAACGTCGAATTTTCCAAGTTTAACGATTTAACAAAATCGTGATCTTGATTTTTAAAAATTGCTGAAATATTGAATGCGTTTTTGATTATGAAGATTTGCATATTGACATTTAGAGAATTTATTTTATGCTAAGAGATTGTTAAGTAAGATACAATATTAAGTTAACGAAAATTGCCAAAATCCGAATTTCTCCAGAATCAAAGTCAAAAATAGTGTTATAGATTTTGCAAAATTGCCTAATTTCAGAACTCGTTATTTGATATTAATAGTTCAGAGAATTTGGTGTATTTTATATTGATTAATGATATCATTATGATCATTTTAATGCTAAAATGCAGCGAATTGAAAGTTAAAAAAAAATATAAAGAAATATACATATCGTGTCAAAGAAAGTTTATTTGTATATTAAAATTTCGAGAATTTAGTGTGATATAAAAAAGTATTTAGAAATATTCATGTCAAACCAATGAGAATTGCCAAAATTAAAAATTAATGGTTAAAAAATTACGTTTTTGATTTAAAAAATCAAAGGTCTTGAACGTTTATGATTATGATGATTTATTTGTTAGAATGTAAAGAATTTATTTTATTTTACAAGGTATTAACAAATATTCATAGTGAGTTAACGAAAACTGCTAAAATCCTCCAAGTTGAAAGGCAACAAATTCGCGTTTTCCATTTTTAAAAATTGCTGAGATTTTCCCAATCCTGTGGCAATTTTTCTTTTACAATAGCACGTTACCGTCCGTATTCGGTTAATTGCTCCGCAAGAGGGACCAAAATTAATATAAATGGTAGTATTTTTATTTGTAACCTCTTGATACATAATCCAAGCGTTTGCTGCAGCTACTAATAATAATTCGAAAAATACGTTTTCCACCATTTTTGAGATTTGCGATGGTGGTCATATAGGGAAACAATTTGATCCGACAGAACTACTCCACCCATGCACAATGTACATATTTGAGTATTTCTGGATATAGGAATTCAGTACTATCTCTCAACGCACACTTGACAGTAATAAGATAATTCGTGTGACAATTACGCAAACATATAACTTCATTCGTGTCCTTCAAAACACAAGCTACTGTGCCATGCTCATTGCAGACAATTTCTGAATCACCGCGATTCAATTTATTTTGAAATGTAGGAACATTATTACGATTTTTCTTAAATGTTTCGACAGCAGCAAACGGAATATCCTTCATCAACTGTACAGACGTAAAAATAACTATCCAAGCAAATGGAAACAATTTCTTTGGATATTGTACTTATTAGTTTATTCACAACTCTCTCGCCTAACGTTCCATCAACAGTTGCACGCTCTTTTTCTGTATTCTGTTTCTGAATCGCACCGTTGCCATATCTTTATCTCTCTTTTTATTGGCTTTAGTGGAAGATATTGTTTCATGCTAGATCTGTACTTGGGGGTCTCAGTTCTTGTTGTTTGAAAACTCTGTTTCAGGCATCACGCAACTTCTTCCATGAAGTACATTTTACAGGCATCTTGTGGATTTTCCGGGCGATTGAAGTACATTTTTTTCTGTTAGGAGCTTGAATCTTAATTATTAATTAACATGGTACATTGGGCAATCTATTGTAGCACATTCTTAGGAAAGAGCCAATAACTAGATGTCTTTTTTTTGCTCGTATTTTGCTTCTTTTTCGAGAATATCCAGTCTCTCATTTGTCTGCAATGAGCATGGCACAGTAGCTTGTGTTTGAAAGGAAACGAAATAAGTTTTATGTTTGAATAATTGTCACACGAATTTTCTTATTACTGTCAAGCGTACGTTGAAAGATAGTATTGAATTCCCAT
Source organism: Ocypus olens (assembly GCA_910593695.2). NCBI lineage: Eukaryota > Metazoa > Arthropoda > Insecta > Coleoptera > Staphylinidae > Ocypus > Ocypus olens. Next base: position 29,423,814 of record OU343061.1, on the reverse strand, counting down.
ATCCAGAAATCCTCAAATATGTACATTGTGCGTGGGTGGAGTAAATTGTTTCCCTATATGACCACCACCGCAAATCTTAAAAATGATGGAAAAAGTATTTTTTTAAATTGTTATTAGTAGCTGCTGCAAATGCTTGGATTGTATATCAAGAGGTTACAAAGAAAAAAAACTACCATTTATATTAATTTTGGTCCCTCTTGCGGAGCAATTAATCGAATACGGACGGCAACATGCTAATTACAAAAAAAATGCCACAGAATCTGGAAAAAGATAAAATGTATCAAGGAAAATGAAAAATGTTGGCGATTTCTAACCCACAGAAGGTGCAACGAGAAGACGATTCGGGAGATGCGCGAAATTTGGTAAAAAATTTCGAAGAAAAACAATTTGCTTAAGCTGTAAACATCTATTATGTAATTTTTCATAATTACTTTAGTTCTAAATACAAAAATAATATTTCCTTGAAGACTATTGAGATATTTTTGTCCCAGACTAAAGCCTGCTGGGGCAATGGTTTCCCACCTAATTTTTGCTAAGCAAAAATAAAAATAATAAATATACAATGAAATCACATTATATCCATCCTTCTTCTATAGTTCGATATAAATAAGTGAAAAAAAAACAATCAGACTCGATAGGGTTAACTCCTCAGCAATTTTTAAAAATCGAAAACGCGAATTTGTTGCCTTTGAAGTTGGAGGATTTTGGCAATTTTCGTAAACTCACTATGAATATTTGTTAATATCTTGTAAAATAAAATAAATTCTTTACATTCTAACAAATAAATCATCATAATCAAAAATATGTTCAATACCTTAGCATATTTTTACTTTCTCCGTTACTAAGTACGATAAAGTATTGTGATCGTGATTTTTTTACGGATATATCCATTTTGGGGTCCGTAGATGCCATTTCAACAATTTCTAGAATTTTTTTGTGTGTGTTAATGTCTGTCTGTGCGCGCTGCATCTCAAAAACTAATAAAGCAATTGGTATGAAACTTTGAACATACGTCTTATTTGATAATCTGAAGAACTGAAATGCTTTTAGTAAAATTTTGTACACCGGAAGTGCGTGTTCACCTTAACTGTTTTTTTTTGTTTTTTGCCAATATTTTCTAAAATATGAAAAATATCACAAAAACATTTAAACAAACATTGAAGACAACAAAGAAATAAACATCTTTTGCTTGAAAACATTTTTCATAAAATCATTTTTGATCGAGAAAAAAATTTATTATTTTTTTTTTAATTTTTAGTTTATAATTATAAAAAATAGGTACAGCAAATTTATGTTAATAATAATTGTAGAGAATGCTAAAATGAACAACTTATAAAGAATAAGTTTTTTTTCGAAATCTCTTTGGTTTTTGAGAAAACTGAGTTTTTAAATTTGAAGTATAATTTTTCCAACTTTCATAATTTTGACGTTTTAAACGTCAGTTTCATCCGAGTTTACATAACGCTTGAAGTACATTTAAAATATGATTTCAATGAAAACGTAAATATAAATGGCTATGATACCATCAAGTCTGAGAAAATAACATGATGGCCACATCACCATTTTTTTAAATCAAAAACGCGATTTTTTTACTATGAATTTTTAATTTTGGCAATTCTCATTGGTTTGACATGAATATAAAATTTATTTTTCAAATCACACTAAATTCTCTACATTTTAACATACAAGTAAACTTTCTTTGACACGATATGTATATTTCTTTATATTTTTTTTAAACTTTCAATTCGCTGCATTTTCGAATTTAAATGATCATCATGATATCATTAATCAATATAAAATTCACCAAATTCTCTGAATTTTGGTATTCAAATCATTAATGTCAAATAACGAGTTCTGAAATTAGGCAATTTTGCAAAATCTATTACTCTATTTTTGGCTTTGAATCTGGAGAAATTCGGATTTTGGCAATTTTCGTTAACTCAACATTTGATCTTAATTAACACTTTCTTAAAATAAAATAAATTTTCTAAATGTCAATATGCAAATCTTTATAATCAAAAATGCATTCAATACTTCAGCAATTTTTAAAAATCAAGATCACGATTTTGTTAAATCGTTAAACTTGGAAAATTTCGACGTTTAGTAATTTTCGTTGATTTAACATGAATATTTCTTAATATTTTTTAAAACACACTATATTATCTACAATTTAGCATATAAATCATCATAACCAAAAAACGCGTTCAACACCTCAGTAATTTTTAAAAAACCAGAAACGAATTTTTGTTGCCTATGAAACTTCCGATTTTGACAATTGTACTTGACTCGTCTTGAATATTTCTTAGTACATTTTTAAAACACACTAAATTTATTACATTTCAACATATAGATCATTAAAATTAAAAAGCGCGTTCAACAACGCGAAATTGTAGAAATTGAAAACAATATTTTGTTGCCTTTGGACGGGGAAAACTTGAAACATTGTCAATTTGCGCTGATTTAAGATACAACTTGTTTAATACCCTGCGTTCAACATTGTTTGATAGGCATTTAAATTTGGCGCGTTGTTTTTCATATTACAATGGTGGTACCTTGCGTGCGAGAGGTAAGTTAAAAAATAATCACATTAACACATGCAAATCTTAATTATGAAATCTGATTTTAGGTTAAGAATGCCGTTCGAAGATCACCACAACAGGTTTATCCTTGAAGCATATTTTCGAACAGGGACACGCAATGCAGAAGGGAGTTGGAATTATTCCTTTCAAAATTGCGAGGAATAACTTCATGAGCAGTTTCCTGATGTTGAGTTTGGTCACAATTACTTTGTGCAACATGTTCGCCGTATTCTTACCAGATTCCATGAAACCAGCAGCGTTTCCAAAGGAAAATCTACAGGCCGACCTACTGCCCTTGCGGAAGCAGTCGTTGCAGATATTCAACAAAGACTAGATGTGAGTCCGAAGAAATCGCTTCGATGTTTGTCTGCTCAGACAAATTTATCGCTCGGTACATGTCAGAAGGCTTGCAATTTTTTTTTACATTTACATCCGAACAAGGTAACTGCAACTCAACAGTTGCTGCCGCCTGATTATCCTCGCCGAGTGCAGTATTGCAATTGGTTTAACGAGTTCCTGAATAATGACGATTTGTTAGATTTAACTATGTGAACTCGCAAAACCATAGAGTGTGGGCTGCAGAAAACCCCATATATTTGTTGAGGTTCGGTTACATCCTCAGAAGGTTGGTTTATGGCTGGCAATGTCTCGAAGGAGAATCTATGGCCCTATTTTTTTAATAACAATATTAACGCAGCTTGCTATCGGGAACTACTCTTGAATCCTTTTATCGAACAACTTCATGATGATGAATTGCAGCAAGGATACTTTCAGCAGGACGGAGCTACTGCGCATACTGCAAATACAACGATAAATCACCTGCGGCAGTTCTTCGGAGATAGGTTAATTACCAAAGATCTATGGCCACCTCGCTCACCAGATTTGACACCGCTGGACTATTTTATGTTCGGATATTTAAAAAATAAAGTGTATACTGATCGACTCCACACTTTACAAGAACTGCGCAATACAATAACAAGAAACAACATGAAACGCCGGGTAAATTTGTGTTTGGATTAAAATAGGCAACACTTTGAACATCTGTTATAGTTTAGTTCAAAATAAATTCCCTAATAGTCCTGCCACTGGTACCAACATTAAAAGTTTTTTTAGGAGCGGGAAATTCAAACAGCTATCAAACAATAACAAACACAGTGTACTTTTATTAAATATGTAATAAAAAGGTTGAGAACCTCTTCGCTACAACATATACCGGGTGAATATTCCAAAACCGAACATAGGCATTTAACATGGGAAACATGTTTTCTGCAGATTCCTGCTCCTCATTTTAACTAAGAGGATTTATATTATTATTATATCATCTAATGATGTCCTAACTAGTTAATTTTCAGTTGTAATTCTCTAGTATTTTATCAAAAATATTCGCAATAGATCCAATTCGGAAAATCGTATTTAGCCATGACTCGTAAGATAATAAACAGATTCATGGTGTGCCATGGCTTGCCTGAAAACAAGTTATCAGTTTATGATAACTGTCATTAATTTTTCTTTGCAAAATGTATTCTATCGAGGAAAAACTATTCATGGTAAAAAACGTTTACAGCTGGGTGTACCGTAGGCTGCGAAATTTGTTCTCCGTGCAGTTTAACGAGAGCTCCATACCGTCAGTGTCGACAATACAACAAATAGTCTTTCAATTAGAAAATTCTGGTTGTTTAAATTCAGGTAAATATTCACTTTAAATGGTAGTTTCAAAATTATCTCATTATGGTTGTTTATTAGAACATCGCAGAATAAATGGCAACAGATGGGAAAACATTCACGAAGAAGTTGTTATTGGGCTGGTATCCGGGAATCCTCGACTAACAATATGTACAAGATTGCTTTAGAATGTGGTAAATCGCAAGGAACGGTCTGCAAAATTTTAAGAAAGTACGGCTACCATCCGTACAAGTTTCAGTGCCATGAAGAACTATTGCCGTTTGATGAAGAATGTAGACAAACCTTTTGTGAAATTATTCAAGACCGTGGTAACGCTAATCGCAATTTTCTCTCGTCGATTTGCTTTACGGATTAATGTACCTTTACATTCAATAATGAACCAAACGTTCAAAACGATAGATACTGGGCACATGAGAATCCCCATCTGAATTTAAATCTTAGAACCCTAAATCTTCAAAAAATTAATATTTGGACAGGCATTTTTAATTCTCATGTTATAGGTTCTTTAGAAATTATAGGAAATTTAAATTCAGAAAATTATTTAGAATTGTTAATTACTCAGGTTGGCCCTGCAATAGAAGAAGTGGCAAGTCCAAACCAGGATATCTGGTTCCAACATGACGGATGTCCAGCACATTTCGGAATAAACGTCAGAGAATATTTGAATAAATTTCCAAATCGGTGGACTGGACGAAGAGGTAAAATCAACTGGCCTGCTAGATCTCCTGATTTGGTACCGTGCGATTTCTTCTTGTGGGGTCAGCTGAAAAGCCCAATTTACAAAACCCGTCAATAAAACATTAATTCTTTGAGAAATGCAATATTTGAAGAGTGCGGATTGATAACAAATAGACAGTTGGCAAACGCCAGAAATTCGTTTTCAATAGGATGGGGTATTGTTTAATTCAGATTGGAGGTTTATTTGAATACTTGCTTTAATTATTGATTTTTAATTATAATTATTAACAGGTGTATCATTATGATATTTGTTTTTTTAATTTAAATTGATCAAATTGGATACTGTGCTCCAGCAATAATAAATGTTGTAATGTAACGTCTTCCATTTATTTCATTTATTAAAATGTATTTATGTTATTTTTGTATTTTTTTCATAAACACGATGCGATCGATGCTACTGAAGTTTACTGAATTTTACATTTACCAGAAATTCGAGTTTTTTTTTAATTCTTTAGAAAATTACAATTGATTTCAGTGAAGAAAATTGGAAATCTCAAAATCATAGTCGCCAACGGCATAATGAGTTTGTCACACGAATGACGTTTGAATCGGTTTATTGTCTTGCGAGTCGTGCCTCAATACGATTTTCCGAATTGTATTTATTGCGAATATTTTGGTAAAATAATAGAGAATTACAACTGGAAATGAACTAGTTCGGATATCATTAGATGAAGGAAAAAATCTTCTTTCCATTGGTGTCATTATAAATTCTGTTAGTTAAAATGGGGAGCAAGAATCTGCAAAAAACATGTTTCCCATATTAAATGTCTATGTTCGGTTTTAAAATATTCACCCGGTATGTACATAGTGCGTCACAATCGGCGAGGGACGCCCCCGACCGTTCCCTTGTAAGTAATATGATATATTTTGGATAATTGTTTATTGAGTAGTATTTTGTAGTAGGTACAATCTTTACATTAAAAAACAAAATGTGAAATCCCAGATAGTGCTAATTTCGATTGTATTGCCTATATGAGATACTTCTCTTTTAAACAAATTAGAAACAACCTTACTTGTTGCAGAAAGCATGATTTTTTTTATTGAACTTCTCTTATATCTTCTTTTTGATTTTAAAAAAATTACGATTTCTAAATGTTGACCCATGCATTTATTTAATCTATGCAATGAGACATTACCAGCTCATATACAGAGTGGTTTATAAAGTTCCACACAAAATTCATAATTGCTCTATGTTTAAAAAAAATCGCTCTCACAGGTCGATTTTTGTTAATTATTGGCACGCTCAAAAATATTGTGACGTCAATAGTGTTTGACGTGTGATGTCCTAGGTACATTTTTTTAAATGGAATTCGTTTTTTTATTTGTAAACTTTTGTAGATCTTTTAATCCTCTCTACATACATTCTTCTTTAGTGTACGTATACAGATCTAAATGCAAACTTGGTTTGAAGTTAAGAGAATGCGCAAGGGTGTGCTTTAATTATTTCCATCTTGATGTCTATATGTTTTACATATAGCACGTTTCATTATTTTTTCCTTTATATTCACGTCTACGGCAACCTCCCTCGTTAATAAAACTTGTTTTTGACGTTTTTACTTACGTCTCTCCCGTCGGTTTTTGTTCGTTTTTGACGTGGGGTCGTTAAGTGCACGCACCGTTCTCGGGCATCCGACGCACCTGATGATGCCCGAGGGGGTCGGGAAACAGGTGGTTTTCAATTCGAGGGGGTCAAGTGCGGCCCTGAATGGAGCCTTTCGGGGTGGGGGGAGGACGAAGGTGGGAAGGAGCGGTGAAATTAACGAGTCAGTCCGTGTGTCGGGGCTTCCTCCACTTCACGTGCACGGAATACGTAAGGAAAGGTGGATTTTTGAGAGTCGTTATAATAGTTCGAGTGGAATTTTAATTATGGATATGTTTTAATGCACTTGCAGTGTTAAAGTGTCTTTGATTATTAACACGAATAGCTGATTTGTAAAGAAGATTTTTTTTTACAAATCTACAGTTTTGTTCCGATCTTGATGAGATTTTGCACACTTGTCCTTCAAAGGAGGAGGAAGGAGAAAGTCAACGTCTACGTGAGATTTCGAAAAATCATCCTTATCCCACTTCGCCGATTCAAGCAGGCGTTGAAAATTTAAAATGCCCGCCGAAGTAGGAATTTAACATGGTAGCTTAATTTTTCATGTAAAAACCAAAAGAAACTATTCGAAAAATTTTATTAGCCTTCTGGATAACTCCGCTTTTGTCCTGCAATTTGCAGATGACAGCTGTCTAATAGCTCATAGTGACAGTCTACACAACTCGATAAATAAACTGCAATCACTAGCAAACCAAATATGTTCTTGGTATAATAAGTGGCGTCTTAAAGTAAATCCTGAGAAATCGAAACTATTTATACCTTTCCATCGCATAAATAATAATTCCCCAATTATATCAATAGGCAATCACCCAATTACACCGTCCAGTACAGTCAAATACTTAGGTATGCATTTCGACAACAAAATGTCTTTTCGAAAACACTGCACCGATATGAAGCTTAAAGCTATAAAAAGAGCAAAGTGTTTTAGAAGCCTAACTTATAATAAAGCAGGTATTAATACAAAGACAGCAACAACTATATATAAGATGATATGCAGACCCATCCTCGATTATGGACACATCCTATTCTCTTCTTCCCGCCCCTCTGTTAAAAAGAACTTGTATGTAGCCGAAACTTCCTGCTTACGCATCCTAACCCGTTTAAGAAACCCTAATAACCCCCTTCATAACCCTTCTAACCAACTGCTCTACAATTCGACAAATGTTATCGAATACTCAACAAGAGCACTCCAATTAGCCATGAAATTTTCTCGAAACATTGATCTCGATAACATTGAACATATGCTAATACATAGAAACAGGAATATACATCGTGCACGAAAACACCCCGAATCTACAATTTTAGAATACATTGAAGAATGCAGAAGAGAGCATAATATAAGTTAAGATGCGCAGTTATAAATTAAAGCCTTTTGTAAATATATATGTAGTACACCTTCGCGAAACCTTTTGTTATAGCAATTCTATACTTGTATTTGTAGTATCCATTAATATTGTATTTATTTTTATATTAATATAAGAGCTAAATAATGTTATTATTTTTAAGTGGCTGAAAGACCTCGGTCGATGGCCTGTTGTATATCGATGTATCTCGAGTACAATAAACTGTTATACTACTTTTATTAGCCTTAGTGAAGTACTTTTCAAGATATTCCAGTTAAAAGTTTATGAGAAAAAGGTGTTTGGTCGTTCTTGTGGCCAGTGGCGTATTCAGCTTTTCGTTCTGGGGGGGGAACCAAAAAAATATATTTACGTTGTGAATGCGGTGGAGTAAAGAAGTAAAAACAAAACTAACTACTAACACAGAAACTAAACTTTAATAGACTTGAAATGTTTAAAAAACAATGTAACAGGTAGACAGTCACACAAAAAACAAATAATAGGGCCTGGATATTTAACAAAGTGCATATAATATAATTTTCTCCATGACCACTGTAGATAGAAAATGAAAAAAATCATTTGTCAAAAGTTTAATTGTCCAAAAAGGAATAATTAGAAGTTTTATATGAAGAAAAAGTTAAATATGGGAAAAATCGAAAAAAGTTGAAATTTAAATATGTTTTTTGCCACTAGTAGATTGTTAATAGAAGTTAAAAATTTCACTCGGCAAAAAGAAGTTCAAACTTGACAATATGTGTTAAAAAAGTAGATCATGATTTTTTTTTATTTGTCTAGAGAATGATTATTAATTGAAGTTGAAAATTTAGAAACTTACATTGAAAAATCATATCTTTTAACATAGTTGCAAATTTAAAAAAAAAATAAGGAAGTTGAAAATCCAAAACTTTCATCTGGCAAAAAAATATATTTGTCAAAACAAATTTAACACAAAAAAAAATTGTGAAAAGTCTTATCGTCAATATATTATATCATATCTGTTAAATTGAGTTAACAAATTTTATATTAAAAATGTAATTATCGAAACAAGTTGAAAATCCCAAAATTTCATTGGACAAAAAAATTAAATATTGACAACACATATCTGAAAAGAAATTAACAATGGACAAATGATACTTTGTCCAAAACAGATTCAAATTAAAAAAAAAAATAATTGTGAAATATCCAAAAATTAATACAAAAGAGTATTGATAAATCATATCCGTTAAAATAAGTTGAAACTTGATATTAGACAGTGAATTATCAGAGAAAAAAATCTGAGAATTTCTTCTGACAAAAAGAAGTTAAATACTGACAACCTATTTCCGTAAAAAAATGATTTTTTTTCCAATCGTTTGTTAAATTAAGGTAAAAATGTAAGAATTATATCTCACAAAAAATTGAATATTAATAAATTGTATTCATTAAAAAAGCTGAAAACTGAAAATTTTGTTTGTGGAAAGTTGAATTGCCAAAAGATGTATCCAAGAGAACAGAGTAAATAAATAGAAATAAGTTAAAAATTGGATAATAGCATTTGTCGAAAGTTTAATTATCAAAAGATGTTGGGGTATTAAAAAGTAGTAAATACTGGTAACACTCTCTCAAATTCATTTTTGGCAATAATCCTTTTTTAATTCTTGATTTAATTCTAATTCAAGAAAATTAAATTTAAAAAAGTGTCTCCTTATTTTCGCAGCAAACAAAATCATGACTCCATATGGAAAATGGTACCTAGAAAAATCAAAACACAGATTACGGGGACCTGATAAAAGATATGACACCATTTGGCATCTGCGGGAAAGAAAGGGTTAAGAAGTTAAAAATTAAAAAGAAAAAATTCTGCCTAATTGAAACATTTCTTCGACGAAACTTAAAAATTTTGTCACAAAAGGTTAAAAATACCTATATTTATTCTGACAAAAAGATGTTAATTCCAACTGTCGAAAATTATAAAAATATATATGATAAAAAGTACGATATTAAGAAATCATACTGTCGAAAAAAGTTGAAAATAGTAAAATTCTACTCTTCAAAAGTATGATTGTCAATAGAAGTTAAAAATCCAAAAACAATATTGAAAAATTATATCTGTTAAAATTATAATTTTATTTAATTAAATTTTAATACGCGAAAAAAAAACAAAATCTATTTGTCAAAAACAGTTTAAAATTAGATAAAATATTTGTCAAAAGAACCGTTTACTAAAAATTTTGTTATCAAATAAAGTTAAAAATCTTAAAATTGTATTTGACGAAAAGCAGTTAAATATTGCCGAAAGATTTAAAAATAAAAAAAAATTATTTGCGAAGTTTATTTTGTCAAAATAATGTAAAGATCCAACAAATTTATCTGACAAAAAGAAGTTAACAATCGACGAACTATATTTTCCAAAAAAACGTTTAAAATAAAAAAAATACATGTGTGGCAAGTTTTATATTTTTGTTTTATAATTTTAATTAACTGACATTTATGAAAGATGAAAATAACAAATTTACTTCAAATTCTAATCACCTTTGCCGTCAGTTTATTCAAACTTTATTTTTTGAATAAATATTTCGAAAAAAACTTATTCTTTATAAGTTGTTCATTTTGGCATTCTCTACTTATTATTAGTATAAATTACATGTAACTATTGCCGTTCCATAATTAACGACAAAAATCGAAAAAACAATAATTTTATGAAAAATGTTTTCAAACAAAAGATGTTAATTTCTTTGCTGTCTTCAATATTTGTTTAAATGTTTTTTTTTATATTTTTCATATTAAGAAAAAATATTGGAAAAAAAACAAAAAATGGTTAAGGTAAACACCCACTTCCGGTGTACAAAATTTTACCAAAAGCTTTTCAGTTCTTCGGACTGTCAAATAACACTTATGTTCAAGTTTCATATTAATAGCTGTATTCGTTTTTGAGATGCAAACAATTTTTTTCCAGAAATATAATACCTTAAAACGGATATTTCCCAAAAAATTGAAAATATATTCACGATCACAATACTTTCTGGTACTTCGTAACGGAGAAAGTAAAAAAAAACCTCTTGATGTTCTGGGGGGGGGGCAGTACTCCCAGTACCCCTCCCTTGAATACGCGCCTGCTTGTGGCCTCGCTGCAGTCTTTTAGCTATGATATCATAGTAAGAAAAAAATTAATAACGCAGCAAGTTATGAATATTTTGATGCCAAATTTTTACCATTTATTCTGTGAAATGTGCAGATTGTAAAAAATAGTTTCAATGTATTGTATTGCTTTGACTCACAGTAAAAAATATAACTCTATATCTATTTTTTCAATTTGAGGTAACAAAACATAACTTTTTCAAAATTAGATAGAGAGGTAAGGTAGTGGAGTTACCAAGTCAACTTTTTTTAATGAAGCTAAAAGTATGATCTAACAGAATGTGAAATAAAATATATGGGATTTTAACTGTCTTTGTAATTGTTCATGGATAGTCAACATTTGATACATTTTGTATTTAGTGTCGAGATTGTTAAAAAAATCGTCCAATTCTGAGTTGGAATAATGGAGAAAAGGGACACTTTTCTTAGGTATTTAGTAAGTACAAGATATATCGTGTTAGTCATCCGTATGTAGCCTACAATGAGTCCAAATGTTCCTATCATTACCATGCAGAATTTGAGACAGGTGTGAAGTTAGCAGCAATAGATTTTAAAAATTCATATCTCGGAGAAAAGAAAAGCAATTCGAAAAATAAGTACTTTAATAATACAAAAAAAACGTTAAGGGCACTCCTTCAACAAAAAAAAAATTCTCCGTAAGTCGCAGAAATCCACATTTCGCGATATTAATCTCGATTTTTGACAAAGTTTGCAATCAGCCATAACTAAATTAAAATTCTTCTTATTCTTATCACTAATAAAGGTACTTTCATAATCAAAAGTCACAAAAACGTTACGGGGACTCCTTTAACGCTGAAAAAAATAATTTCTCCGTAAGTCGCAGAGATTCACATTTCGCGATATTAATCTCCATTTTTGACAAAGTTTGTAATTAGCCATAACTGAATAAAAATTCTTATTCTTATCACTAATAAAGGTACTTTCATAATCAAAAGTCAAAAAAACGTTACGAGTACTCCTTCAACCCAGAAAAAATAATAATTTCTCCATAAGTCGCAAAGATTCACATTTCGCGATATTAATCTCCATTTTTGACAAAGTTTGCAATTAGCCATAACTGAATAAAAATTCTTATTCTTATCACTAATAAAGGTACTTTCATAATCAAGGGTCAAAAAAACGTTACGGGCACACTTTCAACCCAGAAAAAAAATATTTCTCCGCAAATTGCAGAAATCCACATTTCGCGATATTAATCTCCATTTTTGACAAAGTTTGCAATCAGCCATAACTGAATAAAAATTCTTATTCTTATCACTAATAAAGGTACTTTCATAATCAAAAGTCAAAAAAACGTTACGGGCACTCTTTCAACCCAGAAAAAAAATATTTCTCCGTAAGTCGCAGAAATCCACATTTCGCGATATTAATCTCGATTTTTGACAAAGTTTGCAATCAGCCATAACTGAATAAAAATGTTTACTCTTATCACTAATAAAGGTACTTTCATAATCAAAAGTAAAAAAAACGTTACGGGAACTCCTTTAACCCCGAAAAAAATAATTTCTCCTAAGTCGCAGAGATTCACATTTCGCGATATTAATCTCCATTTTTGACAAAGTTTGCAATCAGCCATAACTGAATAAAAATCCTTATTCTTATCACTAATAAAGGTACTTTCATAATCAAAAGTCAAAAAAAACGTTACTGGCACTCTTTCAACCCAGAAGAAAATTATTTCTCCGTAAGTCGCAGAAATCCACATTTTGCGATATTAATCTCGATTTTTGACAAAGTTTGCAATTAGCGATAACTAAATAAAAATTCTTATTCTTATCACTAATAAAGGTACTTTCATAATCAAAAGTCAAAAAAAGCGTTACGGGCACTCTTTCAACCTAGGAAAAAAATATTTCTCCGTAAGTCGCAGAAATCCACATTTCGCGATATTAATCTCCATTTTTGACAAAGTTTGCAATCAGCCATAACTGAATAAAAAATCTTATTCTTATCACTAATAAAGGTACTTTCATAATCAAAAGTCAAAAAAACGTTACGGGCACTCTTTCAACCCAAAAAAAAATTATTTCTCCGTAAGTCGCAGAAATCCACATTTCGCGATATTAATCTCGATTTTTGACAAAGTTTGCAATCAGCCATAACTAAATAAAAATTCTTATTCTTATCACTAATAAAGGTACTTTCATAATCAAAAGCCAAAAAAACGTTACGGGTACTCCTTCAACCCAGAAAAAAATAATTTCTCCATAAGTCGCAGAGATTCACATTTCGCGATATTAATTTACATTATTGACAAAGTCTGCAATCAGCCATAACTGAATAAAAATTCTTATTCTTATCACTAATAAAGGTAATTTCATAATCAAAGGTAAAAAAAAAAAACGTTACGGGCACTCTTTCAACCCAGAAAAAATTATTTCTCCGTAAATCGCAGAAATCCACATTTTCCTGTAGATTTTATACGTATCTATCTTTTTATTCTTTCGTTGTCTATTTCTTATCCAACTTGCAATGTTGCGTTTGGGTTAGTCCATGTTAATTCGGCACAGAAAAAGATCATTTTCATCCTCACCATTTCAGATTTTTTTGTGCGATTTATGAGAATTTTACAGCTCTGTAATTCAAAAACGAATTGACATATCTCAGTAAAAGTTCATACTTTTCCATGTACATACCAATAGTTCACCTGCGCCAAATTCCAATAAAATCTGAGATGGTGAGGTTTATTTAGACCATGTGTTGAGTTGATGTGGAATTACCCGTTTATATCATTCTCAAAGATAGATATAATTACACCGTAGCCATGTCTCCATCTCGCTTTACTCGCGTTCGCTCAAGTTGCACTCATCGATATTGCTGGGAAAAGAAAGTGATTGTTACGACTAGTAACGACTATAATTTTTCTTGTCGTAATTGTTATGCATGGGAAGTGATTGTTTTCTTGCGAACGTTCTCTCTTTATTTAACACCATTAAACCCAGAATTTAAAAACCGTAAGGAATATAATTAATTAGCTCAATGATACGTAAAGTTAACGATAAAAACGCGGCTGTGGTCACATGGTTGATTTTATTTAATTTTTTTATTTCACTTTGCGTATTTTATATCCGACACCGATATGTATTTTCACCCAAAGATAATCAATATGCCTTTAAAATTTAAAACATCTGGTCGATTCAAATAAAAATCATGACTGTTTAGAGAACTTCAAAGAATAGGTAATTATTAAATTTAAAACTTCAGTATCAAAAAATATAAAAAATACATCCATTGGCGATTGTATTTTTACTTCTAATGTATTTGTCAGCATTCAGCATTAATTTAAAACTTTAGTATCAATAAAAAAATATAAAAAATACATCCATTGTCGATTTTATTTTTACTTCTAATATATTTGTCAGCATTTCAATGTTCGAGGCACTTTTGATTGCGCTGCGAAGTGAAATTATTGTCTTATTTCTTCGAACGAATTTTCGGAGAAACGTACACTTCTATGCAATAAAATTAAGCACACAAAATATGTTATAGTTTAAAGCGGACCTTGTTTCGAAAATATGTAAATTTGTCAATTTCCATAATGTCAAAATGGCCGCGTCATTTAGGCAACAAGTCAAAAATTCTAATTATAACTAAAATAGAAGATGGTTTTTAGTCTTAGTCTTCATTTTGGCTTTTTAATGAAGGTGTTATTTTCAAGTTATGGTATTTTATCATTTATTGAAAATGTTTCAAACCCGAATTTTACAACTAGAATATTGTAAAAAATACAATATTATTAATTTTATTGCACAGAAGTGTACGTATTTTGGCTCATGAGTAACTTTGACTAATTTTTTATTCGATCGCACTGTATATTCTTACATTTAATATGGAAAGTCATAAGCAAAATCATATCAAATCACAGCTTGTTTCTAAGAAAATAACAGCGCCTATTTGCTATGAATTTTTACTTTCTCCGTTACGAAGTACGAGAAAGTATTGTGATCGTGATTTTTTTTTCAAAAATTTTTTTTACGGAAATATCCGTTTTGGGGTCCCTAGATGCCATTTCAACAATTTCTGGAAAAAAAAAAATTGTGTCTGTGTGTGTGTGTGTGTGTCTGTGTGTGTGTCTGTGTGTGTGTGTGTGTGTGTGTCTGTCTGTGTGCGCTGTATCTCAAAAACTAATAGAGCAATTGATATGAAACTTTGAACATACGTCTTATTTGATAATCTGAAGAACTGAAAAGCTTTTGGTAAAATTTTGTACACCGGAAGTGGGTGTTTACCTTAACTGTTTTTTGTTTTTTGCCGATATTTTCTTAAATATAAGAAATATCACAAAAACATTTAAACAAATATTGAAGACAACAAAGAAATTAACATCTTTTGCTTAAAAACATTTTTTATAAAATCATTGCTATTCGAGAAAAAAATTTATTATAATTTTTTAATTTTTGGTTTATAATTATGAAACGATAATAGTTACAGCAAATTTATGTGAATAATAATTGTAGAGAATACCAAAATGAACAACTTCTAAAGAATAGGTTTTTTTCGAAATCTCGTTAGTTTTTGAGTAAACCGAGTTTTTGAATTTGAAGTATAATTTTTCCATCTTTCATGATTTTGACGTTTTAAACGTCAGTTTCATCCGAGTTTACGCAACGCTCGATGTACATTTAAAATATGATTTCAATTGAAAATAAACCCATGAAAACGTAAATATAAAGTCGGAGAAAGTAACATGATGGCCACATCACCATTTTTTGTATGATTATCGGTAATGCCATTGAACTATGTTATCGACGAAGTATGGAATCGCCAACACAGCCAATTAATGTTGTCTATGTTGATGGTTTCGCAAAATTTTTTGCTCATACATTTTTCAAGAATTTTTAAATATCGATTCATACCGTATTCTTACCGATATACATTCATATAAATTGGTGTTTTGGCGTAATATCAAAGGCCGCGCGACGAGCAATAGTGAATCAAATATACTCGAGGACATAAAACAATTATCAGTATGTTCATATTTTAATTAATTAAATTCCCATGCAATTTTTGCGTAACAAAAGATCGAGACTGAAGGTCGAAACATTCCGAGCAAGGCGCATTCGTGATGAAGTCAAAATTTTTGCACTTATGATTTTCCTGTTGATAGGATCATGTGCAGGGCCGGATTATCCATTAGGCAATATAGGCAGTTGCCGATAGCTTGAGGGCGCACAATGGTTGATTCCCAATCCAACCGAACAAAGGTCGATTTTGAAAATGTTTCTAACATGTTGCACACAAGTAGCTAGCTAGACTTCGCGTGGGATCGGTACCATTCGTTTCGGTGTCCCCCAAAATGCTAACAAATGCCCTTCAAATTGTTTGTTCCAACACCTTAGAACACCGTTCACGGTGCGGTCGTCGTCATGCGTAATAGAACTAAAGTGTTCCAACCGTGAAAGGACCGCGCGCCGGACGATCATTTTTCTGTTCCAACCGAACTTGGGATCGTTCACGGGATCGGTTCCCGTACGATCATTTCGGTGCATGGTCCGGAGTAGAAAGTGTTTGGACTAGAGGTGAGCAGACAATTCAGGAACCGGTTCAATGAACCGGTTCTTAGCAAAGAGCGCTCGGGAAACGGTTCGCACAAAAGGAACCGCGGTTCCTCTGCCCTTTAATATATAATTGGCTTTTTCTTCAAGAGTGAAAACTGTACCCGTACCCCTACCTGTAGAACTGCATGTAGTCACCTGCGGAATCTTCATGCGGTTCCAAGAGAAGTTAACTGAGAAAATTTCATGCGGTTCACTCCACTATCTGCACGAGCTTCATGCGGTTCTTGGTATGAACCGTATGAAGTTTCCCTAGAAAACTTCAAGAGGTTCACACCTCGAAACGCATAGAGTTTCCGCGGTAACTTCATGCGGTTCATACGAAGAACCGAATGAAGTTCGTGCAGGTGGCGTTCCCGTCGAGAACCGCTTGAAGTTATCTGCGGAAACTTCATGCGGGTCTCGTAAATTTCTTTTAGTCCAGAAATTGAATTTTTATTTTTAAATGAAAATGTGGTAACGTTTAATCAAATTCAATATTTTTTCCAGGGTCTTAACGGCTTTAAGTCAAAATGAGTTTTTTTTATGTTGTCACCAAGTCAAATTTTGACATTTATTAGTCATAAACTCTTTTAACTTTCGATATAAACTTTTTTATACCACTTTTAGTGGAGATGAAATAAAAGTGGTATAAAAAAGTTAAGTGTTTTCTTTATATCGAAATTGAAAATGTACCACGAAGTGAACGCCTCCAAGATTCAAGAATTAATCTTTTAACTTTAATTAAATTTGACATTGTTTTTAGAACCTTGGTGGCTTTAAGTCAAAATTAGTCGTTTTTTGATGTTTGACGATTTCAAGTCAAATTTCGACATTAGTTTGAACATTGGCATATTTTCTAGAAGCTTAACGACTTGAAGTCAAAATTAGACTTTTCTCTTGACGCTTGCTGACTGAAATTTACACATTAATTTGGACATAAAGTCTTTTAACTTTAATTAAATTTGACACTTTTTTTAGAGGCTTAATGGCTTTAAATCAAAATTAAACTTTTTTCTTAACGCTTGTTGACTTTAAGTTAAATTTATACAATAATTTGAACATAAAGTCGTTTAACTTTAGAGAAACTTCTAGAAACTCAACGACTTTAAGTCAAAATTAGTCGTTTTTCTTGATGTTTATTGACCAAGTCAAATTTAAAAGTCTGTTAATACTACCCAAATTTGACATTTTTTCTAGAGGCTTAAGGATTTAAGTCAAAATTAATCTTGTTATCTTAACGCTTTTCAACTTTAAGTCAAATTTCCACAGTAATTTGGACATGAAATCTCTCCACTCAAATTTGACATTTTTCTAGAGGCTTAACGAGTTTAAGTCAAAATTAGTCTATATTTTGACACTTGTCATTAATTTGTCATAATGTTTTTTAACTTGAATTAAATTTGAAATTTTTTCTAGAGGCTGGCTTTAAGTCAAAATTAGTAATTTTTTCTTAACGCTTGTTGACGTTAAGTCAAATTTCGACATTAATTACTCATAAAGTCTTTTAATTTGAATCAAATTTTACATTGTTTCTAGAAACTTAACGACTTTAAGTCAAAAGTCGTTTTTCTTGAAGTTTGTTGACTAAGTTAAATTTCGACATTAATTTGCACATAACGTCTCTTAATTCTACCCAAATTTGACATTTTTTCTAGAAGCTTAAGGGTTTAAGTCTCTTAACTTTACCCAAATTTGACGTTTTTTCTAGAGGCTTAACGCCTTTAAAGTCAAAATTAATCTTTTTTTGACGCTTATCGACTTTAAGTCAAATTTCGACATTTATTTGCACATAAAGTCTCTTAACTCCACCCAAATTTGACATTTTTCTAGAGGCTTAACGAGTTTAAGTGAAAATTAGTCTATATTTTGACACTTGTTATTAATTTTTTAACTTGAATTCAATTTGTCATTTTTTCTAGAGGCTGGCTTTAAGTCAAAATTAGTATTTTTTTCTTAACGCTTGATGACGTTAGGTTAAATTTAAACACTAATTACTCATAAAGAATTGAATTTAACATTGTTACAAATTACAAAAATTGCAAAATTAGTCGTTTTTCTTGATGTTTATTAACTTAAAGTCAAATTTCGACATTATTTTTTTTTCCAATGCCCTTATTTTATGAGCCAGCTACGGATTTCCGTTAAATCTTAAATAATAAATATAAGAAGAAATTGTCACGGCTTTTTGACAGCTTGTAATTGTTAACTGTAATTGCAAGAAGGCATTGCGAAAATAACTTAAAAAAATAATAATTTTTTTTGCAATGCCCTTTTTGAGTTACGATTTTTTTAAACACCACCCGTGGATTAATGAGCTGTTAGTTGTTTTTATTTTTATTTTCGTGGCTTTTTGACAGTTTGTGTTTGCTAAATACACCCGCGAAAAGGGACTGCATGAATAAAATTTAGAAATTGCACTCCATTTTGGTAGATGCGCCGAGAAATTTTACACATTTTCAGGGCCGTATTTGACGTCGAAAAAAGGCTGGGGGGTATCGCACCTCTAGTGACTATTAAAGGTTAATGGTGCTCTTGCAATTTTTGAAACTCCAGTGATTTGAAGAAGAAATTTCTTTACTCAAACAGAGTTTCCTTGGTAAGAAGTAAGTGGAAACTCAAGACAGCGGGTGGGCCCTATTCTACCATCTAATTCTTGGAACACAAACGAGGGTTTTGCAATTGTTAATTAATTGTTTAAAGAAGTACCGAACAGTTTTTTTATATATTGTTTCCTTGACAAATGAATTTATTAATGGAAACTCTGGGGCGTATTTAACAAATTTAAGAGTGGGATAGCGCCCACCCACCATGTTTCATGTCCACTTTAACTTAAACCAGCGACCTTCTTTATTGTTGGCTTTGCAACTTTCAAAACTCCAATGGTTTGACGAAGAAATTTCTTTAACCAAACTGTGTTTTCTTGGTTAGGTTAAAGTGGAAACTCAGGGCGGTGGATGGGCCCTATCCTATCCTCTAATTCTTGGAACACAAACGCGGGTTTTACAGTTGTTAATTGATAAGAGAAGAATCAAATGGTTTATCATTGCTTCGACAAAATAATTTCTTTATCGAAACTCTGGGGTGTGTTTAACGGGTTGGAGAGTAGGAAAGGGCTCACCCACCGCCCTTCGTTCCCACTTTAACTTAACACAGCAACCCTCTTTATTGTTGGTTTTGCAGCTTGTAAAACTCCAGTGATTTGATGAAGAAATTTCTTGACCCAAACAGAGTTTTCTTGGTTAGGTGTAAGTGGAAACTCAGGACGGCGGGTGGGCCCTATTCTATCATCTAATTCTTGTAACAAACGAGGATTTTGCAATTGTTAATTATTTGTTTAAAGAAGTACCGAACATTTTTTTATATTTTGTTTCCTCGACAAATGAATTTATTAATGGAAACCCTGGAGCGTGTTTAACAAATTCAAGAGTGGGATAGGGCCCACCCACCACCCTTCATTTCTATTTTAACTTAAACCAGTGACCCTCTTTATTCTTGGCTTTGCAACTTTCAAAACTCCAATGGTTTGACGAAGAAATTTCTTTAACCAAGCAGTGTTTTCTTGGTTAGTTTAAAGTGGAAACTCTGGGTTGTGGGTGGAGCCTATCCTATCCTTCAATTTTTGAAACACAAACGCGAGTTTTACAACCATCTTTAACTTAAGCTAGCACAGCCATTGTTTTTTCGAAAACGGCTGGAGCAACAAAATCGGGAATACGGCAACTAATTAGCAACAAAATAGCACTAAATTTTTATGCTAGTCCCATGTGATTGTGCTAAAGTGGCTGTGCCAGCTTAATAGACGTAACGTAAACGAGGGGTTTACAATTGTTGATTAATTGATAAGAGAAGAATCAAATGGTTTATCGTTGCCTCGACAATAAAAATTGCTTAGAGAAACTCTGAGGTGTGTTTGACAGATTGGAGAGTGGGATGGGGCAATGAAGACTTGATCCGACGTTAATCTGTAATTTTATCATTGATTACAAGCGGGTACGAAGTAAATTTTGGTGCTTTTAAAAAGTACTGCGCAGACGCACTTAAATTATACCTAAAGCACTCTAGCTGGTACTGCATGCTTGTTACCGTACACAAAATTCTTGCACATGTTGGTGAAATTATAAGATCAGCTATAGTGCCTAGCGGCCAATTAACAGAGGAAGTGCGAAAAGCTAAAAACAAAAATTGTAAACGGATCCGGGGAAACAACACTGGAAAGTTTTACAGAAATAGAAAGCAAATGATGGAATATTTGTTGCATTTGCTATTGCTAAATCGCTTAATTTAGCTGATATTATAAATTCGCCAGAAAGAAAACGGATATAAAAATGTTCATATCTACTTGTAAACTTTCCATTAATGTTTTTTTGTAGTTTGTTTGTAACGAGTATAAAGTGCTTTTTATAGTATATTACACTTACTTTCATATGAAATGCACCACCCAGAAAGAATAATACGATTGATGCAAAACTTGGTGAAAACAATTGTTTATTCGTCGGTACAAAATGATTAAACTCTCAATAAAAAAAGTTGAGCCGTTGAGGTTTTTCCGTCATAGTTATCTTAAAATTACTCAACTTTTAATATGGGCATAAGAATATTTACTTAGAATTTATGAGCTGTTTTGTCATGAAGCTGTCACATCGACAGTTCATAATGCCCAGAGTTACCCAATTTTTTCCTAAACTTCGGAGTTTGATAGGGGTCGAATTATCGGCATGAAAGAAGCAGGTTTATCGTTTCGCAAAATTGGCAGAAGAATGGATCGAAACCACACAACTGTGGCTAGAATATGGTCTTCTTGGTCAGAAGAAGGTATACAGCGACGTCGTCCGGCTGGAAGACCTTGGGGAGGTCCAGTAACGCCCGTGAGACGAATGGCGACACAAAACCATTTTCAAACAACTAGCTCTGTTGCCATAGATTAGGTAACAGATTTAAATCGCCAGATTTCAATAGCGACCTTTTATCGACGAATTGCGGCCTTTGTCCTCCATTCTTACCGTCCGTTTAGACGTCTTCCACTAACCCCCCCTCAGAAAACTGCTCGTCTGACTTGGTGTCAAGAGCGGCAGGGTTGGGTTGAAGAATGGAATAACATGAATCCAGGTTTTGTTTATGGAAAATGCACATAGAAGGGTGCGTCGTTATTGAGGAGAACGAAGAAATTTAGAGTCTGTTAAAAGACGTCATACACCGAGTGTCATGGTGTGGGGTGCAATCAGTTTAGGACGAAAATCACCTTTGGTGTTCATTCCAAGTACATTAAACGCTCGTCGATACATTGATAATGTCTTGGATCACGTCGCTGTGCCATTTATGCAGACGCTATCTGATGGGGTTTTCCAGCAAGATAACGCTAGACTCCACACAGCAAACATTAGAATCGTGTTCTTGGAAGAAGCGGAGTTGCAAATGTTGACTTGGCCAGCTAGGTCTCCGGATTTACGCACCATCGAGCATGTCTTGAACATGATGGAGAAAAGACATGTCTGGAACATGATGGATAAAAGAGTTCGCAACATGCCCAGACCTCCTGACAACTTAGATGATCTGAGACTTCAGTTAGAAATTGCTTGGAATGAGATGCCTCAAGAAGATATAGACCATTTGATTCTAAGTATGCCTAGAAGGGTAAATTCTTGCATTGCTGTGCGAGGCGATGTAACTCATGATTAATGTTTTTTTTTCTGTTGAATTAAAGTTTTTTTTCTTTTGATACTTTAATCATTTTATACCAACGAATAAACAATTGTTTTCGCCAAGTTTCGCATCAATCGTATTATTCTTTCTGGGTGGTGCATTTCATATGAAAGTGAGTGTATTTTAAAGTATAAATAATAGGAGTAGCATTTAAAAAAAAATTCAGTGGGAGGGGGCGCTATAAAACAGATTGGTGGTCCGTACTAGGAACATAGGGTATGCATGACAGTCATGCGTTTACACTATGCACCTTGATAATTTTGTTTTAATAAGTGCACTGTCAGTTTATTTAGTTGTCAAATTGATTTTTGTTGCTTTGCATATATATGAGTTGCTTAAGAAATACAAAGAATTGTGCAGATTTTATAGAAAAAAGGATGTTTGTCTCCCAAAAACCACGACAAAAACCCTCAACTCAAAACTGAGGAGCAAGAACTTGATGAATTAAGAATTTATGCTGATGTAGAATAGAATTCGTGTGTCATCCAGAAATATTGCTAAACAGGTTCATTTACACCATACTATGGTATTAAGGATTTTGAAGCAGAACGGATATCTTTCCTATAAAGTGTCAAAAACGCAAGTAATCTACCCCGTCAATTAAATAAGGCGAATGCAATGATGTGAAAACGTAATGGAGAAATCAAATAATAACCCGAATATTCGAAGGAACGTTTTTTTTACGGGCGAATCAACTTTTCCAATAAATGGACGACACAATCCTTCAATTGCTTGTTGCTGGTCGTGACCTAACCCATGCAGACATTATAATTGGGTACCAAAATACTGAATTGCCACTGTAGATCCATTTAATAACCAGTATTGCTTAAGCAACTCATATGTATTCATTGTAACACAAATAAATTTGACAACTAAATAAACTGACAGTGCACTTATTTAAACCAAATTATCGCATATTGTAAACGCATGACGTCATGCATACCCTATGTTACTAGTACGGGCCACCAATCTGTATAGTTGCCGGTGAGCGAAAAAAGTCATAATCCGGCCCTGATCATGTGATAAATCACACAGTGTAAAATAGGCTCAATTACAAAAAATAGATTGCATATCTTTCTTAAGCCCGTCTTAGACGACGTTATTTTCTTGTACAAGAAAATTGTATACCTTTTTCTCGTATCGTGTAATACAAGAAATCAAATCTTGAACAATAAATTGGATGAAAATAGGACACGCCCTATTTCCATCCTAGATCTAGTATGCAAGCATGCGCATTTTGAATGAAATTAATTTATATCGCTCGTCTGCGACATAACCTAAAATTGTACATGATTTGAGTTTATGCCGTTTCAACGATGACTACTTAGACAACAGATGAAGTCGCGAGCCTTATTGAGGGATATCAGGATATCAGGATATCAAGAAAACCCATAACTGTACGTTGTAAAACATGTGGAATACCACAATAAGTTCCAACGTTTAAAACCGAAATGTTTTATACCAACTTAATTTTTTTTTAATTCTGCGCATGATCCGGGACTATTTTCTTGTACCATTATATATGATGAAAAATGCGGATTTCGCACTAGCTAATATTTTTTGGTCACATATTCCACTACAATTTTCTTGTTCAAGAAAATAACGTCGTCTAAAACGGGCTTTAGCGTTAGAAGGGAAAATCACTTTCAATAACGTCCACTGCACCTAATAATATTTTGTTTAATATTTACATTGTTACATTTTTTCAGCTCCAATAAAATAAATATAAAGTGAATCATATCTAGGGTTTCTAAAAACATCCGTAGATGTTGACACTATTCGCATCTGCAAAAATTCCAATTACTTCACAGCGTGACATTTCGACATTTCGCATTTCTAAATGGTCGACGTCCGGTAAATCCATCGCTGGCCCCGTTCCCACAGGCGACACTACGAAAACGAAAACAAGCGCAAAACGCACACGCCTCCATTTCTCTTCAATTGTTTTGCGTCCTTAATTTGGCCGCCAGAAATTCAATTCGATTAGACAATTGACTGTTGCACGCTTTTGATTTCTCCTTCTCAAATTGCCACACAAAAGTCCATATTGTTTAAACGTACTGTATTCCTACAGTTAGGCACGATAATTAATCGTGGGTACGTAATGATGAGTCATGTGGCGACCAACAGTTTGCACCAGATGATCAAAATATTTTCAGATTGGTATTTTTTCTGCTTTTATTTCATGAACCTTGCAATATCAATAATAAAAACTTGTTAAAATCTAAACTTTTTCTTATTGACTTTGTACGAAAGAGATTTCTTAAGCCTGATCGACAAAGTCAAGAAGCCAGCAATTCCAGGGGGGATTGATATCAACCTGAATAAAACAAAAGTAATGGCGATTTTAAAGGATCAGCTTCCTTAGCTACTAATAAACATTTATCAAAGAATATACCAAGTAACAAAGTTCAGATTTCCAAGATGCTGGTTATAAACAGAGAGTCGAACCGAAATTAATTTCGTTCCGGTTCACGGTTACGTTCCCAGTAAATTTTTCGTTCGAGTTTCGGTTTCGGTTTGTCTAAAAATTCCGGTTCAGTTTCGATTCGGTTCCGGTTAAAATTAATATTTAAAATCGAATAAAAACAATTTAAATAAGTTAAAATTTTAAAATCGAACATAAAATATTGGTTGAATTTCATTTACCAAATTTCCTTCTTACTTAAAGTTAATTACAATTAAAAATTGATTATTTTATTTTTTTTTAAATGTAAAAAATCGTAAACAAAATATAATTAAAAAAATAGAAAAACACTGTTCATAAATAAAATAAAACTCTAACAAATTAAAAGGAAAATACGCTGTTCATATAATGACAAAAAGATTAAGAAAAGAAAAACGTAAATAATAATAATAAATCGTATATTTTCTCTTATATAAATAATAAATAACCGTTCAAAAGCAAAAACAAACTTTTTTCTTACAAAAAAAAACAAAAAAGTAATCACAGTTCACTTAGTTGAAAAATTAATATTAGAAATTTTAAATGAAAATAAAATTAAAAATTCATATTTAATCGACACGGGTGTGAAGTTAGACTTCAGCAATAGATTTTAAAATTCATTTTTTTGCCATAAAATGTACATTTTCCAAAAACCTTCTACAAGCAAGGTGGGGTTACTACTAAAAAATGCACATGAACCTCCCCCACCCCTAAATTTCAACCCCCTTTTTTTAAATTAAACTCGTCCACATCGGAATGAATGGAATGTAGTGCTTTAAGAATAACGAAGCAAATTCTTAACTTTTTTATGGCGGTCACCGAACTTTGAATAAAACTTCAATTAATGTGACAGCGCATACATTTTCGGAGAGTGTGTCGGATTGTTTATTTTTTTCAAAGTGATCAAGAGGCCGGCACGTTTTTTTTTATTTCTCCTATTGTTAGGCTTGTATATCTAGATTGTTTATAATTTTTTAACTTTTTTATGTCGGTCACCGAACTTTGAAAAAAACTTCAGTTAATGTGACGGCGCATACATTTTCGGAGTATGTCGGATTGTTTATTTTTTTTCAGTGATCAAGGGACCGGCACGTTTTTTTTTTATTTCTCCATTTGTTAGGCTTGTATGTCTAGATTGTTTATAAATTTTTAACTTTTTTATGGCGATCGACACGTTAATATGTTCTACAAATCTCCTTCTGGTAGATGCATTCTTTCATCAGCTAATATAAGATTTAGAGTTCTTCAAATAATTTGCTTGATTGATATATTTTTCACATTTGTTCCAATCGTTGAATGCATTTTTCGTTTATTTTACAAATAAAGTATGTTAAATTTATTAAAAACAAGATACAAACGAGTAGGTCGTTTATATCCTTTGAAAAGTACATTCATTCAGTGGTAGGACATAAATATGATTTATTGGTATTTTTTTTCACACCAGAAATAATGTAATCTAGTGTAATAGATTTAAAACATACTTGTCAGTCAAAACAAAAATGCACATTCATATTCCGAATGCAATTTGAATCAATAATATGCAAAATTTAGCTCAATCGGAGTACATTTAAAAATCTATTGTTTTATCATTTATCACTTGTCAATCAATATTTTTTACATACTTGGATAGCGCATGAAATTCTCCATAATTTGTATTATTATGACGTTAATAAAACTGTTAAAATTTTAATATTATTAAATCAAATAACTCAATTTATTCGGAAACTATACATCACGCGTTTATGTGTTTGGAATGATCAAATCTTCTTCAATAAATGGACAAATTTTTATTCGTTTATTGTTATTATTTATGTAGATATGATTGATTTTACATAAAACATTTTTTTATTGCTAGAACATTTTATGGCTCTCTTCATAGGAGTTACTTGAAGAGCTTCTTCAAAATCTATGCACAAAATTTTGAAGAAAACGGTACACCAGCAGTTTCCAAAATACATCTACCTTATTGCTCACTTCATTTCGGGTATAATGAAATATCTCTTCGGGGCAGATTAATAGGATTTTACTGCGTTTGGGGTTAGCCACATTTTTGGTGTGGAATTGCGCTTTAAGTGGGTCTGGGTCTAGGGTCTAGTGGTCCTAGGCGTTAGTTATTATTGAGGGCAAGGGAGCGGAATTGCTGGTGAGAGTCAAATCAATCCTCCCCCTGCTGTCGGGAGGGGGGTCCGCAGCTGGAATGAGGGTGCACCGCAAACGTTAAATTTCACTAATCGCAACGAATATTTTACTCGCATTCTTAACCGTGTCGTCTAAGTTCAATTCTGTTTAGGGTGATAGCTATTCGCAAAATGCTCTTTTTTTGTTAACGTTTACTAACTCGAACGGGAAAAATAATTCGGGATGTATTGTGAACATTTTCTAAATATTTTTTAATGAAAATATCCTTTTGGAGGTCCCTAGCGGCGATTTCAACTATAGTCTATTCGGTGGAATCTGGCGGCTGAGGTCGTAAAACGGACGGTCCGCCCTGAGGATCGACGCACCCTCGAAGAAAAGGTATTGGTGGTTCGTCTAATTGCATCCCATACATTTATTACTGTCGTTCGCTTCTATTGGTATACGCACTTTTACACCAGTACTTCTCAACAAAGATTGGTTTGAGATAAAAAATATTACGTCCCCTACTTTTACGACCACAGCCGCCAGATTCCAGAGAACGGGCTGTACGAGTATTTCCGGAAAACAATTGTGTGTCTGTCTGCGCACGCTGTATCTCGAAAACTACTACAGGAATTAACATTAAACCTTATTTGATAATCAAACGAACTGAAAAGCTTTTGGAAAATTAGACCCCATTTTTAATTAATCAGAGAAATGGGTCCAGCTAAAAATGATAAAAAATGCATCATTTTAGTAATATTTATTTAATAACAAACTAACCAGGGAACATCCCCAACTGATCGAATCAAAGGTTCCCCGGTTTTTATTTTCGTCTGTACTAGAAAAGTATCGATGCCTCGGGAAAAATCCTCGATCTTAGTCGTTCCTTAGATTTTCTCATATACAGGATACAATAGCGACAGGTACTTTTTCAAAAAAATACGCTTTTTCGGTAAAAATGTTCTACATAGAAGTTTTAGGTTTGTAAGTGGTGCATTACAAGGTAACATTAGAATGACCTTGAACAACATTGTTTAGGTCAGTGGTTTTTACTAATGTTATCTTGTAATGTACCACTTAAAACCCTGCAACTTTTATATAGAACATTTTTACCGAAAAGGCTGTATTTTTTGGAAAAAATGCCTAAAAAGGTCGTCGCTATTGCATGGTTTACCGGGTGGCCCAAATGTTTTTATAGGCTCGTTGACCTTAAGAGTTAGAAAACATTTGATAACTTAATTAGTTTGAGAGATATCGGGCATTTTTAAATTTTCGGCGATTATATAACACGCCTTTTTCCCAATAACCGTAAGGTATGCAAAAAAATAGTTTATTATTTTTATTTTGACTTTTAATTTAACAGTTATGACACAAAGTTGCATTTTTTTAATGGAACACTCTGTATATTTTTGTCATTGAATAGAACTTTTAATCAGATATACCGGGTGACCCAGGGATCTGTAAAAGCCCCATAACTTATTTGCTATTTGAGATATCGACTTCTAGTTTTCTAGAACTGGTAGCCACACTTATTCTACATATTTTAAAAATATGTATGTTTTTGTACAGGGTGTCCCAATATACATAACAGAACAAAGTTATGTTTTTTTAAATGAAACACCCTATATTTTATACTTTATTTTCAACCCCCTCGAGAAGCTGATAAAAATAGTATAAGATAGTATGGGTCTATTATGGACGGTTGATTAGTTATGGGCAAATTTGTGGCAAGAACATGTACACATTGAAAACATTGCAGAAGCGTTCCAAGCAAAGATAGCATCATTATTTATACACTAGAAAATTTCCCACATCATAAAGAATAATACACGTCGGCTTTGGTTCTCTTTCATTCATAGTGCTATACAGGGTGTTAACATACGCAAAACAATGGATAACTATTTCTTTTCAAATTGAACACCCTATATAAGTTGCCACCAATCTATGGCATTTTTAATAAGCTTTCCAATGATATACAGTTTGTATAACAAAATATTAAGGATTCTTGAGATTTATTCATAAAAACTTTTTTTTTTGTCACCAACTGCTCATTTCTGGATTTTCCGCCAAAACTATGCATTTTCTGAAAAAATTATAAGAGACCAAAGTTGTAGAGCGGAAAATCTCCGATCGACATAGGTCTTTCATTTTTTAAGATAATGCGTACAAATCGTGACCGTATGTGCATTTTAGCGTTTTTCTCAATTTTTTTATTAATAAATTGCACTATACTTTATTTTCCGCACCCTCTAGCGGAAAAAACGGAAAAATAGGAAAACTAAAATGACCCATATCGATTGAAAATGTTCCGCTCTACAACTCTTAATAGAAGCAATTTTTGCCAAAAATGCATAGTTTTCCCTAAAAATGCAAATTGAAAATGGATATATCAATTTTTGCGTTTTTCAATGATTTTTTGCATTTTTAGCGAAAACTATGCATTTTGGGCAAAAAATGCTTCTTTTAAGAGTTGTACAGCGGAATATTTTCAATCGATGTAGGTCATTTGAATAATTCTATAATTACCCGTTTTTCTGCTAGAGGACGAGAAAAGTAAAGTATAGTGCAATTAATTAACAAAAAAATTGAGAAAAACGCTAAAATGCATATACGGTCACGATTTTGCGCACTCTGGCGGGCAATGCACGCATTATTGGAAAAATCGAAGCAACTATATCGATCTAAAATGTTCCGCTCTACAACTTTGGTCTCTTATTATTTTTTCAGAAAATGCATAGTTTTGGCTGAAAATCCAAAAATGAGCAGAAGGTGACAAAAGAAAAAAGTTTTTATGAATAAATCTCAAGAATCCTTAATATTTCATCATACAAATTATACATCATTGGAAAGCTTATTAAAAATTCCATGCATTGGTGGTAAGATATATAGGGTGTTCCATTTGAAAAAAAATAGTTATCCATTATTTTGCGAACGTTGACACCCTGTATAGCAGTATGAACAAAAAAGAACCAAAGCCGATTTGTATTATTCTTCATTATGTGGAAAATTCTTTAGTGTATAAAAAACGACGCTAGCATTGCTAGGAGCGCTTCTGCAACATTTTCAATGTGTCCTTGTTTGTGCTACAAATTTACCCATAACTAACCAATCGTCCATAATAGACCCATACTATCTTATACTATTTTTATCAGCTTCTCAAGAGGGTTGAAAATCAAGTATAAAATATAGGGTGTTCCATTTAAAAAAACATAACTTTGTTCTGTTATGTATATTAGGACACCCTGTACAAAAACATACATATTTTTAAAATATGTAGAATAAGTGTGGGTACCAGTTCAAGAAAACTAGAAGTCGATATCTCAAATAGCAAATAAGTTATGGGCCTTTTACAGATCCCTGGGTCACCCGGTATATTGAATTTGTGATTTTTTTTATTGTCAGCTATGTTTCAGTGCTCTATTCGATAAATTTTGAAAAAATACCAAGGAATTACAAATCATTTTCACGCATTTTTGAGGGTTAGCATTCATTAAACATACTTCCAAAAATGTACCAGATAAATATAATTTAATGTAAATTACGCCGAATTGGAGTTATGATTTTTTTATTACCAGCCACGTTCAATAATACCATTGAAACATTTCCTTTTTTAGGAATTTTTCCTAAACATTTTCACATATTTTTAAAAGTTATCTGTTAAATATACTTCCAGAAAAGCACTGCTTAATTAAAATTGAACATAAATTACGCCGAATTAGAGATACGATTTTATAGATGCCAGCTAAGTTTCAATGCCAAGTTCGAAAACTTTCCTAAGGGCTTATAAAACATTTTCACACATTTTTACACTGTATAAGCAAAATTGAATGCAATCACGTTGAATTGGAGCTATGATTGTTTTATTGCTGGCCACGTTCGACAACATTGAAAAATATTTAAAGGGTTTATAAAACATTTTCACGCAATTTTCAGAGTTAACATTCATTAAACATACTTCAAAAAATGTACTGCATAAATGAAATTAAATGTAAATTACGCCGAATTGGAGTTATGATTTTTTTAATATATTCCTTTGCTCTGTTTGATAAATTTAAAAAAATCTTAAGGGCTTATGATACAATTGCACGAAGTCTTGAGAGTAGTTATTTCTTAAAAGTACTGCATACGTAAAATTGAATGTGAAATACGCCAAATTTGAGTTATCATTTTTCACTGTTTGCTACGTTTCAGTGCTCTGTTCGATAAATTTGAAAAAAATTATTATAAAACATAATCACGCATTTTTGAGAGTTAATATTTGTTAAACACACTTCTAAAATGTACTGCATAAATAAAATTGAATGTAAATTGCGCCGAATTGCAGTTATGATGTTTTTACTGCTTACTACGTTTCAATGCTCAGTTCAATAAATTAAAAAAAAATAAAATAAGCATGTTTGAGAGTTAATATTTGTTAAACACACGTCTAAAAATGTACTGAATAAATAAAATTGAATAAAAATTACGCCGAATTGGAAGTATGATTCTGCTTGCTACGTATCAATGCTCTTTGGGATAAATAAAAAAAAAACATCTTAAAGGCTTATAAAACATTATCACGCATTCTTAAGAGTTAATATTTGTTAAACACACTTCTAAAAATTTACTGCATAAATAAAATTGAATGGTAATTGTGCCGAATTGGGATTATGATTTTTTTACTGCTTGCTACGTGTCAATACTCTTTTCGATTAATTAAAAAAAAATCTGAAGTGCTTATAAAACATAATCACGCATGTTTGAGCGTTAATATTTGTTAAACACACTTCCAAAAATTTACTCACATACTTAAAATTGAATGTAAATTACGCCGAATTGCAGTTATATTTTTTTAAATGGCAGCTACATTTAAATGCTCTGTTCGATAAATTTAAACAATTCTTAAGGGCTTTTAAAACATAAACTTCTAAAAATGTACTGCATAAATAAAATTGAATGTAAATTATGCCGAATTGGGGTTATTATTTTTTCACTGCTTGCTATGTGTCAATACTCTTCGATAAATAAAAAAAATCTTAAGTGCTTATAAAACATAATCACACATTTTTGTTAAACACACTTCTAAAAATTTACTGCATAAATAAAATTGAATGTAAATTATGCCGAATTGGAGTTATGATTTTTTTACTGCTTGCTACGTGTCAATACTCTTCGATAAATAAAAGAAAATCTTAAGTGCTTATAAAACATAATCACATATTTTTGAGTGTTAATATTTGTTTAACACACTTCTAAAAATGTACTGTATACTTAAAATTGAATATAAATTACGCCGAATTCCAGTTATATTTTTTTAATGGCAGCTACGTTTAAATGCTCTGTTCGATAAATTAAAAAAAATCGTAAGTGCTTATAAAACATAATCACGCATTTTCGAGCGTTAATATTTGTTATACACACTTCTAAAAGTGTACTGCATACTTAAAATTTAATGTAAATTACGCCGAATTGCAGTTATGATTTTTTTAATGGCAGCTACGTTTCAATGCTCTGTTCGATAAATTTCGAAAAAGGACTAGCAAAGCATTTTTGACAGTTTGTAATTGTTGAAAATACTTTCAGAAGAAATAATAAAGTGCATCGAATTGGAGTTATTTAATTTTAAATACAAGACGTCCACATGTGCTCTGATCTATGATGTATCAAAATTTTCTTGACTGGAGTGTACACTGTTATTATTGTAATTTAGTAAAGTAAAACTAGTTTTTCAAGCTTAAGTTGCTGTATGCGAAATTGTGTTCTTTATGTGAAATATAAATTTGAGCAAAGTTATCGGTGACGAACGACGGCTCCGCTGCGCTGCGCCCTCGTTAGTGGCCTATTAAAATTAAGCAATTAAACTGTGCGCAGCCTATTAAATCTAAAGAAGGTAACAGGTGACGAACGAATTTAAGGAAAAATAAAAATTAACTTTCACAAACAACACGCGTCGAGGAACTTCGGAAATGTAATATGGTGGTAACCCCAGTTTCTGAATCTGACATCGGTCAAATATGACAATGCACTATCAATGCATTTCTTAATTTGCTGTTTGGAAAGCACTCGGACGTTAACAGGAAGAAGCTTATTTTTTTTCATTAACTTTGGGTCTCTAAAAATTATTTGGTGAGCGTCTACACATTAGAAACCAACATACAAACGCAATTTAGGCCGCTACTGATAGGGGTTGTTTTGGTCTTTGGCACCCCGTTGCGGCTGGTGGGGCTGATGGGGTGACCGAAATGTTACCAAACTTTGGTGGTCTGCTTCAAATGGAACGCTTAATGATTTCCCAAAGTTTCACTGTTCTAACCCTCCCGGAAATTACTTTTTTTTCGAAATTGATTTTCAGGGGAAAAAATTTCAAGGTTTAAAAACGACAATAATTCAAATATCCATATCTCGGTTAATCGCCCGATTATTAAAAATTCAAAGTTTGTTTTACGTACACACAATACCGCAATGATAATCCGTCTGGATTATTTGTTGGGCTTAAAAAGCGCTCTCCGGTGGTGTAATCAGATTTCCGATCGAAGAAAAAAAATTTGTGCCCCGCTGCTAAATTTCGCTTCCCCCTTCCGTATACAGCGTCATATCAAAAAACCAAAAAATTGGATCAAAAACTTTATGGGGATCTTTGATACGGATTAAATCGGTGACTGATATGCCGTCGTCAGATTTTTAAATTTCGAAAAAAAAATCGAAAAATTCCCGCAGATCAAAAATCGGCCGTAGATCGTAAACGGTGCGCCCCACGAAAAATATAGCCCTTACCTTTTCGACGCAAAATGCAATTCCAAATGGCATGCCGTTTAAATTTCTCGGTGAGATAAAAAATGGCCGCTGTAGAATTTTTTTATTAAAATTGGAGGTGGTTTTCTTTGAATAACTCCTCAGGGTTTGGATATATCAAAAATTCGTACGAGACATAAAATGTAGAGGGGAGTTAGTTCTACAAAACTCTTCGGAGTCGTGACCATAAGGGGAAGCGGGCCCTTTTTTCCGGAAGCGTCAGTAATGTGATTTTTTAGAAACACGCTTGAGGGGTTGCAAAGGAATTTTTTACGGGAACGTGCGATAGCAAACAATGTGTCCCGATGCATTGGAGATTTTTTGAGCCATATTTGAATCCTCCAACTCAAAAATCCTGGGAGGAGATGGGTTTGGCGCGAACATCTGCATCGCGAAAAATCTATTTTCAAAAATTCACCCGAGTCTAGGGGTGACTTGGAAAATCGCGATTTTCACGGGCCCCTAGAGGATGTTTCCGGCTTTCGGGAAAAAAATAAAATGTATCGTTTTTTTTAAGGGATGGTTCTGGTGTTGACATTTTAATGGTATATTTCTTGAATTATTTGTGATTTTTCATGAAAATTTCAAATCGCCATCTATAAGCGTTTTGAAAATATTGTAAAAAAACGTGATTTAGGGGCTTACGCGTTTAGTATACCGCCCAACGCCATAACTCTGTTATTTATTGACCAATTTGAATGAACTATAAAGGAAAGTCAATGGCTGTTTAAATACTATAAAATGACGGTAATTATATATTTTTCAAAATCAACTTCATTGCCAAATGATAGTCAACTTTAAATTTTTAAATGGCTGCATATACTTTTCGAATTTTCTAATATTGGACATTATTTTTCTGAATCCGGCGGGTTGCTAAGGCCTATTTTCGGCCCTTGATACACTATATACTATTGAGCGCACCAAAGAGTGCGCAATAATGAACAAAAATCGACCTATCCGAGCGATTTTTTTTTAATAGAGGAATTATGATTTTTGTGGAGAACTTTATCACCACTCTGTATATAAATAAATATATAAATTAAACTAATAAAATAGGTTAAAGCCAACTATGGGTTCAATTTTAAACAATCAAAACTTTGTGTTGACTTGAATATCAATGAAGACGTCGAAATTCTGTTACGCTTATTTAATT
Source organism: Ocypus olens (assembly GCA_910593695.2). Lineage (NCBI taxonomy): Eukaryota > Metazoa > Arthropoda > Insecta > Coleoptera > Staphylinidae > Ocypus > Ocypus olens. The sequence goes on along the minus strand of OU343061.1, from coordinate 29,389,008 downwards.
TTTCTTCAAAAAAATGCCAAAAGAACAAGTAATTCTAAGTTTTATAAAACGATAAATAACTGAGATATCGTGATATTTCGAAAATATTGATTTGTTTGGCTATAACTCCAGAACAAAAGACTTGAGATCTCCTGCCAAAATATCGAAATTTACTCACCCTCTTCATTGCGACATTTTGTTTCAATACGCTCAGAGTCTCGGAAACTACAGTAGATAGGACAGTGGTTAAATGGCGAAAATAGTGCTAGTGCAGAATTAAAAATCTAGTTTAATGGCGTTTTTAGTTTTCTGACAATGACATTATAGTCATTTACAAATTTCTGAAAATTATATTTTTTTCGATTGGGTCAAAATTATTACTATTACTGATAGATATGTATTACTATTACTGATAGAATATAATGACAAAACCATTCCAATTTAAATAAATGTGTTATTTTGAACTCTTTGTATGCTTGTTTAGTTTGATAATAATTTAATTAAGAATGCAAAATAAAATAATAGTGTTTCGCTATTTTCAATATTTGTTGAAATATTTGCGAAGAATTTTTCATATTTAAAAAATGATCGCGAAAATCCAAAAAGCCTAAAGTGCGAACCTCGCTTTTTATAGAACATTGCCAAAATATTTTAATCTACGAGGCAAACATAGTTTTCCCACATTTTTCGAAATCGTTGGATTTTGATAAAAAAAATCGTCGATTAAATTGGCATCATAAGACCCTGAAGCTTTTTAAACTGATGCTACAATTGCAAAATTTTGTTTATATTTATGTAAAATATATATTTTATAAATATTTAGGCAAATATGATTTTAAATCAATTTGGCATTCTTTATAATAACACGATTGTATTTATTTATATTCACATCATCTATAACTATTAATTTCATACATAGTTTTTTTAATAATTATATTGCACTACGGAAGTTTCTTTGCGAATGAGCGTTTTTTTTTTTGGATGAAACTCGAAAACTTGTAATGCGCTTCCATTAATTCTTATACCCAGTTATTTATTGCTAATCAATTTAGTAAAAGTAATGAATAGAGTGGAATTTGTTGGCTTAATGCTAACATATTTAAATGGTCAATTAGTCAAATAATCTATTGATTGATTCATCAAATAATCAAATTGATTAATCGATTAATCAAATGATAGATTAATCGATTATTTTTAAGTAATAATCAAACTGTCGATTAATCAAGTAATCGATTATTTATCGATTAGTCGATTATTTTTCACAGCCTTAGTGGGGAGACAAGGACAACGGGATTTTATGTAGGGAACAGTCCTTTACCGACTCCCACACTCAATAGATCCCAACACTAAATTTCGTTTTTTGACTTTTGGCCAGCTTTTCGCTAAAATTCCCGTGGCATCCCAATTCTCTGGTGAACAAACTGAGCTTGAATTTTTTTAATAATTCTGGTCGGGAAGCGTCGAAACTGCAAACTATACTAAATATTTTGACATCTGGAAGTAAACATAAATAAAACAGAAACAGAAAAATCCCTTTTAAAAAAACTATCACCCCTATCGAAAGACCTCTCTCTCCGTCCCATCAGTGGCAAAAATTGAATTTAAATCTTCATCATTCGATTTGAAAATCGTCAAACCTATAAATGTTCTTAGTTCTCTCATATCAGTATCCACAACAAGATTAGATGGTCAGAAAACTTTTGTCTCGCACTTTATTTATTTATTTACTCAACAGCCACAAGAGCCAATTACAGAGTAATATAACCATATAATACAATTAAAACTACAACAGTACAAATAACAGATGACAAGAGATACAAATGAGACAACAATACAATTATAGATAATAGACATATGTGTTTCTAATTTGTACTCAATGTAACTTCTTGCCAAATTTTGTGCGAGATAAGACATTTCGTGCAGATATTTCCTAAAGATTTAGCCAGTCCTTTCACTCCAGGAATATGTTGTGCGCTCTTATTTGCACATTACTTTAAGGAGGAAGACTTGAATCTGTTCTTTCTGAAATAATTAGAAGGGTTTTTACTGCTACCGATTTCATTGGCACCAGAAATTGTACTTGAGGTATTTTGATTATGAAATACCTGCAGATCATCCTCATTGATGTCTGAATCGCTGCTCCGACTACTCAAGTAATCCAGATCCCTATCTGAGACTTAATTTCTTCGTTTCCCATTTCCCAAAATTTGGATTATCGGGACGCATTCTTTTTGGTAGAGGGACAACCATATTTACATCTAAGATTAAATGGAATCATGTTGGCCAATGTAACGTAACTGGTATAATCGTGATGACCCGACACAGAGTATTAAGGAAAAAACGAATGAAAATAGCTTTGGGGTCCATTTGACGACCCAGCATATCAGTTGCGAGTTAAAACTTTTCGAAAAAAAATTAATTAAAAATTTTCGTCATTTTTTGTCCTGATCATGCAAAATGCAAAAAAACATGAAAGTATAAATATCAATAATTAAAGTACCATCAAATCGAAGAAAGTTACATAACTGCCACATCACCATTAAAAAAGTATTCACGATCATAATACTTTCTCCATAACGAAGAAAGTAATAATTATAATATAAAATGTTTCGCTTTTAGAGTAGACTGGCCATTAATTGTGCACCCCTAAAATATCACCCCATACATCGCGTTACTACGCAAAGTAATTGAAGTGTACTCCTTTTATCTGCAACACGTTAAACAAAACATACTCCGACGAGCAGCTCCCCCAGTTACTCGTAATTGTTATTAAAGTGCCGTTTTTGCTTTTATTTATGGAAACTTGGCTGAGTGTTATTGGTTTATGCAAGTGGGCATACGGCGCGGTTTGCACTTGAAAATCTGAAAACGAGCTAAACGAGCCCAACCGTCCCTCATGAATAAACCGGGTGAGAGGCATTCGCAGGCGGCGCACGTTTCAGGATTCGGGATACGGGGAGAGGGATCGAGCAAGACGGAATGGATTCTGTCTCTTAAATATTCAAACGGCGGACCTAATAGTTGCTCTATATTTCAAACCCATGAAAAATAAACAACAACGAAAACAATCGACTGCGAAACTTAAAAGAAGTTTGTTATAGCAGCAAAATAATAAGGACCAATGTATATTCTTAAAAAAAATTGTTGTCATAGAAACAAAATAATAAGGGCCAACTAATTATTGTAAAAATATTATTTGACGAAAGAAAGTTATTTAAATCTAAACAAATGTTCACGACTCGAGTTTCGACGTTATCAACTTGATAATAACGTTCAAATAAAAGTGGCACTTGTAGCCTATGCGATAAAATTGTACCTCTAGGCGCTTATGGAAAAAATGAAAAATCTACCAATCCCAAATATCATCTATCTTAAGTCCATCCTGAAAGGATTGAGGATTTAAAACAGGGATACTCATCTGGTCAGTAAAGTTTCGAAAGGAATCGTGCAGTCCTTTACTAAGAGCGAAAAGGAAAATTACTGCAGAAATTTAAGTGGTAAGCGAGGACATTTTTTTGCTCCTCGCCTTAAAAAGCCTGTCTTGATTAATTGTTTAAATTTTTAACAGGAGTTTAAATTTTGAAAGCGAGGACAAAAAAACGCCATCGATGGCAAGATAATCGGCGGCAGGAATTCAAATTTTGAATGCGAGGAGCAAATTAAAAAAAGGTATTTGACATCACGATTTCAAAAAAACAAAAAAGTTACTGACGAACCAGTCGGCGATGAGAACATTTTACTATCACCAACGATACACATGTGGGCGGTGGGTATAAAAGGATGACTAACTACCCCTGATTTAAAGTAGAAAATTGGTATGTTAGATATTCAAAATATTATTGAGATAAACGTTCAACGACCTAATTAAATTTTTTTTAAAATGGTGATGTGGCCATCATGTTACTTTCTCCGACTTGATGGTATCATTTAAATTTACGTTTTCATGGTTTATTTTCAATTGAAACCATATTTTAAATGTACATCGAGCGTTGTGTAAACTCGGATGAAACTGACGTTTAAAACGTCAAAATGATGAAAGATGGAAAAATTATACTTCAAATTCAAAAACTCAGTTTACTCAAAAACTAAAGGGATTTCGAAAAAAACTTATTCTTTATAAGTTGTTCATTTTAGCATTCTCTATAATTATTATTCACATAATTTTGCTGTAACTATTACCGTTTTATAATTATAAACCAAAAATTAAAAAATAATAATTAATATTTTTCTCGAATAAAAATGATTTTATGAAAAATGTTTTCAAGCAAAAGATGTTCATTTCTTTGTTGTCTTCTTTGTTGTTTAAATGTTTTTGTGGTATTTTTCATATTTAAGAAAATATTGGTAAAACATCAAAAAACAGTTAAGGTAAACACCCCCTTCCGGTGTACAAAATTTTACCAAAAGCTTTTCACTTCTTCAGATTATCAAATAAGACGTATGTTCAAAGTTTCAAATCAATTGCTCCATTCGTTTTTGAGATACAGCGCGCACAGACACACAGACAGACACAAAAAAAAATTCCAGAAATTATTGAAATGGCATCTAAGGACCCCAAAACGGATATTTCCGTAAAAAAAAATTTGAAAAAAATCACGATCACAATACTCTCTCGTACTTCGTAACGGAGAAAGTAAAAATATCGATGTAGCCATCATGTAACTTTCTCCGATTTGATGGATAGGAGCGATTTTTCTGATATTTTGCATTTTTGTCGAGAGAGAGAGAGAGAGAGACAATCTTTATTCAGACAATAAAAACATAAATTAACAAAAGTAGAGTAATTCGAAATACAAAATGAGGTTGTTAGTCTGTCTGGGCTATCGACAGAAGGTCTTTCTGCCCTGTCTGAAGTTGATTGTGAACGCAAGATCTAATATTAAGTGTAGGTTAACTGTCCTGGTGATTCGCGCTAATGTATTGATGAAGTGTGAGTAGGGGAAATTTATACTTGGGAAGGATGTTATGGTTTCGGGAAATACAGAATTTATTTATTGAGTTGAAGTTATCTGGGTTGGCTGCAAATTTTGTATTTAGGTCTAGTATACGTTGGGATATCGGGACTACTTGAGTGGTTTCGTAGAGGAGTTCGTTAGAAGGATTATGGAGTGGGTTATCGGGATGCCTAAGTTTGGTTAAGGATCTGAGGGCTGATCTTTCGGCGACTTGAATATGGTGAAGTGTGGAAGGACGGATTTGGGAGAAGAGTATGCAACTGTAATCAAGCAAGGGGCGACATATCGACTTATATATATTAACGGCCGTTGCAGTGCTAATACCTTGTTGTTTGTATGTTAGGGATCGGAAATGCCTTGCCCTTGTCTTGAGTTTTGTTTTAATGCTGATGGAATATGGTTTGAATGATAGTTTAGAGTCGAAGAGAATGCCTAGGTACTTACATGAGTATACAGGATGGATTAAGGAACTTTGAATAGTGATAGAAGGGGATCTGGGTGTAATTTTATGAAAAGGAATAAAGAGTTTTGTTTTAGTGGGATTTATTTGGATACGCCATTTCTCGCACCACAGTAGGAGAGAGTCAAGGGATTCTTGGAGGGATTTTTGAGCGGCTTTAAGAGTGGGGGCATGGGATATTAGTGCAGTGTCGTCTGCATAAAGTAGTGAGTATTGCGCAGGGTTAAAATACGAGGGGTCTGAATTATAGATATCGCTGCAGTATAGATTATAAAGTAGTGGCGATAGAGGGGAACCTTGAGGTACACCCTGAAGAATAGGGAATAAGAGGGAGTAGGATTGTCGGACTTTGATTTTTGTCGATTTTTTCAAAGACGTGATAATTAGATTTATTAAATTTAAAGACGTGGTATTAAAAGAAGAACGTATTCGTATAAGTTGTTTATTTTGGGATTTTCTACAACTTGTATCTAAGGAAAATTTGATGTAACTATTATCATTTCATAATCATAAATCAAAAAAAATATATTTTTGTATTTATAAAATTCTTCATTATCTTAAATATCTATATAAATATTTTTGTAATATTTTTAATATTAAAAAAAAATTGAAAAGACAAAACGGTTAAGGTAAATCCCACTTGCGGTTTTGAAAACTAAAAAAAGCAGCGAATCAAAGAATTTTCTTCAAAGCATAAAAACAACTACAATATTATAATTAGAAACAAATCGCAGACAATCAAAATTTCATCTGAGAAAATGAAAAATACATACAGCGATTTGAACAACTGTAAAAAATAATTAAGTAAGAAATTTCTTCCAAAAGAGTAAGATCTGTAGAAAAAATCCCAAACTTAAACTAATTGTATGTTAAAAATGCATTCAACTATTAAAAAGCTATAATAAAATCATCAACCCAACAATTTTCTTCGAAAGCTTCATTTAAAAAACTATTCACGTCTAACTTTCAATAAAAATCATTGGAACATAACTGGAAACAAAGCAACAGCAATCTAAATTTTAACTAAGAGAAATGCATTTAACGATTAGAAAAATTGACAAAAATTATCCAAGCAGTTTGCTTCAAAAGCTTAAGATATGTAAGAAAAATCTTGCACTTCTAGTTTTCTATTTAAAAAAGTGGTGATGTGGTCATCATGTTACTTTCTCCGACTTGATGGTATCATAGCCATTTATATTTACGTTTTCATGGTTTATTGAAATCATATTTTAAATGTACATCGAGCGTTGCGTAAACTCCGAGGAAACTGACGTTTAAAACGACAAAATTATGAAACATGGAAAAATTATACTTCAAATTCAAAAACTCGGTTTACTCAAAAACTAACAAGATTTCGAAAAAAACTTTCTTTAGAAGTTGTTCATTCTCTACAATTATTATTCACAATAATTTGCTGTAACTATTATCGTTTCATAATTATAAACCAAAAATTGAAAAAAAAAAATAATTTTTATTCACGACTATCTTATAATATACTCATTGTATTTGTGTTTCTTCAATTATAAGTATATTCATTATTCACTTTAGTCAGTGATTAATCATTATTCACTGGTTACTATCATTTTCAAAATGTTATCTAGTAATCCGCGAAGTGTCATATAAATAAATTGAAACGTCAAAATCGACATTATAAGAGAGTTTTGAAGTGGTTTAATATCAAAAATTAGAAGATAAATGGAGAACGACAGTGATAACGAGATTTCTTTAACACCGCCAAATATGAAAGAAGCTGCAGAAATTGCATCACTAAACTTATTGCCCGAAAAATCAAGAAAAACATATTTAGCGGCGTATGAATCATTTTTGGAATGGAGAAGGGAAAATAAAACCAATTCCTTCTCGGAAGCTGTTTTATTGGTGTATTTTACAGAACTATCCATAAAATATAAACCCTCAACATTATGGTCCAATTATTCAATGCTTAGGAGTACTATCAACATTTATCATGGAATACATATAGAAAATTATATGAAATTGCGAGCATTGCTAAAACGAAAATCTGAAGGATTTCAACCCAAAAACGCCAGCACTGTTTCTTCAGAAAATGTCAATGATTTTATTATTAAAGCCTCTGATGATAAATACCTGGCAACAAAGGTAAGATTTAAATAATTTTCTCTCCAAAAATCATTAATTTCTTTCTTCAAGGTTGCATTAATAATGGGAGTAATGGGTGCTTGTCGGGCTAATGAAATGTATTGCATGAAAACGAATGATTTGCAAGATCTTGGATCAGCTTTTTTAGTAAATGTGCCCAATACAAAAACAAAAATCACTCGAAAGTTTACAGTCATCGATAATTTTTATAAAATTTGTAAAAACTACATTAATAGCCGCCCATCTCACATTACAACAAACATATTTTTTCTAAATTATCAAAATGGTAAATGCACCGCCCAAAGAATAGGAATTAATAAATTTACTAAAATGGAAAAGGACATTGCTACATTCTTGCAATTGCCGAACTCAGAAAAATATTCTGGACACAGTTTCCGCAGATCTTCTGCAACGCTGCTTGTTGATGCTGGTGCGGACATAACGGCCTTGAAACGACACGGCGGATGGAAGTCGACAGCAGTAGCAGAAGGCTATATAGACGACTCCATTAAACATAAAACAGACACAGCTAAAAAAATATCTAGCTTCATACAAATGAATAATTCCATTGACAATACAAACCAAACCTATCAATGCAATCAAAATATTTCAACAAATAATCAAAATCTTAGTTTTGATATCAATTCTATTCCTGCAATTAATTTAACAAATTGTTCAAATATTACATTTAATATTACTAAATAATATTGTATTGTATTAAATTATTGTTAAAAATAAATACTATTCCTATTTATATAACTTCTTAATAAAAAAAAAACAAAAGTATTATATTGTCGTGGACAAAGTATAGTGTACAACTCGCATATAATGGCCATTGACCACTCGAACGACTTGCTCCACTCGCCTATCGGCTCGTTCCGCAAACATCGTTCTCGTGATTAATAGCCATCATTATATGCTCGTTGCACAATATACTATTTTTCCCGAATAACAATTATTTTATGAAAAATATTTTCAAGCAAAAGATGTTAACTTCTTTGTTGTCTTCAAAGTTTGTTTAACGATTTTTGTGATATTTTTCATATTTAAGAAAATATTGGCAAAAAACAAAAAACAGTTAAGGTAAACACCCACTTCCGGTGTGCGAAATTTTACCAAAAGCTTTTCAGTTCTTCAGATTATCAGATAAGACGTATGTTCAAAGTTTCATATCAATTGCTCTACTAGTTTTTGAGATACAGCGCACACAGGCAGACACACACAGCAGACACACATCACAGACGCACACACAGACGCACACACACACACAGCCACATACACACACACACAAATCCACAAATTGTTGAAATGGCATCTAGGGACCCCAAAACGGATATTTCCGTAAAAAAAAATGTTGAAAAAAAATCACGGTCACAATACTTTCTCGTACTTTGTAACGGAGAAAGTAAAAATGCAATGTTTGAACTACAAACAAAACGAAAACAATCTAGACTTGAACTAAACAATCAAAAAAAGCATTAAACGATTTGAAAAATTGTAAAAATTGTAACAGACAAAGGAAATGTTAAAAAAAAAACGTTTTTAACCTAACGCCGCAACGGGAAAACTCTATTTAATATGTAACGCCTATGGATGATGAAAACATAAGTTAGACCACGGAAAAGTCTGGGAAAAACTTTTGAGGTTGTATTAAAGATCAAAAATTCAGGATAGATTATATCGATTTTCTCTAAAACTATCAATTATACAAAAAAAATGTTTCCGATAGAAGTTAAACGGTTTGGAGGGAAACATACTGTAGTTACATAGTGACCTTGGTTTGACCTTGTGACATCTACGTAAGGTCAGGTGAAATTGAAAGTGCACACTGTATCAGGAATTAACATCAAGCTTTGAACATAAGTCTTATTTGATAATCCCAAGAATAGAAAAGCTTTTGGTAAAATTTCGTACACCGGAAGTGTGTGTTTACCTCAGCCGTTTTTATTTTTCATCTCGATAACTTTTTTAATATGAAACATATTACAAAAATATTTTAAGAAATATTAAAGGTAACAAAGAAATAAATATCTTTTGTTTGAAAATATTTTTCATAAAATTACATTTTTCAGAAAAATAAAATAAAATCATATTACATACTCTACATCGAGAGTTTTGTAGACCCGGATGAAACTGACGTTTAAAACGTCAAAATTATGAAAGATGGAAATATTATACTTCAAATTCAAAAACACAGTTTACACAAAAACTAAAAAGATTTCGAAAAAAAGTTTCACTTTATAAGTTGTTAATTTTGGCATTCTTTACAATTATTATTAACATAAATTTGCTGTAACTATTATCGTTTCATTATTATAAACCAAAAATGAAAAAATATTTTCACAGACACAAAAAAATCCAGAAATTGTTGAAATGGCATCTAGGGACCCCAAAACGGATATTTCCGCAAAAAAAATATTTGAAAAAAAAATCACGGTCACAATACTTTCTCGTAGTTCATAACGGAGAAAGTAAAAAAAACGAAAAACGGCAGGTTATTTGTGAAACATTTGGCTACCAAAGTAGGCAAACCCCATCGCTTTAACGTTTTTCATTGGTGAGATATTAAATAAATTCAACACCAAACTACAGAAATAATGACAAATCAAAATGTCAAATTGCATGATAATATACAGTATATTTTGTTTTATCGTGGGCCATAGGATTTTACATGCTAAAAATTATATCTTGTTTTAATGTAAATTTTAGCATAAAATTTTAAAGGAAATTTTAGTTAGTAATAAATCAAATATTTTTCTACATGATGCGCTGCATTAGAATAACTTAAACATGTTTTATTCCACTAAAAACCAAAATTATTTAATATAAATAACTGAGCAAAAATAATCAAAGTACCTTGAATTTCCGAAATGTCAGATTGATTAGTGAGGCAAGAAATCAAACGAATTTATACCAGAAAATGTCTGTTTATACTGTTGAAGAACGAGTGGAATTTGTAACGGCAATTATAAGAGGTTTGTCCAGCAAGGAAATGGTTGTATTTTTCTACAAGAACTCAGGGAATTTTTATTTTAGGGAAACAGTTGACAATTTTTCTACAGCGTATCCCGATCGTCCGGTTCCAAGCAAAATCACTTTTTAATGGAATAAAACATGTTTAAATTGTTCTAATTAAGCGCATCATGTAGAAAAATAATTGATTTATTTTACTGACTAAAATTTGCTTCAAAATTATATGATACAATATACATTAATAGAAGGTATAATTTTTACCATGTAAAATCCTATGGCCCACGATAAAAAAAACATACTGTATAAATCCAACATGTATCCATTGCTGATATTTCGTCATTAGGAAATCAAATCACCTTGCAGGAGAAATACAGTTAAACTAATTACGTTCTCGTTAATGATACCTTGAATATTTATGTTTGCGCAGGAGAAATCATCCTCTTACCTGAAGGACGCGTAACGGATTAATTTGTGTGTGTTTTTTTTTATATTTCCGGCCTTTGCGCCTTTAAATGTTTAAAACATCAACGCTTCCTGCAATCGCTTTCTTTTTTCGGTGCTACGATTTCGAATCTAATGCGAAATTCCTGGTGATTAATGCCGAGATAACAATTATCTCGATGATAAATATTGTAAATAGTCCTCTAGATAATGATAATAATATCTATTGCCCTACGGAAGACCATTCCAGGGTTATAAAAATATAAGTATATTACAAATTTTACAATCAAGACAATTCTAATCAATGCAAGAGAAATTCGCCTGTAGAATAAAAATTTAAATTAAACACTTGAATGAATTATATCGGGTGTGTATAAATTGGCGGATAATCTACACGTGGCGATGTTCTTCGTAAAATTCTGAATAGAGAATGTCAATGAAAAAATGTTCTACTATGCCTCATAGGCCATCAGGAGCCATTTAAAAGAAATGTACATTTGGCAACATAGCATTCACGAGCTGTCCTGTTTATCAATAGTCTCATGGTTCAGAGTAGAAGGTAATAGATAGATAGAGCGGGGTTTATTTACAGTTGCAAGGTAAAACAGATTATGAGTAAATAGTAAAATCCATTGTAATTGAACAAAACAAAACGAAAATAACACAAAAACACAAATACACTGAAACGTGGGCACTAATACAAACGGGTAATAATGAGAAGAGCAGAATTGGCATAAACCTGGAACAAGCAAGTTTGAATGAATTATTTGTGTCAAAGTGACATAAGCGGGTGTCACGTTGCCGAACGTATTTTTTTATAAAAATAAGCTAATTAAGAAGTGTTAAAAATACAAGTTTGAAATAGAAACATAGCACACACTGACAAATAATTTTCAAACTAGTCATACTATCGAAATTGCAGGGTTTTCTGTAAATTAATAATGAATAATAACGCATATTTAATTACTGGATGTTCAAACTTTGAGGACCTCGTGAAGACCCAGGAAACATGGTACAACATTTTAGAATTAGGATGAGCTGCTTAGAATTTTTGAAAGAATATCGTCACGTGTAGATTATCCGCCAATGTATACACACCCGATATAAATCAGTACACTAACAAAACCAAATATAATAGATAGTTATAATGCGAATGTTATTGAATATTACGGGTTTTTAAGACATTTAAAATTGTGAAACAAAACCAAGTTCCTTATTTCATCAATACCCAATTTTATGGCATTGTTTAACAAACTCTATGCGTATCCTTTATTTAACCCTTTAACGACCAAATAGTTTTTTCTTCTGGCATAGTAAATGAGCACTGCTGAACTTATCACTCTCAGAACAATTTCTATGGATAATAGAAGAGACTATAGAAAATAGAATAACAGATTTGAAATTTTACTAATTTATTATTTTGACCAGAAAATTCATGATAAAATAAATCTAAGCAACTACGAGTATAGTGGCTCATGCTCGTTAAAGGGTTAACATAATCTATTTTATTATGAATAATGAATGAAATAGTTTGAGGATTACTTATAGGTAAAGTCCGGATTTATAGGCGCTAAAAAGGGCATTATATTTTTTTTTATATGCGCTTAAAATTAGCCAATATATGCGACAAAATGATTCAAATATGGATTTTATATGCGGTTTAATTAAAAATAATGTTGCAAAATTAAAAAAAAAACAGAAATAGCAACTGATGATAATTTATTTATTGGAATTACAATATAGAACCAAAATTTGATTTTGATTTTCATTTTAGGTAAAGTCAAATGACATGGGGTTCATACTAAAATTTATTATGTCCTCCTCAGTCTCGCCTTTAACCCTTTCACTATTGGTGACGCAAATTTAATGGTGACGCCGGTCTCACGCACCGGGGTTTTAAACTGAAGATTTTTCGAAATGTGGTACTGTTGTTTTTTGTTTTTTTTTAAATTTATGATCTTTGACAATAAAACAAAGATATTTAATCAATTTAAGCTCTGCAATGCGGCAGCTACTCGAAATTGCAACAAAAAACAATAACGCAGAATAAAGTTATTCGGCACACCCGGTCTCATAGGCCAGTTGGCGGATTAAAAATTCCATAAATCATTTTAATTTTTTCCTATCCCGGATTTCGATATAATACGCATCAAATTTTCGTAAAAGTTAGGGAACTAATTTTAAATTTTCGTACTGTTCTTTAATAATTTTAAAAGGCATTTGAGCTGTTTTGATTGCAGTTATTAAGATGCAAAAATGAGCAATAAAAGATAATAACAACAAAATCAATTATAATTAATGGAAATATGGACTTTATGTGTAGTTATATGCGGATATATGCTTAAATAAGTTTAATGTGACAAAACCTCGAAATATTTTTTTTTTACTTAGGCATGTGCCATTCAGTCACATCGAATATGTAATTTTAGTATTTTTAATTTTTGGGATGAATAAATGAACAAATGAATAATATCAGACGTATACACAACAACCATGGACCCGAGCGAATACTTCTCGATCCCCGAAAAATCTTTCGGCCGGGCTGGGATTCGAACCCACACAGCACGCGGTGCAACCGGCACAAGCGCTCGCCTATACCCACTACACCAACGGGCCGCCCCAAACGAAATATTAAGTTATATGCGAAATAAAACTTGGTAATTTATTTATTGCACAGAGAAACGTATAGATATAATTCGCCAGTTCTATACGAAAGAGCAAATAAAACATGTACAAAAATATAAATCCGGACTCTACTTATAGGTAACAGACTGGGGTGAGCCGATACAGTGTGCAGTATGGGGCGCACACAGCCGCCTGGATAGTAAAGGCGCAAAACTATTTAAATATCTCTAATTATCTTTAAGCGAATCAACCAAAATTAGGTTCTTCTAGAAATCAAGTAAGCTTTTTAGTCAATGCGCTTGCTTGTCCCGCTCGATTTGCGTTGGAGTGGGGTAACACAAAAGATTGCTGGACAGGCGGCCTGTATCAACTGACAATTTAAAAATTTAAAATTACTGGGCAGAAAGGCCCACGAACGATAGCCCTTTTGACATAAGCATAAGTATTGTATAATTTAGACATAACGACTGTTAAATGTACATAAATATGTCAAATAAAGATGATGAATGATGATAAAAATTAGTGATGACTCAATCTAGAAATGGAATTAAAAAAAAACATCATTCTAATCCTAACAGCTCAGCTTTAAAGAACTCTTTTTTTAAAGTTGATAGTACTTGTAATAGATTATGAAATCTATTCAGAACTATTAGAGCTCTAGAGAGGGGCTAATTTGATGTACCCAAGAAAAAACGCTTCCAATTTATATTCTGTTCACACTAAAACTGAAGACCACCTTTCTTTACGAAAAATGACATAATGCAGTTTTTTTGGCATAACAATGTATATGCCCAATACGAGGTCATTTTGGAGTGATGAACTAAGATTTGCACCAGTAGTGATGTCAATTAACAAATTTGAGAAGATAACATATACACTTCAACAATAACTGCTCTTTTATACCCAGTGATCAGCCAGGACACGATAGGCTTCACAAAATTAAACCTATTGTTGATTTTCTGAACAATACATTTTCTTCTTCTTTGCTCCGCCAAATATATGGCAATATATGCCAATGAAGTCCCACAAAGAGGGATTCAAATTCTTTGTTATGTCAGGCATTTCAGGATTTGCCTATGAAAATATATGATGTATATGATGATATGCATGATGGTCAAGAACAAAAGGATGTGCCAGTTGATAAACCTGATCCTAGAGTAACATCTAATTTGGTTAAAATATCAAATTTCATATGTGAAAAGATGATGTGAAGGAAAAGAAAATCATAGAAGTTGATTGTCCTTATATTGTTACCTAATACAACAGACATATGGGAGGTGTGGAATTGTTGGATAGCTTTATGGGAAGATATAAAATATATAATATGGAGCCATAACTGGTAGGGATTTTCTACCATCTTTTACACTTGACGTTAGTAAATTCTTAGTTACTTTGCAAACGGGTTCATTCTAAGAAGCAACCAGATATTTTTGAAATATTTTCTCATGGTAGCATTGCCAAAGGCCGTACCTATCAGTACAATTAAAAAGAATTTGGATACCTCACCAGAAACATCCCCATTTCACGAAAAATATAAAAGACTACATAAACAAAATTTTATGTTTTGGACATTTCGCGCAGACATTTTTGAAATATTTTATCATGGTATCAGCAAAGGCCGTACCTATCTATACAATTAAAAACATTTAGAATACCTCACCTAAAATATCCCCATTTTACGAAAAATATAAAAGACTGCATGAACAAAATTATACTTTTTTGGATATTTCGCGCAGATATTTTTGAAAAATTTTATCATGGTAGCATTGCCAAAGGCCGTGCCTATCGGTACAATTAAAAATATTTTGGATACCTCACCTGAAACATCCCCCTTTCACGAAAAATATAAAAGACTACATGAACAACATTTTATTTTTTTGACATTTCGCCCAGACATTTTTGAAAATTTTTATCAGGGTAGCATTGCCAAAGACCGTACCTATCTATACAATTAAAATTATTGCAGAAGTAGGTTTTAACTTGTGCACCTACTACTAAACGTGATCGCCCTAGTAATAGTTTAGAGAAAGAAAATGAGAATAAGAGAAAGAGAGGACGAACGAAGCATATACCGCCGGCGGAAGTTCGCGCTCGCCAAACTGGGCATTGCCCAATTATTGAAGATAAGAAAATGAGATGCAAGCTGCCTAATTGCAAAGGATTAATCATACCAGGTGTGAGAAGTGGGGGGTAGATTATGTCTTAAAAAACATAATAAAACCCTTTGCACTCGAGGCATTTTTCGCTCGGGCGAACCAGCAACTCGAGACCAGTTGCTGGTTCGCCCCAGACAAGTTACAGGTACTTTAAATTCATTGGGTTAGGTTAGGTAGTGTTGGGTAAGGTTGGGTTGGTGAGGTTAGGATGCTTACACCTCCCGGGCGCCGTAGCAACGCCGCTCGACTGGACGTATTAAATCACCTGGGCGCCGTAGCGGCGCCGTTCGATTGCAAAGGGTTAATTGTTTCAAACAATTTCACATGTAATGTAATGTAATACTATGTACTCAATGCATGATATTACCATTTGGCTATATACCCTTTTTTCTAAAAAAATGGTTTAAAATTAAATATTTTCAGTTTTGTCAAATCTTCGAGTTTTTAGTTCTTCTATATGTAAACTAAACTAAAAATCATGCATGTAAGGGTTAAGGTTTGCATATACGATAAGGTTTATCGGAAGGTTTGCCTTCCGGCCGCTAATCCGGGAGGCAAACCGCGACGTTAGTGATTAGATCGAGCCAAAGGCGAGCCCTTCAAAAAAACTGTCGACGCTTGTATTCTGCCGGCCTGCCATGCTGAAACCCATGCAAGTTGTAACACTTTAATAAAGACTGATCAAAACCCGCTGCAAAAATATAGAACGTATGTCTGAGCCGAGAGTTCAGGTTTACCTTCCCGATTTAGTGGCGGCCAGATGGCACGGCCTCCGGTAAACCTTATTGTGTATTCCCACCTTTAGCGTGGTTTATGGAAGAGGATTGATCATTTTCGGCATATAGTACTTTATTTCTTGGTACGTGGGTACGTGAGTACGTTTTTTTTGACGTTATGCCTGGCATCATGAATTTATATAAATATTTTAAGTTATAAATTAAATGAATAAATAAACAAATGAATAATGAAAGACGTATACAAACAACCACGGACCCGAATGAATACTTCTCGAAACCGAAAAATCTTTCGTCCGGGCTGGGAATCGAACCCACACGGTCGCGTGCAACCGGCACAAGCGCTAGCCTGGACTCACTACACCAACGGCCCACCCTCGTGGGTACGTGAAACAGGATTTGATATGTTCATAATTCAGCAATTTATCGTTTTGTAATTAGAACTCGATTCGACATTCGGAACTTTGTCGTGTAGTTGGTTAAACAGAATTCAGTGTTTGGCACTTGGTCGCGTGGTTAGTGGAACAGGCAGTGGCGGCTGGTGACAGTGGAAATAGGTGAGACACGTACAAGTTGCATTATTCAATATTACTGCAAAATATAGAATAGAAAAAAATAATAATTACTAGAAATATATAGGGTGTTTCAGACCACCCATTCACCCCAAATATCTCCTGAAATACGAATCGGATTGAGATAAAAAAAATATATGTATGTCCAAAAATGTTTTTTGAGCCCTATCGTGTGGTGTGAAATGTGAACCGCCCCCCTTCGCCCCTGGGTCGGGGAGGGGGGTTACTTTGAAATCTTAAATGGGAACCCCTATTTTTTATTGCAGATTTGGATTCTATGCTAAAAAAATATTAGGTTTTTATCCGAAAAAAATTTTCGATGAGCGACAGATGGCGCTATATTCGGCAAAAACATTTATTGAATTATATTTATTTCTCGCATCAAATGATAAATTACGACATATTTTACGTGGTCATCTTTTAAATAAGGCGTTGATTGAAGTCATTCGTAATTTTATGTCAGAAATAAGCAAAAAAAAAAAATTATTTGTAAAAAAAATATCGTAGAAACGAATAAAAATCAATTTGATTATCAAATTCCATTCTATTCTTTTCTATTGTGGTAATGTATGAATGTTTGTAACGACAAACAGGATTTTTTTAATTAAAAAAAAAAATATAAAAATTTTTTTTTTTTGCTAATCGAAAAAAATGTTTCGAATAAAAACCTAATATTTTTTAGCATAGAATCAAAATCTGCAATAAAGGGAGGAGGGGTGGTGGTTTAAATTTCACACCACATGATAGGGCTCAAAAAAAAATTTAGACGTATTTTTTTTGTATGTCAATCCGATTTGTACGGGTGTACGGGTGGTCTAAAACACCCGATATATTTTTTAAAACTTTTATTAGGATAGCCAAAGATATGTGGGCCCGGCTCCTATAGACGAGCCACGCCTGGAATCCATTCAGCATCGAGCACCAGGCACTTTGCCCTGTGGTAAGAGGAATGGGATTCGGCATTCAGCGCTTTCTCGTGATATTGTTGGAACGGAATCCAGCATCGTTGCTGCAACAGGATGATTGGTAAACAGAATTTGTCATTTTCAGCATATAGCACTTTTTCCCATGGCAAGTGAAACGAGAATTGGCATGTCCGGCATTCAGCAATTTGTTGTGGGGTTGTTAGAACTTGATTCAACATTCAGCACTTTGTCGTGTGGTTAGTGGAGCAGGATTCGGCATTTGGCACTTTCTCGCGTGGTTGATGGAACAAGATTTGTCATTTTCAACATAATGCACTTTATCCCATGGCAAGTGGAACGGTATTCGGCATGTTCAGCATTCATTACTTTGTCGTGTAGTTGGTGTAGTTGGTGTAGTTGGTGTAGTTGGTGTAGTTGGGAAAGACTTTGTCCTGTGGTAGGTGGAACGGAATTCGGAATTTTGGCAATCTGCAGTCTATCGCTCAATTGGTGGAACAGGATTCGGTATTTCTGAGATTCAGCACTTTGTCGCGGAGTTGGTGGAATCGAAATTAAACATTATCGGCATTCGGCACTTTATCGTGTACTTAGTGAAACCAGATTCGGCATTATCGGGTTATGGTATTTTGTCCCGTAGTAGATGGAAACTAATTCGGCATTTGGAACGTAGTTCGGTATTTTTGCCATACAGCACATGATTTTCGACATTCGGCTTTTTTTTTGTAATTTAAACCTGCCATAACCATAGAAATTGTACTCGGACTAGTTTTTAACCTATAGGCGCATTTATATCATATGAAATTGTCCTTTATCTACTGCAAAAGCTGTATACCTTCTACTACTTGGATCTTGTTCTATCTAATGGTAACATTGAGAGAGATCTAAATGTGAGGAAAATACTGCCGCTGAAAGTGAATCTAGGAAATCTGTTATGTTTGGTAGAGGAAAACGATCATCGTCTATTGATTTATTTAATGATCTATAATCGATAAAGATTGTCCATTTACGAATACCATCTGAACCTATTGTTTTCGGCACAATTAACAGATTCGTAGACCAGCTAGATGTGGTCTTCTATTTATATGCTTTTCAATTGACAAGGCAGTCTGTGTGGTTGGTTGGTAAAACAGGATACGGCATTATCGGCATGCGGCCTTTTGTCCCGTAGTAGATGGAAAATAATTCGGCATTGTCAACAATCGACACTTTGTCGCGTGATAGACACTGTTACCAAGTCAGCAGAAAATCCACTAGATCTGGCGGATTTAGAATCCAAATTGCGGAATAATTTTCATTTTAGCGGCTGGCGGATTTTCTAACCGAATTATGTCGGATTGTTGAGAAAACTAACGTAATTCAATTTAAATTTAAATTTTATTTTTAAAACATATATTTTACAAGAGAAAAAGCAGAAACTTAAAAGATTAATATAAAAAAATTAATAACTTACGGAAAAAAACCATTTTAAAAAATTCAAGTTAGTTTTAAAGGTAGATATTTAGTGAATATGTTAAAATATTTGAGAAACTCTTATCATATCAGTACTTACTTTCTTTTCGATTTTAATTTTGTGAAAGTGTTCAACAACTTAAACCATTAATTTTCAAAAATTCATAACTTACGGAAAAAATTACACATTTTCAAAAATTGAAGTTAGTTTTAAAGATAGATATTTAGTGAATATGTTAAAATATTTGAGGAACTCTTATCATATCAGTACCTATTATCTTTTCGATTTTTATTTTGTGAACAACTTAAAACATTAATTTTCAAAAATTCATAACTCATGCAAAAATAGACACATTTTAAAAAATCTTATTTGATTCTAAAATCAAATGTTTTGCGAATATACTTACTAAAAATTATAATTTTATCAGTATGATAAATGAATAAAAATGAACACTTTCAAAAATCAAAGTTAATTTTTAAGGTAGTCGTTCTGCGGGGTGTAGTAACATATTTGAGGAACTCAATTTTGTTTTCGATTTTGTTTTGTTTAACTTAAAATATTATTATACAAAAATTCATAACTCACGCAAAAATAGATTCATTTTAAAAACTATAAGTTAATTTTAAAGGTAAATGTATTATAATTGCATTAGAGTTTTTCAGGAATTCAATCATATCGATATTATTTTTTTCCCTATTTTTTCTTTCTTCAATATATATACATTATCTTTATTGACAGAGTATTACATTTATACATCATCTATATTTACAATTTAGAATTATTTTGTCTCATGGGCTATCGACATATAATGTCTTTCGGCCCGTCTTTCACAGTCTATATAAAGTGGGTTAATCGCTAGATGATGAAGGATGAAATGTATTGATGTAATATTTGGGTAGGGAACTTACGTTTAGGGGGGATATTAAGGTTGCGGGGAGTACAGAATTGGTTGAGGATACGAATATTGGTTGGGTTGTTCGAAAACTTAACAGCGAGAGATCTTGTGCGTTCTGAAATGTGGATGATATTAGTAGTGGAGTAGAGGACTTCGTTAGAAGGGTTAAATAAGGGATTGTTTGGGTGGCGGAGTTTGGTTAGGGTTCTTTCTTCAAATATTCGATAAAAATCATTTTAAAAAATTTACAATTTAGAAATTGACACATTTTCAAAAATCTAAAATAATTCTAAAGGCAGATATTTTGTGAATATATTAAAAATTTGGAGAAATTATATCATATCAGTATTTTTTTGTTCGGCAACTTAGAACGATAATTGTCAAAAATTCATAAGTCCCAATAGTGAACACATTTTTAAAAATCGTTCGGTTTAAAGTCAGTCGTTTTGTCAATTTATTAAAATATTCGAGGAACTTAATTTTGGTGTGGATTGTTGTTTTGTTTAAGTGTTCGACAACTTAAAATATTAATTTTCAAAAAATCATAACACACAAAAATAGACTCATTTTCAAAAATCAGATATTTTTTTGGTAAATAAATGTATTATGATTACATCGGAGTTTTTAAAGAATTTAATAATATCGATATTATTTTTTTTCTATTTTTTTCTTTCCTCAAATATTCGATAAACCTTAAAAAAAACATTTTTAAAAAGTTATAACTCACGCATTTTTAAAAATCTACAATAATTCTAAAGGCAGATATTTTGTGAATGTATTAAAAATTTGAACAAATTCTATATCAGTATGTTTTGTTCAGCAACTTAAAACGATCATTTTTAAAAATTCATAAATCCCAAAAATGAACATTTCCAAAAATTGAAGTTAGGTTTAAAGGTTATCAGTCGATTTATTAAAATTTTTGAGGAACTCAATTTTGCTGTCAATTTTTGTTTTGTTTAAGTTTTCAACAACTTAAAACATTAATTTTTAAAAAATAATAACTCACGCAGAAATAGACTCATTTTTTAAAATATCATTTATTTTCAAAGGTAAATATCGGAGTTTTTAAAGAATTTAATAATATCGATATTATTTTTTTAAATTTATTTATTATTTTATTTATTTTAAAAATTTATAACTCACGCAGAAATTGACACATTTTCAAAAATCAAAGTTTGTATTAAAGATATCTTGTTAATATATTAAAAATTGTAAGCAATTCCATCATAAGAATTTATTTTCTTTAGATTTTGTTTGTTCAATTGTTCGACAACTTAAAACAATAATTTTCAAAAACTCATAACTCACGGAGAAATTGGCAGACTTCCAAAAATTCAAGTTAGTTTTAAAGGTAAATGTTCTGTAAAGATATTGAATTTTTTGAGGAATTGTATTATATCAGTATTTATTTTTTAGATTTGCTTTGTTCAAGTCTCCAACAACTGAAAATATTAATTTTCAAAAATTCATTATTCACGCAAAAGTTGACTCTTTTTCAAAAATCAAAGTTAATTTTAAAGGTAAATGAATGTATTATTTTTATTTATTTTATTTTATTTTAACATTCAATAACCCAAGGTCCAATTACAGGGACGATAAATATAACAATAATCGTAATAAAACTTAAGAATTAAATAACTCATTGCATCCGAGATTTTACAGAATTAAATCAGATCGATATGATTTTTTTTAGAAAAATCGTTTTTAAAACTCCCGCAGAAATTGACACATTTCAAAAATCAAAGTTTATGTTAAAGATAGATCTTGTAAATATAAGCCCTATTAGTCCCTATGTAAATCCGCCACTGTGCATAAGGGTGGTCCAGAAAACACAAAAGTTTGGAAGTTTTATGCCTTGTGTGTTAATTTGGTTATTTTGCTAAAAGAACGTCCTGTGATTTTTTTTTAATTTTTGAAATAATATTTGGAGGTCGCAGATTAACTCATAACTCACGGAGAAATTGGCAGACTTCCAAAAATTAAAGTTAGTTTTAAAGGTAAATGTTTTGTAAAGATATAGAAATTTTTGAAAAATTCTATTATATCAGTATTTATTTTTTAGATTTGTTTTGTTCAAGTCTTCAACAACTGAAAATATTAATTTTCAAATATTCATTACTCACGCAAAAATTGACTCATTTTCAAAAATCAAAGTTAATTTTAAAGGTAAATGAATGTATTATGATTTCAGAGTTTTTACAGAATTCAATCAAATCGATGTGATTTTTTTTATAAAAATCATTTTTAAAAATGTATAACTCACGCAGAAATGGACACATTTCAAAAATCAAAGTTTATGTTAAATGTAGATCTTGTGAATGTATTACAAATTTTGGGCAATTCCATCATAAAAGTATTTATTTTCTTAAGATTTGTTTAATTGTTCAAGGTAAAACATTAATTTTCAAATATTCACAACTCACGGAGAAATTGGCAGATTTTCTAAAAATGAAGTTAGTTTTAAAGGTAGATGTTTCGTAAAGATTTTAATTTTTTTGTGGAATTCCATTGTACCACTATTATGGTCTAAGCGCTGCGACCATTTGGTCGCCCTCCACAAACCATCAATCATCATCAATGTACCACTATTTATTTTTTTAGATTTTTTTGTTCAAGACTTCAACTACTAAAAATATTAATTTTCAAAAATCCATTTAAATTTTTAAGGAATTCAAACATATCTGTATTTCCATTTTTTTTATTGTTCTACCTTATATTCAACCCTAATTCGTATGCAAAACTTTAAATTTAACTGATGAACGTTATGTTAAAATAAGAGATGGATTATATCGTACTTTATATTTTCATATTTCGTGGCGGAATTCTAGTGGAATTAGGTTGGCTATCTGGCGGAAATGTTATGTGATCAGTTGGCAACGCTGGTGATAGATAGAACGCGATTCAGTTTTTGGCATTCAGCATTTTATTTTATTTTATTTTATGAAAGAGGATTTATAATTCTCGACATTCGAACCCAAGAATTGCGTGCATGTAAAATATTGTAGGAAAATCATCTTGTATTAAATAAATGAAACCATCGAGTATTTCATTTCCAGTACATAAAAGAAATAGATCATTATTTGAAAAAAAAGTATCGCGCAACAATCGCAATGAAGTAAGAGCGAAAGTTTCGAATAGATAAGAATCTGCGGTGCATAGTGAATCGGTACAGAGTTGAGTAATTGTGGCTTGCGTCACCACGCTGGCATTTGGTGGTGACCTAACCTTTAAATTAATTATTCATTCATTCATTCACTTGTCGTCTCATCTTCACTAAATTATAGGACGCACGAAGCTGCGTGTAGTAATTGGAAATCAACAACTGGAATTGATCTCAACCTCTTGTGTTACAACGATGGAGCCGGTGAAACGTAGAGGCGGTCGCCACGGGTGGCACTTCCAGAAAAGCGGCGTTTTCGATATTGTCCATATTTTACCTCTTCCTTGCAGTTGCAGAAAATGACGGTAAAAATTGACTTACCTCAATTTTCGAAGCGCCGCGCCGGCCCTGCGCAACGATATACAATCTTGGCATTTGCACGTAACAATTTGGATAATATTTCAATTTTCAATCGATATTTATAATTGGCAATTTGCCAAAATGAGCAATTAAATCCCCTTTCAATGAAAAGTATTCTAATATAAATGATTGTTTCCCGTCGAACGGCGACTGTGGAGCGATTTCGATCTTATTTTATCGCGCCAACACATGGGGCAAACGGTTACAATGGAGTTATAAATCTCAAAGGATCGATTAGGATAGATCATTATTGTTATAATTGTCGCTTGTTGACAGTTCCCTCTAATTTTCGGAGGATGATTCCAATAAATGTCCCTGTATAGATACATCCTAATTAAGTATAACTTTGGATCCTGAAGTTGTCTAGACTAGTTTCGTGTTAGACGGCGCATCCATTTTCGGAGAGTGTGGCGGATAATTTTTTTTTTTTCGAAGTGATCCTGGGCTCGGCAAGTTTATTTTATTTCTTGTGTTGTTAGGCCTATATATCTATATTGTTTATATATTTTTAACTTTTTTTATGGCGGGCACCGAACTTTGAAAAAAAAACTTCAGTTAAAGGTGACGGCGCACAGTGGTTCAAAAGCCTTAAAAGGTGGCCAAAAGTCGGATTTTTTGTATTAATCAATTCTTTATCGACTGTTGGTATAATTTTGCTGATAGTTATAAACCTCGGAAAAACAATAAGTGGAGTTCATATATTTTTCTAGCGCTCTCGGGCTCGCTCGCAACTAGCGCTTCGCGGACCCCACATTTTGCGCGCTCTAAGCTGAAATAAATTGTTTATTTAAAAAGTGCGTGATTCCCTTGAAAGTGAACCGATTTTTAAGTTTTAAAATGGAATCCCCTCCTGATTGTGAGTACTATAGAATCCAAGAACTCAAAACTCAAAACACATCCTATTTATATTTATAATAGTTATCATCTTTGATCGAATTTTTACAAGTGGAAATTATTTTTAAAAAAAGTGCAGAACTAATTTTTACCATCAGTTACCGCCGTGATATTTTTTTTCCAAGTTGATATAAACCTTTTCAACTCCATATTAAAAAATTGACTCCTACTAATTGCAACTTTGAATTTTATACAATTTTTTACAACGCGGGTGGCGAGATGCGCGCGGCGCTGCGCAGCGCCCAGTGCAGTGGGACCAAATCCCGAACAGCTGGGCAAAACGTCAAACATCGAAACATCGATTCGAAATTTTGGTAATGAGGTCGATGATCAGAGGAGGTATGCATCTTCTTGTAAAATTATAGATACCTAATGCGATTATCCCTCCTGATATAACATTTGAAAGTGACCCTTTTTTCAGTGCACAAGTAGGAGCAAAATTCGCAGTGATTTTAAAAGTGATTTTTGTGCCAGTTTATTTACTTCAGTTCCACGCCATGGAACCAATTTCATCCGGTAGGTACAACATGTATTAACAAAGACATATTTAAAATCCTCCGATTTCATCGTAAAAAATCATTTCTTACTGTTCAAATATAAGAAATGTTTTGTTTCAAATTAGTTAAACATTCCACCACATTTCACGGAAATGGCAATATAGGGCCTTGCTTTGTAGAATTAGCTTATGAAATATATAAAAACTGGCTGTAGGCTTTTTCGGGAAACGAGATTACGTCCGGTACATCTTTTCCAAGAGTATATCCATTGTCAATTATTAGATGTGTAACGTTAAATTGACATTGCTGTGTTTAAATGAATGTATAAAACGCTAGAAATTAGCGAAATAATGATAAAAACATTATTCCTCGCTAACTGACAAAGCACGCGACCACAGCGACCACACTGCCCTAATATATACAGGGTGAGTCAAAGCATGTTGAACAAACTTTGACAGCGCGCAAGGAAGATATTTTTGATAACTCTGTCTTGAGATTTGTAAGCAGCTATCTCGAAACATTCCATTTATAAATTTTCATCAAAAATCGTGGCGACCGACCCGTTGCCTTGCAACGCGTTGCAATGTGTTAACTCTTGACTTAGATTCATACTTCTAACCATTTCAGAAAGTGTATCCGGTATACGAGAGTTCAAGTTAACTCGGAGAGAAATATTTGAAATCGTTAAGACTTATATATCATCAAAAAATCTTAACGAGATTATAACAATAATTGAAAATAATATTTCAATTCGCCAAGGACATGTCTTCAAATTGCCATATACCATAAAAGCAAAAAGTTAAACAATACTTTCGAAACTGAGAAAAAAATGGCAGGAATCTCATCGAAAAAAACGTCGACTGGCTTGATGAGATTTTCATTGATACTGCATCAGTCAACATACACCAACAGGAGGCCGTGGATTCAGGAGATAAAGGACGACCATCTGTAATATTTTCAGAATCAAGCTGCAGGACAAAACGACGAAAAGCAGGAAAACTATGAAATGACCACAATGCGGAAGAATTGGGATACGCTACACAAATGAACCTGCGTGCTCAGGGAAAATTAGAAGCAGCTAAAGTTGTCGAAGACGTTGTTCTAGGAAGTCCATCAAAAGCTTCGAAATACAGACGATCCCTCGAGCAATCACACGAAGTACCTTTGACTGGTGAAGTAGCTCTTGCATTGTTAATTTATAATAACTTATCAAAAAGTCAATATTTAGGAATACGTTCTGCTAGCATTGAAAATAATTCTAAATTGTTTCCCTCCTATCACGAAGTTCTAGCTGCCAAAACATATTGTTATCCGGCAAAATCAGAAATGAAAATATCAGAAACTTGTGCCGAGGTGAATTTGCAAGCTCTATTACTTTACACTGTTGAACGTATTTTTTGAACCAGCCAGACATTATTGAAAGCTTTGCTTTTAATAAAGTTAATGAAGTCATTCTAATTTGTAAATGGGGCTGTGACGGGACTTCAGGTCAAAGCAAATTTAAACAAAAATTTCAAAATGATGATGGCTGCAAAACTGATGAATACATTTTTTTACATCTTTGATGCCTCTGCAAATTGTATCTAACCGTAAAAGTAATGAAAAGATCATCTTTTGGCAAAATCCTCGTCCCTCGTCTCCTAGATTTTGCCGACCACTCAGAATTGAATTTGAACATGAAACGGTAGAACTCACAAAAAAAGTAGTTGACAACATTAAGCAACAGGAAAAAAATCTTCAAAATTTCGAAACCACAATAAATGGGAAGGAAATTCAAATTTCGTTTTCATTAGGTTTGGATATGATTGATGGAAAAATTTGCAATGCGTTAGCCGACACTTCCTCTGCTCAACGATGCCACCTTTGGCTTTGTACTTCCAGTCAATTTAATCAAATAGACAACATTAAAAAAAAAAACAAATCAATGAAAATCATTTGCAATTTGGTATGTCGATCTTACATACATGGATTCGTTTTTTGTGAGTGCCTTTTACAGGTGTCTTACAAAATAAATGTACGAAAGTGGCAGGTTCGAGAAAAAAAATTCTATAATATCTGCTTCAATAACTGGGATAGACGAAGACATAATTAAACGTTTTCATATAATTTTACAAACAATTTCGAGTGGTTGCGAAATAGATATTAAGAAATTTCATGACTATGCAATAGCTACAGGCCGCAAATTTGTGGCATTGTTCCCCTGATTGCCAACAACAGTGGATCGGTCAACTTAGCACCCCATATTGTTTATTTTATAAAAGAAAGTATTACACCACAAAGGCCTTACCTAGTACCAGCTAGCACCACAAGAACTAGAGCTAGCACCTTATCCAGGCTTATTATATATTATTATTATTAATTATATACCTAGCACCTGCATAGTTAACCCACAAAAAAATTATATAAAATTTACACTGGCACCCCATCTTTATTTTTTTTCTGTTTTGCAAACGTCAATTTTTGTGAAATAGCTAGCACCAAGTTGGCACCTGATTTTCCTTTTGGTATATAATTATATCTGTTTTAGTATTATCCAGGGTTCGCACGATATATATTCGGTGATATATATCATGGATATTTATGAAACACACAATACCAAAAAATTCCCCCGTTTCTCAAATATTCCCAGTTGCAGCAATATGAATACTAAGCATTTGCTCTAATATAAACTAGGGATGGGCGAAATGACTCTTTTTTGCCGAAAAGAGTCGATTCTTGAAGTGACTCACAACTCTGTTAAAAATGAAAAAGTAAGTGTGAGCAAAAAAAACAAAAAAAGGTCCTCACTTTCAAAATGCTTCAATTTATCCCGGAAAACATAGTGAATTTTTCAATTTGATGTCAAATATTTTAACAATTCAAATGTTATTTTTTTACTATCTCGTAAGCAACTGTGTTTGTTTGCAATAAATAAATATAATATAATTGAAGTATGTGCATTATATAATTAATAAGTCATATAAGTATTAATTTTAATGACCAAGAATAAATATCAAGAAGTTGATATATATCGGATATATATCCGATATATTGATATTTATATAAATATCGGATATTTTCCGAACCCTGGTATTATCAGATTATAAATGAAATATGATTTGTGGTGCTAGGTGGTGCTAGCTCGGTGCAAGCCATTCAGTGTGAAAAGCGAAACAAAAAATCAAAGTGGGGTGCTACGTAAACTTGGCACCCCACTTTTTCAAAACGCTGTAACTGTTTCCTGGATAAGGTGCTAGCTCTAGTTCTTGTAGTGCTAGCTGGTCCTAGGTAAGGCCTTTGTGGAGCAATACTTTTTTTATAAAATAAACAACATGGGGTGCCAAGTTGACCGACCCAACAACAGTCCACAAAGTTCTCATTCATGGCCCTGAAATAATACGACATTCACTTCTTCCGATTGGACTTATGTCTGAAGAGGCACAGGAGTCGTGTAACAAATTAATAAAAAAATTACGAACTGATTTTTCAAGTAAAAGTAATAGAAAACAAACAATGGAAGATGTAATTTTGCGGCTTTTGGTAATGTATCACCCTATCATTTCAACTTTTCACAAAGTTCCAACAAAAAAATCAAGTCGTTATCAGCGGAAGCTATTCAGTTGTTAAATTTGCCGAATAAAGTGCAAAAAGACTGTGGTGATAGCGAATATTTAAATTATTTCAATTGTACTTACTGTTAAATTATATTTATTATTTTTTTTTTTATAATATTGCCTGACTAGTTTCGATATAGTACATAGTATCATCATCAGAGGTGAATACAGAATTTACGAATAAATAATTCCAGTAATTTTTAATATGTCTCTACTATAGTTTAGATTTAAGTAGAACGTATCATACAAATATTATCTTTATTGTAAATATTGTAAATTGTTATAAATTTATTTAGTATTCAAGATGACGCTCCACATTTTTCCCTCAGTATTGTTTGATTACTAAAGATGATCGGTTTGCCGTCGAAATGTGCATTTAGTGTAATAAATGTTGATGTGAAAAATGTGTTTTTTTTTTAATTCTGATTACAATTATTTCACAAGCTCCCAAATATTTGATTACTCTGATTGTCTTTATTTGATGTGTATTTTTTAGTATGAAACCCAAATATTAATAAAACATATAGGTATATATGGGTACTGGTTATAATAACGCATAAATAAAATTGTAGTAATAAAACAAATATTTTCAAACGATTTTGTAATTTATTTGTATTTTCTTCAGGTTTTACAGTTCACCTCATTTAATCATATAAAAACCTAATGGTAGTGATTGTCTGTGAAGTTTCTACGATTTTTGCGATTCCTTTTTTTTCTAAATTCAATTCCACATTGATAATCCCTAAATATTGAAATTTTTCGTAAAGAAATACTTTTTGAAAAAAATGTCCAACATATTGGATCCACCATTTTGTTTTTGAAAAATTCGAATCCAGATTCACAATCAGCGAGATAAAAAATGACGTTCCCTGAATCTACATGTAGTTTTAAGCGGTACAGTAAACTCGAAGAATTAAAGCTACTTTTCGACAACTTTCTCAAGTCTTTTGACAAGGTGCGTGGATGTTACTTGATTTTCCTTTCTTAAATAATTGTTTACTTTAAATAATCTACCCTGATGGTATAAAATTAGATCGACAGAGAAACAATAATTTATGTTTACATTATTATTGATATAAATATATTAATTTTTAAGTTATATTACTTTAAAAAAGTCGAAACTATGGTGTGGAATCTTTACACTTTAAATAAAACTCAACACTACGAAAATACGAAGATCCGAATACGACTGTGTTATTGAAAAGCAATTGTTTTTTATGAACCGCTTACGTACGCAAACGGATCGAATATTTAAATAACATACTATAATGGTAATTGAAATGAACATATAAGGGTAAAAAAACATAAAAATATACCAGACTGTATGTAACAAATGTTTATAGTCATAAATTATAAAAAAATAAATGACACAGGTGAAATATTCACATCTTTATTTAATTTATTTAATGCTTCTGCAATAAGTTGCCAATTTTGATTAAAAAAAATAGCAAAATAACAATATAGTCCAGAGCCCAGCAGAAGCGGGTTTTCGAAAGCCCGGCCCGATGAAACGAAAATGTGCTGCGGGCCCGGCCCGGAGCTGAATATTCAAAGCCCGGCCAGTCCCCGAAAAATGTTGAATAAAATAAATAAAATTACTGGACCCATGTATTCCTTCAAATTCTTAAAATACATTGAATTCGTGTTAATAACATTTTTTTTCAATTCACATGCTTTCTAAAACATAATAAAATTAAATTTATTCAAGCCCGGCCCGGCCCGGCCCGGAGTTTGAAAAATACGGCTCAACCCGGCCGGAACAAAGCCCGGCCCATGCAGGCCTCTGATATAGTCTTCTTGATCCTGATAACTGGTTAACGATCCAACATTTGTATATTATTTCACAACTTTTATTAATAAAGAGGATTGATTTAAAAAATATATAAATTACATTATATTTCGATGTTTGATTTATATCTGGAGACGACGATCGTACGGTTTAAGTAAACGAGAATGGAAACTGTAGTTACAAGAGACGATTTAGAGGACAAGGCGATGATCTCGTTGCGCTCTCTTAACGGGACGACCTTGTCTGAACAAAAGCTCCAGAAACACAAAGCGTCGCGTGACTCCAGATATCAGAGAGGAGAGAGCAGATTGCCGTTAACGATGGAAACAATAGCGTCAGCTCAGATTTTACAAACTGCTCCAAACAAGAAAAAATCCTCCGTTTTATTTCCAAATACCAGACTAATTGTAATCCTCCGAAGGATACAATAATTAAATTTAACAAGGAGGCTACATGATTTCACCTAGATACAGGCACAAGTTTGTAAAACGGGGCAATAAAAATAAAAATTAAAAAAAGTCCACGTTAAAGACATAGGCAGAAGTGTGTGAAGCAGTGGCGGCTCGTGGAAAATTTTGATGGTAGAGCCACTTAGCATACACAATATATCTCACCGCCTCCTTTTTGAAGAAAGAAAAATCGATCATTAAAAACCTTTACTTGTTGCAGAAGCATTAAAAAATTAAATAGACACGAAAAATAGCCCGCATTAAATCTGTAATCCCGTTCTTCGTCCGCGGAAATCAATTAAACGACGAATTGTATTTTGTAACTTTATCTACATCTCCTTAATAAGTGCAATACTTTAAGAATTTGAAACTTATTTTTGGTTAAAAAACGGAAAATTATTCGTTGATCTTATCTACATCTCTTTCATTAGTGATGAGAGTTATTTTCACTAACTGCTACTTTGCAACCGTTACTGAGAAATAATAACGACAATTGCCCTCATTTACTTACTAACCAATGAAATCGAATAATGTTGATGAGATGATCCAATAAAATTCTAATTACGATGCGTAACAGACCACGCTGCATGTTATGCATGGCAATTCACCCTGGGTGGTA
This sequence comes from Ocypus olens, assembly GCA_910593695.2. Taxonomy (NCBI): domain Eukaryota; kingdom Metazoa; phylum Arthropoda; class Insecta; order Coleoptera; family Staphylinidae; genus Ocypus; species Ocypus olens. The sequence continues at coordinate 29,357,360 of OU343061.1, read as the reverse complement.
TCTAATCAGATAATCCCTCATGTTGGTATTGCCTAGCAACGCGTTAGTACATGTTGTATAACATATAAAACGTCAGTTATTGCCGGACTTTTGAACAGTTTGCTCCTGAATTCGATCTGTTTGTATTTTCGGGTGAAGTGTTAGTGCTTTCATCAGTTATAGTATTCATAGGCATTTCTCAAAATATTGGTAAGCTCATTTTTACTACAAATATTGTGGCGCAGAGTAATACACGTCGGACACTTGGTGTCACTAAATTTAACTTTTCAAATTATGAAGTGTGAACTTTCTGTTCGGCCAATTGTCGTCTCGAATCTAACTCGTGACTGATTTTTCCTAGGCAATTATTAGCGTCTGGATCACTCTTGCTTGTTGCTTCTAGAAAATCGGCACTCCTGCTTCGCAGTCGTGCCGATTTTCGTCGCAACAAGCAATCGTGATCCTGCCGCTAATAATTGCCGGCAAAATCATAGGCACTCGTTATATTACTGTTGATAACAGTTATTGAAAAAATTGACAAACACAAAATAGGCCAGTGATTTCACGAGAATATGAAATCCGTTTTAAAATTACAAGAAATTCTTCAAATTTTGATATTTAAATTCATAAAATCCATTTTATGACTTGTGTAACTCCTGGTATTGTCACGAATAAACTATTATTATTGTTATTATAAATCATCAAAATTGAACAACGCATTCGGCAGTTGTACAATTTCAAAAATCAAAGTCGCGAAAATTTTGGAAATTTAAAAACTGCTATTTTTGCATTCATTTCAATAGAAAATTTGGAAATCCGTTTAAAAATGACATTAAATTCACCATATTTTGACATTTGTATCATCAAAATCGGTCAACGCGTTGAGCAATTTAAAAATCAACATTGCAATTAAAATCTTTGGTCTTCTTCGTAATTTTGGCGTTTTGCGTTAATTATTGATTTTTCCGAAAGACGACCGACAAGAAACCTAGACTCAAGGAAGAGATTATTTGCCCCTCCCTATTGATTTGAATAATACTAAATTCGCTATACATTAACATTTATATCATTAAAATCGGACAAATCATTCGATAGTTGTACAATTTAAAAAATCAAAGTCGCGATTTTAAAATTTTGGATTGGAATTTTTGCATTTATTATATATATCATATATATTCATTTTCTTTCTAAAATTGTACAAAATTTGCCATATTTTGACGTTTGAATCATTAAAATAAAAAAATTCGGCAGTTGTGCAATTTCAAAATCACGATTTTAGAATATCCGAACTAAAAAAATGAGATTTTGCATTTTGTGTTAATTTCTCGGAAACATTTCGTAATCCGTTGTAAAAGTACACTAAATTTTCCGTATTTTGACGTTTGAATCGTCAAAATCTAACAATGCATTCGGCAGTTGTGTTTTAAAAAATCAATATTCGATTTTCTATTTTCGAAGTTTGAAAACGTGCGATTTTGGCATTTTGCGTTGATTTCATGAAAAAGCAAAACTAATCCGGATTGTAAATTGCACGAAATTTGCCACAATTTTGACCTTGGAATCACCAAAATCGGACAACGTGTTTGTGCAATCAAAAATCAAAATCGTAATTTTAATCTTAGGAAGATGATGGTTGCGACCGTTACTATGTGGTAGTCTTAGGACTTTTAATTCGTGGAATTTTTACGGTTTGCGTGTTTCACAAAAAAAAGGTTATTAAACTGCTTTTAAATTGCATTAAATTCTCCAGATGGTTACGTTAGAATCATCAAAATCGGGCGTTTAGCAGTTGTGCAATTTCCAAAATCAAAATCACGATTTGAAAATATTCGAACTTGAAAAGTGCGATTTTTACATTTTCTGTTAATTGACCCCTAAGATTCACTTTGTTACAAACTGTTACTGAGTAAAGTTATTGTAAATAACGGTTACTAAATAACTAGTTATTTTATGGCAACAGTAACTTACTTTAAAAACCTGTTTAAATAAATAATTATTTGTAGAAACAGTAACTGTTATAACCGTTTCTGGAAAATAACCGTTTATCTCATCACCAATGAGAACCGAAAAAATTACAAAATCTGTTCTTTCGCTGAAGAATTATCCTCAAAGAAAACAGAAAACAATTAAACTGCAAATTTTTTTTGTGTCTTATCTGCATCTATTCGGCGAGCACAACACTTTGCTGAAATAATTTGCCAAATTTGGTCATTCGTTCACAAGTTAACCTTAAAAAAATAATTGAAGACAACTTGATGAGTACAGTACTTTTCAGAAGGAATTTTTAAAATCGGCCATTTTGTTCAGGAGTTAACTTCTCAAAACAATTGAGCGGTTGATTGAATTTTTTATATTTTATACGTCCACACGGTGAGTGGAATACTTTCCTGGAAGAATTTTCAATATCTGTTTATCCGTTCAAGAGTTATCCTCAAAGACTAGAAACAATTCAACGGATAATTTAATTTTTTGGTCTTTTCGATGAGTACAGCATTTTGCTGGAAGAATTTGCCAAATTTGGTCATCCGTTCAAGAGTTATCCTCTGAAACCCGAAAAACAAATGAACAACAAATTTAATTTTTTGGTTCTCTCTGCATCTTTCGGATGAATCTTACAAATCTGGTCGTCAATTCAAAAGTTATCTTTAAAACACCAGAAATTAATTTAACGACAAATTTAATATTTCTTTGCTAAAAGAATTTGAACTTTTCGTTCAACAATATTAGAAAATAATGTATTTTTTAATCTCATCTACATCTGTCCAATGGGTACGACACTGTGCCGAAAGAATTTTCAAAATATGTCCTTTCGTTCAGGCGAGCACCCAGGGGGGGGATATCGGGCTTGATAAAAAAATCTGGTAATGTGTTCAAGAGTTATACTTGAAAAATCAAAAAAACAATTGAACGTCGAATTTATTTTTTCTTATCTGCATCTATTCGGCCAGAACAACACATTGCACCAAGAATTTTCAAAATCTTTCACGGGCATTGTTTAAAGTTGTTGTTTTGAGAAATACAGAATTCGTGCCGAGCATAAAATTAGAGGTAGTGCCATGGCTCCTTGGCTCTACACAACAAGCCGCCCCTGGTGTGAAGCAGTCTTAGGAGCAATCAAAATGCTTACAAAAAATCAGAAAATTTTATTGCCCCAGCCCATACTTTGCTTAAATTAATTGTTAAAGGAAAGTTTACTTTCACCATTAAACTATAATAAATTTGATTGATTGTTGAGGCCATTACTTTGCGATACATATTGAATGACTAAGGAGGTTGAATTAACACTTTGCTGGTGTCACGAATTTTTCGTGTTACCAACAAAGTGCTTTTTTATGAAATTCAAAAATTATTTATTACTTTCATACCAATAGGTCGTATCTTGTCAGTTTGAATTATATTAATTTATGGCTGATAGTGCAAAGTTGTTATTCATGAATAAGCAGCACGTTAGCGACAACGAGTAGACTGGTACTCCTCAAGAGCCACAGACATAAAAGAGGCCGCGAGTGCAGCCAGTGAAGTCAAGGAACAGATGGGGGCTACCCAAAGTGCCGAATGTCCAAAGTGCCGAATCGAAATTGTGCCCAAAGTGCCGAATTTCATACTAACGACCATGCCCAAAGTGCCGAACGACGCCAAGCGACGTAGCATTATTCGTACGCAAAGCGCCGGAGCCGAATGCGAATCGGCACTTTGGTCATTCGATAGAACGTCTTCGCACGCACCTATGAGTAAGGCCCAAAATACCGAATGCACACCTTCATATGAAGAGGTCGCGTGCAAAACCGGTTATATCCATATTTTACAAAAAATGTGCGGCACAAGTTGTCATACTAATTTTCGTGAGCTCTATCGTTTTTTTTTTACTTTTTAGGCACCAAAATCAATTCAATCATTCATAAATCACCATTTAAACTACGTGTTTTGGATCAAAACCGGTTATATCCATATTTTGGTGCAAAAGCGGATATATCCAGTAACTTACTGATATCTAAAAGTTTGGGATTTAAATTTACAGGTTTTCAAATTTCAAATGCAACAGTTTGTATCTACTGCGGTACTTCCCCTACTTATATGAACGTCGGTACTTCACCTACTAACTTGCGCGTTTGTAATTCCCCTACATTTTGGTATGGAGTTCATTATTACAGTGCATTAGGGCGAATGTGTCACATTTTGTTTTAACGTGTCTTACTGTATAAGTGTGTGAGTGTATTCTTCAATATTATTAATATTACTTCGAGACGGGTTAAATTTATATTTTCATAATGGAAGAAGATAATGTCACAGTGGAACAGGGAAATTCAAGTAGACGAAAGAGAGGTGTTAACATAAGGAAGCGCGAAAAACAGAAGTTAAAAAAGTAAGTTTATATTATCTGCTTAATAATGTTGAAAGGTATTTTATTGTAAATTATGTAGGTATGAAGATCCGGACCCTGAATTAAGGCAATTTACACGGCCATGCAATCATAATACAAAAAGTTACCAGTGCTCGAAAGTAAAACTAAGGGACATAAAATGTCTACGGAAGAAGTTTTACGAGGAGCCAAATAAAATAATGCAAGACAAAAAACTTTGTCATATGCTGTCTGCTGCACCGGTGGAAAGGCATAGGCAAAATCAAAATTTGAAAACAAGAAATTCATCTGTGTGTTATTTTATTAAATGCAATCAATTTGCGATTACAGTTTGCCAGAAATTCTTTGTTGCAGCAGTGGGAGTAACGAAGCACAGAATCGTAACAGTTTCTAATTTTTTATTTGAGGGAGAAATTCCCAAAGAAAAATGAGGTGGATATAGGATTTCAAAAAAAAATGTTGAAATGAAACATATAAAGTACGCGAGTTCATCAAAAAGCTTCGCGGTAGGGAAAGCCATTATAATAGGTCGAAATCAAAACGGATTTATCTGTCTACAGACCTTTCTATTGCAAAATTACAAAAAATTTATAATCAAAAATGTGATCCCCAAGATCGAGTGTCCTACGATATGTTTAGGAATATATTCCTTAACGATTTTAACATTGGATTTTCGTCACCTGCTTCTGACGTGTGTTCCAAATGCACTATATTAAAACAACAAATAAAGTTTGAAAAAACCATTGAAAAAAAACAAAACCTTATTGTGGAATACCGCGTTCATAAAAAACGAGCCAGCACTTTCTATGATCTTTCAAAAGAAAAAGATGAAAGTAGTATATTTTTTTGTTTTGACCTTCAGCAGGTGCAACCCCTTCCAAGAACCGCAATAGGAGATGTTTTTCACGCTCATCAAATTAACTTCTATGCTTTTTGTTGTGTTGGAATGAGTTCAAGAGATCCTATGTTCTATGTTTGGACTGAGGACATGGCTGGCAGAGGATCAACCGAAATTGGATCGGCTCTATTACATTACCTGGATTCTTTGGTATGGTGATAATGTCCATTCCATTAAATTGTTCTGCGACGGATGCGCCGGGCAAAACAAAAATTCACATATTGTCCATGCTTTAATGTACTGGTTAAAAAATAAGTCCCGAGAACATATTTTTGAAATAATTATTACTTTCCCAGTTAGAGGCCACAGTTTCATGGCGGCGGATAGAGCATGTGGGAGAGTGGAAAAGCTCTTAAGGAAAACTGAAATGGTAACGTTAAAGGAAGAATATGTTTCGATTCGGCACTTTGGACATTCGGCACTTTGTCCCGGACCCGAACAGATACGCGACAATGCTTCTATAGAGTGAATTTTATTTTCTGAGCGGATACATGGTTAACTTTGCGAGAATTCGATCGAAGTCTCATTCCGTCCACCAAATTTTATTCCATTAGATATCATTTCTAAGTGCGTTTTTGACCAAAATAAATATTCAATATATCACTAAAAACATTTTTTCCTACTATTATATTACCGACTATTTTACTACCTTATTTTACTTTACAATATAATTTGAGATGTACAGGGTGGGCAAAATTCGATGTTTGCATGGGGGATCTCGATAACTATAATAGATTGGGGAAAACGAATGGCGCATCCTCGATCTCTTTTTTGAAGAAAAACTCAGTGGTGAAAACTAAATTTATGCTATGTATCATTTAAAAGAGAAAAAATAACCTAATAAAATAGGCCAAAGCGGATTCAATAAAAATAAGTATATAAAACATTATTCTTGTTTTTGCTGTCAATACGTTTAAGAAAAATCTTTAAGCGCGTTTTTCTCGAAATTTTGTTTTTAAAACGATGCACACGCTGGAGACAAACGGTAGCAACCAATAAAAAAAAAATTACACTTTTTTATAATATCCTTATTCCCTTATTAAGCATAAAATAATGCTCTTTACATTTTTTCCACTATTCAAATTACGTTTTGTTTTAAGAAAAATAATGTCTTACATAACAAAAACATAAAAATAAATTGTGTACAATAATATCGTATGTTCATTAAAAAAAAAACCTCAAGTGTGCCATGACTTTTTCGTTTTAAAAATTTCAGTTGGCACACTTGACACTTGTTGGGAATTGACATATAAACGTCAGATCTTTCTAGAAGTCACAATTATTCCGTGCTCACAATGGTTTACAGCAACCAGCAAAAAACGTTTCTAATTGAAAGTTATTTCCGAAATGGGATTAAAGTGGACGGAAATTGGGTGTATTCATTCGACGCACCTTTACCAGAGTTTCAGGAAGAATTTCCTAACGTGCCCATTATTTATGATGAATTTAAAAATACCTTATCACGATCTGTTGTATTATTTCGTGAAACGGGTAGTATTCTCCGTAAACCAGGAAGTGGTAGACCAGTTAAACGAACTCAAGATGCTATTAACACAGCCCAAGAAATTTTGGAAGATGAACTTACGACTTCTCTGCGTCATTCGTCACAGCAAATGAATTTATCGGTAGGAACATGCCACAAGCTTCTACGAAAATATTTGCAAGTATACCCGTATCGCATAACATCGGTGCAAGAGTTATTACCTGTTGATTACCCCTGACGACTGGAATTTTGTCAGTGGTTTTTACAAAATGTAAACGAGGATGTTTTACAAATTACTTTTCTTACCGATGAAGCTTGGTTTTACAAGGATGGGTACATTAATTCCCGAACTATGAGAATTTGGTCGGATGAAAATCCTCGTATATATCGAGAGAAACCACTACATCCAGAGAAAGTTGGCGTTTAGGCAGCGATTAGTGGGAGAAGATTAGTTGGACCGATATTCTTTGAAGGTAAAATCCTATTTTTATTATTCATAATAAAAATTCAATAACCGTGCATTCATTTTAGGTACGATAACTGCAAACCGTTATCGTACAGAAGTTTTATTGCCTTTTATCAATTAATTAAATGATGACGAACTGCAAAGTGGATATTTTCATCAAGACGGAGCAACTCCTCGTTGCACAGTGGATAATTTGGCGATTTTGGAGGACCGAATAATAAGTCGAAACACATGGATTCCCTGGTCGCCCCGTTCATGCGATTTAACACCATGCGATTTTTTCTTGTGGCCATATCTGAAAAATTGTATTTATGCACAACCAGTACACAATCTAGGAGACATGCGGCAACGAATTCGAAATAAATTTATAGAAATTAACAATAATCCAGTGTTGTTGCGGAGCGTAATGGAGAGTTCAGGCTTGTGTTCAAGAAGAGGGAAGGCACATACAACATTTAATATAATTTTATAGTAAATAATTTAACGTAAGTATCTATAAACTACTACAGTTTGTTTAATTTTGAGAAGTAACATAACCTTAATATGTGTAACCAACTTAAATTTTTAAAATTAAAAAATCATGGCACACTTGAGGTTTTTTTAAATGAACATACTTTATTACCCTTCTGACTTTCTTAATGAATTATATTTTTTAATTACACGAAAGGAATAATTCCTCTGGAAAATTGTAATTATATTAATGTGCAAAAAAGAAAGAAATTTTAATATTGGAATAAGTTATATTAAACAGTATTCAATTTAAATGATAAATATTTTTTTTAAACTTTGTGATTAATTACTTCCCTGTCCTTGAGGAGTTTCGCTGTTTTTCATAAAATCGGCGGAAGAAAAATAACCTTTTATGCTAATTAAAAGATAACTTTGACAACAATCGAAACATTAACTTACCGTGGCTTAAATTAAATTGCATTTCGTCTTTCCAACAATAATTAATCAATATGGCAAGAAATTCAAAAGTTGATTTTTATTCAATTAATCAATTTATTAAGTGCTAACTAACACATAAGTTTACACAAGTCATTCATAAAATGCATAAAGCATATTTTATTATACAGTGTGTGTAAAAAGTATTGCAACAAGGCCGTAACGTTTGTTGTATTCCTTATTGAACTACCTCTTAATTAAAGTATCACAAGAGGTAGCTCCTATTAAAAAAAAATCAACTGATAATGGTTGGGAGTAGGGGCGGCATAGCTTGATCTTAAAAAGTGCAATTATATGTTCATTTTTCAAATAAAAAATCGGCGTGTTTATAAAAGTTATAGCCTTCTTGCAATATTTTCTAAATACGCTGTACAATTAATGATATACAGTGCGCGGCAAAAGTATGGAATGAATTCATAAAAAAAATTACAATTGCGTATTTTAATCATTCAGGACGATATTTTATTTTCATAATACACTTTCTAATGTCAATTGTTTCCGAGTTACGACGTTACCGACATTTTTTTTTAATTGCAACCCTCAATTTTTTTAAATTAATTTTTAAATCTTTTATTCATGTGATGCATGTCATGAACATTTTACAACCTTAAATTACAAATTTTTCGAGAAAATTATAAGTTACAAGCGGCGAAAGTTTGGAATAACTTAATTAAAAATAAATTAATTGTTATTTTAAGAAATCCTTAAATACATCAATTTTTTCTCATCAAAATACGCTTTCTAATGTCAATTTCAAGTTTTGAGTATCAATTGTTTTCGTGTTAAAACGTCATCGGCATTTTATGGATTTTTATAGATCCTTATTACTCTAAACTACACGTTAACGTTTACTTTGGTATCATTCTATATCCGGCGTGGTCCTGGCCAGGGAAGTACAGACCTTCAAAGTCAAACTGGCTAATGGGCAGGCGGGTCGCGCACCGAGAATCCAAGCGTGAGGAACAATTGCCCGAGTACAAAGCCGATGTTTGGCTCGCACGCTTGCTATCAGACAAGTACGTGCATCCCACAGGAAACGCACACCGGCTTTAACAGATTATGATAATGTTTATCATTTATTGTCCCAAACGAACGCACTCCGTATTATGCCGATGGCCTTCTTCCACCCTACGCCCACTCATTTGCCACGGCGCAAATGGCCAATTTGAGATTGAACCATTATAGTTGTTTCCATCGGTTATTTGTTTATAGTGTTAGTAATGCTTAATTTGCAGAGTTATGAACAGCTTGGATATTCACATATTCAGGCTATTTTTGTATTTCGTCATTAATAAAGTTAATTACATATGCAACAAGTGAGATTTCTAAACTAGAAACAAAATGTCGCTATTCAAAACTTACATTCGAGTAAGTGAAATTTGCATCTTGGAATTACTTAAAGATATTCTAAAAAAATATAACTCGTGGAATTCAAAATTTCTAAAACTACTTAGAATTAATGCACGTTGGACACAGTGAAAAACAATTGACGTTTTAAGGCTAGAACCAAAATGATGACATGCGAGACTAAAATTCAAAGAAACGAAAGTTGCATCTTGGGATTAGAAAAATTTAAAAAAATATCGCTTGTGGAATTTAATTTCTAAACCTATTTAGAAACGATGCATTTTTGACATACTAGAAAACAATTGATATTTTTAAGCTAGAAACAAAATGCCAACATTCGTAACTTGAATTGAAGTAAGCAAAATAGTAAAAATAGTATCTTAGATTTGAAAAATTCTTAAAACTTTAGTACTCGTAGATGTGTCTTCAAAATTTGTGAAACTTAAAAAATAATACATTTTTCACATACTAGAAAATAATTGATATTTTTAAGCTAGAAACAATATGGTGACATTCGAAATTTGAATTCGAATCAGCGAAATTTACATCTGGAGATTAAAAGAATTCTAAAAAATGGTGATGTGGCCATCATATTACTTTCTCCGACTTGATGGGATCATTGAAATCATATTTTAAATGTACATCGAGCGTTGTGTAAACTCGGATGAAACTGACGTTTTAAACGTCAAAATTATGAAAGGTGGAAAAATTATACTTCAAATTTAAAAACTCAATTTATTCAAAAACTAAAGGGATTCCGAAAAAAACTTATTCTTTGTAAGTTGTTCATTTTAGCATTCTCTGCAATTATTATTAACATACATTTGCTGTAACTATTATCGTTTTATAATTATAAACCAAAAATTTAAAAAATAATAATACATTTTTTTCTCGAATAAAAATGATTTTATGAAAAATGTTTTCAAGCAAAAGATGTTCATGTCTTTGTAGTCTTCAAAGTTCGTTTTAATGTTTTTGTGATATTTTTCATATTTAAGAAAATATTGGCAAAAAACAAAAAACAGTTGAGGTAAACGCCCACTTCCGGTGTACAAAATTTTACCAAAAGCTTTTCAGTTCTTCAGATTATCAAATAAGACGGATGTTCAAAGTTTCATATCAATTGCTCGATTAGTTTTTGAGATACAGCGCGCACAGACAGACACACATACACAGACACACACACAGCACACACACACACACACAGACAGACACAAAAAAAAATTCCAGAAATTGTTGAAATGGCATCTAGGGACCCCAAAACGGATATTTGCGTAAAAAAAATTTTGAAAAAAAAATCACGATCACAATACTTTCTCGTACTTCGTAACGGAGAAAGTAAAAACTAATTATTAAGTAATTATTTTCAAAATTTCCAGAACAACTTAGTTATTATGCATTTTTGACATACTAGAGAACAATTAACATTACTAAGCTAGAAATGAAATGGCGTCATTCGTAACTTGAATTCGAGATAGCAAAATTTGCATCTTGGGATTAGAAATATTTAAAAAATTATCAGTTGTGAAATTGTCTTCAAGAATTATAAACCTACATAGAAATATTGCGAGTGTGACCTACTAGGAAACAATTGATATGTTTAAGCTAGAAACAAAATGGCGACATTCGAAACTTGGATTCGAGGAAGCGAAATTTACATCTTGGGATTAGAAATGTTTGAAAAAAAATTATAACTGGTGCAATTGTCTTCAAAAATTTTAAAACTACTTAGAAACAATGCATTTTTGACATACTATAAAACAATTGATATTTTTAAGCTAAAAACAAATGGTGACATTGGTAACTTGTGTTCGCGTAAGCAAAATTTGCATCTTGGGATTATAAAAATTCTAAAAGCTTTATTACTCGTGGAATTGTCTTCAAAATTTCTAAAACTGTTTAGAAACAATGCATTTTTTATATACTGGAAAATAATTGATATTTTTGAGGCAGAAACAATATGGTGACATTCGAAACTTAAATTCAAATAAGCGAAATGTACATCTTGAGATTAAAATAATTCTAAAAAAATTAATTATTAAGTAATTATTTTCAAAATTTCGAAAAGAACTTAGAAGTAATGCATTTTTAATACACTAGAAAACAATTGATACAATTTTTAGCGACTTTTGAAACTTGAATTCGAGATAGCGAAATTTGCATCTTGGATTAGAAATATTCAAAAAAATATCAATTGTGGAATTGCCTTTAAAATTAATAAATCTAAATATATTGCGAGTGGCATACTAGGAAACATTGATATTTTTCAGCTAGAAACAAAATGGCGACATTCTAAACTTGGATTCGAGGACGTCTATCAAGCTGGCACAGCCACTTTAGCACAATCACATGGGATAAAAAAATGGCATAAAAATTTAGTGCTATTTTGTTGCTAATTAGTTGCCGTATTCCCGATTTTATTGCTCCAACTAAATTTACTCTTGGGATTAGAAAAAATTTACAAGTATTTTAATTGGAATTGTCTTCAACATTTTTAAAACCGCTTAGATATAATGCATTTTTGACATACTAGAGAACAATTGACATTACTAAGATGGAAAAAAATGGCGACATTCCAAACTTGAATTCGAGGAAGCGAAATTTGTATTCTGCGATTAGAAATATTTGAAAAAAAACTCGTGGAATTGTCTTAAATTTTCCTTTAAACTTATTAAAAATAATGCATTTTTGACATAGCAGGAAACAATTGATATTTTTAAGCTAGAAACAAATGGTGACATTCGTAACTTGAATTCGAGTAACCAACATTTGCATCTTGAGATTAGAAACATTTTAAAAGCTTTATCACTCGTGGAATTTTCTTAAAAATTTCTAAAACTGCTTAGAAATAATGCATTTCTTACATAATATAAATAATTGATATTTTGAAGGTTAAAACAATATGGTGACATTCGAAACTTGAATTCGAGTAAGCGAAATTTAAATCTTGAATAGAAAAATTCTGGAAAAATTATCGCTCGTGGAATTATTTTCAAAATATCCTAAACAACTTAGAAATAATGCATGTTTGATGCACTAGAAAACAATTAATATTTTTAAGCTAGTAACAAAATCGCTACTTTCTAAATTGGAATTCGAGAAAGCGAAATTTAAATCTTGGTTTTCGAAATAGTTAAAAAAAATAATACGAAATAATTTAGTTGCCTAACAACAACCCGACGCCGTAGCAACGTGCTTGAGGAAACTTTAATAATTATAAGTATTTATCAATGTCTGATGGATATTCGGTTCGAACATTTCTTGCAAGTAAATTATTCAACATTATTTAATAAAAATACAATGATTGTGGCCGAGGGGATTGGCACCCGCTTTCCGTGCGAGGCGTCGTTGGTTCTCGAGCATCTTCATTGCCGAACCGTGAACATGACATTTCGATGTAATGATTACTAACCAAATTGAATTATTATGTTCAAATGTTTATTTTTCTTAGCAACGTCATAATAGCGGCGATAAGCTCCCATAAGGTGATTTCAGTGTAAGTTTATGTTAATTAGTTATTTTTGCACACTTGACTGAGAATTAAGAGATTTGATTGGATGCTTATTTCAGCAAGAAATGTTCACTTAAAGAATTGCCTTCAAAATTTTTAAAACTACTTACAAATAATGCATTTTTGACATACTAGGAAACAATGGATATTTTTCATCAAAAAAAATGGCGACATTAGAAACTTGAATTCGAGGAAGCGAAATTTGCATCAAGGGATTAGAAACATTTTAAAAATATTATCACTTGTGGAATTTTCATCAAAATTTCCAAAACTACTTAGAAATAATGGATACTTCCGGTAAAAGTGAAATGTGCAGCTAAAGTTTTTGGGTGATCAGTGAACTCCAATTTGGTTTTAGTGTAACCCTACTAAATTTTAAATTGATATAATAAAAAAAACTGTAGAAGTTTTGTGTTACGCCCGGTATATTAATAAAACTATTTTTATAAGTTCTACATTATATTAATTTTTCACACCATTTTAGAAACAATGATGGTATTGAAAAATAGAAAAGCAATGAAATTTATTCGATTTATGTGTTTCGCCGGTCACTGGTGACTTCCAGGGCGGTACGAACAATCTCGGTTCCAGTCACCAGTGACTCTCGTGGCATTCAACGTGTTAGGGGCCCCGCACACGGACAATTGTTCAACGACTAAACTATTTAGTTGAGTTGGATACAAGTTACGATTCTCCACCAACCAAACTATTTAGTCGAGGAGAAATCGTGTGGCGGTCGCACACAGTACGACGCCGACACAACTCAATTTATGCGGAGCGTGTCGACAGTTTAGTAAAGTATTACTTATTATTATTAATTTATGTAATAAAAATGTTGCTTAAATATTATTAAACATGTTCAAATAAGCTAAAATATGATTACATATGCTCGATGTAACTAAAATATGCACGAAAGGGCTTAGATATGCAAAATATGAAAAATTTAATCATCACCATTTAATTGCATTTTACTAGATGCGGATAGATCCAAAGGGATATTGTCAGCATATCAATATTTAAGAATATACATTTATATATCTTATCGGCGGCTTTTTACGATCGATGACCAACTAAACTATCGATCGTGTGCGCACTCCCATTGGAACTGTGGAACTATGCCAGTTGTACAATAGTAGAACGATTATTTAATCATAAGGGCTCACCAACTGCTTTTGACTAAAAAAAACGGGCTGGACGATAGTTGGTGTGTGTGCACACTTGCATTTACGGTAATGCCATTATAGACCTCGACTATACTATCGCTCAACTAATAATTGGCCGTGTGCGGGCCCGCTTAACTGACATATTTTGCGACAAATGTTTACTATACAGAGTCCTCCAACAATGCGCCGGGCTTTCCTAGCGCCTTTCCTGTGAAAAAAAATGTTTCGTACAAAACAGTTTTTGGTTTAAAAATCCTTATGCTGTATTATTATTTTCAAATATGCAGGGTGTCCCAATTTGGCGATATAACAAAAACAAACTTTTTTTAATGGAACACCCTGTATTTATTCAAGTTTTCTGATGACATTTTTCAACCTCTACATTGTCCATTTAGTTTAGGATTATGTTACAGTATTGCCAATTTACATTTTTTTTCTCCAAATATCATCCACAAGCAAGATCTAAACTTAAAAAAAACTTAAGAAAATCGTAGCAACCTCGTTTTTTGAAGGTAAGAATAAGTTTTAGCAAAAATCTCAGTGTGGTTAATGAGCACCGTTTTGGTAATGAGCAATTTGCATTTCGTAATACAGTGTTCAGAAAAAATACCAAACGGCACGGTAGGTCATAGCCCTGCACGGCGCAAAGCCACGTACAAGGTTTTCGGAGGTAAATTTTGTAATTATTTAGATAGCCGCCAGGTGGCTGACCTGTCTCAACAAGTGCCAGTTCCACACCAATCCTCACTGAGGACGGTCGCACGTGAGCCTGGAAAATGCGGTGTCTGTTTTTTCGTGTTCTGATGTAATATTTCTTGTAACTCCAAACCGTTTTTTTGTCCAAAATGAATTGAGCTTTTTCTGCTATTGAACTTACGGTGATGAACTACATGGTTGGGCTTCACGTTCGAGTGTGAAGTTCCTTGTTATCATTTGCTTACATAGTTGGAGATGATGCCATGTTGAATATGTGAAATGGGGTAAAACCACGCATCTTATTTGGGGCAAGTCACCGCATTATCAACAAGTGCGGGGTAATACTCCAACACCTAGAAATGCTCCTTTTCATCAATTTTTCCCCATTTCATCAATTAAAATCTAAAAATAATTTAAATATTATATATTTATATTTCAGAAACTACAAGAGGAAATCTGCTTATAAGCCTATGACCAAAGAACATTTGGCAACAGCCCGTCGTTTAATGGCTCAAGGGCTGTCAATTCGAAAAGCAGCAAAAGAGATCGGCTTTTATGAATCTACCTTAAGGGATTGGATCAGTGTTGCCAGGAGTAATTTTTAATTTTCCCCAAATATTTCATAAAAAACCCCACAGAATACCCCTTGCATAAAATACCCACCCCAAAAAATACCCCATCGATTGAAGTTCTCCAAAATACACACCAAAACCTTAATTTACCCCCATTTTGGAGAACCCCCCCCACAATCTGACAACACTGGGATTAGAGAAGGCGCGTTGAGATTTCGGAATTTGCACAAAGAAAAGTTTTATAACTCCGTTTTTCCGAAAATATGTAGGTAGTACAAAAAGGCCTTAGAAAATTAGAAAAATATTTAATCGTGCTGTGGTATCCTCCAAATAATTAAAATAATTCTTTAATTTTTCGGAAATCATCGCTAATTAACTACTTAAAATGGTTTGCATTTTTTTTTCATAATTTCCTAACAGTTCCAGTTATACCGGGTGATAAGTTTCATTCCGGGCCAAAGTATTATATTTAACAATTACTAAAAAAACTAAATTGACTGCAAAAATAATTTTTTTGATTTAAAAATTTTCGAAAAAAAAATCAAAAATTCAATCGAAATATTTAAAAATTAAGTAATTAATTAAACACAAATCGGGCAGTCTGTATTTTCCATCGAAATATCAAAGTGCATTAGTTTTATCTTAAAACAACCACTAAAACAAAAAATTTCAAATTAAATCAATAACCTAAAATTAATACAAAAATCAAGTACAGGCCGAAAATATCAAAAATTCAGTCTGCAAAATCTAAATTATAGGGCAAAAAAATAAAAAACTTGGACCAAAAAACTCGAAAATATCTACAATTAAACAACATTAAAATTAATAATTAGGGTAACAGAACTAAAAACATTGGTAAAAAATTGAAAACTCTCGGGAAAAATAAAAATGCAGTCAGAAAATTTCAACTAAATCGAAAAGTTTGGTTTAGGTGCCAAAAAAATCTAAAATATAGGCCTAAAAAAACAAAAACTCTGGTCAAAACAATAAAAATGCAGGCTGAAAATTGAAAATTAAAGCAAAAGCAAAATAATTTGCCATTTTCAGCCCCAAAACTCTTTACCTCAAAGCAGGGTTCGGACGATATATATCATGGGTTATATATCACGATATATATCATGGGATATATATCACGATGTATATCGTGATATATATTCGATGATATATATCATGGATATTTATGAAACACACAATACTAAAAAATTCCCCCGTTTCTCAAATGTTTCCAGCAATATGAATAGTAAGCATGTGCTCTAAAATAAACTAGAGATGGGCGAAATGACTCTTTTTGTCGGAAAGAGTAGATTTTTGAAGTGACTCACGACACTGTTAAAAATGAAAAAGTAAGTGTGAGCAGAAAAAACAAAAAAAAAGGTCCTCACTTTGGAAATTCTTCAATTTATCCCTGAAAACATAGTGAAGAGCAAAAAAGTCCTTTTTCAAAAAATTTTCAATTTGATGTCAAATATTTTAACAATTTAAATGTCATTTTTTTACTATCTGGTAAGCAACTGTGTTTGTTTGCAATAAATAAATATAATATAAATAAAGTATGTGCATTATATAATTAATAAGTCATTTAAACATTAATATTAATGACCAAGAATAAATATTAAGAAGTTGATATATACAGGGTGTTTCAGAGCTCTGGGAACGGTCAATCACGTGCTGATTTGTCAAAATTTCGAAAAATGTTTTATACAAAAGTTGTGTATAATAGTGAGCTGCACGCCCTAAAAATATTTAAATTTATACACGATGTCTCATAACAAAGTTACAGACCAAACTTATGTTTTTTTTAAATGGAACACCCTGTATTTTTTGTCATTTTTGTATTATATGGAGCAAATAAAGGTAAGTTACTCCCTATACCTATTGTTTGCCGTTTTCGAAATATTTGAAGATTTGTTGAAATTCATGGTCTGGGTGAAATTTTATTTTTGCCCCAGTGATTGACGTTGAACGATTAAAATCATTTCTATTATTTGGTTGAAGATTCAAACTATAGAGCCAATAATGATTTCATACAAAAAATTATACAGGGTGATAAAAAAATGCGGTAGAAAAACCGAACTTATAAAGTTAAATAACTTCGTTTTTTCAAATGGCACACCCTGTATTTAGTAACGTATTCTTAAGTAGAATCCAATTATCTTTCAGATTATAATAATTATTCCTGATATGATAATCGCCGAATACAAGAAAACTATTGAGATTAGGAACAGGGAACCCTTATGCAATCTGAAAGATAATTGGATTCTACTTAAGAATACGTTACTAAATACAGGGTGTGCCGTTTGAAAAAACGAAGTTATTCAACTTTATAAGTTTATCACCCTGTATAATTTTTTGTATGAAATCATGGTTGGCTCTATAGTTCGAACCTTCAACCAAATAATAGAAATGATTTTAATCGTTCAACGTCAATCACTGGGGCAAAATTAAAATTTCACCCAGACCATGCATTTTAACAAATCTTCAAATATTTCGAAAAGGGAAAACAATAGGTATAGGAATATTGAAGTAACTCACCTTTATTTGCTCCATATAATTCAAAAATGACAAAAAATACAGGGTATTCCATTAAAAAAAAACATAAGTTTGGTCTGTAACTTTGTTATGAGACACCCTATATAAATTTAAATATTTTTAGGGCGTGCAGCTCACTATTATACACAACTTTTGTATAAAACATTTTTCGAAATTTTGACAAATATGCACGTGATTGACCGTTCCCAGAGCTCTGAAACACCCTGTATATCGGATATATATATATATATATATATATATCCGATATATATATATATATATATCCGATATATATATATATATATATATATATCCGATATATATATATATATATATCCGATATATTGATATTTATATAAATATCGGATATTTTCCGAACCCTGCCTCAAAGTAAATACCCGAAACTCCAAACTCAATAATTCAGGTTAAAACATCTAAACATCTAAAATTTGGTTAAAAAAACTCGAAAATACCGGCCAAAAGTTTGCACACAAAAATCAACAATTCAAGTTAATGATTTAAAGTACTAATCAAAAATTCACTCGTTAAAATTTATAATCAAGGTAAAAAAAAACTAAGAATATAGGCAAAAAATTAAAACCAAAAATCGTAAACTCTCGGCAAAAATAAAAAATGCACACCAGAAAAAAAAAAATTTACTAAATATTCGTTAATTTTGGTTTATAGATCAAAAACTCTTTGGAACAAAGAAATGACCAAACATCTGAAATATAAACAAACAATCAAATATCCTGATGTAAAAATAAAAAATGCTAAAAAATTGAAACTTCATCCCAAAATAAATTACCGAAACTCAAAACTCGAAAGTAATTAAAAAAATTCGCCCATAAAAACAATAACTTAGGTTAAAAAAATCTAAAATGAAGGACAAACAATCAAAAACTTAGTACAAAAAAACTCGAAAAAATCCTCAAAACAAAAAAAAATCGCACATAAAAATTAAGAAAAGTATAGACCAATCAAAAATTCGCTTATCAAAATTAATAATTAAGATAAAAAAACTAAAAAATCGAAAAATGAAAAATGTAGAAAATTTCAACAAACTATTAAAAAAAATTGACCAAAATCAAAAACTCTAAAAGTTAGGACAAATAAAGAAATCAAAAATGCAGACCAAACATCTAAACCATAATCAAAAATAAAATTAAAATTTCTGGTCTAAAAAAAATAAAAATATGAAAAATCAAGCAAAAAAAAAATTTGCCATTTTCAGTCCCAAAAATAACTCTGGCTCAAAATAAACTGCCAACCAGAAATGCGAAAATGTTTAAAAAAAGATAAAGGACAAAAAATCCAAAACTCGAAAATTCCGGCAAAAAAAATCACGCATAAAAGTGAATATATCAGGTTGAAATATAGGGCAGAAAATTAAAAATTCGGGCCTGAGAAGAAACCAATGCCGACCAAAAAATCGAAAATTTAAACCAAAATGAAGAAAAATTATTCAGTTATACAGAAATTGCAGAAAATCAAAAATTCGGGCCCAAAAAGAAATAAATGCCGACCAAAAAATCGAAAATTTTAACAAACAAATCGAAAATTTAAACCAAAGTGAAAAAAAATTATTCAGTTATACAGAAACTGCAGGTCAAAAATCAAAATCCAGGCCTAACGATAAAAAATGCAAACAAAAAGATTGAATATTTAATATAATAATAATAATTTATTTACGGGCAACGAGTGTTGCCAGTAGCAATTTTTAATTTCCCAAATATTTAATAAAACTCCCCCAAAATTACGCCGCTGTCCCTCTCCAAAATAATAAATTTTGAAAATAAAACGTAAATACAGTGGAAAATATACAAAATGAAAGCATTATAATTATAAAATTTATTAAAATTAATTATTCATCTTCATCCCCAATATTTTCATCTTCTTTTCGGCATACATACATATTTTTTAAATGAAAGTGCAGCATCTCATTGGGGGTAACAAAACTACGAAAACGGCAATAACAGAATCCCTATGACAACTTCCATGAATGATATTACAGGTTTTTCCTCATTGCTAAGGAAAATGACTTCTGTATGGTAATGATGATTTCTATACTCGGCGCACCGAATCGGTGGTATCATGGGTTTGCGTGATTTTCGCGTGATGCTCGCTGATTGGTCAGCGCTAACGCATGTGAAGCGTGTGTCATGCAGCCGAAATTTTTAATCAGGCCCGTTGTATGCCATGTGTTCTCGTTTTTCTGTCTTATTTAAATGTAGTGATTATGTTCTATCCTTAAATCAGCCTTTTTCAATTACAATTAATTAGGAAGTGGTAAATACCTAGTTAGTATTTGTGGGTTAAAGTAGAAATATTTATATTTCCGGCACAGAACTAAAATGTGGCAAGGCTGTGTGAATCAGGCTTTTTATAACGTCTCGACGAACTATCACGAGCACGCGGGGTGAACGCAACGTGATCATACCACCAGGGCGGCGCGCCGAGTATAGTAAATGTAATAACATGTTCATTAATTTCCCCAAAAATACCCCTCGTATAAAATACCCACCCCAAAAAATACTCCATTGATGGAAGTTCTCCAAAATACACCCCAAGACAATAATTTACCCCCATTTTGGGGGTAAAAACCCCCAATCTGGCAACACTGGATTGGATGAAGAACGAACGTAACCATGGAAGAGGACAGGGAACCTTGGGTGTGTTGAGTCAACATTCACTCCGGAGCAAGAACGAGAGCTGGTACGCCATTGCCTAGAACTTGACAAATGTTATTCTGGACTAACACTGAAATCCCTACGACTCCTGCTTTTCAAATTTGCAGAGAATCAAAATAATATACCTCATTAATTTAAATCTGACACAGGACTAGTTGGGAGAGACTTCACACGCCAGTTTATGCATAGAAACAAATTTTCATTGCGTGTGCCAAAGAAAACTAGTATCGCTTGAACCTTGGGATTTAATACGGTGCAACTTTTCTTTTACTTCGAAAATTTGCTGACTGCCATGACGAAATTTAAGTTTACTCCAGAGCAAATATTCAAAATGGACAAGACTGGAGTCCAAACTGTGTCAAACCAACTTCCGAAGCACGTAGCGCCTACTGGCAAAAGAGATGAGTCCAAAACTGTGGCAGCAGAACAAGGCCAAACAGTTACTGCAGCATGTACGATGAATGTAGGTCAGTTCGAACCTGCTTGTTTTTATTTTCTCGAAAAGGAGTAAATCCGCATCTCATAAAGGAGGACACTATCGATTGTGATATGTCAGGGAGTGTCAAAGGTGACATGACCACTTCGGTATTTATTACAAGGCTGGAAGACTTCAAGAGGTTCACAAACCCCAGTGAGAGTAATCCAGTTTTGCTCATACTCAACAACCATATGTCCCACACTAGTCTGGACGATGTAATCTACGCTAAAGACAACAACATATATCTCCTTAACTTGCCACCACACAGCAGCCATAAGACTCGACACCTCGATCGGAGTTTGTTTGGGCCTTTGAAAGCTTATTACAATCCTGCTGTTCTGGCTTGAAATGTCTCACATTCAGGTGAGCTCTCCAGTCCTTATAATATTGCTGAAACTTTCTAAGTGGCCTTAGAAAAGGCAGGAACATTTGAAAATGCAACACAAGGATTTAGAGTTACTGGGACCCCTTGGCCATCAACATATTGACTGACGTGGATTTTATGCCTGCTGAAGTGACTGACCAGGAGCCACCAGATGGCAATGAATCAATGATCGTATTTGATTCTCTGGAGTCTGAGGGAGCATCTGAAGGGAATAAAAGCAACTCGTACATCTACATTGGCTGCTGTCAATTTTCTGCCTCCTTGGATTGACCGAGAACTATCTACTTCTTATGCTGCCTATATTCAACCTCTTGATGATGAAACATTGCCCTCTTCTTCACTTTTTGACCATTCTTGTCATGCTAAATCATCCACCGCCGCAATGTTATCGCCAGAGGATATATTATCCCACTCCCGAAAATAAAAGTTAGGAGGAAACGGTCGGGAAAGGGGTTGAACTCAGTGCTCTTGCATCAACGCCAAACAATGAAAAAATGGAACAGGAAGCAGATGAAAAACAGAAACAAGCAGCAGAGAAAGAAAAGCGATTGATGGCAAAGAAAGCCCGTAAGCAACTATTCCCACTCTCCAAGCCAAAAATTAAGAAGAAAAGATAAATGAATCAAGCTCCTCGGATGCTGAAGGGGAAATATCGCTACACAATAGCAGCTCTGATTTTGACTTATCGTTTTTGAATGAAGAAGAAAACAACTCAGATTCATCAATTCCTAACCCCGAAGAGACAGTAGCAACAACTCGGCTACTTGCATTGAATGACCACGCAGTTATAAAAGTCCGCGGCAAAACCAAAAATTATTTCCGATATTACGTTGCAAGAATGTCGGATATGAGATCGTGTTCAACAAAAGAATGCAACATACTTCAAAATTCTCCGGAACCGATGAGGAAGCTTACGTTGAGGATAAAGACATTGTTTGAGACTATCCAAGCTGGCTGAAAACAACAGTATTAGATTTCATAGAATGGTATCATTCCCAGAAGACTTCTCCGCATTCACTATTTATTGGTACTTACATAAGATAATTTAATTTATTTACTGATCTTTATTAAGTGAGAGATTTAAACTAACAGTTTTTACTATTGACTGTATAATCTTTAAAGTTAATTAAAATTATTTGTTTTCTCATGGCACACTTGGGAACGGAAAACGTTTCCCGACATTTGCGATGAAATTCCTTTTTTCTCCGAAATTTTGTTATGCAATGTGTAATTTTTTTTACACCAATGAAAAATTTAGAGTTTTGGCTGTACAACGCCGTAATTTTTTTAGGGGGGTGCCATTTGAAATTTTCGGAAAAAATGACAACATGCGAAGATCAATCAAAAATTATTTCTTTTCCATAAATTACCCGAAAAAAAATTATGTGAAGGTATACGAGGTCTTAACCTGTACCTCAATTCAAAATTTAGGCGCCGGCATCAATTAGTTTCTCTACAAAAAAATCTCAAAAATGGGGCGCAATTTTGAAAGAAGGGGTTATAACAGCGAAACCGCTAAAGTGAAGGGTATAACATGTTAGATAAAAAAATAAGTACTCATCGAGCACTTTCCAAATCTGCAATAAAAAATAGGGCATTCCATTTAAAAAAACATAAGTTTGGTACGCCACTGGAGTACGGCACGCCACTGATGATTAGAAATATTTTTGAAACATAGCGACGGTAACTATGCACCACTTTGTTCTTAGATTTTTGTCGATAGCTTTTATCGTAAAGGAGCTATGGTCCGAGGCGTCTTAGGTGCCACACCCGGTATAGATTGAATAAAAAATACCTCAAATTTTGCCTCTATAAACAATTAAGTCGAATCGATCATACACACTGCCAATTTTTAATTTAAGGAACACAATACGTATTTTTACCATTTCTAGGATTAAAATTATATTCAGTTTTCCCTCACTATTTAATATAGTCTCGCCCGTATGAATCGAGCAGGCGGCGCGGCGTCCTGTAATTAAACGAAAACAATTGAATTCAACAGCTCCCGCCGTAATAAGTTAATAAACTGCCGTGTGTTTAAAACAAAAGGCGAATTACTTGTTATAAACAAAATGGGGCGGCCACTCAACGCCGAGCGCGCGATATCATTAAACAAACTACGCACACACTGCTAGAAGTTTAATTTCGCGTTCCGTTCAGTTTTCAGTTTTAAAAAAATACCAACCGTTTATTTCCTTTTTTTGAAACCCGGCATGTTTTGTTTATTTAAAAAGTTAATCGTTCGTCATTTACAATTGGGGAAACAGATGTGAATTTCCCAATAAAAATTGTTTAGCAAATAGTAATAGTTTGAATTATTTTTTGATTTGCATCGGTGCATTTTTATTAAAATATTTGTATTTTATTATTGTTGCCATTATTTCAAGTGAAAATGAACACGACGCGACGGTAACATTTCTAAATCAGTCGTTGAGTCTTTAATATCATTTAATTGTTTTAATATACATTTATTGGTAGTTCAGTAAATATTTAACAAATTTATTTTAAAATTTTTTTCAACATTCAGAAACTAAATTTTTATTTAGTGGAATAATTATATATTTCATACTACTATCCTGAGTCGTTGAAAGTTTTTCTCCGTAGGAAATAAGAAAAGTATTGTGACCGTGAAAATTAAAAAAACATTATTTCTTTAATGGAAATATACGTTTTGAAGTCCCAGGAGAGGATTCATTTTTTTACCATGTATTATTATCAGATACATTTTTTTTTGTTTTTTGGCATAGGTTTGACCATTCAGCCACTAACGATGATATAATTTAGCAGCACCCTAAATATCAGATACATTGTTTAAACAATTCGTGATGAGATTATTGAAATGTAGACCTGACGAATTTGCAATTGAATTATGTTTTTCTTTTATCATTAAAGTTGATGATTAAAGAATATTTGTATCTTGTTAATTTAATTAGATTTATTCTGATGTATAGTGATGCAAAATTATTATTTTAATTATTATTTATAGCAATAAATAACATTTAATGGTGATGGTGTATGCGCGAAAATATTGCTGAAAATATTTCTAGCTTCACACACATAAAAAATTAATAGAACATTTTGGTGATATTTTGTCTACAATTATAAAAAAACTAGTGACGTAAATAACAATGCAATTCCAGTTTTTAATTATGAATCGACAGTACCATCGCACAGTTTTCATGTGTTTACTGTTTTACTTGCCAAAAGGTCAACATTGATTAATTTCAATATTTACGCTGGATTATTATTATTATTACCGTTATTGTCGTTATATAGAATTATGATTTTGATAGGTATATTTGCGCTGGCAGCACGCATCGGTTTTATGTATAAATATAAATATGTGCAAATAATTTAATTGTTATTAAACAATCGTGCTGCGCTTTTATTTACGTGCGGAGGGATTTGAAAAGGTTGAAAGGGTGGTATGCTGTTGTTTCCATTGTTTATGGAGCGGAAAATGAAATAATGCCGTGCTAGGTATGTGTGCATGTGTTTGTGTTATTTTTATATTTTTAAAACGAATTGTTTTATTTAGTTTTTTGTTATTTTATTATTTTAGGCTGCAGGGTGCATATGGTTATTTCTGTTAGTTAATTCGCTAAAAAAAAAACGTTTCCCGACATTTGCGATGAAATTCCTTTTTTCTCCGAAATTTTGTTAGGCAATGTGTAATTTTTTTTACACCAATGAAAAATTTAGAGTTTTGGCTGTACAACGCCGTAATTTTTTTAGGGGGGTGCCATTTGAAATTTTCGGAAAAAATGACAACATGCGAAGATCAATAAAAAATTATTTTTTTTCCATAAATTACCCGAAAAAAAAATATGTGAAGGTATACGAGGTCTTAACCTGTACCTCAATTCAAAATTTAGGCGCCGGCGTCAATTAGTTTCTCTACAAAAAAATCTCAAAAAAGGGGCGCAATTTTGAAAGAAGGGGTTATAACAGCGAAACCGCTAAAGTGAAGGGTATAACATGTTGGATAAAAAAATAAGTACTTGTCGAGCACTTTCCAAATCTGCAATAAAAAATAGAGCATTCCATTTAAAAAAACATAAGTTTGGTACGCCACTGGAGTACGGCACGCCTCGGATGATTAGAAATATTTTTGAAACATAGGGACGGTAACTATGCACCACTTTGTTCTTAGATTTTTGTCGATAGCTTTTATCGTAAAGGAGCTATGGTCCGAGGCGTCTTAAGTGCCACACCCGGTATAAGTTGCCACCAATCTATGGAATTTTTAATAAGCTTTCCAATGATATACAGTTTGTATAACAAAATATTAAGGATTCTCGAGATTTATCAATAAAAACATTTTTCTTTTGTCACCTTCTGCTGATTTTTGGATTTTCAGCCAAAACTATGCATTTCAGGTAAAATTATAGGAGACCAAAGTTGTAGAGCGAAATAGGTCTTTCAACTTTTAAGATAATGCGTGCATTGGCCGCCAGAGCGCGCAAAATCGTGACGGTATATGCATTTTAGCGTTTTCTTTTTAAATTTTTTATTAATAAATTGCACTCTACTCTATTTTCCGCACCCTCTAGCGGAAAAACGGGAAATTATAGGGAAATTAAAATGGCCCATATCGATTGAAAATGTTCCGCTCTACAACTCTTAATAGAAGCAATTTTTGCCAAAAATGCATAGTTTTCCCTAAAAATGTAAATTGAAAATATATGTATCAATTTTTGCGTTTTTCAATGGTTTTTTGCATTTTTAGCGAAAACTATGCATTTTGGGCAAAAATTGTTTCTTTTAAGAGTTGTAGAGCGGAATATTTTCAATCGATGTAAGTCATTTGAATAATTCTATAATTACCCGTTTTTTTCTGCTAGAGGACGTAGAAAATAAAGTATAGTGCAATTAATTAACAAAAAATTTGAGAAAAACGCTAAAATGCATATACGGTCACGATTTTGCGCACTCTGGCGGGCAATGCACGCATTATTGCAAAAGTCGAAAGACCTATATCGATCGAAAATTTTCCGCTCTACAACTTTGGTTTCTTATTATTTTTTCAGAAAATGCATAGTTTTGGCTGAAAATCCAAAAATGAGTAGGAGGTGAAAAAAGAAAAATGTTTTTATGGATAAATCTCACGAATCCTTAATATTTCATTATACAAATTGTACATCATTAGAAAGGTTATTAAAAATTCCATGCATTCGTGGCAAGATATATAGGGTGTTCCATTTGAAAAAAAAAATAGTTATCCAATATTTGCGTATGTTGAAACCCTGTATAGCAGTATGAACAAAAAAGAACCAAAGCCTACTTGTATTATTCATGATGCGGAAAATTCTTTAATGTGAAAAAAATGACGCTAGCTTTGCTAGGAGCGCTTCTGCAATTTTTTCAATGTGTCCTTGTTTTTGCCACAAATTTGCCCATAACTAACCAACCGTCCATTATAGACCCATACTGTCTTATACTATTTTTATCAGCTTCTCAAGAGGGTTGAAAATAAAGTATAAAATATAGGATGTTCCATTTAAAAAAACATAACTTTGTTCTGTTATGAATATTGGGACACCCTGTACTAAAACATATATATTTTTAAAATATGCAGAATAAGTGTGGGTACCAGTTCAAGAAAACTAAAAGTCGATATCTCAAATAGCAAATAAGTAATGGGGCTTTTACAGATCCCTGGGTCACCCGGTATATCGATGATATATATACCGGGTGACCCAGGGATCTGTAAAAGCCCCATAACTTATTTGCTATTTGAAATTTCGACTTCTAGTTTGATGTTGATGGTAGAGCTACTTATACAATATCCCCCCTCCTTTATTGAAGAAACAAAGAACTATTTATCTTCCTAGACCAATCGAATATTTTGGCCAAAAGATCAAAAATTTGGAACAAAACAGCCGAAGATCTAAAATATCGGCCAAAAAATCAAAAATCCAGGTTTAAAAATAAAAATGCAAGAAAAATAATTTGCCATTTTCAGCCCCAAAAATAACACTTTTTAGTTTAAAATAAGTTCCAACGAGAAATTCGAAAATAATAGCAAAATTTAAAAAAAATCGCAAGAAAATCTAAAATATGGGATAAATAATAAAAAATTAAGACCAAAAATCTAAAATTCGTACCCAAATATCAAAGCGGTAGACCAAAATTTTTAACAAACGAATAGAAAATAAGTGGGAATAAAGAATATTTCGGCCAAAAGGCCATAAATTGAAACCAAAATAATGGAAAATACAAAATATAGACAAAAAAGTAAAAAACTACAATAGGGCATAAAAAGGTAAAAATGTAGATAAAACATCGAAAACTCGGACGTAAAGATAAAAAAATGCAGACAAAAAATCCAAAATTTCTACGAACCAACAGAATGTTTTCGTCAAAATAAAGAACATTTACAGCAAAAAATAAAAAAATCTACAATATAGCCTAAAACGGAAAAAAAATAGACAAAACATCGAAAACGAGCGTAAAGATAAAAATTGCAAACAAAGAAAATCGAAAATTTATACAAACCAATCGAATATTTCGGTCAAAATAAAGAAAAAGAAAAAAACATTGGAACAAAAAAATCGAAAATACAGAAATCTAAAATATGGGCCAAATAATCAAGAATCCTGATTGCCGCTTTCAGCCGCCAAAAATACGTTTTTGACCAGAAATTCGAAAATAATAGCAAAAAATAAAAAAAATCACGAAATAAAATCCAAGTTAAGAAATGTAAAATATAGGATCAAAAATATACCAAAAATCTAAAATTCTGGACTAAAAACAAAAATAGTGGACCAAGGAAAGAAAAATTAACAGACAAATAAAAAACAAGGAAAATTTTAGGGTAAAAGATTTAAAAAAAATCCATAATGTTGGTCAATAAGTCGAAAATTTAGACAAAACATGGAAAACTCGGCCTCAAAGATAATAAATGCAGATTAAACAAAAAATCGAAAATGGAGGCCAAAAAATCGAAAATTTTAACAATAAAATCAAAAAGTTTGGTCAAAATAAAGAAAAATTTAGGTCAAAAGATTAGAAAAATAATAAATATCTGTAATTTTGGCCAGAAAGTCGAAAATTTAGACAGTACATTGAAAACTCAAGCCTAAAGATAATGAATGCTGACTAAAAAATCGAAAATTTCAACAAACAAAACTCGAAAATACCGGAAAAAATAAAAAGAAGTCTCGCATATAAATCAATAATTCAGGTTATAGATATTTTAACCAAAATCAAATCAAAAATTTGGAACTAGAATTAAAAATTCGGCCCAAAAAATCCAAAATGCGGACCAAAAAATTTTGACAATTAAATCGAAAATTTATGTCACAATAAAGAATATTTGGATAAACAGATCAAAAATTAAGACAAAAAAGAATCGAAAATACAGGTCAAAAATCTAAAGATTAAATATTTGTCGGGAGAAATAAAAAATGCGAACCAAATATTCGAAAATTTTAACAATGAAATTGAAAATTTAGGTCAAAATAAAGAATATTTTGGCCAAATGATCAAAAATTTATTAAAAAAAAATAGAAATTACAGGTTTAATAATAAAAATTGCAGAACATTCTAGCGAGAAAGTGGTTTAAATTAGTCTGAAAAATCACTCTATTGTTCAAAATAATTTTCCAATTTTTATTAAATATTTTTAATTTTTTTTTATTTTCGCTTTAATTGTCCAAAAAAGTGAAACTAATTTTAAAAAGAATTCAAATAAAACCATTAACTTTGTTGGGATCACCTTATTGTTTCACCCTTTGTGCCGGCAGTTTCGACAACTTTAGATTTAGTAGATACATTTTGAATAATTCAAATAAAACAATCCACAAGTAAAGGTTCATAATTTTGAACAGCCGAATTCAAATAAGCTGAAAATACGATTTATGTGTACTTTCGATTTATCGTGCGTTTACATTTTGTCCCAGACATGCACTAAATCTGTAACACAATTCTTCGACCACATAACCTCACCATCAAACAATACACATAGAAAACAAAAAGAATTTTAAGAATTCATTATAAATTTTTGCTGTGCTTAAAACTACTGGCTCCTTAGCTCTATATAACGAGCCGCCCCTGATCTCCCCACTTGTTATATTATAATTGAGTATATCAAGTTACACATGTGTGCCAAATTTTAAATATTTATTTCCTGTCATTTAGAAGATATTAAACAAAGAAGAAATCCAAGTCAACTAAATTCAATTTTTATGCATTTTAAAAATGGAATTCCAAAAGGTTCTGGTTTATAATTTTTTGTCAAACTGACATTTATTATTTTGGCGTTTAGTTATAAACACAAGTAAGCATTGTAGCATCGCATTCGCCACATATTTGAGCGAGGAGAGTATTAGTCGTTCCACTGTTGTATTGACTGTTGTTCACCGAATCAAATCCAGCTGCCGATACATCTTTGTTGTTTCTCTAAATTATTTGTTTAGAGTCCTCGTAAAACTTAATTTTGCAGAGTTACGAACAGGTTGAGTATTCATATATTCAGGCTACTTTATTTACTCTAATGCATTTTTAAATTTTTATAAAAAGTAAAATGCCCAATCGCGTTATAACAGAATAGAATGTGTTTTATTTCTCCAAAATAAATTTAAATGTTCCGAGTGCACGTTAATTTACACCTGAATTGCTTCTCAATCTGCATACTTTTTAGTTCAGCTATATATATATACATCGGCTTCTGCACACTTTCTGATTTTTCAGTTCAACTCCTTTAATTTTCACTTGTACATGGTTACTTAATTAAAACCCCGATTATGTTAATCAAAAATATTATCTCGTCTAAATATCTTAACAGGAAAAAAACCTGCATATTTAATGCTTTCATCTATTATTCACGGCTATAAAGTTAGAAATATATTTCAAGTTTCAGTTGTTGCAAAATATTATTGCACGTACGATTGTTTTATAGTAGTAGTGATGACATTCGTTAGAGCTTTGCTTAATAGGCTACCCTTCGGTCGGGTACTTGTGTATAGTTGTAATTGAGCTTCTTATATTATGGGGTATAGGGGGGCCAATTAAATACTGAAAAGGTGCGCCTTTTCATTTTATCAAAAAAAAATATGGGATGTCATTAAAAAAAAGTATTTCAAAAGATACCAAATTTAAAATCCTTTTTGACCCCTTCAAGCGTTTTTGACACAGAAAATATTTTGCCAGATATTTCAGGTGTTCCAGACTATTTGACCACATTGTATTTTCTATTACGAGCGGTATTTGTTGTAGTTATTTAATGAACCAATTTATTTTATACTCGCAGTTCCAAATCGCAATATTTTAGGTTAATGCACCTGACTTTGCAAGAAAACTATTTATTTATGCGCAAATATGCTGATTTCGATTTAATCCCTCGACAGGAATTGATAGTACTTGCAGTACTTGCTTTCTGACACTGACACATGACGCCAAATGAATTAATTGCAATGGCACTTCATATTCCATAAATCATCCAACCAATTTACTATACCACGAATTAAAGCAAGAACAATTGGATTTTTTTTTGACACCAGAGAACAATTGGAGAATGTTTAAGACTTTACAGCTTCATTCCTTCATTAAATTAATTAAAAGCAAGACGAGAACTCAACCATTAAGAGAATATGTATTCTTAGTTGAAAATACAGAAAATGTAAATCCATGTTCAAGGTCGAGTGTTCTTCGAAAATCTTTATTGGAATTCTCTACATCGCATCGGTCGATTCCTCTGTAGGAATTGCAAGATTATTCTCGTCATTTAGTTTCGTACATAGTACACAGCATAAAAATTTGCGATTCCATTAACAGGACTCTAAATTCTAACAAAATATTCAAAACCTCAGATATATTAACGTAAAGCAATTTGTTAACACTACGACATATAAATATTTATTTGTATTCATTCATTTTAAATATTCTGCATCTAATTAAATGTTTATTTAATGTTTACCTTTTCTTTACAGGAAAGTATAAATTATGAAAATTGTTCAAAAAATGTTTTGTACTGCCCTTGAAAGATTCCGTCAATTGTTATAAAAAACAATATGTATATGAGAGTCTGTCTGTGAGCTACATGGTTTGCATTGGATGATTGGATGCAAATTGATGATTAAAGATGCAACTTTGCGGAATTTGCCGACAGCAGCCGGGCAGGGCGTATTCTCATTTAAAAGTCAAGAAAGTAACATTATTGTAAAGAATTAATTTTTTCTTTTCTTTCATATAATATTTTTAGATCGTAAAATACACGATTATTTTATTTAAATTAAAAAATTGCGCAATGATGCACATTACAAAGAGCGTCGAAATACCGGTGTGAAGTTAGCAATATGTAGATCCAGCAATAGATTTTAAAAATTTATATCTCGGAAAAAAGAAAAACAATTCGAAAAAAAAGTTAACCATACGATTAGGGAAGGTCTAAATAATAACACAAAAAGAATCAACCCTTAATTTTAACCCTTTATATTTTTTCACCCCTTTCAATTTTTTTTTTGTTTTGTTTGCAAATGATCAATTATCAGAAATTGATATAACAGGGCAGAGTGCAAAAATAGATTTTATATTGGAATCTCTGTATAAAAATCCAAATTCGAAAGACATTTTACCAATTAATTCAATTAATTATTTTCCCGATATTTTAGTAAATAATGAAAAATGTAATATTTTTGAAGGATTTTTTCATATAACTCCGCCTGAATTAATATTTAATGAAATTTCTAAAAAAACTGATGTAAGCCTCTATCAATTTTATTTTGTTAAAAAATATAAAGAAGTAAACAATACTTATACATTTAACATACGATCATGTAAAAACTTTGTCAAAAATGGAGATTTATATCCCGAAATGTGGATTTCTGCGACTTACGGAGAAATTATTTTTTTCTGGGTTGAAGGAGTGCCCGTAACGTTTTTTTGACTTTTGATTATGAAAGTACCTTTATCAGTGATAAGAATACGAATTTTTATTTAGTGATGGCTGATTACAAACTTTGTCAAAAATGGAGATTTATATCGCGAGGTGTGGATTTCTGCGACTTACGAAGAATTTTTTTTTTTTTGTTGAAGGAGTGCACGTAACGTTTTTTTTTATAGTACTAACCCAAACACATCTTAAAACTAGTTCAGAACTATTTGATAACAATGTTGGGGTGCGGTGTCAAGTTGGCACCCCATTTTTCAAAAAATTCCTGACAGCGCAATTTTACAGAACTCTTTTTAAAAGTTGATAGTACTTCTAGATACATCAAAAGGAATTGAGAACTCTATTCAGAACTATC
Organism: Ocypus olens; assembly: GCA_910593695.2. Taxonomy (NCBI): domain Eukaryota; kingdom Metazoa; phylum Arthropoda; class Insecta; order Coleoptera; family Staphylinidae; genus Ocypus; species Ocypus olens. The sequence continues at coordinate 29,324,609 of OU343061.1, read as the reverse complement.
AGAACTCTTCATTGGGGTGCCAACTTGACACACTCCAAAAAAGAGGTGTCGCACGATGCACATGATCATGTGAAGTCCATTGGGGAATTATATCCGGAGAAGAAACCAGTGCCTAGACCAGTGATGGCGAACTCATTTGACAAGTGGGTAAAATTTTGGTCATTATTTTTTATATTGGCCGTGGGTCATTAAGTCAGTGGCATCTCTTGAAAAGGGATAAGGGTGGTAAAAAGGGCACGAATAATTTTAAAACACCGAAAATTTGTTAACAGAACAACTTAACAGTTGACACTTTTTATGGTTTTCACTTTTAAAATCCCCTAAAAAGATTTACGTTTTTTTTTTCATGCTTACGCCACTGGCAGAAAGTAGCCGTTGAAATCTGGCATTACCTGGGGATCTTCTCTATTCAAACGACTTCTAAATCGCCGCAATTGTTTTTACTTCTTTTTCACCAAATCACTCTTGAATGAATATTGAGTGATTTGCGTGAAATATCCCAAAAGCTATTGACCGAATGTATGGTTATTTTTCACAATATCAATCTTGAATTAATATCGAGTGATTTTGAGAAGTTTCAAGTGAATAGCAATTGTTTTTATATTTTTTCGAGTCAAGCAAATTATTACAATGTTTCATTAATTTACAGCGCATTCGCGTGAAATAGCCCAAAAGCAATTGAGGTAACGTATTGTAATTTTTCACTATATCAAACTTAAATTAATATCGAGTGATTTTGACAAATTTCAAGTGAATAGCAATTATTTTTATATTTTTTAGAGTTAACCAAATCATTACATTTTTTCATTAATTTACAACGCATTTGCATGAAATATCCCAAAAGCTATTGACGGAATGTATGGTAATTTTTCACAATATCAATCTTGAACTAATATTGAGTGATTTTGAGAAGTTTCAAATGAATAGCAATTGTTTTTATATTTTTTTCAAATCAACCAAATTATTACAATTTTTCATTAATTTCAGCGCATTTGCATGAAATATCCCAAAAGCTATTGACGGAATGTATGGTCATTTTTCACAATATCAATCTTGAATTAATATTTAGTGATTCTAAGAAGTTTCAAGTGAATAGCAATTGTTTTTATATTTTTTTCGAGTCAACCAAATTACTACAATTTTTCATTAATTTACAGCATATTTGCGTGAAATATCCCAAACGCTGTTGACGTAATGTATTGTAATTTTTCACAATATCAATCTTGAATTAATATTTAGTGATTTTAAGAAGTTTCAAGTGAATAGCAATTGTTTTTATTTTTTTTTTTTTTTCGAGTCAACCAAATTATTGCAATTTTCATTAATTTACAGCGTATTTGCGTGAAATATCCCAAACGCTGTTCACGGAATGTATTGTAATTTTTCACAATATCAATCTTGAACTAGTATTGAATGATTTTGAGAAGTGTCAAATGAATAGCAATTGTTTTTATATTTTTTTCAAAAATTATTACAATTTTTCATTAATTTACAGCGCATTTGCGTGAAATATCCCAAAAGCTATTGACGGAATGTGTGGTAATTTTTCACATTATTAATCTTGAACTTATATTGAGTTATTTTGAGAAGTTTCAATTAAATAGCAATTGTTTTTATATTTTTTAGTTAACCACTTCTAAAGCGGTATTTTTTTTTTAATTTGTAAAATATATCTTTTTGCTTGTCGCCACATGTGGCGAACCTGGGCGTAAAGAGGTTAACCAAATTATTACAATTTTTCATTAATTTATAGCGCATTTGCATGAAATATCCCAAAAGCTATTGACGTAATGTATTGTAATTTTTCACAATATCAATCTTAAATTAATATCGAGTGATTTTGAGAAGTTTAACGTCCCATTTCACCGAACCAACTATGGGTACAATGCACCCTTATCACGGACCTTAAGAATAGCGAATGGCCTGATAAGTAACACCAACTTCAAACTATTTTCAAACAATATTTCGGACTTTAAATGTTATTTATCACGAATTGATCTATCGGCATTTGTTTCTAGTCAAATTTAAATAATTGCAACTTTCTTGCAGGGGTTTTCATTATGTATGTCGAGCGTACTGCATCATATTGTTTTTAACTTGTTTTTGTTTGTTTGTCACATGTTGTCGCAATTTTAAATTTAAATTTTAAATTGTAATTTTAATTTTTGTATTTTTATATTTTATATTTATATTTTATTTTATATTTTGTTTTATATTTTATATTCGATTTAATACTTAAATGTACAGGGAGAATCCCGTAAATATATAAAAAAAAAATATGAAATTAAGTTTCAAGTGAATAGCAATTATTTTTATTTTTTTTTCAAGTCAACCAAATTATTGCAATTTTCATTAATTTACAGCGTATTTGCGTGAAATATCCCAAACGCTGTTGACGGAATGTATTGTAATTTTTCACAATATCAATCTTGAACTAATATTGAGTGATTTTGAGAAGTTTCAAGTGAATAGCAATTGTTTTTATATTTTTTTCGAGTCAACCAATTTATTACAAATTTTCATTAATTTACAGCGCATTTGAATGAAATATCCCAAAAGCTATTGACGGAATGTATTGTAATTTTTCACAATATCAATCTTGAATTAATATCGAGTGATTTTGAGAAGTTTCAAGTGAATAGCAATTGTTTTTATATTTTTTTCGAGTCAACCAAATTATTACAATTTTTCATTAATTTACAGCGCATTTGCGTGAAATATCCCAAAAGCTATTGACGTAATATATTGTAATTTTTCACCAAATCATTCTTAAATTAATATTAAGTGCTTTTGAGATGTTTTAAGTGAATAGCAATTGTTTTTATATTTTTTTCGAGTGAACCAAATTATTACAATTTTTCATTAATTTACAACGCATTTTCATGAAATATTCCAAAAGCTATTGACGGAATGTATGGTAATTTTTCACAATATCAATCTTGAATTAATATTTAGTGATTTTAAGAAGTTTCAAGTGAATAGCAATTGTTTTTATATTTTTTTCGAGTCAACCAATTTATTACAATTTTTCATTAATTTACAGCGCATTTGAATGAAATATCCCAAAAGCTATTGACGGAATGTATGGTAATTTTTCACAATATCAATCTTAAATTAATATCGAGTGATTTTGAGAAGTTTCAAGTGAATAGCAATTATTTTTATATTTTTTTTTTTCGAGTCAACCAAATTATTGCAATTTTCATTAATTTACAGCGTATTTGCGTGAAATATCCCAAACGCTGTTCACGGAATGTATTGTAATTTTTCACAATATCAATCATGAGCAATTATTTTATATTTTTTTAGTCAGCCGAATTATTAAAATTTTTCATAGATTTAAAGCGTTTTTGCATGAAATATCCGATGGAAAATTAGTTAGACAACATCTTCTTCGATTTTTTTTTATAAATTCAGCGTTAAATATTTATACCTTATTTTTTCTATATTTTCGATTGTCTGTTCTCTCTTTTATGACATAAAATTAAGGTAATAAAAAATCATTTAAAAAGCCTTCGTGGGTCAGCGTGTGACCCGCGGGCCACAACATTCCTAGACAATCAAAATAAATACGGATTTGTTCTTAAAACCGAGTAGACAGTGTCTATTTGAACGTGTATTTAACATAATTTAATTTTCATATTTTCATTACCAAAAGAAGAACGAGGAAAGTAAAAAAATAATATCGACTTTTCAATGAGTCTAGTACCTAATATTAATTTTTTTTTTGACTTTGGCAGGTGCCCTTCAGTCACATCGATGATGTATTATTCATATTAGATGAAATAGACATCCACAAACACCCATGCCCTCGCCGGGATTCGAACCCGGGACCCCTAATATTAATGATATTTTGAAAAGAATCTGTTGTTAACAAGAATTTTTTGAACACTTGCTTTTTAAAACCACAATTATTTATTGTAAAATATATACAATTTTACATTGATGTAAGTACAATGTCACGACAAGTTACTACGTTTTGTTCATTTTTAAGTGAAACAATTTTTTTCTGGATTCTTCAGATAAAAATGTTCATCAATTTTCGTTGGTCAATAATAAATATTTTTAATAAGACTTAATTTTGCAGTCACGAATAGGTTGAATATTCATATATTCAGGCTATTTTCGTCTTTATTAAATTTAAAAAAGATTTTATTTCATTTTTTATAAAAGAACAAATTGCGTTTCCTCCACCCGTGCGACAATAAACACGAAATTTCAAAAACTTTAACAGTTTGTGAAACCTATAGCATATGATATAGACCAAAAATATTTTGTACGCTTACATCCCTAAAAAAAAATATGTAAAATTTTATCAAAATCTGAGATCAGTTTTTTTTGGCTGATTTGACATGTAAAGAATTAAATGTTTTTGCTATTTCAATAAATACATAAATATCACAAAAAATTATTCAATCAATCAGAATAACACAAATATTGGTTTAATTGATTTTTTGTAAAAACATTTTTAATTGTAATATGATAAAAGCCAAAACACCAAAGTGTCTTTTGTCGTATTAACATCTCAAATAATTTATCCAGGTACGTTTGAGTCAACATTCCGTTAAATTATGAATACAGCTCAATGACCTAAGAATACATTCGTACTTGATGTTTGAAAAATTGTTTATAATTTAAAGGCCGGCGAATTATATATGCAGTTTTGTGGTTAAAGAACAAAAAATTCCACGCTCGGTCTCACTTGAGCGAGCCAGTGAGCGTTTCACCTGCCGCCAGATTGCCCACCCAACAAAGGACCCTTTATTCCCCCAAGACACGAAACCGCCGTTATGCCGGTATTGTTTTACCGACCTTAGCTGATAGCAAAAACTTATCAACAGCGTAATCTTATCGCAGGTTCGGCTTATCTAAACGCGAACGCGGGCGCGTTCGAATTAATTAAAATTTGGGAGCCGGCACGAGAGGTGCCGTTTTCTCCGGGACCACGAGCAAAGAGGGGCCGTTTACCTTGTAAGAATAAAAATCCCAGCAGATAGACACACGTAGCCATTTTGAAGCCGCTGTTCCCGTCTCTCTCTGTCTTCGGCACACCGGAGCGTTGTCCGCGTCTCTCGGTCACTCACAACTCTCCAAGAAGCGGGGCGCACTCAACTTTTTTATCCTCCACTTTCAAACAATTGAGGGAAAAAAAACAAAACAATCGCACACTTTTCGAACAAACGTGAACTAAACAAAACTCGGTGTTTCTATTTAGGCGCGCGACATGGTCGCCCGTGCGGTGAAACTGCGGCCGAAACAGGTGAACAACGCAAACACGAACAAGTCGTCGTGTGACGCGACAGGTAGAACAGGTAGAAGACCGCGTCGGGCGAAGGCGGGAGCGAAACTGAGCGGTCACGCGGAATTCAAACGTTGCGCGCGCGATCGTCGAGCGTCGGAACTCCTCGACGTCGCGAATCGCACACGCCAAGAGTTCGCGGAGAAAACAAAAACAATCGGGAGAAGCGAAAAAAAGCTGTTCCTTTTTCCATCGTCAACAGCTGACACTCGAAGTATCAAAATTGTAAGAAAACACTATCCGCCAACAAATGCTGGTGTATTCAACTATACGCTCTTCAAACACACATACTATTTTTTGTTGCAACTTGTGTAAAACTATTTGATTGCCTCTTGCAGGACCGGCGTTTCGTAGTTCAGAGATGGAAGAACTTTTTTCAATAAAGGGTCAATTTGCGTGAACGGAATACAACGAACGGACGTTCTTTCAAAAATACAATGGCCCGTATTCATACATCTCATTTAGAGTCGCTTTTAACTAAATGACGGAGAAATTCGAGAATAATATGAAAACGTGTCATATTTAAGCTGGAAGTAAATATTCGAAATAAATAGAACGAAAATCGGGGCAATTATTAGCAGGGGCGGCTCGTTATATAGAGCCAAGGAGCCATGGCACTACCTGTAGTTTTAAACTCGGCAAGAATTTTTAATTAACTCTTAAAATTCTTTTTATTTTCCATGTGTATTGTTTGATGGTGAGGTTACGTGGTCGAAGAATGGTGTTACAGATTTAGTGCATGTCTGGGACAAAATGTAAACGCACGATAAGTACGCATAAATCATATTTTCAGCTTGTTTGAATTCGGCTGTTTGAAATTATGAACCTTTACTTTACAACTCAAAATAATCTTGGACTCTGAAGCAAGGGCGTTTCCAACCAACTAGTCTAGGGGGGGTAACAAAAAAAGATAAATAAACTGGTGCTTCCGCTCTCATACACCCAGTGGCTAAAAACTATTTTTAACTCGTTTTTAGGCGTTTCCAGTCGATCTAAGCACTATTTAGGACTAAAGTCATTTAGCTTATCTTCGTTCCTGGAAGTCCCACAAAAAAATGTTGTATGCAAAAAAAAATTTTTTGAACGCATCACCAGATTTTGAAAATTCTTGGTGCAATGTGTTGTTCACTCATCGAATAGATACAGATATAAACAAAAAATAAATTCGTCGTTCAATTGTTTGAAAGGATGGCCACATTTTCAAAATTCATCCAGCAAAGTGTTACCCGTCGTTCTTTTTTTGAAGATAACTCATGTAACGGATAATCTGATTTTGAAAATTCTTCCGGCAAAGTATTGTGCTCACTTGATGCAGATAAGATAAAACATTAAATTTGTCGTTCATTTTTTTGCAGTTTTAAAAGCATAACTCTTGAACAAAATGACAGATATTAAAAATTCATTCAGAAAAGTTGGAAATTGTGGTTTTTGGCAGTTGAAAATTGCCATTTTTAGCAGTTGAAAATATAAGTTTTTGGTTGTTGAAAATGATCAATTTTGGCATTTCAAGATTATAGTTTTTGGGGGTTGAAAATTGTCATTTTTGATAGCTCAAATTATTTTTGGAAGTTGAAAATAGCCAAAAAATTGACATTTCTGCCAGTAAGCAGATGGTCATTGTAAGCAGATAAAAATTACAGTTTTCGACAGTTAAAACGGTAATTGATTGCAGTTGAAAATTTGTCATTTTTGACAGTTGGGAATTGTGGTTTTTGGCAGTTGAAAATTGCCATTTTCAGCAGTTGAAAATATAAGTTTTTGGTTGTTAAAAATGATCAATTTTGGCATTTCAAGATTGTAGTTTTTGGAGGTTGAAAATTGTCAGTTTTGTACCTCAAAATTATTATTTTGGACAGTTAAAAGTAGCCATCGTTAAATTTGTAATTTTTGTCGCGATTTTGATATTTGAAATTGCACACCTGCCGAATGCGTCGTCCGATTTTGACGATTTCAACACGTCAAAATGTGGCAAATTTAGTGTAATGTTAAAAAGGATTACAAAACATTTTCGTGAAATTAACACAAAATGCAAAAATCTTACTTTTTAAAATCGAAATTTCGATTTTTGAAATTGCACACCTGCCGAACGCGTTGTCCGATTATAATTATTTAAACTTCAAAATATGTCGAATTTAGTGTTATTTTAAAATGGATTGACATATTTTCTCGCGAAATTAACGCAAAATGTAAAAAATTTCAATTTTTTAATTTCCAGAATTTAAAAAATGCGATTTTAATTTTTTGAATTGTACACCTGCCGTTTGCGTAGTCCAATTTTATTTATTATTTAAACGTCAAAATATGGTGAATTTACTGTTATTTTAAAACGGATTACAATATTTTCTCGTGAAATTAACGCGAAATGCAAAATTGCAGTTCTTAAATTTCCAAGATTTTGATTTTTTAAATTGCATTACTGCCGCATGCATTGTTTAATTGTGATGATTTAAACTTCAAAATATGGCAAATTTTATATAATTTTATTACGGGTTACGAAATTTTCTCTTGACATTAACACAAAATGCAAAAATTGCATTTTTTTAATTTTCAACATTTTAACTTTTGAACCGAGGACGAGATTTGTAAAATTCTTTCGGTAAAGTCTTATATTCATCCGGAAGATGTAGAAAAAATGTCTCGACTGAAGGAAAAAAAATATTACTCAGTAGAGAATTATATCAATTGCAAATGATTTGGTTCTTGTTTTCTGTGACGTATTCAATTAGCTGTAGAATTTGATTTTGTTGTGATGTACTTTGTTATAATTTGTCATGTACTATATCTAAAATTGAATTAAAATAAAAAAAAGAACCAAAAAATTAAATTTGTTCAATTCGGGTTTCACAGGATAACTCTTCAATGTATGACCAAATTTGGCAAATTCTTCCAGCAAAGTGTTGTACTCGTCGAATGAATGCAGATAAGACCAAAAAATTAAAGGTTTCCTTCAATTGATTTCTGGTTTTTGAGGATAACTCTTGAACGGGTGATCAAATTTGGGAAATTCTTCCAGCAAAGTCGAATAGATGCAGTTTGGACCAAAAAATTAAATTTGTCATATAATTGTTTTCTGGTCTTTAAGGACAACTCTTGAACGGATAAATATATATTGAAAAATCTTTCAGCAAAGTATGTGTATATAAAAAAAAATAATTGCTCAATAGTTCTGTGGTTTTGAGAAGAACAAGCTCTTGAACAAAATGGCCGATTTTAAAAATTTCTCCTGAAAAGTATTTGTACTCATCGAATAAATGTACAGGACCAAAAAAGTCATTTATTTAAGATAACTTGTGAACGGATGACCAAATTTGGCATATTCTTTCAGCATATTGTTGTACTCACCAAATAGATGCAGATAAGACAGAAAAAAATAAATTTGTAGTTTTTTGAGGATAATTCTTGAACGAAAGGAAAGATTTTGCAAATTCTTTAAGATAAGATCAAAGTTGGTCTTTTGCATTGTATTTACAATGTGAGACACGTCACAATAAAGAGTAACTTAGGTCAACTAACAAACCACACTCAACGTTTTAAATCTTCTAATTTTTCATTTTTTTTTCCTTTCGGTAGTCATTAAAGAGATATAGATAAGATAAAACATAATTTTTCGTTTTTTAACCAAAAATAAGTTTTAAATTCTTAAAGTATTACACTATGCGCCACTATAGTGGCTTTCGCGGATGCCATTTTCAAATTGAACTCTGCCGTACAGAGAAACAGCCCCTTGCAAAATTCAGTGCCTAAGAGGTTAAGGAGATGTAGATAAGGTTACAAAATACAATTCTTCGTTTGATTGATTTCCGTGGACGAAGAACGGTATTACAGATTTAATGCGGGCTATTTTTCGTCTTTTTTTGTGCTTCTGCAACAAGTGAAGGTTTTTAATGATCGATTTTTCTTTCCTCAAAAAATGAGAAGGTGAGATATATTGTGTATGCTAAGTGGCTCCACCCTCAAAATTTTTCTAGAGCCGCCACTGCTCCGGGCACAAGTAAAATATTATTTTTTTTAGAGCAAAAGTACTTCATCTTATCTGTAAAAATTGGGCTTTTCACTGTTAATTATTTTAAAATACTAATAGCTCACGAAGATATAACAGTACAAAACTATTTGTACAGTTTTTTTTTTTGCCCACTGTGCATTATTATATTATATGTTAAGTGGCTCTACCAACCAAATGTTCCACGAGCCGCCACTGCATACACGTGTTCCATGAAATCTCCCTATCCTTTTCCAACGTTTTAAAGCGTTGGAAGAATTTACCGGTTATATTATTTGTTTGGAATATGGAATATCGGTAATTTTTAACAATAAAAATTGTTAAGCGAAAAATTCTTAGGGGGGTAATTACCCGATTACCCCCCCCCCCCTTGAATCCGCCACTGCTCTGAAGATAAATCGTTCTTTCTTTCTTCGAAAAAGGATGCGAGGGCCTTCCCATATTGTAAAAGTACCATCAACATATTCCACGAACCGCTACTGAGAGTCATACTAACCAAGTGAATTGTTTTATTTGAATTATTACTAAATCTAAAGTTGTCAAAACTGCCACCACAAAAGGTAATCCCAACGAAGTTAATGTTTTTATTTGAATTCCCTTTCAAATTAGTTTCACTTTTTTGGACAATTAAAACGAAAATTAAAGAACAATATTTTCCTATTAAAAAAACATGGAAAATGATTTTGAACAATAGAGACTAATTTAAACCATCTTCTTACTAGAATATTCTATATTTTTTATTATTAAGTCTGTATTTCCGATTTATTTTTGGCAAAATTTTTGATCATCTGGCCTAAATATTCTTAATTTTGACCTAAATTTTGGATTTCATTGTTAAAATGTAATGTAATGTAATGTAACGTAATGTTTATTCATGTTAATACTTACAATAATAAGTTTACACTCGTCAATACAAATAAATCAACAGATGAATACAATAAAAGCAAAAATTAACTAATTTTGAGGTTACAACAGAAAAAACTAAAACCAAAAACGCCTAATAAAAATACAAGCAGAAGTACAAGTTATAATAATGAATGAATGAACTATTTAAATTTAAAACTAAAACAAAACCAATTTAAATTACACATTCACAAGACATATTAAAAATAGGGAAATAATGAATTATGTAAAAACCAAATATACCGGTGGATCCTCTAAAAGGAATATATGTGAACCAGGACTAATTGGAATCAACAGAGACACATCCTGAGTATTTAGTGGATTAATAACAAGTGCGGACTATAACATTAAATATAGTAATTAAGGTAATGGAATCGAACATTTAAATATAATAAATAATTATAAATATAATAAAAAAACATAAAAAAGCTGACTAGAATTGAAACTATATACATTAAATATGGATTTCAAATTGGTAAAAATAAATAAATAAGTAAAGCACAAATCACTATTAATAGTTACAGGACAATTACTTCACAACAATTTAAAAACTATTTATTTTAATAAAAATTTACACAAAACAACGAAATTAAAAAGCAAACATATACAAGGTGTCTAAAAAAGACACCACCAAAATGATATGGTGTATTCCTGAGACAAAAAAAGAGCAAATTAACTAAATTTATCTATATGAAAAATTACATACCTTTCAAGATACAGCAAGTCAAAGTTTAAGATTTTTGAAATATTTTAATCTATATCTCGAAAATGGCAGATGAGAATGATTTGTTTATTTTTTTCTGACAACTACATTAGGTGTACTACATTGTTTAAAAATTTCAAGAAATTTCTTAAAGTACAAAGGTGCTCCAGAGGACATGCTGTTTACATTATTACATAGAACTTTTTTGTTCTTCATATTTTTTACGATTTAATATTTTTTTCAATGCAACTCATCACTTTTAAAGAATTTATAACTCTTAAAGTTTTTTTGTTTACGCCTTATTTTTAACAAAAAAAAATAAAAAAGAACTTATTGTTCATTGTTTAATTGCGCTCGTTCTGCAAGAAAAGTCTTAAAAATAACTATAATCCAAAAACTGCTTTTATTTTAACATATTAAATTATTTAACAAATTACAAAAATTGTTTAAAATGACCCTCATAAAAAAAATCACAGTACACATTGTATGCGCGTGCGCGCGTCGCGTCGATGCGCTTCAGCCACCGGCGATACTTCGGTCACCACCACTCAACGTGTTAACCAGTTTTACTTAAATTGAAAGTTTTAATTGTACTGACACGTTTTCAACGAATTGACACCCGTCTACTTAGATTATTTCATTTTTTAACACGAAATTTTCCAAAAACAATAAGTTATTTTTTATTTTTTTTGCTAAAAATAAGGCGTAAACAAAAAAACTTTAAGAGTAATAAATTCCTTAAAAATGACGAGTTGCATTGAAAAAAATATTGAATCGTAAAGAATGTGAATAACAAAAAAGTTCTATGTAATAATGTAAACAGCATGTCCTCTGGAGCACCTTTGTGCTTGAAGAAATTTCTTGAAATTTTTAAACAATGTAGTACACCTAATGTAGTTGTCAGAAAAAAATAAACAAATCATTCTCATCTGCCATTTTCGAGATATAGATTAAAACATTTTAAAAATCTAAAACTTTGACTTGCTGTATCTTGGAAATTATGTAATTTTTCATATAGATAAATTTAGTCAATTTGCTTGTTTTTTGTCTCAGGAATACACCATATCATTTTGGTGGTGTCTTTTTTAGACACCTTGTATATCACAGATCAGAATTATCACCAGTGAAGTAAAAGTATAACAAAACCAAGTTATTAATCCACAACATTGAAGTTCAAGAATTCTTCAAATTCAAAAGTTGTCTATTGTTTCTCCGCCATCTTGAAAGCTAGAATAAATCTAATAACATATTTAGATCCTCCATTAAAAAGTGCTCTAATAATGTTTGAGTGCAAAATGCGTAATATTAATAGTTTTTGAATAAAAAATTAAAAATGAAAATTGAAATTTTTTATTTTTTGGCGATTTTTTTGAAACAAAAAAAGGTAACTCAAATTTCTCAACAGATTATTAATCAACGTTATAATACACAACTTTTCCCTAATTTAACCAACCTTGTATCTCTTAAGATAACTGAAATCCCCATGGTGCCGCTCGAAAAACGGGCACCCTGTATACAAGGAAGGTAGCGTTAATAATTTTTCACAAAAATATGCCGGCAATCATCTCTATATTTAAATTTTCGACTGTTTGGTCCGCATTTTTTATTTCTCCTGACGAATTTTCGGTTTTTAAATTTTTGACCTGTATTTTCGGTATTTTTGGTCAAAATACTTTAACTTTTAGCCTAAATATCCTTTATTTTGACCTTTTGCGATTCAATTGTTTAAATTTTTGACTTTTTGGCCCGCATTTTTCCCGCCAAATTTTTAATTTTTAGATTTTTGACCTGTATTTTCGATTCTTTTGGGTCTAAATTTTTGATCTGTTAACCTAAATATTCTTTATTGTGACATAAATCTTTGATTTAATTGTTAAAATTTTTGATTTTTTGTCCGCATTTTTGATTTTTCGGGCCAAATTTTTTATTCTATTTCCCATTTTTTGACTTGATTTTGGGTAAAATATCTATAACCTGAATGATTGATTTATATGCGAGATTTCTTTTTATTTTTTCCGGTATTTTCGAGTTTTGTATGTTGAAATTTTCGATTTTTTTGTTTGCATTTATTATCTTCAGGCCCGAGTTTTCGATATACTATTTAAATTTTCGACTTTCTGGCCAACATTACAGATATTTATTATTTTTTTAAATCTTTTTGATTTTATTATTAAAATTTTCGATTTTTTTGCCCCCATTTTTGATTTTTCGTTTAATCTGCATTTATTATCTTTAGGTCGGAGTTTCCCTTGTTTTGTCTAAATTTTCGACTTTTTGACCAACATTGTGGATTTTTTTAAAATCTTATGCCCTAAATTTTTCTTTATTTTTTTTTTATTTGTCTGTTAAAATTTTTGTTTCCTTGGTTCACTATTTTTATTTTTAGGCCAGAATTTTAGATTTTTGGTCTCAATTTTGTATCGTATATTTTTTTTTTATTTTTGGCATATTTTGTATCTTATTTTAAATAACCACTATTTAAAAAAGCATTTTCAAAAAAAAATCCTTCTTATAAAAAGTTTGTATTTTTTCCCGTAGAATACGATCCCGCAATAAAAAATAGGAGGTTTTATTTGAAAAATCAAAGTTGACCTTCGTTGACCTTGAAAATTAATGCCAAGGTCATTTTCATGGTCACCAGCATATGTCTCGCTCCGAACCCTACAACTTTCATCTGAAACATTTTTTGCAATGCTGCTCAGGTTTCGAGATATTTGGTAATTTAAAATGGGACACCGTGTATATTTTACATTTTTCAACTTGGATTATTGATTTTATTTCGTGAATTTTTTATTTTTTTTTGGTATTATTTTCGAATTTCTGGTCAGAAACTTATTTTTAGAGGCTGAAAGTTGCAAATTATTTTGCTTTTACCCAGGTTTTCGACGTTTTGTGTGCTTTCCTTGGCGCAAATTTTAGATTTCTGCATTTCCTTTTTTTTGTTCCAACTTTTTTTATTTTTCTTTATTTTGACCAAAATATTCGATTGGTTTGTAGAAATTTTGGATTTTTTGTCTTCAATCTTTACGACCGAGTTTTTGATGTTTAGTCTAAATTTTCATCTTTTTAGGCCCTATTGTGGGTTTTTACTTTTTTGGCCTATATTTTGTATTTCCGATTATCTTGGTTTTAATTCTTGGTATTTCGGCCGAAATTTTCTTTATTTCGACTTAAATTTTTGATTTGTTTGTTAAACATTTTGATTTTTTGGTTTACCGTCTTGATTTTTGGGTACGAATTTTACATTTTTGGTCTGAATTTTTTATTTTTTGACCCATATTTTAGATTTTATTGCGATTTTTTTAAATTTTTAATATACAAACATCTTTATTCACAGAAATAACATCTAAATACATTATGTTAAAAACTTGAAATCCGCTTTCCGTTGACTGCAAGGGCTATCGATTTTTGTATTTGCTATTATTTTCGAATTTCTTGTTGGAGCTTATTTTAAGCTAAAAAGAGTTATTTTAGGGGCTGAAAATGGCAAATTATTTTTCTTTTGCTTGTATTTTCAATTTTTTTGTCTGCATTTTTATTTTTAAACCAGTTTTTTTGATTTTTTTGGCCTACATTTTAGATCTTTGGCTGTTTTGTTGCAAATTTTTGATTTTTTTGCCAAAGTCTTCGACTGGTCTAGCAAGATAAATGGTTCTTTGTTTCTTCAAAAAAGGAGGGGGATATTGTATAAGTGGCTCTACCATCAACATATTCCACGAACCGCCACTGATTATATAAAAATCTATGTATGCAGCTGATTCAAAATTTTGAATGTGTTTTATGTACGTATTTTCGCAGAATTTCTGTGTTTATCAACGTTTTAAATTTCCCGCTCAAATAAATGTTACGTTGTCATATTATTTTCGCAGTTTTTCATAATTTAGTTGAAAGCGACTCTAAACGTGAAGTATGAATGTGGGCCAATGTTGAACATGTATACAGTGTGCGCCTAAAGTATGGAATAATTTCACAAAACTGAAATTAAATATCTTAGGAAAAAATCTTCGAACAGGTCGATTTTCTTTAATAATTCATATGTAAAAATGTGTAGGGTCAAGTGGTGTAAAAATGAGACGTATAAAATTTAGGGTAAAATTTTTTAACTAAATATAACACTATTGGTACGCTAAAGTAACAAACTGCTAAGTATATATTTTAAAATCTAAATATATATTTATTGGTAAATTGCTGTTATGACTAAGGATCAATAATTTATTCCGTTCATCATGTTGTATTTTACGCCCCAAAAACTTTTAAAATCAAACGGTAAACTTTTGATGCCGCGATGTTTTAAACTATCGGGCGCGCTCGGCTAAGATCGTCTTGTGATGATGTATTTCTTACGATCGTTTTACGATGGACTTTTAAATGTAAACAAGTAAACACGTTTTGATTTTGTGGAGCAAAACTTTCATACGAAATTTCGAATAAATAACCGTCAAAAATGACAATTTCGAATTGTCAAAAATTCTGCATTTTTGCCACTGCAAAGGGCACATAAAGAAATTTGCAGCTGTCAAAAATTGTGGATTTTAACTATCAAAAACGGCATTTTTTATATTGAAAAAGAAAATTACCATTTTTGTATTGTTAAAAATTCTGCATTTTTGCTACCACAAACGGTACAATTCAATGGTAAATGAAGAAATTTGCAGCTGCCAGAAATTGTGGCTTTTTACCATCAAAGCCGGCATATTTTATATAAAAAAAAAGAAAAATTCAACTGCTAAAAATAACAATTTCGAACTGTCAAAAATGGCACTACTGTCACAAATGGCATATTAGCAGTAAAAAGGAAATTTTCAATTGCTGAAAATAACTATTAAGTACTGTCAAAAATTGCTCATTACTGAAACCGGCAAGTTTCAACAACAAATAAAAAATTTCAAAATGCCAAAAAAGTTTAATTGTCAAAATTTAAGCATTTCTACTATCACTATCGGCATTTTTCAATATTAAAAACGGGAAATTTCCAACAACCAAAAATAACAATTACAAATTGTCAAAAATTGTGCAATTTTACTGTCCGAAGCGGCATTTTTCAGTAGTAAAAAGATACATTTTTAACCGTCAAAAATGACAATTTCGAATTGTCAAAAAATTTGCATTTCTGCCACCACAAATGGCACATAAAGAAATTTGCAGCGGTCAAAAATTGTGGATTTTTACCATCAAAAACGACATTTTTTTTAATATAAAAAAAATAAAATTTTAACTGCTAAAAATGGCAATTTCGAATTGTCAAAATTTCTGCATTTCTGACACCACAAACGGCTAGATTAAACGGTAAATAAAGATATTTACAGCTGCCAAAAATTATGGTTTTTTACTATCAAAGACGGCATTTTTTGACATTAAAAAAAAGTAAATTTCAACTTGTAAAAATGAAAATTTCGAACTGTCAAAAATAGCACTACTATCAGAAATGCCACGTTAGCAGTAAAAAGGAAATTTTCAATTGCTGAAAATAACTATTCAATACTGTCAAAAATTGCTCATTACTGAAAACGGCACGTTTCAACAATAAAAAGAAAATTTCCAAATGCAAAAATGTTAGACTGTCAAAATTTGAGCATTTCTACTATCACTATCGGTATCATTTCTCAATATTTAAAAAGGGAAATTTCCAACAGCCAAAAGTAACAATTACAAATTACCAAAAATTGTGCAATTCTACTGTCAGAAACGGCATTTTTCAATAGTAAAAAGATACATTTTTAATCGTCAAAAATGAGAATTTCGAATTGTCAAAAATTCTGCATTTCTGTCATCACAAACTACACGATTCAGTGGTAAATAAGGAAATTAGCAGCTGCCGAAAATTGTGGAATTTTACTATCAAAAACGGCATTTTTGATATTTAAAAAAATAAAATTTCAACTGCTAAAAATGACAATTTCGAACTGTCAAAAATCGCACATATCTACCATCACAAATAGCACGTAGGCAGTAAAAAGGAAATTGTAAAAATAACTATTGAGAACCGTCAAAAATTGCTCATTACTGAAAATAGTTTCATTTCAACAATAAAAAGATAAATTCCAAATGCCAAAATTTTTTAACTGTCAAAAGTTGAGCATTTCTACTATCACTATCGGCATTTTTCAATATTAAAAAAGGGAAATTTCCAATGGTCAAAAGCAACAATTACAAATTGTCAAAAATTGTGCAATTCTACTGTCAGAAACGGCATTTTTCAATAGTCAATCAAAAATGAGAATTTCGAATTGTCAAAAATTCTGCATTTCTGTCATCATAAACTGCACGATTCAGTGGTAAATAAGGAAATTAGTAGCTCCCGAAAATTGATATTAAAAAAAAAAGAAAATTTCAACTGCTAAAAATGACAATTTCGAACTGTCAAAAATCGCACATATCTACCATCACAAATGGGACGTCGGCAGTAGAAAGGAAATTTCAATTGCCAAAAATAACTACTCAGGACTGTCAAAAATTGCTCTTACTGAAAACGGTTTCATTTCAACAATAAAAAGAAACATTCCAAATGCCAAAAATTTTTAACTGTCAAAATTTGAGCATTTCTACTATCACTATCGGCATTTTTCATAGTTAAGAAAGGGAAATTTCCAATGGTCAAAAGTAACCATTACAAATTGTCAAAAATTCTGCATTTCTGCCAGCACAGACAGTATGATTAATAAACAGTATAAATTAAATAAAGAAATTAGTAGCATCCAAAAATTGTGGATTTTTACAATCAAAAATGACATTTTTTATATTAAAAGAAAAAAGAAAATTTTAACTGCTAAAAATGACAACTGTCAAAAATCTCACATTTCACACACAAATGGCACGTTGGCCGTAAAAAGGAAATTTTCAACTGCCAAATATAACTGTCAAAAATTGTTAATTTGTACTAAAATGTACAGTAATAATACAGCGAGATCGAATAAAAAAATTAGTCGAAGCAGGTCATGAACAAAAAACCGCACGTATTTTCTTAGTTCCTAAATTTGAAAATATTAATATACGCCAGCTTGGCACTTGTCAATAAGTTTAGGAATTTTGGCTCATGGCCAACCTTGACTAACTTTTATTTGATCGCATTGTATTATACGCGTCGGGTGGAACTGTGTCCGCTCGTCGTTGTACGTCAACTTTTTTCGGATTCATCGAACATAACGTGGAACGCACTTTTTGTTATAATTTTTAATTTTGATGTGATTGTTAAGGTATACATTTACCGACTACATGCAAATTTAGTATATAAAATATGACTTTAATTTAATAAATTCATTTTCCAGCAGGGGGCGGACGCCCATGGCTACTAGCGATCCCTTTATTATATACGCTTTTTATGACCGACTTGAAGAAATAATAAAACAGCTCAATTTAGAAGACAAACCTTCACATCTTCAACTTACACGAAACAAGTTTCAATTTGGACTCCTCGAGAGTGGAGGGCATTGCTGCTGTAGGGCAAAAAGTTCATAGACCCATCGAGGGCTCTGGTAAAGAAAACATAACAACCATGGCGTGCATTTCTGCGACTGGGATATTACTACCACCCCTAATTATAATAATAATAATAATAATAATAATAATGTTTATTAAACGGTTTAACCATTTTAACATAAATGTACATTGATTAAAATTATGACAAGTATAAATTTATAACTACACTTAACTAATAACTGACCTAACCTAAAATAAACTAATGTGAACAATACCCTGTAAATTTAATTGAGCGCATAAACTCCCGGTGAGAACAAGAGAAAATGTTAAAATTAGGATTAAGCGAAAGTGAATTCGAGGTACGCATAAAGCGTGTGATTGGGTTATTTAAACCATAGTTTGTACTATGGAATGCTACACGAAATAGTGGGGGGTGCCGAATTGCGCGATTGTTATATTTTACGTAAAAATCCACTAGAGAGAGAAGTTCAGAACATTTAATATCTCCGCTAATAATTTTAAAAAAAGTCGACATATCTGCAAAAAATCTTCTGCAGCAAAGATGATCAATATGTAGACTGGATCTTATTACTTCAAGGTCGATATTTGTGCTATAACCTAGTTTGTATGAAATTGATTTTAAGAATCTATTTTGTATATGTTCAATTTGATTTTTATAAATAATCTGATGTGGAGACCATATACAAGAGGCATACTCTAGATGTGATCGAACAAATGCCATGTAAACTATTTTGTAAGAAGAGTGTGACAAATCCTTAGACATTCTCTTTATATAGCCCAACATTCTCGAAGCACGATTACAAATATAGTTGATGTGATCTTCAAATGACACTTTGGAGTTGAACAATATACCTAAGTCTTTAATTTCATACACCTTTACAAGTATATTGTTGTTAATTTCATAATTAAAACTGTACGGAGACTTCTTGCGGGAAAAAGTAATAGATTTACATTTATTAGTGTTGAAAAATAAATAATTCTGACAACACCAGTTGTGGATAGAAGTGATATCTACTTGAAGTAATAAACAATCGTTGAGTGATTTAATTTCCTTATACAATTTCAAGTCATCGGCAAACAACAGAAAATTCGAGTTACAAATTGCTTGCGAAATATCATTGATAAATAGAAGAAATAGTAAGGGCCCACAATGCGATCCCTGTGGCACACCCGATGGAACAAGAATAACATCAGAGATATGATTTTTAATTTTGACACATTGACTGCGATCATTCAAAAAACTATTAATCCATTTAACAACGGATTCATGGAATCCCAGAGAATACAATTTAGAAATTAACACAGCATGATTAACTTTATCAAATGCCTTGGAAAAATCTGTATAGATGGCGTCGACAGAATTCTTATTTTCCAAGGCATTAATGATAAATGATTCATAAACCAATAAGTTCGTAGTAGTAGATCGACCGGTACGAAAGCCATGTTGTTCATCAATTAAGATATTTTTGCACATCCAATGTAATTTGACGGATATCAGTCCATCGAATAGTTTGGGTATTGCTGATTGAATAGAAATACCCCGATAATCAGAGATGTTATTCCTACTTCCAGATTTGAAAATAGGTGTAATGTAACTCCTTTTCCAAAGATATGGAAACGAACTTGTACCGAGGGAGTGATTAAAAATAATAAATAAAGGTAAAGTTAAAGAATAAACACAGTTTTTAAGAAAGTTATTAGGTACACCATCTGGACCTGAACTGTTACTTGATTTTAAAGAGTTAATGGCATTAACATTAATTATATATCAAGGACAAAATCTGAGGAGCACATGGAAAGGTGCAAACGATTTAAAAGATACGTGCTATGCTGTGTCAGACAAAGGCTGGATGACAACTGCTGTCTTCAGTAAAATTTCATTAAATTTTATGAAATGGTTCCACAAAGGCCCCCTCTTGATTATAATGGATGGTCACGTGTCACACCTAGCCAGAGGCACTATTGAACATGCCGTACAAAATGAAATCATATTATTTAAACTACCACCACATACCACGGATATTTTGCAAGTGTTGCTGTGGATCACTCAAGCTAAAATGGAACCAGAGGCTTATCGAATGGCAGCGACTAAATCAAAGAAGGCTAACAAAAAGTGAGTTTGCAGATATGATTTGTGCATTATGGAATGAAGGAATCACAGAAGCTACTATAAAAAAGTCATTTAAATCTACTGGAATATTCCCTTGTAATAGGGAAAAATATTCAAAGGGAAGATTAAATGAAATCACACTACAAAAATACAATGCAGGAGCCAAAGACACTTATCCACTTAATATTTTTGATGAGTTAGACCAGCAAGAAGGAAAGGATGAAAATAACAAAGAGGTAATAAATCGTGAAATTAGACAATAAAAGCAGCATTTCATAATAATGAAAATGAGGAAGCTGAATACAATATTAACGGAGAGGAGAGAAGTGAAAATACATCAAAACATAATATTGAAGATATTCTTACCAGTGCGTCTACGTTTGAAAATATTTTATTTAATAAAATTAATAAATCGAATTCTGAAACAAAGCGAAGACGTAAAATAGATTCCAGTTGTGCTGTCGTAACTAGTTTAGAATATTGAAATCGAATTAAAGAAAAAGAAGCTCCACAAAAAGCAAAAAAAGTACCAAGAAAAAAAGTGAAAGTTACTATCGATTTCTCGACAGAAAATGAAACCGAAGATGTTGTTTACGACGATGAAAGTGATCTTGAAAATATAACATTAGAAGATCTTGTAAAGGAAGATAATCTTTTGGATGAAAATATTTGTTCCAGTGCCAGTGCAATAAACATTGGAGACTATATTTTGGTCAAGTTTAATATAAATAAGAAGCTGCTAGTCTACATTGTACTTGTAGAAATGTTAGACGGAATCGAGCTTGTTTTATTTACGACGAAAAGGCGATAAGTATATATTTCCCAAAGCGCCTGAAAAATTCGACTTGGAAGATATTATAATGAAACTATCTACTCCAATTTTGCATGGAGGAACTAAAGTATGTTCATTAAAAAACACCTCAAGTGTGCCATGATTTTTTTTTTAATTAAGTTGGTAACACATATTGAGGTTATGTTACTTGCGGCATGTTCCTACCGATAAATGAATTTTCTGTAATAAACGGCGAAGAGAAGTCTTAGGCTCACCTCCCAAAATTCCTTGGACTGTGTTAATAGCATCCTGAATACGTTTGACTGGTCTACCACTTCCTGGTTTACGGAGACATAGATTTAAATTCATCATAAGTAATTGGAACGTTAAGAAATATTTCTTGAAACTCTGCCTCTGTGTGTCGAATGAATACACCCAATTTCCGACCACTTTAGTCCCATTTCGGAAATAACTTTCAACTGGAAACGGTTTTTGCTGGTTGCTGTAAACCATTGTGGCCACGGAATGATTGTGACTTTTAGAACGATCTGACGTTTTGTATGTCAACTAACATGTGCGCCAACTTAAATTAAAAATTAATGGCACACTTGAGGATTTCTTTAAATTAACATACGATACTAGAGTCTCTCAACAGCTTGTGTTTGCAATTAATTTCGACATATTTATATGTTCATTTGTAGTTGAAGTTTAAGAGTTTTTATTTGTGTTTATTGCGTTTTTCTGTTCAGAATTTATAATTTCTTGTCTATTACTAAGTTTTTTTGATATAAAAATCAAAATATTCATACAAATGTTGTCGCATTTTTTAACTATAGCATCTTAATTTTACCCCAGTAATAAATAAGTGTATTATTCGCCTGAAAAATATGTCTCATTTTTACCCATGCATGTCTCATTATTAGCCCAAAGGCAGGTTAAAAGTGAGACATAGTGTATATATTTTTTTCATATAAAATATTTAAACATGCTAAAATAATTTAGTATTATTTCGCAAGCAAATATGCATATGATGCATATTTTTAAATTAGGTTTCTCGTAAGTTAAAATGCTAAAAACATAGAAGTTTTCAAAATTGTCTAATTTTTACACCACTTGACCCTATTTAAAACAGCAGACAAAAAATAATTGCAGGTGGATAAATTCCGCTACTATGTATCCCATGAATATTGCTTTAAAACTTTAATTTCGATATTTGAGTTGTAATTACAATCCTGGTAATTGTCGATTTTCAATCATCTCAGTAGTACACTGACAATACAAAAATAGTCTGAAACCGGTCTCAAGTTTCTCTTAATCAATCCCTTTTAAAGAAAAACTCAATGGTGAAAATTTAAATTTATTTATCATCTTTTGTTTTCGTTTTCCATAAAGTCATTTTTTCTATTTTCGATATATTGCATTTTCTCAGTTGTTTATCATTTGACAATAATGAAAGTTATATGTTGTTTAGGCATTTTTTTTTAGAATAAAATAAGCTTAACATAATTCCAATACTTAATACTTAATATAAAAGTTATAACATAAAGTTGTGTTTTTTTTAATACAATCTATAGTTGGCTTTGACATATTTTATTACGTTTTTTTTTTCGATGATATATACATGTTGTATGTGTATCTGTAATTTCATTAAAATCTATTAAAAATTATTATTTTTGAAACATTCAATATACCGGGTGTGGCACTTAAGACGCCTCGGACCATAGCTCCTTTACGATAAAAGCTATCGAAAAAAATCTAATAACAAAGTGGTGCATAGTTACCGTCGCTATGTTTTAAAAATATTTCTAATCATCAGTGGCGTGCCGTACTCCAGTGGCGTACCAAACTTATGTTTTTTTAAATGGAATGCCCTATTTTTTATTGCAGATTTGGAAAGTGCTCGACGAGTACTTATTTTTTATCTAACATGTTATACCCTTCACTTTAGCGGTTTCGCTATTATAACCCCTTCTTTCAAAATTGCGCCCCATTTTTGAGATTTTTTTGTAGAGAAACTAATTGACGCCGGCGCCTAAATTTTGAATTGAGGTACAGGTTAAGACCTCGTATACCTTCACATAATTTTTTTTCGGGTAATTTATGGCAAAAAAATAATTTTTGATTGATCTTCGCATGTTGTCATTTTTTTCGAAAATTTCAAATGGCACCCCCCTAAAAAAATTACGGCGTTGTACAGCCAAAACTCTAAATTTTTCATTGGTGTAAAAAAAATTACACATTGCATAACACAATTTCGGAGAAAAAAGGAATTTCATCGCAAATGTCGGGAAACGTTTTCCGTTCCCAAGTGTGCCATGAGAAAACAAAAGATTGGTAATTGTCAAAGTAAATTATTAGACGTCAGTAGCAGCCATAAGTCATTTTTGATAAACGTTCTAAAAATGTTCCGAACTCAAGAGGAAATGGTTGACATGATATTTATTCTTGGAGAATGTAACAAGAATTGTTTCTTGGCATCACGAGTGTACGCTGCGAGATATCCGCACAGGGCACATCCAAATGAACGTGCGTTTCAAAAAGTGTTGGAGAGATTTACTGCTACGGGAAGTGTGAAACGGCCAAGGAGAGTTAGAAAGAAGGCAGTTATTACCGAAAATAATGAACTGCGGTATATCACCAGAAGTTGCGGTTATGCCTGCAGCAGGAAGGTCGTCATTTCGAACATTTAGTTTAAGTTGTTAAATTTGCTTTATCTGCATTTTTCATATCATGTTGAATAAATAGGTACATACTATTATGTTGACCGTATTTGTGTATTTGTTTTGGTACTTTGACAATTACCAATCTTTTGTTTTCTCATGGCACACTTGGGAACGGAAAACGTTTCCCGACATTTGCGATGAAATTCCTTTTTTCTCCGAAATTTTGTTATGCAATGTGTAATTTTTTTTACACCAATGAAAAATTTAGAGTTTTGGCTGTACAACGCCGTAATTTTTTTAGGGGGGTGCCATTTGAAATTTTCGGAAAAAATGACAACATACGAAGATCAATCAAAAATTATTTTTTTTCCATAAATTACCCGAAAAAAAATTATGTGAAGGTATACGAGGTCTTAACCTGTACCTCAATTCAAAATTTAGGCGCCGGCGTCAATTAGTTTCTCTACAAAAAAATCTCAAAAATGGGGCGCAATTTTGAAAGAAGGGGTTATAACAGCGAAACCGCTAAAGTGAAGGGTATAACATGTTAGATAAAAAAATAAGTACTCGTCGAGCACTTTCCAAATCTGCAATAAAAAATAGGGCATTCCATTTAAAAAAACATAAGTTTGGTACGCCACTGGAGTACGGCACGCCACTGATGATTAGAAATATTTTTAAAATATAGCGACGGTAACTATGCACCACTTTGTTCTTAGATTTTTTTCGATAGCTTTTATCGTAAAGGAGCTATGGTCCGAGGCGTCTTAAGTGCCACACCCGGTATACAAAAGGAAAAAAAATTAAACACTTTAAATTCGTGAAATTTCCACCATTTTCAAACCGCCATAACTATTCATATTTTTAATTGATTTTTATGAATCTTTAAGGGCGAAAAACTTTGAAGTGTGTTCTTTAAAGTTATGGAAAAAAAAAGTTATTTCTGGAAACCATGTCCAACTGTGACGATGTCTACGGAGTTGTGAAATTTTTTTCGACTCAATCCACCATAAAGACATTAAAATTTGATCAATTCCCTTTGCAGCACTCAAAGAACGAAGTTCCTACGACGATTTGGCACCAAGTTATGGGTGTTTGAAAAAAAAGTACATTTTGAGGTTTTTCGCACATAACTCAGTGACTTTTCAACCAAATTTGATGATTCTTTCAGAAAAAAATCCCATTTTGGCTCTACTTTAAGGGAGTAAACTCAGATTAGAATGATCACTTCTCGAACCCCCGAACAGAAAAAACACGTTTTTTGGCAAAAAACGCCCAACTTTGGCAACTTGTACCGAGTTGGAAAAAATGTGTTGACTCGATCCAACAAAAGGGCATTGAAATGTGTTCAATTACCTGCGCAGGAGTCAAACAACAAGTTCCTACGACGATTTGGCACAAAGTTATGAGTGTTTGAAAAAAAGCGAATTTTGTGGTTTTTTGACTCATAAGTTTTTCGACGAAATTGTTATCGTTTTCACGAATGAAATTTTCTTTGTATGTTCTTTGAGGTATGCACGAAAATTAATTATTTGCGCGAAATCATGAATTTTGTACCTTAGAACTCCATTAACAAAAAATTGTATTTTAAGTCACAAAAGGCTTATTTTAACGATCTCTGTAGTGTCGGAAAAAAACGTGGGCTTAACTCACCACTATTCGTCCATTTTTCCATTCGTCCAATAAAAACAAACAAATTTCACTGTCGGAAAAAAATTAAACACTTGAACTTTATAAAAATTTAGGTTATTTTTAAATGGCAATAACTTGGCTTCTATCCAACCGATTTCGACAATCTTTTCAGAAATCAAAAGCAGAATGTGTCCTCTTTGAGAGGGTTTACCCCCCACACAAAGAGAGGGCTCTACGCCCCTCAAAACGAAAAATAAAAAGATCACAAGATGCACTTTTGTTAAAACACCCATAACTTTGTGCTAAATTGCCGTAGGAACTTTGTTTTTCAGTCCTGCACAGGTAATTGAACACATTTCAATGCCCTTTTGTTGGATCGAGTTGACACATTTTACCCAACTCGGTACACGTTGCCAAAAAACGTGTTTTTTTGTTCGGGGGTTTAAGGATTCGAAAAGGGATCATTCCAATCTGAGTTTACCTCCTTAAAGTAGGGCCAAAAAGGGATTTTTTCCCGAAATAATCATCAAATTTGGTTGAAAAGTCACTGAGTAGTTTGCGAAAAACTTCCAAATGCACTTTTTTTCAAACAGCCATAACTTGGTGCCAAATCGTCGTAGGAACTTCGTTCTTCGAGTTCTGCATAGGGAATTGATCAGATTTTAATGCCTTTGTAGTGGAGCGAGCCGACAAAAAATTTCCAACTCCATAGACATCGTCAAAGTTGAAAATGGTTTACTGAAAAAACATTTTTTTTCATAGAGGTGCTAGAGATAGGCGGAAGAGGTTACGCTTAAGTTCGTATGCATGACTTTAAAGAAAACACTTCAAAGTTTTTCGCCCTTAAAGATTCATCAAAATCAATTAAAAATACGCCGAGTTATGGCGGTTTGAAAATGGTCAAAATTTCACGAATTTCAAGTGTTTCATTTTTTTTCCTCCAGTGTATTTTCTCACTTTAGTCTTACTTGGCTTATTTATAGAACATTAATTGTTTTCTATTAAATAAATCAATTTTCCTCCTGAAAGTTTAAGCATGGCATACGAAAACCAGCTATAATATGTCGGGTCGCCATTTTGTAGTGAATTGTCAAAATTAGGTTAATTCTAGTTGTATTTTGAAATTTTAAAGCTAATTCCAGCTGATATTTTTTTTACAATATTTATAATCACCGAATGCACTTTTCATTTTTACAATTGAAGTTTGAGAGCTGTCATTTTGTCAATTGTCAATTCCTGTAGCGAGTTGTCAAAACTAGATTTATTTTGAATGAATTTTGAAATTTTGAAGCGAGTTCCAGCCGAGATTATTTTTTACAATTTCTGAAAGCGCCGAATGCAATTTTCTTCACTGCATTTCAACTTTTGAGAGTTGCAATTATGTCAAATCTTGTTGTGGATTGTCAAAATTAGGTTCATTCTGAATACGTTTTATAGTTTTAAAGCAAATTTTGGACGAGAGTAATTTGCTACAATTTCCATTATTGCCAGATGCAATTTTCTCTACTGCAATTCAACATTTTGCTTCCAGCAGTATTACCATATAGGGTGTTGATTTGGCGGACGCAACATAGGAAATCTATGTTAATTTTGGAGTGTTCAAATATTGGCTCTCCTATTTATTTTAGAGACAAAATGTATTTAATTTTTTTGTAGAGGGGGAAATTCTGAATTTATTAAGGTTCACACTTAACACTGCATGTTTCTCTAAGTTGAAATAATTAGGAAAAAGTAATGTGATTTTATAAAAATAATGACATGCCATGGAATTGAAACAACAATTACGGATATCAAAATGGCACAATATTATCATTTTATTAAAGTAAATACTTTCAAAATGATTTACACTACCCTCTCTTAATCCTTGATGGCACTCATACTTAAAAGAAATAAATTTGTGTTTCTTTATAGTAAATTACGATGCAAGTAACGTTATGAAGGTTTTTACATTACGAGAGAAAAGTTTGAAAGCATGAGTGACGTAGGAGTGCTTTTAAATTCTCGAGTAATGTAAAAACAAATAACGTTACGTGTGTCGTAACACGGTTTATTTTATACTATTTCTATTTTTTTTTAATAAGAAAAATGTTTAATG
The DNA here is from genome assembly GCA_910593695.2 of Ocypus olens. Lineage (NCBI taxonomy): Eukaryota > Metazoa > Arthropoda > Insecta > Coleoptera > Staphylinidae > Ocypus > Ocypus olens. Next base: position 29,296,995 of record OU343061.1, on the reverse strand, counting down.
AAAAACGCTATGAGCGAAATAATGTTTGTATGTCAATATCCCCATAGCAACGAGTTGTGTTAAGATAAATATAACAACACTAGTGTTGTTAAGAATTCTTAACAACACTAGTGTTGTTAAAGGTACCTTAACGTAACTCGTTGCTAAGGAGTTATCGGCATGATAACATTATAGGATAAAATAAAAACCTTAAAAGCATTTGTATGGTTTTATTCAACTGGACTATTATTTTTCTTGTACTCATATCCGCATTTTCTTCAACGGACAGCAATATATCTAATTCCTTTTGATTTTGTCTTGCTGGATCTCGTTCTTGTATGTCCTAATTTTCACACGTTAGTTAGTTATTCAAAACTGTTCACCTAGCTTCAAACTTGCAAACCAATCGTTGAACAGTGGATTCATCAGTTATCGGTCTGTCTGGAAACTGGATAGAAAGTACATCGCAAAGATCCTGATAACTGTAGCCTGCATAATACCACTTAATTAGAGGGATTTGTTCTTGTGTAGTGTAAACCATTTAGAAAATATTTACTTTCCTCAAATGAGTGATATGTTATGCCATTTTGATATCCGCAATTGTTGTTTCAATTCCATGGCATGTCATTATTTTTATAAAATCACATTAGTGTTTCTTCATTATTTCAACTTACACACGCATAGTGTTAGGTGTGAACATTAATAAACTCAGAATTTTTCCCTCTACAAAAAAGTTTATTTGAATACTTCAAAATTAACATGCGATTTCCTATGTTGCGTCCGCCAAGTCAACACCCGATATATTTTTATAAACTGATATCGTCTAAAACAAGTTATCATGCAAGCACTGTACTGTGTTACAGCGGCGGCTCGTGAAAATTCGATGAGGAGGCTACGGAAGAAAATTTGACAAAACACCCTCTATAAGAGTAAGTACAGAAACACGAACGGCATCTCTGTCTTAACTCTCTCTATAAGTTAGGTTTTTAAGATTTTAAACATTTTTGTAGTTTGGTAATTATACCTAAGATTATGTTAAAATTAATGGTTTCGAAAAAAGTTTTATTTAGTTAAATTTATCCTTACTAATTCTTAGGAATGGAAGACGCATTCTAAAACCAGGCTTGTTTTTTTATTTACGTCAAAGGAAAGCACTTTCGTAACACCTCCCCGCGCTTTATAAAGAAAATCTAGCTTAATTTTTTATTTTCCTCCTCAAAGTTAAACATATTATTTTCCAGAGGGGCAAACTTCCCCCAGGATCAGCCACTGATTTTAATTTTACGACTTTTATTATTTCTTTTATGACTTTCCCCACGACCCGATTAAACTTTGTTGTATTGATCCTTATTACAACCTTCTAAATGTTCGTTAAATATTCCTTATTGCGAGATTTATATCAATGCACATAACTGTAAATGTTTGTTTATAAATAAAGGTAGATCCAAAATTAAACCAAAATTGATAAAATATAATATCAACCAAATTAAAACCAAAATTGGGAAAATTAACAAAATATAATTCCAACCCCTCTTCGATTAAAAAACTGTTAATTAATTAGGTAATTAATAAATTAATTAACTTAAAAAAACAAAAGATATGTTTTAAACAAATGTTATTTTTATGGTACTACGATGGATAACATACAATTTGTTTTGTAGTCGGCGTGGCATTAGCCAGGCAAGTAGTTTTATTAAGTTATTTGTTTTTAATCTTACAAGGGAACTAACCCTCTCCGATTTTAATGAAATTTTGAGGATTTGTAGAGGGAGCCAAAATATTTGATAAGATTTTTTGTCTCAGCTAAAAAACATGTTTAGGGAGTGAACTCGCCCCTGGAAAATCAACCATATTTTTGTTTTTGACTATAATTTCTGGAAAAATCTTGATAGCGTAATTTCGTAAATGTGTAAAATGTCAAATTATATCCACTGTTGTAAAAGAATTATTGTATTAATAATTATTGATATTTATGGCTTTTATTTGCTGCATAAATGACGATGACCAAACATAGTATAATATTTTTTTCCAAACGCAGAATCCGAATATAAAGGGTGAGTTTTTTTCGATGTTCTCTATGGGGATCTCGGAAACAATAACAGATAGAGAAACGGTTAAATAAGCAAAGAAGTGCAGTTTTATGAGCCCAATAAAATAACACTTTCAAAGTTTTCAAAAAAGGAAGGGAAACTAGAAATTTTGAAACATGTAAAAAGTGTCAATTTTTTAAAATAAATATATCTCGGCCATTATGACAGCTAGAAAAAAACTGTTAAGGACAAAGTTGTAGATAATTTTACGCAGCTTAATAAAATATTTTCAGAAAATTTTTAAAACCATTATTTTCCGAGATCTGACGCAAACTTACATGTTTTTTTAATGGAAACCATAGTTGGCTATGACCTCATTCGAAAGACTATTTTTTTTCTTTAATCAGATATCACATATGATATAGTTATTTCTAAAAATAAGTGAGTTACAGTCATTTTTAAGTTTTATTATAAATCAAAAAATTGCAGTTGTTTATAACAACAATAAAAAAATGAAGTTATTATTTTTAAAGAGATAAACAAAGTTGACTAACAATGTTGAAAAACAAGATAAAATATAATAAGTATTTAATTATCAAAATAATAATAGGATCGTTTGATGAAAACTTCAGTCACTAATAAATAAACAGTGTGATATTAACTAACAAGGGGAGGATCAGATGTGTGACTGTGACTCACCATTTTCATTCCGCCGTTTTCGAGAAAAAATGTTTTTTTAATTTGTTATTCATTCGTATGTTTATATACCTTTTGCGTTAACAAACATATACCGACCTTTTGGCGCATCGATAAAACCTCCGATTCGTAGTCGGAAGGTCGAAGGATCGAACCCCATTGTTGAAGTTGGGTTTATCCATTTTCTTTTTATAGTTTTTATAAATCCATGTGTATTTAAATATCTTAATTTTAGAATCAATCAATTTTTTTCTCGAAAACGGCTGAATAGTGCGCCCTATTACTTGCACCTGTTACACTCCTAGTCATGACCTACACGTGTGCCAAAGATGGATGAAATCGGTGAGTAACACATCTGATCCTCTCCTTGTAAGTGAAAGTGTGTTTTATTTAAATAATAATAAGCTTTGAAATTTTCTACATTTACAAAATTACGCTATCATGATTTGTTCAGAAGGTTTAGCCAAAAATCAAAAATATGGCTGATTTTCGAGGGGCGAGTTCACCCCAAAACATGTTTTTTTAGTCGAAACAAATATATACTTATCGAATATTTTGCCCCCTTCTACAAATCTACCAAATTTCATTCAAATCGAATGGGAACACTTGGTTTAGTTTAATGTGAGTAAGACTTAATTTTGCAGAGCTGAGAACAGGTTGAATATTTATATATTCAGCCATTTTTCGTCGTTGTTTAATTTATTTTTCTACTCCCACCTCTAAAATGCCATTTATCACATATGTTTCCATGACGCTAAGTGATTCTTTAAATACACCTTGACAAATTGTGACTTTGTGCATTTTAATCATGGACTGAAGTTAGCTTGAGATTTTTAAATCGCTAAAATCAATTGAAACTCAAAATCAAGTTAGTTGTCACTTTTCAACAATCTGTCAAAATAAAAAAAATAATAAATGAAACAAGGAATACTTCTAACCTAAATCAAATAAATAATACTCCTCTAGAAACTCGTTATTAAACACTCACGCCGCTACGCTCCGCTCGTGTCTAATTAACTCGTGACTAAAGTGCCGTTCATAACACTTGTTGCATAATATACTATAACGTTCCTTTATAGTATTCTTCTACTTAGTTTTTTTATGCGAATTACTTACAATTATAGATTAATCATAACCTAAATCTAATATCTAATATAAACTATTCCAACAATTCAATAAATTATTTAAATTCACACTAGATAGATAACGTTTAAATTTATTAAAAGAAAGTAAAAATAAATCGACATTAAGGTCAATGTTAAGAATGTTAGCAAATCTCATTAATCTTCGAATGGCATTGTTAGAAATATAACTCAGTTTCAGTGCAAATCAATCAATTCTTATCGAATGTCGACTACCACGGGAAATTTCAGCAGAAAATAAGTTACGTATTATTTACAGTGATGTTTATAATCAGTGGCGGCTGGTGACGATAGAAATATGTGCGACCAGTGGCCCGTAACAACTCTTTTATATTTATACTAGCTGACCCGACAGACGTTGTCCTGTCTTAACTATGAATATTGAATTCGAATTGGTATAATTCATAAAAAGAAAATATTCAAAAACATAGTGTTTATTATTGTAATGCTCTATGATACACAACATTCGCTGCGCCGTCGTCCGTGCGTAGCCCTTTAAAATCAAGCAAGGTAACTGGTGACGAACGACGGCTCCGCTGCGCTGCGCTGTCGTCCGTGCATGGTCCATATATTTTATATATATTAAGGCAGATAACTGGTGACTGACGACGTCCGTGTGTGGCCCATTAAAATTAAGCAAATAAACTGGTGCATAGACCTTAAAAATTAAGCAAGGGTGACGAACGACGGCTCCGCTACACTGCGCCGTCGACCGCGAATGGTCCATATATATTAAGGCAGATAACTGGTGACAGACGACGGCTCCGCTGCGCTGCGCCGTCGTCCGTGCGTAGCGCTTAAAAATTAAGAAAGGTAACTGGTGACGAACGACGGCTCCGCTGTGAAGCGCCGTCGTCAATATGTAGCTTATTACTGGTGACGCTCATTAAAATTAAGCAAATAATAAACTGGTGACGAACGACGGCTCCGCTGCGCTGCGCCGTCGTCCGTGCGTAACCCTTAAAAATTAAGAAAGGTAACTGGTGACGAACGACGGCTCCGCTGCGCTGCGTCGTCGTCAATACATGGTTTATTACTGGTGACGAACGACGGCTCCACTGCGCTGCGCCGTCGTCCGTGTGTGGCCCATTGAAATTAAGCAAATAAAGTGGTGACGATAGTGGCCGAAAACGGTTTAGGCTCTAATTTTTGAAATTCACGATCGCTTTAACGTGCAATTATTGCTTCAAAAATTCATAATTTTTTTAATAATCAACGGATTTGAACTAAATAACAAAATTATTAAAGCTTAAGAATGTAAGAAGTGTATTGTTAATAATAAAAACATCTATCGTCAGTTGAAATATTTTTTTTAGAATTTTTGAAATTCATAATCGCTTTAACGTGCAATTATTGCATCAAAAATTCATAACTTTTTTAATAATTAACGGATTTGAACTAAATAACAAAATTATTAAAGCTTAAGAATGTAAGAAGTGTATTGTTAATAATAAAAACATCTATCGCCAGTTGAAATATTTTTTTTAGAATTTTTGAAATTCATGATCGCTTTAACGTGCAATTATTGCTACAAAAATTCATAATTTTTTTAATAATCAACAGATTTGAACTAAATAACAAAATTATTAAAGCTTAAGAATGTAAGAAGTGTATTGTTAATAATAAAAACATCTATCGCCAGTTGAAATATTTTTTTTCGAATTTTTAAAATTCATGATCGCTTTAACGTGCAATTATTGCTTCAAAAATTCATAACTTTTTTAATAATCAACGGATTTGAACTAAATAATTAAAGTTAAAGAATGTAAGAAGTGCATTGTTACTAATAAAAACATGTATCGCGAGTTGAAATATTTTTTTAGAATTTTTGAAATTCATAATCGCTCCAACGTGCAATTATTGCTTCAAAAATTCATAACTTTTTTAATAATCAACGGATTTGAACTAAATAACAAAATTATTAAAGCTTAAGAATGTAAGAAGTGTATTGTTATTAATAAAAACATCTATCGCCAGTTGAAATATTTTTTTTAGAATTTTTTAAATTCATGATCGCTTTAACGTGCAATTATTGCTTCAAAAATTCATATTTTTTTTAATAATCAACGGATTTGAACTAAATAACAAAATTATTAAAGCTTAAGAATGTAAGAAGTGTATTGTTAATAATAAAAACATCTATCGCCAGTTCAAATATTTTTTTTCGAATTTTTAAAATTCATGATCGCTTAAACGAGCAATGATTGCTTCAAAAATTCATAACTTTTTTAATAATCAACGGATTTGAACTAAGTAACAAAATCATTAAAGTTAAAGAATGTAAGAAGTGTATTGTTACTAATAAAAACATGTATCGCGAGTTGAAATATTTTTTTTGAATTTTTAAAATTCATGATCGCTTTAACGTGCAATTATTGCTTCAAAAATTCATAACTTTTTTAATAACCAACGAATTTGAACTAAATGCCAAAATTATTAAAAAAATTCTCAACCGCGCACAGAATCTTCCGCAGAATATTTTAATTCGTAACACCACCGCGAGCGACATTCCAACCACCAAGAGATGGCGCACGTATTATAAATCAATCGTTATCACCAATTTATGTATTTAAAGCCGACTTAATTGTTCATCGGATGCAAGTGTTGCAATTGAGCTCAGTGCAGTATTTGCTGTTAATATTTTGTTTATATTTTGTTAATATTTTTTTTTATAATTTCAGCTACTTATTTATTTACATTTATCGATACGAATCTACAGGGTAAGCCCATTAAAACCCATTAATAACCGTCGGCGCAAACAATGGAAAAGGAATAACTGATCGAGCGGTCGATCACCGAGAGTAGAAAATTATTAAAGTATTAAAATCGCTATTAAAAAATAGGGGTTGGTGGTAGAAGGGTGAAAATTTAGGGTTGTATGTATTTATTAATGCCGAATCATAAAAAAATAAAAATAAAAAATTTTGTCCAAAAAATAAAAATAAAAAATTTGCGGTGGACCACCCCTATCATTTAGGGGTATTAAAAATAGTTTACGTCCTATTCTCAGACCTGCTCAATATACACACAAAAATTCTTAAGAATCGGTCAAGCCGTTTCGAAGGAGTTTTGTTACAAACACTGTGACACGAAAATGTTATATATTAGATTGTGAAAGAGTTAATTGATCTATAGTTAATGCATTCGTATTAGAATGTTTTACAGATAAAATATTGATTATGTTCATTGTTAAAATGTATTGTTCATTGATTTAATAAAAATGGATTATTAAAAAAAATCAACAATAATTAAACACATTAACAATGATAAGCAAAAATAATAAGATCACGATAGAATCATGCGATATTCACGCACTAGTGCCGTGACGGTATCAGACGAAGCGGGCCCCTTAAGAGGCGTAGCGTGCGGTGTAAAACACACTAGCTATCGTGCTTTATAGATGCACCGTATACAACACGTATTATACAATTTTACCACAAAATACTACAGTATTTTTAATGTATCAAAATGTTTTCTTTTGCGGAAAAACTGATACAGGAATTGATATTAAACTTTGAACATAAGCCTTATTTGACAATCCGAAGAGCTGAAAAGCTTTTGGTGAAATTAAAGGGTTTTTTGTTTTGTTTTTCTTCATATCCTTTTCTAAGAATCACCGCGATGGTTTTTTCTAACCCCCCCCCCCCCCCTCTTTGGACGGTTAGTGGTTTTACCCGTAGTAGCCGAAGTACTGCGAAGCCGTCACCAATGCATAAGAAATAGTGATCGATGGCGGTGCGAAGCGGAGCCGTGACAAGCCGATGTAAAAGCGAAACGGTTATTACAATAATTTCATATATAGTCTGTTTTATTTTACTCAGAACTTTCAAGATTGCAAAAATAGGTGCACAGGGCCTTTTTAACACTAACTTAGATATCGTTTCGTTGTTAGTTAAATATCTTACAATATCAACAATAAAAATTAATCCATGCGATTAAATTTTAGGCATTTATTATCTGTGTAAAAATAAATTAAACACTTAATTTTAGCAGTCCTAATACATTTTAAATCCAAATAAATATAATAAAAGCTTCCTAGGCAAAATAACAGAGTAATCGAAATAAAACGCCTAACGTCTGCAATATTTTATTTAAAATTATTAACATAGCTCCTTATTTAAATAAAAACAAGAAATTCTTAGATCTAACACTAACTCTAAATATATAAATAACGTAGTTTGATTTAATAAAATATCAAAACGGATATTTCTAAAAATCTATAATTATATTACACCTTATTTGCTAAAATAAATTCTTTCTTGAAAAAAAAAACTTACTTTGCGATTTTAGTAAACTTTCTTTTTGTAATATTAGACTTCTCTTTAAGCTCTCTATTTAAAAATATAATTTTAAAATACATTTTGTACCTGAAAAATAGTGCTTTAGCATCTTGGCTTAAGTCGACATTTTCTGAACATTTCAATAACTGTTTTATAAAATTGGAACAAATTTTAATTGAGTCTCCATTAGATTGCTTAAAAATATGTTCTAATTCCAAACACTTCTTAAGAAAATCATTTGTAGGTTTCATCATACCACCTTCAGATACATGATTAATACATGTAAATGATACATCATCATTGTCTGCAATGTATCCTAGCTCTTCCTTTTTCCTTTATGTAAAGGCGATAAACCCAGCCAAATTCTCTAATCCATCCCACTCCAATTCCGTAATATCAACAGCTTCTTTTTCATCATTAACATTATCTAAACCAAATTTTAAAGATCCAAACATTTGTCCAGTCACCGTTTCTGCGTCCTTTTTACTTTCATCTCCTGAACTACTTTTGGGATAGTTGATGTTTTCTATAGGTATATTGGAATCATCATTTGATGATTCGGAAATTATTTCACAACTTCTTCCCAAAAGATAATTTCGAAGTCTATACTTAAATTGTAAAGCAGTTGGATGATCATTCAGACCCCCAATAGCCCTAATAATTGAAAAAAGCCCCTCTAAAGGATCTTGGTTAATATGATATGTGAGTAAATATGTAATGTTAAAATCAGATACTAAATAACTGAACATTGATTTTATTGATTTTATGCTAATTATAATACCTTTCTGAAATGGCAATAATTGGTTTGAACCCACTTTTCTTAAGCAAAGTATTTTGTCTAACATCTTGTCTAAAATTGTATTTTACTCATCTAAATCTAGACCATAAGCTTTTATGTGTGCTCTTGAGTCACTATTGGTAATTTTTGAATTAAAAACATCAAACCAGTCATTTGTAACTTTAAGAAGTTCTGAACATTCGCACCAATTATTATCATTATCAAATAAACCTAAAGACCCCAGTCTTGAAACAGCTTTTGATACTGAATGTGAAAATAGCTTTGTGGCATATTTTACTTTTTGCCGTTGGATACCTTTCACGGTTAAAAAACTTTCATTAATTTTATGTGCAATATTCAAATCCAAATTGTTTGTATTTCATAAAAGATCTACAATTGGTTTTGACGATATTATTTTATCGTTAATTAAAAAAACCTGTATCTAGAAAATGATTTCTTAAAAGTTTAATCATGTGGGGTGCATCTGCAAAAACGTAAACTTTTTTTTTACTTATAGGGTTTTCAAACCATGTTTTGTTTTCAGATATATCTAGTTCTGACCAAAGACCTCTATTGCTCCCTCCTAAATCACAATTTATTGCATATACTAGGTACCCTATGCTTTCCATTTCCTTTATAATATCAAATAGCAATTTTTTGGTGATCTTACAATCATAATTATAAAATATAGGTTGTTTCCAATTGCCACACAAACCACGAGCCATCACGACTTGAACATATTTTGATGGACCCAGAGTTGTGTCTTTTTTTTATCATAATCAAATGTGCTTTGTATTTTCATTTCATCAAAAAGAAGTACACACTCTGCTTCCATTTTACTAGGCAACTTATTCTTCATAAGTTTAAATACTGTATGTAAAATACCTAAAACAGATGATTTTGTTAAAGGAATGATTTTATTATTATATAACTATTAATATTTTTTAATAACTGTTTTTTTATGTGTCACTAATAATATTATTATTAAATTTCAAATGTAATACAATTAGCTTTTTTTTATTATATCGCATATGCATTTTTCGCTGCGGCAATATCTTGTTCTGTCCATTTGACCTGTTTGCCAGATTTTAATTTTTTAAGTTGCTCTTGAGTAAAATGTTTTTCTATAGAATGTAAATCCTTATTTTGCTTCTCAATAATATATTCAAGTTGTTTACATTTTTTTTTTCAAGCATTTCAATTTTTAGTGAATCGTCTTGTAAGCTAAAATGCAACTAATCATGGTGATGGTTGTGACCGTTACTACGTGGTAATTCATTATAAAATCACTGAATAAAACACTTACTATGTTTTTTACCACAATTTATCAATATATAAATTGTGGTAAAAAACATAGTAAGTGTTTTATTCAGTGATTTTAAAATGCAACTATTATATGATTGTAGATAAATTGAAATTACTTACTGTTCAGTTTGAGTAGCAACATTAATGTTTTTTGCCCTATTTTCCGTTGAATATGATTCTGAAACGTTGACATTTTCATCTATTTCTATAGCTTCTGTGGTGGAATTTTCTTGTTGATACCTATATATATATACAGGGTTGGGCATATGTGTCGGAACACCTGATTTCTGGCTAAACGTCTGTTGTTTTCTTATTACTTTTAAAAGAAATGTTTATGGCTTTATTTATTCTATTCAGTGACGTACTTTGATTTTCAACAGCTGCTCTATTTTTGGAGATATGACGTCATCAGCATTTTTTTTTTAAATAGATCACCCTGTATATTTTTACATTTTCGAATAGACACTTTTCCAACAATTACAATGATATAGGATTTGGTGGGTGTGCGACTTGTGGTTTTCTAAATATTAAATAAAATAATTCAATCCGTCACAAGTTGACTTTCATCTTTTTTCCACGGCTTTCTGATAAAATATTTGTGTGTTTTTGTTTACTGTCACTGACAGATAGTTTCCGTGTTAAATATTAACATTGCTGTTCAATTATGGGTGAACTAAGTGAACGTGAAAGAATTACGTTGTTAATGATGGTTGGTTTTGGAGATAGGCAGAGATCTCTACAAGATGCATGCAATATTTTTAATGCAACATTCCCTGATAGAAATTCTCATATTTCAAAATCAACCGTTTCAAGGGTTGTGCAAAAGTTTCACGAAATATATTTCAGCAAATTATTCCGGCATTAATTCGGTTATTTCCAAACGAGCTAAATCCCGAACTATTGTCAGATGGTATTTGGTATCAGCAAGATGGAGCTCCGCCTCATTACGGAATTAACGTGCGTCAATATCTAAATGAAATATTTCCACAGAGATGGACATATTGAATGGCCACCACGATCACCTGATTTAAGTCCTCTGGACTACTTTCTTTGGGGCCATTTAAAATCTGTGGTGTACAAGTCCAAACCTCAGTCGTTAGAAGAGTTGGAAGATAGAATTAATATGGCTGTGCAAGAAATACCACTGCAGACTATTCAAAACTCTTTAAAAGCCTTCGTTGATCGTTTAGGCTATTGTCAGGCTACTGAAGGTCACCATTTTGAACATTTATTATGATTTTTTTTTTCTTAATATTAAATGCTCAATATTTTGTAATAAAAATTTCATTTTCCATTATTTTATTTAATATTTAGAAAACCACAAGTCGCACACCCACCAAACCCTATACCATTGTAATTGTTGGAAAAGCATCTATTCGAAAATGTAAAAAAATACAGTGTGATCCATTTAAAAAAATTGCTGATGACATCATACCTCGAAAAATAGAGCAGCTGTTGAAAATTAAAGTATGTCACTGAATAGAATAAATAAACCAATAAACATTTCTTTTAAAAGTAATAAGCAATCAATAGACGTTTAGCCAGAAATCAGGTGTTCCGACACATATGCCCAACCCTGTATATATAATATGCATTTTTCACAATGCACACATTTAATATAAATAGATACATTTTAAATTACTTACTCAAATACACTTTTCAATAGTGTTCGCCTTTTTTTTTCTTTCGTTGCGTTTTTGTGGAGAGCCTGCAATTATTTTTAGATTGACCGTCGGTATGGCGTCAGATTTAAGTCTCCATTTATGACGTGCTGTATTCAAAAGCTGATCTTTCAGGCAATAATCATCATCTGTAAAATGCTTTGAGCATATTCTTGCCGTTTTAATGTTAAATTTATGCTTTTGATAGCACCTATGCACCCAAATTTCACAAATTGATTTTTCTTTTGGGAATGAAAAATAACGGTTTTCTGGCGTATAACTCTTGCTGTTTTTGTTATTATTACTAAAACAGCCGAAAACTGCACAACACACCATTTTTAATCGAAATCAATCTGTACGAAACAAAGAAAGTAATGCGACATAAGTTTTAATATCAACCCCTGCATTTGGTTTGTCACCGGCTGACGTCACATGCAAGACAGAGACCAAAAATGACATGCGCGTGAGCATATCTTATAGTTATAGTATCATGGCTAATGGTCTTACCCGGAGTAGCCGAAGTGACGGCGAAGCCGTCACCAATGCATAGGAAGTAGTGGTCGATGGCGTTAGATAATGCTTATTGCAATACGCCCGCAAGAAACCAGGCTGTTTGAGTAAATAATTCCAAATTTTCTAACTAGCCTAAAGGTGCATAGGTTCATTGCAATAAACCTAAAAAATATTAGGCTTATTAAAAAGTGCTTTGCAATAAGCCGGTTTGTTCAATTAGCCTACGACAGTTATACAGTGTGATTCCATTGATACGGTATAGCCCCAGCAGGTGTAATGAAATAATCACAAAGTTTGTTGATTAGTTTAAAGTTGTGGCGTGTCATTAATTAGAACTGCTACTTGATCCTGACTTGCATCAAATTCCGTTGGTTGAATATATTTACCTTGTTTTATCCGAATAAAATTGTGCAAAACACATGCTGCTTTGAATTTATGGTTTCTTTTTTACAACAAATTGACTTTTAAAAGAGACGAAATTTAGATACTAACATCCCAAATGCACATTCAACACTTTTTCGCCCACTTGATAATCGGTATTTAAAAATTATTTTCCTATTGTCTAATGTGCGTTTTGAATAAGGACTCATTAGATATTTTTAAGCGGAAAGGCTTCACCTGCTACGAAGTAATAAGGGAAATCTTCTTTTGTTGAACGTAATGGTCTAGGTTGTGGTAACTCCAACAATCCTAATTATAACGAGCGTCAAAGACTTGATGTATGAAAAACTGCTCCATCACTATTCCTGCCTATTTCCCCCACGTCTATTGTAGTAAATAGTCCATCAGCATCTACACAGGCCATAAGTACAATTGAAAAGTATCTCTTATAGTTATAACACGTTGATCCCGTTCTTGGAAAACACTTTATTCGGAAGTATCCAAAGAACCCAAACAATTCGGTATATTCCAGAGAGTGTAGTAGTGATCAGCAATTGATATCCATTTTTCCTGTGTTGGTTTACTCATATAATTAGGTTGTAAAACTGTCCAGATTTCTTCAGTAGTGGTGGCAATCATAATACTTACTGTTGAAAGACCTCGCATAAAATATTATGTCAAGGCTCTATAACTGTCTCCTGTTGAAAAATACCTGAAACACAAAAATAAATAGATAAATAAAACATTCCAATTACAAGGGAAAAAATATCTAAAACATGTAAATATTGTTTCAGTGCAAACGTGTAAAGAACGCTGTAAAAATATAAGATTCAATTCGACAAATCATCATTGTCGCTCGGGTTTAGTCGAGACTCTTACGTTAGTGGATTACTCAGCTGCCGTGATGAAGGCGGTGGTGAGGTTCGCGACTGCGGCATTTAGGTCTGCTTCTGACTGAATGTTTCGAAGTGGAGAGACGAGTTTGTCGACTTTCTGCCGTATTCCTGATTAATTGAGGAGCGATATTGGCGCCTATTGCATGATGCAATATGACTGGATTGTGATCTGAGTCAAAGTCATTTTCGGACCAAATATGGTGCTCTGCATTGACATTACTTAATAGAGCTATGCCAAGAATGTCGGCATGAAAGAAGGTGGGGCATTTTGGAGCCACCGCCCCTAGCTCATGAGGGGAGTTCTCAATGTAGTTGGCTAGGGCTCTGCCTCGTCTATTGGTGGTTCTACACTTCCAGAGAGCGTTCTTGCTGTTTAGAACTCCTGCCAAGATGCTAGGCATGGCATCATTGAAAGCGATGTCGAGATCTGAGTCAAGTAGTAGGAGTCTTGGGGAGAGGTACCCCGAAACTATTTTAAGCGGACCTTCGATCGTGTTAAGAACCAAGATGGTTGCCTTAAGATCTGACCTTTGGATAAAGATAGCCCCGTGGCATTATTAGCGAGGTATTGCTAATACTCGTTGATTTTTGGTATCCGGCGAGCACTGAGTAGAGTCTCGCTCACAAGCACAACTTGAATGTCGTGCCGGCGAACGAAGTACTCCAACTCCAGTATCTTGTCCGATAGCCCGTTCGCATTCTAATAGACAATGTGAACGAAATGGATGGGAGGGTCAGCGTTTGTGATGTACGACATATTAGGATTTGGTTTATAAAGAAAGGTACGTTGCTCTAGGCTATGAGGAGGAGTAGCCTAGCGAAAGGATCGGCAAAGAGTGCCTTTTCCGCCTCTGAGGATGCCATGCTCATCATTCGACGGAGGTTTGTCGGGATTTGTTCATTGCGCTCTGCAGATGCGTCCACCTGTGGCGGAGAAGCGCTCACAGGTGGGGGAGCCAGAGTAATTTTGGCCTGCCTCAGTAGTGGAGGCGCCGGGTGGCGTTCGCGTACGATACGCCGTCTACCTGCGTGGATTGACGAGGAGGAGCCACAGCTGGCTCAGAGGGAGGTCTTTACCTCTATGATCTTGCGAAGGCCGGACAGCTTCGGAAGCAAGTTCGTGCAAACTGCTTGCGCATCTTTTGATGAAGTGCAGTCTGAGGATGGGTGCCTGCCTGCGCACTTTACGCACACGAACGAAGCGGTACAGCGGGCCTGAGCGTGCCCTACACGCTGGCAGCGGTGGCATTGATTGCCGCCGGAAGCCTTGTGTTTGGCCTCGACCTTGATGGAGAGGCCTGCCACGCTTCTTATGTTGACGATCTTGCGACCTTCATCGGTTTTCTCGACCTGAACATAGACGAGTGGGATTGGACCATGACGACCGGTCATACTGGTGACCGAAGCCACTTTCCCTGAGGCTCTCCTCCACATCTTCGACAGTAATCCCGACAGGCACAGTGCACTACCTTGAGAGTCTTCTCCTCGTCCAGCTGGAAGGTATGGTACGGGAGGCTTTTACTGTATAGGGAGGTTCAAGAAATCCAAATTTGGGATAAGCTTCTTACAAGAGCCCTGGATTAACAACGGGGAGGTCTACCTAAAGAAAGTTGCAGGTTAGTATACAAAGCAGACTGCACTAAACCAAGAGCAGTCCTCATGCTCAGAAAGGACATCAATTTTACTTACATTCCAGAATTCACCACAGGGGACCTTGCGGCAGTGCTGGTAGAGGTCCCCACGAAGAAAGGAAAAAGGCACATAGTTATGACCTCGGCCTACTTTCCGGGTGACAAGGATACACCGCCACCAGAGGAGGTAAGAAGACTTGTGGAATGGTGTAGAAAAGGCAACAAACACCTACTCCTGTGCTGTGATGCCAACGCACATAACATCCTGTGGGGCACGGACACCAATAGTAGAGGTAAGGATCTACTTGAATTTATTATCTCTAACAATCTAGACATTGTTAATAGAGGTAGCGAGCCTACCTTTGTGAATGCAATCAGACAGAAGGTACTAGATATCACCCCGGCTGATGCCTTCACAACAAGTACAATTAAAAATTGGCGAGTTCTAGCAGAACCCTCTTTATCAGACCATCAGCAGATTGGGTTTGACATTGAGGTCACTAAGGAAACTGTTTTAGAGTGCAGGAATCCGAGGAACACAGACTGGGGCCTCTACAGAGAGTGCCTAGGTCTGGGAACCGAAGATGTATGCCTCGACATCCAAACTACAGGGGAGCTAGAAATAGCTGCGGCTCTCCTTAAAAATTGCATCTTAAAGGCATACGAATCCAGCTGTCCACATAAGAGGAGATCTCATTCCAGAGATGTGCCCTGGTGGAATAAGGATTTAGACCGCCTGAAGATGCAATCCAGAAAAACCTTCAATAGTGCAAAGAAGACGGGCAACTGGGATGCCTACAGACAGGCACTATCAGAATACAACAAGGAGCTGAGGAAGTCGAAAAGAAAAACTTGGAGAGCTTTCTGTGAGGAAGTGAACGACACAGCCCCGACAGCAAGACTCCAAAAGGTCCTATCGAAAAACCACTCCAATGGCATTGGTTTAATTAAAAAACCTGATGGGAGTCACGCAGAGAGCCTCAAAGAAAGTCTTAGTGTGCTCCTGAAGACACACTTTCCGGGCGGACTCACTCGCAACAACTGCTCAATCTACGAAAGGAAGCACATTCCTACCAACCAGAGAGAGCAATAGAAAGGCTGGTAAACTAATTACTAGAGGAAAAATTGAATGGGCAGTCAAAAGCTTCAAACCCTTCAAAACACCAGGGCCAGATGGCATATTTTCTGCATTGCTGCAATATGGGCTAGACATACTAGCCCCATACCTGCAAGCAATATACAAAGGCAGCTTCACGCTGCTCAATGGAATGAAATGAGGCCAGGGCGATTTTCATCCCCAAAGCGGGCCATAGGCCACCTGATGAGGCTAAGTCCTACCGCCCAATCAGCCTCACCTCTTTCCTCCTCAAAATTATGGAGAAAATCGTGGACAACGACATTAGTTGCAGCGCCCTAAAAGCGAACCAGAGGGGAATACAAGGGGCATAGAGGGGAATACAAGGAGATTGCACTAGGTATTTTCGTGGATATTGAAGGGGCGTTTGATAATACGACCTTCAAAACCGTGGAAAAGGGAGCAATCAGGAAGGGCATTGATATACCCACTATCAGATGGATAAAAGCTGTACTTATAAACCGCAAAATCACGGCAGGTATGGGGAGTGAGTCTGAAACGGTAACCACGGCGAAAGGGTGCCCGCAAGGCGGGGTTCTATCACCCTTGCTCTGGTGCATCGTGGTGGATGAGCTCCTCACGACCTTGGCAGATAAGGGCTATAGTACGCAAGGCTACGCCGACGACATTGCGGTTGTCATAAGCGGTAAATACGATAGCATCGTATTGTCCCTAGCCCAAGAGGCCCTTAACACCATATCAAAATGGTGTCTGAGGGAGGGTTTCAATGTCAACCCGGACAACACAGTGATTGTACCTTTTACTAATCGCAGGAAACTCTCAATCAAAGCTCCCAAAGTAAAAGGACAAGACTGGCCTGTCTTGGCATCACGAGAGCTGCACATAGCACTCCCTCTGCAGCAATGGAAGCTTTACTAGACCTACTTCCTTTGCACGAACAAATCAGAAAGGAAGGTCTAATGAGTGCACTGAGACTAAACTGGACCAGTACAGGCCACAGAACCGGGCACTCAGAAATTCTGGACCTCGTCACAACCGAGTTCTTACAAACACCATCGGATATAATGCCGATCAATTATGACTTCGAATCAAGATTTGATGTGACTATTGATAGTCGCCAAAACAGTCTGAAACGAGTCACAGAACTAAAACACAACTCTGTACTCTGGTACACAGATGCATCCAAGACAGAGGTGGGCACCGGCATAGGCATATATGGGCCTAAGCATAAGGAATCAGTTCCCCTCGGACATGGCCCTTCTGTCTTACAGGCTGAAATAATAGCCTTAGAAAGATGTGCTCAGGTGTGCACAAAAAAAGGTCTACAAAGGGGCACGCATATATCTAATCACGGATAGCCAGGCTGTCCTAAAGAGCCTTAAAGCGTACAGCTTTAACTCCAAGACTACTTGGAACTGTAAACAGGCTCTGAACCAACTGGCAAACTGGCAACAAGCTCACCCTAATGTGGGTACCCGGCCACGCAAGCATAAAAGGCAATGAGCATGCCGATATACTTGCTAAGGAAGGAGCCTCAACTACCATCATTGGACCAAAACCGACCTGCGGGCTACCGAAAGCACATAAAAAAGGCGTGATCCAAGAATGGGAAAAAAAGTGCAAAACAGACTATTGGAAAAATGCACCAGGTCAAAGGCAATCCAAAATGTTTATTGACTTCTCGCCAAATAGAGCCAAACAGCTCTTACGCCTCACTAAAACCGAGATCAGACTGGTCACCAGTCTCCTCACAGGACACTGCCCAGTGAAGTACCATCTTCACAATATGGGCAAAGTGGATGACACCACATGCTGATTATGTGAATCGGCAGAAGAAACGGCCGAACACATATTATGCGAGTGTGTAGCTCTAGCTACCACTAGGCAGGCCCTAACCGGAGGTATGGCGGTAACGCCAGAACGGATCAGGGCATTACCTCCCAGAAAGTTAATTGACCTTGTCAGGGAAGTTGAATTTCTGGGAATCAAATAGCAGTAGGGTACTAGTACAAAAGATCTAAACAGGCCGCAGTGCTGTAAGGCTCACCACAGCCAATCGACCCCGTCTAATCTAATCTAATCTAATCTACTGTGTAGGCAGTTAGCTTTCTGAAGTCAGTAGGATACTCTACTTGCACTCTGATGCCGTCTCTTACTGCGATAAATTTGACGATGTCGATCTGCCTTACGACCGTTAAGTTTTTAAAGAGATTAACCCACTGCGTTTTGAAGCGCAAGAAGACAGGTGGGGGCTTTTTGTATCCTTTCGGAGTGTCATTAGATGGATGGGTGGGCGGATTTTTTCGGAACCACCTTTTTCAGAACCGCGAGACGAGCTCGGGTCTTGAGTGCTCTAAAATGAGGGAGAGTCGGCCCTGGGCAGCTTAACCACCGGAAGAATGGTTGGTCTTTTTTGTCGGGTCCGGACCGGTCAGTTTTTTAACGGGTTCGGCGGGCGAATCAGAGGATGCGGCCTGCTCGTCCTTTCTTTTTAAGGCTCTTGAAATATACCTTACTTACAAGGGCCCCGTCTTGGGGCGTTGGAGAAACTCCATCTCTTGCTTGAGGATCTCATTGTAGTGTCGAAGACCGTCGATAGTTGAGTGCAGGCAGGCGACGCGACGGTCGAATTAAGTCGGTCTAGCGACTGCTTTAGATCGCTAATGATGCTGGATCAAGTCCACATTAGTGGAGGACGCATCGCTATCGATGCTGATGGCGTTGGGGGCCGAGGCGACCTTCATGTCTTCTTCCTCGTCGTCAGACGGGAGGTTGGGGATTTGGGAGGTTTCTACACTGGCCATGATGGGCGCAGTGTAAAAGTTGATTTTGGGGATAGATAGGGTTGGGCTTACTGCCCCCAGGCCTGCTCGCCGTTAGGCGGAACCAAGCGTGTTTTTTGCAAAAACACCTGGCCGATATCCCCTGACCTACCAGCAATCCCTCTTGGTTAGGGGGAATATCCGGGAATACGGCAAGGCAGACACCGGCCGTGGTCAGTGCAGTATCATACACGCACTAACTGCGCCAGCGTTCACCTTCCTGAAATAAATACAAATGTATTTGTAAACAACGTTAGTAAATGTTAGGAAGGCGACCTTGGATGTGGTCAGACTTTCGTACGTATTGCGGGCGGAGAGGTTATTACTAATGCTCACCGTCACCGAACACGACTAGGTGTGATACAGGCAAGACGTGTTGCGAATAACCACTGGTACGACGGGGTGGGCCAGTGGCAGTGTTGCCAGGAGTAATTTTTAATTTTCCCCAAATATTTCATAAAAACTCCCCAAAATTACCCCTCGCATAAAATACCCACCCCAAAAAATACCCCATCGATTGAAGTTTTTTTTACTCCCATTTTAGGGAAAACCCACCAATCTGACAATACTGGGATTAGAAAAGCGCGTTGATAAGTTTTCGGAATTTCCACAAAAAAAAGTTTTATAACTCCGTTTTTCCGAAAATATGTAGGTGGTACAAAAAGGCCATTTAAAAAATTAGAAAAATATTTAATCGTGCTGCGGCATCCTCCGAATAATTAAAATATTTCTTTATTTTTTCGGAAAGTTTCGCTAATTAACTACTTAAAATTGTTCGCTTTTTACTTTCTCCGTTACGAAGTACGAGAAAGTATTGTGATCGTGATTTTTTTCAAAAAAATTTTTTACGGAAATATCCGTTTTGGGGTCCCTAGATGCCATTTCAACAATTTTTGGAAAAAACAATTTTGTGCTGTGTGTGTCTGCGTGTGTGTCTGTCTGTGTGCGCTGTATCTCAAAAACCAATAGAGCAATTGATATAAAACTTTGAACATACGTCTTATTTGATAATCCGAAGAACTGAAAAGCTTTTGGTAAAATTTCGTATACCGGAAGTGGGTGTTCACCTAAACTGTTTTTTTGTTTTTTGCCAATATTTTCTTAAATATAAAAAATATCACAAAAACATTTAAACAAGCATCGAAGACAACAAAGAAATGAATAGCTTTTGCTTGAAAATATTTTTTATAAAATCATTGCTATTCGAGAAAAAAATGTATTATTTTTTTAAATTTTTGGTTTATAATTATGAAACGATAATAGTTACAGCAATTTTATGTGAATAATAATTGTAGGGAATGCCAAAATGAACAACTTCTAAAGAATAAGTTTTTTTCGAAATCTCGTAAGTTTTCGAGTAAACCTAGTTTTTGAATTTGAAGTATAATTTTTCCATCTTTCATGATTTTGACGTTTTAAACGTCAGTTTCATCCGTGTTCACGCAACGCTCGATGTACATTTAAAATGTGATTTCAATTGAAAATAAACCCATGAAAACGTAAATATAAAGTCGGAGAAAGTAACATGATGACCACACCACCATTTTTTTTTCATAATTTCCAAACAGTTCCAGTTATACCGGGTGATCAGCTTCATTCCGGGCCAAAGTATTATATTTAACAATTACTAAAAAAACTAAATTGGTAGCAAAAATAATTTTTTTATTTAAAAATTTTCGAAAAAAAAATCAAAAATCGAATCGAAATATTTAAAAATTTAGTAATTCCTCAAACACAAATCGCGCAGGCTGTATTTTCTATGCTGAAGATCAAAGTACATTAGTTTTATCTTAAAACAACCACTATAATTAAATTAAAAACATTAAAAAAAAATCAAATATAACCAAAAATTAATACAAAAACCAAGTACAAGCTAAAAATATTAAAAATTCAGTCTGCAAAATCTAAATTATAGGGCAAAAACTTGAAAAATCAGCCAAAAACTCGCTCATAAAAATCAACAATTCATTTAAATCTAAAGTAAAGACCAATAAAAAAATCGCTCATTAAAATTAATAATTAAGGTAACAGAACTAAAAACATTGGTAAAAAAATTGAAAAAAGAGAACTAAATATTCGAAAATTTTGGTTTAGATGCCAAAAACATCTAAAAAATTAAAAACCCTGGTCTAAAAAATTAAAATTCAGAGTGAAAATTGAAAATTCAAGCAAAAGAAAAATAATTTGACATTTTCAGCCCCAAAAATAAATCTTTACCTCAAAGTAAATTGCCGAAACTCAAAAGTAATTTAAAAAAATCGCCCACAAAAACAATAATTCAGCTTAAAACATCTAAAATTAAGAGCAAAAAATTGAAAATTTGGTCAAAAAAAACTCGAAAATACCAGCCAAAAGTTCGCACACAAAAATCAACAATTCAGCTGAAAAATCTAAACTATAGACCAATCAAAAATTCGCTCGTTAAAATTAATAATTAAGGTAAAAAAACAAAGAATATAGGCAAAAAATCTAAAATTTATACTCTCGGCAAATGATGTAAAAAAATAAAAAATACAGACTAAAAAATTGAAAATTCAAGCAAAATAAAAGTGCCATTTTCTGCCCCAAAAATTACTTTATCCCAAAATAAATTGCCGGAACAATAAACTCGAAAGTGATTAAAAAAATTCGCCCAAGAAACAATAATTCAGGTTAAAAAAATCTAAAATGAACGGCAAACAACCAAAAACTTTGTACGAAAACTCGAAAATACCCAAAAAAACAAAACAAAATCGCCCATAAAAATCAACAATTCATGTTAAAAATTTAGAGTGTAGACCAATCAAAAATTCACTCGTTCAAATTAATGATTAAGATAAAAAAAAAACTAAAAAAAATCGAAAAATTAAAAATGTAGACAAAAAAAACTAAAAATTTCAATTGACCATTAAAAAAAATTTGACCAAAATCAAAATATTTTGACCAAAAACTCTAAAAATTAGAACAAAGAATTTAAAAATGCAGACGAAACATCTAAAATATAAGCAAAAAATTAAAATAAAATTCCTGGCCTTAAAAAACATGCAGACAAAAAAATTGAAAAATCAAGCAAAAGGAAAATAATTTGCTATTTTCAGTTCCAAAAATAACTCTAGCTCAAAATAAATTGCCAACCAGAAACGCGAAAATGTTTAAAAAAAGATAAAGGACAAAAATCAAAAACGCGAAAATACCGCGGATAATAATGAATAATTCATTTTGAAATATAGGGCAAAAAATGAAAAATTCGGGCCTAAAAATAAAAAATGCCGACCAAAATTCGAAAATTTTAACAAACAAATCGAAAATTTAGAACAAAATGAAGAAAAATTAGTTCAAAAGATTAGAAATTTATACCAAAAAAAACGAAACTGCAGGTCAAAAATCAAAAATTTAGGTTAAAAAAATCAAAATCCAGGCCTAAAAACAAAAAGATTGAATGTTTAATATAATTATAATAATTTATTTACGGGCAACGAGTGTTGCTAGTAGTAATTTTTAATTTTCCCCAAATATTTAATAAAAATCCCCTAAAATTACGCCGCTGTCCCTTTCGAAAATAATAAAATTTGAAAATAAAACGTAAATACAGTGGGAGTTTATTGGAAACTTACATACAAAATTAAAGTAGTATAAATATAAAATTTATTATTCATCTTCATCCTCAATATTTTCATCTTCTTTTCGGCACACATACATGTTTTTTAAATGAAAGTGCAGCATCTCATTGGGGGTCACAAAATTACGAAAACGGCAATAATAGAATCCTTAGGATAACTTCCATAAATGATGTCACAGGTTTTTCCTCATCGCTGAGGAAAATTACTGACTTCTTTTTGGTTGTGCGCTATTGGTAATGATGATTTCTAGCAAATGTAATAACATGTTCATTAATTTTCCCAAAAATACCCCTCGTAAAAAAATCTCACCCCAAAAAATACCCCATTCATTAAAGTTCCCCAAAATATACCCCAAAAAAATAATTTAACCCCATTTTGGGGAAAAAACCCCCAATCTGGCAACAGTGGCCAGTGGAGTCTGGGTTTGTTTCAGAACCAGTCTGATATCGATGGTGAGACTTTGGAACCAGTGTTACCAAGTCAGCGGAAAATCCGCTAGATCTGGCGGATTTTGAATCCGAATTGCGGAATAATTTTCGTTTTAGCGGCTGGCGGATTTTCTAGCGGAGTAATGTTGGATTGTTGTAAAATCTAGCGTAATTTATTTTATATTTAAACTTTATTTTCAAAGAATATATTTTTTTAAGAGAAAAGGTAAAAACTTAAAACATTTTTTTAATGTGTATATTTGTTGTTTTTAATATGTTTTTTATATGTAAATTTGACGCCCACATCCACCGCAATATTATATTTATATATAATATTTTGTTGTAATATGGTGGCTGAAGTGAAAATGAATAAATAAATAAATAAATAAATAAATTTCAAAAATTCATAACTTACGGAAAAAGTGACTCATTTAAATATTAAAGTTAGTTTTAAAGGTAGATGTTGTGTGTGTATATTAAAATAATTAGATATTTTTGTTCGTCTTCAACAACTTTAAATATTAATTTTTAAAAATTCATAACTCGTGCAAAAATTGGTACATGCCCAAAATCGAAGTTTATTCTAAAGGCAGATGTGAATATATTAATATTTTTGTGAAATTCTATCATGTCAGTATTTTTTATCATGTTGGACAACAAACGTTAATTTAAACGAATTCATAACACCCAAAAATGAACAAATTGTCAAAAATCAAAGTTAGTTTTAAAGGTTAACTTAAAATATTAATTTTCAAAAATTCATCCCACCCAAAAATTTACACATTTTCAAAACTCCTAGTTAATTCTGAAAGCAGATGTTTTGTTAGTTTACTTAAATTTTTGAGAAATTCCATCATATCAGTATTTTTTTTTTAGTTTTTTTTTTGTAAAGTGTTCGACAATGAACACATTTTCAAAAATCAAAGTTTGTTTTAAAGGTAGTCGTTCTGTGAATGTATTAAAATATTTGAGGAACTTAATTTTATTTACGGTTTTGGTTTTATGTAAGTGTACGACAACTTAAAATATTAATTTTCAAAAATTCATAACTCAGGCAAAAATTGGCACATTCCAAAAATAGAAGTTTATTCTAAAGGCAGATGTTTTGTGAATATATTAAAAATTTTGTGAAATTCTATCAAGTCAGTATTTTTTGTCGTGTTGGACAACAAACGTTAATTTAAAAAAAAATCATAACACCAAAAAATGAACACATTTTCAAAAATCAAAGTAAGTTTTGAAGGTAGTTGTTCTGTGAATGTATTAAAATATTTGAGGGACTCAATTTTGTTTACGATTTTTGTTTGTGTAAGAAATTGACAACTTAAAATATTAATTTTCAAAAATTCATCCCACGCAAAAATTTACTCGTTTTCAAAAATCAAAGTTAAATGTATTATGATTGCATTAGAGTTTTTAAGGAATTTAATAATATCAGTATCATTTTTTTCCTATTTTTTCTTTGTTTAAATATTCAACAACTTAAAAAAATAATTTTTAAAAATTCATAACTTACGCAAAAGTTAACACATTTTCAAAAATCGTAGTTAATTCCATAGGCAGATGATTTGTGAATTTATTTCAATTTTTGAGAAATTCTATCATATCAGTATTTTTACTTTCTCCGTTGCGAAGTACCAGAAAGTATTGTGATCGTGATTTTTTTTTTAGATTTTTCGGCAATTAACACATTTCAAAAATCAAAGTTGGTTTTAAAGGTATTCGATTCGTGAGTGTATTAAAATATTTGAGGGACTCAATTTTGTTTACCATTTTGGTTTTGTATAAGTGTTCGACAACTTAAAATATTAATAATTTATATTTTAATTTGCAAATTAAATTTAAAAAAAACTAGTAAGGAAGTACCAACCTCTCAATAATCTAATATAAACAACCTTAATACGACAATATAACATGAATTAAAATAATAATTTTCAAAAATTGACTTGTTTTCAAAAATAAAAGTTAATTGTTAATTTAATGTATTATGACTGCGTTAGGGTTTTAAAAGAATTAAATCATATCAGTATACATTTTTTTTTGTTCGAATATTCAACTTAAAAAAATAATTATGAAAAATTCAGAGCTCACGCAAAAGTTGACACATTTTCAAAAATCCTAGTTAATTCCAAAGGTAGATGTTTTATGTATTTACTTCAATTTTTGAGAAATTTTATCATACCAGTATTTTTTTTTAGATTTTTTTTGTCAAGTAATTCAACTTAAAACATTAATTTTCAAAAATGTATGGATGTATTAAAATATTTGAGGAACTCAATTTTATTTACGATTTTTGTTTTGTTTAAGTGTTCGACAACTTAAAATATTAATTTACTTATTTTCAAAAATCAAAGTTAATTTTAGAGGTAATTGTATTATTATTGATTGCCTTGGAGGTTTTAAGGAATTCAATCATATCAGCATTAATTTTTTTCCTATTTTTTTTTTGTTCAAATATTCTACAACTTAAAAAAATTATTTTCAAAAATTCACGCATTTTCAAAAATTGTATTTTATTCTGAAGGCAGATGTTTTGTGAATTTTCTTAAATTTTTGAGAAATTCTATCATATCAGTATTTTTTTTTAATTTTTTTTCTCAAAAACGTTAATTTTCAAAAATGAAGTCTATTTCAAAAATTTAAGTTAGTTTTATAGGTAGTCATTCTGTAAATGTATTAAAATATTTGAGCAACTCAATTTTGTCTAAGATTTTTATTTTGTGTAACTTAAAAAAATCATTCTTAAAAATTTATAGCTCACGCAGAAATTGAGACATTTTCAAAAATCAAAGTTAATGTTAAAGACCATATAAAAGGATTTTTTTTGTTCGACAACTTAAAATATTAACTTTTGAAAATTCATAACATAATTGCAGTTTTATGGATATATGTTTTGTAAAGATATTCAAATTGTTGAGGAATTTATTTTTTCAAGAACTATAAATATTAATATTCAAAAATTTATAACTCATAAGAATGAAATACATTTAAATTTGAAGCAATTCAATTGTATCTGCATTTACTTTTCTTTCAATTTTTCATTGTTTTACCTAATAATATTCAGGCCTAATTTGTACGCAAAACGTTAAATTTAATTGCTGAACGTTATGTTAAAATAATAGATAGCTTATTGTATTTCCAATTAGTAAAACAAGTGTCACGAATTTTAACATGCAGCTAAATTACGAAATAGAGCTATTCTAGAAATAATTAAATGTTTTGAGTGGAAAATATTTTAAATACGGTAGAAACGATGCATCTTTGGCAACACATTAATTTAACGACAATTTTAAGAATGATTTGATAAAAAAAATAGCATTGAAATCTTAAATTATTGCAATTAGGGAATAGCCAAAACATTTGTTGTCTTCAATTCTTGGTAACAGATTCAATTTTAAATACTTTGAAAACTGCAATCGAAGCTCAGATCTGAAGCTTTGACTATATAAATATAATCAAAGGCCTGAAGATAATGAATCATGATAATTGAAGAATGTTTCAGAATTCTGCAATCATTTTTACTTTCTCCGTTACGAAGTACGAGAAAGTATTGTGATCGTGATTTTTTTTTCAAAATTTTTTTTACGGAAATATCCGTTTTGGGGTCCCTAAACGCCATTTCAACAATTTCTGGAAAAGAAAATTGTGTCTGGGTGTGTGTCTGTGTGTATGTGTGTGTGTGTGTGTGTGTGTCTGTGCGCGCTGTATCTTAAAAACTAATAAAGCAATTGATATGAAACTTTAAACATCTGTCTTATTTGATAATCCGAAGAACTGAAAAGCTTTTGATAAAATTTCGAACACCGGAAGTGGGCGTTTACCTTAACTGTTTTTTGTTTTTTGCCAATATTTTCTTAAATATGAAAAATATCACAAAAATATTTAAACAAACTTTGAAGACAACAAAGAAGTGAACATATTTTGCTTAAAAACATTTTTCATAAAATCATTTTTATTCGAGAAAATTTTTTTTTTTAATTTTTGGTTTATAATTATAAAACGATAATAATTACAGCAAAGTTATGTTAATAATAATTGTAGAAAATGCCAAAATGAATAACTTATAAAGAATAAGTTTTGTTCGAAATCCCTTTAGTTTTTGAGTAAACTGAGTTTTTGAATTTGAAGTATAATTTTTCCATCTTTCATAATTTTGACGTTTTAAACGTCAGTTTCGCCCGCTCGATGTACATTTAAAATAAGATTTCAATTGAAAATAAACCATGAAAACGTAAATATAAATGGCTATGATACCATCAAGACGGAGAAAGTAACATGATGGCCACATCACCATTTTTTTTTATTATTATTTATAACATTGTAGAGTTTTGTAACATCGATATGTTTGTTTTATTTATTTCGTACTTTATTTATATTTTCTGGCGGAATTTTAGCGGAATTAGGTTTGCTATCTGGCGGAAATAGCATGTGGCCAGTTGGCAACGCTGTTTGGAACGCAGAGATCAGGGCGCTTCGTACGACGCAGTGTCCGGAAACGCGAGAAATGTGGCCAAGCGAGTCGAAAATCGGGCAAACATAAAGTCAGTTTAAAAAAATATATAATAACGGATTCATGTTCGCAACACTTATAAACCCACTAAATTTAAATTTTTGAGTCATTATTCTAAACCATTATGGCGTATTCGGGCATTCAAGTAGACTGATTTTAACTGATGAGTTTCAAACAAAAATTGCACCGGAAATAAATATTATTTTTATCGCATTTTGAAATGTTTTCCGAATGAATTTTATATCACGTAAAACTGAATAAAAATACGATTTATTGGTACTAATTACAAAAAGAATGTCTGATAAAGTTTTAAGATAAAACAGTTTGAAATTTGTAGAAATTTAAAACTAATTTTGGATTTTAAAAGAGTAAAAGTTGCTTGTATGGAAAATCGTGTCACCCAATTTACAATTTTTAATAGCCCTAAGTGTCCTCTATCGTTTCCTACCAAATTCACCTTCAGGTTGATCCCACCTCGGGTGTGGTGATTTTTTTTTCTCTCGCAAGACGCCTAAAAATCGGACAATTCAATTTGGAGTATATTTGTTATAGAACATTGAAAAGTTATCCGAATGTATTTTGTATTACATAAAATAGAAGATAAATATAATTTAATGACACCAATTTAAAAAAAAATGGCTGATAAAGTTTTAAGGCATAAAAATTTGAATTCTGTAAAAAAAATTAAATCAATTTATGATTTTGAATGGGTCACAATCACTTGTATGAAATATCAAGTGGCTAAATGTATGGTATATGATAGTCCCAAGTATCTCCTATCTTGCTACACCAAATTCACTTTTAGGTTGATCCCCCCCGGGGTGTGGTGATTTTTTTCCCTTGCTAGTCGCTGAAAAATCAAACAATTCGACGATGGAGTATATTTTTTACCCATATTTCTTTTTTATTGCCATAAAAAGTGAGTAGTATTAGTAACTCTTTCTTTATATAATTATACTTTTAAAAGACCCTTAAATTTACTGAAATTTCACGTGGCATACTGTTCTCTAACGTGATCCCACCCCTAAGAGCCTATTCACACGGAGCCACTTCGTGGCGCGACAGAGAAGCGCTGTTAATGACAAAGGCTGCAAGTAAATGGTGGTGTTCACACAGAGCCACGCCACAGAAAAAGTCGCGCCACGAACGGTCCAAGCAATCCGTTTCGCCGCAAGACGCGGCCACGAAAAGTGGCGCGACTGCTCGCGAAGTACAGAATTAGATTGAATTAGAATTCACACACACGCGCGTTTTTTAGTGGCGGCGTAGTGGTCGCGTCTGTGGCCCCAAAGACGCGACCACTACGGGCGACTTGGACTGGGGTGGGGACACAAAATAACAAACACGCATTTTCAGTACGATAATAAGCACTTGATGTGGGAAGTGTAGTGTATTGTTATGGCATCATCAGTGAATATGTTTAATACCGAAGATTTTATTAATCAAATAGAAGAACTTCCTGCAATATGGAATCAAACTTCGCCAGACTATGCTAATAAAATAGCAAAAAAAAACTCTTGGGAAACCATTTTAAAACAATTCGTGTCCAATTTTGATGAACTTCCGCCAAGTCAGAAGAATGAACTTTGTGAGTACATTAATTTTATTGAATCAAAGATATATTTATTTTTAGGATCAGTTCTATCTGATTGGTTATTGCTATTTTTAATCTCCAATATGAGAATTAACTCCACAAATTCTTCTGTTATCAGGATTTTTTTAATTTCTCCGTACAAAGTACAAGAAACTAGTTTGATCGTAATTTCTCGAATTCGAAATATCAACGGAACTATCTGTTTTGAAGTCCCCGCAAGACAAATCCGACCATTTTATTATAAAAATACTTTTTATAAAAATTAAAGACAAAGAAAACCTCAACATTTTTTGTTAATAAATATTTTTATTAACTTAATTATTTGGTGTTTAATTATGAAACCGAGAGTTTCCTAAAATTTTCATTAATAATAATTCTAGAAAACGGCAAAATGAACATTTTGTAAAAAATAAGTATTTATCGAATCTCAATAGTTTTTTTTGTAAAATCAAGTAAAATCAAGTATCAAATATCACAAAGGAACCTATTATAGGTACCATTAAATGAGACAAGGTAACATGATTACCACATTTTTTTGTCAAGCTATATTTATTTCTACTGTTGTTTTCGATATCAATACCCAATTTTTCACATAAACCACTAATTTCACTTACCGAGTTGCGTATAACGTAATATGCACAATATCTATGGATTTTATATTTATATTACCCGTCAAAATGAACGACGAAATATACGTAGTAAATATAATAAAAATAAAATGCCAGATTGTGTTTAGATGGATTTATTATTTGAAGTTGTACCAGTATGCAAAGCTTAAATTTTATCCAGCTGCCATGGAAGTACTCCTTCGTCCATGAAGTAATCAGCAAATACTGTGCTCATACATTTTGTCAGGTTTCCTGGTTGAGTATTATCGATTGGCAAACTATCTTCTAATCCATGAATTATTAAAGTGTCTTCGAATCGAAACCCATCTCTCTCTCGAACAAAATTATGTAATAGGCAGCATGTTTTTATTATATCGTCTGTCAGGTCTTCTCCAACATTGAGGGCTCGATGTAAGATCCGCCACTTATTGCTTAATATGCCAAAAGAACATTCTATATATCTTCGCGCTCTTGTTAATCGATAATTGAACACTTTTTTCTGAACAGTTAAAAAATTTCCTCCATAAGGTCGTAAAAGAAATGAGGATAGGCCAAACCCTTCGTCACCAATCAAAACGTACGGAACCTTTTCGGATCTGTTGTGTGACAGAGAATTTGATAAAGGGCGCTCAATTTTATTAGTTCGCAGCATTTGGTATAATCGAGAGTTTGTGAAAATCATAGAATCTGAGGATTTTCCAGGTGAACCAACATCAATATATAAAAATTTATAGTCAGAATCGCAAACAGCAAGCAGAATAACAGAGAAATAGTGTTTGTAATTAAAGTTGAAGGATCCACTATCTCTCGGTTTGATTACACGTATGTGTTTACCATCGATAGCCCCTATGCAATGAGGAAAATTTGCTCGTTGTTCGAAACCTTCTGCAACTTCCAGTAGAATATCTTTTGTGAGAACTGGAAAACATTTATCTCTCCAAGATCGCCATATCGCACCACATACTTCACGAATGATGTATGAAATAGTTGATAATCCAATTCGGTAATCGATGTGAAGATCATTCATAGTACATCCAGATGCAAGATACCTAAAGCAAAAAATGGTGA
Organism: Ocypus olens; assembly: GCA_910593695.2. Lineage (NCBI taxonomy): Eukaryota > Metazoa > Arthropoda > Insecta > Coleoptera > Staphylinidae > Ocypus > Ocypus olens. Next base: position 29,265,978 of record OU343061.1, on the reverse strand, counting down.
TGTGGCCATCATGTTACTTTCTCCGGCTTGATGGTATCATAACCATTTATATTTACATTTTCATGGTTTATTGAAATCATATTTTAAATGTACATCGAGCGTTGCGTAAACTCGGATGAAACTGACGTTTAAAACGTCAAAATGATTAAACATGGAAAAATTATACTTCAAATTCAAAAACTCGGTTTACTCAAAAACTAACGAGATTTTGAAAAAAACTTATTCTTTAGAAGTTGTTCATTTTGGCATTCTCTACAATTATTATTCATGTAAATTTGCTGTAACTATTATAGTTTCATAATTATAAACCAAAAATTAAAAATATATTAATACATTTTTTTTCGAATAGCAATGATTTTATGAAAAATATTTTCAAGCAAAAGATGTTCATTTTTTTTCATATTTAAGAAAATATTGGCAAAAAACAAAAAACAGTTAAGGTAAACACCCACTTCCGGTGTACGAAATTTTACCAAAAGCTTTTCAGTTCTTCAGATTATCAAATAAGACGTATGTTCAAAGTTTCATATTAATTTCTCTATTAGTTTTTGAGATACAGCGCACACAGACAGACACACACACACAGACACAAAAATTTTTTTTCCAGAAATTGTTGAAATGGAATCTAGGGACCCCAAAACGGATATTTCCGTAAAAAAAATTTTTGGAAAAAAAATCACGATCACAATACTTTCTCGTACTTCGTAACGGAGAAAGTAAAAATACTTATTGAGAAAATCACATTTAATTATTATTTAACTTTATTACTTCCTATGTTACATTATTAATGTCGACTCTCTTTGTAGCTGCTTCGTACCAACGCAAATGGAAGAGTTTACGAGATTCGTATGCAAGGGAGAAGAAAGCGCAACAAAAAGAAATGAAATCAGGGTCAGGAGCAAAATTTCGTAAACAATACATCTTTTTTGAACAGTTAAAGTTTCTCGACATCTGTATGAGTTCAAAAACAACTAGTGATACAATTAATAGCGAAACAGAAGATAACGCAGATGACCCGGAGGAAATTATGCCTGAAACTGTTGGTCGTGAAAAAAATGATACAAAGAAAAGAACGAAAAGTATGAAAGATGTAGATGACGAATTTCTTGACATATTACGGGCAAAATATAAGCGAGACGCGGATACTGAAAATGATGACGATAGATTATTTCTTTTATCACTTCATAGTGATTTAAAGGCTGTTCCTGTGCAAGTCAAAAGCCAAATTTTGGGGATTCTATCTTCTGCGCGATATTCAAGTTTAGCGGTTCCACCAATTCCCCAATATACACAGTGGCACTACAATCAACCAGGACCATCATATGCACGTCATGAGTATAATGCACATGCTGCATTCTCATCACATGACTCTCAGACGCCCCGTAGTGCAGCAGCAGAATACCGGACCGATACATCTTTAACACAAGAAAACAGCACATCTTCTAACAGTTCGAGTGCATTTTCTGAATCTTTTTCACCTATCGATGATACTATGTTCACCAACTAGAGTAAACAATATTCCACTACCATTATTTATCAATCTGTTTTTTAAGTGCGTTCAAATTTTGTTTGTTTATATTTTCTTGTGTAATACATTGTTTTAATAAATATGTTTAGGGAATATGCATTCTTAGAATAAAATATTCACTAATTATATAGACTTCGAATTTAATTTAATCATGTCCTTACCTTAAAGTTAACGCAAGTCTCTCATTTGTTGGAATGGATTCTCTCATCGGTGTGTCAATTTTTTTAATATCATCGATTATTCCGCCTAGGAGTTCATCAAAAGACTTCCGTGACATACGAAAGTACTTAAAAAATTTATCTTCGTGTAGTAATAAATCTTCAAAGAGGGTGTGAAATAGCCCTTTACTAGCTCTCTCAAGAAGTAAAGGATGAGTCCAATACGCCCTGTTTCTCTTTCTTTGTCGTCGACGTTTCCTTCGGATTAGGACCATCGCCAAAAGCAAATCTTCTTCAATATCCATTAATACGAAAATACAAACGTACACAACTATCAATGTGTCTCGAATGAACCAATAAATACGAGTCTGTGGCGCTACTAACGCGCGTCTGTAGCGCATCTAAAAGTGGCCCGTGTGAAGGGGCCCTAACCTCCCGCATATCACTTATCTTCGAAAGAACCCCACCCTGGAAGGAGTTATTTTATTAGTTAGAGTTAATATCAGGTAAAAACATTTAGGAAAACTAGAAATAACTGGAATTTTACCTGAAATACCATACTCTAATGTGCGCGGTAATGGACCTGAATAATTCTGTATCTGGCGAAAAATTAAACGTTAATCATTATTAAGTTATGAAATTATATTCTCATATATATTTCTATAAAGTCGGAGACTACCTAAAATACTATTTTGGCGTCATTTTGAATTAATTTATTGAATTGGTGGACGTAGTTGGCACCCATAGGCTAACACAAACTCTGGTGGCCCACCAGAAATTCAAAATTAATAATTTGCGGTTTTATATTATAATTCTTAATTGCGAATCATCATCCAAATAAAGTTCTTCTTCGCTTTCACCAATATCTGATTCGGCAACAATTATTTTTCCCGCTTCGGATGTTAATGTTTTTTTGTTTATTATTTTAGTTGACCTCTTCGCTAAAATAAGGGGGTCTGAATTGACCAGCAGCATATTAAGCAGATTACTTTTAGAAGTTGAGATTTACATTTTTACTTTCTCCGTTACGAAGTACGAGAAAGTATTGTGATCGTGATTTTTTTTTCAAAAATTTTTTTTACGGAAATATCCGTTTTGGGGTCCCTAGATGCCATTTCAACAATTTCTGGAAAAAAAAATTGTGTCTGTGTGTGTGTGTGTGTGTGTGTGTGTGTGTCTCTGTGTGTGTGTGTGTGTGTGTGTGTGTGTGTGTGTGTGTGTGTGTGTGTGTCTGTGTGTGTGTGTGTGTGTGTGTGTGTGTGTGTGTGTGTGTGTGTCTGTCTGTGCGCGCTGTATCTCAAAAACTAATAGAGCAATTGATATGAAACTTTAAACATCCATCTCATTTGATAATCTGAAGAACTGAAAAGCTTTTGGTAAAATTTCGTACACCGGAAGTGAGCGTTTACCTTAACTGTTTTTTGTTTTTTGCCAATATTTTCTTAAATATGAAAAATATTACAAAAACATTTAAACAAACTTTGAAGACAACAAAGAAATGAACATCTTTTGCTTGAAAACATTTTTGATAAAATCATTTTTATTCGAGAAAAAAATTTATTATTTTTTAAATTTTTGGTTCATAATTATAGAACGATAATAGTTACAGCAAATTTATGTTAATAATAATTATATAGAATGTTAAAATGAACAACTTATAAAGAATACGTTTTTTTCGAAATCCCTTTAGTTTTTGAGTAAATTGAGTTTTTAAATTTGAAGTATAATTTTTCCATCTTTCATAATTTTGACGTTTTAAACGTCAATTTCATGCGAGTCTACAGAACGCTCGATGTACATTTAAAATGTGATTTAAATTTAGAATAAACCATGAAAGCGTAAATATAAATGATACAATCAAGTCGGAGAAAGTAACATGATGGCCACATCACCATTTTTTTTCTACAGATCTTACTCTTTTGGAGCAAATTTCTTACTTAATTATTTTTTACAGTTTTTCAAATCGCTGTATGTATTTTTCATTTTCTCAGTGGAAATTTTGATTGTCTGCCATTTGTTTCTAATTATAATATTGTAGTTGTTTTTATGCATTGAAGTAAATTCTTTGATTAGCGGCTTTTTTTAATTTTCAAAACCGCAAGTGGGTATTTACCTTAACCGTTTTTATTTATTTTTTTATATTAAAAATATCACAAAAATTTATATAGATATTTAAGATATATTTAAGAATTTTATAAACACAAAAATATATTTCTTTTTATTTATGATTATGAAATGATAATAGTTACAAATTTTCCTTAGATACAAGTTGTAGAAAATCCCAAAATAAACAACTTATGCGAATACGTTTTTCTTTTAATACCACGTCTTTAAATTTAATAAATCTAATTATCACGTCTTTGAAAAAATCGAAAATAATGCAAAATATCAGAAAAATCGCTCCTATACATCAAATCGGAGAAAGTTACATGATGGCCACATCGATATTTTTTTAAATAGTTTTGAGTTTTTCAGGTATGAGTTTTGTGTTTTAGTGATATTTTTATTATTTTCAATTATATAACGTAAAATATTGTACATTATATTTATATTTTTTAATTTGCACTTGGGACTATCATATAGTATACATTTAGCGACTTGATATTTCATATAAGTGTTTGTGACCCATTCAAAATCATAAATTGATTTGAATTTTTTACAGAATTCAAATTTTAATACCTTAAAGCTATATCAGCATTTGTTTTTAATTAGTGCCATTTAATTATATTTTTATTCTGTTTTATATGATATAAAATATATTTGGATAACTTTTAAATATTCTATAAAAACTTAATAACAAATATACTCCAAATTATCGTTGAATTGTTCGAGTTTTCAGCGACTCACGAGGGAAAAAAATCTCCACACCCCGGGGCGATCAGCCTAAAACTGAATTTATTGTGGTAAGATAAGGGATACTTGGGACTACCATATACCATACATTTAGCCACTTGATATTTTATATAAATGATTGTGACCCATTCAAAATTGTATACCGGGTGTGGCACTTAAGACGCCTCGGACCATAGCTCCTTTACGATAAAAGCTATCGACAAAAATCTAAGAACAAAGTGGTGCATAGTTACCGTCCCTATGTTTCAAAAATATTTCTAATCATCAGTGGCGTGCCGTACTCCAGTGGCGTATCAAACTTATGTTTTTTTTAATGGAATGCCCTATTTTTTATTGCAGATTTGGAAAGTGCTCGACGAGTACTTATTTTTTTATCAAACATGTTATACCCTTCACTTTAGCGGTTTTGCTGTTATAACCCCTTCTTTCAAAATTGCGCCCCATTTTTGAGATTTTTTTGTAGAGAAACGAATTGACGCCGGCGCCTAAATTTTGAATTGAGGTACAGGTTAAGACCTCGTATACCTTCACATAATTTTTTTTCGGGCAATTTATGGAAAAAAAATAATTTTTGATTGATCCTCGCATGTTGTCATTTTTTCCGAAAATTTCAAATGGCACCCCCCTAAAAAAATTACGGCGTTGTACAGCCAAAACTCTAAATTTTTCATTGGTGTAAAAAAAATTACACATTGCATAACACAATTTCGGAGAAAAAAGGAATTTCATCGCAAATGTCGGGAAACGTTTTCCGTTCCCAAGTGTGCCATGAGAAAACAAAAGATTGGTAATTGTCAAAGTAAATTATTAGACGTCAGTAGCAGCCATAAGTCATTTTTGATAAACGTTCTAAAAATGTTCCGAACTCAAGAGGAAATGGTTGACATGATATTTATTCTTGGAGAATGTAACAAGAATTGTTTCTTGGCATCACGAGTGTACGCTGCGAGATATCCGCACAGGGCACATCCAAATGAACGTGCGTTTCAAAAAGTGTTGGAGAGATTTACTACTACGGGAAGTGTGAAACGGCCAAGGAGAGTTAGAAAGAAGGCAGTTATTACCGAAAATAATGAACTGCGGTATATCACCAGAAGTTGCGGTTATGCCTCCAGCAGGAAGGTCGTCATTTCGAACATTTAGTTTAAGTTGTTAAATTTGCTTTATCTGCATTTTTCATATCATGTTGAATAAATAGGTACATACTATTATGTTGACCGTATTTGTGTATTTGTTTTGGTACTTTGACAATTACCAATCTTTTGTTTTCTCATGGCACACTTGGGAACGGAAAACGTTTCCCGACATTTGCGATGAAATTCCTTTTTTCTCCGAAATTTTGTTATGCAATGTGTAATTTTTTTTACACCAATGAAAAATTTAGAGTTTTGGCTGTACAACGCCGTAATTTTTTTAGGGGGGTGCCATTTGAAATTTTCGGAAAAAATGACAACATACGAAGATCAATCAAAAATTATTTTTTTTTCATAAATTACCCGAAAAAAAATTATGTGAAGGTATACGAGGTCTTAACCTGTACCTCAATTCAAAATTTAGGCGCCGGCGTCAATTAGTTTCTCTACAAAAAAATCTCAAAAATGGGGCGCAATTTTGAAAGAAGGGGTTATAACAGCGAAACCGCTAAAGTGAAGGGTATAACATGTTAGATAAGAAAATAAGTACTCGTCGAGCACTTTCCAAATCTGCAATAAAAAATAGGGCATTCCATTTAAAAAAACATAAGTTTGGTACGCCACTGGAGTACGGCACGCCACTGATGATTAGAAATATTTTTAAAATATAGCGACGGTAACTATGCACCACTTTGTTCTTAGATTTTTTTCGATAGCTTTTATCGTAAAGGAGCTATGGTCCGAGGCGTCTTAAGTGCCACACCCGGTATATTTCCTATTAATTGCGATTAAAATTTAAAAAAATAATAACTTCCAGAGGGCGCTATATTTTTTCTGGAAAGGGGGCGGTAGGACAAAAAAGTTTGGGAACCACTGCTCTAGGCTATAAGGAGGAGTAGCCTAGCGAAAGGATCGGCAAAGAGTGCCTTTTCCGCCTCTGAGGATGCCATGCTCATCATTCGACGGAGGTTTGTCGGGATTTGTTCATTGCGCTTTGCAGACGCGTCCACCTGTGGCGCGGAAGCGCCGGGCTCTGGGTGGCGTTCGCGTACGATACGCCGTCTACCTGCGTGGATTGACGAGGAGGAGCCGCAGGTGGGCCAGATGGAGGTCTTTGCCTCTGTGATCTTGCGAAGGCCGGGCAGCTTCGGAAGCTGGCGACATGAGGGCCGTCGCAGTTTGTGCACACTGCTAGCGCATCTTTTGATAAAGTGCACTCTGAGGATGGGTGCCTGCCTGGGCACTTTACGCACACGAACGAAACGGTACAGCGGGCCTGAGCGTGCCCTACACGCTGACAGCGGTAGCATTGATTGCCGCCGGAAGCCTTGTGTTTGGCCTCAACCTTGATAGAAAGGCCTGCCACGCTTCTTATGTTGAAGATCTTGCGACCCTAATCGGTTTTTTCGACCTGAACATAGACGAGTGGGATCGGACCATGACGACCGGTCATCCTGGTGACCGAAGCCACTTTCACTGAGGCTCTCTTCCACATCTTCGACAGTGAACCCAACAGGCACGTTGAGAGTCTTCTCCTTGTCCAGCTGGAAGGTGTGGTACCGGAGGCTCTTACTGTAAGTAAATTAAAATTAGCGAAAACTGCTCTGCAATCGGCTGTATAACCAATTCCAGCAACAATTCTAACAGCACGTCTCTGGAGAGCAAACATGTCATGACTGATGGAAGAATGGCCACACGACAGAATAACATACACCAGATGGCTTTGAAACATAGCAAAGTAAGCTGTTTTGAGAACAGAGTTTGATACGTTGCTGCTAAGATTGCGAAGCAGAAACATATTTTTATTTAGTCGGGTGGATAGTTGCCTGCCGTGTTCATGCCACAACAATTTAAAATCCACAAACACTCCCAAGAATTTAGAGTGGTCGCTAAAGCTAATATTATCAGGTTTATTAAAGGGTCTCAAGCTAAACATAATATTAGAAGTTTTCCCTTCATTAAGTCTCAACTTATTGCATTGAAACCACTTACTGGCCGTCGACCGTGCATCCTCACTTAATTGCAGTGTAGTCGAGATTATCGCTCGCCGTTAAAATTGTGGAGTCATCCGCGCACTACCTTACTGTTGTTAAAGATACGGGGAAAATCATTAATAAAAATTAAGAATAGCAATGGCCCCAGGATCGAGCCCTGGGGAACCCCAATATTAGAGTGCAGAAGGTCGGATGCTTGTTCATTGACCCACACATATTGTTGCCTTCCTGACAAATACGATAAGATCAGTCCACAGCTCGTTGGATGTATATTATACATGTATAGTTTCCGTAGCAAAATTATGTGGGATACACAGTCGAACGCCTTTGATAGGTCTAAGAACGTCGCATTTTGGTATTTTTTATCGTTAATATTACACATACAGTTATCCACTAGATCCGCGATTGCATCTCCGGTAGACCTTCCCTGCCTGAATCCATATTTCGACTTGTCAAGTATGTTATTTTTTTCAAAATGTGTGTAGAGTTGTTCATGCATTATTTTTTCAAAAAATTTTGATATAATAGGCAGTAATGCAATAGGTCGATAGTTGTTAGGATCTTCCTTATCACCATTTTTAAATATAGGAATAATTTTTGCAATCTTCAGACAGTCAGGGAAAGTACTACTTCTGATGCATTCGTTTACTAGTTTACAGATGTGAGGCACAATTAAGTCCTTGATACAAAGTATTAGATCCAGCGATAGTCCATATACATCCTTAGCCTTGGATTTTTTTAGGCTATCTCTTACATTACGAATAGTAATTTCGGACACATAATTAAATTTAAAATCAGGGACAGAACATGACATATTAAAATTATTAATATAGTTTATTGGATCGATATCACAGTCAGGAATGGTTGTTGCAATATTTTCGGCCGATGAAGCGAAAAAACTGTTCAGATCACTTGCATTCAAAGCACAAGGGTTGTGAGTTTTGTTGTCACTGATGGTTGCGTTCACAACTTGCCACATCGCCTTGGGTGCACAGCTAGACGACCGAATATAATTGTCCGTTGCACTGATTTTAGCTTCCTTAAGTGATGCACTATACACTTTACGGAGACGTTTTAGTTCATTGTACGTACTGTCCGGGTATCGTTGGTGAACTTCATCAAGGAACTCCAAGGTTTTCCTTTGGCTTTGTAGTTTTTGGTTGAACCAACTTATTCGCATTTTGCATTCAAATGTAGGTTTGAATCCTTCAAAAAATCCCAATTACATTGTTCTATTATTAGGTAGTAATAAAATTTCCCTAGTCGCGTAATGGGTCTGGTGATCGTTTTCTTGCAAATCGGTGATTGGTTTGTGGTAACAGATATATCAATTCCAATTCCTGTATGGTCGGCAAGCCCCCAGTGTACGGGCCATGCGTGAATGACTTCGTTGTCCAAGTTGGTGAAAACATGGTCGAGTTGTTTATTGTTTCTCGTATCGAATGAAACTACAGGGGTGAGACCATAGCTGATCATTGTCATTTATCATTTTAAAATGGACATTAAAGTCACCTCCTATGATAATTTTGCTGCCTTTCAGACTAAGTATAGATAACAAAGAATCCATATTTTCAATGAATTTCATAAGATCACCGGATGGTGGGCGATATACAATATGTACAGGACGGCAAATTTAAGTTGGCCAGACGCGAAGAGAGCAAGCGAAAGCTCTCTCTACAGCCGGCCGAGTACAGTCTCTGTAATAAGCAAGCACATATTCTTCGCGTGCGCTATTCATTTACAACTCTATCGGGCGCTCTCCACCACATAATTGAATGTACAAGGCGCACGAACTCTTCACAAAATCTATCGAGAGCGCCCTTCGAAGGTTCCGCCCACTATTTTGCCACTGCGCAACGGCAAGTACGTTTGCCGTCCTGTAGGTAGTACAAGAAGGCCATTTAAAAAATTTAAAAAATATTTAATCGTGCTGCGGCATCCTCCAAATAATTAAAATATTTCTTTATTTTTTCGGAAAGTTTCGCTATTTAACTACTTAAAATTGTTCGCATTTTTTTTCATAATTTCCAAACAGTTCCAGTTATACCGGGTGATCAGCTTCATTCCGGGACAAAGTATTATATTTAACAATTACTAAAAAAACTAAATTGGCAGCAAAAATAATTTTTTTATTTAAAAATTTTCGAAAAAAAAATCAAAATATTTAAAAATTTAGTAATTCCTCAAACACAAATCGCGCAGGCTGTATTTTCTATGCTGAAGATCAAAGTACATTAGTTTTATTTTAAAACTACCACTATAATTAAATTAAAAACATTAAAAAAATCAAATATAACCAAAAATTAAAACAAAAACCAAGTACAAGCTAAAAATATTAAAAATTCAATCTGCAAAATCTAAATTATAGGGCAAAACAAAAAACAAAAACTTGAAAAATCAGCGAAAAACTCGCTCATAAAAATCAACAATTCATTTAAATCTAAAGTAAAGACCAATAAAAAATTCGCTCATTAAAATTAATAATTAAGGTAAGAGAACTAAAAACATTGGTAAAAAAATTGAAAAAAGAGAACTAAATATTCGAAAATTTTGGTTTAGATGCCAAAAACATCTAAAATATAGGCCAAAAAAAATTAAAAACCCTGGTCTAAAATATTAAAATTGAGAATAAAAATTGAAAATTCAAGCAAAAGAAAAATAATTTGACATTTTCAGCCCCAAAAATAAATCTTTACCTCAAAGTAAATTGCCGAAATTCTAAACTCAAAAGTAATTTAAAAAAATCGCCCACAAAAACAATAATTCAGCTTAAAACATCTAAAATGAAGAGCAAAAAAATGAAAATTTGGGCAAAAAAAAAACCCGAAAATACCAGCCAAAAGTTCGCACACAAAAATCAACAATTCAGGTGAAAAATCTAAAGTATAGACCAATCAAAAATTCGCTCGTTAAAATTAATAATTAAGGTAAAAAAAAGTAACAATATAGGCAAAAAATTTAAAATTTAGACTCTCGGCAAATGATGTAAAAAAATAAAAAATACAGACTAAAAAATTTAAAATTCAAGCAAAATAAAAGTGCCATTTTCTGCCCCAAAAATTACTTTATCCCAAAAAAAAATTGCCGAAACTATAAACTCGAAAGTGATTAAAAAAATTCGCCCATAGAAACAATAATTCAGGTTAAAAAAATCTGAAATGAACGGCAAACAATCAAAAACTTTGTACGAAAACTCGAAATAGGAAAATTAAGATAAAAAAAAACTAAAAAAAAATCGAAAAATGAAAAATGTAGACAAAAAAAACCAAAAATTTCAACAGACCATTAAAAAAAATTGACCAAAATCAAAATATTTTGACCAAAAATTAAAAATTTGAACAAAGAATTTAAAAATGCAGACAAAACATCTAAAATATATGCGAAAAATTAAAATTAAATTCCTGGCTTAAAAAACAGACCAAAAAATTGAAAAATCAAGCAAAAGGAAAATAATTTGCCATTTTCAGTTCCAAAAATAACTCTAGCTCAAAATAAATTGCCAACCAGAAACGCGAAAATGTTTAAAAAAAGATAAAGGACAAAAAACAAAAACCCGAAAATACCGCGGATAAAAATGAATAATTCATTTTGAAATATAGGGCAAAAAAATTAAAAATTCGGGCCTAAAAATAAAAAATGCCGACCAAAATTCGAAAATTTTAACAAACAAATCGAAAATTTAGAACAAAATGAAGAAAAATTAGTTCAAAAGATTAGAAATTTAACCAAAAAAAACGAAACTGCAGGTCAAAAATCAAAAATTTAGGTTAAAAAAATCAAAATCCAGGCCTAAGAACAAAAAGATTGAATGTTTAATATAATTATAATAATTTATTTACGGGCAACGAGTGTTGCTAGTAGTAATTTTTAATTTTCCCCAAATATTTAATAAAAATCCCCTAAAATTACGCCGCTGTCCCTTTCCAAAATAATAAAATTTGAAAATAAAACGTAAATATAGTGAGAATTTATTGGAAACTTACATACAAAATTAAAGTATTATAAATATAAAATTTATTATTCATCTTCATCCTCAATATTTTCATCTTCTTTTCGGCACATACATATTTTTTAAATGAAAGTGCAGCATCTCATTGGGGGTCACAAAATTACGAAAACGGCAATAATAGAATCCTTAGGATAACTTCCATAAATGATATCACAGGTTTTTCCTCATCGCTGAGGAAAATTACTGACTTCTTTTTGGTTATGCGCTATTGGTAATGATGATTTCTAGCAAATGTAATAACATGTTCATTAATTTTCCCAAAAATACCACTCGTAAAAAATTCTCACCCCAAAAAATACCCCATTGATTAAAGTTCCCCTAAATATACCACAAAAAAATCATTTACCCCATTTTGGGGAAAATAACCTCAATCTGGCAACAGTGGCCAGTGGAGTCTGGGTTTGTTTCAGAACCAGTCTGATATCGATGGTGAGAGTTTGGAACCAGTGTTACCAAGTCAGCGGAAAATCCGCTAGATCTGGCGGATTTTGAATCCGAATTGCGGAATAATTTTCGTTTTAGCGGCTGGCGGATTTTCTAGCGGAATAATGTTGGATTGTTGAAAAATCTAGCGTAATTTATTTTATATTTAAACTTTATTTTCAAAGAATATATTTTTTTAAGAGAAAAGGTAAAAACTTAAAACATTTTTTTAATGTGTATATTTGTTGTTTTTAATATGTTTTTTATATGTAAATTTGACGCCCACATCCACCGCAATATTATATTTGTATATAATATTTTGTTGTAATATGGTGGTTGAAGTGAAAATGAATAAATAAATAAATAAATAAATAAATTTCAAAAATTCATAACTTACGGAAAAAGTGACACATTTAAATATTAAAGTTAGTTTTAAAGGTAGATGTTGTGCGTGTATATTAAAATAATTAGATATTTTAGTTCGTCTTCAACAACTTTAAATATTAATTTTTAAAAATTCATAACTCGTGCAAAAATTGGTACATGCCCAAAATCGAAGTTTATTCTAAAGGCAGATGTGAATATATTAATATTTTTGTGAAATTCTATCATGTCAGTATTTTTTATCATGTTAGACAACAAACGTTAATTTAAAAGAATTCATAACACCCAAAAATGAACAAATTGTCAAAAATCAAAGTTAGTTTTAAAGGTTAACTTAAAATATTAATTTTCAAAAATTCATCCCACCCCAAAAATTTACACATTTTCAAAAATCCTAGTTAATTCTGTAAATGTATTAAAATATTTGAGGAACTCAATTTTGTCATCATTCTTAAAAATTTATAGCTCACGCAGAAATTGATACATTTTCAAAAATCAAAGTTAATGTTAAAGACCATATAAAAGGATTTACATTTTTTTAAATTATTATTTATAACATTGTAGAGTTCTGTAACATCGATATGTTTGTTTTATTTATTTCGTACTTTATTTATATTTTCTGGCGGAATTTTAGCGGAATTAGGTTTGCTATCTGGCGGAAATAGCATGTGACCAGTTGGCAACGCTGTTTGGAACGCAGAGATCAGGGCACTTCGTACGACGCGTCGTACGAAGCTTGACTACCTAGATTAAGAAACACTAGTCTAAATCCTTGTATAAAGTAGCTTAACGAAGATAATTGTTTGTGGAAATGCATTATTTTCCCTCTTGTTTCTGACAATATTGAGTATATAATAAAGCCAAAGCGCGTAATGCAACTGTGTATTTACTTTCTAGCGAATAATCGTTTTAATTATAAAAACAAACAACAACGTGGCAACATAATTAACAGTGCGCGTATGTCAACCGGAAGGGGAACGAATCACGCGGCTGATTCGGCAAACAGACAAACAGAAGCCGAGTGATCCGTTTAAACAATTGAACGTGTTTGCGCGGGTTAATGCGGGCAAACGCGGCCGTGTTGATTTTCGCGTGGGGAAATTAAAACGATCCCTGGCCCTAATGGGAATACGTTAAACGCGCACTAGGGACAATCACCGCCTCCTGTTCACACTGATCCGATATAATATCAATATTTCTGTAAACGCCAGCCCGGCGTCGCGACGCCCGGACGGGTGATTGATGGACCGTGAAATGACGGTTGCGGAGGGAACGAACGCGGACGCGAAAAATCGATCCGACTTGTTGCGTGAAATTTGATCCTTCAGCCCGCTCATTTTCACCCCCACGGTAAAATTTAATGGCATTTTAACGAACGGCAGGTGTAAACAGATTTTGCAATTGTTTCGGTTGTGTAGCTGTGATCTGATTGTCTTCGGCAACGTCGTTTAGATAGCGCCCGTTCGCATTATGCGCCTCCGGATGGATCCCTGGGGTATTGTTCCTATTGGGAAATGGATATATCCGGATTACCAGATATTTAATCGCCCCCAGCCGGGTTCGCTTATGCCGCCACATCTCTCGTTTGCGGGTTTCGGCTGTCAAATAAATAAACAATCCACTCTAAAACATGCACGACACTGAATTGTCACAGATCATAAAATAATTAAATGTAACAGTAATTAAAATTAGAAACCCTCACTTGTATTAAATAAATCAAATATCCTGAATAAAAGTTTTTTTTACAGAAATTGCGGGTGAATTATTAGGAAAATTGGCGTTGTCTACAAGGCCATTCTGCCACCACCATTGTATCATAAATTTTCATTTGTATAAAGTAGGACAACCACTAAACATCCCCGGACATGAAAGGTGAATTTACCTTGGATTACTGATTTCAATTTTTAAACAGGACAGATGCACGCAGAGATAAATTTAGGTGTGACGGCTCGTGGGCAGCCGGCCGACACTGTTCGTTGCTCAATATTTCGCGGGTGCGCGTGTAAACGGGGATAAGTCAATATTTATGAACCAGAGATAATTCGAAGAATATGTTTAACAAAAAGATCCCCACCAAAATTAAAAAACATTGTAACTTGTGAAAATTAAAGCGCATCAAACCCTATATTTAGTGAATAGCTTAAAAAAAAAATTAACGCGTATTTGAAAATATTGACTTACTTAACTCTGACTTTTGAAGCATTTTACTATACTTAATCCCTTTTGCACTAATTTTAGGAAACAAAAAAAGATAAAATCTTGACCCATTTTCAATATTTTATTTTTCAATAAACAATAAATTTCTTGTTTATTCTCATCTTCCTCTTCATCAGGATAGGGGTCTACAGCATTTACTTCAGTAATAAGATTGTGGTAAAAGTCCCACCAAGTACGGGAAATGTATGGAAGTAGTTCTATGAGATTTTTCTTTTTTTCAATGGTTATTGGTACCTGACCATTATAGCAATTGATTGGTCTTAATAATATATTGCTTTTTCCTCTTCTTTTGAAACTGACTGATTCAAATGGTTTTTCAATCTCAAGTGAAGTTTTATATTGCAATATTCCCAATGATTCTTTTTCATATCTTAACCAGCACACATCTCTCCAGGTTTCTCCTGATGTACTTATTTTTCTATTAATCAATTGACTTTTTAGAATGTCTGCAAAATTATAAAAATCCTCTGATACCATTTCAGTAAGTATAAATGTTTTTTTCTTTCCCGCTTGACGAACCAGTTGAACCCAGTCGTGAGGATGTTCTATAGGAGACTTACACTTGTTTTTCTTTTTTTCTATTATGCTATGGTCAGTGTCATACTCCATGTGTGTATGACCCGCCAGAAGAAACTTATGATCGATAGTATTTAGGGTGGAAGAATCTTGAAGTGCTACCAGCTACCATACACATTGCAGCTATTTGCAAATATATCCGAAACCGTCATGTCGGCCGGTCGCTCGGCACTTGAGAGCGATATTCTCAATAATACAATAGTGAATAGTGATGAAATTGTATGTGATGCATGCAACGAGTTTATTGAGTTATGTTCTCATCTAGTGAGGTGCATAATTTGCGCACAAGCATTCCACGAAGATTGTATCAAGTCTGAAGACAAATTTGGGGTTACGGCATGTTTCCGTTGCGAAAAGCAAGGAGTGCAGCGCATAACCTTCCAAATTGTTCTGAAATTACGTGAAGAAATTATGGAAATCAAGAATCAGGTTCGTAAGCAGGAACATTTAATTAATGAAAAAGATAAATTAATCCACCTGTTATCTTGTAATATACATAACCAAAATAACGTATATAGCAAAGACGCGGGAAATGAACCAGTGATTAAGCCGACATCCGAACCAAAACTAACCTATGCGAAGAAATCTGCGAATAGAATCAATACTACAGTAACGACACCTACGAATAAGAATCAACCAAAGGAGGCCTTGCATCAAGATACCTGTAAACCGCGGACATCGAACGAATTACACCCAAGTGAGGAACAATGGATGCAAGCACCAGTTCGCAAGCGCACATCTCACTTTCGAGGAGAAGGACAAAGCAGTAAACTACAAGTATGCGCACGGACCGAACGAAAATGGATTTTCGTATCAAGAATTAAAAAAGGAACAACAACTCAACAAGTCAGGGACTTCGTAGAAGACAAAACGCAGGATCACAAGTACAACCATCTTATCAAGTCAATCATTATAGAGGAGCTACAGCCGAAATTTAAAGAAGGGGATTACGCTTCTTTCAAAATTGGAATTCCCTATGAACTTGCAGAACTCATAATCAGCCCGCAATTTTGGCCAACTAACACATTTGTCAACAAATTTTATATTAACAAAAATTTTCAGAAATCTGCAAGGCAAACTCAGCCGAGATAGTCTACAATAATTCATGCTCCGATTTAATGTTACTAAATATACGCTCTATTAACGATGAGAAAATTAATCAACTTCACATTGATTATGGTCACATTAACTTAAAATTTATTTGCCTTACCGAAACCTGGTTAGACAACAATAACATATCTTTTGATAAGCTCAACTCTTACGTTATAGGCTCCAAGTACTGCAGGACAGGTCGCGGCGGTGGTGTTGGGATATGGCACAGACCTGATCTGAAAACTACAAACCTAAACTTGGATCTTTTCTGCATTGACAACACTATTGAGGTTTGTGGATTAACCTGGACATACAGTAATAATTTCAAATTGAATATAATCACATGTTACAGGCCGCCAACTAGCAATAATGATTTATTTATCAACAAATTGCAAGACGTACTAGATCATATTAATGCCATAAACTCGGCAAGTGCTACCGTGCTTAACGGTGATTTTAATTTGAATTCTCACGAACTCAGTAATAACTACAGTTCACTTCAAAATCTACTTCTATCATACTGAAGGGAGGGGGTTTTGATACGGAAACTTCGTCGATTTCGATCCCTCAAAGGAGGGTTGGTAATGTTTCCGGCCTTTTATAACAGAGACTAAACTCACGGTCAGCTGCAATTGGGAGGTATAAAAAGGAACCCACACTAACCTGTGCCGTCTCCGTTCCACGTACCACGTAGGCCCTCGGGTTGTAAATCCTGGCGCGTGGTCCCGCGGTATAAGTTCCGGACTCCTGCGGACGGAACTCTTGGCCGTGACAATTTCGGCCCGATAGACAATTAAAAGAAAAATGTGGCTGGCGACTCGATCTATGATAGTGCCCGAACGATTTTTATCGGCGTCTCTTTCGACTGCCGAACGAACAAGTAATGTCTTCACTTCTTCCAAAAATGCACACTAAAGTCGCGCATGTGTGGTCTATGGGGTATGAAAAAACGAGGTTCACATGGAGAAGGAGTGTTAAGAATAGACTCTGTTATCTCCACCGAACATAACCCCCCAAACAAAATTAATGAATTTTGAAAACGAGTGGCTTTTCGCCAAGCAAAAAAAAACAAATTAAATGAAATAACTGCCATTAAACAAATTCGACAGAAAGAATCCGAATCAAACAACAAAAAAAAATTGGACAATAAAGGGAATTAATTACAATCTACTTAAATTACAAAGGGAAAGTGGGAAATGGAGGTAATTTGGTAAGAGGTCGGATTATCTCTCCGACTGCCGTCCGAACGCGAGCGACCCGAGCGATATTATCCTTGCCAGGCAACAAGGTCACGATTCTACCCCTTGGCCAATGTGCAGGGGGAAATCCCGGCGTATACCAAAAAACGAGATCACCGATCGCGAGCACGTGCGATGACTTAACCCACTTCGGCCGGCATGTCTGCGCATGCAAATATTCCCGACTCCATCTCTTCCAAAATGACTGTACGAGTTGTGTAGTCAATTGCCACCGACCAAGTCTCGAAATGTTAACATCTAATACATCTAATTCGGGTCTAGCATGAATGGGACCGCCAATCAAAAAATGTCCCGGGGTTAAATAATCAAAGTTATCATCGGGAGAATTCGAAAGCGCGCAAAGTGGTCTTGAATTCAAAATGCCCTCGATCCGAGTAAATACGGTAACAAATTCTTCATACGTCAAAGTTTGTGATCCCACAATTCGTTTGAAGTGATGCTTTGCCGATTTAACATCCGACTCCCATAACCCACCGAAATGGGGCGCGTAGGGGGGATTGAAGTTCCATTCAATATTTCGTTCAGCCAAATAATGAGCGAATTTTTCATTATTTGCTCCCAAAAAACGAGTAATTTCCGATATTTCTCTCGCGGCTCCTTTAAAATTTCGACCTTGATCTGAATAGATGTGGTTTAGTAACACGCGACGAGCTATAAATCTGTCTAGAGCGGCTAGACAACCGTTTGTAGTAAGATCGGTTACTGCTTCCAAATGTAGTGCTTTGGTTACCATACAAACAAAGACAGCGAGGTAACACTTAACAATTTTAGCGGTGCGTAAACTGGACACCCTAATAAAAATAGGTCCAGCAAAATCAATTCCCGTGTGCGAAAAAAATCGACTGGGTTGTACACGATAGTTAGGAAGATCAGCCATTTGAGGCTGTATCGGCGTAGATTGGAAACGGTAACAAATCAAACATCGAAAAATACATTTTCTAATTAAGTCACGCGCATTTGGAATCCAAAATTGACGATGCAACAATGACTGTACCAATTGAGGCCCTCCATGGGCCGAGTAGAGATGAAAATAGTCAACAAGTAAGGTTGCCAAACGACTCTCCCGAGGAATCAACAAAGGATGACGTGCGCCTTCCGGAATTTTTGCCCATTTTAATCTACCCCCCACCATGACGAAACCCTGGGGGTTGACAAATGGCGACAAATTACGATAACGCTTAGAACATAATTTGTTCTTATCAATAGAACTGATCTCAGCGCTCAAATGATGCGCCTGAGTCACTTTAACAACAAATTGCAACGCGTCATTATATTCCCGAGCCGATAAGGGACCTACTGGTCAATTGCTATTATCAACCTTGTTCGTCTTGCATTTTAATATAAATACAAATCGTTTCACATATGCGACTATTCTTTGTAATTTTAATAACGACGATGTACGATTAATTAATTCAATAAATTCCAGACTATTGACTGAAAAAACTGACAAATTAATACAGTGCTCCTTTATTTCTGGCAATTTCGAGGGAATTTCGAATAAATTCCTAGGCCATGCATCTTCCTTCTCATATAGGAAGCTCGGTCCGTCCCACCAAAGCGAGTGTTCCAATAACTCCGACGGTAACAATCCTCGACTAGCAGCATCCGCTGGATTATCATTACCGGGAACGAATCTCCAACGTGCGTCGGGTAAACATTCATGAACCTGCATCACACGATTAGCGACAAATATTTTTAATCGATGAGGCGAGGTTTTTATCCACGCAAGGGCGGTGGATGAATCCGAAAAACAAATAGGAGTATCCAATTCTAGCGATGATAGAGAAATTTTAACTGAAGCCAAGAGCTTCGACAATAAACAAACAGCACCAAGCTCCAATCTTGGAATAGTCCAGCTTTTCAAGGGTGCAACTCGAGTCTTAGCTGCAACGATACTCATTTTCACCTGTGAACCAACTTCTAGGCGCAGATAAACCACTGCACCCATTCCAACCGAACTTGCATCTGAAAACCCAATAAGCCGCGCTCTAGTTGTCACCGAGGACATTATGTAACGCGGTATAGCGATTTTCTCCAATAATGGCAATTCCTCTACGATGTGATTCCAGTGCTGAAGGACATCATTAGGCAATGGGTCGTCCCAATCTATCTTCAACAACCAAAGTCGTTGTAACAAAGCTTTGAGTGCGAAAACAAATGGCGCGAGGTATCCATTTACATCATAAATCCGTGCAACCTTAGAAAGTATACCGCGCTTACTCGCCTTTTCGTTATCAACTTGAATAACATAACAAAAATGATCACTCTTGAAATTCCAATTTAATCCTAAAACCTTAATGGGAGAGACGCCCATACCTGGAACCTCCCGTAGCTCCGAAGTCGAGATAGACGGTACCATCTCCTGTGAAGTAGACCATTTTCCAAGTTCAAATCCACCTAATTGTAACAACGAAATTAATTGATGACGCAACTCCATAACCTCCGACTCTGTATCTGCACCAGTTAAGATATCATCGACATAAACAGAACTTTCCAACGCTGCCGAGGCCAAGGGAAATTTATGTCCATCATCTTTTACCAACTGTTGCAGAACACGCTATGCCAGAAATGGACTACAGGTGGCCCCAAAAATCACACGAGTGTGTTCCCATTCTTGAACAGGCTCGTTTTCTGACCACCGCCAAAATATATGCTGAAACTGACGATCTGATGGATGCAATTCAATTTCTCTAAACATTTGTTTGATATCACACGTAAGAGCTATTTTCGGCAAACGAAAACGCGTGATGATTTGTCCTATTTCAGACTGTAATTTGGGCCCGCTCAACAAGGTATCATTCAAGCTGACACCGTGTGGATCTTTTTCGGCTGGATTAAAAACGACACGGATTTTCAACCCGGATGAATTTGGTTTAATCACAGCATGGTGTGTGAGTATATAGGGTACGAAATTAGTTGTAGGGGCTAAATGTCCCTGTGATACATAATCACGAATATTTTCCGAATACAATTGACGCAAAGTGTCATCAATACGAAAGCGTTCTTCTAATCTTAAGAAACGCTTGAGCGCAATCTCACGATTGCAACCTAAGCGAGTTTCAGCATCCTTGAAAAGCAAGCGAGTGCTGTAACGACCATTACAATTCCGAGTGGTTGTATCACAAAAAAAGCGTTCACAGGCCGCATCTTCTGGCGATGGCGACGGAACATTATAAACTTCTTCGTGCTCCCAAAATGCGCGAAAAGTTTTATCCAACGAAATATTCGAATTAATATTGGACAACATTGTTACAACCGACAATGCATTTTTGTTGACGTCATCGAGAATAGGTTTCGAACCCATTATGACCCAACCAAGTTTGGTGAGAACCGCTGACGGTAAACCTTTTATGTGACTTGGCACTTCCGGCGACAAATCGAGGGTGGCTCCTACCCCTAAAAGTAAATCAATGGGACCGGTTTTATCGAAGTCCGGATCCGCCAATTCTAAACGAGCAAAACGATTCTTGATTTCAGGAGCTATTTCGACCGTGGGCAGTTCCGCAGTTATACGAGATATTACGACGGCCTGACAATTAAACGACGCTTGGATATCCCTAGTCGGAGCGATGCTACAAGTAACCATTCCTTGCGACCGCCCGGGAGACGTAGAACCTACGCCTGTAAGCTCATAAAGACACTTAGTGCGTGCCAAACCTAAACGTTGCGCCAATGCTGTCGTAATAATATTCACTTGACTACCCGTATCGAAAACGACATTTATGCCACTCTCCTGTAATCCCTAACAATAACGCCTGAGCTGTACCTAGAAGAACCTGGGTATCTGTCGATGAAGCACAAGAATTTATCAAAGTGACGGATTTCAAACTAGAAGTGACGCCACTGAGCGCCGGCTGCTGTTCCGAAAAATCACTAACAGCTGGCTTTTGCTCCGAATAATTAGTAAAATGCAACAACGAATTATGTGTATTACTTCCACAACTAACACAAGAAAATTTAGAACCACAATGCGAAACTCTGTGTTCTCCAAAACATGCGTAACAACGTTTATGTGTCCGCACTATATTATACCTAGCCCTGGGGCTGGCTGCCAAAAACGAAGGACATTTATTCAATTTATGTCGCCCTGAACAACAAATACATTGACTCAACAAGTTCGATGGATTCTCTGAATTTTGTACGCTCATGGAAATACGCATACGTTTAATATTTCTATCATCCGATTTAACAAAGCGTTTATTTTCGCATCCAGAGTCGACAGAAGCTAATTCGTCGACAGAACACTGATCACGTAAATACGAAATTAAATTATCGAACTCAGGAAAATCTGTATTTAGATATTTTCCTTCAAAGGACTTCCTAGTTCGGTGATCCAGGAGACGTAATGCTATCTCTAGTAAAACATAATCACCGAAATTAGGTATATTAAGCGAACGAAGGGCACTCATATTTGCCGACAAAATATCTATTAATTCACGCAATCCCTGATTCGATTTAAGGGCCTTTAAATTAAATATTGCCGCCAAATAATGATTTGCTATCAATCGTTTACTAGTATATCGTTCAACTAATAAATCGTACGCAATGGAGTAATTATCTGGTTGAAATGTAACCGTGCTCACTAATCTAAGAGCTTCTCCTTCTAAATAACTGAGAAGATACGAAAATTTCTTTATAACCGGTAAATTTGAATTATGAATAATATCATTGTACAAAGCTATAAAGGCTGGAAAATCTTCATGTTTTCCCGAGAATTTTTTAATATTAATTTCCGGTAAATTTACGCTGTATTCCGCGGTGTGTGTTGCTACCGTACCGTTTTTTCTCAGAGCATACTCTTCCGCCGCGACCAAAATAGCGACATATAACTCGTCAAACGCCCTAACCGCACCAACCGTGTCAGTTTGCAACTGATCATATTGCACCGATAATATCGAGAGCTCATCCATGATCGCTGAGAATTTTTCTTCCGTTTCCGGTAATCGCGATACGCGCATTTGAAAAGTCTTCAGGTTTTGCGGTAATGAAGGTATTAAATCAAAACAAATTTGCAATTGTTCCCAACACCGCTCTTTGCGAGAAGTTAATAATGCGTGTTGTTTGAGCTCTTTAGCCGAGGGTTGCGCGACAATTGTGGGCTGAGTCATCTTGAATATGCACGAAAATAAGTATAATTAAATAATCGACAAGAACGTATCCAAATAGACACGCTATCTTAATAAATATTGAAATAATATTAATAACGCGGAGCAACGCGCAACAAATATGCAAAGAGAGTCTCGCAGAAAACAATAGAATTTTACGTTCCCTTCGCGCGCGCACCCACTTCTGATCCCCACTTAGGCAGATTCGCGCTCGGGCCGAAGACGTTCGGACCGCGTCGCTGCGTTTGCGTATCGCGCTTATGAAAGGAACGGGAAGATGAACGTTGGAAGCCGTGCGGATACACGTGGCGAAAAATGGCGAATTTCTCGCAGGATAATTTTCACTCTTTTGGTTTTAAAAATTCAAAAAATGCAAAAGGGTAAAAAATGACTCTAAATAACTGGATTTCACGACTATCCGGTTCGAAGGACCATTTGAAGGGAGGGGGTTTTGATCCGGAAACTTCGTCGATTTCGATCCCTCAAAGGAGGGTTGGTAATGTTTCCGGCCTTTTATAACAGAGACTAAACTCACGGTCAGCTGCAATTGGGAGGTATAAAAAGGAACCCACACTAACCTGTGCCGTCTCCGTTCCACGTACCACGTAGGCCCTCGGGTTGTAAATCCTGGCGCGTGGTCCCGCGGTATAAGTTCCGGACTCCTGCGGACGGAACTCTTGGCCGTGACAATTTCGGCCCGATAGACAATTAAAAGAAAAATGTGGCTGGCGACTCGATCTATGATAGTGCCCAAACGATTTTTATCGGCGTCTCTTTCGACTGCCGAACGAACAAGTAATGTCTTCACTTCTTCCAAAAATGCACACTAAAGTCGCGCATGTGTGGTCTATGGGGTATGAAAAAACGAGGTTCACATGGAGAAGGAGTGTTAAGAATAGACTCTGTTATCTCCACCGAACACATACAATTTAATACCAATTAATAGCGACTGTACCAGAACTACTCTTAATAGCTCGACATGTATCGATCATATATATATAGTAATTTACCCACCAGAAATACCCACACTGAAGATAACATTATATCGGATCATAAATCAGTATTCTATCATTTTGATCTAAGTTATAGGGACATAAATCCAGTGACCTCATTTAGAAATTATAGTCAAGAAAACACAAATAATTTTCTCGCTGAATTGGATTCTGAAATCTGGGCAGAAGTCTATGATCAAACGGATTTTGACTCTAAGTATGACACTTTCCACAATATTTTTACTTATTATTTTAATAAGCACTTCCCACTTCAGACTAAAACCACTAAAGTAAATTCTTGGGTAAACCATCAAGTAAAACAGTCTAGTCAAAATCTTCATGACCTTTACCTCTTATAAAAACGTCATCCGACTCTTAATCCGTTATCTGGAATCCAAAAAAAAACACACGTACTTAGTAACGAATACGAACAAAACGTATTATCAGAACAAACTAATAAATTCAGGCAATTTGAATAAATCAGTCTGGATTATTACAAATGAACTTACTCACAGAAGTAAAAGCAAGAACAACATTACATTGAATCATAATAATGAACACGTCGAAACACTTATAGTGATAGCTAATTTATTCAACTCATTTTTCAAAAACGAATCATTAAACATTGTTAAAAATATTCCCGTTAATAATAATATAGAATTTAATGTGCCTTTTCAATCGCAGTCATTCTTTCTAAGACCATACGATGAAGACGAACTGCTTCTTATCATAAAGAAATTAAAAAATAAAAAGACTGGTGGTTTCGATGATATTCCAGATTTTTTATTAAAACTCGCTGCCACTCGCATTATAAAACCACTTTTATATTTGATAAACCTATCCTTTGAATATGGCATATTCCCTAATAAATTAAAACAAGCGATAATAACACCAATGCATAAAAAAGATTGTCAGAAACTTAAAAAAAATTATAGACCCGTAGCTTTGCTATCGTGCTTTCACAAAATTTTCGAATTATGTATGCATCAGAGAATAATCGAGTACCTTGACAAATTTAATATTATTACAAAGTCACAGCACGGTTTTCGAAAGTCATTCTCAACTAGCACAGCATTTCATGCATTCTACAATAACATTACAGCATTTTTAGAGGCTGGAGAATATCCTATTGGAATTTTCATAGACTTGAGTCGAGCATTCGATTGTTTAAGTCCCGAGATTCTCTTAGATAAGCTACACAGCTACGGAATTAGAGGTGCAGCACATGCCTGGTTTGGCTCTTACCTTAATAATAGAAGGCAAAGGGTTAGAATCAACCATTGCACGAATAATGCTTATAATAATTACATGTCCAGTAATGAAACAATTAACTTAGGGGTGCCTCAGGGTTCGATTCTCGGCCCGCTATTATTCATTTTATATATTAACGATTTGTCATATCACATCCCTAACAACATATTCATGTATGCAGATGACACATCTACCATTATTAGTCACTCATCGAATGAAAACTTAGAGTATCGCAGCAATAGCTTATTAAACAAATTCTCTTCGTGGTTTTTAACAAACAAGCTTGTTGTTAATACCTCTAAGACGGTTTACATACGATTCCGAAGCAAGCAATGCAGACAAGACCTTAATTTAAATTTTAACATGAATGGAGTTGACATTTCTCAAAGCACTAATACTAAATTTCTTGGAATTTACATAGATGAACACCTTGACTGGTCTGTTCACTGCAAGTCTCTCATCGCAACACTAAACAAACTTTGTTATACATTCAGGATCCTAAAACCATATTTACATGACACTCAACTAATTGATTATTACCACCCCATGATACAATCTAGACTTAAATATGGGATATGTTTCTAGGGAGCCTCATATTCCTAGTCAAATGTCTTTATAGCCCAAAAAAAATTATTAGGTGCATGGCTAAAATTGTTCGAATGACGTCTTGCAAACCTTACTTTATAAAATTTGGCTTACTAACACTGCCGTGTTTATTGATCTATAAACTAGATCAATACATATACACTAACAAGTCGAAATTCGCCATCTCCCAACAGATCCACAAGCACGACACAAGAAATAACACAAATATTTACATCAACCAGTATAGGTTGAACGTCACTAAGACCTCTCCCCCAGTACTAGGAGCAAATATTTTCAACCACCTGCCGGATGAAATAAAATGCGCAGTTAATTTAAATTTATTTAAAAAAACTTTACGTGCATTCCTTATTAAAAATGCTTTTTATAGCCTCAATGAATTTTTCAGTTAATTTATAATCAACTTTCATTTCATATAATTTAAGTCTTACTCTAGTGTATAATTAATGTAAATTTTGACGTGCCTGTATGTGTCACTGTATACATTAATAGGAAATAAATATATTATTATTATTATTATTATATAGCTATTTTGCCCCCCACAAGTATCTGAATACATTGTTATGTGTTGAACGTTTTTGTCCAAGTCATTAACCAGATATTTATAGAGGCATGAGCCAATGTCGTTTCCACCTCTTTTGGCAACTCCCTCATGCCACATATAACAATAGGCTTGTCCTGTATCACAGTTATGTATAGTGAAGTTAAATATCCATAACTGTCTTTTATAAAATGCTAGAGAGCTTTGTACAACTGGTGTTGGAAGGCACTGTTGCAAATCAAATGTGATAGTTTGCCGGCGTAAATCATCCTTTGACAATTCTTTGTCGTTGGCTTTAGACGTGAACGCCAAATCTGCTCTTTGATGATGTAAGTCTAGTTGCTCTTTCAATTCAGTTTTGTTCTCAACCAAGTCAATTTCCTTAGCTAGTTTATCGCACATCTGGCAAGTATCTTTATTAAGCTGTTTTATTTTTATGTCTAATTTGTGAAACTCTCTTTCGTATAATTTACGAGAAACGGGATTTTCAGGAAATTTTAGTCTATACTCCTGATAAAGTTGTGTAAGTGTATAGTATGGTGGTAAATATTTTTGTTTTGAATCTCTTCTTGTATAATGACTCTCATAAGCAGGTATGGATAGTATGTGAGTACGAACAATACTAATTTCATCGTCGGTTTTTTATTCACAGGGACATGTTTTCCTCTTAGATCCGTCTGAACAATACCTGAAGTGTCCAATCGCTTTTTTTGTATTACGGTTTCCATAAACTTGCTTGTTTCATCAAATGTCTTTAGAAAACAAATTTTGCAGATTGGAATATTTGTCCCATTTATCTGCAGATGATACCATACAGTAATCAACCTCGAGTGTTGTTTATCAGGATCAGCACATCGTTTCCTGGTTGTATTTTTGTCTCTAATTTCAATTAAGCTCGCAATATAGGATATCATTCTGTTATAATCATTCATTGCCCAATATGCACGAAAAATGTTTTCTCTGTCAACTTGTCTTATTTTTTCTACACACTTCTTTCTGCAAGAAGTTAAAGGTTTAATGTTCCGCTCTTTAACAAGTTTCCCTTTTAAAGTTATATAAGACATTCCTGCATTTCGTTTAAGTTTCCTTTCATTTCTACCATTTCGAGTATCTCCCTTCAATTTACGTTTGCGACTTCTGTTTATTCTTTTTTCCTTGTTTGAAACATCAGTTAATTCCTGCGACATTCCTTGTGTACTAGTACTTGCAGAAGCGTGTTTCCTGTCTAGTTCTAATTGCGAATCTGAAGTATCACAATCAGTCAATTCAATATTAGGATCCTTAACACTATCATCTGAATCAAAGTCCACATTTATATCTTCTGAGATATGATTCGGTAAAGAGGGAGCTTCACTAGAATCAAAAAAAAAAAAATATTACCACAATCCCTTTTTGATACAGAAAATTCTATACCTTCATTAACCATGGGTTCTTCTTGTTGTTGGATATTATTTATATTATTATTATCAATTAAAATAAAACTAGACAAATCTGGATTATGATCTGAAAAAAGTAATTTTTGTATCAATTTTATTTCTGTAAAAAAAAGGCTATCTACCGTACCATTATTAAACACATCCAAATTCAAATTACGAGTATATTGTTCGTCAGTATCTGTTATGATAGTCAAAGCTTCACCTGAATCTACAAAATAAATATCTAAAAATAATGTTTATTCACATTTTTACAATAATGTTTATTCATATTCAGCAACTGAAGCTCGTTTATGAATGTCACATTTCTCCAAATTATTAAACAAAAATATCTCTAGACAAAATATACGATATATTAATATGACATGTAAATTTCAATGATTTTTTCAATGAAATTCATGACCCAAAATCGAGTCGAATCAGAAATTTTATGGGATGTTTTTATTTTCTTTATTTCTTATTTTATTTAAACTGGGAATCTTTGTATACTAAAACTACCATACAAAATGAAATATACAACCAATATTATAAATTTAATAGTTACTAACGGTTGGCATTGGCATCTGTTGGAAAAGGTATCCCTTTCACCATATCCATAATCTTTTTACTTCCAGAAGACATTTTGTTATCCAGTAATGTTTATCTCGCCACTAAATCACTATTACTAGTATTATACGAACAACGATCACTCCACAACTGCGGTAAAATTCTAGAACACACCCTTGTCTATTGCCCAAGCATTATCTGCTTGTGAATCGTTTCTAAAACGTTATAACAAGTAAACGGAAAAACATGGATTCATACACAACAGCTGCTACTATAACCTCACAAAACAATTTGTGATGTAAAACGCGATAACTTGCATAAATGATTGTGCGAAGAGACTTAACTTGGTTTGCATGCCACAAACGCCATGCGCTATATACTGCTACTACATATTCCTTTTTACCCGCCAAGTTTTGATCTTGTGCTGAGATAACTCTTTTCACACATCAGCATAAAACTATTTAAATGACCCTTAGAGTTATCCCTGTATGCACAAAACACGTAGAACTATTTTTTTAATGGTTCCGGGTCTTAACACCCATTTCACCAAAATTTGACTTATCCCTATTTACACGCATACCCGCGATTTATCCAAAATCGTGTATAATAAGGGAATTGCTGTGGTCGTTTGAGGAAAGTAATGTTGTTCATTACCCACTGAATGAGATAATAGCTCGTACGCTTGGAATACATAAAGTATGTTCATTAAAAAAAATCTCAAGTGTGCCATGATTTTTTTAATTTTAAAAATTTAAGTTGGTTACACATATTGAGGTTATGTTACTTCTCAAAATTAAACAAACTGTAGTCAATTTATAGATACGTTAAATTTTTCATAAATAAAACCACAAGAGGTTTATTTTTTCCGGAAAAACTTCGAAATTTTTCACGATAACTTTGTTGTTTATTAATTTCACGAGAGCAAAATCACGTCTTAAATCGCGAGACCGCAGGTCGAGCGATTTGGTGATTTTGCTCGAGTTAAATTTTAGAAAACAACAAAGTTTGAGTGAAAAATTTTGAAGTTTTTCCTGGATAAAAATAAAACTTGAGTGGTTTTTGGCATGATTATTTCATGAAAAGCAATTTCCTTACACATTTCTTACAAATAAATAGGACATATTTCTTATACGGTTTTATTAATTGGTTTTATTAGTATTTGAAAAATTTGATAGATGGAACAGTTTCCAATGTTAAACACTGTTTGTTCATCAATCATTTTTGAAGATTATGTGTTTTTGAAGTTTTTTAGGTACGGTACCTGCTATTATATCGTTGATTTCACTATTCCTTTTTCTATCGAAACCCGAAATCTTGAATTACCTTAATTAATTTCACTGATCCACGAGATAATAAATTGAAAAGTTGGTGGGTTAATTTGACGTTTATATGTTTGTATTCCTAGTTTGCGTTACCAACGAGACACAGGAAAAACTTTTACTGGGCCTGTTCGGACTTGCCCAATCTGTCAGAAAATTGTCTCATTTGGCAGTCGATCAGAGAGAATTTCCGCCGTTGGGATCGAAGCATAATTTCCACGTTAATGATAGTGCAATTATTATCACTGTATTATATTACTATATGCTTTCAGTTATCAAACATTTTTAATACCAGAAAGGTGACAAAGTCCAACTCTGACTACCATGGTGAAGTTTTTCCGGAAAAACTTCGTGGTACGATGCGGTTTTTCCGTTTATTAAAACAAGTCACCTGGTACAATTTGGGGGTTCTGATTGGTTCTAAATGATTTGAATGAAATAATCACTATAAAATTGTATGTGCCTTTGTTCTTCTTGAACACAAGCGTGAACTCTTCGTCGCACACCCTCCATTACGTTCCGCAATAACACTGGATTATTATTAATTTCTATAAATTTATCTCGAATTCGTTGCCGCATGTCTTCTAGATTGTGTACTGGTTGTGCATAAATACAATTTTTCAGGTATGGCCACAAGAAAAAATCGCATGGTGTTAAATCGCATGAACGGGGCGGCCAGGGAATCCGTGCATTTCGACTTATTATTCGGTCCTCAAAAAAATCCTCCAAATGGCCAAATCAGCCACTGTGCAATGAGGAGTAGCTCAGTCTTGATGAAAATATCCACTTTGCAGTTCATCATTTAATTAACTTATAAAAAGCAATAAAATTTCTGTACGATAACGGTTTGCAGCTATCGTACCTAAAATGAATGCACGGTTATTGAATTTTTATTATCTATATACAGGGTGTGGCACTTAAGACGCCTCGGACCATAGCTCCTTTACGATAAAAGCTATCGAAAAAAATCTAAGAACAAAGTGGTGCATAGTTACCGTCGCTATATTTTAAAAATATTTCTAATCATCAGTGGCGTGCCGTACTCCAGTGGCGTACCAAACTTATGTTTTTTTAAATGGAATGCCCTATTTTTTATTGCAGATTTGGAAAGTGCTCGACGAGTACTTATTTTCTTATCTAACATGTTATACCCTTCACTTTAGCGGTTTCGCTGTTATAACCCCTTCTTTCAAAATTGCGCCCCATTTTTGAGATTTTTTTGTAGAGAAACTAATTGACGCCGGCGCCTAAATTTTGAATTGAGGTACAGGTTAAGACCTCGTATACCTTCAAATAATTTTTTTTCGGGTAATTTATGGAAAAAAAATAATTTTTGATTGATCTTCGCATGTTGTCATTTTTTCCGAAAATTTCAAATGGCACCCCCCTAAAAAAATTACGGCGTTGTACAGCCAAAACTCTAAATTTTTCATTGGTGTAAAAAAAAATACACATTGCATAACAAAATTTCGGAGAAAAAAGGAATTTCATCGCAAATGTCGGGAAACGTTTTCCGTGAGAAACGTTTCCATGAGAAAACAAATACACAAATACGGTCAACATAATAGTATGTACCTATTTATTCAACATGATATGAAAAATGCAGATAAAGAAAATTTAACAACTTAAACTAAATGTTCGAAATGACGACCTTCCTGCTGGAGGCATAACCGCAACTTCGACTCACAGGAGTAGATAGGATTAGCCGATTCTGCGCCCACCCATGTATAAGGTGTTGCCGACCTCCGGCCAATAGGTGATGCCAGTGGGTACCTGTTGGTTTCTGTCTCGGCTTAATGGGTGTTCGCGCAACAGGTAGCGCTAGTTAATACCCGTAGGAATCGTTTCTCAGCTCAGTGGAGGTCCGCACAATAGGTGGCGTGCCGGCGGATGATCTGGACCGGCTCAAGCTGAGCTTGACCAGATCTGCGCGGATCGGGATCGGATCTGGGCAGATCGGGATCTGATCCGGATCTGTCCGGGTGGATCTGGTCCACCGGGCAGTGAGGAGCTTGGCGGCGCGGGGTTTTAAGACAAAGCACATTTTAGAAACATTTATTTTCGCCAGTACATAACTTAAACTTATCTAAGGAATGGTATGTTTGTTGTAGTTGCTCCACATTGACCTTCATGCACTCGCAAATACCTACAATTGATAAGTCCTGCACACCGCATTTCTTAGATAAAAATGTGAAACAAGCCGTCGCCATAAAAGAGGGTGATTTTAATATAAACTCCTCGATAGTTGCGGCCTTGTCTGCTAATTTAATGCACATATTTAGAGAAACAGTATTATCGTTTACATGTCCAAACCTTAATAGTAACAAGTTTAGAGAATCTACAATTGTCGTTGTCGGTATTTCCCAATTTAGTTCAGATAAAATTTGTTTTTCACATTTAATTATATCGCTTTTTGTTACACTGCTAGCCGTATACAATATTAATAAGTCCAGCGAAAGATGAAAGTCACTCACAAATTTCGAAGCGATCCAAAGACACGCAACCGCAATCCGTTGAAATGTACGTTTCTCGATATTTTTCAAACATAAAAATCTGTCCAAACAATTAACGGCAACATGGAAGACGGGAACTTCGCTGCTGGAATCTTCACACACCTCCAACATCCATTCAACAATAATTTTTCTCATATACGGTTCAATACTTGTTTGTACAGAATCGAAATAATCTAGACGTTCCATTTTCACAATTACGACTGACTAGTTTTACACAATGCGGTGAGGTAAAATTAAGCCACACTGTTGCATTGTACACATTTGTAAATTGGAGTGGGAGGCCCATCCCAGTGTGTTTTTCCAATATTATAATGTTTGTGACAAGGTAGCCTTTTCTGGTATTCTAGATCAGCCTGCTTTGATGTTGAGAGCAGCGCCCAAATATTTTCCAATTGTAAACCCTCAATTTGCTCCATATAACAACTGGGTAGGTATTGTAGATGTTCTGGGGATAATTGATGGTTGCAATATGCGGCTATCGCAGCATTAACTTTATCAGACACCATTTCCGGCTTATCTGCAGTTGGTTGTTCATGTAAAATGCGGTTGTGCTCTAAATCTATTTTAAATTTTTCTTCGCAATAAATACCAACTTCCAGTAAACACTCAAAATTCTCGATGGGTATGGTGGCTTGATCAAAAGTAGCGGTCGCGAGTATAGTTAATGCTTCAGCCGTAGTACATTCGCCCTTTACAGTAAGAACTTGAGAAAGACATTGATCATAAAAATCGAGAAAATGAAGTGATTCCAACCTTGAGATTCTTGATTCAACGAGCGGGAAAACTTTACACAAAGAAGTAAATGTTTTCAAATCTAAAGTTAGTTTCTCACTATTTTTACGGATACACGCATAGCGAGTTTTCGATCGAGCACCAAGAAATACGTCACATTCCTCAAAGATATTTAGAAATGGCTTAATTTCATCTACAGTAGCACATTTACAGCATTGTCTCATTTTAGTGGTTAAATATGTATTAATTATATCTCTCCTCTTTACAAATTGGAGCCATTCACTGTGTAAAAAATGTAAATTCACCTTTTTTGGTCCAGATAGTCTTATGGATGGATAAAATCCTCTTACCGCACTAAATCCAACAGCCACATAAATATTTCCACTTTTGTTAATATAATAGCGGGTTTCATTAATATATTTCTTTTCATTGCGCACAGTTTGATTAAAATCATTTAACATATCATCGAGAAATTCGAAGCAGCTGTCGTCATCGTCAGTGACTAGATCAATTACTTGATCGTGGTTTGCCATCGCGAAATAAGTAACAACTAACCATAAAATATTAAAACATCTTTATTTATACAGTAAATCAACCAATCACATGTTACAATTAGAAAAAAACATTTATTCATATTTTTCCAAATATTTAAATAACAATTTTACATTTGAAAGAGCGCAGTGACAGTAAATAGAAGTATGAAAGAAACACTCGGGCTCTGAAATATTATTTCTGAGGGATGGTTCTTCAGTCGGAAATTCTTGAACAAGAGGCCCCAAATACTTTTTCAATAGATGAACTTTTGGCGCTCCTTTAGCGTAGACGACATCATGTCCTTGCGATATTTCAAATAAAATTGGGCATAATTGATCCAAATCCGCAAAACCAGCACACCATCTTAAACCATGGTAGTTGTTTTCCAGCCATCGTAGTTGTCGAATTTCATTTGTTGTGAGAAATACTTCATTGAAGGGCGGTTTAAATAAAATATGGGTAGTTTTTTCTCCATCAAATGCTGCCAATTCCTTAGGTATAAATTTATTCCCGTCCAGAGTATATCCTTGAATATCAACCACCAACATCTTAGAGCACTTTGCGCACTAAACCACTTATTGGACTATATTCGACTAGACAATCGCTAATAATTAGGCAATAGGCGATTGTGTTTTCTGGAAACTTTGTCTTCGATTCAAATTCAATTTGCACGTCAACGCTTCCTCCCACAACTGACTCAATTTGCTTGGAACAGTCGATTATAAAGAGCGGGCAATTTTTAAATTGTTTATATGAGAGGAGGGGGTCATTCAATTCTCGATCGTAATAATTTGCTTGAAAGTTGCTGTAATCTTTGTGCGCCTTACTATATTTACCCTCGCCAAAGTCGTACTCTTGTTTATCGTATGGATAGCTCTCTGAATTTAAATAGAGTTTAAAGTTGCACAATGTAACATGATCAAAGTTACTGGCATCTTCAGTTTTAACATTTTTTTTGTTTGTTTGAAACGCCAACAGTATATATCTCGGTCTTTCTAAATGTGATGATGTGCGAATTGCCCATTTATCCGACATGTTTTGTCGCAATGATGGCAGTTCATGCAATTCCCAGCGGCGGAAAGGAATTTGTATGGGCCGATCAGTTTTTAAAAACTTCCAAAGTTTAAGTTTCACTTCATCGTTCACGTTAATATGGGGGACGTGCCATTCGAGTTTAGTTAATGTCAGTTTGCCGTCCGTCTGACCTTTGCTAATATTTACATCTGATCGTGCTCGCAAGAGAATTAGTTCTTGTTTACAATTAATTAATATTTTTTTATACATTTCTGCAAATCCTAACCATAATTTGAGTGGAATACAAGCAGTAAATAATTTTTCAACTTTGTACCACGTAGAAGGTGACTTATCAAAATTCCAACCACTGGTTTCATATGCTCTAGCATCTGCGGGCGTAAAAGAAACCAGCTGTTTCATGGTGGACGTTATGCCTACATCCTTTACCGAATCAATAACGACACCATTGATTTCATAGCGAATTTGATCGAAAAGAAATGCAAAAGCATTGTTGATTAAAACGGACGCAGTATCACCAACTCCACCATCAAATTCGCCCTCTATGTATAAGAAACTCTCGCAGGGTAAAGTGTAGATCTCTTGAGATAAGATGGGAATTCGAATTTCATCATTGTTATTGTAACTTGTTGTAGAGTACGGTTGATAAGTATGATATTCCTTTTTAGTGACGACATCATCGAACTGCACTTCTTCAAAAATGTTTAATATGTTTTCCGACATGTCTTTTGAGTGTGAATCCCAAACTCTGTAGAAATTTTAAATTTTCACGTGTGAGCGGTTCGGCTGCTCGCCACGTTGTGATTGCTCCCCTACCAAATCTGCCCCTTTTATTAAAGTTTGTTTGTATTTGCTTATACGTCAGTCCCATGGCTTTAGCTCCAGTTTGATTTCAATGTCCTCTTTTTGGAAATCTAGCAACTCTCTATTTTGATCCACTATTCTAAGAGTTATGTTGTGAATAGTTTGAACACTTACTGGTAAATAAATTATATTTCTAGGGTGCTCATTTATAGCCACTGCATGCCCAACATTAGGGGCAAAATGATGTAAAGAATGTACATCTTGATGATTGTGGTAAGAGCCCGATGTTATATTACAGTCTATCCGTATAAGTTTCACTTTAACTAAATCTACTGGAAAATTTGCAAAACATATCTTATCCTTTACATACTTTTGTTGTTTAAAACCTAATTCCTTGTGTAGAGAATCATCAGGAGTAAAATCTACATCAAATTTTGACCATAGTTCGCACTTTGTACTATGAGTATGGGCTTTTAGAAATATATTTTGGGAGCCTATTTTATCCTTTAAGAACTTTTCGAGATCTGTGATGTCGTAATATCCATTAGGAATTGCTAACTCTTTACCACCGCCATAATAAAACTTTTTATTGACTAAATTTGGCACGGTAAAAAATGTGTTGAAACTGACAAGACCTAAAGCATACTTTTTTCTAGGATCCAGGTTTATGGGAGGGTGGTATGTGGCGGAGAGCACAGGCCCAGTACCACTCAGACTAAATGTTAACGACATTCTGCACAGATATATGTATTTCAATTTTATTTATACAAAAATTCTAAACATAAATGTCCACAAGTATAAGATCCAAAAGTTTGATATCTTTGATGATTATATAAAATTAAACATTGTTTAAAATAATTAATTACTTCAAGCGGGGGAGATAAATCTCCAAAACTATCAAACCAGTTAACTGTGTTACCCCTCTTTTTATATGCACACCAGTGAGTGCCCGGCCCATCTTTATCATCCAAATTTACAATACCGCTCTCATTTTTCCAAGGTCCTCTAATTGGAAGATCATTTCTCATAAAAATTCCTCTGAAATATGACAGCTTATTTTTCTTAATAAACTTTTCCAAATCTATGTTGGTAAGAGGCCGTTGGGGTAAACATATTAGTTTTTTGAAATGTACAAACCGACGCCGGATTTTTTATATCGCTCAAACCGCAATCCTCGATCTACATGAATTGCTTCCATGGCCTTATTGTGCCTCATTGCCTCCTCCAACCGTTTTTTAGCATCCTTAGCTTTATTTACTGCTGATGCAACAGATGCAGAGCCTCCTACAAATAAAATAATTAGCTACTGTTTTAGCACATTAGTGGAACAACTAACCAATTAATGCGCCCAATGCTGATAATCCCGCGAATAATGGAATAAGAAATCCTCCGCTTTTCGGTATTGGTATTATTCTCGGGATTTTGACATTTTTCTTGCCTCCAGATCGTCGTAATGCCCGCTTTGCCGCTCTCAAAGCAAGTCTTATGTTTTCTCCCGAACTCAAACCACTTTTAGAGTGTTTACTTATTTCTTCCTGTATGGGCTTTAAAATGTTTTTTCTAAATGGCAAGCGTTTTTTAAGTTTACCACCACACTTTTGAATTCTTCGTTTCGAACCCATACCAAGTTTTGTTTTGGCATTCATAGCGCTCGTAACAGCATATGAGGCAACTTTTTCAGCCATTTTTGAATCTTTTGCTTTAAATCTTTCCCAAGCTAAATCTGCCAATTGTTGATCTGCGACTTTTCTCTTGTGCGGATCCTCACTTACTGAATACTCAATATCGTGTTTCCGACAAGCCTTATCAAGTTTGTTTATGCCCGGATCATCTCGTGCTAGACGCTTCTTTAGTTTTGTACCAGGTCCACAATATTGATACCCCGGCAGGTGCAGTTCAAAAGGTAGCTTGTTGATTAGCGTGTTTACAACACCTTGGCCCGCAATCATTTAAAGTAAGATTGTATAAATATGTGATTATATATGGATTTTATTCAGTTCTCAAAGTTACACCATGCGTGTGGTACAGCAATCTGAGCAATTTAAAATTAAAAATTTTGATAATGTGTTCGCAAAAGATAAAGCGGCAAAACGCCATGGAAACCTTTTTCCGGATAACATTAGATGTTTGATAACCGGCGCAAGCAATTCGGGAAAAAGCAATCTTTTGCTCGGCATGATTGCAAACGCAAATGGATTATTTTTTGAGAATATTTATGTATATTCAAAATCGTTACACCAACCAAAATACCTCTACTTAAAAGAATTATTACATGAAATTGTCAACTATTACGAGTTTAAAGATACTGATGAAATTGTTCCGTACACCGAAGCAAAACCTAACTCAATTTTCATTTTTGATGATGTTTCCTGTTCACCGCAGAGTAGTATTCGAGACTACTTCTCTTTTGGAAGACATCAAGCTGTTGACTGTTTCTATTTATGTCAAACATACACCCGAATTCCTAAGCAATTGGTGAGAGACAACGCAAATTTGATTATTTTGTTCAAGCAAGATGAACTGAATTTAAAACATGTGTATCAGGATCATGTAAATACCGATATGTCTTTTCAAAAATTTGTAGAACTATGTTCACAATGCTGGAAAGATAAATATGGATTTGTTGTGATAGACAAAGAAAGGGAAATTAAAAATGGGCGTTATCGAAAGGGTTTAGATCATTTCATCTATATATAAGAACATTTATTGTATTCCCCTGCAGTGCAAATAAAGATGCCTTTGACTCCTGAAGTTCCCGATGTTGGGTTAAAACGAGAATTAATTAAAGCAAGAAATATAATTCGCAAGAAAGCTAGAACAATTCGCCGCAATCGCCTCCAATCTGAAGAGTTACTGCAGAGAGGATTTAAATTTATTGTGGAGCCCCTTAAAGCAGCTAGTGAAATTAAAAACGAAATTAAAAGTGAAAAATCTGAAACAGATATTTCTGATAATGCACGAAATGGCCGACAAGTACAACAGAGGGCATCCACATCAAATCGGGGCGCATCGGAATATGAAGATGAAGTTTTTGAATCTCAACCAGAAAACGTTGCTGAAATTGAAAATTTGCCAGAGGAAAGACACGAAACATCTTTGAATGAGTTGCGTGACATGTATTCTACTACAAGTGGGCGCAAATCAATCAGCGATACTTTTAGAGAGGCCGGCGTAGGCCCCCTAGCAACAAAATATTTTGATATGCTTTTAACAAATGCCAAAGACATGGATTACACTTATGGCATCAGATGGGATCCGGAAGCAAATTGTTGGAAAATTGGTGTTAAGGCACCCGATTTTATTGATAATGATGTGTACATTGAAAATAACAAATTTAAGGGGACTGAGGGATTGTATAATTTACTATTTCTCAATAAGCCGGAAAAGTATACTGCCGATGATTTGGAAAACTATAAAAGAATCTTGCGTCTGTCGAACGCTCATAAACGGCAGTATGGCGCAGGAAATCAAATTAACCGAAGCGCTGGATTTAAATATAAAAACATAATAAGTAAATTATTTCCTCCTCAAACTAGCATTCCAAAACACTTATCTCCCGGAACAAATCAGCCTAGAACATTGAGATCAACCAGGGGGACCGCATTAAACAAACAAGTTTCATTCAAACCGGAATATATATATTGGAATTCTGTCAATGAGCTGGTAGATAGACTGAAGCTTTTGTATGCTGCAAAGGTGGCAGGAAACAATTCGGTTAACAACGAGATTGTGTCAATTATAGAAGAATTGCGCGAGGCAAATGTTATAGTATGAGTGTTGACAAGTTCGGACGATATTCATCTCGTGTTACGGCTTCTTCCGGTTGTTTAACAGTAGATACAAATGGTAATTGGAATGCTCAAAATAGAAGGATAGTTAATGTTGGTGAACCCTCAACAACTGCGGATTGTGTTACTAAAAATAATTTGGATTATGTGACCGAAATATTTCAACAAAGACTAGTCTCGATTGAACAAGATCTACAAAAATTAAAAGTAAAACTAGACAAACAGAAACATTCAGATGGAAAAACGACAGGTAGTTTATGAACTACATAAACCCGTTCGGAAACATTTTCCGAGGCGGAGAACAATTGTAAAAGGACTATTTGATTTGCTTCAAGCAGATTTAATGGAAATGATTCCTTTTGCAAAAGAAAACAGGGGTCATAAATATATACTGGTAGTTATTGACTGCTTTAGTAAATTTGTTTGGACTCGGCCCTTAAAATCTAAAAACGCTCAGAATGTTACTGAAGCTATGTTAAAAATTTTGGCAAAAATTTCGGCTCCAGTAAATAATTTGCAAACAGATTTGGGGCTCGAATTTTACAATAAAAACTTTATAGCACTTTGTAAAAAACGTAACATCAATTTATATTCTACATATAGTACAATAGTAGATAGGATTCACGGGTTCTACGCCCACCCATGTAAAAGTTCCCATAAGACGTCATAAAACACCCCCCTCCACAAAATGGCGGACTTAGTGTTCTGTAAGTGTTGCAGACCTCCGGGCAATAGGTGGCGCCAGAGGGTACCTGATGGGTTCTGTTCTCGGCTAAGTGGAAGTCCGCGCAATAGGTGGCGCTAGTTGGTACCTGGGTGGAATCTATACTCAGCCAATTGGAAGGTTCGCGCAAGAGGTGGCAGCACGTCGGCATCTAGGAGCGGGATCAAGCTGAGGTTAGGTAAAGCCGGACCAGATCTGAGCTGATCAAGCTGAGCTTGGGTAGATCTGGACCAGATCCGGATCAGAGTCGGATCAGATCCAGATCGGATCAAGCTGGTCCGGACCGGATCTGCGGTGGGAGCTTGGCGGGTTTTTTTAAAGACAACGATGCATTATAAACATTTATTTTCTCACGTACAGACCTTATCTAACGCTTGGTATGTTTGTAGTATTTGTTCCACATTAACCTTCATACACTCGCAAATACCTACAATTGATAAGTCCTGCACACCGCATTTCTTAGATAAAAATGTGAAACAGGCAGTAGCGCTAAAAGAAGGTGTTTTTAATATAAACTCATCGGTGGTCGCGACCTTTTCTGCTAATTTAACGCACATATTTAGAGAATAAAAATTGCCCGCTCTTTATAATCGACTGTTCCAAGCAAATTGAGTCAGTTGTGGGAGGAAGCGTTGACGTGCAAATTGAATTTGAATCGAAGACAAAGTTTCCAGAAAACACAATCGCCTATTGCCTAATTATTAGCGATTGTCTAGTCGAATATAGTCCAATAAGTGGTTTAGTGCGCAAAGTGCTCTAAGATGTTGGTGGTTGATATTCAAGGATATACTCTGGACGGGAATAAATTTATACCTAAGGAATTGGCAGCATTTGATGGAGAAAAAACTACCCATATTTTATTTAAACCGCCCTTCAATGAAGTATTTCTCACAACAAATGAAATTCGACAACTACGATGGCTGGAAAACAACTACCATGGTTTAAGATGGTGTGCTGGTTTTGCGGATTTGGATCAATTATGCCCAATTTTATTTGAAATATCGCAAGGACATGATGTCGTCTACGCTAAAGGAGCGCCAAAAGTTCATCTATTGAAAAAGTATTTGGGGCCTCTTGTTCAAGAATTTCCGACTGAAGAACCATCCCTCAGAAATAATATTTCAGAGCCCGAGTGTTTCTTTCATACTTCTATTTACTGTCACTGCGCTCTTTCAAATGTAAAATTGTTATTTAAATATTTGGAAAAATATGAATAAATGTTTTTTTCTAATTGTAACATGTGATTGGTTGATTTACTGTATAAATAAAGATGTTTTAATATTTTATGGTTAGTTGTTACTTATTTCGCGATGGCAAACCACGATCAAGTAATTGATCTAGTCACTGACGATGACGACAGCTGCTTCGAATTTCTCGATGATATGTTAAATGATTTTAATCAAACTGTGCGCAATGAAAAGAAATATATTAATGAAACCCGCTATTATATTAACAAAAGTGGAAATATTTATGTGGCTGTTGGATTTAGTGCGGTAAGAGGATTTTATCCATCCATAAGACTATCTGGACCAAAAAAGGTGAATTTACATTTTTTACACAGTGAATGGCTCCAATTTGTAAAGAGGAGAGATATAATTAATACATATTTAACCACTAAAATGAGACAATGCTGTAAATGTGCTACTGTAGATGAAATTAAGCCATTTCTAAATATCTTTGAGGAATGTGACGTATTTCTTGGTGCTCGATCGAAAACTCGCTATGCGTGTATCCGTAAAAATAGTGAGAAACTAACTTTAGATTTGAAAACATTTACTTCTTTGTGTAAAGTTTTCCCGCTCGTTGAATCAAGAATCTCAAGGTTGGAATCACTTCATTTTCTCGATTTTTATGATCAATGTCTTTCTCAAGTTCTTACTGTAAAGGGCGAATGTACTACGGCTGAAGCATTAACTATACTCGCGACCGCTACTTTTGATCAAGCCACCATACCCATCGAGAATTTTGAGTGTTTACTGGAAGTTGGTATTTATTGCGAAGAAAAATTTAAAATAGATTTAGAGCACAACCGCATTTTACATGAACAACCAACTGCAGATAAGCCGGAAATGGTGTCTGATAAAGTTAATGCTGCGATAGCCGCATATTGCAACCATCAATTATCCCCAGAACATCTACAATACCTACCCAGTTGTTATATGGAGCAAATTGAGGGTTTACAATTGGAAAATATTTGGGCGCTGCTCTCAACATCAAAGCAGGCTGATCTAGAATACCAGAAAAGGCTACCTTGTCACAAACATTATAATATTGGAAAAACACACTGGGATGGGCCTCCCACTCCAATTTACAAATGTGTACAATGCAACAGTGTGGCTTAATTTTACCTCACCGCATTGTGTAAAACTAGTCAGTCGTAATTGTGAAAATGGAACGTCTAGATTATTTCGATTCTGTACAAACAAGTATTGAACAGTATATGAGAAAAATTATTGTTGAATGGATGTTGGAGGTGTGTGAAGATTCCAGCAGCGAAGTTCCCGTCTTCCATGTTGCCGTTAATTGTTTGGACAGATTTTTATGTTTGAAAAATATCGAGAAACGTACATTTCAACGGATTGCGGTTGCGTGTCTTTGGATCGCTTCGAAATTTGTGAGTGACTTTCATCTTTCGCTGGACTTATTAATATTGTATACGGCTAGCAGTGTAACAAAAAACGATATAATTAAATGTGAAAAACAAATTTTATCTGAACTAAATTGGGAAATACCGACAACGACAATTGTAGATTCTCTAAACTTGTTACTATTAAGGTTTGGACATGTAAACGATAATACTGTTTCTCTAAATATGTGCATTAAATTAGCAGACAAGGCCGCAACTATCGAGGAGTTTATATTAAAATCACCCTCTTTTATGGCGACGGCTTGTTTCACATTTTTATCTAAGAAATGCGGTGTGCAGGACTTATCAATTGTAGGTATTTGCGAGTGCATGAAGGTCAATGTGGAGCAACTACAACAAACATACCATTCCTTAGATAAGTTTAAGTTATGTACTGGCGAAAATAAATGTTTCTAAAATGTGCTTTGTCTTAAAACCCCGCGCCGCCAAGCTCCTCACTGCCCGGTGGACCAGATCCACCCGGACAGATCCGGATCAGATCCCGATCTGCCCAGATCCGATCCCGATCCGCGCAGATCTGGTCAAGCTCAGCTTGAGCCGGTCCAGATCATCCGCCGGCACGCCACCTATTGTGCGGACCTCCACTGAGCTGAGAAACGATTCCTACGGGTATTAACTAGCGCTACCTGTTGCGCGTGACGTCTTATGGGACCTTATACATGGGTGGGCGCAGAATCGGCTAATCCTATCTACTCACAGGCTCTAGACGCTGCCCTAAGGACTTCTGGCGGAAAGCCGCGCGGATTCTCTCCCTCATATCCTCGACAGTAGTTGGTACCGTCCTGTAAACCTCGTCTTTGATATGGCCCCAAAGGAAGAAGTCAAGGGGAGTGAGGTCTGGTGATCTTGGCGGCCACCTCACAGGACCCCCACGACCAATCCAGGAGTCCGGAAACGTTTCATCGAGAAATTCCCGAACGACACAGCTATTATGTGCAGGAGCTCCATCGTGCTGGAAAACTATCTGTCGATGAGCGGCTAGAGGGACATTTTCCAAGAGATCATCCAAGTCGTCGCGAAGGAACCTCAAATAACTGTTGCCGTTCAGGTGCCCCTCGATGAAATAAGGACCCAAAAGGTGTTCTCCAAGTATGCCTCCCCAAACATTCAGCGACCATCTTTGCTGGTGGTTTATCATTCGCATGGCTTGTGGGTTTTCATCGGCGTAATAATGGTAGTTGTGGCGATTGACATGCCCATTTCTATGGAACGTTGCTTCATCAGAAAATAATACGCGCATAAGAAATGATTCCTCCTGCTCAATTTTGTTGATAGCCCACATGCAGAAATCTTGCCTCGCATGAATTGAGGTTGCAATTCTTGGTGCAGTTGAATCTTAAATGGACGGAATTTGTACTTTTTAAGAACACGATGTACGGATCGCGTTGAAATGTCGTGATTCCTACTAATATCACGGATACTAGTATGAGGATCTTCAATAACTGCCTCCAGAACCTGCAGTTTATTATTTTCGGTTATAACTGCCTTCTTTCTAACTCTCCTTGGCCGTTTCACACTTCCCGTAGTAGTAAATCTTTTCAACACTTTTTGAAACGCACGTTCATTTGGATGTGCCCTGTGCGGATATCTCGCAGCGTACACTCGTGATGCCAAGAAACAATTATTGTTACATTCTCCAAGAATAAATATCATGTCAACTATTTCCTCTTGAGTTCGGAACATTTTTAGAACGTTTATCAAAAATGACTTATGGCTGCTACTGACGTCTAATAATTTACTTTGACAATTACCAATCTTTTGTTTTCTCATGGCACACTTGGGAACGGAAAACGTTTCCCGACATTTGCGATGTAATTCCTTTTTTCTCCGAAATTTTGTTATGCAATGTGTAATTTTTTTTTACACCAATGAAAAATTTAGAGTTTTGGCTGTACAATGCCGTAATTTTTTTAGGGGGGTGCCATTTGAAATTTTCGGAAAAAATGCCAACATGCGAAGATCAATCAAAAATTATTTTTTTTCCATAAATTGCCCGAAAAAAAATTATGTGAAGGTATACGAGGTCTTAACCTGTACCTCAATTCAAAATTTAGGCGCCGGCGTCAATTAGTTTCTCTACAAAAAAATCTCAAAAAAGGGGCGCAATTTTGAAAGAAGGGGTTATAA
This sequence comes from Ocypus olens, assembly GCA_910593695.2. NCBI lineage: Eukaryota > Metazoa > Arthropoda > Insecta > Coleoptera > Staphylinidae > Ocypus > Ocypus olens. Next base: position 29,221,661 of record OU343061.1, on the reverse strand, counting down.
CAGCGAAACCGCTAAAGTGAAGGGTATAACATGTTAGATAAAAAAATAAGTACTCGTCGAGCACTTTCCAAATCTGCAATAAAAAATAGGGCATTCCATTTAAAAAAACATAAGTTTGGTACGCCACTGGAGTACGGCACGCCACTGATGATTAGAAATATTTTTGAAACATAGCGACGGTAACTATGCACCACTTTGTTCTTAGATTTTTTTCGATAGCTTTTATCGTAAAGGAGCTATGGTCCGAGGCGTCTTAAGTGCCACACCCGGTATATAAAAATGAATGTTTGTTTGTTTGTTTGTCGTTTATGGACACCTAAACCATTCCACGGATTTGGATGAAATTTTCAGAAGTTAATGTAATCATGCGGGGGAAGGTTTCTGTGTAAAATAGAATATGTTTGTCTACCATTTCTTGGTTTTCAATGTACATAACCTAACTAATAGAATTTGTTGTAATTAGGGAATGTCAGGAGGATGGAATAATGTACGTCAGGCGTTACCAACTGAAATTGGTGCGACCTGCTGGTTGCTTTCATATACAGGGTTGGGCATATGTGTCGGAACACCTGATTTCTGGCTAAACGTCTATTGATTTCTTATTACTTTTAAAAGAAATGTTTATTGGTTTATTTATTCTATTCAGTGACATACTTTAATTTTCAACAGCTGCTCTATTTTTCGAGGTATGACGTCATCAGCAATTTTTTTAAATAGATCACCTTGTATATTTTTACATTTTCGAATAGATGCTTTTCCAACAATTACAATGATATAGGGTTTGGTGGGTGTGCGACTTGTGGTTTTCTAAATATTAAATAAAATAATGGAAAATGAAATTTTTATTACAAAATATTGAGCATTTAATATTAAGAAATAAAAATCATAATAAATGTTCAAAATGGTGACCTTCAGTAGCCTGACAATAGCCTAAACGATCAACGAAGGCTTTTAAAGAGTTTTGAATAGTCTGCAGTGGTATTTCTTGCACAGCCATATTAATTCTATCTTCCAACTCTTCTAACGACTGAGGTTTGGACTTGTAGACCACAGATTTTAAATGGCCCCAAAGAAAGTAGTCCAGAGGACTTAAATCAGGTGATCGTGGTGGCCTTTCAATATGTCCTCTTCGACCTACCCATCTCTGTGGAAATATTTCATTTAGATATTGACGCACGTTAATTCCGTAATGAGGCGGAGCTCCATCTTGCTGATACCAAATACCATCTGACAATAGTTCGGGATTTTGCTCGTTTGGAAATAACCGAATTAATGCCGGAATAATTTGCTCGCGCAAAAGTTGTAAATACCGGTTGGAGTTTAAATTTTCTCTAAGAAAGAATGGTCCGATGATATGTCCTCTGATTATCCCCGCCCATGCATTTAATTTTTGAGGGTGTTGGGTGTGACTTTCTTCCATCCAGTAAGGATTCTGATCAGCCCAGTAGCGACAGTTATGTCGATTTACAAAACCATCCAGGCAAAATGTTGATTCATCAGAAAATACTATGTTATTAACAAAGTTACTATTAATTTCAATGTTATCCATCATTTCCTGACAAAACTGCATCCTTCTATCAGGATCATCTACGTTTAATTCCTACACTAAATGTACTTTATACGGATGAAAGTTATTTTTGGACAATATCCTCCTTACCGATCTCTGGCTAATACTGTGATGTAAAGCTAATTTAGGTACTGACGTTTTTGGTTCTTCTTGTAGATTCAGAAGGACATCAAGTGAATTATCTTCATTTGTGGCCCATTTACGTCGACCGGATTTTGTGCGATTTTTAACACTTCCTGTTTCGTGAAACTTTTGCACAACCCTTGAAACTGTTGATTTTGAAATATGAGAATTTCTATCAGGGAATGTTGCATTAAAAATATTGCATGCATCTTGTAGAGATCTCTGCCTATCTCCAAAACCAACCATCATTAACAACGTAATTCTTTCACGTTCACTTAGTTCACCCATAATTGAACAGCAATGTTAATATTTAACACGGAAACTATCTGTCAGTGACAGTAAACAAAAACACACAAATGTTTTATCAGAAAGCCGTGGAAAAAAGATGAAAGTCAACTTGTGACGGATTGAATTATTTTATTTAATATTTAGAAAACCACAAGTCGCACATCCACCAAATCCTATATCATTGTAATTGTTGGAAAAGTGTCTATTCGAAAATGTAAAAATATACAGGGTGATCTATTTAAAAAAATTGCTGATGACGTCATATCTCCAAAAATAGAGCAGCTGTTGAAAATCAAAGTACGTCACTGAATAGAATAAATAAAGCCATAAACATTTCTTTTAAAAGTAATAAGAAAACAACAGACGTTTAGCCAGAAATCAGGTGTTCTGACACATATGCCCAACCCTGTATAATAAAATCTATCTATATCTATATACGTTACCAACTGAAATTAAAATAACATTAAACAGAACTAAATTTGTAAATTTGTGACGTTTGCGGTTACTTCTACCTCAGTCAGTTGCATTGCTGAGGAATTCTGCCAGTGCTCCTGTTACCGCTGTCTACTCGCCTGCAGGTCGTAGCACTTTTGAACCCTTAAAAAATTATTCAAAAGGAATACATTTGTTGTAAAATAAATTATGCCACCCAAGCGAAAAGCGATTGGTCGATCTACACCTCAAACTCAGAAGCGAAAGATGTTACGAGCTTCAGAATCAGATGAGCACCGGGAAGCAAGACTGGAAATAGAACGTGCACGTACTGCTCAAGCCCGATCATCTGAAACAGAAGACCAACGGGAAGCAAGACTGGAAATAGAACCTGTACGCACTGCTCAAGGCCGATCATCTGAAATAGAAAATCAACAGGAAGAACAACTGAGAATCCAGCGACAACGAACTGCTCAAGCCCGATCATATGAAACAGAAGTACGCCGATGATTTAAATCTTTGTGCATTCCATTACGATGCTACATATGACTACAGTCTTCATCCAAGTGTGCTTATTGGAAAAATGGACAAATTATGCATGTATTGTAACGCTCTCAAATTTAACAAAGAAACACCTGGAATGTGCTGCGCGGGTAGAAAAGTGAAATTGCCAGAATTATATATGCCACCTGAACCGTTATCAACGTTGGTATCAGGTGACACAAGCCAATCGAAACATTTCTTGGCAAATATACGTAAATACAACTCATGTTTCCAAATGACTTCGTTTGGTGCAACAAATATAGTGCGCGAGAATTACATGCCAACATTCAAATTGCAAGGGCAAATCTATCATCGTGCAGGATCACTACTACCATTGCCGAACGCAGATCACAAATTTCTTCAAATATATTTCATGAGAAACACTAACGAACAAATAGATCAACGTTGTCGGTACAATACGAGTACTAAAAGAGATATTGTGGCTGCATTACAAAATTTATTCGATCAACACAACGAACTAATTCGACTGTTCAGAAATGCCAACAGATGACTATAAACTTGTAATTAGAGCAGACAAAACACCAGTCGGCCAACACGAAAGACAATACAACGCACCAACAATTGATGAAGTGGCCGTCGTTATAGTTGGAGAAGAATTTAATACGCGTGATATAATTCTTCATCGGAGGAATGGCCATATTCAACGAGTGTCAGAAACTCATTGCTCATACGACGGATTACAATATCCAATTTTATTTTGCCATGGAGAAGATGGATATCATTTCAACATAAAATTGAGAAATCCATAAACAAATGAGGAAACAAATAAGAAAGTCAGTGCATTGAATTTCTATTCATATCGATTGATGATTCGAAGAAACGCTGAAAATCGTATCTTGAAATGTCGACAATTGTTCCATCAATACATTGTCGATATGTATGCGAAAATCGAAACCGAAAGACTTCTCTACATTCGATTAAATCAAGGCAAGTTGCGTTCCGAAGAGTACATTCATTTACGTGATGCCGTAGTTAATGATGGCAATGTGAAACCGAATGACTTGGGTAAAATTATCATTTTACCGGCCACATTTACTGGGAGTCCACGGCACATGCATGAAAACGCTCAAGATGCAATGACATATGTTCGTGCATTTGGCACCCAGATTTGTTTATTACGTTCACTTGCAATCCAACGTGGGATGAAATAAAAGAACTTTTGTTAACTGGGCAATCACCATCGGATCGCCATGATATTTCCACACGTGTGTTCAAACAAAAAATAAAATCTTTAATGGACTTCATTGTCAAGCATAATGTTTTTGGAGAGACACGCTGTTGGATGTATTCCATTGAATGGCAAAAAAGAGGTTTGCCACATGCACACATATTGATTTGGTTGATCGGAAAAATAACCCCAAATCAAATTGACGAAGTTATCTCAGCAGAAATACCAGATATCGAAAATGATCCACAATTATTTGAAGTAGTCACTAAAAACATGATTCATGTGGCTTACTCAACAAGAATTCACCATGCATGTCCAATGGAAAATGCACGAAACGATACCCAAGAAACTTACTTGCTGAGACTATTACTGGCAATGATGGATATCCACTCTACCGTCGACGATCAACTGAAGATGGCGGAAAATCTTTCAATTTAAAAGTAAGAAACGATGACATTGGCGTAGATAATCGTTGGGTTGTACCGTATTCTCCGTTACTCTCGAAAACATACAAAGCCCACATTAATGTCGAGTATTGCAATTCGGTGAAATCTATCAAGTATATTTGCATATATGCCAACAAAGGAAGCGATATGGCAGTATTTGGAGTAGAAAATGCAAATGCATCCATCAATGAGATCAACCAATATCAACTGGGACGCTACATTAGTAGCAATGAAGCAGTATGGCGCATTTTATCATTTCCAATACATGAACGTCATCCAACAGTTGTTCATTTGGCAGTGCATCTTGAAAATGGACAACGAGTGTACTTCACAACAGATAATGTTCGCGCAAGAGTATTGTCACCACCGCCAACCACGTAAACTGCATTTTTCACATTGTGCGGAGAGGATACATTTGCAAAGACGTTACTTTACTCTGAAGTACCTACATACTACACCTGGAATGCATCTACGAAAAAGTTTCAACGTCGCAAACAAGGTAAACCAGTTGAAGGACAAACAAATTTATATTCGACCGACGCGTTAGGACGACTGTACACTGTTCATCCAAACAATGCAGAATGTTTTTACTTGCGATTACTTTTAATAAACATACGAGGCCCGACATCCTTTGAAGGCTTAAGATTAGTAAACGGTCAAGTTTGTGCCACTTATCGTGAAGCTTGCCAAGAATTAAATCTTCTTGAAAACGATACACATTGGGATACTTCACTCGGAGATGCATCGAATTCAGCTCAACCATCGCAAATACGCACGTTATTTGCTATTATATTAACAACGTGCTTCCCATCCAATCCCAAAGGTCTTTGGGAAAAATATAAAGACTACATGAGTGAAGACATCCTATATCGTCTGCGTGCAACGAATGAAAATCAAGACATTCAATTCACACCAAATGTGTATAATGAGGCATTGATTCTGATTGGGGACATATGTTTGGCAATTTCTAATAAAGGACTTATACAATTGGGAATAGCTACGCCCAATCGAACTACAAATGACATTTTAGATCGTGATTTACAACGAGAAACACATTTGAATGTCGACGAATTGGATAGATTTGTTCAAACGAATCTTCCGAAATTACTCCCAGAACAGCGCATAGCTTATGACCAAATTATCCATGCAACTACAAGCCACAGTGGCGGATTGTATTTCCTTGATGCGCCCGGTGGTACAGGCAAAACTTTTCTGATTTCATTAATTTTGGCAACTATACGATCTCAAAAAATATTGCAGTGGCAATCGCTTCATCTGGGATTGCTGCAACTCTTTTGGATGGTGCCGAACAGCGCATTCAGCACTTAAATTGCCGTTAAATATTCAAATTACTGAGACCCCCACATGCAATATCAGCAAAGATTCTGGAATGGGTAAAGTACTCCAAACATGTCAACTGATTATATGGGACGAGTGTACTATGGCCCATAAAAAAGCATTGGAAGCGCTTCATCGTACACTAACAGATTTGAGAAGAAATGAACAGCTCTTCGGTGGCGCACTCATTTTATTGTCTGGCGATTTTCGACAAACTCTCCCTGTTCCCACGTTCAACATCCGCCGATGAACTTAATGCATGTCTCAAATCGTCAGTTTTATGGCGACACGTACAAAAATTGACTTTGAAGACTAATATGCGTGTACAACTACAACATGATGCATTTGCTGAACGTTTCGCAAAACAATTGTTGGATATTGGGAATGGGAAAATGCCAATCGAAGAATCTACACAATGTATCTCATTGCCTACAAACTTCTGTGGAATCACTGCAACCACAGAAATATTGGTTCGCAAAGTTTTCCCAAATATCGCCCAGAATTATAAAAATCATCAGTGGCTGAGTTCACGTGCTATATTAGCAGCCAAAAATAACGATGTGAATGCGATCAATTACAGCATTCAAAATGAAATACCAGGTGAAGCTACAACGTACAAGTCCGTGGATACTGTAATGGATCAAGACGAAGTTGTCAACTATCCAACCGAATTTTTGAATTCACTTGATTTGCCAGTCATGCCGCCGCACATTTTAACATTGAAACTTGGCGTGCCTATAATCCTTCTTTGCAACATCAATCCACCACAACTTTGCAACGGTACCAGGCTTTCAGTGAAAAAGATGATGAACAATATCATCCAAGGTACCATTTTGAATGGAAAATTTAAAGGCGAAGATGTACTATTACCACGCATCCCAATGATTCCGACAGATATGCCATTTCCATTTAAACGTTTACAGTTTCCTGTGCGACTCGCGTTTGCAATGACAATCAACAAAGCACAGGGCCAATCGCTACAAGTGTGTGGACTAAATTTGGAGAATCCATGCTTCTCACATGGACAACTATATGTGGCCTGTTCACGTGTTGGAAAACCATCAGATTTATTCGTATGCGCACCAGACGGAAAAACTAAAAATATTGTTTATCTTAAAGCAATCCAATAAACGAATTGAATCTTTATTTCTATATATTTGAGTGGCAGTGCAACGCATGCCGGGTAGCGCTAGTTAATAATAAAAATTGGATTTTACCTTCAAAGAATATCGGTTTAACTAATCTTCTCCCACTAATCGCTGCCCAAACGCCAACTTTCTCTGGATGTAGTGGTTTCTCTCGATATATACGAGGATTTTCATCCGACCAAATTCTCATAGTTTGGGAATTAATGTATCCATCCTTGTAAAAGCAAGCTTCATCGGTAAAAAAGTAATTTGTAAAACATCATCGTTTGCATTTTGTAAAAACCTCTGTCAAAATTCCAGTCGTCTAGGATAATCAACAGGTAATAACTCTTGCACCGATGTTATGCGATAATGGTATACTTACAAATCTTTTCGTAGAAGCTTGTGGCATGTTCCTACCGATAAATTCATTTGCTGTGACAAATGACGCAGAGAAGTCGTAGGTTCATCTTCCAAAATGTCTTGGGCTGTGTTAATAGCATCTTGAGTTCGTTTAACTGGTCTACCACTTCCTGGTTTACAGAGAATACTACCCGTTTCACGAAATAATACAACAGATCGTGATAAGGTATTTTTAAATTCATCATAAATAATGGGCACGTTAGCAAATTCTTCCTGAAACTCTGCTAAAGGTGCGTCGAATGAATACACCCAATTTCCGTCCACTTTAATCCCATTTCGGAAATAACTTTCAATTAGAAACGTTTTTTGCTGGTTGCTGTAAACCATTGTGAGCACGGAATAATTGTGACTTCTAGAAAGATCTGACATTTATATGTCAATTCCCAACAAGTGTCAAGTGTGCCAACATTTTTTTTAATGAACATACGATAGATCCTTCATAAGATTTTTGAAATAATTCAAATTGACACCACGTACGTCAAAATTTCTTGTCAAAATTGTATAAACATTGGGCGCGTTCGTCAGAATGTTCAACTGTCAACATGTTTATTTTGATTTACGCTGATTGTTGGTATTTGATCATCGCTGCTTTTGTAACCTCCATTTCGGCGGCAACTTCAACACTTGTTTCCAACACCAATCAGTCTAATTTGTACGATTGGTAAAATGGCGACCGCTGGACGAACTTGTTCACGATCAACAGTGCGTTCATCAGAAAAACCACCAAGAGTTGGCAGTAAACACCCAACTGTTTAGTCTGACGAACGCGCCCATTATTTCAATATTTATGGCAATTGCACACGATTTTGCATAAAATGTTATACTCATGTGAAATTACTCATTGGTCCCTTTTTCTTGCGGGACTAATTACGTACATTCCACACTCGTATAATAAATAACTATTATTATAGATGGACGCCTTGCATTTGATTAATTTAATCATATTGTTGACATACATTTTTTCCCTTACTAATCGCGGATAAGTCCGTTAGTATGTTCGTACGTTTACCGTGCCATTTTCGATTCAATTATGGCCACCAGCCGTAATCAGGGCCTCTCCGCCTCCGTTACCCGAACGGTAAGAGCTTGACTCCATCGAAACCGGCGTACATAACCTTAAAATTGCGCCGTTAACTTTTACGGCGCCACATCAAAAATAATAGAACTGTTTCGTGTTTGCTATTCGCGCTTTCTTCGAAGATGTGTCGTGATGTAGCAATTAAATTAAAACCGGGCACGTCTCTGCCAATTTCCCATTTACGTCTCATTATGGCGCGTTTAATCTTAAAAATGAAGCTCTCTGGAATGGGATAAAGTGTAAATCGATTGCAAGGTTTACTTTAGACATGGGCTCTAACGAGACGAGCCGGTTCCCAGCAAAGAACCACGATTCGGCAGAGACAAGCTCGAGACGGTTCAGTGAGAAAAAATCACGGTTCATCGGCTATTTTCCGCCAGAAAGCCAACCTAATTCCGCCAGAATTCCACCAGAAAATATAAGAATATAAATAAGGTACGAAATCGGTTTTCTGGAACAATTGACTATATTAATAATAGAACAAACATGTCGATGTTAGAAAACTCGATAATGGTGATATGGCAATAGTGTAACTTACTCCGATTTGACAATCAAATACTTATTTTTCTACTTTGGTTTAATAATGGACTTATTGTTACATCAAAAACTGTTAAATGAAATTTATTATTTAACAGTTTTTGCACATGATTCAATATTTTTGGTGAAATTTTAGTTGTCGCGATTGGCAGTACTTACCTGTCGATATCAAAATGTAAAATTGCCATTAACTATAATTCATAGGATAATTGGAACCCTTCAATGCAGTACATACTAAAAATGTTTGATATTGCATATTGTGGAGTTCGCCACCCGTATCATGGGGATGAATATTGTATAATTTTTACTGACACAGAAAGCATAGAACATTGTCACTATAGTGAAGTGTGTAACTGTAACACTACGTAGTAACAACTCGTTAAATGTATTTGTTCATGTATTTACTAACGTCTATTCAGGTTATTTCACGTCTGCTCACTCCCGCGCTCCGCTCACTACTGCTCGCCGCTCCAGTGCTGCCAACCACCTCCATCCTTCTTCTTAACTTCTTTCACATGGATAGGATCTTCTTTGGCTTTGGTGTTCTTTTGCTGCGTCGGACCGGCTCGCTTCTGAACACCCAATTGGTTGCTGTTCCCTCTCTCCCTTTCCTTGCTCCTTGATTCCTTGTATGTCTGCAAGTCCTCGGAGGAACTTCCTGTTCCTTCTTATGATCCCTTTGTCTGTCTCTACGAGGTAGGATCTTAGTTCCTCGGTTTGCTTCCGTATCTGGCCTTCCTTTTGCAGGTCCCTGATCCAAACTCTTTGGCCTGGTTCTAGCTCGGGGACTGTGTCTTCGGTCGTAGTATGTTTTTTGATTTGCCCTTTCTTGGCGCATTTCTTCCCTTATTCGCCTATGATCTGGTGTGTGTGGTTTCACGTATGTACTCGTTATTTGTAGTATGTCTCTTAGCCTTCTCCCCATTGACAGCTGGGACGGTGATGATCCGTATCTTAGGGGGGTGTTCCTGTAGATCAGCAATCCTAAATATGGATCCTCGTTCTTTTGCAGGATATTCTTTATTATCTGCACTCCTTTCTCAAAGAACCCTTTGGATTGCCCATAGTATGGGCTGCTTGTAATCTGTTTAAATTTGTATTTTTTCTTAAATTCATTGAATTCTACCTACCATTGTCGGAATGTAGTTCCTGTTGGATCCCATGTCTCTAAAATGTCTCCTTCAACTTCCGAATTACCTCTCTACTGGATGTGTCTCTCAGTTTATGTATCTCCGAATACTTCGAGTATGCATCCTGGATGACCAAATACCGTTATCCTTTGTATTCCGCTATGTCTGCCTCTACGACTTCCCACGGGTACTTCGGGATATCTTTTGGCTTTAATGGTTCCGTTTCTTAGTCCTTGTATATTATGCATTTCTCGCAATGTCTTATTATACAGGGTGTTTTTAACTGGAACAAATTCGGTATTTATGAAATGGGAAGTTCCAGAAAAAAATCCTCGGACACGTCGATTTTTGTTTTTTATTCCGTCTTTTAAGTATAACGTCATAGACATTTTTTTATGGAAACCATTTTTTTTTATTTCCCTAAATTTGTAGCCCTTTTTATTCTTTTTACGACTGTGTAAAAATATATATTTTTTTGTTTTTTTATTTCAGAAATTGATTTTTTTTAACTTATTTAATGTATCAAATGTTCAAAAAGAGCACCGTTCCTCTCTTGGCAAAAAGCCAATGGGTGATAAAACCCATCCCTTACATTTTAAAACATTTCTGGTGGAATTTGTCTCATTTCATGCCGGATACGTTCCTTAAAATCTGAAATATTTTTTTCAATTTTTTAAATAAAAAAACAAAAAAAAACAAAATATTTTTACACAGTCGTAAAGATAATAAAAAAGGGCTACAAATTTAGGAAATTCAAAAAAATGGTTTCCATTTAAAAAAAAGTCTATGACGTCATATCTGAAAGACTAGTGATATTTTTAAAGACGATAAAAAGTGTGCAATATAAAAAAAATAAAAATCGATGTAAACGAGGATTTTTTTCTAAAACTTCTTATTTCATAAATACCAAATTCGTTCCAGTTAAAGTTTCCACCCTAGTGAATTAAGTGACTGTGATTTTATCTTTGTAGGGTGTTGCGGTCCGAAAGCAATTATCAACACTGAATACTCTTTATTCCATACTTCCAATATTTCGGGAGACTATTCTCCCTTCTTCAGGGCGCTACAACATTATGCCGTAAGTACAGGATAAAACGATAAAAATTAAAATAAACCGAATACATTTTTAAAATTTAAAACATCAAAGTTGTAGAGCAAAAAAAATCCTATTGATATTGGCCATTTGGATTTCTCGATGGTGAGCACATTTCCCGCTAAAGAGCGTTGAAGAATTTCGCAAATTGTGACCAGCTGATTTTTTAGATTTTTAGCCAAAACAATGCATTTTCTGGAAAAAATTATAAGACACCAAAGTTATACAGCGGAAAATTTCCAAACGATGTAGGTCTTTTGACTTTTCCAATAATTCCTGCATTGCCCGCCAGAGACTACAAAATCGTGACCGTATAGGTATTTTAGCGCTTTTTTTTATTTTTTCTATTAAAAATTATAAATTTAGCTGAGATATTAATTTTAAATCTAAGTTATAAAGTAACTAATTCTGTAACAAAGTGGATCTTGTGCGCCAGATGAAAATAGTCTTCAGACAGTCCAAATACACCTAAGTATACAGGTCACTTAGCTGTGGGTAAAATTTTCTCTAAAACGTCGATTTTTTGTCTAATTTAAAGCGACTAAGATTTGTACTGATTTGCTATAAAATAGATTGCCTATAAAATGAAATCAACATTTAGCTTCATGAACCATCTTCCTTCGATTTTGCGAGATCTCGATTAAACCTAACCGGCTAAAGAATGTCAACAGTACACATACTATATATCACAGAACACATACCTTTAAAAATGAAACCTGCATGTTAAATTTCGGAAACACGATTTTTGGCGCCGCCTGGTGTCAGGGTGGCAAATTACTACGATTTCCGCCCAAAATTAAAAAATGTAATACTCGTCTACACGATATATTTCAATTTAATAACACTAAAAATATAATCAATTATGTTTTTTGAGCACATAATTGATTATACTTTTAGATATTACATAAATGAAGAAGTTACTGGTTTTGGTAAAAGAAAAAAGATTGGATTTTACAAAATAAAAATAGGCCTACATGGAAAATATATATATATTTTTTTTTGTTAAAAATAAGGCGTAAACAAAAAAACTTTAAAAGTTATAAATTCTTTAAAAGTGATGAGTTGCATTGAAAAAAATATTAAATCGTAAAAAATATGAAGAACAAAAAAGTTCTATGTAATAATGTAAACAGCATGTCCTCTGGAGCACCTTTGTACTTGAAGAAATTTCTTGAAATTTTTAAACAATGTAGTACACCTAATGCAGTTGTCAGAAAAAAATAAACAAATCATTCTCATCTGCCATTTTCGAGATATAGATTAAAATATTTTAAAAATCTTAAACTTTGGTTTGCTGTATCTTGGAAGGTATGTAATTTTTCATATAGATAAATTTAGTTAATTTGCTCTTTTTTTGTCTCAGGAATACACCATATCATTTTGGTGGTGTCTTTTTTAGACACCTTGTATACATCGAAGTATAAAATATACAATGCATATGATTATATTTAATAAACAGTAATATTATACTTTTATAAGTTGTTATTACAAATATAAGCGATAATGAGTCTAATTATGTTTAAAACATAATTTTAATTGTTAAAATGATTACTTTGTAGTGAAATTTTAAGATTAAATAAAACGCTAATCCCCATAATAAGATCTTTGATAAATCTGGCAACATCGAGTGAACCATTTTTAAAAAGCGGCAAATTTGAAATCCCCCCTCGCCCCACTGTCATGGGTAGGCCCGCCTTTTTCGTGTTGCCGATATTCGTATCTCGGCTTCATATAGTCGAGCTGCTGAGAGCTGCTTGTGACTCATCGCTTAAAATCGCATGAATCAAGATTTAAGTAAACGTGTGTCCGTAAGAAAATTTGGTGCCGCTCTGATTTTCATTGGCGGGATATTTAAAAATTGTCGCGCAAACTTTTTACGGTTATGTTATTTGACGTGGCGCTCGCGTGTTTTGTGTGTTTCTATGAAACGTGTCAAGAGTCATGCGTGAGCTTAGACCTATGTTTACGCTGCCCTATTCTTTAACACGCAGACACACGTTTCGTCTTTTATTTCATACTGTTTCGTACATGATGAAAAAGATAGATATAAAATGCAAAGCAATTCTTAGTACGAAAATGCATGAGAGACCGTCAGCTCTCAACGGATGAACTATACCTATATATCTTCCGGATAAAAGTAACATTACAGTTGCGTCGCGATGTATACTAAGTTGCCTATGAAAAGAAACCATCTTTATTTAGCTCTCTATGATTTTGTGATTTAAATTAACCATCTTTATTTGGCTCTCTATGATTCTGCGAGATCCCAGTTAACCATAATAGGTTAAAGAATATCAACCGTGCAGGTACTACCGCCATCTTCCGGACAAAAATAACATTACCACGTATATTGAGTTGCGTCGTGGTGTATACCAGGTTGCCTATAATATAAACCATCTTCATGTAAATAAAATAAATAATCATAATCACAATCAGATCATAATCATTTGTTGAATGAGAAGATCCTAATGGTATAATCGAACTATTCTGCTAATAGCGCACGCGCAGTAAACCACACTACTGTTAACAGAATAGCAAATAAATAGCAAATTTCGGAACGTCGTATTCCGCATTTTTATTTTATTTATCTACAAGAAATCAACCAATTTTTACATTGGATGAATAAGTGGACAAGTTAAGAATTTATGCAGGGTGGAAACTTTAACTGGAACAAATTCCGTATTTATGAAATGAGAAGTTCCAGAAAAAAATCATCGGGCAAGTCGATTTTTGTTTTTTATTGCGCACTTTTTAGTGTCTTTAAAAATAATATGACATCACTAGTATTTCACGTATGACATCATAGACATTTTTTTTAATGGAAACCATTTTTTCACTAAATTTGTAGCCCTTTTTATTCTTTTTACGATAGTGTAAAAATATTTTGTTTCTTTTGTTTTTTTATTTAAGAAACAAACAAAAAAATTCTTGTTGAAGCCAGACCCGTTCGTTGGACAAGTCTGGATCTTAGCCACTTGGACATAGTGCCGCTAAAGATGGAACGATATCTTCTTGAAGGAAATTAAGATATGCATCTCCATTAAGATTGTCGTTGATGAATATTGGCCCTAGTATTCGATTGCCAATTATCCTACCCCACACATTAACTTTTTGTGGGCGCTCAGTATGGTTGTGTTTGTTCCAACGAGGGTTATTGTCACTCCAGTAACATTTATGCCGATTTACACCATTTACACCATTTACACCATTAATGTGAACATACTTTCGTCAGAAAAAATGATGGATTCTAAAGATATTTGATTATGGACGATAAGGTTCATCATTTGGTCGCAAAATTCAATCCTTCTGTCCGGGTCATCTTCAGTTAACTCCTAAACTATCTGCATCTTGTAAGGATGAATCTTTGCATTTTTAATATTCGAAGAACATTAGTATGACTGATACCGTTGTCACGGGCCACTTGTCGTGCTGAAGTCTGCGGATTATCTTGAATAGACAATAACACATACAACTTACTCTTTTCTTCAACAGTTGGTTGTCATTGCCTAGGAACATACCTCACATGGCCCAACTCCCGATATCGTTTCTCTATTTTAGAAATTGTACTTCATTAATAGGTTGTAAACTTTGATCAATTGATCTTTGCATGCACGTCATAGATAGCTGAACCTCATCATCAAAATCTCAATACGAAGGGCTTCCGTTAAATTGGGCATTTTTTAATTAATCTTAATTGTAAGCACACAATTTCACAACTAGCAAATTTAATGTATTGCTGTGACAATCAGATTTACGAACGGTTAGATTTGAAGGAACGTATCCGGCATGAAATGAGATAAATTCCACCAGAAATGTTTCAAAATGTAAGGGATGGGTTTTATCACCGATTGGCTTTTTGCCAAGAGAGGAACGGTGCTCATATTGAACATTTGACACATTTAATGAGTTAAAAAAAATTAATTTCCGAAATAAAAAACAAAAAAAAAACAAAATATTTTTACACAGTCGTAAAGAGAATAAAAAGAGCTACAAAATTAGTGAAATAAAAAAATGGTTTCTATTTAAAGAAATATTTGTTATGTTGGAAGCTTCTACTTCGTTATACATGCTTGAAATTAGTGAAATTCCGACCATTTTCAAACCGCCATAACTCGGCGTATTTTTAATCGATTTTGACGAAGTATCTTCTTTGAAGTCATGCATGCGAAATTAAGCGTTAGCCCTTCCGCCTCTTCTAAAATAAAGTTTTTTCTGGAAACCATGTCCAACTTTGACGATGTCTACGGAGTTGGAAAAATTTTATCGACTCGATCTACCATAAAGGCATTAAAATTTGATCAATTCCCTATGCAGGGCTCAAAGAACGAAGTTCCTACGACGAAAAAAAAAATTCCAACTCCGTAGACATCGTCAAAGTTGAACATGCTTTCCTGAAAAAACTTTTTTTTTCACTAGGGTACTAGAGAGGGGCGGAAGGGATCGCATTCATGACTTTAAAGAAGACACTTCAAAGTTTTCCGCCCTTAAAGATTCATCAAAATCGATTGAAAATACGCCGAGTTATGGCGGTTTGAAAAAGGTCGAAATTTCACGAATTTTAAGTGTTTCATTTTTTTTCCTTCAGTGTAGAATAAAACACTTTTTACTTTGTTTGTATAACTAAAGTCTTTAGTTTTGATAATGGCAAGCTGAGTTGCTGAAACTGCAGTCAAACAAATAAACCAAAGTGTTATACAAACAAAGTAAAAAGTGTTTTATTCTCATACGTGAAAGACTAGTAACGTCATACTATTTTTAAAGACGCTAAAAAGCAATGACGTTCGCGCGGTTTTTTCTGGTACGGCCGAGGGACAAGAGGTGGAAATACAGATAGGTAGGGTCAGTTGCAGAGACGGCTGGCTGCGTGACCGCACCTATCTGTATTACCACCTCTTGTTCCTCGACCGTACCAGAAAAAAACCCCGCGAACCGTCACTGCTAAAAAGGGATTTCTGGAACTTTTTATTTCATAAATACCGAATTTGTTCCAGTTAAAGTTTCCACCCTGTATAAATAATATTCTACATGCA
Source organism: Ocypus olens (assembly GCA_910593695.2). Classification (NCBI taxonomy): domain Eukaryota; kingdom Metazoa; phylum Arthropoda; class Insecta; order Coleoptera; family Staphylinidae; genus Ocypus; species Ocypus olens. The sequence continues at coordinate 29,205,317 of OU343061.1, read as the reverse complement.
ATAAATATTCGACACATTCAATGTAATTTCATGTTAGTGTTAACAAAATTCAGAAATGCCCTAAATGTAGGCTCTGTTAATGATTACTAATTAAGAAGTAAAAAACATATTAGTGGACAATTCACGATTGTGTTATATGCAACCCAAAGTACACGTTTGAATTGACTCAATGGAGAACCCGCCATCAATGTTGCCTACCGTTTTCCAGCTTTCGTCTCTGAATCTACCGCTTTTTATACGATGACATTTTTCTATAATTAACAGATTTTTTTAAGGGTCCCCTGTAATTGCTGGCATGCAAGAATGGAGTGCAGATGTCGCCACTAGTAAAATGTAGCTCCAATACACTTATCTTAATAAAATCAGGGTTACCGCCAGTTGCGGTCGGTTTCCACCACAATCTCATCACCCACACATACGCACACTCTCTCACATATACTACCAGTTGGTAGAAATGAACAGCGGGAACATCAAATGTACACATCTGAATAGATTGATTTCTTCATGCGTTCCGGTCCGCCTGAGTGCAAATATAAGATAAAAAAATATTTCGAGTAAACGTATTAAATGAAAATGTATATAGTTGAAGAACCATATGTCCGATTGCATGCTATTTATATAATATATGCAGATTTAAGATACAATAAGTACATGACCGTTGTTACCAGAAAATCAATAATAGATTATAAGTTAGAAGCTCATTTTATAAATTAGCGCATTAGTATTTAGTAATAGTAATGAGGAGAAAAGGCAATAAAATACAAAATGCATAACACCACAGTGATCTCCATCCCATTTTGTGAATTTGAAATTGATTTGTGTTGGTTATATAGAATTATGGAATATAAAACTAGGGAAGTAAATGAAATCATGTTTTTCCTACAATTTTTGAATTGGAGAGAAGTTTCTTCACAAGAGTCGCACAATTGCTATATACTTTATTTCATTGGGCAAAAGGCAAGAATTATAAAGTAGATATAGTACTCCCTCTATAATCTGGCACTTCACTTCTCCAACATTTTAATGGCTCGTCATTAGTGATTTCTAGAAATCCGGTATTTTTCGTAATCCGGCAGTGTTCAGGTCCGATATCTGCTGGATTACCGAGAGACTAGTGAACTTACAACCAGGGGTCTCATCTAAAGGGATCGCACTTAAATTTGACAAGACCTGTAGATTTGTAATTTAAAAAAATTTCATTTCTGATTATTATTTTTGATCTATTTCCAACTCGTATTGTTTAAATAAAAACATAGTATAGTAGTAGCAATTCAGTATGGGCTCTGTTAACCACCCTGTTTGATATCTATGATCATGCATGATCAGTAGCCTGTTTGATCAGTGCATAAATGGCGCTTAATTCCTTAATTATCTTATTACCCTTTTCTTTACTGCTTAAATGATTTATTATTTCTAATGTGTTTTGTTATGTATCTTATCTAAATAATTTATTTTGAAGTATAACTTTGTATTAAATCAATAAAGAACAGATTTTAACTGTGAAAAAAAAACAATAGTCTATTGGTAAAACATTGTAACAGGAATAATAACTGAAATCAATAATAGAAAAGTTGTAACGGGTCCCTGGTGTCACCTATTTCTATCGTCACCAACTATCCTAGCTTTCAATACAATACAATAAAGGCAAATACATACATAAGCACAATATGAGAACAATAAGTAAATGAATAATACAATATCACACTTATATTGTACCGAATGTCTGGGATACAATCAGTATTTTAAGGTTATGTTGATTAGGGAGGTCAATAAAACTATTATTGGACCAATTTTAGAACACTGAAGCAATACACATGGTTATTATAATTCGCATTATTGGGATTGAGTATGAAAGAAAGCACTACAGTATTATTTATAAAAGTTTTAGGCCACTTCACATAGTAGGTTAAATATTAGTCGGCCACTTTGCAGAAAAATAGAAAAGTTATCATGGATAAGTAATTCAACTAAGAAAAAGAGGGTGCAATACCAACAATAAAATAATAAAATAAGTTTTTAATCCTTTATTTTTAATGATAATGTGAATAAAATGACAGCCAACATTAAAAATTCAACTAATTTTACAATATCAGTATGGTAATAGTAGTTATTAATGCGCCAACACTCCAATAAGTTGTAGACGACTGGCGCCATCTTACTCAAAACAGCTCAATTTTTTTAACTTAGAGCTACTTATTTCTGCTTGCACTTTCGATGTTTAAATTCAAATTTTTCTAGGTTATGTCTCATTTATTAAAATTTCTCTTTTGCATACCCCGTTTTTTTATTAATTCTTTTCCATGATATCCAAATACTCAGGTCAATTAAATGTTATTTTTATGATTTTTATATGAAGCGTTTTTCTTGAAATTGTGATTATTTACTGAATTAGCAAAAAAACTGTAGTCACAGAAAAAATGGGCAACGTATAAAACTAGATAATAAATTGATAAACTAATATTAGCAAAGATTTATATTTTTTATTTCGTATTAAATGAGTTGATTATGTTTGAAATTTGTAAAAAATTAGGCAACCCATCTTTCACAAAAGGGGGACCTTATATTATTGCACTAAAGGTTTCAGTCAAATTCTTCAAAGTTTTGTAATCAAAGATAATTTATCAAATGAATTCAAATAGAATTGTTAAAATTACCGAATTTAATAGATATTAATGCCTACGGGTCTCGTATTTTTAAAATTTTCTCGACCTGTTAGAGAGTACTTACCGAACTTGTGTCGTAATATACTATAAGCTTTCACTGTACTTTGACAGGTCGACGGGGCCGAGAGAAGAAGAAGCAGCATTCATTGGCACCTTTGTGTACTTGGTTGCCTACATTGTCAATACATTGCAATAAGTTGATGTGATTATTATAACATAGAACATAGACATTAACAATCATATATTCTGAGTTAGAAAGAAGACCCTGTATAGTCCAAATATCTACTACCATCTACCGCTTTTTTCACTTACATTCTACCGCTAAAATAAAAAAACAATCTGACAACACTGCCGCCACTGTATATAAAACATTCGATACATCGGCGTTTCGCTGTTACAATTTTGGAGGTTACTTCTGTTTACTTTTAAATTTGTTTTTCCATCACCGATTATGTGTTATGTTTTTACAGAATAGACCGCCCGCCGCTACTTTAAAAACTTATTATGGTGAGTAATTTCCAATACTACAATATTCATGTTTCTATCAACACAATAGAGTAATTTTGATTCAGCCCAACTTGCCATTAATCGTAAGATCCTTCAATCGTGTTGTTATGTGTATTAAATGTGTGTAACTAAGCTTATTGGTTCTGAGAAAAGCCCTCATCAATCTGAAGCGCTATCCTTGTTATATCCCAATCACCCGTCTAATTTTAATCCCTGGGTAATAAGAAAAATAATATATTTGAATAACTTTAAATCCCAATCACCCAAATAACTTTAGTCTCGGGGCAACATGAGAAATAATATATTTGAATAAATTTAAATTGTTTGTCTGTGTTATCGAGCAAAGTTCATTTTTCCTTTTTCTCCAATTTTTACTTTATTAATAATTATATTTGCAAGCTCTTATTTAACTGGCTGTCAATATCGGGGCATCTCGTGAATAGAGGAGGCTACGGAAGAAACCAATGGCCCAATACTTCCTTTATAAGAGTACGTAGTGCAGCCCTTACAGTAGTTATGGAAATGCCTTAACACCTCTTCCTTAGCCTTCTCTACTAAAGTTTATGAACTGCTACTGCGCAAACCATGTTTGATTTATTCTTATTAAAATAGATATGTATATGTGGTATAAAGACAATGTTAAGTTTACTTATTTTGTATTTAAAAAATAATTAATATCTGCCTTTCTTCATATGCAGAAGCGTAGCTCGGCTCCAAGTCAGCAGATGAGGGGTCTAAGTGCCCCTAAGAAGAAGCCATTGTTAGAGCTTTTTGGAGTTAACTGCAATCATGTAAGTTTAATCTGCAAATATTATTTGTTCAATCAATCTAGTTAACAATCTAGATCTGTGCTGAACCAGAAAACGTTATGGGGTGTAGATGAAATGATTTTCTTTGTTGTAGAAAAGTAAAAACATTATGGAACCTTATACTGCATCAGTGTTTTATTAACAGGTTATGCACCATGGCGGTCATAATGACCACCAGGAACACTGTACCCAGAGGCCATGGCGGTCATTATGACCGCACGCATATTCATGATTCAGTGCGCGCTGGTTGCTTTGCGGTGGACACTCTTTCAATACATTTTCCGCTGTGGGATGCCTTCTCTGGTCCTGTAAATTGGGTTTTCAGCGCTGGGTTTCGAGATTAGTCAACATGTGGTACTCAACATATTTAACTTAATTGTTGTTACAATAATACAATATAATATAAACAAAGTATCAAAATACAGTTTATTTGTGATGCTCCTTATTAAACACATGAGGACAACCAACACAGTCGATACAGAATGTTGATACCTTCTTTACCATGATTTTGTTTATTTTTTTCCTCTGTCTTCTTATATAGCAGCCTTGATAGTACTGACGTGTCTCTCTAGCTTTTCCTGCCTTCTTCACCAGTCTATGGTGTGTAAGCGCTTTCATGCGGAATCCATGTTCATCTCCGTTTTCATTGTCAGTTACTTCTAGATTTTCATCTCAGAACTCAGTAATTGACATTTTCTTATCTGAAATTTGATTATATGTAAAATTTGCATTTACCTTTGTTCCCAACAGAATCTCAATGGCTATTTTTCGGGTGAGTGCTGTGTTATAACTTGACAGCTGATCAGATATATCTATGGAAGATTTGCCATCGTTGTAATCTATTATTATTTGGGGTTTTTGGATCGGACCTGTCCTATTTATGGTCACCATTTTATTAGAATTTTCAGTGGAGAGCATCAAGACATCTCTTATCATGCCACTTTAGCACACAAATTCCGCGAGTGTTTTCTCTGGCGGTTACTTCTCCCTTTCGTAATTTTTGTGGGGTGACTTCTTTGGGATTACCTCATCGATTCGTACGAAGAGTTCCCACTAGATCTGCTTTGTTGTCAAGTAGTATATTGGTAAGATCTATACTTGTATAGAAGTTATCTACAGTAATTGTTCTTCCGCAGTTCAGCAAATCTTAGGAAAGTGTTGTTACCACTTTTGTGGGCACAGAACATTCTGCATCATTTTCTTTGCTGGCATAAATTTTCATGTTCCATGTTTCCTGTGCATAACTTGAAAATCTTTATCCCATACTCATGCGCTTTCTGTGGTATATATTGTTTAATAAATAGTCTTCCTTGAAAAGGTACAAGACTTTCATCAATGCTGATGTTTTCCCTGGGGTATATGTCTTGATAATTCGTCAACAGTATATTCAACAACGGTAGGATTTTATGTAGTCTATCGCGTTTAATACATTCGTCATTGTTAGAAAAGTACCACATTTTCAACAATCTTTCGAATCTATTGCGTTTCATTGTGGTCAGAACAATTTTATTTTTATACAAACTCTTCCGACTTCAATAGTTTCTAATTGCATGCATATTGACCAACCCCATCTAGCCCAAAAGTCCCAATACTTTCATCATTTCAGTGCGGTTTGTGGGCTCCCAGTTATGAAGCCTTGAAACTTTTGGTGTAACAGATGGATTACTCACTGTCTGTGTGGCGTAAATATTAGTTTGATTGGATATTTCGTCAAATATTTTATCTGTGACAAATATTGTTGGAACTAGGTTCAGTAGTCTATGACGTGCATGCAGATATCCATTGATCAAAGTATACTACAATTGATATATTTATTTCTGTTCTTTTAAATCCTTGTCTGCTTCAAGGAAAATTCTTGTACACCACAAATCCACTTGCTCATTATGTGCAGCAATCTTTTGTCTACAAGTCGGATATAATTGCGTTAGTATATCCATTTTTCTAGGCAGAGACAAGTTTTTTTTTTTGGTTCTATCTACATTTATTTGATGAGTACAATACTTTACTTGAAGAATGATCAAAAACTGATTATTCGTTCAAGAGCTATCCTCAAAAACAAGGAAACAATTGAAGGACCAATTTAATTTTTTGGTCTGGATCTGTTCAATTAGTGAAGTTTTTACCAATTTGGATATCTGTTCAAAAGTTATCATCAAAAAACAATTGAAGATGAATTATTTTTTTTGTCTTATCTACATTTATTCAATGAGTACCAGTGACAGCTCGCGGGGTGACTCATGGTACGGCCGGGGTAGCAGAGGTGGCAATACAGTCGGTTGCAGAGATCTGCATTACCACCCCAGGCATACCATGAGTCACCTCGCTAGCCGTCACTGATGAGTACACATTTCTGAACGTATTTTTAAAATTTGCTATTTTGTTTAAGAGTTATCTTTTCAAAACCACAAAAGAATTCAACGACGAATTTGATTTAATATTTTATTTCATCATAAAATACATTGCTGGAAATATTTTCAAAATTAGGTTATCCGTTCAAAAAAAAATCAATTGAACGGCGCATTTGATTTTCTATTCAACGGGTAGAACACTTTTCTGGATAAATTTCTAAAACCTGGTCATCCTTTCAAACGGTTAAACGACGAATTCATGTTTTGTCTTTATCTCCATCTATTCGATGAGAACAACACTTTGCTAGAAGAATTTTCAAAATCTGACCTTTCGTTCAAGAGTTACCCTCAAAAAATCTAAACCAATTGAACGTTAAATTTCCGTATTTTGCTCAATTGACATGTATTTAATGAGTACATGATGTGCCTGCAAGTATTTTTCATATTTTTCAACCTAGTCTAAATTTATTTCAAAAACTTCACCTCACCTCCAAACAAAACACATGGAAAAACAAAAAAATGCGTTTTCTTCCTCACACCCGCAAAGCCAATTGTTTTTTAAGTATATATCTGCGTTAAACTTTCTCGTTCGTATTTATGATTATACCAATTACAGCTGGAAGCTGTTGCCATGGTCTGTTTTTTACGATAATAAAATCAAGCAGAGGCCAATCTGACCTTTCGTTCAAGAGTTACCCTCAAAAAATCTAAACCAATTGAACGTTAAATTTCCGTATTTTGCTCAATTGACATGTATTTAATGAGTACATGATGTGCCTGCAAGTATTTTTCATATTTTTCAACCTAGTCTAAATTTATTTCAAAAACTTCACCTCACCTCCAAACAAAACACATGGAAAAACAAAAAAATGCGTTTTCTTCCTCACACCCGCAAAGCCAATTGTTTTTTAAGTATATATCTGCGTTAAACTTTCTCGTTCGTATTTATGATTATACCAATTACAGCTGGAAGCTGTTGCCATGGTCTGTTTTTTACGATAATAAAATCAAGCAGAGGCCAATTTAATTGTTTAATTTGAACTTTTTCTTCAATAGTACATGAGCAAAATGCAGTTACGGCTCGCGGGGTGACTCATGGTACGGCCGAGGTAGCAGAGGTGGTAATACAGATAGGTGCGCTCTCTGCAACCGACCAAATGGCTTATTCGATAATGAACTATTTTAGTAGTAATTCAATATGACTAACAAGTGCATGTTGCGCGTTGTCGCTCGCACGAGATGAGCCAGATATTTAGCTAAAATTCAGGTTCAGAACGCGGCCGTTCCGACATTATTCTAACGAATTGCCGTGCCAGAAGTAAGTTGGCGTTAGAAAATGCATTGCGATTTTTCTCTACTCATTAAACTTTCACAGGCATTGTTTGTAGCTATTATTACAACTAGGGAAATATGAATAGTATATTTCCCGAGGTTGGCTAGTTACATCCCGAGGGCGAAGCCCGAGGGATGTATAGACAACCAAGGGAAATGTATTCATATTTCCCGTGTTGTAATCAATAGTTTTTTTCTGATTGAAAGAATATTGTTCTGTAAATGGGAAAATATTGGATTGTAAATTTTTGAATTTATCGGATTGGTAACGTTGCTAAGGGCCTTGTTTGTAAATATCATAGTTGACTGGTTGATTTGTTTTGTTGTTTCATAAATTGGTGAAATGTCAATCTGTGTTAGCGCAAGCGACGAAAGACCGTGAATATTTGGTTCCGGTAAAATCCAAAGCTGTAAAATCCATAAAGGATACCTTCCTAAGAAATCGGAGGTGTTGTCCCGAGAGCAATTAAAACAATTCTTGCTAGAAGCTCCTAATAACATTTTTTTGATGTCTATGTCTTCCTAGGGAAATATGAGTACTTCATATTTCTCCAGGGAAATATAAGTGTGTTATGACATATCGTAACTAAGGCAATATCACTCAATATTGTTTCAATCAGAAAAAAAATATTTAAAATGATGAATCAGTGTTTTTAGAATGAATAAATAGATATTTATGCATTAAGGGAGATATGGAATATTTTTCTCCCGAGGTTGACAGGTTTATAAGTCAGCCGAGGGTAAAGAACACGAATATCTCCCGAGGTGCATACAATATTTTATATTTTAGTTAAATATTAGTATTTCGTAAAAATATTCAGTATATCGATCTGCAATATGTATTTGCATGGTTGCTATGAGTTTGTTTTAAATCAAACCGCCCGAATTTCATGAACTGATGTTTATTTATTTTGATTTGATTTGACGTTGATGATTTAACAACAAATGTATGGTTGTGAATAAAATAGTGAACAAACCTGGGAGAAAAGTTTAATTCCTGTCTCGCTATAAAGTTGGTCGTGAGCAGACGCAAGATTGTCTATCTTCAACCATCATCTTGAGCGGAGATTTTGAAAATTGTACACACTATTTGTCAGGTAAACAGGAGCAGGCCTCATAACTCCCAAGGGAGATATAACTCATATCTGCTGTGGGAGTTATGAGTACGCTTTCATGCCTTGTATCCACGGCGATAATAGTAAATATCAGGAGAAATTTAGGACATGGGTAGGACTGAGACAGGGGTGCCCGTTGAGTCCGCTATTATTTAACCTGTATATGAGCGAGTTAGAGGGGGTGTTGGAAAAAGGTCAAGAGGGAGGGGTGGTAAGTGGGTCGAGAAAGGTATGGATGTTGGCATATGCGGACGATATGGTTTTGGTGGCGAAGGACTGGATGGGTATGAAAGGAATGATGAGGAGGGTAGAGAAGTATATGGATAAAAGAGGTATGTGTGTGAATGTAGAAAAAACGAAATGGATGAGATTCAGGAACAGAGGGAGAGTGGGAGGAGTGAAAGAATTAGAGTGGAAGGGAGAGTTGATAGAACGGGTGAAGAGTTTTAAGTATTTGGGGTTTGTGTTTAAGGAAACGGGTGGATATGAGGAGCATGTAAGATGGGTGCAAGGCAAAGCGAGGAGAGCATGGGGGATAGCATGGGGGAAATGGGGAAGATGGATAGAGAATAATATGAGAGTGATGTGTAAGGTATGGGATGCGTGTGTGGGATCGGTGATGATGTATGGCGTGGAGGTATGGGGGACGAGGGAGTATGAATGGGTGGAGAGGGAGCAGGGTTGGTTTATAAAATGTATGTTGGGAGTGGAGAGGTCGACACCGAGTTATATACTTAGGCAGGAGACGAACAGGGATAAAATGGTGTGTGAAACGATGAGGAGGGTGGTGAAATACGAAGAGAAATTGTGGGGTTTAGGGGAGGAGAGATTGGTAAAGGCAGTATGGTGGGGGTGTGTGAATGGGGAAGAGGGGAAATGGAGAAGGGAGAGAAGGAGGATGTATGAGAGGGTGGGGTTATCGGAGGCAAAGGTGATAGAGTGGATGGGGAGGGGGGTGAAGGTGGCGGGGTGGGTGAAGGAAAAAATGAGAGAGGTGGATATGCAGGAGAGACAGGGGCGGATAGAAAGGAGTGAATATAATGATATGTATGGGAGGTGGCAGGTGTACGGGAGAATACCAGAGTATTGGGGGGAAGAAGGATGGAGTAGGGAGGAGAGGGTGAGGTTGGCGAGGGCGAGATGTGGGTCAGGAGAGAAAGGGAGGAAGAGGTGGATGGGGGAGGATTATATGAGATGTGGGCTGTGCGAGTGGGGGAAGGATACATGGAAGCACTTGGCGGAAGAATGTGAGGGGGTGAAAGAAGAATGGGTAGGAGTGAGAGGGAATAGAAGGGTGACGGAATGGATGAGAGAGGATGGGGCAGGAGTGAAGACGCTGGAGAAGGTGGGATGGGAGAAAGAGGGGAGAGGGAGGGAGGGGAGGGGTGGAAGGGGGGGGTGAGGGATGTAAAGAGTTAATTTGTTTTGTTTTGTATATATGGTTATGCCAATAAAGGTTCTTTTTTTTTTTTTTTTTTTTTTTAGTAAATATCATACTACTAAAAAATAAATACCTTTTTCGCATTTTCCATAATGAGTTTGGTACGTTTGTTCATGTTGGGCACTTTTTATCACTCTTACACACATATCGAAATACTAATAACCTTCTGCAGCGCCAATTGTGCTCGCAAGTTTGAACTTGTTCAGACGGCAGCCACACATCAGCCTCCAGGACCACATCGGTCAGGTGCACCATTTTGTACTATATATCAGTACTGCCTACTTACCAAAAAAAATAACTTTTATAGGCATAATAATAAGCTCCTTTCCGCTTCTCCTTTCCCCTCACCTACTGTCCTTCTCCCATTCCACTTTCCCCAGCGTCATTACCCCAGCCCCATCCTCTCTCATTCTGTTCCCTTTCACACCCACCCATTCCTCATTGACACCCTCACACTCTTCAGCCAGATGCCTCCATGTATTCTTCCCTCACTCACATAATCCACATCTCATATACTCCTCCCCCATAATTTCTTCATTTATTTGTTCCTCAACCTCTCTCCAGACCCACACCTAGCCCTCGCCATTATCACCCTTTCCTCCCTGCTCCAACCACCCTCACTCAGGTATCTCGGTAACCTCCCATACACTTGCCACCTCCCAAACATATCATTATATTCGCTCTTCCCTGTCCGCCCCTGCCTCTCCTGAGCTTCTACTTCCTTCACCTTCTCTTTCACCCATGCCGCCACCTTCACACCCATACTAAACCACTCTTTCACCTTCACCTCAGCCAATCCTACCCTCTCATACATTCTCTTTCTCTCTTCTCTCCATTTTCCCCCTTCTACATTCACACACGTCTCCCACACCGCCTTCGCCAATCTCTCCTTCCCTAACTCACACACTTAATTTCCTTTTTCGCCTGTGTTACACTCCTCGTCGAACCACGTACTCCCGTCTTTTCCCTCTCCCCTCATTCTTCTTTCACACCTTACTATTCTTTCCTCCAACTCCTCCAAAGTATTGACCTCCCAGTTGACCACCTCCAACCTCTTCTTCATCATTGCTATCGCCTTTATTCCCCACTCCAGGTAATCGTTTACCTGCCCCCTTTCCTCCTCCCTTTCACCTTCTCCACCTCCAATCTTCTTACCTCTCCACTTGCTACTTCCTTGATCATCACGTAATCTATCACCAAGAACCCTCTTGCGCACACATAGGTTTTCATCCCCCAACCCCTCCATCACCCACTCCCTCATCCTCCTGCCATCTCCATTTATGTACTTATCTTGTGAACTCCTTTTTTTCATCGCCCCGTCCTCCCCAATCCCTCCTCCCATATCACCAATCCTCGCATTGAAGTCTCCCCCACCATCCACCTTCGTCCTTCTCCAGCTCTCTCATCTATCTCCCTTCTTATCTCTCCCCAGTTTTTACTAACGTAAACCACCCCCACATTAATTCGGTATCTTCCCTGTTGACATTTCATCCACATCATTCCTTTGCCTCCCTCCATAATCTCCATCTTGCCACCTTTCCTGTCCTCTCTCCATCCAACTATCATTCCCACCTTCGCTCTCATTTAAAACCTCTCGGCAACCATCTTTTCACTTCTCCCCATTCCTCCTTCACCATCCATGACTCTACTATCCCCACTATGTCCTTCCCAGCCACACAATCCTCAAAATCCTTCTTCCACCATCCATGTCTCTACTATCCCCACTATGTCTTTGCCAGCCACCCAATCCTCAAAATCCTTCTTCTACCTATCCTCCTTGCCCTTTGACTTTATTCCCGCTACGTTCCAAAACCCCATTATTACCGACCCTTCTTTTCCCACTCCCCCACCTTTGTCTCCTCGCCACCTGCCTTTCTCACTGGGCTTCTGCCCCGTCTTCTCTCTGTCCCTCTGTCCCTTTTACCGCAGCTCTCCTTAACCTTCCCCCTCACTTCCTCTCCTTCTTTTTGTTCTACCTCCGTTTTTTTTCACTTCCTGCTGCCTTATCCTATCTTCTCCCTCCTCCTCTTCTCCTACTTACTCCTCCCTTCTCATTTTTTTGGCTCGTTCACGAACATTTTCTGGTAACCAATCCTCACCCCCCCCCCCCCCTCTCTCTCTCCCTGCTTGCTGTCACCCTTATAATTTTCTCCTCTCTACTCTCATAAGGTCATCTTCGATAAAAACTCTTTCCTGAGTGCCCTTTAGTTTATTTTTGTTTCTCATTATATTTATTTTGTCTTCCATCTTCGATGGCCTTACCACCACCACCTTCCCAATCCTATCCACCACATAACTCTCCTGTACTTGTACATCCACATCCAGAGCCTCTTTCAAAAACGTCATCACCTCCCCCTTCCCCTGTATATCTTTTCCTCTAATTACGATGTTGTTCTTCCTCTCTTGCCTTTCCCTCTTCTCCGCCTGATACTCTCTCTCCAGCTTCCATACTTGTTTCATCTTCTCTCTCCACATCTCCCTCGCTTCCCTCATCTCCTCCTTCCAAATCTCCCTCTCCTTCCTTATTACTTCTGTGATTAGTTCTACCAGCTCCCTGCAATTCCCATTGCACCCTTTATTTACTTCATCCCGCACCTTTTCTCCACCTTTCTTGATCTTGTTCTCCCTCCCCCTCAAACTATGTGTCAGCCACCTTCCTCTTCTCCATTCCCCCTGCGACGTCCCTTGTTGTTGCGGCGACCTCCTTACCCCTGCGCCGCTAACAAAAACCGCCTTTCTTCTATTCTCCTCCTCCTCCTGTTTCTCCCAATCCTCCACTTCCCTTCTCTCCCTCTGCCTATTCTTCCCGCCCATGTCGACACCGCAGCTACTTCAAGTGGTGCTCTCCCATTACCCGCGCAACACTGTTTGATTTTTACCCTTAGTTCTTGTGCACAGTTCCCAGGTGTCGCTATCCAGTTATGATAGTGCAGTTGGTATCACTATTCATTTGTTTACAATGACGATGTCTTTTCTATTTTTAATTATCATTGGCTTAACCCCAAATTATGTTGCAGCCAGCGGCGGCTCGTGGATTTCCGTAGGGGAGGCAAAGACAAAGATGCCGCTCGTGCTGCACTACTTACTCTAATAGAGGAAGCAAATATTCTGTTGCTTTTTCGGTCAAATTTTCTTCCGTTGCCTCACCGCCGAACATCCATGAACCGCCGCTGTTTGCAGCACTATATTTATCGATTCGACGGCCAAAATCTCGCTAATTCGACTGCAACACCCCCATCACTGCTCCTCTACGCAACTATTTCATATTGGTAACGCGCACACTGCTATTAATTTGCTCTAAACTGCTCAAAATTGGTTTCGGTTGTAAACTATCTTCAGGCAAAATTGTCAATAGGGCTTTTGACAATATATATACAGTATATTTTTTTTATTGTGGGCCATAGGATTTTACATGCTAAAAATTATACCTTGTGTTAATGTATATTTTATCATAAAATTTTTAAGGAAATTTTAGTTAGTAAGAAATAAATTATTTTTCCACGTGATGCGCTGAATTAGAATAACTTAAACATGTTTTATTCCATTAAAAAATGAAATTATTTAATATAAATAACTGAGCAAAAATAATCAAAGTACCTTGAATTTACGAAATGTCAAATTGATTAGTGAGGCAAGTAATTATCGAATTTATACTAGAAAATGTCTGTTTATACTGTTGAAGAACGGGTGGAATTTGTAGCGGCAATTATAAGAGGTTTGTCCAGCAGCGAAATAGTTGTATTTTTCTACAAGAAGTCAGGGAATTTTTATTTTATGGAAATAGTTGACAACTATTCTGCAGCTATCCCGATTGTCCGGTTCCGAGCAAAAGCACTTTTTAATGGAATAAAACATGTTTAAATTATTCTAATGAAGCGCATCATGTAGAAAAATAATTGATTTATATTGCTAATTAAAATTTGCTTCAAAATTATATGATAAAATATACATTAACACAAGGTATAATTTTTAGCATGTAAAATCCTATGGCCCACGATAAAAAAAACATACTGCATATACTAAACAAATTAAGAAGTACTTATTTTGACCTTTACAATTATGACTACCTTAATAGACTAAACAACATGTTCTGTATTTGTTTACATATTTTGGTTATTTCTGTGTACTTCTAATTTCTACCAAAATTCATTATTGTCAAAAATTTACAGCACTTGTACTTGTAGTACTTCGCACTCTGTAAACCCTTTCGGCCCTGGTGGTGGCAATTGCCACCGCAACATTTACATGTCTCTACTTACTATGACAATCCATATTTTTGCTGTTTATCACTAGATATCACTTCAACAAAGCCTCCTAAACAAAATACATGCGCAGTTTAAGTCATTACTTGACTTGTGTTGTGTGTAAATAAGTGTTTTATATAAGTCGTGCGAGATGGATGCCGATGACCTCAACAATCAATTTGGTAGGTAGGAATAATTACTGCGTGAAACCCAACATTGATTAAACTTTTACTGATATGTGAACTGTAAGATATGTTTGATAGGTAGAACGTAAGATGTTTGAGGATTCTGCCCAAATAATCCTTGCCATAAATTAGTTAGGACCTGCTGGTGGTATTTACCACCACTAATTAATTCCTATATTAATTAAGCAAATGAGTTCCAATTTGGTATTTATGGTCTTAAGAAGCTCCCCATCAATAATAATTAACAAAAAATATATTTTTTCAAATTTAAAAATCCAGGGCTGAAAGGGTTAAGTGGTGTCCTGAGGTGAACTATATCTAGGCGACATCTTTTCGAGGATTTTGATCCATTTTTATAATGTTAAATTTTGATATTATATTTGGTCATTGCAGGAGGACATTATTAGAACCCTATCGCGTCCTTATAAGTGCCCCCTTCCTAATTATGTGGGATCCAACAGCAACAAAACATTGGGACTTAGATGGGGACAATTGCGGCGTCCAATGTACGACCCTAACACTCCAAACGCTTTGGTTCTGTACAAGCCCCCAGAATACACGCAACATGACAAATTGAAAGACGATTCGTAAGTGTATGTGTACTTGAGTATGGTGTCTCACCGAAACGATGCATTAAAAGTATATGGACCTAAAACAATAGGAATGTAATTTATGAAGCGGACTTAGAAAACACTTTTTGAAGTCGTACATAATCCGCTTCTTGATCGTCAACAAATGTGGTTTCAACATGATGGCGCATCAGCTCACTTCAAAGGTTGCATGCACATTTTCATGAACGACCGATTGATCGCAGGGTTACTTTCCCAAGTAACAATTAAATTTAATGAAATTCATCAAGATGGTGTAACTATAGCGTTTGTTTAAGACTCAATGGTTCGCTAATGTTATACTTGAGTCCAAGTAGGTCATTTTGAACAACTGTTATAGGCAATACATATTTTTTCTTACATAACCATTTATGTGTTGTAGTTATTTTTCTGTAACCAATTTTTTCTACAACCGTCAGAAAAGGGTGACGTATTCAAATGACTCTTTTGTCTGGACCTTGGCGGTATCGACAAAAAGTGACATTTTCATGCACAATCAAAAACACCTGTTGCGCACACTTAATGCAAAAATAACTATTTATTAAATAACTCGGGAACAAAAGAAATTTATTCTTTCATTTTAGCTTTTTTTGTGTTCGTAGTAAGTAAAACACGTGTTGAGAATTTTCACAAATTTTTAATGTCGAAACACTGCGACATATGTTTCGCCACACAGTGGCTTCATCGAGGCAGATTAATCAATCCAATATTTTTTTGTGTTGTTTCTTGGCTTCGGCTACTTGGCCATCTGCCACTATGTATGTATTTTTATTAAAAACTAAAATATGACTTATGAATGAGCCACAGGGGCACAAGGTGGGAATATTTGCCGATGAGGGTTATTATGGTCTTCTTAAAAGGTTGCAGATAACTTTAGAAATAAATATGCATGCAACCCAACATCTCATGTTCGATTATTGAGAACCTCAGGTATTCGAGATGCATAAAGCACCCGCCCAACACGCAAACGAGGACGGTCCAAGTTAATCACCTCAGACGCCTTCATAAAACAACCAGAGCATATCTATAAGTATACCGGGTGTTCGATAAAAAACGCCCAAAGCCATAACTCTGTTATTTATTGACCGATGTGAATCAACTAAAAACCAAAGTTAATGGCCGTTTAAATACTAAGAAATGAGAACAACATTGATTTTTTTCAATAATAACTTCATTCCCAAATTATTGCCAACTTAAATTTTTTAAATGGCTGCCTATAATGTTTTCATTTTATTACATTATACATTATTTTTCTGAATTCAATAAGGCCCAATATGTTGTTTTTCCTTCAATATTTTTGTCAAAAAAAACTTAAAATAAATCTTCCATTTCAAACTATATTTTTCAAAAATTTTAATTAGTGTGTCTTCGAAAAAGTGACAAATGTCATTTGTTGTAAGGTTATGTCAAACATGAATAATAACAACCCAACAAATAATTATCTACCTTACAACTTAATGTAGAATAGAATAAATAAGTAGTGTAAGTATTAATTTAATATTCTATTTCTAAGAAATGAAGTGTTTATTAAATATTAAAAATAATTACAAAATGTGAACGTATAATAAATTAGTTAACGGAACATACAGATTAAATGAAACTGAATAAACAATTGAAAATAAATTTATAACATGCCGTTAATTCGCTGTTATTCATTGTTATGTCGGAAACACAGAGTAATAAATAGTTAACATTACTTTACAATAAATAACATTCATCGATCCGAATTTTTTTTTTCAAGGCACACTATACAGGGTGTTTCAGAGCTCTGGGAACGGTCAATCACGTGCTTATTTTTCAAAATTTCGAAAAATGTTTTATACAAAAGTTGTGTATAATAGTGAGCTGCACGCCCTCAAAATATTAAAATTTATACAGGGTGTCTCATAACAAAGTTACAGACCAAACTTATGCTTTTTTAAATGGAACACCCTATATTTTTTGTCATTTTTTAATTACATGGAGCAAATAAAGGTGAGTTACTTCAGGACTCCCTATACCTATTGTTTGCCGTTTTCGAAATATTTGAAGATTTGTTGAAATGCATGGTCTATGTGAAATTTTATTTTTGCTCCAGTGATTGACATTGAACTATTAAAATCATTTTTATTATTTGGATGAAGGTTCGAACTATAGAGCCAACCATGATTTCATACAAAAAATTATATAGGGTGATAAAACAAATGCGGTAGAAAAACCCAACTTATAAAGTTAAATAACTTCGTTTTTTCAAATGGCACACCCCTGTATTTCGTAACGTATACTTAAGTAGAATCCAATTATCTTTCAGATTGTGTAAGGGTTTCCTGTTTCTAATCTCAATAGTTTTCTTGTATTCGGCGATTATCATATCAGGAATAATTATTATAATCTGAAAGATAATTGGATTCTACTTGAGAATACGTTACTAAATACAGGGTGTGCCATTTGAAAAAATGAAGTTATTCAACTTTATAAGTTGGGTTTTTCTACCGCATTTTTTTATCACCCGTTATAATTTTTTGTATGAAATCATGGTTGGCTCTATAGTTCGAACCTTCAACCAAATAATAGAAATGATTTTAATCGTTCAACGTCAATGACTGGGGCAAAAATAAAATTTTACCCAGACCATGCATTTCAACAAATCTTCAAATATTTCGAAAACGGCAAACAATAGGTATAGAAAGTATTGAAGTAACTCACCTTTATTTGCTCCATATAATTCAAAAATGACAAAAAATACAGGGTGTTCCATTTAAAAAACATAAGTTTGGTTTGTAACTTTATTATGAGACACCCTGTATAAATTTTAATATTTTTAGGGCGTGCAGCTCATTATCATACACAACTTTTGTATAAAACATTTTTCGAAATTTTAACAAATAAGCACGTTATTGACCGTTCCCAGAGCTCTGAAACACCCTGTATTTATTGTCAAAAAATCATGGGAACAGGTTTTATTTTTTTTTCTGGCATAAATATTAAATTAAAATCAACATATTGGGCATAACTCAATTCAGAAAAACAATGCCTAAAATTATAAAATAAGAAAAGTATAGGCAGCCATTTAAGAATTTGAAGTTGACCATTATTTGGCAATGAAGTTAATTTTGAATTATCATTTTATATTATTTTAATTTGTTTTTTAGTGCATTCAAATCTGTCAATAAATAATAAAATTATGACATTGGGCGCTTTTTATTGAAAAGCTGGTATACCTTTACACTTATTTTTATATTTTGTATTTTATGTCTTAAAAGAATTGATTTATTAGCCTATGGACAACTGTTGTTTTTTTGTTTTCTAGGCCCGCTTGATAAACAATTGTTTTTCTGTTGCACAGAATATTGATGTATTTAACAAACATAATAATAATTTGAAAATGAAAAATATAGGTGTAGGGAATGGTATTATAGATCAATCCAGAATTGAATTCTGCGTCAGAATATGTAAAAATATACAGGGTGTTCCATTTAAAAAAAAGTCGAAATTTAATAATTTAAAATTGACTAAATATGGTTTTACACTATGTATTTTAGAATTACAAAAAATAAATCACCTTTGGGTATTATAGTATTCCAATTAAAATTGGTGTTCACTTCCGGTATAATCTTGAAAATCTCATTACAATATATTAAGTCCATATACTTTTAATATGCGGTTTCGGTGGGACACCCTGTCTACTATTTAGAGGATCTGAAATACTTACTTTTGTTCATTATTTCAGAAATATTTCGCATAAAACTGAATAGAAAATAAACAAAAATATTTTAAAAAAATAAGGCCTCGCCTAATTAAATTTAAAAATTACATGGGGATTCCCTATGATGTACACAGTACTCACCTAAAGTATGGAATAAATTCATTAAAACCGAAATGAAACATTTTGGGAAAAAATCCTTGGACAGGTCAATTTTCTTTAAATAAAATACACATGTTTGCATGAAAGTTGATTTTCAGTCATCATTTGTTTTTGAGTAATGAGGTCATCCATTATTTTTTTATGAGAATCCCCTATTTTTGTTCTTGATTTTGAGAGATTTTTTCATTGTCGAACTGACAGTATAAAAATGTTGTTCTTACATGAGAAATTTCAAGTAAATGACAACTGAAGAACCTGATATTTAGAATGTTTGTAAAATGACCTTGTTCCAGCGCATTTAGCAATTTTTCCAAACAACAATATCTTGACCTTCGATGTAATACAATATGGTTTCGGCAAGATGGTGCACCCCCGCAATATGCGCGTTTTTTTTTTTTAATTGATTTACGAATAGAGGGATTGGCAGGCGAGGACTGATAGAATGGCTTGCGAGATACCCAGATCTTACACTCCTTGATTATTTTTTATGGGGTCGAAGGTCTACATCAACAGACCACACAATTTAGCGGAACTAGAACATTCCGTAAGAGATGAAATTCGCAGAATTAGCCCGGAAAATGTTCAAGAATTTCTACATGGGCTTGCATATTGTCAAGAAGTCAATGGATGACAGTTCGAACACTTAATTTAATAATAGCATTTGCTCGCCAAAGGATTTTTTGTTTATGGTTTCTCACTTAAAAAAAAATCTTATGTAAGATGGCAACATTTTTATCCTATCAGTTCGACAATGAAAATATCTCTCAAAATCAAGAACAAAAATTGGGAGTTGTCATTTAAAAAAATATGGATAACGTCGTTGCTCAAAAACAAATGATGAAGAATCGACTTTCATGCAAAATGTGTATTTTTATCAAACAAAATTCATCTGTTTGAGACTATATTCCCAAAATATTTTATTTAGGTTTTACTGAATTTATTCCATACTTTAGACGCGCACTATATAAACAATGTGTTTCAAAAAGAAATTAATCACAGTCGCCTATGAATTGAAATGTGCATGTTTGTCTCTCTGATTAAAAATTTGTAGTTGTCACTCAAACAGTTAACAACAAAAATGTTGACAATCGTGCAAAAAACATTAGGCGGCTTTCATAAATGTAATGTCACAGGTTTTCATTAAATTTGAATGTCACAAGGTGTCACACAATGCTCCTTTGAATATAGTTTTAACGAAATAGATTGTCACAATTCTGTTGACCCCCTAAACCTGTGACATCAACCTATTATAGTGCTACATTTTTTTTTAACTTGCATATTAGCTCAATTTGTATTTACTGCTAAATTAGGATTTTTTTTCCTCTTTTTATTACTATTATTATTTTGTGCATATATAAATTTGTTTTTTTTTCCTTATCTTTATCTTTTAATATACTGTATTAAGTAGTGTTAAGTTTCCCTGTTATTGGATATATGTATGTCTGTTGGGAAATGAACTAATTATTATTATTATCATTTATGAAAACTGCCTTAATCGGAGACATGCTCAATTCAATTCAAAGGCGACTGTGATTAATTTCTTTTTGAAACACACGGTATTTATATCAGCCATGTTTTTGCGAATTTACAGGAAAACGTTGGTGCACATCGTCGTCGATCCAACATTGAGCAACGTTTTGCGACCGCATCAGCGCGAGGTACTATTTTTTTGTAGCTTGGTTTACTTTCCTTCACTGATTTTAAATTGTTTAGGGTGTGAAATTTATGTTCGATTGCGTAACTGGCGTGCAAATCGAGGGCTCGTACGGATGTATAATGGCGGACGAAATGGGACTAGGGAAAACATTACAATGCATCACCCTTCTGTGGACTCTGGTGCGCCAGGGGCCCGACTGCAAGCCGATCATACAGAAAGGGATTATCGTCTGTCCTAGTTCGCTAGTGAAGAACTGGAGCAACGAAATCAGTAAGGTGAAGATTTAAAGCAAATGTTTAAAGTAGAAATTCACCACCAAACACACATTTCCTTCTCGTCTATCTACCCTCAGACTACCATTAAAAATATATCATATTATATATCTTGGATCTGAAAAATTAATAAAATACCGCCTACATTTTATTTATGATTACAGCTTCAAGCTTTACAGTAATGAACTATATATCTTTGAGTGCATTAAGAAAGTAGCTAGCGGGGATAGATAGTACGTTTCACCCAAATATGTTTGAGAAACACTGTTTCATTTTAGTCACAAGTATATAACTTGTGTGTGATATATACAGTGTGTATCAGCCAAATGGAATAAATTCGATAATAAATAAATGGGGGCGTATTCGAAAAAACGCTCGGATACGTCGATTAGTATTTTTAGTTGTGCATTTTTTCCAATAAAAACTTTTTATACAGGGTGTGTCATGTAACAGAGGCCAATACCAACTTTCTTATTTTAAATGCAACACCCTGTATATTATTCAATTTTTGAATTGTTCAGGAAATTCTAGACATATTTCATGTACCATGTCCTATACCTATCATCAACTGTTTAGGAAGCAAAGACAAACACAGACACACATTTTTTTTTCCAGAAATTGTTGAAATGGCATCTAGGGACCCTAAAACGGATATTTCCGTAAAAAAAAATTGAAAAATTTTTCACAATCACAATAGATTCTCGTACTTCGTAACGGAGAAAGTAAAAAAAGATTATTATTTGATTACAGAAATTCGCTACAATACGCTCAAAAACTAATAAGTATAAAAACAGTTGAAGATAGGTATAGGACATGGTACATGAAATATGTCTTGAATTTTCTGAACAATCCAAAAATTGAATAATATATAGGGTGTTGCATTTAAAATAAAAAAGTTGGTATTGGCTTCTGCTACATGACACACCCTGTATAAAAAGTTATTGTTGAAAAAAATGCGCAACTAAAAATACTAATCGACGTATCCGAGCGTTTGTCGAACACACCCCCGTTTATTTATTATCGAATTTATTCCATTTGGCTGATACACACTGTATATACAGGGTGGGGCAACCCATTTGACGCGATCATTTGATGGAAAACCATGTAACTTCGTGTTATTCTTTTCAAATAAATAGATGTAGGATCATCGTATGCACAATTTAAAATTATTACCAGTTATACAGGGTGTCCCATAAAAAAGATACACATCAAAGTTATGTTTTTTTAAATGAAACACTCAGTATTTTTTGTCATTTTTGAATTCTATGGATCAAATAAAGGTGAGTTACTTTAATATTCCCTATACCTATCGTTGACCGTTTTCGAGATATTTAACGTTTTGTTGAAATGAATGGTTCACGGGAAATTTTATTTTTGCCGCAGTGCTTGACGCTGAACCTCTATAATCATTTTCATTCTTTGGTGGAAGGTTTGAACTACAGGGCCAATCATGATTTCATATAAAAAATTATACAGGGTGATAAAAAAAATGTGGTAGAAAATTGTAACTTATAAAGTTGAATATCATTGTTTTTTAAATGGCACACCCTATATTTAGTAACGAGGCCTTGCGTAGAATCTTATTATCTTTCAGATTGTATTAGGGTTCCCTATACCTAATCTCAATAGTTTTCTTGTATTCGGCGATTTTCATATCAGGAATTATTATTTAACAGATTTTTTTAATTTACCCAGCATTGACATTGCCTGATTTATGAAAGGAAGTTACCGTTAATCAATTTAAGTTAATGAAAAAAGTAATAATGAGAATTAATATGCTCCTAATAATTGGTGAGTGCTTTGAAAATTGCTTTTTGTCGTCAAGGGTGTATGCTCAAAGATATCTAGAGCTTAACCATCCAAATAGGGCTGTATTTGAAGGATTGCTACTAGAATTTCGTAGAACTGTAAGTGTAGCTTATCCAAACATAGTTCAAAAAAAGCCCGTTGTTGAGAAAGAAGAAAATGAATACCTTGTGGTAGGATCAGTCATAGAACACCCCCATGTAAGTCAACGGGCAATTGAAACGGTAACGGGTATTAGCAGACAAAACATATCCAGAATATTGAAAAAATATAAATTTCACCCATATCATATTCAAACGCACCAGGAACTTGATCATTTGGATTTTCGTCGCAGAGTTGAATTTTGTTTATGGGTTTTGGACAGAGTAGGAGAAAATAATAAATTTATTGATTTAATTTTATTTTCTGATGAATCTACCTTCCATAGTAGCGGCCTAGTTAACAGACATAATTTTCATTACTATAGTGATGCAAATTCTCATTTTTTTCGCACAGTTGATCGCCAACGTAGATGGTCTGTTAACGTATGGGGGGGGGGGGCATTGTAGGGTCCAAACTACTTTTTTGATGGAAATTTAAACGGACAAAAGTTTCTCCAATTTCTACGTCAAAACCTACCTGAACTACTCGAAGATGTGCCTTTGAACATCAGGCAGCAGATGTGGCTACAGTTGGATGGTGCTCCTGCAAATTTTCAAAGGAATGTCACGGAATTTTTAAATATGCATTTTCCAAATAGATGGATAGGAAGAAGTGGTCCACAAAATTGGCCTCCGAGGTCTCCAGATTTGACCTGCCTCGACTTTTTTTTGTGGGGATATATAAAAAATATTGTTTTTGACACCCCACCAACAACAGCGGAAAATATAAAAGAGAGAATACGGGCGGTTTTTCAAACCGTTACTCCACATATGTTATTCAATGTTAAAAATGATGATGTGGCCATCATGTAACTTTTCCGACTTGATGGTATCATAGCCATTTATATTTACGTTTTCATGGTTTATTGAAATTAGATTTTAAATGCACATCGAGCGTTGCGTAAACTTGGATGAAACTGACGTTTAAAACGTCAAAATTTTGAAACATGGAAAAATTATACTTCAAATTCAAAAACTCGGTTTACTCAAAAACTAACGAGATTTCGAAAAAAACTTATTCTTTAGAAGTTTTTCATTTTGGCATTCTCTACAATAGTTATTCATATAAATTTGCTGTAACTATTATCGTTTCATAATTATAAACCAAAAATTCAAAAAAAAAATTATATTTTTTTTTCTCGAATAGCAATGATTTTATGAAAAATATTTTTAAGCAAAAGATGTTTATTTCTTTGTTGCCTTCAAAGTTTGTTTTAATGTTTTTGTGATATTTTTCATATTTCAAAAAATATTGGCAAAAAACAAAAAACAGTTAAGGTAAACGCCCACTTCCGGTGTACGAAATTTTACCAAAAGCTTTTCAGTTCTTCAGATTATCAAATAAGACGGATGTTCAAAGTTTCATATCAATTGCTCTATTAGTTTTTGAGATACAGCGCGCACAGACAGACGCACACACACACACACACACACACAAAATTCCAGAAATTGTTGAAATGGCATCTAGGGACCCCAAAACGGATATTTCCGTAAAAAAAAATTTTGAAAAAAAAATCACGATCACAATACTTTCTCGTACTTCGTAACGGAGAAAGTAAAAAGTCCTTTGAAAACAGAATTCGTTTATGCATTGAAGAAGATGGACGTCATTTTGAACATTTAATTTAGTTTTTTTTATAGGCAACCTTGCCGTAATAAACGAATTCTGTTTTGTGTTGTTTTTCTTCGTTGTTTTTGCGTTGTTTTTGCATTGTTTTTTGCGTTGTTTTTGCATTGTTTTTTGCGTTGTTTTTTGTTCACGTTCTAAATGTTATTGCATTAAAATTATTAACGAAAACGATGGTTGAGTTTGTATTTTTCTTGAAAGTAATTTGTTTAATGGTCCTAATATAAATTTTGCAATGTTAATGTTGAGTAAATTTTAAAAAAATGCTAAATAATATTTCCTGACATGAAAATCGCCGAATACAAGAAAACTATTAAGATTAGGTATAGGGAACCCTAATACAATCTGAAAGATAATAAGATTATACGCAAGAATACGTTACTAAATATAGGGTGTGCCATTTAAAAAACGAAGTTGTCCAACTTTATATAAGTTACAATTTTCTACCATATTTTTTGTTATCACCCTGTATAATTTTTTTAATGAAATCATGATTGGCCCTATAGTTCAGACCTTTCACCAAACAATAAAAATGATTATAGAGGTTTAACGTCAAGCACTGCGGCAAAAATAAAATTTCACGTGAACCATTCATTTCAACAAATCGTTAAATATTTTGAAAACGGTAAACGATAGGTATAGGGAATATTGGAGTAACTCACCTTCATTTGTTCCCTAGAATTCAAAAATAATAAAAAATACAGGGTGTTCCATTTAAAAAAACATAACTTTTATGTGTATCTTTTTTATGGGACACTCTGTATAACTGGTAATAATTTTAAATTGTGCATACAATGATCCTACGTCTATCCACCTAAAAAGAATAACACAAAGTTACATGGTTTTCCATAAAATGACCGCGTCGTATGGGTTGCCCCACCCTGTATATACAGTAAATTTTATTCATTCTTCTGAACGATTTCAGTGGTTAGGTGGTCGCCTAAGTCACATAACTATGGACGGTGGTCCGGATGTAAAGAAAAAACTGACTCAGTTTATGCAATCCCACGGCAGGACTGCTATCCCCCTTCTGATTATATCTTACGAAACATTCCGTTTACACTCCGAGATCCTGCAGAGCACCGAAATAGGTCTGGTCATGTGCGACGAGGGACATCGGCTCAAAAACTGCGAGAATCAAACTTACAGGTAGGAAGTTTATTTTCTCAAAGAGGTTGCATATCCTTCGATAATGTTAATACGTTTTCAATATTTAAAGATCTAGAGCAACCTTTTCTAATGTTTAGGATTATAAAGTTTTTTGCAAGATATAAGAATTTAACAATGAATAAACAAAATTTAAGTTTGGGTTGAAGCTAAACAAATGATTCCTTTTAAATCACAGATGGGTTCTAACTGGTTGCTGAACTACCCCTTAAAACAATTAACAAAGTATAGCAACATTCGAAGATCAAATAAACTTCTTTCAAGCATTAATCATCATATTCATCGTACATTACAAACTTTGATTTGGGACAGTGGTTTTGTTTTGCTGATAAACTTTTATAAATTCATGGAACACTCGTAATAAGTTCACAAAACATTTCCAGATTAAAGGCTCTTATCTGGATTAGCCAAGACGATATAGTATCTATACAAAATATATTTTTTTGACACTTCTGGTTTTTAACTTACATGTGCAAAGAAGTATATATTAACTTTGACTACACTTCAATTTTGGGCGCTTTTCTGTGATTAGTGCAATTTTGTATTTAAATTCATAATTATGATTAAAATATGAATCAATTGCAATAGATAAGTATTAATTGTTGTTCCCCATCAGCAAAAAACTACAGACCAGTTCAGTAGAATCGCTGATGAGGAATCGGGCTTACTATGAGATACCGAAATTGGCAGTAAAACGTTTAGTCAACTAATTTCAACTTAATTTCATTTAATTTAATTTCTGTCCATGAATAATTAACGCTTTTGACTTTCTACTAAGGTATTTAATTACTATACTTTAGAGCTTTGATGGGGTTAAAATCTAAACGACGAGTACTACTCAGTGGAACCCCGATACAAAACGACCTCACCGAATACTTCAGCTTGATCCATTTCGTAAACGAGGGCCTCCTGGGCAGCGCTCAGGAATTCAGGCGGAAATTCGAGAACTACATCCTTAAGGGACAAGACGCATGCGCCACTGACTTGGAAAGGCGGCACGCACAAGAGTGCCTACTCGAGCTCACCAAGATCGTAAACAAGTGCCTCATCCGAAGAACCAGCTCTCTACTCACCAAATACTTACCAGTGAAATTCGAAATGATCATCTGTTGCAGCCTGACTCCTTTACAAAAACAGATCTATACGGATTACATCAATTCGGAGGTGATTAAGAAGACGGTGAAGGAGGAGAGTCAGAGCAAGCCGTCGTTTAGTTCACTGGCGGCGATCACCTCGCTGAAGAAGCTTTGCAACCATCCCGATTTGATCCTGGATAAGATTGAGGAGCGCGCTGAAGGGTTCGAAGCAGCCGCTAAGTACATGCCATCGAAGAAAGGGCAATCTGATGTCAGGCCAGAGTTATCAGGGAAGTTGATGCTATTGGATTGTCTGCTGGTGAATATCAAGGCGAGTTCTAATGATAAGATTGTTCTCGTTTCCAACTATACGCAAACTTTGGATCTTTTCGAAAGACTGTGTAAGAAAAGGTAGGTGCATTTTCTTTGAATTGACTGTATTGAAAGCTGTTTGAAAATAGTTTAGTTGAAGGTAACTTGCTCAAAAGAATATTATTTAACAGCTTATTGAGTTTTGGCTTAAGGACATTTGAGTGAAAGCTTATTTGTTTATAAGCCTAGAATTGGTTCAAATTGCAAATGCATGTTCTTAAGACACGAGCCACCACTGATGTTCTTATCGTATTTCATAAACTTTAGAACAGGTAAGTAAGAAGCACGTTCACATTAATATATACTATATAACTAGAACATCAAGCGGTAGTTTAAGTCTGAGGATTTATAAGATCTCCGAAGATTTAAACATAGCTTGATCTCCGTATTGCATATGATTTTTTATTTCATTTCTTTTTTCAAATCTAATTTTCTGTCAGACATAATATAACAATTGGTATGATTATTGTCGGTCATAATATAACGATTCAATTTGTAGTTTTTTGCAGCACAAAAACTCCGTTATATTGCCGCCACTGCGACTATTCCTCATGGTGTTTCTCATCATAGCACTTCTCGCCGTTTCACTGATTTCACTGTAGGAAACTGCACCCCATCAAGTTGCCGCATCCATTCTGACGTTTGAAATTCTGACAGCACCACAACAAATTATCAGCGCTACTTTTGTTTTTTATCATCAGTTGGGTACACATGCTCCTATCGATTTCCTTGCATTTCATTGGCTGAAAATACATTCTAGTAGGATATGAGTTGTATTCTCAGCCGTAATACAACAAGTGGTATGATTATTACCGATGATATTTTGGAGTTGAAACCGAGCTGCAGATTCAACGAGCGCTAGCGCGAGTTGAATGTGCTGCTTCGGCTTCAACGACTAAATATCATCGGTTATTAATCGTACCACGAGTTATATTTAGTGAGAGAATATAACGAATAACATTTTATAATCTTGATCACAACTCACATATTGCAATGTTTTAATTCGTCTTGTAGTTTCTTGCAGCACAAAGACTCCATAAACTGCCGGCACTGTGACTCGCGGTGTTTCTGGGCGTCATATTTTTCACCATTTCACTGATTTCACTGTTAGAAACTGCATCCCAATAATTTAGTATGTCCATTTTGAGGTTTAAAATTCTGACAGGACCACAATAAAATATCACCGCTACTTTTGTTTTTTATCATTGCGGTGATACACATGCTGCTATGCATTTCCTTGCATCTGATTGGCTCAAAATACATTCTAGTAGGCCATGAGTTGTATTCTCGATGATATTTTGAAGTTGAAACCGGGCTGCAGATTCAACTAGTGCATCTGTGCTGCTTCGGTTTCAATGACTAAATATCATCGATATAATTAATCGTAACGCGAGCTATATTTAGTAAGAGAATATAATGAATAAAATTTTGTAATATTGATGTCAACTCACAAATTGCAGTGTTTTCATTAAGTTTGTGGTTTTTGTAGCAACTAAACTGCCACCACTGTGACCCTTTATTCCTCACGGTGTTTCTTGGCATTGCCTCGCACTTTTCACCGTTTCACTGATTCACTATTAGAAACTGTACCCTGTCAATTTGCCACGTCTATTCTGATCCCCGCTTATTTTGTTTTTATCAGTTGGGCTGCTGTTGGATCCGCTTCAAATTCTGCAAATCCAATTTTCTCGACAGAATATTCCTCTAGCAATGGGCGATAGGTTTGGATTAGTGGGTGTGCATGTCCACAATATTAAAAATTGTTATATCACAATTAATGTTTTGGAGAAAAGCAGCAATTGCTACTATTTTTAGTACATAAATAAATGTTTGAAATATGAAATGAAATGAAGATTTGAAATAAAATGAAATGAAGATTTGAAATATTTAGTTGTATTTCTTATACCGAACAATGTGTTCAATAAACTGTACATGTCAGCGGCAGATCCAAGGGACAATTGAGCAAAGATTTTTTAAATCTGTTGTGATCTTTTTTTATTAAATTCTTCTGAATATCTGTTTTGAGACCCTCTCCTAGAAACCGTCTGAATCCGCCCCTGATGCATGCCTATAAATCTAAGCTTCGGTTAAGGTGATTAATACTGGAAGATGCGATACATCTAGAATAAATTTTTAATGAACAAAAACGTCGCAAAATAAAGAAAATGTGAGAGCATTTTTCTGTAAATACCTTCAGTTAAGGATTCACAGTTCAGATATACATTTTTACAAAAAAATATTGTATTGTTATAACGACGACAATTTACAGATCTTTCCTTTACGTTCGTTTGGATGGAACTATGACAATTAAAAAGAGGGCAAAAGTGGTGGAAAACTTCAACAAACCCGATTCCCAGGAATGGGTGTTCATGCTGAGTTCGAAAGCGGGCGGGTGTGGTTTGAACCTAATTGGCGCGAATCGATTGGTGATGTTCGATCCCGATTGGAATCCAGCGAACGACGATCAAGCAATGGCAAGAGTGTGGAGGGACGGGCAGAAGAAAGTCTGCTTCATATACAGATTCCTGGCAGTAAGTGCATTCCTTACTCCAGCAAAAACGTATGTGCTAATGTTTTCGTGCTAGACGGGGACAATCGAGGAGAAGATATTCCAAAGGCAGGCCCATAAAAAAGCGCTCAGTTCAACAGTGGTGGATCAAGAAGATTCTTTGAGGCATTTCACCGCTTCGGAGTTGCGCGATCTGTTTACATTAGAGGCGACGGGTTCCGACACTCATGACCGCTTGAAGTGCAAACGATGTTTTAAAAATATACAGATCAAAAATCCCCCGGAGGATGCTGATTGCACTTCGGATCTGGCGAACTGGTATCATTGTTGGGATAAGAAAGGACTCGCTGATATTGTAAGTACTTAACAAGTAACGAGTATGTAATCTTTGCAAACCAATCTAGTATTTGTACACTTTTATACTACTATATTGATATTGAAACCATTTCGCTGTGTAAGCTTGCCTATTTGTATGGGTAACTGAGCTTTTTACTACAAAGTATTGTTTTCAAGCATCATTCATTGTATTCCAATGAGTGATAGTACCGATAGCCCATCTAAATTTGGACGAACATTGCTTGGAGTGCATAGTAATTGCAAGAACAATTGGAACAACATGTATGTAATCTAATTGCTAACATATAGACTAGAACATGTACGTTATTATTAGCGAAAATTCAATAAGGGTTTAAGTGGAAGACCTTTCTAGAGATTAAACTCTGCCCACTATTCTTAACATCTAAACTATATATACAGTATGTTTTTTTTATCGTGGGCCATAGGATTTTACATGCTAAAAATTATACCTTTTGTTAATGTATATTTTATCATATAATTTTGAAGCAAATTTTAATTAGCAATATAAATCAATTATTTTTCTACATGATGCGCTTCATTAGAATAATTGAAACGATCGGGATACGCTGCAGAAAAGCTGTCAACTATTTCCCTAAAGTAAAAATTCCCTGACTTTTTGTAGAAAAATACAACTATTTCCCTGCTGAACAAACCTCTTATAATTGTTGCATATTCCACCCGTTCTTCAATAGTATAAACAGACATTTTCTAGTATAAATTTGTTTGATACTTGCCTCACTAATCAATCTGACATTTCGTAAATTCAAGGTACTTTGATTATTTTTGCTCAGTTATTTATATTAAATAATTTCATTTTTTAATGGAATAAAACATGTTTAAGTTATTCTAATGCAACGCATCATGTAGAAAAATAATTGATTTATTAATTAAATTAAAAAATTAAATTTCCTTCTAAATTTTATGATAAAATATACATTAACACTAGGTATAATTTTTAGCATGTATTGATATAAACTTTGTGCAAGCTAAAAGCTATTCCACTTTAGCCCATTCTCCAATTGATGGATGATTAACGACAGTATACTTGTGGTCAATAATAAAGTATGTTCATTAAAAAAAACCTCAAGTGTGCCATGATTTTTTAATTTTAAAAATTTAAGTTGGTTACACATATTGAGGTTATGTTACTTCTCAAAATTAAACAAACTGTAGTCAATTTAAAGATACTTAAGTTAAATTTTTCACTATAATATTATATAAATGTTGTATGTGCCTTCCTTCTTCTTGAACACAAGCCTGAATTCTTCGTCGCACACCCTCCATTATGCTCCGCAACAACACTGGATTATTGTTAATTTCTATAAATTTATCTCGAAAACGTTGCCGCATGTCTTCTAGATTGTGTACTAGTTGTGCATAAATACAATTTTTCAGGTATGGCCACAAGAAAAAATCGCATGGTGTTAAATTGCATGAACGGGGCGGCCAGGGAATCTGCATTTCGACTTATTATTCGGTCCTCAAAAAATTCCTCCAAAATGGCCAAATTATCCACTGTGCAATGAGGAGTTGCACCGTCTTGATGAAAATATCCTCTTTGCAGTTCGTCATCATTTAATTCATTTATAAAAGGCAATAAAATTTCTGTACGCTAACGGCTTGCAGTTATCGTACCTAAAATGAATGCAGAGTTATTGAATTTTTATTATTAATAATAAATTATTAATAATAAAAATAGGATTTTACCTTCAAAGAATATCGGTCCAACTAATCTGCTCCCACTAATCGCTGCCAAACGCAAACTTTCTCTGGATGTAGTGGTTTCTCTCGATATATACGAGGATTTTCATCCGACCAAATTCTCATAGTTTGGGAATTAATGTACCCATCCTTGTAAAACCAAGCTTCATCGGTAAAAAAAAAATTTTGTAAAACATCCTCATTTACATTTTGTAAAAACCACTGACAAAATTCCAGTCGTCTGGGGTAATCAACAGGTAATAACTCTTGCACCGAAGTTATGCGATAAGGGTATACTTGCAAATCTTTTCGTAGGAGCTTGTGGCATGTTCCTACCGATAAATTCATTTGCTGTGACAAATGACGCAGAGAAGTTGTAAATTTCTTGGGCTGTGTTAATAGCATCTTGAGTTCGTTTAACTGGTCTACCACTTCCTGGTTTACGGAGAATACTACACATTTCACGAAATAATACAATAGATCGTGATAAGGTATTTTTAAATTCATCATAAATAATGGGCACGTTAGGAAATTCTTCCTGAAACTCTGCTAAAGGTGCATCGAATGAATACAGCCAATTTCTGTCCACTTTAATTCCATTTCGGAAATACCTTTCAATTAGAAACATTTTTTGCTGGTTGCTGTAAACCATTGAGAGCACGGAATAATTGTGACTTCTAGAAAGATCTGACGTTTATATGTTAATTCCCAACAAGTGTCAAGTGTGCCAACCGAGATTTTTAAAACGAATAAGTCATGGCACACTAGAGGTTTTTTTTTAATGAACATACGATACATGAGAGTGTGAAAGACACTAAAGATTGTGTATAACTTATTTATTGATCGATACCATGGCGTATGACCACTGGCCATATCCCCTTCCCAATTGTTCTTCCAATTCATGGATGATAAACGAGAGGATATTAATACATGAAACTGAGAAGGACACTAAAGATTGTGTTTAACTTATTTATTGGTGGAAACATAGGCGTGTGGTCAACAGGTTGGACAAGAGAATAGGGCCCACTCACTGTCTTCCGTTTCAACCTAATGTCAACCTATAGAGCCCTGTAAGGTTGAAGAAATATCTTTGGTTATTGAGAAAGTTTCGAAACAATACTGATGTTAATTTGTCCATTGCGATTATTGAAGTAGTAGAGATAACATGTCGTCAAGCAAATATTTAATACAATTGCACCAAAATCAGCAGCACTTGGTATGATGTCATATTATTTCAGAGATCTTAAAATTTCCACACTTTTGTATTCACTTTGCAGTTTTTATTGCTTCCTAAACCGTCATTTAATATCACCGGGCATGTTTAAGTAATATGTGTTACAGGTGCTGAAACAAATTTGGGACATGTCGAAGTACATTTCCTTTGTCTTCCACCAAAAATCAGCGTGTGCTGAGGTGAAGGAAGCTCCCAAAGAGGAAGAGGAAGACGAGGATTATGCGGAAGAGAGCGATGCTAGCGAAGATTAAAATTCACACAATTCTGTAATTTACTCATGTTCATAAAAATTTTGTATAATCTATATTTAATAAATTACTTTTTAAGGATTATTTATTTTGCTACAATGTAATAACTTTTTCCTAATAAATCACAACTTGAGGTTTAAGGGTCTTCATAGCTTAGTTTAATCTCTAGAGGCACGTTTTTCTTGCATGTTATTTAAAAAAAATGGCGAAATGCAGTTCAACGCGTTATGAAGACTATCCAATGCAAGATGAAGTAAACACATACAACAACTACTGCGTTGAAATGTTCAACCAAACACTCAATGATCTAAACCAGGGGTCTCCAAACTACGGCCCGCGGGCCAAATGCGGCCCGCGACCTCAACGAGTCCGGCCCGCGACAAGCAGTTACATTTTCCGTAAATGTTACATTTTAAAATTCTATAACGATTTTTTGTTATAGGTTTTGAAATTAAATATATATAAATAAAATTAATTATATCTTGGCCCACTAGGTTATGAAGAATTGTATATATGGCCCGCGATGGAAAAAGTTTGGAGACCCCTGATCTAAACAATAGTGGCAAAATAACGTCTGGGGTTGCAATAAGTGTGTTCAAGAAAACATAATCTCAAATAGCTCACAACCCGAAAAGGAAGGAAGCAACTTGAAAAACAGACCACTAAATAAATAATATTTTCCACAATATATTAGCAATAGACCCCGTTCACAATGGTTAAGTGAAAACACAAACCAAACAAAGGCAGTAAACACTCTTAAAATACAATCAGACCCAGCCTGATTGGCAAGTAGTCGGCAGCAAAAAGAAACGAAGAGTGAATAGTCAACGTGGCGAAAATCGGAAACAATTAAAAATGAAAGATTACTGGCCGGACACAGCAAATGGATTTAAAGAATTAGGAAATGAAAATGACACAACAGTCAGAACACAAGAAAACACCAACACCTATGAGCCCAAACCACCACCCATATTTGTTGAGGGGCTACAGAATATTAAGCCACTTATCGAGCAACTAGTAATAACTGCCAAAAGTATGTACACCCTCAAAGCTATTGGTAGCGAGCAAGTTAAAGACAGCAACAGCGTATTCTGATATTTAAAACAAAACAACCAATGTCCATACTCTATATTGACTTAGAACAACTTGCGTGTCAAATGCACATAATTGTACTTAACAGCAGATTACTCAAGAAAGAACCAAATAATCAAGTAAGATGCATCAATTGTAATGATAATTACCCTCATTTACTTTTTTACCAATGAAATCGAATAATGTTGATGACATGATCCAGTAAAATTCTAATTACAATGCGTAACAGACCACGCTGCATGTTATGCATGCCCATTCATCATGTTGGTATTGCCTAGCAACGCGTTATTACATTTATTATAACGTATCAAATGTCAGTTAATGCCGGACTTTTAAACAGTTTGCTCCTGAATTCGATCTGTTTGTATTTTCGGGTAATGTGTTAGTGTTTTCATTAGTAATAGTATTCATAGGCATTTCTCAAAATCTTGGTAAGCTCATTTTTACTACAATTATTGTGGCCCAGATTAATACACGTTTAATTTTCAAATTATGAAGTGTAAAGATTCTGTTTGGTCAATTGTCTTCTCGAATCTAACTTGTGACTGATTTTTCCTAGGCAATTATTAGCGTCAGGATCACGATTGCTTTTTGCTTCGCAGTCGGGCCGATTTTCTAGGCAAAATCATAGGCACCCAACAGTAATATAATGAGTGACTCATTATATTACTGTTGAAAATCACTCAACCAACTTCAGAGGATGCATTGTACATAAGCAGCTACAGAAACAGAAACTCTACCCCAAACTAAGGAAAAAAAACTTCGATCAGTGAAATATACAACCAGGGGCCAGTTTCGCCAAGAAAACAGCAAAAAATAATCATGGAAACAAATCAACTGAACAGACCAAGCCAAATGCGTAACAATCAAATGACATGCAAGAATTCAAATTAAAAAGTATGATGAAAACTTATCACACAAATGGAAACCATGATGAATCTCATCACAACCCTTGTCAACAAACTATAGCAATGATTATATTATTAAAAATTGTAGTGGGGAACGCCAATAGCTTTTGCCTGCATGCGCAAGAAATGAAAGCTTATTAATAGAAAACAAAGTACCCATATAGCACAAGTACGTCCTATGTACGTACTATGGACGTATTGTTTTAGAAATGCACACGTCCAATGTACGTACATCTTGGTCCGCTTTCGTCCCATGTACGTACGTGGTACGTCCATTTGGCACAACATTGTACCAATTCTGGACGTACACAAATTTACGTACATAGGACGTACTCAAATGTACGTATGTAGGACAAGTACGTCCTATGTACGTACTATGGACGTATAGTTTTCATCCCGTGTACGTACGTAGTATGTCCATTTGGTACAGCATTGTACCAAATCTGGATATACAAATTTACGTACATAGGAATTACGCCATTAAAAAAATCAAATTTTGTTTATGACATCCCCCAGTTTGGTTCCAATATAACAAAGAAAAATTTTGTGCCAAATTTATTAACATTAACACGTGCAAATAATTAATCGAAATTTCCAATTCCAATCAAAGACAAAAGGGGGTTTCAAAACCGATTTATTTATTTACAAGAAAGGCTGATTCTTATTTGGGGGTGCCGTTGGCCCTGGCGCGGACAAGCCATGGTGAGAACTTGTCGCTTCGGCTATCGGTCAGGTTTACCTAACGACGATGAGCCGAAGTCTGCCCGTTGACATGCCTGCTGCCCTTTTTAAATGGCCACCGCTACCATTCCGTCGGTTTATTATTGGGGCGCCCTCTGTTTGATTTGCTTGCGGTCCATCCTGCATGGTGGGGGTATATTTATATATTCGTCCGGATATGTACGTACTATGGGCGTATATTTATGTTCGTACAGTGATGTACGTACCATGGACGTATATTTTTGTACGTACAATGTACGTACAATAATGTACGTACACTGTACGTTCATATTACCCCCATGGACGAATGTACGTAATTTGGACGAATAATGTACGTACAGTGGACGAAGTGTGCTATGTGGGTAGATATGCTGTGGCAGAAACACGTAAAAATACCATAACCTGTATCAAACTAATCACCCAGAAAAAATAGCCCACAGTGGCACCGCAATAACATTAAACACAACAAACTAGAAAGTTATGCAACGAAAAATATCTAAGCCACAACTATGACTTTAAATACTGTAAGAGGTAACATAATTGGGTCTGCTATTTACTGTGCCCTAAAAAAACTTTAACAAGTGACAGAAATAATAAGACAATAAGACACAAAACAGCCGAAAAAGGGAAGCCGAGAAAAATCTGGCAAATCACAAGAGAACGAGCAGGCAAAAGAAAATTTAACAGAGTATGCCATGACCTAAAGAAACAGTGGCGGCTCGACAACTTTTGGTTTGGTGAGGCACAGATTTAATTATCTACACATCTTTTTAAAACCTCCCTATTTTCCTTCACGTTGTTATTACAAGTTTCGATTTCAATTTTCCGACCCGTACCTAAAATATTAAGTATATTTTGTTTTCACAAGTAATAAGTAATTTCCGATAATGGGAACGATAATCTAGGTACATTTTCGTTCCAGTTCCCGTTATCGTTACCGTTCTTGGGTTGTTGTGAAGCTGCGTTGCCATCTGATCACATAAAATTTCCGCCATCCACTAGACTTCCGCCAGAAAATATAAAAATATAAATTACAAAATAAATCAATCTTACATTTTAACGGTGGAATTTAACGTTTTGCGTACGAATTAAAGTTGAATATTAGGTAGAGCAATGAAATAAGCTGAAGAAAAATAAATACAGATATGATTGAATTCCTTAAAAATTTGAATGAATTTTTGAAAATTAATATTTTAAGTGAAGACTTGAACAAAAAATGTTTTGTTTTATTTATTCACAAAACTTCTCCCTTTAAAACTAACTTTAATTTTTGAGAATGTGTCACTTTTTCCTTAAGTTATGAATTTTGAATGTTTTAACACTTAACACGTTCGCTGCCACCGCAATTGGGATTGCATTTACCCAATAAAATCCGACGCACTAGCGCGTCGCTGGCAGCGAACGTGTTAAACAAAACAAAAATTGAAAGCAAAATTGAGTTTCACACTTTTTTTAATAAATCGACAGAACGACCGACTACCTTCAAAACTTTGATTTTTTAAAATGTGTTAATTTTTGGGAGTTATGAATTTTTTTAACTTATCATTTTAAGTTGTCGAATGAAAAAAAATCTGGTATGATAGAATTTATCAAAAATTTTAGTATATGCACAAAACATCTGCCTTTAGAATTATCTTCGATTTTTTTAAATATTTTTGCGGGAGGTATAAATTTTCAAAACTGATTTTTTGTTTGTCGTATATTTGAACAAAGAAAAAATTTTAAAAAAATTCCTTAATATTTTAAGTTGTCACACACAAACAAAACACATAAATTTTTGAAAATTAATATTTAAACTTATTGAACACTTGAAAAAAAACTATTTTTTTAAATATATTCACAAAACATCTGCCTTCAAAACCAACTTAAATTTTTTTAGATGTGTCACTTTTTCCGTAAGTTATGAATTATTTAAAATTAATTCTTTAAGTTGTTGAACACTTAAAACAAAATTGAAAATAAAATAAGTATGAGATGAGTTCTTTAAAAAGTTTAACATATTCACAGAACATCTACCCTTGAAACTAGCTTTAATTTTTGGAAATGTGTTCATTTTACCGTGAATTATGAATTTTTTTAAGTTAATGTTTTAAGTTTCTGCTTTTTCTCTTGTAAAATAGATGTTTTGAAAATAAAGTTTAAATTTAAATTAAATTACGCAAGTTTTTTCAATGATTCAACATAATTCCGTTAGAAAATCCGCCAGCCGCTAAAACGAAAATTATTCCGCAATTCGGATTCAAAATCCGGCTGAATTTTACGCTGACTTGGCAACACTGCCCTTAACACAGCTGACAATGGCGAGCGTTGCGACTGTTCTCTCTCTATCACGCGGGTGATTTTCTACCAATGAGAAGCCTCTGAGGCTCGCCTCCAATATCGAAGTAAATCTGCACGTTACAACGAATGCGATATATGTAAACTGTATGGAGGCATATTAAGTTGCATAAATTCCGATCGCGCTGGTTTACATTTGCCTCAAGTCCGGCCTGGGTGGGCGTGCTAATTCTAATCATTAAAAATCGGGAACATTCCGTTAATACAACAATTTAAATTACTGTATAATTATTAATTATCAATAAAGCCAACACGGAAGAAATTCATTGAATAAATTTATATTTTTATAATATAGAAAATCAATGGTGAGGCAATAACCTCACCTGCCTCCCCTGACGAGCCGCCACTGTAAAGAAACTATTGCTAATAACTGCTCCCTCTGGCTTGCAACAAGAAAATTCAATAGACCACTACTACCTATCCCACCCATAAAGGACAAAGGAGGGACAGTGGGCTCGGGATGACAACAAAAATCTGTCCGAGGTCTTCAAACCAGCGGCGGCTCGTGGATGTTCGGCGAGGAGGCTACTGAAGAAAATTTGACCAAAATAGCAGCGAAGTATTTGCTTCCTCCATGAGACTAAGTAGTGCAGCACGAGCGACATCTCTTCTCTACGAAGATCCACGATCCGCCGCTGCTTCAAACCATTCGAAATGGATGACCAGGATAATACAACGAAATGGATGATCAGGATAATGCAGAAGAAATTACAAACTTCTTCGAGACCTTATTCCAGATGAACAGACCAATAAACCCCTTCAGGTACAGTGATGTTGAGCAAGCAATTTTAAAAGACATTAACTCAAAAAAGCACCCAGATATTACCTCATAACCGGTCGGATACTTCAAAGAATAACAAAGAAAATGGTGATCTGGCCATCATGTTACTTTCTCCGTCTTGATAGTATCATAGTTATTTATACATATTCATGGTTTATTTTAAATAGAAATCATATCGTGTGAGCCATAAAATTTTGTTTCAGAGTTGGTTGTGAGATTCATGTGGTATGTCACATATTATTGCGTTATGAAACTAGATTAGTTCAATTGAATTAGATTTAAAAAATGAATTAATCTCAGACATGACTGCTATGTTTCTCTCAGAAACAAAATTCTGTGGCTCACACCTTATTTTAAATGTACATCGAGCGTTTTGTAGAGTCGGATGAAACTGACGTCTAAAACGTCTTATTCCTTATAAAAAGCATATTCATCAAAAAGCGTACCGAAAGTATAGAAATCGTTCCGAAAGTGAAACAAAATCGTCCCGAAAATAACTACTTTCGGTACGATTTATGTAAAGTGGTACTTTCAGTTATAATATAACAAGTAAGGAGATTATACCATTGCATTTTTTTTTTAGTTATAATCTCGGATGAAAATGCAACGACTGCGAAGCATTATAACGAGTGTATTTCACTGGATCACTGATAAAAAATGTAAATTAACGTTACAAAACAAAATTCTCCACTATAAAGCCCATCTGGACC
The DNA here is from genome assembly GCA_910593695.2 of Ocypus olens. Taxonomy (NCBI): domain Eukaryota; kingdom Metazoa; phylum Arthropoda; class Insecta; order Coleoptera; family Staphylinidae; genus Ocypus; species Ocypus olens. Next base: position 29,165,507 of record OU343061.1, on the reverse strand, counting down.
TATGGGATGCAGCTCTGGGGATCCTCCTCTTACTCCAACCTGGAAATAATCCAGAGGCAAAGAGCAATCTTCCAAGAAATATGATTGACGCCCCATCCATCACCCTCTGTATCAGATGAATTTGAACCTTCCGATGCCCGCGAGCTATTTTTTATATTTTATTTGACGGTCAAAATCCCCGAATATTTGCCTCTATTCTGCGCCGTTCTTTAATTTTAAATTTGCGGCACGTGAGTCTTTTGGGTATAGGTCATCCAGCGCTGTGAACGAAGAACCCCAAGAATTGGTCCATGAATGGTGTGGACGAAGGTCGCTATCTGCGCAGGGCCTGGCAGTGACGTTGAGTCAACCTTTCAAAAGAGATAATTGTTAATTTGAATAATTAAATTGATCATTTATTATTGTTGTTATTGTCATTGTGTTTACGTTGTACCATCGCATTATGTATTTAGTGCACTATCGAAGAATGTGTATTTAAGCGATTTTCTGAGCTACCTATAGTAACTAAGGTGTGAATTCATAGCCAACACCTGTAAACAGTCAATTAAGTGATTATGTCTATAAATTAATTTCGTTTTCAATCACAGTCACATGGTATTCGATTAAATAAATAATAGAATTATTTGGATGAAGTAAACGCCTAAATTAAATAAAAACGGGAAAGGAGCAAATGTTGAACAGATAAAAGGGATGTCGAATTGAACTCTGGGTTCCCTTTGTCTTGGAAGAAAATTCCAAAAGCAAGCGATAGGGACACAGAGGGTTCGTGGACAGTAACATGTAGAATTTCAGGCAGTTGTTTTTGAGTTAACAGTTATCAGTTTCTAAGTTAATAGTTTTCAGTTCTTTTGGTTCGGTCATTCGCGGTTAGTAGTATTTTTCGACTCTTAATCATTCTTAAACGTAGTTCTTAGTCTTGTGAGTCTTAGTCCACGTACTGTACAGTTGCTCCTTTTTCTTAATGGGTGAGGTAAATGTTAGGTGACAATGAGAGGTTTGAGCTATATTCACTTATAATATGTAAATGTTAATTTTCACTGAGTTGTATTTATTCATTTGTAAGATGTAGCGTCAGTTAATTGTCATGTTCGTTGAATTAGATTTTAATGTAATGATTGTGTTGTTTTCTAAATATATTTCATTTTGACTAGTATTACACTGATCTCCCGATCCCATTATTCATACGAAACGTTAACTGTGAGTGAACGAATTTGAGTCGACACCGAGATGCCAGTGAACCCGAACCGAGGCAGCAGGTGTAAAGGCAAGTAAAGATTATTTTATTAGTATTGTCAAGTCCAAGTCACGATTACGAGTTAGGCGAACCCGTGGCTATATAATCTGGCAACCGCGCGTCAGGTTATATAACAACAATGTGCGCAGTTGTCCGCTTGATCAGATGTGAAATTAAGGTTAGAGCAGAGGCGGGCACCACACATTATCTATTTCTTCACTTACATCGTTCTCTTTGTCTTCATTGACACTATCGTTTATTTCAGATCGTTCTGAATCTGAAAGGTGGGCTAGTTCTCTCAAATATTTGGCAACTTGTTCCTGCATTGGATCGAATTAGTTTTTTTCTTTCTATTTTAAAGTAATCATAAATTCAGTAAAAAGAAAACTGTTTATATAATGAATTAAACTCTTATAGTTTGCACTTTTAGTACGCTCGAATATAAAAACCAAAGGACTCGCGTGGCGTCTGACACTGTACATAAACCAACTGAAAACATTTCCCGGCTGAACAAATAAACCCTTTAAATATATTAATCGATGTGAACAGCATATTAAGTTAAAAGTAAAACAATACGAATCTTGACTTTTCAGCTTAAGTAAAACAAAACCGGCGGCGGTGGATGGGCTCTCTTTCACTTTACCCTACCCTCCAATTCATTGATGATAAACGAGAGTATACATGTCGGCATCAATAGATAATAGAGAGAAAGATACTTTGTACTTGTTTGTTGTTTGAAATCTTGGCGCGTAAACATTAGATTAGATTATGAGATAGGAGCCACTCACCACCCTCCATCTAAACTTCAATCTAACTTACAAAACGCTGTAGGGTTAATGATATTTCTTTAGCAGTTTATTGCAGATGTTGGAAGTTCATAAACGACACAAAACGTGATTTTGTAGGTTACGTAAAATAAAACTGACAGTAGCTAGTATCATAGTTGATAAACAAAAATTTACATGTGGAAATAATCAATTCATAAGTCTAAGAAGTACAATAAGGACTCTATATTCTTTTGATTAACTTATTTAAAAGTAGAAATTATGGCGCGTAGGCAACAGGTGCGATTCTAAAATAGTACCCACAAATCACTTTCCGTATCAAGTTTATTTCGTCCTCCAAAAATCCTCCTTGGTTAAAGAAATGTGACAATTAATTCGAGAAGTTGGAAGTCCAAAAACAATACAATATTTAATCATCCAATTCATGGATGATAACAAAAAATATACTATATGTGCACATCAATACATAAAGGAAATAAAGGTACTAAGAATTGTACGTATTTTTATTCACTTATTAAGTTTTTTCTACCTTTTTTCTACAAATCTTTGTTAGGTTTAAATTTTATTTGACAGTTAATTGGAAAAGTATACAAACAAACGAAACTTAGCTAAAGTAAAAATACGGTGGGTGGTGGAGGGGCCCTATCACACCCTTCAATTCATAGAGTGTTTGTTTCTATTAACTTATTTATTGGTGAAAACCTTGGCGCATGGACAACAGGTTAAACTAGAGTATAAAGCCCACCCACTCCCATCGCCTCCTGTATCAATTTCATTTTAACCTACAGAACCCTGTAAGGTGTAAGAAATTTCTTTGGTAGGCTATTGAAGAAGTTAGAAGTTTCGAATCAATACTGATGTAAATTCGGCGATTACTGAAGTCTTAGAGATGTCATGTCGTGAACCAAACATTTAATACATTTGCACCAAATCGACAGCACTTAGTATAACGTTATATTTTCAGAGAAATCGCCAACTCGAGTCTCCACACCTAACAGGCTAGTAATTTAATCAACGGGTGTGTTTAAGTAATATGTGTTTCTTGGGGAGTGAATTTCGAGAGGAGCGTGGACTGTATTATTTTACAGAGACCTCCCGCATAGATAGATATATGTTTGCGAAGTTTTCCGTTGGAAACAACAAGCGATGTGCAGAAAGTATGGCAAAAAGAGGACTTACCTGTAAGCTTGCTGATGGTAAATGATGATAGTGGAGGGATATGTGCAGCAGGTTGTCTTGGCCAGTAATTGTACTTAATACTAACATTCAAGGATCAATTCAATTTTACGGTTATGAACATGTGTATCTTTTTCTCTGTATTTTTCGCGAATCTTCCTTCTCCTCATTGTGCCTACAGGCGATCTGGAGGGAATGATAAAAGTAGGGAATTGATCGGTACACTTGCGTTTCAAACTAAATTAGGTGTAAACACCGAACAGTGTTATATTTGGGATATGTCGCAGTACATTTCCTTTGCCTTTCACCAAAAATCGGCTTGCGCTGAGGTGAAGGAAACTCCCAAAGATAAAGAGGAAGACAAGGATTACGCGGAAGAGAGCGATGTTAGCTAGAATTGAAATTCATACGATTCTGTAATTTATGTTCATAAAATATGTGTATAATCTCTATTTAATAATTTATTTTTAACGATTATAATTTTTGCTACAATCTAGTCACTTTTTCCTAATATGTTATAACTTGAAGTTTTAAGAGTCTTCTTATTATTCTAGGGCCACATTTTTCTTGCGCACTATTTTTGACATTTGAATGATAGAATTATTATTACCCAGTCTTTGTGCGCTACGCAAGATATGCCGATTGCGATTTAAAAAGATAAGATATTGATAAGATAACAATGTGTATCGTATCGATGAGCCCAGTACACCATGTTCGAGAAAGCTGTTCGTTTGCTGGTATTGTTTAATATTTCCGTGGTGTTATGCTACTTCCAGGCTCCAAGAAATTGCACCCTGGACTTCAACGATGGAAAAGATGAGATGGTGGTAAAATGGAGCATGAGGAACAATAATCACACTGTAGAAAGTTTTAATGTAACTTTGGTCAATTATTCTTGGAATAACAATTACGAAACTTGGACTTGTTTCACTGTGAAGGATATTGTTCTCGACTATGAATATAGAGTGAGTATAGTTTATTTATATTTAGGCTTGTTGGAAATCCCTTTTCTGCGGATGAAGAACGAGAAATTTATCATGACTTGTAAAATGGAATGGTATTAATTACAGCGTGAATGCAGTTTTTAATTTTGTCGCTAGGAATACAATTTTTTTTTTCATGTAACCCCATAAAAAGAAATCAAATGCTGACAGGTTAGAATTTATACACGATATCGCCAAAACGCAAAATGAATCGATCAGAAATCATGTTGTCTAGGATTGGCGAACGGTTTGTGCGGTGCCTTCGTGTTGAAACTGAACAGCTTGCATTCTTTGCCGATGTGTCTCCTGTTAAAGAAATTTTATCAACATCTCTATGTAACGATCTGAGTTCTTCGTCATTTTCTGTTTTTCATTTTTCAAGAAATAAGGTCCGATAATTCCTATTGATACAAAGGCACACCAAACCATCATCTTTGGACTCTGTAGTGGTTTTTCATGCATTTGTTTAGGATTCGCATCGGGCCAATAATTTATTAACAATCTCTGATAAATGGATCAGACATTTAAAGCAAATTTAACATCAGGGTTGTGTTGGATTGTGTCAAGGATATTCTGTCAACAATATTTAGAGTTAATAAGTGTCGTTTGGCGGAACACATAGATCAGCAATCGTTATTTGTTTAATATTTATAACAGTTCTTCGGCGGTCCGTCTTTTTCTTGATATTTTTCCGCCACTTACTGACTAATCTGTAAATAGCTGGCGGAGCTTTCTAACCTTATGTCTCCATATCTTGAGCGATGGACACTTTGAACAGTAACAACGGACTTCAATATTAAAAATTGCTGTATAACAAAAATATTTTTTCACGGATTGATATGAAATGTAAGATTTTAGTGATTGCTGGTAGGCCGTAATGTATCACTTTTACGGATTAGGCTTTAAAAATGCTTGATAAGGCCGTAAAAGTAATAAGCCAATCAGATGAATCACGGCCTTCAAACTTCCCGTGTCTAAAAGGCCAAAAACAGGTTCCCCGAAGTTTTAATAACACCGCGTATTTTTTCACCGACCCCCTAACTTACCCACGCACAACAATCGTGTCGCGGAACGGTCGCGAAATTTCCTCGCTCCTATTGGCCCGGCAGTTGATGTTTTAATTTCTTTTTGCTTGGTTCAGACCATATACCCATTAGTATATACCGCATACTGTGTATACAATGCTTATGCATTGACAATAGGAAAGAGAAAACACGGACAAAACACTGGGCTCGCTTCCTTGGTGCGACGATTCCGAGCGTTTCCACCAATATGGCATCCAAAGAGGTGATCGTTTAAACGCCGCCTACAAGCGTACTTATTTCGTGGCACAGTAAAACGAGAAACTTTCATGATGATGTTCCCTATGTAAGTTTTATTTCAATTTTATTTCGTAAACGTTCTTTACGTTACCTCAAATGTTAATACGTCCTTACGTTCCTTGTTGCTTAAATAACTATTAAGTAACAAGGAACGTAAGGACGTATTAATATTTGAGGTAGGCGAATACGAGTCGAGGGGGAGCCAAGGCTCGTCGCCTGCCGAAAATGTTAATTGTCACTACGTTCCCTGTTGCTTTTTTTCCGCTACCGGAAATATAATACTTAAAAAAGATCAGAATATATGCTAAAATACGCCTTGTAACATTTGGGATCAAAATTTTAATAGTCACCTAAGCGTCCTATGGCAACCCAGGAACAGAGAAAACATGTCAAATTTGGTTTGTTTGGGTTAACCCAGTGAAACTTTCTGCGGGCATGGATATTAATGAAGCTGCGAATATTGGGTGCTCGAACCTGCTACCGACAAAATCGAAAAAGAGGTATGAGTCGTGTTACGGCGCTTTTAAGCAGTGGTTATATAAGAAGGATGCCGACGCTATAAACGAAAATGTGTTAAACTCGCCTATATGTTGAAGCGGTCGGAAAAATTTAAATCGCCGGCCAGTTTATGGTGTGAGATTCGATGCTTAAAATAACAATTTTCAATAACGACAACGTGAGCATCTTAAAATTTCCAAAATTAACTAGTTTCTTAAGAAGAAAAAATGAGGATTATCGGCCGAAGAAATCAAAGATTCTTAACAGAGAAGTTATTGTGATTTTTTTTTAAGAAGCACCTGATGAGACCTACTTATTAATAAAGGCACGAAAACATTGATATTAAATCAACAGAAATGTAAAATTGATTTAAATGTTGAAGTTAGGTTTCTGTTATTTTATTATTTTCCTAGGACCGTAAGTAAAAAATTAAGTTCCGTCGTCAAGGACAACAAACACCAAGAATGTTATCAGCCACCTATAGTACCTGTAGCCATGGGTGCGATGCTTATTTAAGTTGTCGGTAGCGGAAAAATATTCATTACTTGTCACTTACGAAATTGTGATAGTTAAAATGATAACTTATTACACCATACACGCCGACAAAATGAGGACACCACAATGTCTATTATAAATGTCAATTTTTGTTGTACTTAAGTACCTTTTAAATAAAAAATTTTACAAAGCTACCTAAGATATGTTGATAGAATTAAATATATTGAAAATTATTGATGAAGTTCTACAAGAAGTTCGTGAACAAAAACGTAGGGATAATAATGTCATCTTAAGTAACTTACCGGAAAAACTGAATAAAGCAGAAGAAGCCGAGAACGTTCTGAAAGTCTTAAATACAATCCAAACCCCTCCGCTGCAGTCCAATAATTTTAAGGTACTTAGACTCGGTCAGCCCCGAACTGATACCAAACCCAGACTACTAAAAGTTGTATTCGACTCGTCACACATTGCACAGAAAATCTTAAATAATGGAAACAAATTACGGAGATGTGTAGAATATTGCAACATCTATATCAACAAGGACCTTACTCCTCGCGAGGCCGAAGTGAAGAAGAATACGATCCGTGATTTCAGATCTCGCAAGGAGAACGGCGAAAATATCTATTTAAAATATGAAGATGGTTTGCCCCGCACAGTACAAATCTTTAGGGCGGGGTGGCGGTGTCTTGGTGGCCTCGAAAGATTGTTTTGTCACTAATGAGATAGTGATTAATGATCTTCAACTAGAAAATTCCAAAATTGATGTAGTTTGTTTACGTATATGTATTTTCAATACTTATTATAATATTATTGTTGTTTATATACCGCCTCAGATATCTGCGACCTTGTATGAACTATTATTCAGCATTTTAGAATCACAACTTCTTCTTGACGATAAATTTATAATGGTTGGTGATTTTAATGTATCAAGTTATCCTGTTATACAATGTAGTAGATCGTTGAGTTTATCTAATTTTATTGACTTTCATTCAGCAAATCAACTAAACGTTTGTAAGAATAGTTTCAACGGTATGTTAGATTTAGTAATAAGTTCTGAAAACCTTAATTGCATGGTAGCACGAAACGATTCTCCACTTGTTTTTGAAGATAATTATCATCCATCGTTGAATATAATATGCCATGGTTCTGATGTTAACCCTGTAAAAAACTTTTGCTCAGCTCAGCCGACTTACAATTTCAAGAAAGCAAATTTCTCGCTTCTTTATACACTCATACTTGAAACAAATTGGGATTCTGTTGTTAGCTTGAGCGATCCTGACCTTGCTTGCGATGAACTTTACAAAATCTTAAATAGTTATATTGACTTGTGCGTACCCTTTAAAATTAGTAAAGCTCATAATTTTCCATTTTGGTTCTCACGTTTAACCATTCAGAGTATTAGACGTAAACAGCATTATCTGAGAATTTTAAAAAAATTCAAAACTAATTTTAACAAAATACAGTTTTGTGCCTATAGGAAACTGGTTAAAGCAAATATAAAAACAGACTTTTCACATTATTTAACTTCTATTGAAGCTGACATTAAACATAAACCCCAAAAACTGTGGGATTATATTAATGAACGCAAAGGTAAAACACGAATTCCAGGTTTGATTAAAATGGGTAATGCTGTACTTGATCAACCTCAAGATATAACGAACGCATTTGCTGACTATTTTTTATCTGTTTATAAAGCAAAAGACATTACATATGATGAAGTAAATGTATCATTGAATAATGAATTATTATCAATTGGAGCATTTAATTTAGATGAATTTATGGCTGCTGCGAAATCTTTAAAACAGAACCTTGCAATGGGTCCTGATAATATTCCTGCACTAGTTGTTAGAGACTGTAGGCATGCATTGTCAACTCCACTTTTACATATTTATAACATGATGCTAAAATACAGTGTGGAAACTTTAACTGGAATAAAATTCATAACTTCGATATAGGCGATTTTTGCAAAAAATCCCGAAACACGCTAAGTATTGTTTTTTCTTGCCCTCATTTCTATGTATATGCTGCTTGTTTATCTGTTCCCGGAAGAGCCCAGCCACCTCCGACTTTTTTTTTTCAAATGGAAAGGTATGTCAAGTGACACCTCGTTTGAAAGGTCTCTTCGCAAGTAATACAACACACTATTTATTTCTTGAATATTTACAAATCCCACGTAATAAAAAAAATAAAACCACTTTTATAACTTGAATACTATTTAATGCAACAAATGTTCAAAATGGGCACCGTTTCCTTCTTGGCAAAGTGCAAATCGATGATAACATGCATCTCTAATGTTTTGTAACATTTCTGGTGTGACTTGCCGTATTTCATGCCTAATACGTTGCTTAAGGTCCTCAATGTCGTTTGGTTTGGTTACATAGATCTTTGGTGACTATTATTATCACTAGTAACTAAGCAACGCAGTTCCAAAGCATCAAAACACATGTCAAAAACATACAATTTTACGCCGAAACATGTTCAACGTAAAAGTGGTTTTCTTTTTTTTATCACGTGGGATTTGTAAATATTCAAGAAATAAATAGTGTGTTGTATTACTTGCGAAAAGACCTTTCAAACGAGGTATCACTTGACATACCTTTCCATTTGAAAAAAAAAGTCGGAGGTGGCTGGGCTCTTCCGGGAACAGATAAACAAGCAGCATATACATAGAAATGAGGGCAAGAAAAAACAATACTTAGCGTGTTTCCGGTTTTTTTGCAAAAATCGCCTATATCTAAGTTATGAATTTTATTCCAGTAAAAGTTTCCACACTGTATAACAGATTCCCCGCTATCTGGCAGTCCTCTAAAATTATACCAATTCACAAGAACACAGACACCGATAACATCCATAATTATCGCCCAATATCTTTAATAAGTAATTTTGCCAAAATTTTTTTGATCATGATGTACAAACTTATTTATAATCACGTTGAGCAGTCTTTATCAACAAAGCAGCATGGATTTGTTAAAGGAAAATCAACCGTCACTAATTTATGTAGATTTACAACAGCCGTCTCTGGAGCATTGGACAGTCGGCATCAGGTAGATGTTTTATATACAGACTTGTCAAAAGCCTTTGACACCGTTCGACATGATTTGTTAATAAAAAAACTCCATACTTTTGGCCTGAGTGACTGTGTAGTGAAACTCATAAAATGTTACTTAACAAACAGAATTAATTACGTGGAATATAAAGGTTTCCGATCGCATACATTTATCTCTTCCAGTGGTGTACCTCAAGGGTCAAACTTGGGCCCCTTACTATTTTTATTATTTTTCAATGATGTCGGTAATTGTTTTAACTCTGATTATTTAATGTATGCCGATGATCTTAAATTATTTAGAGTCATAAATACCGCTAATGACTGCTTGGCATTACAACAGGACCTTGTTAAATTTAATGATTGGTGTATCAAAAATGGGCTCATGTTAAATATAGATAAGTGCAAACAAATGACCTATAGTAGGAAACATACAAATATTAATTTCGATTACAACGTAAATCACACAAATCTTCAAAAAGTTACCTGTTTCAAAGACCTTGGTATTTATTTTGATTGCAGATTAACATTTAATGATCACATTAATCAAATAACTAGTTTTAGTTACAAACTATTGGGATTTTTAATCAGAAACACCAAATTATTTAAAACTACAGAGCCGTTAATAAACTTCTATTACGCTTACATTCGCAGTCGCTTGGAATACTGCTCGGTTGTATGGAACCCGCACTACACTGTTCATATCTCAGAAATTGAAAAAGTTCAGAGAAAATTTCTAAAATCACTCTACTATAGGAAATACCAGATATATCCTACACAGGGTTATCCATCAGAACTGTTGGAACGTGAGTTTGGTATCGTTTCACTGCAACACCGGCGCATTTTAGCTCAAATTATGTTTTTATATAAGTTAATTCACCACAAAATCAATGACTCATTACTGTTATCCTTGTTGAACTTCTATGTACCCCGCCAAAACGGTAGACTACAACAAACTTTTTATATAAGTTCAACAAGTACATATCATCACTTGAACTCGCCGATTTTGTCAATGTGCAATGCAGTGAATATGTATTGTAAACACATAGATATATTTAATGCATGCGGAGAGCGGAGATTAGTGAGTGAATAAATAAGTAAAATAACTGAAATTTAAGTGTGTTCTGTGTTTGTGTATTTGCATATGTATACATATATATACATATAATGTGTATCATTACTTATGTATGTATTATAGTTTCTTTCTTTTTTTCTTTAATTTGTCCTGTTACTGGCCTTCGTGGCTGTTGGGTAATAAACAATAAATAAATAAATAAATTACATAGCAAGTTATTATTTTCTTCTAAACAATCCGCGAAAAAAATATGTGTTAACACGGCAATAAAGCAGAGTTCCTGGATTCACAGCCTAGATCGCAAGCCCGCTCGGCGGTGAAACTCCAGCCGCATCAGCAAATCTACCACTTTATTGCCTTGTTAAACAAATAACTATTGTTGTATCGACCAGCGAACAATTTTTGCTAAATGTCATAACTAACAATCAATCCATAGGTAAGTAGATTCTAATGAATATTCAAAACCAAAAAAATCGACTCACAGTTATGGCTTTTAAAAATGTAAACCCTAATTTGCCCAACCCTGTTTGATACCCCATGTTAGGCAGCCTGTTTCACACGCATACCTTTTCCTGCTTGCGTGGACGCCATTGACTCTAGAACGGCACATATCAATAGGTATGAAGCGGAATATTTCAACCGTTCCCGCACGACATTCCATTCTGTATATTTTTCGGTCAACTGGCTTTATGGTAGAGACAATGTGCTGAAATTATGATTATTTTTATAAAATTAAATATAATGTGTAGTTTAAATATAACTTCTCATTTCTTTCGTAATTCCATTTTTTCCATAACTTGACAAAAATAATCACATTTTGAGCACGTGGATTCAATTGCGGCACTCATGCCAGTGGCGGATAGAAATAACTTTTGAATTCTTACTATTAAATAAATATTTCACAGGCAACGGCCAAATATTTTCTTAGATCATATTACTTGGAATTTTGAATTACACATTAAGATATAAATAATACAGAGTCCGCCAAAAAAATCTATACACACTTTAAGGAACAAAAATTATTGTGTGTTTGTTTTACATTTGAATACTGATCACACATATAGTACTATCTTCAATTAAGCACATGGTTACTATATATGTTCAAAATATTCGCCGTTGGCGGTCAGAACGACGAGCGGTCATTTTTTAATGGAGATCGTTGCATAAGCCGCTGTAAACTTTTCAACTTTCAGATTTAGGCTTACACCTGTACTGCTAATCTCCACTTCACATGTACATTGCCTAGCAGACTTCTATGGAGAAATAACAAACCTTTCCAACTAAAGAGTCGACGAAGCAGGACCTGTAGCTGTACGCGATCTTCCTTTATGTGTATCACAATGCGCCTCAAACTTGTCAATAATGCGTTCAATGCTGAGGCGGGTTCCGACTCCACTGTAGTTGCATCTTCAACGACATTAACAAACTTAGTAAATTACTTTAAAATGCATTTTCGCTGCTCGAACGTGAAGCGTGCTCCAGCCATTTTGTTTTCTCACTCTCGTGATGATGAGTACCGGTATCTGTTGAGCGAAAGATCATACTACGACAAACTCGAAGTTCAAATCAATTGACAATTTCAATACCCCGATACAGTCTGACCAAGAGTGTATACATTTTTCTGGCGGACTCTGTATAATTTCCCTACAACATTATAAGAAACTGATCAATAGCGCACAATTAAACAGGCTAGAAACTTGACAATATCATTCATCCATCAAAAATCGTGGGCGATATTTTATTGTAAAAGGTGTCGCTCTTTGAGCGTGCACAGAAAGTCCAATATCGCACAAGAGCGATATTATTTATCATACGATGTTGCATTCACGAAACGTGCATATGAACTATCCAATTCGGACAGTTTTGTGGCGTTTGCGATTCGTGCATTAAGGTGTTGTTGCGTTTGTAATTTTCTTAGAACCGTAGGAAAAATAATGTTTATAACTAGGGCTAAAGTTGCTCGTGTGTTTGCCTCACGCGGCTATACTATGTTTCGCTTTGTTCCTCTAACTTCAGACTCGCTAGATATTTGACACTTTCGGCCCTTATTATGACATATATTCCATTATACTACTATTATTATATAATTGTAAGCGATAAAACAACGCCCTAATTTAGAGCCCTAGAGAGAAACTGCTTTGGATAGGTTTCGAATCTAAATATAAGTTCATTACAGATTCCCGTTAAATACTTACCAGAGACGACTTTTAAAGGACAAGTGCTTTCCTGCAGAGAAGATTGCAACAATTGCAAATTAGCCTCCGATCCATGCATAATTGTAGTACCTCCAAATAATCCGGACATAAGTGCTGCAAAAATTGAGAATTGCGATAACGACGTCTGCAACTTCCACGCCTTGATAACCAATTCAACTACAAATTCGAGGTAAAACTAATTTTACCCCTGAATAGATAAATAAATTCTTATTTTCTATTAAATTTGTTTGGATGTATTTACAAAACAGTTCTTTTCAGGTTGTACGTTCTGGATAAACAAAACGCTAAACAATTGAACTTTACAAATTCAGATGAGGCCATTGATTTTCTAAATAAGTCATCCATCCTCGTTGTAAATATCACCAACAACACTCTAATATACTTTGATATAGTCCTATCTAAGCACTGCGATGAAGAAATTGTTTTAGTAGCGGTGAACTTTTTCAAAAGTTTCTTTAGTTTAAGCGATGTTAAACACTTCACTATTCCGGCCTGCTATACGTTATATACGGCACTGGTTGTGCTAGTAATTATATCTCTAATCATTGCAGTTTTAATCGGGTTGTTGGTGTACTGTAAATGCAGAAGCAGGTATGTTGTAAAAGGGTGGTAAGCAATTAATTATAATGCGCGGGTTTTAGGAACAACGAACCGGTACATACTGTGGAGGTAATATTCGTTATTCTAGTAAATTCGTTCACATATTTGAAATTTGTATTCGTTTTAGTAGATGACGCCTCTGAGTGGAACCCATTCTTATATGTTCTTTAAACGACTCAATGGTCATAAACACCACCATGAAGGTGTTACAAAGAAATAACTCCACGGCTAAACTCCTCGTAACTGCCCCAAGATGTATTCGCCGACCCCTAAAGAAGATCCAGGACCTCACCCTTCAGATGTCGGATGCGGCTGAAGACCTCACAGGCGATCTCGCGTGGATCCTGGACGAGGCGCCGCTGATCCTCCGTTAGCTCAAACTCGCTCTATACTATCTCTGTCTCATTTAAAATTCCTTTTTTATTTAAATATCGTCATAACCAGGGTTGAATAAATAAATCTTTTTTGTGAAATGTTGCAATCGCTGAAAAGTCAGGTGCCTACAACAGAGTAAAACTATATTATAACTATCTAATCTGTACAAATATTTTATATATAAATTAATACTTTAAACCCAAACACTAGAGGGTACGCAAGCTCTCCTGGATAGGACCACATGTCACAGCTTACTCTGGGGAGGTTCCGGCGGCAAAATTTGAACAGTATGCTCAGACCTTTTATTGCTAGCGCGCCCCACGGGGATGAAGCCGAGATACGAATATCGGCAACACGAAAGTATGTGGGCCACCCCAGGACAGTGGGGCAAGAGGGAATTTCAAATTTGCCGCTTTTGTAAAGATGGTTCCCTCGATGTTGCCAGATTTATCAAAGATCTTATTATTAACTAACCTCAATAGTGCTGTGAGTGCTGGTAATTCATGTTCGAAGGTAAGTTATTATATATTCTGTCTTATAAACTCATCAATTGTATTTATTAGTAATGAAAACATCAAATGGCCGTATTCACACACCCGTGCCTCACACATCATAGCGCAAATGCCACACATTTTGATTCAGGAACTTTCAATAGACGAAAACAAAATTAAGAAAACCTGAGTGCATTTGAACATAAATGAATCTACATTGAAAAATTATAATACATTTCCTCTTCTACAGTTTGAGTCACACAAAAACTACCAACAAAAATGTATACCCACTTTTCGGAACCAAACTATTTACTATGCGTTTGTTTAACATTTAAATACTGATCACACATGTAGTACTGTCTTCAGTTAAGCACATGGTTACTGTAGATGTTCAAAATGTTGACCGTTGGCGGTCAGACACCTAAAGGAACGAAGAGTGGTCATTTTTTCAGAGATCGCTGCACATGCCGCTGTAAACTTTCCACTTTGCAACTTTCAGATTTCGGCGTACATCTGAACTACTAATCTCTACTTCACGTGGACATTGCGTGGCAGACTTCTGTGGAGAAGTAACAAACCTTTCCAACCAGAGAGCCGACGAAGCAGGAGTTGTAGCAGTACGTGGTCTTCCCGATCTTCCTTTATGAGCATCACAAATGTTACATGCGCCTCAAACTTATCAATAATGCATTTAGTTGTGAGGCGTATTGGGGGTCTTGTTTCAAACTCCCGCCATCACCGACGCTGCACCTTCAACGGCATAGCTAACCTGGGTAAACCACTTCAAAATGCATTTTCGCTGCTCAAGTAGCAAGCGTGCTCCAGCCATTTTGTTTTCTCTCTCGTGATGATGGAAGTACCGACATCTGTTAAGCAAAAGATCACACTACAATATAACTCATAATTCAAATCAATTGACAATATCAATATCCTGATACAGTCTGACAAAGAGTGTTTACATTATTTGGGGGGACTAATAAATGAACAAAGTTGTTTCAATAAAAAAAAATGTTTAGTTATTGTAGACGATGAAAATTATCATATTTTTTAATGTAATTCAAATATATGTTTTTGAACCTTTTAAATCTAAAATATTATTATTTTTATTGATTATTGCATTTATTTAATATAAAGAGAAAATACCCATGGAAAGCGGAAACTTTTGCGTTGTAAATGGGCAAAACTAACCAAATTTTCAGACCGATGGCAACAAAATCGAGTACCTCGTAAACGCATGGAACGCAGGAATCAAATACCATCCAACAACACTTGCCAGAATATTAAGTCGTGCAGTTGTGTTCTTTTTCAAATGCTCCATCATCAACAGGCAATTCCGAAGAATTGTTTGTACTTGAAAATAACAGGCTACCGATGGCACTAAAATTCATAAACGATATCCTGGATGGAAAATACAATGTGGGTTATATTGGCTTAGCGAACAAATGCCAGAAGTTTTGATACACTTTAATAGTTTAATAGAGGTTACATTCCTAAAAAATCATCTCACAGATAAAAGCTGAAGAAACTAAACTCAGGTCGCATATAGTTTTGATCAAAGATGAAACACAACATTGCAAGGCGGAGATGCCTCAGTCGTATATCGAACTTGGAATGCTAAACGATAAAACAGGCATGAATTGTGATTATGAAAAAAACAAATCTAAGCAGCAACTTCAGGATTTCCAAGTCATGGAAAGAAATTCGAAAGAGTCGTTACGGAAGTTGATTATTTTAATCTCCGAAAAAAATAGGTATCGTAGGGAAGCTGGAAGCCAAAACGAAGGAAACAGTTAAGTTGTATTCATGCATCAGGATACCTGGGATAAGTTGTTGGGTGAATTCAATTTTAAAAAGGAAAATGAACATTTTTAAGAAAACGGTGTTTCGATCTCCGAGGCCATTCAAGAAAAACGCGTGGATCGACAATTTTGAATTGAACATTGAAACGCTGCAAAACTGAAGAAACCGAAAATTATTCCGCAATTAAAGACACTAACGATAATTAAGTATATGACGAAAAATTGAAGCAAATGGAAATCAACGAAGCCGATATCCAAAAGTTAAATGACGATATAAACATCGACCATAGCGTCACAACAAATTGTAAGAATAGAATTTCCGAATTAAAGGACTGTTTTTCGGAGTTGGAGAAAAAAAGGGTTGTTTTCTTGCAGAGGAAGAAGAGCTGCGACGAGATAATGACTGTAATATTAAAGTTTTTATCGCTTCTATAAAAGAGTGCAAATCTTAGGAGGTGGAAATGCAGATTCGTTACAATGGTGGCATTCGCATGTTTGAAGATGCTTCATATCGTTTAAATTGTCGTGTGGAAAAGTTTTAGCTGCTAATCATATAGATAATAATAATAGTAATAATAAACTTTATTTCTTACTTTTCCAAATACATTTACAAAATAAGTAAAACATTACAAATACAAAGGTAAGAAAATGGCGAGGTTCAGTGTTCAGTGCCACAGATTAGTTTGCATGCAATAAAATCATTACTTATAGTTTATGTCTTATTGATTACATCCAAATAATATTGATTTTTTGATGCATCGTCTTAATTGTAGAGCGAAAATTAAAAATTGTCTACATCTTAGGAAGAAACAAAAAATTGTTAAGATAACGCTTAATTTCTAAATTTTACCAAAAGCTTTTCTCCGTTCTTTGTACTGTTTGTAATCTTAGTTTCCACGATGGCAATAACAAAAGAGTATATTTCGACTTTCCACCCACCTTGCGTTTTATTTTGAAAAAAAAATGCTGCTGAAGCCACTGAAATTATAGAAGTAGCATATGGAGTAAGTCATGCTACGTGTAATATGTAATACGTGTAAATAGTATCAAACATTTCGCTAGTGAGATTTCAGCAGTGACGGCTCGCGGAGTGACTCATGGTACGGGCGAGGTAGCAGAGGCGGTAATACAGATAGGTGCGGTCACGCCGTCAGACGTTTCTGCAACCGACCCTACCTATCTGTATTGCCACCTCTGCTACCTCGACCGTAGCATGATTCACCCCGCGAGTGGTCACTGGATTTCAGCCTTGAAGATGAACCGCGCACTGGACGCCCTCAATGGATTGAAGGGGACTAACTGCAAGCATTGCTGGATATAAACTCTGCGCAAGCTAAAAGGGGATCTTTCAGCACGTTTATGTGTAATGGGAGAGGTGCAGAAGGAAGTAGATCGGTTCCGCATGAAAAATCTGAAAGCAGCAAAAATAGACAGCGCGAGTGCGGACACTTTGCTTTCAAAATTTCGGAAAAGGAATTTTCTCCACAAAATCGTTACAGGTAATGAAAAGTGATATATAAGAATACCCCAAAATTATGGGTTTGTAGGGTCACCTGGAACAAGGAAGCACGAGGAATTGAGGATCGAGGCAGTTAGCTGAGGAAAAGGAACAAGGACAAGGACAAGAATCGGAGTTATTCAAATGAAGAGAGCGTATTAATTATCACAACATTTTGCAGTGGCGTCAGTTTACTCAGAGTTCGGGATATTTTCGGTTTAATTTAACAATAGACCAATTTCGTCTATTAACAATTACCAAGTTTGTGAATAAGTTTGAAAATACAGCAAATGTAGCGACAGCTGATTCTAAATGTATTTTAACAGTCCAATTTCAACAAATATTATTTCAAAAACAGTAACATTACAGGCAAACGGAACAGAAGAAACAACGTTGAATTGGAAGAAAGAGTTTTGGGTTTGATAAATGCTGAACCAACAACTAGCATACGATGCATTGCTCGTGAGTGCAACGTGTCTAAATTCTCTGTACAGAGCATCAATGCCATGAGGAGATACTGCTAGTGGATGAAGAAACTAGGCGTGTATTCTGTGAAATAATGCAGGATCGATTAAATGCAGACCGAAACTTTTTGCAGATAAATGCTAGTTCACACTCAACACTTTACCGACCGCTAGCGGTTTAACCGGCCGTTCCGCCGCAGATTCTCCCTGGCGCCGGCGCCGCTTAATAGGCTGTCGGTCGGTAGGCGTTGGCGATATAAAAGCCGATTAATAGGCGATCGGTCGGCAAAATGTTAACGAGCCCAACGTTATAGTTCATTGTAATTACAATGCGTGAATTGATGTCTGACTAGCAAACATTTTCACTATGACATGACATTTGTCAAACTCATGGCAAGGGTTTTTTTTTATTAAATGGAACATTGTTCAACTTATTTTATTATTTCTGATGTGCATTCTGATACAAACGTAACTTAGATGGATGAAACATTTACAATTAATTCTCTAAAAAAAATTCCTTTACGATCTTTCTCTAAAATGAATAGAGGAGCTAATAATTAGACATATTTAATTTTACATGTTAAATTTCTATGGTTACGATTGGTGAAAACTGTTCGGTAATTCATTAATTAGAAAGTGGGAGTAGGTAAAAACATATATAGAAAGAAAAAGTACACAATTTCCTTACGTCTGTAATTCTACATTAACTTTCAAATAAAGTCCCTGTTCTTCTACAAGAGTTTCCACTGAGAAGATATTTAGTTATTATTATTTAAACAAGCGAGCGTTAAAAGGTTCATTTCGGCCAACCTTCGGCATCGAGCCAAAGCCCAATATCCACGCCAAGAATGTTTTGCTCTGGCTGTGGATTATTAGTTACAGTCGGTGCAAACAATCACGACAGACCGTTATCAATAACAATTGACCAATTTGAACAATGCGTTAGAAGAAAAGAAGCCAGTAACTGACCAAGGACATCGTAAAGTGATCCTGCTTAAATGGCCGACTCGACTAAAACCTGTCCCCTGATAGCCCATGGATGGTGGGTAATCCTGGTTGGACTTAGTTAACTTATTTATTGGTGGAAATCATGGCTTGTGGGCAACAGGTTGATTGAAGGATTGGGAACACCCACCTCTGCATCAAGTAAATATTAACCTACAAACCTTGTTAGGCTAAAAAATTTGAAAGTTAAAAGTTTTAAAACAATGCAGAATGTGACTTCAGGTTAAGTAAAACAAAACCGGCGGTCGGTGTGTGTTCTAGATTTTTTCATTGCAATAATTAATTCTATTCTATTCTTTTAAAATAGCCATATCCTGTCACAACCACCTTATTATTACTAAAACAAACACGAAACATGGCTGAATCTAAGAAGAAATATCGACAGTAGTGTTGAATATTTGAAATTTGGTTTCTTCCATCAAACGCAGACCAGCGATTGCCCATATGCCTTTTAAGCAACAAAGTTTTGAGCAATGACTCTATGAAACCATCGAAACTCGAAGATCATCTAAGAAGATGTCATCCTGATAAAATAGGTAAAGATTTAAAATATATTCAAACATTGAAGAAAAATATGAAAGGAGACCCACCGTGCACAGTATGCTCGCTTCGGCATCTCAAAGTAACGATGATGGTTTGCGGGCATCTTACAGTATCTCATTGCTTGTAGCGAAATTTGGAAAACCGCACACCATCGGAGAACAGTTCATTTTACCCGCAGTTGAAGTGGTTTTAAAAATAGTTTTGCACAAACCTCCATTTACTCCACGCACTTAAAAGAATTCCTTTGAGTAACAACACTGTACAACGACGTATTGATGAA
Source organism: Ocypus olens (assembly GCA_910593695.2). Lineage (NCBI taxonomy): Eukaryota > Metazoa > Arthropoda > Insecta > Coleoptera > Staphylinidae > Ocypus > Ocypus olens. The sequence continues at coordinate 29,145,625 of OU343061.1, read as the reverse complement.
ATGAGCTGTGATATTGAAAGTTTCTTGTGCAATTATCTGAAATAACTTTTATATTCAACTGGATGAGTCAACTTTACCTGGTAATGAAGCATTACACAGCCCCACAAAAAAAGTGCCATGATCTGGTCATATGTATTTTGACCCGCTGATTCCAGATCCGCCCTCAGAATTGGCCCTGAGGGCTTAAGTTGGGCCCTAACCCCAAAAAACCTAAAAATTGCTAAATTTGCCTATTCTTCGAAATAAACGTGAAACAGAGGCCTGATAGGCGAATTTTAATGGTGAATTCAGATTCAGCGGGTAAAAATATTTTTTATCAAACAGAACAAGGCTATGGGACCTGATGGGGTGCCGGCGTTACTACTAAAGCAGTGCGCCTTTTCTTTAAGTCGTCCCCTATGGATTATATTCAATATGTCTTTAAAGAGTGGGGTATTTCCAATATTTTGGAAGAATGCTCTTATCACTCCTATACACAAAAGTGGGAATAAGAACAAGGTCGAGAATTATAGGATCACCTATGGTAATTTCATAACTAGTGCGCTGGAGAACAATTACCAGGTCGATTATGTGTACACAGATTTCGCTAAAGCGTTTGACACCGTCGATCATGGTCTGTTGTCGTCCAAAATTCGCAAAATTGGCATTCGTGGACCTCTTCTCAAGTGGCTGGAATCTTATTTAAGCTGTAGAACGCAAAGGGTATCTCTAGGTGGTTACTTGTCTTCCACCATACCCGTCTCGTCCGGTGTACCGCAAGGGTCTCACCTTGGTCCACTCCTTTTTAATATCTTTATCAACGATGTCGTTTCATGTTTTAAACATTCAAAATGCCTTTTGTTCGCAGACGACATGAAAAGTTTTAGTCAAATAACAAACAGTTTTTCCTCTCAACTTCTGCAGCAAGATCTTGATAGATTTAATGACTGGTGCTCGTCAAAGAAAATGCAGCTGAATGTCGAAAAATGTCGGGTAATATATTTTTATAAAATAAGGTTTCCGGCACCAAATCACTACGTTATAAATACATCAGTGAATTTGATAAAGGACTTAGGTGTAATTTTTACCAGTACTTGGAGTTTCACTGAACACATCTCTAGAATTACCTCCAAAGCATCCCAAATGCTCGGTTTTATAAAAAGAAATTCTCTTGATTTCCTAAATGCAAACACAATTATCAAATTATACGTCGCCCTAGTTCGCCCCCATCTGGAATACTGCTCCGTTATTTGGTGCCCTTATACATCTCGTGATATAATATCTATTGAGCGTGTACAGAGAAAATTTATCAAGTTTATGTCATTTAAGTTTACATTGGAACATTCGTATCCAATAATATTGGGTATGTTCAATTTACAAACACTCGAGCAAAGACGTTTCAGTTGCGATGTAATTTTTATCCATAAATTATTAAATGGCGTCATAAATTCGGCTTACCTAGTGAGCTGCATCGATATACATGTACCGCCCAGGCCGCTTAGAACAAATCGGTTGTTCTCTGTGCCAAAAAAAAGAACTGATTATGCAAAACAATTTGGTATACCGCGTTTACTTCGCAATTGCAACTCGGGTAATATGGATTTATTTCATGTTAGTTGTACCTGCTTAGACTGTAACTTCAAATTTTAATGTTTAATTTAGTTTAACGGCCTTGTAGCGATTGTTATCTCTCATTATAAGTACCGTAAACTAGTTGTATCTGTATCACTACTTGTATTAATATTTATTATATTTTTTAACTTATTCCAACATGCCTATGGATGTTGGGCATATATGTTTTTTTTTTTGCATTTTAAACTTTTTGCTAAGGAAACTTAGACTTAGATTTAGGATTATATTTTAATATGTTGTATTTATCTTATATTTATATCACTATCAAATGGCCTTCCGTAAATAAAGAATTAAGAATTAAGATCAGGTTTTTTTTCCTTGTTTTAGTGCGAAACCACGCATAGGCATAGAAATATCCAAACATGCAGAGGTGACATGTTGGTTCTGACTCGCATCTTGGATACAAATATTTGTGGAGTCCGCAAGATGACCTTGGACTTGACCTTGAATCCCATTTCATGACCTTTTTGAAGGTCAAATTTGTTTGAAGATCAAATTGTTATTTTCTAATATCCATTTCCAGTTCCAGCCTCATATTTGTGATGATCGGGTAGGTACTTGTTGAAAAACAATGTCCGAAGTGCACAGGAACTGAATGTTTTCATAATACCTGAAAAAAATATTTTACTTGGTTATATCATACATTATTTTTTTTATAACTATATCTTGTTCTTTTTTCATCAAAAGATCTATGCAAAGGTTTTCGCTTACGTTTTTTTCCTCTTGTTCTGGTTTCTCTCTTTAGCATCCAGCAAAAGTCAGCCATCATAACTTCATCCCATCTACCCTGATATCACTCTGATATCTTGTCTTCACTGTAATCTCCACAATTTTCAGGAAATCTATCCAGATGCGAGTCAAGAAAGTGTAACTTCAAATTCATTAAACATCCCAACTTTCGAAAGTTTTCCACCCTAAATATACGAAGCATTTGCCGTCCTTGTCCAATGCTTTGACGAATTGTTTCATCAGACCAAGTTTGATGTGAAGAGGTGGGATGAGATTTTTTGTAGGATCAACTAGACATTCTTTAATGATGTGAGAACCAGGTTGAATCAATGGTCTCTCTGCTATTCCATAAACATAAGAAGCATAGTTATGATTTTCAGATCACCACAAACTTGTAACTTATGACTGGCACTTAATTTTATCCAAAAGCATTTTTACGTTGTTATACTGCTCTTTGAGCGTTGTGGAATGAGCTATTGGGATAGAAGCATACACATTTGTATTATGTAGTAATACAACTTTCATACTGCGTTTCGATGAATCAATGAAAAGTCTCCAGTCTTCATCTCTATACACATCTTTCTTCAAGTTATTCACCTTTAATGTCAGCAAGGCCGATCCTGTACCCTTGGCCGCCCGCGTGCAAATGTTGAGTTGGCCGCCCCCTCAAGTGCATATCTTGGGGGTTTTGTGTTTACTATTTTAGTAATAAGACACCAAAAAGTAACTTATTATTAAGAATATGTATAATTTCAATTACATATAATACGTAACTTTTTGCTACAAAACGAAATACTCACGATTTTTTGCATTTACGGTTTTTTTTTAATATTGTTTCAATTAAATATTTGTGCAACGTTACGACAATAGAAGTCGCCCTAATGGTGTATCTATCTATTACGAATACTTGGGGTTACAACTCCATAGTGAAAAACCGTTTCTCTGTCAGCGTCTATATTGACCTGATGAGATCTAATAAGATTCAAACTGGTGCTCGGTTGTCGCACGGGGAAACAATATTTCAATGTTTATCAATGATATTGTTATAATTGTCGCTAGTTTATGGTTTCTTGTTGTCTGTGGATTTCTCCACTCAGTCAAGGAAATTGTCCAATGTTAAGATAATAGATGTTGCCCTGATAGTGTATCTAGCTATTGCGGTTTGAAATTTTAATTATTTACATTCAAGTTGACACAGTGACACCGGAATGTTGATGGTAGAGCCACTTATACAATATACCCCCCCCCCCATCATGTTTTTAAGAAAGAAAGAACGATTTATCTTCCTAGACCAAAATAACTGGCGAAAAAGTGTTTTAAGAGTTAATTAAAAATTGCTAAGCTTGAAACTGCAGGTTCTTCTTGATTCTATATAACGAGCCGTCCCTGTCCTCAGCACTAAACTTATTGATAATTGAATAGTTTTGTGGCTGATAATTGTTGATAATTTCATTATATTTAGGGATGGGTGACATTTCACGTACCTGTGATTTTTCACTGATAGTAAAAAAATCACAGGTCGTTACTGAATTTCACCGTGACTGTGATTGCGACTGTTAGCCAAACTGTGACTGCTAATTAAACAGTGATTGCTACTTCAAACGTGATTGCTGCGTGAAATTGTAATTGATACCCAAACTGTGATTGTTAGCGAAAATCCTGATTTTCTGATAATTTTCACCAACTTTATAGAAAATTTTCTTAACCATTTTTAGAAGCCCGTAAATTTTGGCACATTTTAGTTTTCAAATAATCGAGATAACCTGACAAGTTTGGGCATTATAAACCTTTAAAGAAGTACTTAATATAAGTTTCTAAACTTCTGGACTCAGAAACCTTGTTTTTGGACAATTTTTTACACATTTTAAGTTTCTTAACAATTTTTTGTAGATATTTTAGTTTTCAACCAATGGAGATCATCCAACGTGTTTGCAAGTTATAAACTTCGAAAAAAATCACCGGCAAAAACTATCAAATAACAAAAAAAAATAACATAAAAATCATTTATATTTTTCTTGAATGACTTTTTTCATATTTTAAAGATTGCATTATTAAAATTGTCCAGCATATTTGGAACTGCTATTTTCAAAAATCGACAAACACCTTTTGCAAAAATTTAACACACAAATGTCTCGATTTTGACGTTTCAATGACCAAAAAAAATTCTCTAAAACGACAAAAAAGGATTAAAAAACAAGATTTGCAGTGTTTAACACGTTTGGTCGCTATACGTTTTAAAGAACCAAACATTGAGGATTCGATTTTTAAAACGTATAACGACTACACTTGAAAATCTTGATTTTATAATCTTTTCTTTTTAGAGAATTTTTTTTAACGTAAATTTGGCACTATTCTACTTATGAATGATCATAATCAAGATCTTATAGGTGTTTTATTAACCTTTTCTCTATTTTTTTATTTCGACTTGAAATCGAATGATCAAAATCAACATTTTATTATCTTTTGATATAATATATATAATTTATTAATTGGTGAAAAACTAGGTGCGCGGGCAACAAGATATGGCCCACTCACCACGTAAAATGGCACCCACCCACCATTCACTCTACCAACTTTATTCTAACCTAAAATTCTATATGGCTGAAGGAATTTGAAGAAATGAAAGTTTAAAAATAATGCGCAACGTATTTTGTAAATCTAAAATGCTTTATTAATTACTTTATACTCCATTTTTCTCTGCTCTCAAGGTCAAATTACTATTTTCATGAACTGAAAAAATAAAAATAAAAACAAATGCTGAACTTACCAAACGTACTCAAAATTCATTTAACTTTAATATTCGGTGCGAACAACTAGACATTCCTTTATTGTAATTTTTGAAATAATACCACGGAACCAGCACTATAACAATTGTCAAATTACAAATTTCACTAAAAAAAATATTAAAATTTTCTCAAAACTCAAAATATACTGGATGATTCGACGTTAAATATTTCATTTAAAAATAATCCCTCGAGAACGGAGCAAATCATCATTCTAAATATGCGCTTTCTCAGAGGCAAAATACAAATTAAAAAAAAATCGATTTTCAAGTATTAGAATTGAAACTTTACAAAATGACTAAAAATTCATTCCATTTTACGATTCTGCAAAAATCTTTAAATGCTTCTCGTCTAGATTTTAAAACAACTCCCCGAGAACAGAGCAAATCGTTATTTTTAAGATGAGCTTCTTCAAAGACAGAAAAACATTTGCAACATACTTTACTCAAAATACATTCCACTTTACGTTTCCGCAACAGTCTATAAATGCTTTTTCACTAATTTTGAAATAATCATAATTTCAAAAGGTGTTACGATGTTTACCAACCGTGATCACGGTTTAAAATCACTGATATTAAAAAGTAGCAATCACAGGTAGCAACGTGATTTAAAAGTAGCAGTTTTGCCCATAATTATATTTAAAAGTGTTATCGTGTATTAATTTATTTCTATACATAATCATTTGTGTAATTTCGATTATATTTCACCGTCGACAATAACTGAGGACCGATTTGGACCTACATTAGTCTCATATCAGCACACTACGATCGTCGTTAATGGAGAAACAGAATTCGACTATGCCCTTATAAACCAATCAAGTAACCGTTAGAATAGAAAAACAATTAGGGCGACATCTATCGCCGAAAATGTTACAACGTTCTGAAATTATAATATATCGGCGATAGATGTCGCCCTAATTGTTTTTCTATCCGGACGGTTACTTGATTGATTTATAAGGGGCCAAAATTCAGAAAATTTGGTGTATTTTAAATTGATTAATGGTGTATTTAAAAAAATATAAAGAAATATTTATATGCAGGTAGTGCCATGACTCCTTGACTCTATATAACGCGCCTCCCCTGCACTCAGTGCAGGTTTTCTTCTTCGACCTCTTTAGATTTTTCAATTTAATTTAAATGATCTGACAATAAGGGGTCAAATTTGGCTAGCATTTCTGCTGCCTATAAAAAAATCGTTATTTCTCCTACAGAGATTAGAACTACTTCGTCTAAAAGCAAGACATTGACTTGTTAAAAAGTGCACAATAGCAATCATTCTTTCTACAACAGCCCTCCATCGTTTTTTCTCGAATTCAAATTGTTGTTGTTGCTCTTTGTTTATGATTTTTATTTATTTAAACGGATTTTTAACTCCCGCCATTTTTGGAGACACTTAATATACTTTGCAATGTTCTCATGTTTTACAAATTGGTCAGCACAATGGCGTAAGTCTTTAAAACCCATAGTTAAAATTTTAATATTTCCTTTTCTAAATAATTTACATAGGAAACAAAATCCGCAACTTTGTCTTTCGTTTCGCGGGCTTCGCCGGTTTCGCCGCCCCTCTAATCGCCGCCTACGTGCCATACACGCTCTAGCCCTCCGGTAGGATCGGCCCTGAATGTAGTGCAGTAAACTAGAGATGTTTCTTTATCTTTTGTGAAATACTTCCGGAATTCTTGATCTCTATTACGGTAAAACGAGACTTTTGTCTTCGGCTCCAGGAAGTTCCTTCTCTTCAGAAATGAAGCAACGAATTCTGCACTATCTTTTGGCAATCCATATCTCTAACAAAATTATTAAGAACTGGTTGTGAAAGTAACAATGGAATTTTTGATGCGGTATTATATGGAAGATGAACATCTTTTTTGTCGTCATTTTCATAGGGATCATCGCTGCCACTGCTACTTTTTTCAGATTGATTGTCAATTACCATCAAAAAATCATCTTCTCTTACGATTGTATCAGTTACACGTAATTTTTCATCTATTACAATTGGTCTTATAACTGAAGACACATTGATGTACGAGATAGATTTCTTATGTTTTGCGGTAATTCTATTGACGTCATTCATACAGAAGTATTGGCTCCTTCCACATGGTTGGTGTAGAAAATTTGAGGTATTTCAGATATTTAGGATTCTTTGAATGATACAACATCAGTCTACAGGAGTTACAAATTATATGAGGAACCCATGTTGTTTCCTGGTGGAGTAATCTGCGACCGAAACAATCCTGATAAAGTTGTTTCACCTCCTCATCTATTTTTTTCTCAAAGAGTTCACTTCATATTTGCTGCAGATATAGCAAAATACATCTGGACACTTCTGGCATTCGTGGAAGCGTGAAATACCAGAAGTATCTCTCCTTGTAGCATCATACTCTCCATCAACCAAGAAGCCAATCAATGGAGAGCTACGGTCGTTTGATGACAACGTCGGCGAGCCCGCTCTTCCACTCTGTCCAGACGCCGATACTGGGACCCGTATTCCTGCATCGTAAGACACTTCTCATCTGTGCCTGCCATGACGGCATGAACGCCGTTTACGCAGGGACTCTGCCAGTATGGATCTGTTGCCCACCGTCATCACGTGGAGGTGCCCTGGTTACAGGCACAGATGTCATTGAAAAAAAAAGAAAAAAAAATCTTATGTTCCACCCAAGATATCAGAATGATGGAAGAGAGATATCAGGGTAGATGGGATGAAGTTATGATGGCTGACTTTTGCTGGATGCTGAAGAGAGAAACCGGAACAAGAGGAAAACAATTGTTTTTCAACAAGCACCTACCCGATCATCACAAATATGAGGCTGGAACTGGGAATGGATATTAGAAAATAACAATTTGATCTTTAAACAAATTTTACCTTCAACAAGGTCATGACATGGGATTCAAGGCCAAGTCCAAGGTCATCTTGCGGACTCCACAAATGTTTGTATCCAAGATGCGAGTCACAACCAACATGTCACCTCTTCATGTTTGGATATTTCTTTGCCTATGCGTGGTTACGCACTAAAACAAGGAAAAAAACCTGATCTAAAAATAAAAAATATTTTTTTAATGTATTTTCACCCGCTGAATCTGAATTCACCATTAAAATTCGCCTATCAGACCTCTGTTTCACGTTTATTTCGAAAAATAGGCAAATTTAGCGATTTATAGATTTTTGGGGTTTAGGGCCCAACCTAAGCCCTCAGGGCCAATTCTGAGGGCGGATCTGGAATCAGCGAGTCAAAATACATATGACCACATGTGTCGCATACCCAGATCATGGCACTTTTTCTTGTGGGGCTGTGTTATTATTGGCATATGTTCGATGTGTTATGGACGAAGAAATACATTAATCAATATTTAATGTCCTGAGTGATTTTCTTAAGGAAAAATCAATTCGATTTACAAACATGAATTATTTCGGTGGCAGCAGATCGAGCTCCTGCCATGTTCGGACGATATCGTGAGTTTATAAGCCATCTTAAAAGAATTATACGAGAAGTAACTGTCATCCACCGACAACACCTGGTAGCGTAGCGACAAATGTGAGTGATAGATTGCACCAATCGCTTCAATTTGTAATTAAAGCAGTTAACAAAATAAGAAACAATGCGTTCAATACCCGTTTATTTGCAAAATTGTGCGACGAAAATGACGAAGACTTCTAACGATTGCACTTACATACTGAAGTACGCTGGTTGTCGAAAGGTGCATGTTTAACAAGATTTTACTCACTTTTTGAATCAGTTTTAGAGTTTTTGGAAAGTATAGATCCAGATTTAAAAGAAAACCTGATCAAATTGAAAGCAGACATCGCGTATTTGCCAGATTTCTTCAAAAAATGTAATTATATCAACTTGCAGTTACAAGGGGACAGCCTAAATTTAATAAAAACAAAGGGCGTAATTTCGGCTTTTCTTGGAAAATTTAAATTTATGAAGCAAAATATTAGTCATCGCGAATTCTCTCAATTTCCAAACTTGTCACAGGCAGAATGTCTTGATGAGGATATTCAGATATACGCACAATATTTAAATGCCCTGCATGATGACTTTTAAAGATATTCTGACGATGGATCATAAATCCATTTGATGAAACGGAAGTAGCGAATGTGGTATACAAAAGGAGCTACTCGAGCTTTGCACCAATGAGACGCTGAAGGTGAATTTTAAAAAAGGCTATCAAACATTTTGGCTGCAGGCAAAAATATCTGAAAAATATCCTGGTCTGTGGGAAATTGCGAGAAAACTTTTGATAGCGTTTCCCTACCTTGTCGAAAAAAGTTTTAGTGTCGTTACAAACCTATTAACAAAAAAAAGTGCAGTTGAACATCACAGAGCGGGGAGATTTGCGGTTACTCCCTACAAAACTGAAGGCAAATATTGATATAGTACAATCGCGCAGAGGTGACAGTCACTCATCGCTCCATGTTGCCTGAATTAAGTTTCTAGTAAACGTATGTCCATAAAATAATTCGATTCAGTCTAGGCGGGAAATTTAAAAATTCTCGAGCGTGCAAATATTTTCCCGACGAAACTTTGCGAGTGCATTTTTCGGCAATCGGTAAAGACAATTTGTCATTAAATTTAACCTTTTTATAAATGAAATGGATACAATCAATTCTGCTCTTAACTAAATAGAAATCTGAGACGGTCAAAACCAGATACAAGCACGTGAATTTTGAGGTTAGAATAGATAGAATGAGAAAAGACATACTTTGCACTTAGCCCTTGAATTTACATATCGACATACGTTTCGTATTTCATTTCGTTTTTCTTAAGCATGCGAACGAGTATAGATATTTATCCAGACGCGATTATTAGATCGAAAAAGCATGAGTCACTGTCGCCTCTGCGCGATTGTACTATAATTTGCTGCCAATCCATCAAGTTCATCCCTCCCATTAAAATTACGACTATTTTTTTTTAATTGTTGATTTGCATTGTTGAAGTTACGGTACGTAATTGATGTTTAATTTTAATTCTATTAAGTCTGTAATCATATTATTTTAATAAATAGAACATAAGAAAATATACTATTTTTCTTTTTATTTTTGCCACTTCGAATTTAGGGTTGGAACTCAGTCGCGACGCAAACGTCCATCGTTAGATCTAATCACATTTGTTGACGAGTTTTAAAAATATGGTAGAAATGTAGCAGCAGGGGTTCCACCGAAACCGGTAAAATTTTCAAAGTGGTCTACGAGAAAAAGTTTGGCAACATCTGGTCTAGAAGATAGGATCCATCCGCTGCCTTTCAACCTACTCGGCCCTAAGGCTAAGAGTTTGAAGAAATTTCTTTGTTATGTTACTGAAGAAGTTGGAATTTTCGAAGCTACATATTATTTCAGAGATATCAGAAAATTCGAGTTTCCAAGCTTTCGTATTCGCTATGAAGTTTCTTTTTGCTTCCTAAATCTCTACGCTAGTAACTTAATCTCCGGGTATGTAATATGTGTTACAGGTGCTGAAATAAATTTGGTATATCTAAGTACATTTCCTTTGTCGTCCAAAAATCGACGTGCGCTGAGGAAAAAAAGCTCCCAAAGATGAAAAGGAAGACGAGCGGAAGAGAGCGATGTTAGCGAAGATTTTGTGATTTACTTATGTTCAAAAAGAATTTGTATAATCTATATTTAATAAATTTGTTTTTTAATCAATATTAAAAAAGTCAATCGTTATGTCTCGAACCCTTCTGTGAAGCTGAGCTACTTCAAATAATTAATAATTTAAAAAAACAAGCGATCATGTGGTTTTGATGAAGTACCTGACTTTATTGTGAAACAAGTAGCTCATGAAATTGTTAAACCATTGTTACACCTAATCAACAAATCATTCGAATCCGGTATATTTCCTAACAAATTAAAACATTCCACTATAATTCCAATTTTTAAGAAAAATGATCGAACTTGTATTCAGAACTATCGACCAATCTCTCTAGTTTTAATTTTCTTTAAAATATTTGAACTGTGCATGCTAAAAAGGCTCAAAAACTATATTAATCGCTTTAATATTTTAAATCCCGCACAGCATGGTTTCCGTTCTAACCGGTCAACGATAACAGCTTGTCATTCATTTTATACTTGCATAGTTCAAAAAATAGAGTCTGGTGAATATCCCGTGGGCCTATTTTTAGATTTGAGTCGAGCTTTCGACTGCATTGACATTTCCATTCTTTTAAATAAATTGCATAACTATGGTATAAGAGGAGTTGCAAATAATTGGTTTTCTTCATATCTACAAAATAGGTACCAACAGGTAAAAATTAAACACAAAACAAATAACATTTTAACTGAGCATATGTCTCTAAAAGAAGTTATAAATACAGGTGTTCCGCAGGGTTCGATTTTAGGCCCTATATTATTCATCCTCTACGTAAATGACCTCCCTAACTTTATAAAGGATACTATTTTTATGTATGCGGATGATACATCAGCAATTATCAGCAACCCCTCTAAAATCCAATTAGAACAAGACTCTAATTTAACTATTAATGCTCTATTAAGTTGGTTTAAGAATAACAAATTAACCGTAAATCCTTCCAAAAGTATGTATATGAGATTCCGGAACAAACACTGTAAACAAAATATGGACTTAAATTTATATATGGATGGTGATCTAATATCGTCAAGTGAATCAGCTATGTTTTTAGGTTTAAAAATGGACAAATATTTAGATTGGGGGCTCCACTGCAGCACTTTAATAAATCAACTAAGTAAATACTGTTACCAAATAAGAGTACTTAAATCTGTACTAACTATCTCGCAATTAGTAACATTCTACTATGCAGTAGTCCAATCGAGATTACTATACGGCATATGCTTCTGGGGAAGTTCTACACATTGGTTATCTGTATTTATTGCGCAAAAGCGGATAATGCGTTGCATATTCGGTGCCCGCACACAAACATCCTGTAAGCAATTATTCAAAGACCTAAAAATTTTACCATTACCTTGCCTGATTATACTTGAGCTGTGCTTGTATATTTACAAAAATCTTCACATGTTCAAACCTACAAGCGACATTCACCACCACGCCACTAGAAATAACGATAACATATACATAAAATGCTGTCGTCTTAATGTAAGTAAGAACTCACCCGATACACTCGGACCTTTACTATTTAATAAATTACCTAAATATATAAAACTATCCCCAAATATACATTTATTTAAGAATAGACTTAAGATTTTTTTGTTAGAAAAATTATACTACAATTTACGTGATTTCCTTGCATAATTGTATTGTATTCATTAGTTGACTTATGTATCACATACAAACACTATATTTTTTTTGACGAGTCTAAAATGTTGTTATTGACATAATGTATCATTCATAGACAATAAATTATTATTATTATTATTATTATTATTAATATTTATTTTGCTACAATCTAGTCACTTCTTCCTAATATGTTATAACTTGAGGTTTTAAGAGTGTTCTTATTATTTAGGGGCACATTTTTCTTGCGCACTGTATTAAACATTAAATGATTGAATTATTACTAAGCAGTCTTTGTGCGTTACGCGAGGTGTGCCGATTGCGATTTAAAAAGATAAGATATTGATAAGATAACAATGTGTCTAGTATCGATGAGCTCAGTACACCATGTTCGAGAAAATTGTTTGGGTGTGGGTATTGTTTAATATTTCGGCGGTGTTATGTGACATCCCGCCTCCAAGAAATTGCACGCTGGACTTCAATGATGGAAAAGATGAGATGGTGGTAAAATGGAGCATGAAGAACAACAATCACATTGCTGAAAGTTTTAAAATAATTTTGGTCAGTCATTTTTGGAATAACTCTAACCAAACGTCGAATTGTTTCGCTGTTAAGGATATTGTTCTCGATTACAGTTATAGAGTGAGTATATTTTATTTATATTTAGGCTTGTTGTAAATCCTTTTTCTACGGATGAAGAAACGGAAAAGTATTGTCACATTTTCTATTTAATTCGATAATTCAAAGGTATACCCATTTTTGAAATGTCTTTTATTTAAAATCTGTTTTAGTCCAAAAACAGGCATATACTTTTTGAATGCGATGACAATCTGCAAAATGTATTATAAGCATGTTCACTAGAACAGAGTTAACGACTGAGAATTTACTGAACGTTAAGATTTATTAGGAGTATTTAAGCAAGAGTTGGATCCTATTTTTTTTAAATTTATATTTTCATAGCTCATTGCAGACAAAACAATTAATACAAAACTTTGCTTACTAGTGTATAAATTTCATTATAAACATCAGTTCCCGCCAAAAAATTTATTATTTTCCCCTTTTTGGATGCAAATTCATCAATTACTATGGAGTATTCTCATACTCGTGGTATTACTACTGATAACTCAATTTCTCGTAAATATCTTTTTCTATCGATAATAATGCAAGGTGCCTTTCCTGTGACAACGACGATCTCAGATCATTTTTGATCAGTTTTAATTTGGAAAAACTCCTTTCCCTGGTGCTACAGTTACGGAAAGAGTTAACAAATAATGTCACAGAGAAATTAAGAAATAAAGAAATTAATTCATTGTCTATTATCTACTCTAAAGTTGTTAATGGTTTTATTAGTGTGAGAAATATTTCTCTAAAACTTGTTATTTTGTTAAAATGCAATCCCATTTAAATAATTTGTCACAACACCGTTTACGTCTATTCGTAAAAACATTTATTTGCATTAAGAACAATTTCAGTTGTGGAACTAGCCGAAGTTCACAAGCCACAGGAGTTTTTGAAAAAAACAAAAATGTTGTCAAAGGTTCACTTAACACATTTATTTTTTAACTCCTTTATTTTTCTGTAATAAGCAAGAGATTGTATTTTGGTTTGTTTTTCTTTCTGTTAAATTATGCCAAATATTTTAATCGAGAATCATAAATGTATCGTTTGTTTATGAATCTTAAGCTTTTTAAGCAAATTTTTCAGTTTATTAGTTTCTTACAATTTTTCAAATCGTTAAATACAATGTTCGCATTAACAATTCAAGTTTACAGCGTCGCTGTTTTGTTTTCACCCAGGATATTGCTTTAACAGGAAATCATAAATGCATTGTTTGTTCATGGATCTTGAGCCTCTAAAGAAAAATTCCTCAATTTAACTATTTTGTCACATTTTTTTTTTAAGCATTGAGTGCATTATTTATTTTTCCAGTTCGAGATCTAAACATTTCTGGTTGTTTCCACATACGATCTGGCAATTGTTTTTATAGCATATCAGAAATTAATTATTTATTTATGGATCTTAAACATGTGAAACAATTTCCTTAATTTTTTTTAATTTTTCAAATTGTTGAATGCATTCTTCGATTCCCCAGTTCAAGTTTGAAGCGTTGCCGCTTTGTTTCCAACTAGTAGAATTTGCCAATTATTTTAATTGAAAATGATAAATGTTTCTTTTATTTATAAATCTTAAGCTTTTGACCAAATTTCTCGGTTTATTAGGTTTTCACAAAATTTCAAATCGTTAAATGCAATTTTCGTTTTGCCAATTCAAGTTTGGAGCGTTTTTGTTTTGATTCCACCAAGGATATGACAATTGTTTTAAGAGAAAATAATAAATACATTGTTTTTTTTATTAATCTTGAGCTTTTTAATATTCTTTTGGCCGGTCCACTAGCCGCGTGCGTTAGCGCGCCAGAACTAATGTGGAGAGTCGTGGGTTCGAATTCCGGCGAGGGCATGGGTGTTTGTGGATGTCTATTTTCATTTAATATGAATGATATATTATAAATAATCGGTTGTGGCTGAATGACTTACGCTGTCTAAGCCAATGTCCCCATATCATCCATAATTCCCCAACCCAAATTTCCGTCATTCATACTTCCTTAAAAAAAAATAATAATAATAATATTCTTTGGTTAATTAATATTTTATGATTCTACGAATAGTTAAACGCAGTTTTGGTTTTCCAAGTTGACTTTGGAGCATTGCCGTTTTGATCCCACGTAGGATATGGCAATTGCTTTAATGGAAAACCAAAAATGCATTTCTTTATGGATCTCGAGCTTTTGAACAAATTTCGTTGAATAATTTTTTTATTACCTTTTTTAAATCGTTTAATACAGTTTTCGGTTTTTCAGTTCAAGATTGAAGCGTTTCCGTTTCGTTTTCACCTCAAATAGGGCAATTGTTTTTATAGTGAACTTTGTTGATGGATCTTAAGCTTCTGGAGAAAATTACTCAGCTTCATTCATTTCTTACAATTTTTCAAACCGTTTAGTGCATGTTTCGTTTTCCCAGTTCAAGTTTTGTGCGTTTTAGTTTTATTTCCAAATAATTCAGAAATCTTGAGCTTGTGGAGCTATTTCCTTGATTGATTTTTTTTTTAATATTCTTCAAATCGTTGAATGCATTTTTCGATTTGTTAGTTCAAGCGTTGTCGTCTTGTTTCCATCTAGAACGTGTCAATTGTTTTTTGAAAATCATAAATGCATCGTTTGTTTATGAATCTTAACCTTTTGAAACAAATTTCTCGGTTTATTAATTAATTACAATTTTTCAAATCGGTAATTCCAATTTTCGTTTTGCCAATTCAAGTTTGGAGCGTTACTGTTTTGTTTCTACCTAGGACATGACAATTGTTTTAATAGAATATCATAAATGCATTTTTTCTATAAAGATCTTGAGCTTTTGATATAAATTCTTTGGTGAAGTAATATTTTACAATTTTTCAAATCGTTAATAGTTATTTAACCAACGAGTGTGTTAATGATAGCGGTTAATGATCGAGACATTTGAGATCATTAATCGCCAACTAACACAAGAGCTGGTTACAAGATTTTTCCGTTGATCGTAACTTAGAGAAAAATTAGATTAGAGAGATTAGAGAAAATCCAAACAAGACCAACCAACAAACTTGCTATTAGGCCCTTTGCAGCAATATCGGCAAAAATGCGAATAGTGCCGATTCCGAATGACGCCTTACCTGTTTCTCCTTGCACTAGGAAATAAATTCTACGTAAGTTTTTTCGTAAAAATGTTTACTCTTTTCCGGAAGCAAACTTACTGTTGCGTTATTTGCATTAGCTAGTACTTTTGGCGGTGTTAATTTAAACTCGACACTATCCATAGTAACAGACATTCATTTGATAAATTATAAATTTGATGTTTCACACTTTGATATTTAATGGTATACAATCGAAGGCGGTTCAACGCTAATTTGTTTCTAGAGCAGAGAATTGATATACTTTTGCTTTTACATGTGAAACAAATTGCAGATCGTTTTCTCACTATTATCAGTTACATTTCCAGTAATTATGAGTAATTAGCCACTCATGAACTAGCTATTTAATGTCTAACTAGAAATAGTTCTTTTTTATTTTAAGAAAATATTATTGATAGGAATTCGGCTAAAGGAATCGAGGATGATAAGGAATTGGCTTAGCCACTAGACCACCGCGGCACTAGAAATCGTTCATTAATGAAAAACGTTTATTAATGAAAAATAGTTTATTAATGAAAATCGTTCATTAATAGAGGTCATTAATGAACGATTTTTGATACTTTTGGGTACATTAAAGTTAGCCATTAACCCACGAGCAACGGAAAATGCAATTTTCGTTTCCCAAGTCAGGTTTGCGGCGATGCCGTTTTGTTTTCACATAGGATATTGCAATTGTTTTTATGGAAAACCAACAATGCATTGTTTGTGTATATATCTTGAAGCAATTTTGTTTTAAACGTTGAATGAATTTTTTGTTTTCCAAGTTCAAGTTGCGTTATATTTTCCAAAACTTAGAGGCCGTGACGGGTTGGCTGGCCGCCCCTTGGTTCAGCTACCCTAGCACATTTTACTACACACTTACTACGGGTTCAATGTTACACTGGGAAACGGCAAAAACGCAGCTGTTTTATAAGCTGCGACTTTGCGATGGGATTCAAGAGTGGCAACTTGATATTAGGTGCTGTGTTTTTCGTAGTAGGATAAGCCAATGCGCTTTATGGAAGTAGGTTGAACTAAACATCAAAATCGAAAATAGATTTTATTCTTAAAATTGTAGTGAATTTTTGTTCGAAGCCGGGCCGGGCTGGGCTTTGAATATTCAGCCCCGGGCCGGGTCGGGCCGGGCCCACAGCACATTTCTTTTGATCGGGCCGGGACGGGTCGGGCTTACAATTTTCACTATCGGGCCGGGCTGGACTTTCAAAAACCCGCTCCTGCAGGGCTCTGATTGGTAGAATATCACCGTGAGGCGGGTAAATAGAAACAAAACTGACGTTTATGATAAATACTAAACAAATTAAAAACAACCTTTTTTTCTGATTGAAACAATATCGAGTAGTATTGCCTTAGTTACGATATGTCATAACACACTTATATTTCCCTGGGAAAATATAAACATCAAAAAAATGTCATTAGGAGCTTCTCGCAAGAATTGTTTTAATTGCTCTCGAGACAATACCTCCGATTTTTTAGGAAGGTATCTTTTATGGATTTTACAGCTTTGGATTTTACCGGAACCAAACATTCACGGTCTTTCGTCGCTTGCGTTAACACATAGTTTGACATTTCACAAATTTATGAAACAAAGCAAAAATCAAAACAAGTAAACTATGATATTTACAAACAAGGCCCTTAGCAACGTTACCAATCCGATAAATTAAAAATGTACAATCCAATATTTTCCCATTTACAGAACAATATTCTTTCAATCAGAAAAAAACTATTGATTACAACACGGGAAATATGAATACATTTCCCTTGGTTGTCTATACATCCCTCGGGCTCCGTAACTAGCCAACCTCGGGAAATATACTATTCATATTTCCCTAGTTGTAATAATAGGTATACTTGTTGCAGAAAGCATTAAATAATATCAATAACACGAAATGTAGCCTGAATATATGAATATTCAACCTGTTCGTAACTCTGCAAACAAAATTAAGTCTTACTAAGACTATAAACAAATAACTTATTGAAACAACTACTTCCCTGGCTAGTGCCACGCCGGATAATGAATGATACAAAAGAAATTTGCGTGTTATTACTAGTACTACCAGCGAAATAACATTGGTTTAAGATAGTTTATTTCTACCCACAGGACTAACTTTAAAATTAAACTAAATTGAATTTGAAAACTTTAAACTATAACACTAAACCCTGAAATATGTAAAAATTAATTAAAAAGCCATCTGCAGACGCGTTTAGAGATTTATCTCTTATCAGTGCAGCTTCGCATTTAAATTGAATGTTAAATAATAAAATACACCTATGTGAAGATGATCGTGAACGTGAAGAAGTCGTAAAAGACTGAGGGAATTATGGAAGGTTTGAACGAGTTTTATACCTGAGTTGGAGGTGATTAGTGAAAGTACAGATGTGAAGAAATAAATGATCTTGTTTTCAGTTGGAAAACCGAATTCAATAAGTTATTTGTTTATAGTTTTAGTAAGACATAATTTTGCTTGCAGAGTTACGAACAGGTTGAATATTCATATATTCAGGCTACATTTCGTTTTATTGAATTTATGATAAATACATTGATAAAATTGTTATTTCAACTAATAATTATATATTTTTGGTTTGTTTCTCATTGATCACTTGATGATACATGATTGAATATTTGTATTATAAAAAAATTAATAAAGGATAATCACTTGGTTTGTTTCACTTTAAGTGAAACATACAAATACTAATTATGAGTGAAAATAGTGAAAATAGCAACGACAGTGATTTTATACTCCGCCCGATAATGCAGCTGATGCGAGCTCTATTGCGCTGAAATTTCTACCGGAAAGATCTAAGATAAAGTATGAAAAGCATTGAAAGTATGGAAAATTCTAGGATTGGCGCAAGGAACAAAAAGTTGGCAATTGCACAGAAATACCTACATTTCATTTAAGCATGCGGAATAGTATATTTCATAACGAGGGCGGAAAGTGTCAAATATCTAGCGAGTGTGAAGTTTGACGAACGAGGCGAAGCGCAGCGTAGCTGAGTGAGGAAAACACACGAGCAATAAGATGTCGCACTTTTGCCCGAATTATGAACATAATTTTTCCTACGACACTAAACAAATCTATTTCTTCAACGTTTTATTAATATTTCTAAGTATAACATCATTACCCTTAACATAAATGTAACACCCCGTAATAACAACAACTCGTTAAATGTATTTGTTCGTTTATTTCTTAATATATATATACAGGTCATGTCACGCCCGCTATCCGTCACGCTCCGCTCTCTACTGTCCTCTCCCAATGCTGCCAACCACCTCCATCCTTCTTCTTAACTTCTTTCACATGGATAGGATCTTCTTTGGCTTTGGTGTTCTTTTGCTACGTCTGACCGGCTCGCTTCCTGAACATTGAATTGGTTATCTTTCCCTCTCTCCCTTTCCTTGCTCCTTGATTCCTTGTATGTTTGGAAGTTCTCGGAGAAACTTCCTGTTCCTTCTTATGATCCCTTTGTCAGTCTCTACGAGGTAGGATCTTGGTTCCTCGGTTTGCTTCCGTATCTGGCCTTCCTTTTGCAGGTCCCTGGTCCAATTTCTTTGGCCTGGTTCCAGCTCAGGGAGGTTCTTTACCCTATGTCTTCGGTCGTAGTATGTTTTTTGATTTTCCCTTTCCTGTCGCATGTCTTCCCTTATTCGCCTATGATCTGGTGTGTGTGGTTCCACATATATACTCGTTGTTGGTAGTATATCTCTTAGCCTTCTCCCCATTAACAGCTGGGACGGTGATGATCCGCATTTTAGGGGGGTGTTCCTGTAGATCAACAATCCTATATATGGATCCTCATTCTTTTTCAGAATATTCTTTATTATCTGCACTCCTTTCTCAATTAATCCATTGGATTGCGCATAGTATGGGCTGCTTGTTAAATTCGTTGAATTCGGCGGACACGAATTGTCTACCATTGTCGGAATGTAGTTCCTGTGGGATCCCATGTCTCGAAAATGTCTCCTTCAGTCTCCGAATTACCTCTCTACTGGATATGTCTCGCAGTTTATGTATCTCCGGATACTTCGAGTATGCATCCTAGATGACCAAACACCGTTCTCCTTTGTATTCCGCTATATCCACCCCTACGACCTCCCACGGGTATTTCGGGATATCTTTTGGCTTTAGTGGTTCCGTTTCTTCGTCCCTGTATATTATGCATTTCTCACATTGTCTTATTTTATCTTCTAACTGCCTTCTCATGCCTGGCCACCACAGTGTCTCTCTCGCTCTGTCCGTGCATTTCTTTAGTCCCAAGTGGCCCACATGTATCTTCTCCAGGTACGTTTTCCTCCAGTCTTTGGGGATGATTATTCTTCCATTTTATGTGATCAGGCCGTCGGTTAGCCCTATCTCTTGCCTATGGTTATAGTATACGCCTACTCCTTCCGGGCATTTCTTCTTCTCCGGCCATCCGTTCCCGATCATTTCTTTGATCATTCGTAGAGCTTCGTCCTTCTCCTGCATTTCTTTTATCTCTGAGTCTGAGTCGTATTCTAGATAGTCTACGTAAGTTTCGCTCCTTACCTCAAGTACGTCCTTATCCTGTCTCCCTTCTTCCATGGGGCTTCTTGATAGCGTATCTGGAATGTGAAATTCTGATCCACTTACATACTCCATGTCGTATTCGAAGTTCATCAATCTCATCCTGAATCTTTTTAGTCTGGGGCTTAGTCTGTGGAGTCCTTTTGTTTTCAGTATAGCCAGTAGTGGCTTGTGGTCTGTCCTTAAGACAATTATTTTACCTACATGCCCACGTTAGCGCGAGGCATTCCTTTTCGATTTACGCATATATTATTTCTGTCTCGCTTAGTGACTTCGAAGCATAGCACACTGGCTTCCATTGTCCGTTTTCCTGTTTCTGTTCTAAGACTCCTCCTATTCCGTAGCTACTCGCATCTGCGGACACTCTAGTTTCCTTCTCTATTTCGTATGGCGCTAGTATTGATGCTTCTGCCAATATTGCTTTTAATTTATTGAAGCACTCCTCTTGGGGGTGTTGCCATGTGAATATTTCTTCTTTCTTTAGTAACTGTCTTAATACTTTTGTCTTCTCGGATACATTGTCGATAAACTTGGATAGGTAGTTTATCATGCCTAGGAATCTCTGGAGCTCCTTCACGTTCTTTGGCTTAGCGAATTCTGTGATGGCCTTTATTCTATCGTAGTCTGCTGCTATTCCATTTTCTCCTATTACATGTCCTAGGAATTTAATTTCCTTGAGTTTAAATTCGCATTTCTGTTTGTTCAGTGTTATTCCTTTATCTCTAAGTTTCTCTAGTAGTGCTCGTAAATTTTGTTCGTGTTCTGTTTCGTCCTTCCCAAATACAATTAAGTCATCGATGTGTACTTTTACTCCTCTTTGATCTCGGGTTGTCTCTGCCATGGCTCTTTGGTAGACCTCGGGTGAAGAAGTCAATCCTTGGGGGAGTCTTCTGTATGCATATCTTCCGAAGAGTGTGATAAAGCACGTATACCTCCTCGACTCCGGGCTCAGTTCCAGTTGATAGAATCCGTCTTTTAAGTCCAGCTTGGAGAATATTCTTGCTCCCTGAAGATGTGACAGTGTTTCATCCACCGATGGTTGTTGTAGTCTTTCTCGTATTATGTATTTATTTATTTCCGTGAAGTCTGTGCCAATCCTGATTCTGTCCTTCTGTCCTTTTTTTTTCATTGTGACCACCAGTGGTGCGCAGAATTCTGTTGGCTCGGTTATTTTTTCGATTACTCCTTTCTCGACTAGGTCCTTTAATACTGTTTCTACCTCCTCCATTAGCGCGAAGGGTATCCTTCTCGGATTACTGATCGCGAAGGGTTTTGCCCCCTTCCGGGTTTGAATTTTGTACTGTACTCCTTCTATTTTCCCCAATCTTTGGAAGACTTCCGGGTATTCGCTTAAGATACGTTTTTTGTAAGTGTCCTCGTGTATTTGTTGAATCCTTGCTTCCCCTGAAATCTCTATAATTTGGATGTTCCCTCCTTTCTTTTTAACATCTACTAATCCCAGATCTACCATTTCTGGGCGCCCCAACAAGTTTCCCTTGGTCTTTGCTACGTACATTTTTAAGATTCTCTTTTTTCCCTGTTGTTCGACCGGTACTAATATTTCCCCTTTTATCTCAAGTTCCTGGCCTCCCGGTCCTCGCAAGGTTGTTCGTGTTTTCCTCAGTTTCACCTCGTCTTTGATTTCTTTGTAATCTTGTTCGGATATTACCGTAACGTCCGCTCCCGTGTCTTTTTTGAACTTCATTGCTCTACTTAGGATTGGTAATTGTACATACCATGGTCCAACTGTGTATTCTCGTATGTTTCCAATTTGTTTTACTTCTAGCAGCTCTTCGCCACTGCTCGAGGTCTCCTGTTCTACCTCACCGACGGTCCTACAGAGTCTTATATAGTGTCCTCTGATTCCGCACTTCCTGCATTCTATTTCTTTCGCGGGGCACTCCTTGTATGGATGCCATGGTGTTTTGCCCCACCTCCCACAGTTGTTTCTCTTTTCCATCCTGTCATTTTGGTATCTTCTTTTCTGGGTTTGGTTTTCTCTCGTATACCTGTTCCGATTTCTTCCTTCTTGTGATTTCTTGTTTACCATCTCCACATTCTCTTCTTTTCTTCTTAATTCCATGTTTTGTTTCTTTATTTCCTCAGATTGTTTTATTTTCTCTATTGCTTTCCTGAGGGTCAATGTCTCGTCCAATTGCAGCACCTCTGACAGTCGTGCGTCTCTAATCCCGATCACGAGTTGATCTCGGATAAGTTCTTCTTCCATATTCCCGTATTTGCATGACTTCCCGAGTTCCATTAGTGTATCTATGTATTCCTCCACGCTCTCACTCTCTGTCTGGATTATCTTATTGAACTTCGCTCGTTCATATATTACGTTCGTTTTGCTCATGAAATAGTCTTCTAAAATGGTCATTGTCTCGGTGTATGTTGTTAAGTCTTCTTCTTTTTTCTGTGCTGTATTTAATATTTTGCTCACTTCCATTCTCATGTACATTAGTAGATTGTTAATTTGAGTTTGTTCATCGCATTTATTTAACTCCACCGCCACTCTGTACCGTTCGTAATTCTTCCTCCAGTTTATCCAGCCTTCCTTGTCGTAATTGAATTTATCCGGCTGTGGTACTGTGTTATGCGTTCTCGGTATATTCTGTCTTTGGTCGTGCTGCACTTGCATGCTCACTTTTAATCTCGTTAGGTTATTTACCTGGTCTCGCAGCTGTTCGATGTCTTCCGACATTTTGTTTGGTTACGTTGTATCCCACGTGCCCCGTTCGCTGCTAACTTATTTACGGTTCGTCTCTTTTTTCACCTGATACCATGTAACACCCCGTAATAACAACAACTCGTTAATAGTAGATTGTGTGTCTAGTGGGAAAAATGAAGTATTCCCGGACGACTGTGAAGTTTGTTGGGCGAGGCGCTAGCCGAGTCCAACAATCGCAGTAGTCCGGGAATGCATTTTTCCTACGTGACGCACATACTATTTTTTCGTCAATCGCTACATCTACTGTCCGACAAAAATTTTCCCGGACTGTTATTTCATCGTAGCCTAGCAACCTCTCGGTGTACTGGAATTATCAATTTTCGATTAATGGTGTCAAGTCGGAAAACCGTCACTTTCACGGCGGTTGACGAAAAATGTATTTGTTCGTTTATTTCTTAATATATATATACAGGTCATGTCACGCCCGCTATCCGTCACGCTCCGCTCTCTACTGTCCTCTCCCAATGCTGCCAACCACCTCCAATAAATATTAAAATAATAAAAATAGAGAAACTAATGGGATGTGTCGGAATTTATAGGACATGAATTCGAATTGTAAATATTAAATGTAAAATGATTATTAGTGCAATTTGTAAAAGAAATAGGATGTGTGAGTGTACTGAGTGAATTGAGATTGGGTGTAATTGTCTGTTGTGCAACGTTAGTTTATGTGGGTGCAGTCTGATTTGTTACAAGATCGCTTGTTGATAAATCGGTAACTGTTTGCAAATAAATTACAATTAAGCTAATAGCAAAAGTTTTCATTAACTTACCTTAAAACACAACGATTCTGACTGACAGAAACTGTCAACATTTGATGGTTCGTATGCACGCTTGATAAAAGCAACCTCTTACGAAATGATATCACACAAGTGACGATAAGGGATTTTTGACAGATGAATGACATTGTCATGTTTCTAGCCCACTTAATTGTGCGCTATTGACAAGTTTCTTATGGCGTCGTAGTAAAAAGTACTTTTCCGCACGTTGTTGTTGGTAACGTTCGGGAAAGTACAGCTGTTAGGAAAACGTCTACTTTGCGTTGTCGAATTAATGCGCAAAAGCCCAGTTATCGGTCGTAGAAAAAATGTTCATAACTCGGCCAAAAGTACGACATTATGTTGCTCGTGAGTTTGCCTCACTTAGCTACGCTGCGCTTCGTCTCGTTTGTCATACTTTACACTCGCTAAATATTTGCCACTTTCGGCCATTATTATGAAATATACCATATTATACTAAGCGATAAAAGATCGCTCTAATTTAAAATCCTGGAGGGAAAATGCTTTGAAGAAGTTTCGAATCTAAATATAAGTTCATTACAGATTCGCGTTAAATACCTACCAGAGACGACTTTTAGAGGACAAGTGCTTTCCTGCAAAGGACAAAATTGCAACAATTGCCAACTAGCCTCTGACCCATGCATAAATGAAGTACCTCCAAATAATCCGGAAATAAGTGCTGCAAAAATTGAGAATTGCGATAACGACGTCTGTAACTTCCACGCCTTGATAACCAATTCAATTACAAACTCGAGGTAAAACTAATTTTACCCCAGAATAGATTAATAAATTCTTATTTTCTATTAAATTTGTTTAGATGTATTTACAAGGCAGTTCTTTTACAGGTTGTACGTTCTGGATAAACAAAACGCTAAACAATTGAACTTTACAAATTCAGATGAGGCCATTGATTTTCTGAATAAGTCATCCATCCTCGTTGTAAATATCACCAACAACACTCTGATATACTTTGATATAGTCCTATCTAAGCACTGCGATGAAGAAATTGTCTTAGTAGCGATGAACTTTTTCAAGAGTTCCTTTAGTTTAAGCGATGTTAAACACTTCACTGTCCCGGCCTGCTATACGTTATATACGGCACTGGTTGTGCTAGTAATTATATCTCTAATCATCGCAGTTTTAGCCGGGTTGTTGGTGTACTGTAAATGCAGAAGCAGGTATGTTGTAAAAGGGTGGTAAGCAATTAATTATAATGCGCGGGTTTTAGGAACAACGAACCGGTACATACTGTGGAGGTAATATTCGTTATTCTAGTAAATTCGTTCACATATTTGAAATTTGTATTCGTTTTAGTAGATGACGCCTCTGAGTGGAACCCATTCTTATATGTTCTTTAAACGACTCAATGGTCATAAACACCACCATGAAGGTGTTACAAAGAAATAACTCCACGGCTAAACTCCTCGTAACTGCCCCAAGATGTATTCGCCGACCCCTAAAGAAGATCCAGGACCTCACCCTTCAGATGTCGGATGCGGCTGAAGACCTCACAGGCGATCTCGCGTGGATCCTGGACGAGGCGCCGCTGATCCTCCGTTAGCTCAAACTCGCTCTATACTATCTCTGTCTCATTTAAAATTCCTTTTTTATTTAAATATCGTCATAACCAGGGTTGAATAAATAAATCTTTTTTGTGAAATGTTGCAATCGCTGAAAAGTCAGGTGCCTACAACAGAGTAAAACTATATTATAACTATCTAATCTGTACAAATATTTTATATATAAATTAATACTTTAAACCCAAACACTAGAGGGTACGCAAGCTCTCCTGGATAGGACCACATGTCACAGCTTACTCTGGGGAGGTTCCGGCGGCAAAATTTGAACAGTATGCTCAGACCTTTTATTGCTAGCGCGCCCCACGGGGATGAAGCCGAGATACGAATATCGGCAACACGAAAGTATGTGGGCCACCCCAGGACAGTGGGGCAAGAGGGAATTTCAAATTTGCCGCTTTTGTAAAGATGGTTCCCTCGATGTTGCCAGATTTATCAAAGATCTTATTATTAACTAACCTCAATAGTGCTGTGAGTGCTGGTAATTCATGTTCGAAGGTAAGTTATTATATATTCTGTCTTATAAACTCATCAATTGTATTTATTAGTAATGAAAACATCAAATGGCCGTATTCACACACCCGTGCCTCACACATCATAGCGCAAATGCCACACATTTTGATTCAGGAACTTTCAATAGACGAAAACAAAATTAAGAAAACCTGAGTGCATTTGAACATAAATGAATCTACATTGAAAAATTATAATACATTTCCTCTTCTACAGTTTGAGTCACACAAAAACTACCAACAAAAATGTATACCCACTTTTCGGAACCAAACTATTTACTATGCGTTTGTTTAACATTTAAATACTGATCACACATGTAGTACTGTCTTCAGTTAAGCACATGGTTACTGTAGATGTTCAAAATGTTGACCGTTGGCGGTCAGACACCTAAAGGAACGAAGAGTGGTCATTTTTTCAGAGATCGCTGCACATGCCGCTGTAAACTTTCCACTTTGCAACTTTCAGATTTCGGCGTACATCTGAACTACTAATCTCTACTTCACGTGGACATTGCGTGGCAGACTTCTGTGGAGAAGTAACAAACCTTTCCAACCAGAGAGCCGACGAAGCAGGAGTTGTAGCAGTACGTGGTCTTCCCGATCTTCCTTTATGAGCATCACAAATGTTACATGCGCCTCAAACTTATCAATAATGCATTTAGTTGTGAGGCGTATTGGGGGTCTTGTTTCAAACTCCCGCCATCACCGACGCTGCACCTTCAACGGCATAGCTAACCTGGGTAAACCACTTCAAAATGCATTTTCGCTGCTCAAGTAGCAAGCGTGCTCCAGCCATTTTGTTTTCTCTCTCGTGATGATGGAAGTACCGACATCTGTTAAGCAAAAGATCACACTACAATATAACTCATAATTCAAATCAATTGACAATATCAATATCCTGATACAGTCTGACAAAGAGTGTTTACATTATTTGGGGGGACTAATAAATGAACAAAGTTGTTTCAATAAAAAAAAATGTTTAGTTATTGTAGACGATGAAAATTATCATATTTTTTAATGTAATTCAAATATATGTTTTTGAACCTTTTAAATCTAAAATATTATTATTTTTATTGATTATTGCATTTATTTAATATAAAGAGAAAATACCCATGGAAAGCGGAAACTTTTGCGTTGTAAATGGGCAAAACTAACCAAATTTTCAGACCGATGGCAACAAAATCGAGTACCTCGTAAACGCATGGAACGCAGGAATCAAATACCATCCAACAACACTTGCCAGAATATTAAGTCGTGCAGTTGTGTTCTTTTTCAAATGCTCCATCATCAACAGGCAATTCCGAAGAATTGTTTGTACTTGAAAATAACAGGCTACCGATGGCACTAAAATTCATAAACGATATCCTGGATGGAAAATACAATGTGGGTTATATTGGCTTAGCGAACAAATGCCAGAAGTTTTGATACACTTTAATAGTTTAATAGAGGTTACATTCCTAAAAAATCATCTCACAGATAAAAGCTGAAGAAACTAAACTCAGGTCGCATATAGTTTTGATCAAAGATGAAACACAACATTGCAAGGCGGAGATGCCTCAGTCGTATATCGAACTTGGAATGCTAAACGATAAAACAGGCATGAATTGTGATTATGAAAAAAACAAATCTAAGCAGCAACTTCAGGATTTCCAAGTCATGGAAAGAAATTCGAAAGAGTCGTTACGGAAGTTGATTATTTTAATCTCCGAAAAAAATAGGTATCGTAGGGAAGCTGGAAGCCAAAACGAAGGAAACAGTTAAGTTGTATTCATGCATCAGGATACCTGGGATAAGTTGTTGGGTGAATTCAATTTTAAAAAGGAAAATGAACATTTTTAAGAAAACGGTGTTTCGATCTCCGAGGCCATTCAAGAAAAACGCGTGGATCGACAATTTTGAATTGAACATTGAAACGCTGCAAAACTGAAGAAACCGAAAATTATCCCGCAATTAAAGACACTAACGATAATTAAGTATATGACGAAAAATTGAAGCAAATGGAAATCAACGAAGCCGATATCCAAAAGTTAAATGACGATATAAACATCGACCATAGCGTCACAACAAATTGTTAGAATAGAATTTCCGAATTAAAGGACTGTTTTTCGGAGTTGGAGAAAAAAAGGGTTGTTTTCTTGCAGAGGAAGAAGAGCTGCGACGAGATAATGATTGTAATATTAAAGTTTTTATCGCTTCTATAAAAGAGTGCAAATCTTAGGAGGTGGAAATGCAGATTCGTTACAATGGTGGCATTCGCATGTTTGAAGATGCTTCATATCGTTTAAATTGTCGTGTGGAAAAGTTTTAGCTGCTAATCATATAGATAATAATAATAGTAATAATAAACTTTATTTCTTACTTTTCCAAATACATTTACAAAATAAGTAAAACATTACAAATACAAAGGTAAGAAAATGGCGAGGTTCAGTGTTCAGTGCCACAGATTAGTTTGCATGCAATAAAATCATTACTTATAGTTTATGTCTTATTGATTACATCCAAATAATATTGATTTTTTGATGCATCGTCTTAATTGTAGAGCGAAAATTAAAAATTGTCTACATCTTAGGAAGAAACAAAAAATTGTTAAGATAACGCTTAATTTCTAAATTTTACCAAAAGCTTTTCTCCGTTCTTTGTACTGTTTGTAATCTTAGTTTCCACGATGGCAATAACAAAAGAGTATATTTCGACTTTCCACCCACCTTGCGTTTTATTTTGAAAAAAAAATGCTGCTGAAGCCACTGAAATTATAGAAGTAGCATATGGAGTAAGTCATGCTACGTGTAATATGTAATACGTGTAAATAGTATCAAACATTTCGCTAGTGAGATTTCAGCAGTGACGGCTCGCGGAGTGACTCATGGTACGGGCGAGGTAGCAGAGGCGGTAATACAGATAGGTGCGGTCACGCCGTCAGACGTTTCTGCAACCGACCCTACCTATCTGTAATGCCTTCTCTGCTACCTCGACCGTAGCATGATTCACCCCGCGAGTGGTCACTGGATTTCATCCTTGAAGATGAACCGCGCACTGGACGCCCTCGATGGATTGAAGGGGACTAACTGCAAGCATTGCTGGATATAAACTCTGCGCAAGCTAAAAGGGGATTTTTCAGCACGTTTATATCCAATGGGAGAGGTGCAGAAGGAAGTAGATCGGTTCCGCATGAAAAATCTGAAAGCAGCAAACACAGACGGCGCGAGTGCGGACACTTTGCTTTCAAAATTTCGGAAAAGGAATTTTCTCCACAAAATCGTTACAGGTAATGAAAAGTGATATATAAGAATACCCCAAAATTATGGGTTTGTAGGGTCACCTGGAACAAGGAAGCACGAGGAATTGAGGATCGAGGCAGTTAGCTGAGGAAAAGGAACAAGGACAAGGACAAGAATCGGAGTTATTCAAATGAAGAGAGCGTATTAATTATCACAACATTTTGCAGTGGCGTCAGTTTACTCAGAGTTCGTGATATTTTCGGTTTAATTTAACAATAGACCAATTTCGTCTATTAACAATTACCAAGTTTGTGAATAAGTTTGAAAATACAGCAAATGTAGCGACAGCTGATTCTAAATGTATTTTAACAGTCCAATTTCAACAAATATTATTTCAAAAACAGTAACATTACAGGCAAACGGAACAGAAGAAACAACGTTGAATTGGAAGAAAGAGTTTTGGGTTTGATAAATGCTGAACCAACAACTAGCATACGATGCATTGCTCGTGAGTGCAACGTGTCTAAATTCTCTGTACAGAGCATCAATGCCATGAGGAGATACTGCTAGTGGATGAAGAAACTTGGCGTGTATTCTGTGAAATAATGCAGGATCGATTAAATGCAGACCGAAACTTTTTGCAGATAAATGCTAGTTCACACTCAACACTTTACCGACCGCTAGCGGTTTAACCGGCCGTTCCGCCGCAGATTCTCCCTGGCGCCGGCGCCGCTTAATAGGCTGTCGGTCGGTAGGCGTTGGCGATATAAAAGCCGATTAATAGGCGATCGGTCGGCAAAATGTTAACAACGAGCCCAACGTTATAGTTCATTGTAATTACAATGCGTGAATTGATGTCTGACTAGCAAACATTTTCACTATGACATGACATTTGTCAAACTCATGGCAAGGGTTTTTTTTTATTAAATGGAACATTGTTCAACTTATTTTATTATTTCTGATGTGCATTCTGATACAAACGTAACTTAGATGGATGAAACATTTACAATTAATTCTCTAAAAAAAATTCCTTTACGATCTTTCTCTAAAATGAATAGAGGAGCTAATAATTAGACATATTTAATTTTACATGTTAAATTTCTATGGTTACGATTGGTGAAAACTGTTCGGTAATTCATTAATTAGAAAGTGGGAGTAGGTAAAAACATATATAGAAAGAAAAAGTACACAATTTCCTTACGTCTGTAATTCTACATTAACTTTCAAATAAAGTCCCTGTTCTTCTACAAGAGTTTCCACTGAGAAGATATTTAGTTATTATTATTTAAACAAGCGAGCGTTAAAAGGTTCATTTCGGCCAACCTTCGGCATCGAGCCAAAGCCCAATATCCACGCCAAGAATGTTTTGCTCTGGCTGTGGATTATTAGTTACAGTCGGTGCAAACAATCACGACAGACCGTTATCAATAACAATTGACCAATTTGAACAATGCGTTAGAAGAAAAGAAGCCAGTAACTGACCAAGGACATCGTAAAGTGATCCTGCTTAAATGGCCGACTCGACTAAAACCTGTCCCCTGATAGCCCATGGATGGTGGGTAATCCTGGTTGGACTTAGTTAACTTATTTATTGGTGGAAATCATGGCTTGTGGGCAACAGGTTGGTTGAAGGATTGGGAACACCCACCTCTGCATCAAGTAAATATTAACCTACAAACCTTGTTAGGCTAAAAAATTTGAAAGTTAAAAGTTTTAAAACAATGCAGAATGTGACTTCAGGTTAAGTAAAACAAAACCGGCGGTCGGTGTGTGTTCTAGATTTTTTCATTGCAATAATTAATTCTATTCTATTCTTTTAAAATAGCCATATCCTGTTACAACCACCTTATTATTACTAAAACAAACACGAAACATGGCTGAATCTAAGAAGAAATATCGACAGTAGTGTTGAATATTTGAAATTTGGTTTCTTCCATCAAACGCAGACCAGCGATTGCCCATATGCCTTTTAAGCAACAAAGTTTTGAGCAATGACTCTATGAAACCATCGAAACTCGAAGATCATCTAAGAAGATGTCATCCTGATAAAATAGGTAAAGATTTAAAATATATTCAAACATTGAAGAAAAATATGAAAGGAGACCCACCGTGCACAGTATGCTCGCTTCGGCATCTCAAAGTAACGATGATGGTTTGCGGGCATCTTACAGTATCTCATTGCTTGTAGCGAAATTTGGAAAACCGCACACCATCGGAGAACAGTTCATTTTACCCGCAGTTGAAGTGGTTTTAAAAATAGTTTTGCACAAACCTCCATTTACTCCACGTACTTAAAAGAATGCCTTTGAGTAACAACACTGTACAACGACGTATTGATGAAATGAGCTGTGATATTGAAAGTTTCTTGTGCAATTATCTGAAATAACTCACTTTTATATTCAACTGGATGAGTCAACTTTACCTGGTAATGAAGCATTACACAGCCCCACAAAAAAAAGTGCCATGATCTGGTCATATGTATTTTGACCCGCTGATTCCAGATCCGCCCTCAGAATTCGCCCTGAGGGCTTAAGTTGGGCCCTAACCCCAAAAAACCTAAAAATTGCTAAATTTGCCTATTCTTCGAAATAAACGTGAAACGGAGGCCTGATAGGCGAATTTTAATGGTGAATTCAGATTCAGCGGGTAAAAATATTTTTTATTTTTAGATCAGGTTTTTTTCCTTGTTTTAGTGCGAAACCACGCATAGGCATAGAAATATCCAAACATGCAGAGGTGACATGTTGGTTGTGACTCGCATCTTGGATACAAATATTTGTGGAGTCCGCAAGATGACCTTGGACTTGACCTTGAATCCCATTTCATGACCTTTTTGAAGGTCAAATTTGTTTGAAGATCAAATTGTTATTTTCTAATATCCATTTCCAGTTCCAGCCTCATATTTGTGATGATCGGGTAGGTGCTTGTTGAAAAACAATGTCCGAAGTGCACAGGCACTGAATGTTTTCATAATACCTGAAAAAAATATTTTACTTGGTTATATCATACATTAATTTTTTTATAACTATATCTTGTTCTTTTACTTTCTCCGTTACGAAGTACGAGAAAGTATTGTGATCGTGATTTTTTTTTCAAAAATTTTTTTTACGGAAATATCCGTTTTGGGGTCCCTAGATGCCATTTCAACAATTTCTGGAAAAAAAAAAATTGTGTCTGTGTGTGTGTCTGTGTGTGTGTGTGTGTGTCTGTGTGTGTGCGCTGTATCTCAAAAACTAATAGAGCAATTGATATGAAACTTTGAACATACGTCTTATTTGATAATCTGAAGAACTGAAAAGCTTTTGGTAAAATTTCGTACACCGGAAGTGGGTGTTTACCTTAACTGTTTTTTGTTTTTTGCCAATATTTTCTTAAATATGAAAAATATCACAAAAATATCCAAACAAACATTGAAGACAACAAAGAAATGCATATCTTTTGCTTGAAAATATTTTTTATAAAATTATTGCTATTCGAGAAAAAAAATATTATTAATTTTTCAATTTTTGGTTTATATTTATGAAACGATAATAGTTACAGCAAATTTATGTGAATAATAATTGTAGAGAATGCCAAAATGAACAACTTCTAAAGAATAAGTTTTTTTCGAAATCTTGTTAGTTTTTGAGTAAACCGAGTTTTTTAATTTGAAGTATAATTTTTCAATAATTCATAATTTTGACGTTTCAAACGTCAGTTTCATCCGAGTTTGCGCAACGCTCGATGTACATTTAAAATATGATTTAAATAGAAAATAAACCATGAAAACGTAAATATAAATGGCTATGATACCATCAAGTCGGAGAAAGTAACATGATGGCCACATCACCATATATTTTCTATATCTGCCTGTGTGTAAAGTGCGCGCTGTATCTCAAAAACTAATACAGAAATGACCACAAAACTTTGAACAGTTTTTTATCCTTTTCGCCTTTTTGGGACTTCAGGACAATGTTTTCAGAACTTTTATCAGGTCTGTTTTAAGGACATTTTTAAAAGACGTTTTGTCGATGATTCTTTTTCGGGACTTTTTAAGACTTATTTTTAGGACTTTTTCTTTCAGGACCTTATTTTCAGGATTTCGTTCCAAAATTTTATTAACAGGATATTTTCTGGACTCTCTCAAGAATCCTTTGTTGAGGACTTAATTTCGGGATTTTTTTCAGAAAAAAAATTTCAGAATTTTCTACATGACAATTTTTAGAATTTTTTTTTAATGACGTGTTTTGGACATTTTAAAGATATATTTAGTATTTTTATCAACACTATTTTCAAAACTTATTATTTCAGGAATTTTGTTAAGGACTTATTTTAGGCCTTTTTGCAGGACTTTTTTCGGAATTTTTTTCAAGACTCTTTTTGGGATTTCTTTTTCAGGACAATTTCTTCAGATCTTTTTACAATGCTTTTTTTCAGAATCTTTTTTTGTTTATTTCGGGGCAATTTTTCAAGACAATTTTTTTATGATAATTCATCAGGACCCTTTTTCGGAACTTTCTTCAGGTTTTTTTTGGGCTCTTTTTCGGGACATTTACTTTTAGTATTTTGTATAAAGACTATTTTTCAGGACTTTTTTTCACGGCTTTTATCAGGACTCGTTTTTCAAGATCTCCAGAACTGTTCCTTTAGGACTTTTTTCGAGACTTTTTTAAGAACCTCTTGTTAAAGACTTCTTTTCAAGATTATTTTCAGAATTTTCTTCGTTACATTTTTTCAGAATTATTTTTTCGGGAATTTTTTTTCAAGCCCTCTTTACAATATTATATTTCAGGACATTTTTTATAGGATACATTTTCAGGACTTTTTATTCGGAACTTTCAAGACTCTTTTTGGGATTTTTTCAGAACAATTTCTTCAGAACTTTTTCAGGACTATTTTAATGATATTTTTAAGGAAATTTTCATTTATTATTTTCATAACGCCTTTTCAAGATTGTTATTACAGGACAATTTTTAAGGATATTTTATCAGGACTCTTTTTCGAGACTTTCTTCAGGACTTTTTTTAGGACTTTCCTTCTGGACTTTTTTAGGACTCTTTTTCTTTCGGAATTTTCTAGGGACATTTATTTCTGGTGATTTATATGAAGACCTTGTTGCAGGACTTTTTTCTGGATTTTTTTCAAGACTTTTTTTGGGATTTCTTTTTCAGGAGAATTTCTTCAGATCTCTTTAAAGACTTTTTACAATGCTTTTTTTCAGAATGTTTTTTGTTTATTTTTTTAAGATGTTATTTCGGGCAGTTTTTTAAGACTGTTTTTATAGGACAATTTTTTTATGATAATTCATCAGGACCCTTTTTCTGAACTTTCTTCAGGACTTTTTTAGGCTCTTTTTCGGGACATTTATTTCTAGTATTTTGTATGAAGACTATTTTTTACGGCTTTTATCAGGACTCTTTTGTCAAGACTTTATTTCCAAAACTGTTCCTCCAAAACTTTTTTCAAGACATTTTTTATCAGAACTCTTTTTTCAGGACTTTATTTCTGGTCTTTTTGAAGGACTTTTTTATCGGGACTTTTTTCAATACTTTCTTATTCAGGACTTTAATTAGGTTTTTAGGACTTTTTAATTAATCAGGACTATTTTTAGAAATCCATTTCAAGACTTAGCATTATTTTTAGTTTTTCAGTAAACTTACGGTAAAGATTTTTTGAATTTGAAACATAATTTGTCATTTTTAGCTTTTATAATTTTGACGTTGCAATCATTCCATCATGTGAAACGCTCGATTTAAAATATGATTTAAATTGAAAATAAATCATGATTCTACAAATATAAGTATCAAATCGGAGAAAGTAATATGATGGCCACATCACCATTTTTTCATCAAAAGATCTATGCAAAGGTTTTCGCTTACGTCTTTTTCCTCTTGTTCTGGTTTCTCTCTTTGGCATCCAGCAAAAGTCAGCCATCATAACTTCATCCCATCTACCCTGATATCTCTCTTCCGTCACTCTGATATCTTGGTGGAATCGTTCGCCTTGCTCTTCACTGTAATCTCCACAATTTTCAGGAAATCTATCCAGATACGAGTCAAGAAAGTGTAACTTCAAATTCATTAAACATCCCAACTTTCGAAAGTTTTCCACCCTAAATATACGAAGCATTGGCCGTCCTTGTCCAATGCTTTGACGAATTGTTTCATCAGACCAAGTTTGATGTGAAGAGGTGGGATGAGAATTTTTGTAGGATCAACTAGACATTCTTTAATGATGTTGTGAGAACCAGGTTGAATCAATGGTCTCTCTGCTATTCCATAAACATAAGAAGCATAGTTATGATTTTCAGATCACCACAAACTTGTCACTTATGGCTGGCACTTAATTTTATCCAAAAGCATTTTTACGTTGTTATACTGCTCTTTGAGCGTTGTGGAATGAGCTATTGGGATAGGAGCATACACATTTGTATTATGTAGTAATACAGCTTTCATACTGCGTTTCGATGAATCAATGAAAAGTCTCCAGTCTTCATCTCTATACACATCTTTCTTCGTTATTCATCAAACCTTAAATGTCAGTGCAGTAAACTAGAGATGTTTCTTTATCTTTTGTGAAATACTTCCGGAATTCTTGATCTCTATTACGGTAAAACGAGACTTTTGTCTTCGGCTCCAGGAAGTTCCTTCTCTTCAGAAATGAAGCAACGAATTCTGCACTATCTTTTGGCAATCCTATATCCCTAATAAAATTATTTAGAACTGGTTGTGAAAGTAACAATGGAATTTTTGATGCGGTATTATATGGAAGATGAACATATGCTTTGTCCTCATCTTCAAAGGGATCATCGCAGCGACTGCTACTTTCTTCAGATTGGTTGTCAATTTCCATCAAGAAATCATCTTCTCTTACGATTGTATTAGTTACACGTAATTTTGCAACTATTACAATTGGTCTTATAACTGAAGACACATTGATGTACGAGATAGATTTCTTATGTTTTGCGATGATTCCATTGACGTTATTCATACAGAAGTAACAGTCTCTCATGAGCATTGGCTTCTTCCATATGGTTGGTGTAGAAAATTTGAGATATTTTAGATATTAAGGATTCTTTGAACGATACAACATTAGTCTATAGGAGTTACAAATTATATGTTGTTTCCTGGTGGAGTAATCTGCGACCGAAACAATCCTGATAAAGTTGTTTCACCTCCTCATCTATTTTTTTTCTCAAAGAGTTCACTTCATATTTGCTGCAGATATAGCAAAATACATCTGGACACTTCTGGCATTCGTGGAAGCGTGAAAACCAGAAGTATCTCTCCTTGTAGATCATACTCTCCATCAACCAAGAAGCCAATTAATGGAGAGCTACGGTCGTTTGATGACGACGTCGGCGAGCCCGCTCTTCCACTCTGTCCAGACGCCGATACTCGGACTCCGTATCCCTGCATCGTAAGACTTCTCATCTGTGCCTGCCATGACGGCATAAACGCCGTTTACCCAGGGACTCTGCCAGTTTGGATCTGTTGCCCACCGTCACCACGTGGAGGTGCCCTGGTTACAGGCACATACGTTATTGAAAAAAAAACTTATGTTTCACCCAAGATATCAGAGTGATGGAAGAGAGATATCAGGGTAGATGGGCTGAAGTTATGATGGCTGACTTTTGCTGGATGCTGAAGAGAGAAACCAGAACAAGAGGAAAAAAATTGTTTTTCAACAAGCACCTACCCGATCATCACAAATATGAGGCTGGAACTGGGAATGGATATTAGAAAATAACAATTTGATCTTTAAACAAATTTTACCTTCAACAATGTCATGCCATGGGATTCAAGGCCAAGTCCAAGGTCATCTTGCGGACTCCACAAATGTTTGTATCCAAGATGCGAGTCACAACCAACATGTCACCTCTTCATGTTTAGATATTTCTTTGCCTATGCGTGATTACGCACTAAAACAAGGAAAAAAACTTGATCTAAAAATAAAAAATATGTTTTTAAATGTATTTTCACCCGCTGAATCTAAATTCACCATTAAAATTCGCCTATCAGGCCTCTGTTTCACGTTTATTTCGAAAAATATGCAAATTTAGCGATTTTTAGTTTTTTTAGCTTTAGGGCCCAACCTAAGCCTTCAGGGCCCATTCTGAGGGATCTGGAATCAGCGAGTCAAAATACATATGACCACATGTGTCGCATACCCAGATCATGGCACTTTTTTTTGTGGGGCTGTGTTATTATTGGCATATGTTCGATGTGTTATGGACGAAGAAATACATTAATCAAACAAACATTACTTCGGTGGCAGCAGATGAAGCTCCTGCCTTGTTCGGACGATATCGTGGGTTTGTAAGCCATCTTAAAAGAATTATACGAGGAGTAACTGTTGTCGAAAGGTGCATGTTTAACAAGATTTTACTCACTTTTTGAATCAGTTTTAGAGTTTTTGGAAAGTAGAGATCCAGATTTAAAAGAAAACCTGATCAAATTGAAAGCAGAGATCGCGTATTTGACAGATTTCTTCAAAAAATGTAATGATATTAACTTGCAGTTACAATGGGACCGCCTAAATTTAATAAAAAAAAACAAAGGGTGTAATTTCGCCTTTTCTTGGAAAAATTAAATTTATGAAGCAAAATATTAGTGGGCGCGAATTCTCTTAGTTTTTAAACTTGTCACAGGCAGAATGTCTTGATGAGGATATTCAGATATACGCTCAATATTTAAATGCCCTGCATGATGACAAAACTAGATTTGAAGATATTCTGACGATGAAAATACCACCATGGATCATAAATGGCTCCATCAACTTAGCCCCCCGAAGTTCGACTTTTTTGAAAAAACCTATTGCGCCAGAAGGGCCTTAGCTAGCGCCACCTAGCGCCACAAAATTTAGAGCTAGCGCCCCTAAGGCGAGAAAGTTACGAGGGTTTGAAATTCCGGGGGGCCAAGTCGACGGTTGCCCCCCGAACTTTGATCTTTTTAAGTTTTTTCACTTGATTCGGATTCCCCTGAGCTAGCGCCACCTAGCGCCACCAATTTAAAAGCTAGCGCCACCCCCACAACCCTAGAAAATAAAAAATAAAAATTGACCCCAGCCCCCCGAAATCGGATTTTTTTACTGAAATTGGGTGGAAATAATAGCTTGGAGCTAGCGCCAACCGAATATGAAAAAAAATTTCTCTCAAAAAAATCTGGTGAAGAATTATTCACATCCAAATTTTGATAGAAGAGCTTTCAGATCCCGTATGCGTATGCTGAATTTCTTCGTATCGTATTCGAAAAATTAAATGGAAATAATGGAAAACAAACATGTGTGCATACTCTTTTGGCACTGCAATTACTTAATTATTGTTCAGTGGTAGTAATCATCACAAGGGTCGCTTAAGAGGGAGCACAATAGGGGATTAATTTTAAAGCCATAAATAATATTAAACGCAGCATATTGGCACATAAGCCAAACAACAAACGATGTCAACAAATTTTCCTGCATTATAACAATGTCTTCAGTTTTACTTATCACGATCAAGTATAATAAAGACAGTGGCGTACCCAGCTCTACATTGTTCCCCCGTTAATTTTAAAACTGTTTTAACTTGACAAATAAACCACCGATTTCATAACACTTTACAGCGTTATAAAGACCTTCATACTGCCAATTGACATGAGTAATTAGAAAGCTAGCGCCAGTAAGGCAGAGGCGTACGCAGCGATTGTTTTTTTACTCCCGAATAATTTAAATTGTTCTAACTTGACAAAGAAACCAGCTCTAAATTTTGTGGCGCTAGGTGGCGCTAGCTAAGGCCCTTCTGGCGCAATAGTTTTTTTCAAAAAAGTCGAACTTCGGGGGGCTAAGTTGATGGAGCCATCATAAATCCGTTTGATGAAACGGAAGTAGCGAATGTGGTATACAAGAGGAGCTACTCGAACTTAGCACCAATGAGACGCTGAAGGTGAATTTTAAAAAAGGCTATCAAACATTTTGGCTGCAGGTAAAAATATCCGAAAAATATCCTGGTCTGTGGGAAATTGCGAGAAAACTTTTGATAGCGTTTCCCTACCTTGTCGAAAAAAGTTTTACAAACCTATTAACAAAAAAAAAGTGCAGATTGAAGATCACAGAGCGGGGAGATTTCCGGCTATTCCCTACAAAACTGAAGGCAAATATTGATATAGTACAATCGCGCAGAGGTGACAGTGACTCATCGCTCCATGTTGCCTGAATTAAGTTTCTAGTAAACGTATGTCCATAAAATAATTCGATTCAGTCTAGGCGGGAAATTTAAAAATTCTCGAGCGTGAAAATATTTTCCCGACGAAACTTTACGAGTGCATTTTTCGGCAATCGGTAAAGACTGGAAATTTGTCATTAAATTTAACCTTTTTATAAATGAAATGGATACAATCAATTCTGCTCTTAACTAAATCGAAATCTGAGACGGTCAAAACCAGATACAAGCACGTGAATTTTGAGGTTAGAATAGATAGAATGAGAAAAGACATACGTTGCACCTAGCCCTTGAATTTACATATCGACATACATTTCGTATTTCATTTCGTTTCTCTTAAGCATGCGAACGAGTATAGATATTTATCCAGACGCGATGATTAGATCGAAAAAGCATGAGTCACTGTCGCCTCTGCGTGATTGTACTATAATTTGCTGCCAATCCATCCAAGTTCATCCCTCCCGTTAAAATGACGACTATTTTTTTTTATTGTTGATTTGCATTGTTGAAGTTACTGTACGTTATTGATGTTTAATTTTAATTCTATTAAGTCTGTAATCATATTATTTTAATAAATAGAACATAAGAAAATATACTATTTTTCTTTTTATTTTTACCACTTCGAATTTAGGGTTGGAACTCAGTCGCGACACAAATGTCCATCGTTAGATCTAATCACATTTGTTAACGGGTTTAAAAAATGTGGTAGAAATGTAGCAGCAGGGGTTCCACCGAAACCGGTAAAATTTTTAAAGTGGTTTACGAGAAAAAAGTTTGGCAACATCTTATCTAGAAGATAGGATCTACCCACCGCCTTTCAACCTACATGGCCCTAAGAGGTTGAAGAAATTTCTTTGTTAGGTTACTGGAGAAGATGGAATTTTCGAAGCCATACTGATGTAATTTTGTCGACTGCGATTATTGATGTTGTAGAGATGTCGTCGTGAACTAAACATTTAAAACAATAGCACCAAATTGGCAGCACTTAGTACGCCATATCATATTATTTCAGAGATATCAATTAGAGTTTCCAAGTTTTCGTATTAGCTTAGAATTTTTTTTTGCTTCCGAAATCTCTACGCTAGTAACTTAATCTCCGGGTATGTTTAAGTAATATGTGTTACAGGTGCTGAAATAAATTTGGTATATCTAAGTACATTTCCTTTGTCGTCCAAAAATCGACGTGCGCTGAGGAAAAGAAACCTCCCAAAGATGAAGCGGAAGATGAGCAGAAGAGAGCGATGTTAGCGAAGATTCTGTGATTTACTTATGTTCAAAAAAAATTGTATAATCTATATTTAATAAATTAGTTTTTTAATCAATTTATTTTGCAACAATCTAGTCACTTCTTCCTAATATGTTATAACTTGAGGTTTTAAGAGTGTTCTTATTATTTAGGGGCACATTTTTCTTGCGCACTGTATTAAACATTAAATGATTGAATTATTACTAAGCAGTCTTTGTGCGTTACGCGAGGTGTGCCGATTGCGATTTAAAAAGATAAGATATTGATAAGATAACAATGTGTCTAGTATCGATGAGCTCAGTACACCATGTTCGAGAAAATTGTTTGGGTGTGGGTATTGTTTAATATTTCGACGGTGATATGTGACTTCTACGCTCCAAGAAAATGCACTCTGGACTTCAACGATGGAAAAGAT
The DNA here is from genome assembly GCA_910593695.2 of Ocypus olens. Lineage (NCBI taxonomy): Eukaryota > Metazoa > Arthropoda > Insecta > Coleoptera > Staphylinidae > Ocypus > Ocypus olens. The sequence goes on along the minus strand of OU343061.1, from coordinate 29,104,379 downwards.
GAGATGGTGGTAAAATGGAACATGAAGAATAACAATCACACTGTTGAAAGTTTTAATATAACTTTGGTCAGTCGTTTTTCGAATAACTTTTACGGAAGGTGGTATTGTTCCACTAATAGAGATATTGTTATCGATTACAGTTATAGAGTGAGTATATTTTATTTATATTTAGGCTTGTTGTAAATCCTTTTTCTACGGATGAAGAAACGGAAAAGTATTGTCACATTTTCTATTTAATTCGATAATTCAAAGGTATACCCATTTTTGAAATGTCTTTTATTTAAAATCTGTTTTAGTCCAAGAACAGGCATATACTTTTTGAATGCGATGACAATCTGCAAAATGTATTATAAGCATGTTCACTAGAACGGAGTTAACGACTGAGAATTTACTGAACGTTAAGATTTATTAGGAGTATTTAAGCAAGAGTTGGATCCTATTTTTTTTTATATTTTCATAGCTCATTGCAGACAAAACAATTAATACAAAACTTTGCTTACTAGTGTATAAATTTCATTATAAACATCAGTTCCCGCCAAAAATTTATTATTTTCCCCTTTTTGGATGCAAATTCATCAATTACTATGGAGTATTCTCATACTCGTGGTATTACTACTGATAACTCAATTTCTCGTAAATATCTCTTTCTATCGATAATAATGCAAGGTTTCTTTCCTGTGACAACGACGATCTCAGATCATTTTTGATCAGTTTTAATTTGGAAAAACTCCTTTCCCTGATGCTACAGTTACGGAAAGAATTAAAAAATAATGTCACAGAGAAATTAAGAAATAAAGAAATTAATTCATTGTCTATTATCTACTCTAAAGTTGTTAATGGTTTTATTAGTGTGAGAAATATTTCTCTAAAACTTGTTATTTTGTTAAAATGCAATCCCATTTAAATAATTTGTCACAACACCGTTTACGTCTATTCGTAAAAACATTTATTTGCATTAAGAACAATTTCAGTTGTGGAACTAGCCGAAGTTCACAAGCCACAGGAGTTTTTGAAAAAAACAAAAATGTTGTCAAAGGTTCACTTAACACATTTCTTTCTTTTATTCTTAACTCCTTTATTTTTCGGTAATAAGCACGAGATTGTATTTTGGTTTGTTTTTCTTTCTGTTAAATTATGCCAAATATTTTAATCGAGAATCATAAATGTATCGTTTGTTTATGAATCTTAAGCTTTTTAAGCAAATTTCTCGGTTTATTAGTTTCTTACAATTTTTCAAATCGTTAAATACAATGTTCGCATTAACAATTCAAGTTTACAACGTCGCTGTTTTGTTTTCACCTAGGATATTGCTTTAACAGGAAATCATAAATGCATTGTTTGTTCATGGATCTTGAGCCTCTAAAGAAAAATTCCTCAATTTAACTATTTTTTCACATTTTTTTTTTGAAAGCATTGAGTGCATTATTTATTTTTCCAGTTCGAGATCTAAACGTTTCTGGCTGTTTCCACATACGATCTGGCAATTGTTTTTATAGCATATCAGAAATTAATTATTTATTTATGGATCTTAAACATGTGAAACAATTTCCTTAATTTTTTTTTAATTTTTCAAATTGTTGAATGCATTCTTCGATTCCCCAGTTCAAGTTTGAAGCGTTGCCGCTTTGTTTCCAACTAGTAGAATTTGCCAATTATTTTAATTGAAAATGATAAATGTTTCTTTTATTTATAAATCTTAAGCTTTTGACCAAATTTCTCGGTTTATTAGGTTTTCACAAAATTTCAAATCGTTAAATGCAATTTTCAATTCAAGTTTGGAGCGTTTTTGTTTTGATTCCACCAAGGATATGACAATTGTTTTAAGAGAAAATGATAAATACATTGTTTTTTTTATTAATCTTGAGCTTTTTAATATTCTTTTGGAAGAGTGGAGAGTCGTGGGTTCGAATGCCGGCGAGGGCATGGGTGTTTGTGGATGTCTATTTTCATTTAATATGAATGATATATTATAAATAATCGGTTGTGGCTGAATGACTTACGCTGTCTAAGCCAATGTCCCCATATCATCCATAATTCCCCAACCCAAATTTCCGTCATTCATACTTCCTTAAAAAAAAATAATAATAATAATATTCTTTGGTTAATTAATATTTTATGATTCTACGAATAGTTAAACGCAGTTTTGGTTTTCCAAGTTGACTTTGGAGCATTGCCGTTTTGATCCCACGTAGGATATGGCAATTGCTTTAATGGAAAACCAAAAATGCATTTCTTTATGGATCTCGAGCTTTTGAACAAATTTCGTTGAATAATTTTTTTATTACCTTTTTTAAATCGTTTAATACAGTTTTCGGTTTTTCAGTTCAAGATTGAAGCGTTTCCGTTTCGTTTTCACCTCAAATAGGGCAATTGTTTTTATAGTGAACTTTGTTGATGGATCTTAAGCTTCTGGAGAAAATTACTCAGCTTCATTCATTTCTTACAATTTTTCAAACCGTTTAGTGCATGTTTCGTTTTCCCAGTTCAAGTTTTGTGCGTTTTAGTTTTATTTCCAAATAATTCAGAAATCTTGAGCTTGTGGAGCTATTTCCTTGATTGATTTTTTTTTTAATATTCTTCAAATCGTTGAATGCATTTTTCGATTTGTTAGTTCAAGCGTTGTCGTCTTGTTTCCATCTAGAACGTGTCAATTGTTTTTTGAAAATCATAAATGCATCGTTTGTTTATGAATCTTAACCTTTTGAAACAAATTTCTCGGTTTATTAATTAATTACAATTTTTCAAATCGGTAATTCCAATTTTCGTTTTGCCAATTCAAGTTTGGAGCGTTACTGTTTTGTTTCTACCTAGGACATGACAATTGTTTTAATAGAATATCATAAATGCATTTTTTCTATAAAGATCTTGAGCTTTTGATATAAATTCTTTGGTGAAGTAATATTTTACAATTTTTCAAATCGTTAATAGTTATTTAACCAACGAGTGTGTTAATGATAGCGGTTAATGATCGAGACATTTGAGATCATTAATCGCCAACTAACACACGAGCTGGTTACAAGATTTTTCCGTTGATCGTAACTTAGAGAAAAATTAGATTAGAGAGATTAGAGAAAATCCAAACAAGACCAACCAACAAACTTGCTATTAGGCCCTTTGCAGCAATATCGGCAAAAATGCGAATAGTGCCGATTCCGAATGACGCCTTACCTGTTTCTCCTTGCACTAGGAAATAAATTCTACGTAAGTTTTTTCGTAAAAATGTTTACTCTTTTCCGGAAGCAAACTTACTGTTGCGTTATTTGCATTAGCTAGTACTTTTGGCGGTGTTAATTTAAACTCGACACTATCCATAGTAACAGACATTCATTTGATAAATTATAAATTTGATGTTTCACACTTTTATATTTAATGGTATACAATCGAAGGCGGTTCAACGCTAATTTGTTTCTAGAGCAGAGAATTGATATGCTTTTGCTTTTACATGTGAAACAAATTGCAGATCGTTTTCTCACTATTATCAGTTACATTTCCAGTAATTATGAGTAATTAGCCACTCATGAATTAGCTATTTAATGTCTAACTAGAAATAGTTCTTTTTTATTTTAAGAAAATATTATTGATAGGAATTCGGGTAAGGGAATCGAGGATGATAGGGAATTGGCTTAGCCTGCTAGGGCATTCAGCCACAACCGATGTATAGTATTTAATAATACATATTTAAATGAAATGAGGACAAAGATTAGATATCCATGGACCCTCACGGCCATTTTTAGTATTTAAAAAGTGACCGCCCGGACGGGACTCGAACCCGCACCAGCGGGGTCTACCGGCCCTCCACCCACTAGACCACCGCGGCACTAGAAATCGTTCATTAATGAAAAAACGTTTATTAATGAAAAATCGTTTATTAACGAAAATCGTTCATTAATAGGGGTCATTAATGAACGATTTTTGATACTTTTGGGTACATTAAAGTTAGCCATTAACCCACGAGCAACGGAAAATGCAATTTTCGTTTCCCAAGTCAGGTTTGCGGCGATGCCGTTTTGTTTTCACATAGGATATTGCAATTGTTTGTATGGAAAACCAACAATGCATTGTTTGTGTATATCTCTTGAAGCAATTTTGTTTTAAACGTTGAATGATTTTTTTGTTTTCCAAGTTCAAGTTCCGTTATATTTTACAAAACTTAGAGGCCGTGACGGGTTGGCTGGCCGCCCCTTGGTTCAGCTACCCTAGCACATTTTTGCAACACTTACTACGGGTTCAATGTTACACTGGGAAACGGCAAAAACGCAGCTGTTTTATAAGCTGCGACTTTGCGATGGGATTCAAGAGTGACAACTTGATATTAGGTGCTGTGTTTTTCGTAGTAGGATAAGCCAATGCGCTCTATGGAAGTAGGTTGAACTAAACATCAAAATCGAAAATAGATTTTATTCTTAAAATTGTAGTGAATTTTTGTTCGAAGCCGGGCCGGGCTGGGCTTTGAATTTTCAGCCCCGGGCCGGGTCGGGCCGGGCCCACAGCACATTTCTTTTGATCGGGCCGGGACGGGTCGGGCTTACAATTTTCACTATCGGGCCGGGCTGGACTTTCAAAAACCCGCTCCTGCAGGGCTCTGATTGGTAGAATATCACCGTGAGGCGGGTAAATAGAAACAAAACTGACGTTTATGATAAATACTAAACAAATTAAAAACAACCTTTTTTTCTGATTGAAACAATATCGAGTAGTATTGCCTTAGTTACGATATGTCATAACACACTTATATTTCCCTGGGAAAATATAAACATCAAAAAAATGTCATTAGGAGCTTCTCGCAAGAATTGTTTTAATTGCTCTCGAGACAATACCTCCGATTTTTTAGGAGGTTTATGGATTTTACAGCTTTGGATTTTACCGGAACCAAACATTCACGGTCTTTCGTCGCTTGCGTTTACACATAGTTTGACATTTCACCAATTTATGAAACAAAGCAAAAATCAAAACAAGTAAACTATGATATTTACAAACAAGGCCCTTAGCAACGTTACCAATCCGATAAATTAAAAATGTACAATCCAATATTTTCCCATTTACAGAACAATATTCTTTCAATCAGAAAAAAACTATTGATTACAACACGGGAAATATGAATACATTTCCCTTGGTTGTCTATACATCCCTCGGGCTCTGCCCTCGGGATGTAACTAGCCAACCTCGGGAAATATACTATTCATATTTCCCTAGTTGTAATAATAGCTATACTTGTTGCAGAAAGCATTAAATAATTTCAATAAAACGAAATGTAGCCTGAATATATGAATATTCAACCTGTTCGTAACTCTGCAAACAAAATTAAGTCTTACTAAGACTATAAACAAATAACTTATTGAAACAACTACTTCCCTGGCTAGTGCCACGCCGGATATTGAATGATACAAAAGAAATTTGCATGTTATTAGTAGTACTACTAGCGAAATAACATTTGTTTAAGATCGTTTATTTATACCCACAGGACTAACTTGAAAATTAAACTAAATTGAATTTGAAAACTTTAAACTATAAAACTGAACCCTAAAATATGTAAAAATTAATTAAAAAGCCATCTGCAGACGCGTTTCGAGATTTATCTCTTATCAGTGCAGCTTCGCATTTAAATTGAATGTTAAATAATAAAATACACTTATGTGAAGGTGATCGTGAACGTGAAGAAGTCGTAAAAGACTGAGAAGATTAGTGAAAGTACAGATGTGAAGAAATAAATGATCTTGTTTTCAGTTGGAAAACCGAATTCAATAAGTTATTTGTTTATAGACTTAGTAAGACTTAATTTTGCTTGGAGAGTTACGAACAGGTTGAATATTCATATATTCAGGCTACATTTCGTTTTATTGAATTTATGATAAATACATTGATAAAATTGTTATTTCAACTAATAATTATGTATTTTTGGTTGATCACTTGATGAAACATGATTGAATATTTGTATTATAAAAAAATAAATAAAGGATAATCACTTGGTTTGTTTCACTTTAAGTGAAACATACAAATAATAATTATGAGTGAAAATAGTGAAAATAGCAACGACAGTAATTTTATAAGTACGCCGCCCGATAATGCAGATGATGCGAGCTCTATTGCGCTAAAATTTCTACCGGAAAGATCAAAGATAAAAAGCATTAAAAGTATGGAAAATTCCAGGATTGGTGCAAGAAACAAAAAGTTGGCAATTGCACAGAAATACTTACATTTCATTTAAGCATGCGGAATAGTATATTTCATAACGAGGGCGGAAAGTGTCAAATATCTAGCGAGTGAGGAAAACATTCGAGCAATAAGATGTCGCACTTTTGCCCGAATTATGAACATAATTTTTCCTACGACACTAAACAAATCTATTTCTTCAACGTTTTATTAATATTTCTAAGTATAACATCATTACCCTTAACATAAATATTAAAATAATAAAAATAGAGAAACTAATGGGATGTGTCGGAATTTATAGGACATGAATTCGAATTGTAAATATTAAATGTAAAATGATTATTAGTGCAATTTGTAAAAGAAATAGGATGTGTGAATATACTGAGTGAATTGAGATTGGGTGTCATTTTCTGCTGTGCAACGTTAGTTTGTGTGGGTGCAGTCTGATTTGTTACAAGATCGCTTGTTGATAAATCGGTAACTGTTTGCAAATAAATTACAATTAAGCTAAAAGCAAAAGTTTTCATTAACTTACCTTAAAATATATATATATATATATATATATATATATATATATATATATATATATATATATATATATATATAGAGAAGAATCTAAAAAAGAGATTATTCCTGGAAATGTGCCACATCAATAACGAGCAGCAACCCATGAATGCAAAGATGGACATAAAAGGGTTGAGCACTATTTACACGAACCTCCTAAACGATACACGACATGGGGAGGGCCCATAATATACCCCTGGACTTGGAATAAAGCCACCTTTCAGTCCCCTATAAAAAAATAGAAATTTTCCATACAAGAAATTGTCAATACTTAGGGTTATAGTTTGTTTTGTGTTATTTATTTAATTCCCCACCAAAAAATGAAAACGCACACTAGTTCATAAGTATGTATATTTAGGCTTACCAAGTTACAATAATTTTAAGAGTTTTTTCCAATCAACAAAATATTTTTTATATATTTTTTTATAATTTTTTATAATCTTTTAATCGAATTTTATTAATTGACAATATTTTAACTGCATTACAACCATCCACGTACATTAGTGAATTTTAACAATAGTAACAAATTTTAAAGTGTTTATGTTCCTGTTTTGTGTACTTACATCGATGCCCAGTTGTCGGATGTATAATAACATCACCGACAAAATTAGAATACACTAACCTCGAATTCCTGTAAGTAAAATTTTAAAATGTATTCTGTTTATTTAAATTTTATCGTTAATTTTACCTGTACTGACGTCATAATGTTGTAGCGCCCTGAAGAAGGGAGAATAGTCTCCCGAAATATTGGAAGTATGGAATAAAGAGTATTCAGTGTTGATAATTGCTTTCCGACCGCAACACCCAATAAACTCCTACAAATATTAATCACGGTCACTAAATTCAGAACCATATATATATATATATATATATATATATATATATATATATATATATATATATATATATATATACCGAGTGTCTGGGATAAGGGGCGAACATGGGGATTTAACATGTAAAATTAAATATGTGTAATTATTAGCTCCCCTATTCATTTTAGAGAAAAATCGTAAAGGAATATTTTTTAAAGAATTGAAAATTGTAAATTAATCATCCATTTAATTTACGTTTGTACCAGAATTCACCTCAGAAATAATAAAAATAAGTTGAACAATGTAACATTTAAAAAAAACCCTTGCCATGAGTTTGACAAATGTCATGTCATAGTGAAATAGTTATTTGTTTAACAAGGCAATAAAGTGACAGATTTACGGACGCGGCTGGAGTTTCACCGCCGAGCGAGGCTGTGAATCCAGCCAAGTCAGGAAATCTGCTTTATTGCCGAGTTAAACACATAATTTTTCGCGGATTGTTCAGGAGAAATTAGCAACTTGCAATGCAATAATTTTCAATGTATTTAATTCTATCAACATATCGCAGGTAGCTTTGTAAAAATTTCGTAGGTACCCAAGTAAAACAAAAATTGACATTTATAATAGATATTGTGGTGTCCGCATTTTGACGGTGTGTGTGGAGAAATAATTTATAATCATAATGATCATGATTTTGTAAGTGACATGCAATGAATATTTAAATCGGACGGACCGTATAATTATTTCGAGTAAAACTCTTCAATACATTCCTTTACTGATATGGTCGATGGTGGAAGTCACTACTTTGTGATACATATTGATTCAGGCATTCATGAACTTTTCAATAAAATGTACTTTCTTGGTATCACACACATTTCTTTACGATTAAACATATTAAAATTATGTTCATATTATTATTGTTCAATAATTAAATTGAAATAAAACTTACATAATACGTAACCTCTAAATCCTTTTCGATCATTTTTCCGATTGCTGCTCGGGTTCAATTACGTGGGAAAGTTAGGTAAACACACGGTGCTCGGAGAAAACTTACGCAGGATTGTTAATACTTCGCAGAAGCTCTTATTGGGCTTCTTTCACAGGCAACATCTGAAGGAAAGTCTCTCGTTCTGCTGTGCCAGGAAATAAGTGCGCCGGTAGACGACGTTTAAACGTCAAATGCCGGGCCACTAGGAGCCGGCCAGGGCAAACAAATTTCGCCATCATTCGGCGACTCGATTTTTGTGCGTGGATAATTTAGGTACTCGCATGGAGGTCGGGGAAATCACACGCGGTGTTATTAAAACTTCGGGGAACCTGTTTTTGGCCTTTTTGGTACGGGAAATTCGAAAGCAACTCTCAATTAAACGAAAAATACATTGTAATGTCAAACAAATTTCCGGGCGGCTTCTATTGGTCGACGCGGTGTCTCATCTGATTGGCGAAATAACATGACGTAGTCTCACCTGATTGGCTCATTACTTTTACAGCCTAGGCATAAATAAGCATTTTTAAAGCCTAGTCCACAAAAGTGATATTTCACGGCCTAAAAGCAGTCCGAAAAATCTTACATTTCATATCAATCCGCGAAAAATAATTTTGCTAGTCAGATATCAATTCACGCATTGTAATTACTGTAAACAATAACGTTTGATTCGTTGTAAAGTGTGAACTAGCATTCTTCGGTAAAACAGACAGACTGCAAAAAGTTAAGCTTAGTTTAGTTTTTAGTTAGTTTATTAATTCGCAGCAAATGTTGCTATTTTAAATATGTAAATGCATATTAATATAAGTATGTTGTTCTCCTTAAATAAACTACGGCAAGTCTCCAATCTAATTTTGTTAAAAATTAATCTTAATATTCTTCTCTGGGCTATGAATATCCTTTGAATATGACTTCTTTCCCACGCTGGTATATTATAGGAGGGATGAAGATATATCTATGAGTAGAAGAGAGTTATGATTGACTCTGGTGGTAAAATTGGTTTTAGTTTAAGAACTGCATATTAAGCAGTATTTAATTTACTACACTCATAATCAACATGCTGACACCAGGTGAGTTGCTCGTCCTCAGCAATCCCAAGAAATTTGGTGCTCTGATTTAAATCAACAATTGGTGTCTTTCTATTAAAAAAACTAAATGTTTACTGTTTTATTATATGGAAGTAAATTATTAGGATTCATTATGGTCTGTATTTGATCGATGCCACATTATTTCGCAGAATACACGCCTCCTTTCTTCATCCACTAACAGTATCTCCTGATGGCATTGATGTTTTTAAGAATGATAACCATGCTTCTTCAGAATCGTCTGTACAGAGAATTTAGACACGTTGCACTCACGAGCAATGCATTGTATGCTAGTTGTTGGTTTAGCATTTATCAAACCGAAAACTGTTTCTTCCAATTCATCGTTGTTTCTTCTGTTCCGTTTGCATGTAATGTCACGAACTCTGAGTAAACTTACGCAACTGCAAAATGTTTTGATAATGAATACGCTATCTTCATTGGAATAACTCAGATTATTGTTCAGAGTAATTACAATGCGTGAATTGATATTTGCCTAGCAAAATTATTCTCACCATTACATGACATTTGTCAAAGTCATGGCAAGGGTTTTTATTAAATGGTAAATGGTTAAACTTATTTTTATTATTTCTGAGGTGGATTCTAGTACAAACGTAGATTAAATGGATGATACATTTACAATTTTTAATTCTCTAAAAAATATTCCTTTATGATTTTTCTCTAAAATGAATAGGGGAGCTAATAATTACACATATTTAATTTTACATGTTAAATCCCTATGTTCGCCCCTTATCCCAGACACTCGGTATATATATATATATATATATATATATATATATATATATATATATATATATATATATATATAATAGTAAAAAAATCGAAGAAAAATCCTCGTATCAGGGAATCCGACCAAAAGGGGTGGTTAATAAATCATCTATTTATCATAAAACCGAGCTTTCGCCAATGTTTATTAGCTTCTTCAGGGATAACGCTACAAAATAATTCACAAGAGAAAATTTTTTATAAGTTAATGAAATGAGGTTATGCACGTGTTCGCGACGCACGTGTTGGCGAAAATTTTGCTTACATGGAAGATGTGAAAAACTAAACCGTTGAACATACGGGATTAATAAAATGGCTCGATGCAATAATAATTAAACATATTAAAACTTGTCAAAAACGCTGATGTCACAAGATTAAAATTTACAAACTTTACAAACACACATCGCCGGACATGTTGGTTCGAGGCAATGACTAACAGTGATTGTGAACTAGGTTAGATTGTAATGGCCGAGGTACAAGCCAAACTGGAGGGAGAGCACTACACAATTAGTGCCAACCCTGGGAAATTGATGCCGTCAAAATGACGGTAAAATTTGAATTTGACATTTTTAAGTGTAAAGCTTCGCTCCGCCATCGACCACAGCAAGCCACCGAAACTGCGTCCTATGCATTCATGGCGGCTTCGCCTTCACCTTATCCGTTGCAGGTTAAACTACTGGCTGGTCTAAGGGGGCACCTTAACCTCACCTTAATCTAAGCATAAGCAAGCAAGCCGGCTGTGGTCGATGGCTTCGCTTCGCTCCGCCATCGACCACAGCAAGCCACCGTAACTGCGTCCTATGCATTCATGACGGCTTCGCCTTCACCTTATCCGTTGCAGGTTAAACTACTGGCTGGTCTAAGGGGGCACCTTAACCTCACCTTAATCTAAGCATAAGCAAGCAAGCCGGCTGTGGTCGATGGCTTCGCTTCGCTCCGCCATCGACCACAGCAAGCCACCGTAACTGCGTCCTATGCATTCATGACGGCTTCGCCTTCACCTTATCCGTTGCAGGTTAAACTACTGGCCGGTCTAGGGGGGGACCTTAACCTCACCCTAATCTAAGCATAAGCAAGCGAGCCAGCGTAACTACTTCCTATATTCGCTTCGCTCCGCCATCAACCACAGTGAGCCACCGTAACTACTTCCTATGCATTCATGACAGCTTCGCCTTCACCTAAACCGCTGCGGGTAAAACTACCAGTCGGTCTAAAGCGAGGGGGCTTAACCTCACCCTAACTTAAGCATAAGCGACCGGGCTCGCTCTGCTCCGCCATTGACCACATCGAGCCCGTATGACTACTTCCTATGTATTAATGACGGCTTCACCATCACCTAATCTACTGCGGGTAAAACTATTATCTGGTCTAAAGGGGGGCAAATAAATAAACCTAAGCATAAGCACCTACCATTTGCAACCATTAACTGGTAGGTAATGATGAATTAAACTTATCGCCCAGGTTTGTTCACTATTTTATTCACAACCGTACGTTTTTTGTTAAAGCATTAAAGTCAAATCAAATTAAATAAACGTTAGTTCATGAAATGCGAGCTGTTTGTTTTAAAACCAACTTATAGCAACCATGCAAATACATATTACGGATAGCTATGCTGAATATTTTTACTAATTACTAATATAAAACTATAAAATCAAATATTGTATGCACCATGGGAGATATTCTTGTTGTTCACCCTGGGTTGACTTACAAACCCCGGGCCAGAGGACCTCCATATCTCCCTTAATGCATAAATATCTATTACATTGCCATTTAATCATTGACTAAAGTCCCTAATTTTTACCAGATGAATTTGTGTCGTTAGGATCCAGGTTAAAGATACATGCGTGTGTTTATGTTTGGTAGGGGCACCTTTTCCCAAAAAAAAATAGAAACACCCACAAAACTGGGGCACAAATAAAGAAATTGTATATAGATTTACAACAGAACAATTTAAAATTCGTGTCAATTGTTACTGCACACAAGTAATCTAGGGTTAACGCAATGATAGTTCACAGATAACTTTATAGAGTGTTTATTTCGACACGCCACTCCTTCAGTTGCGGTGGGACGATGAACTAATGAAAATACGCATTTTTAACATGACCTTAAAATGTGAATTTTCATGAAGAATAGGATATAAAAATCGCACTTTCACCACTTAAATCGTAAGTTAAAATCATTATTAGTCGATTGTAGTTGTTAGTTTACAAGTTATTTTACACAGAAACTCGTAGTTTGTGCGAGTTGTCCGTCGAAAATGGAAACTTTAAGGGGGCATAACTTTTCCCCCTTACGTTTCCGCGGGTTAAAACGTACATTTCTGAACTCGGCTCAAAAAACTATGTCTTCAAAACAAATTTCAGCCCCCGGGTCGATTTACCCTAAAGTAAACACCAGCCAAGTAAGTAAATTATTAGCATTCATTATGGTCTGTATTTGATCGATCCTGCATTATTTCGCAAGAATACACGCTTCCTTTCTTCATCCACTAACAGTATCTCCTAATGGCATTGATGTTTTTAAGAATGATAACCATGCTTCTTCGCAATTTTCTGTACAGAGAATTTAGACCCGTTGCACTCACGAGCAATACATGATATGCTAGTTGTTGGTTCAGCATTTATCAAACCCAAAACTGTTTCTTCCAATTCATCGTAGTTTCTTCTGTTCCGTTTGCATATAATGTCACAAACTCTGAGTAAACTCACGCCACTGCAAAATGTTTTGATAATGAATACGCTCTCTTCATAGGAATAACTCAGATTATTGTTCATAGTAATTACAATGCGTGAATTGATATTTGACTAGCAAAATTATTCTCACCATAACATGACATTTGTCAAAGTCATGGCAGGGGTTTTTATTAAATGGTAAATGGTTAAACTTATTTTTATTATTTCTGAGGTGTATTCTGCTACAAATGCAAATTAAATGTATGATACATTTACAATTTTTAATTCTCTAAAAAATATTCCTTAACAATTTTTCTCTAAAACGAATAGGGGAGCTAATAATTACACATATTTAATTTTACATGTTGAATCCCTATGTTCGCCCCTTATCCCAGACACTCGGTATATATACCGGGTGTGGCACTTAAGACGCCTCGGACCATAGCTCCTTTACAATAAAAGCTATCGAAAAAAATCTAAGAACAAAGTGGTGCATAGTTACCGTCGCTATGTTTTAAAAATATTTCTAATCATCAGTGGCGTGCCGTACTCCAGTGGCGTACCAAACTTATGTTTTTTTAAATGGAATGCCCTATTTTTTATTGCAGATTTGGAAAGTGCTCGACGAGTACTTATTTTTTTATCTAACATGTTATACCCTTCACTTTAGCGGTTTCGCTATTATAACCCCTTCTTTCAAAATTGCGCCCCATTTTTGAGATTTTTTTGTAGAGAAACTAATTGACGCCGGCGCCTAAATTTTGAATTGAGGTACAGGTTAAGACCTCGCATACCTTCACATAATTTTTTTTCGGGTAATTTATGGCAAAAAAATAATTTTTGATTGATCTTCGCATGTTGTCATTTTTTCCGAAAATTTCAAATGGCACCCCCCTAAAAAAATTACGGCGTTGTACAGCCAAAACTCTAAATTTTTCATTGGTGTAAAAAAAATTGCACATTGCATAACAAAATTTCTGAGAAAAAAGGAATTTCATCGCAAATGTCGGGAAACGTTTTCCGTTCCCAAGTGTGCCATGAGAAAACAAAAGATTGGTAATTGTCAAAGTAAATTATTAGACGTCAGTAGCAGCCATAAGTCATTTTTGATAAACGTTCTAAAAAACTCAAGAGGAAATGGTTGACATGATATTTATTCTTGGAGAATGTAACAAGAATTGTTTCTTGGCATCACGAGTGTACGCTGCGAGATATCCGCACAGGGCACATCCAAATGAACGTGCGTTTCAAAAAGTGTTGGAGAGATTTACTACTACGGGAAGTGTGAAACGGCCAAGGAGAGTTAGAAAGAAGGCAGTTATTACCGAAAATAATGAACTGCGGTATATCACCAGAAGTTGCGGTTATGCCTCCAGCAGGAAGGTCGTCATTTCGAACATTTAGTTTAAGTTGTTAAATTTGCTTTATCTGCATTTTTCATATCATGTTGAATAAATAGGTACATACTATTATGTTGACCGTATTTGTGTATTTGTTTTGGTACTTTGACAATTACCAATCTTTTGTTTTCTCATGGCACACTTGGGAACGGAAAACGTTTCCCGACATTTGCGATGAAATTCCTTTTTTCTCCGAAATTTTGTTATGCAATGTGTAATTTTTTTTACACCAATGAAAAATTTAGAGTTTTGGCTGTACAACGCCGTAATTTTTTTAGGGGGGTGCCATTTGAAATTTTCGGAAAAAATGACAACATACGAAGATCAATCAAAAATTATTTTTTTTCCATAAATTACCCGAAGAAAAATTATGTGAAGGTGTACGAGGTCTTAACCTGTATCTCAATTCAAAATTTAGGCGCCGGCGTCAATTAGTTTCTCTACAAAAAAATCTCAAAAATGGGGCGCAATTTTGAAAGAAGGGGTTATAACAGCGAAACCGCTAAAGTGAAGGGTATAACATGTAAGATAAAAAAATAAGTACTCGTCGAGCACTTTCCAAATCTGCAATAAAAAATAGGGCATTCCATTTAAAAAAACATAAGTTTGGTACGCCACTGGAGTACGGCACGCCACTGATGATTAGAAATATTTTTAAAATATAGCGACGGTAACTATGCACCACTTTGTTCTTAGATTTTTTTCGATAACTTTTATCGTAAAGGAGCTATGGTCCGAGGCGTCTTAAGTGCCACACCCGGTATATATATATATATATATATATATATATATATATATATATATATATATAATTACAAACGCAACGATTTTGACTGACAGAAACTGTCAACATTTGATGGTTCGTATGCACGCTTGATAAAAGCAACCTCTTACGAAATGATATTACACAAGTGACGATAAGGGATTTTTGACAGATGAATGACATTGTCATGTTTCTAGCCCACTTAATCGTGCGCTATTGACAAATTTCTTATGGCGTCGTAGTAAAAAGTACTTTCCCGCACGTTGTTGTGGGTAACGTTCGGGAAAGTACAGCTGTTAGAAAACGTCTACTTTGCGTTGCCGAATTAAAGCGCAAAAGCCCAGTTATCGGTCGTAGAAAAAATGATCATAACTCGGCCAAAAGTACGACATTATGTTGCTCGTGAGTTTGCCTCACTTAGCTACGCTGCGCTTCGTCTCGTATGTCATACTTTACACTCGCTAAATATTTGCCACTTTCGGCCATTATTATGAAATATACCATATTATACTAAGCGATAAAAGATCGCCCTAATTTAGAATCCTGGAGGGAAAATGCTTTGAAGAAGTTTCGAATCTAAATATAAGTTTATTACAGATTCCCGTTAAATACCTACCAGAGACGACTTTTAAAGGACAAGTGCTTTCTTGCAAAGGACAAGATTGCAATAATTGCAAACTAGCCTCTGACCCATGCATAAATGTAGTACCTCCAAATATTCCGGAAATAAGTGCTGCAAAAATTGAGAATTGCGATAACGACGTCTGCAACTTCCACGCCTCGATAACCAATTCAACTACAAATTCGAGGTAAAACTAATTTTACCCCAGAATAGATAAATAAATTCTTATTTTCTATTAAATTTGTTTAGATGTACTTCCAAGGCATTTCTTTTGCAGGTTGTACGTTCTGGATAAACAAAACGCTAAACAATTGAACTTTACAAATTCAGATGAGGCCATTGATTTTCTAAATAAGTCATCCATCTTCGTTGTAAATATCACCAACAACACTCAGTTTGATATAGTCCAATCTGAGCACTGCGATGATGAAATTGTCTTAGTAGCGGTGAACTTTTTCAAGAGTTCCTTCAGTTTAAGCGATGTTAAACACTACACTGTCCCGGCTTGCAACACGTCATATACGGCACTGATTGTGCTTGGAATTCTATCGCTAATCATCGCAGTATTAGTTGGGTTGTTGGTGTACGTTAAATGCAGAAACAGGTGGTATGTTGTAAAAGGGTGGTAATCAATTAATTATAATGTAGGGGTTTCAGGAACAACGAACCGGTGCATACTATGGAGGTAAGATTCGTTCTTGTAGTAAATTCATTCAGATATGTGAAATTTGTATTCGTTTTACAAGATGACACCTCTGAGAATTAGAATGAATTCTTTCATGTTCTTTAAACGACTCAACGGTTTAACCAGAGAATTGGACGCCGACTCTCTCCACGAATTCTTAACGACGTGTCCCAATATAAAACAGATTTTAATGGATGAATATAAGGTAGACCCATTTTCGACTCAATTTTTTATTTTCTCCAACCAACAAAGTAATTGTAGGAGATTCCTATGAAGCTGATGAACCTTTTTGGATCTCAACACGGTGGCAAAAACAGATACGTCAATATTTTACCATGTGAGTACCAGTAGCGGTTGGTGGCGCGACTCATGGTACAGTCACGGTAGTAGAAGTAGTAATGAAGATGGGTGCGGATTGGTTCACTCATTTACTCAGGCCAGCTTGCACCGCAGGTACTTAATCGTGATTAAAAAGTTAATCACGATGAAGCATCTGATTAAGTCAAAATTCGGGAATATGAAAGTGTTATAAATTTGTGGGATATCCCAAATATGTGTCTTTGATCAATATGTTATTGTGTAAACAATTTGCGAATAAAATTGTTGTGTTTTAAAGAAGTACAAACTGGTACTAACCACTGATTAAAAGTAATCAGCTGTGGTGCAAGAAGTGGGCATCAGTGAGTTGAATTCTATTAGTGCGATGTCCTGACTAATCTCTACTTTCACTGGCCGTACCATGAGTCACTGGTGAATGTACAATTAACCGTCTGCTTTAACGTGTGTGTTATTTTTAGATGAGAATAATCGAGTGAAAATATTTTCCAACCCCAGTTACGATTACATCAACGCTAGTTATATAAAGGTGTACTAATTTTATGTACAGTCCGAATTTTTACTTAACAATCATCTTTCAGGGTTATTCGCATGACCGAAAATATATAGCGACTCAAGGGCCCCTGAGGAACTCTTTGGATGATTTTTGGGGAATGATCTGGGATCATAACATCGACAAGATAATCATGCTAACGAACTTTAAGGAACATGGGCAGGTTAGTGTTGTATAAATAATACGTATGAAATCTAAGATTAAAATTATTAATATTGCAAAATTATTCAATTCGGCACTAACGGATTAGTTATTTATGTATCAAGGGCGTTAGAAAGATGTTTATGCGCGTACGAGGGCGCCTCGCTAGTTTAACTATTCAATCACGTAAGTTTGTATCTGCCATTTCTTTCGAAGTTTTATGGTTTTATTTTATGTAATAGTAAGAATTGTAATGCCCGACGTATCGACAATATTTAGTGAGATCTAGGAGGCCGTCCTTTTGGACCTATTTTTATTTGGAGCGTCTTGCGAAAAGTAGATTGTTTTCTTAGTTAAATGTAACACATATTGAATCTCGTTATTACTGCAGATATAAACTAAATATACAAAATAAAAAGTATAGAATGTCAAATAACTACGAATTTTCAGATTAAATGCGACGAATATTGGCTAGAAGGTCAGACCAAACACTTAACCAGTCTCACGATTGTGCATCAGGCTACGAAAACGTACATGGACTACAAAATTAGAGACTTTAGGATAGTCAAGGGAAACAACAACAAAATGGTAGGTTTCCATTAATTTTAATTTTTCAAATATTTTGGGCGCATACGAGAAAAACATTAATGGTATCAGTATGGCCACATTTCACATTCGTTGACTGGAGATAATCTAATAATTGATTGCGAATGATATGCAGATTCTCTTACCATTATTATAACTGGCATAGCGTATGCTTCATGCATATAAATTACAATTTATTGTTCAGTTGTATTTAAGGCCATTGCCAGCAGGGAAGTTTATTGTATTAGCACAGAAACTAATACGAACATTTCGATTCCAATTTAGGTTACTCATTACCATTTCACGACTTGGATGGACGACATCATACCTCTTGAAATAAACAGCCTCATCAAATTCATCAGGATTATAAGAGAATCGAAATCAGGGATAGATACGCCCATTCTCGTACATTGCAGGTAACAAGATTTGTCCTTATAAGCTCTATAAATTGGGCGGTCCGTTGTTGTAGTGGGTACAGGCGAATGCTTGTGCCGGCTGCACCGCGGCCGTGTGGGTTCGAATCCCAGCCCGGGCGAAAGATTTTTCGGTTTCGAGAAGTATTCGTTCGCGTCCGTGGTTGTTGTATACGTCTTTCATTATTCATTTGTTCATTTATTCATTTAATTTATAACTTATACATATACAGGGTCATTTTCGGTCATTTTCTGGAAAACCATGCAACTTTGTGTTATTCTTTTCGAATGGATAGATGTAGAATCGTTGTGTGCACAATTTAAAATTATTACCAGTTATACAGGGTGTCCCATAAAAAATATACACACCAAAGTGATCATTTTTGAATTCCAGGGAACAAACAAGAGTGAGTTACTTCAATATTCCCTATACCTATCGTTTACCGTTTTCGAAATATTTACAGATTTGTTGAAAAACATGGTACAAATGAAATTTTATATTTGCCCCAGTGATTGACGTTGAACCATTACAATCATTTTTATTGTTTGGTTGAAGGTTTGTACTACAGCGCCAGCCATAATTTTATATAAAAAATTATACATGGTGATAAAAAATATGGGGTGCAATATCCTAACTTATAAAGTTGAGTAACTTTGTTTTTTCAAATGGCACACCCTATATCTAGTGACGTATTCTCACGTAGAATCAAATTATCTTTAAGATTGAATTAGGGTTCCCTATACCTAACCTCAATAGTTTTCTTATATTCGGCCATTTTCATATCAAAAATTATTATTTAGCAGATATTTTAATTTACCCAACTTTGACATTGCGCAATTTATATCAGAAAGTCATCATGAATCAATTAAAGGAAAAAATCAAACTCAATTACCAACATTTTCGTAAATAAATATGAAAATTGTGTGTTATCTAGTCCGCTGCTATGAAAGGTAGATTCATCCGAAAATAAAACTAAATCAAGAAATTAATCATTTTCTCTGTCCAAAACCCATAAACAAAATTCAACTCTGCGATGGAAATCCAGTTAATCAAGTTCTTGGTGTGTATGAATAAGATTTAGCTGAAATTTATATTTTTTCAATATTCTGGATATGCTCTGTCTGCTAATACCTGTTTCTGTTTAAATTGTCCGTTGAATTATATGGGAATGTTTATGTCTGATCCAATCACAAGATACTCATTTTATTCATTTTCAACAATGGACTTCAGCTGAGCCACTTTTGCATAACTTACATTTCCATTTCTATGAAATTCTCGTAGTAATCATTCAAATACAGCCCTATTTGGATGATTATGGTCTGGATTCCTTTGAGCGTACACTCTTGACGCAAATAGCAATTTTTGTGGCACTCTCCAATTACCAGAAGCATATTAATTCGCTCTTGCATAGAAAAGGTTTTCATTTTGAATCATTCTCCAGTAATAACATCAACAATTAACACAATCAAACTTTTGAAATATATCAATCACAATTATAAAAAAACAATCTCGTGTTAAAGCCACTGTGCGATAAATGGGCTGTATTTTTTATTGACGAATGCGGCAAAGATGAAAATAGACTTACCGAAAAATAATCCTCTTTCCTTTTGCAAATTATTAGCAATTGCTACACTTGAACTTGACTGACACGCGCGAACGTATATTTTTTTTTTGTTGATTACTGTTCGTATATTTTTTTTTAAAAACGCCTCCTCGTTTCGTCAATCGTCAATATTGCCACACAAAAACGCGGTAAATTTATTGAAATAAATTAAAGCAAATAATTCTAAACATTCCGCTCACCAAATTCAGTCATTGAATTTCCACAAAAAATCAGATAATCGACGACGTAGATTCGAAACGAATCTTACAAACAAAATACCAACGCAAATTACATATTTTAAAGCAAAACGACAGTTCTAATTTAACATTACATAAAAAAAAAAACATAAATTAAGAAATGGGCAACGGACACATTTTCACAATAGGACGTTGCGAAATTCCTCCAATTGTACGTACAGTCGCTACCCTAACTACGCCATCCTTTTCGGGATTCAGTTCTATTACACGACCCAGAGACCAACGCAAAGGATGAACATTTTCCTGCTTAATGACTACTAAATGGTCTTTTTTTAGACTAACATTAGACTTGTACCATTTATGCCGCTGCTGGAGTGTGTGCAAGTATTCTAAGTGCCAACGCTTCCAAAAATCTTGCTGCATTCTTTGGAGCAACTGCCATCGAGACGTGATAATTGTAAATTCTCTAACGAATCATCCGGAAGCGCGGTTAAAGTTTCAAGCGTAAGAAAATGACCCGGAGTTAATGCTAATAAATCATTAGGATCTGAACTAAGCGCACATAACGGACGAGAGTTTAACAACGATTTAATTTGAACTAAAACTGTATTTAATTCTTCAAAAGTTAATACTTGTAATCCGATGACACGAATTGAATGAGTTTTCACAGACTTAACGCCCGCCTCCCAGAGTCCACCAAAATGTGGTGCAGCGGGTGGATTAAAATGCCATTTTATGGCTAAGCTTTCCGATGTCTTCTCAAGTAAAGATCGGTTCCAACAAAGTTAGTACCGCAATCGCTATATAAAACCGAGACTCGACCACGGCGCGCAACAAAACGACGTAATGCTGCTAAAAATGCATCTGACGATAATTCGGACACAAGTTCTAAATGCACTGCTTTTACAGCACAACACACAAATAAACAAATATAAGCCTTAGATGTTTTGGCACCTCTGAATTTTCCCATGGTGATTTTAAAAGGGCCCGCAAAATCGACGCCTGTGTGAGAAAATGGCTTAACTTGAGAAACCCGGAATTTTGGTAAATCGCCCATAATCGGAGTGATCGTAGAAGGTTGAATACGTGCGCAACGCATACAACGCGAAATTCTACTTTTAATGGCTCTACGAGCTGACAGTATCCAGAAAGTCTGTGCTAATAGAAATGATAAAATATGTAAACCCGGATGAAAATAATCCCGATGTGTTTGATCAATGATTAAATCAACCAATCGATGCATTCGCGGTAATAACATTGGATGTTTTTGATCGTTCGATAGATTTGAATATTTTAATCTACCGCCCAAACTTGAGCAAACCGTCTTCACTAACAAAAGGTGCAAGTTTTCTTAGAGGTTTCGAGCAAAGTTTATTGTCTTTAATTAACTTGATATCTTCTGCAAAAGCTGACTGTTGAACGAATTTAACAAGTACGATTGTAGATTCGTAAAATTCTTTTGCCGTGAGAGACCCAAAAATGCGACTTTTGTTTTTTGTATTATGTACAAATCGTAAACAATACGAAACTATTCTTTGAATTTTTGTATACGATGAAAACTTCTCAATTAAATTTTCTACAAAATTCTCAGAAGTTTCTACATGAACACTTAACACAATTCTTTGTTCTTGTTTTGGAATATTGACTAAATCAAACACTTCTTCAACATCTGGGAGCCACACATTTACTGGTGAAAGAAGCCACTCAGGACCATTCCACCACAAATTATGCTTTACCAAACCAATAGGAAATAATCCACGTGATGCACAGTCTGCAGGATTATTGTAAGTACGAATGTGATTCCAGCAATTAATGAGTATTTTCTCTTGAACAAAAGCGACACGATTGGCGACAAATGGCTTCCAACGCGATGGATGCGACCTAATCCACGCAAGAGTAACAGTTGAATCTGACCACGCGAAGACTTTGTTTATGTTAAGAATTTCCGCGTAAGTATTATTGACCGTTTCCATTAATTCTGCAAGTAATACAGCAGCTGATAATTCTAAACGTGGAATTGATATACGAGATAAAGGCGCAACTTTTGATTTAGCGCAAACAAAAAATATCTTAACTTTGTTATTGTTATCCGATATTCTAAAATAAATAACGGCAGCGTAATCCGACGCATCGCAAAATCCATGCATTTGACACGACGAATAATTGTCAAACACAGCACGACGAGGAATGTGTAATTTAGATAATACCGACAATTCTGATTGAAATTGCAACCATTTTGTTACAATAGTCTGAGGTGGGGTATCATCCCAATTTAAGTTAAGAGTCCACAATTTCTGAATAAAACGTTTTTCAGAAAATGTCAATGGCGTAAGAAAACCTAAAGGATCGAAAATTCTAGCAAGTTCAGATAAAATGGTCCTTTTTGTGCATATTCTATCAATTGGAGCAGTTTTAAAGAAAAACACGTCTGTATCAGGTTGCCAATGCAAGCCCAAAATTTTAACAAATAACTTCACTGCAATTAAAAGATAAACTAGAATTCGACAAATGTGAAATATCTTCCAACATAGCCAAACAATTACTTGACCATTTTCGTAATTCAAAACATCCATCTTTGAACATTGCTATTAGTTCATCCCTCAGGATCACAGCTGAAAAACTGAAACGTTTGACATCCACTAATTAAATCGTCCACGTATACATCGCGTAATGCAATTTTCGAAGCATTTGGAAATTTATCAATACTTAAACGAGCGAGTTTGATTATTGTTCGTAATGCTAAGAATGGTGCTGACGATATACCATACGTAACAGTGAATAATTGATACGTTTCAATTGGATCGGAGGGCGAAAATCTCCAAAGAATGTTTTGATATTTTCTATGTTCGGGTAAGACATCAATCTGTCTGTACATTTGACGACTATCACCAGTAAAAACGATCGAATGAAAACGAAAAAACGAAATCTAAGTAATAATTCAAATATATCATTTTGCAATTTGCTGCCAATGAATAAGGTATCATTTAAGGAATTACCATTGATATCTTTAGCGGAAGCATCAAATACTACGCGTAACTTAGTATTGGTGCTGTCAGGTTTAAGAACACAATGATGTGGTATATAATATGAATCTTGTGTATTTAAATCAGATGATAACTTTTTCATGTGACCTGCTGATAAATAATCTTTCATAAAATCAATATATTGTTGTTTCAATGCTTCATCTCTATTAAGGCGACGTTCGAGAGATAAAAAACGACGAAGTGCAATCGAACGTGAATCTGTAAACGACGGGTTCTGCTAATTTTAAATTCGAAAAATGATTAAAATTCCAGCTAATGTTAGTCGATGGCATATTGCTACATATTTTAGGCAATACCAAGAAGTCTAATTTATATTCAGGATTCATAGACCCTTTAGGTTTAATTAAACAATTTATTAAACCTTTAGGCAGAATCGTACTTGTTTGACTTAATCCTTGAATAGGAATATTGCATGGAGAACATTTAAAACCTAGTTTCGACAACGCACGTTTAGATAAAAAACTAGATTGACTTCCACTATCAACAATAGCACGTAATGTCAAAAATCCTCCGTTATTAACTTTAACATCAACCAGAGCAGTAGCTAATAACACAACACTATTAGGATTACGCGATTCACAACCAGTTTGATTAGCTGAATAGGCTTGAAGTGCTATCGACGCAACGGAAGTAGAAGAATCCTTGGTATTTATCATATTCGACAATGGCACAGTATAGTTCCTATGCAGTAGTCTCACTCAAGCAAATTAGAGTTTTCAGATTTTCTTTGCGCAGGTTACTGCGCAGCCATTTAAACCCAGACATTTAACAATCACATGTGAATTTCAACATAACATTGTTTTTGGTCCTTATAACCTATGAAATTAAATTATGCATACACATTGCCAAAGTTGAACAGCTGATCGCACGACAAGCACTTTTACAATTTGTCGAATTAAAAACACCAGATTCTATTTTCTGCACAATTTTTCAACTCGACTTATCCATTCAAACAATTTGCCGTACAAGTCAATATAAATGGCTCAAAAAATTATTAATTTATCGCAGAATATTGAGAGTGTAAACAATGCGCAGTAACATGCGCGAGGATCATTTGAAACCCAAAAGATCAAAGTGCCGCCTCGGAGTGAGACTACTGCTTAGAGCTATACTGTGACCATAGAAAAGATATATCTATAGAAGGTCCACTCCCATATACTGGTCGAGACTGCGTTCAGCGCCTCTGAAGAGAGTTTCACCACCTAATCTTGGGAGCGCGTGCCTGGCGGGAATTACAAATAATTCAAATAAACTGTGCATTTTTGAACATTTCATGTTTCTTTATTACGACAAAATTTTAAATTATCCAATATTTATTTTCAAGTAAATAATTTGAAAATAGTAATTGAATAATAAATACAGTCGCAATAAAAAAAGAAAAATTATATACAAATAGTCAATATTAAAAAAAAAACAATATTTTTTCCAACAGTAAAATAGTTTCATATGTATAAAAATTCAACGAAATAGATATAAATAACAATAATGAACTTACCGTATTACCCCAGGATATCACCATGAGAAAAAACAATGGGAAAAATGGATGAATAGTAAAAAAAAAATACTAACAATGAAATTCAGTTTTATACATTTATTAATAAAATAGCAGATTATCATATGTAATATGTGATGATCCTTGCATTACCTATAAAACAATTACACTATACACTATAACGATAAAAGTAACACAAAACCACACAACTTATGCTATTACGATGTAATATAACAAAAAAAGACAATTAATAGCGACGTTAATGACTAACAACTATGTAATAATAATGTAATAATACTATAAACCAAGATGAATGTAATAACTAAAATTACTAACCTTTATTGACTCACGCCAAAGCAAATATCCTGCAAATTGCAATGAAGGTACACAATAAACGTTTAAAAATAATCTCAAACGAATATCATGCTAATGATCGCAAAAGAAAAGTATCGCAGTCTTTATAACAGATTCTAGCGTACAAAATGCAAGTACAATCTATCACAACAAAGACTGTGAACCATGCTGGATTGTGCGGGATTAAGCGGGAAAATGGCGGGATTTATGAAACTTGAAGTGAAAAGTAGCGGCGCCATCTAAAGAGAGTTTCACACACTTTTCTATATTATAAACAACTCCGTATGAGTGGACCGACCCTGACTGTGACAATGGTACCAACGGAGCCGATGCGCGCGGTGACGCAACGGGCGAACGCTTTTCGAAATGTAGAAGTGTGCACGGCATATTTTACACACTGAAGACGACGAACAATTATTTTGTAAATGCGAAGGGCGTAAACAATTCAAACACAACTTGTTTGATTTCACGATATTAAAGCGATCAAACGACGATTTTCCCAAAAATACACTGCATTGGTGCAAAGAGTGATTAACATTACACAAACAACATTTTTCCGAAAATTTATTAGCTAATAATGAACAAGATTTATTTTGAGATATAAAGTTAGATTTATTTGGTTTGAAATGCTCAACCTTTGATGTAGATTCAATGACATAATCATACGTACGTTCAATAGCACCACACTGATTTTCTAGAAAGTCTTTTAATTGTTCAACTGTTGGAATTTCACCTTTAGTAACAGTGACTTTAAATTTTTCACGAGTACGAGGATCAATTTTCTGTAGCAACATATCAAACCAAATAAAATCTAGCCTATCTTTAAGTTTCCAATTGATTGCGTTAAACGCGTTATAATTTTCCATAAATGTATCGAGAACCGATCTAAGAGCACGAGATGATTTATTTGAAACGTTACTTGTTTTAATGGATTGAATTGCATTTAAGTGATTTTGAGCAATTAAACGCTTATTCATATAACGATCATGTAATAATTGCATGGCGATAGGGTAATTTGCTGATGTTAATGGCAAACCATGAATTAAAGTCAACGCTTCACCCTTCAAAACAGAATGAAGATATTGAAACTTTTCAATTGAATCCAGTTCTGGATCCCTATGTACAATTTTTTAAAAAGTTCATAGAACGCGGGATATGCGCGAATGTCGCCCGAAAATGTCGGCAATTCGATCCTAGGCAATTTTATGTGCCGCTTCGACGCTGCTCCATCAGGTCCCGACGTGGACGCAGTTTGATTGACAATGTCAGTGGAAGCGCTAACACCGGTAATAAAAATAAACGCTGCTTTTATTTCGAAATATAATTCATCAATTTGTAGTGTAAATTTATTCAATTTATCAATTTCGGCTTTTTTAACAGAATCGATTTTAATGCACATTTGTTCAAAAAATGCAATTTATCAGCGACATCATAACGTGCTAATAATGCATTTTTTAAAGCAGCATCAGTTAAAGCATCCCTTGCGATGGTCGCGATAGGTAATAATCTAGTAACAATTCCCTCCCCGATACGACAAACATATTTAAATGACATTGCACTCATGTTTAAGAATAGAACCAAGAAAAACTATAGCTAATTCAAGATAGCGACCATAAGTATCAAATTAAAAAAAATGGAATAATGGCGAACTTTCCTATTATCAGTACTCGACGACGTAATAGTAAGAAATTAATGACGAATTTGGCGATGATCCGGCTCGAACGGACCAAATAATGTGCGATAAATGGACTGTATTTTTTATTGACGAATGTGGCAAAGATGAAAATAGACTTACCGAAAAATAATCCTCTTTCCTTTTGCAAATTATCAGCAATTGCTACACTTGAACTTGCACAGCCACCCTGATTAATTCAAATAATACGGAATTGAATAATAATCTCTAATACGAGAAATGTAAAATTCTAGCCTAGAGATTAGGTATAGGGAACCCTAATAGAGTCTGAAAGACAACCAGATTCCACATTACTGTTTTCTTCAAATTTAAGGTGACTTCCTGATATAAATTGGGCAATGTCAAAGTTGGTTTAATTTAAAAAACTGCTAAATAATAATCTTTGATATGAAAATCGCCGAATACAAGAAAACTATTGAGATTAGGTATATAGAACCCTGATACAATCTGAAAGATAATTGGATTCTACCTTAGAATACGTTACTAAATACAGGGTATGCCATTTGAAAAAACGAAGTTATTCAACTTTATAAGTTAGGATTTTGCACCCCATATTTTTTATCACCCTGTATAATTTTTTATATAAAATTATTGCTGGCGCTGTAGTTCGAACCTTCAACCAAACAATAGAAATGATTGTATTGGTTCAGCGTCAATCACTGGGGCAAATATAAAATTTCACACGTACCTTGCATTTCGACAAATCTGTAAATATTTCGAAAACGGTAAACGATGGGTATAGGAAATATTGAAGTAACTCACGTTTAATTGTTCCCTAGAATTTAAAAATAACAAAAAATACAGGGTGTTCCATTTAAAAAACATAACTTTGATGTGTATCTTTTTTATGGGACACCCTGTATAACTGGTAATAATTTTAAATTGTGCACACAACGATTCTACATCTATCCATTCGAAAAGAATAACACAAAGTTACATGGTTTTCTATAAAATGACCGCGTCGTAAGCGTTGCCCCACCCTGTATATCTATAACATTGATGATGGCTAATGGTCATAGAATCAAAGCTAGGCGTAACGCCGAATAAAAAAAAATGAATTATGAATTGTTGGCCATAATGCCTTAATCTAGCCATCTCTGTTCAAAATTATCCATCTACGACGTGGACAGTCCCGATACTGATCAAACGTCGATCCTACGGGTTGTGGAACCACACACTGGCCGACTTACACGTGCACGTTCAAAACGGATGGTTAAAATCAAGTTTTGGCAGATATTTTTGAACACCGGCGAGAAGCATGGTTTTCGGTCGTACATTTTTACGCAGACGGGCAAAACTTTTGAAAAATAACGAAGTCTGTGTTGGCCTCAAATGTAGCACATAATTTCGTTTTTATTTTTAAAATTAGAAATAAGGATTCCGCTACAGCAAAAAAGATTCCAGTAAATTTCTGAATTTTGAAAACATGTTTTATTAGGCAGAAATTTCTTTCTTAAAACTCATTATCTTTAATTTTCGTATCTCAAATTTTTTTGGAAAATTCTCGTCATATTTTCCGTGCAACGATCGAAAATGTGGCTGACCGTTACCGTTTTTCGGAATAACAACAGACGAAATGCAGATTTAAAAAAAAGAGTTTTCAATTTTTCTGGTGCACTCATGATTACCCTGAAATTAAAACAATATTTGAATAATTTTATTTAAGGAATAGTGTATCAAATTTCACCTTTCTATTCTTGTGGGCGTGAAGGGCGTCGGAACTCCACAGTAAAAATAAGCCTATTCACTACTGAGTAGAGCCGTCCCAAAATGTCCTGACACCTGGGGGTATAGTTTGCTCAGAGTGAGAAAGTATGCGGAGAGAAAGCGAGAGCTCTTAAATCTCGGCGCACTAAATAATATGCATATGCGAAGAGCTCATTCAAACGTTCGGCCCCCTTCATATGGCGCCCTACTGTTCGCTGAAAGGCAATAACTTTACTGTTCTATTGTTTTTCACAAAATCTTGCTGGAGGTTGAAACCGGTAGATGATCGACCAAGGATGGTCCTGCGATCGATTGGTTGATCGGGATCGACGGGTTGAACACCCCCGATCTATACTATCTTCGTGTTAGTTATGTATTAAAAAATTGTTCTCGAGAACAATATTCGTTATTAACTTCGCTTCGGTTTAGGCCGTCCTAACAGATGATCTGGATACAAGATCTGGCACTAAAAATCCGTGATTTTATAATTTTCCTTGATTAACGGTAGGGTACCCATCAAAACAAAGAAGGTAAATTAACTCAGTGCTATTTCCATAACATCTAATACATTCAAGGTTGCGCCTGCGATTCTAAAAGAGAGAGGCTATTATATGTCTGCAACCCGGTACAGCGCGAACGTGCGAAGCTTATTAGAATATTGGGTTTTGTTTGAGCAGTTATAAAAAAAAAACACTTCTGCTGTAGCGTTTACCCCAAACCCAACCATTTCACGGTCTAGCGAGCGTCGACCAAACACAGTTGAAGGGCGACATAATCTTAAGCAAGTAATTCCCAATAAATCTCTTGGGGATTATAACTTGAAATTTTCATTATTGTCATACAACAAATCTCCAAAAGCTACCAATAGATTTTATAATGTAGTTTGAAGCCATACCTTTTGTATGGGCCCTTTATATAAGTAATGCGCATTTTCTGACAAAAATGTATTTATTGATCGTACCGGTACAAATGCTTCAAATTCTTCGAAATACTCTCCCTCAGCATCAATACACTTGCGGACATGTGTCTGCCATACCTGGAAGGCACCCTGAAACTCCTCGACGGGAACGTCTCTTTGTAACATACTTTTGGATGTTTTTCACGGACTTCCAATGCTTTTCTATCAGCTCTCTCTTCAGTCGGGGAAATAAATAAGGTCGCATGGAGCCAAGTCGGGACTGTAAGGGGGCTGGAGGGGTGTTGCTCCGGGCCAGGAAATTGGTAACGATGAAGGCCGTGTGACTGGGGGCATTATCATGGTCGAGCCTGACCCAGCGTTTCAATCTCTTGAGCACCTGCAGGTAAAAGGTTGAGTTGACAGTTGGGAGTCCATGAAAAATATCCAAAAGCATGTTACAACGGCGCCGAGGCCAAGGCTGTGTCCTATAGCCAGGCTACGACGGGAGTGAAGGTAGGCGTATGCCTAGAAGGTTTTCCAGAAAACCTCATGTCGACGGAACAAATTGATGCCGTACGCGAGGCCATTCTGGAGAAAATAATTGAGGATGGTAAGGAGGGAACCGTGAAGCACAGATTCCATCAGCTTCATCAGAGGCCAGGATGGCTCGCACTGACGTGTGTAGACAGTGCCACAGCCAACTGGCTAAAGGGCGCAGCTGCCCATCTCAGGCTGTGGGAGGGAGCCAAGTTAAGGGTGCTGGATGAGGCAGAAATGCCTCATTCTAAGATCCTGATAGGCTGCTTCCCAAACAGCCTGGAATACACCAACGCGAAGGTAATTTCGCTAATCGAGGCCCAGAACAATTTAAAGGCCTCCAGCTGGAGGGTTCTCAGGAGAGATCCGAAGGGACCCAAGCTGGAGGTCACGCTGTCGGTGGACTCACATTCCGCCGACAGCCTGGAGAAGCTGGGCAACAAAATTTGCTACGGGTTTGGCTGGGTAGAGCTAAGACCCAAGGGCAAAAAAGTACCAAAGGGCGAAGGGCCAACAAGGGCCTATCCGGACCCTTCTTGCTCCAAGGAGCCTACCAGCGGACCCGGTGGCACTACTCCGCCACTAGCGGAAACAGGTGCCGATAAGGGACCCACCGTAGTAGGTAAGGTAAGGGAGAGCAATACCCTGAAAGGCAAAAAGCCCAAGGCCAAGGTGCCAAAGGCTGGTGCCTCTGGGGTCTAGGCATCTCAATGGCGGGCCTACGCTGCCTACAACTGAACCTCCACCACTCCAAAGCGGCAACAAGTGCCGTGCACTGGAGGTTCAAGAAATCCAAATTTGGGATAGGCTTCTTACAAAAGCCCTGGATTAACAACGGGCAGGTAAGGGGTCTACCTAAAGAAAGCTGCAGGTTAGTATACAAAGCAGACTGCACTAAACCAAGAGCAGTCCTCATGCTCAGAAAGGACATTAATTTTACTTACATTCCAGAATTCACCACAGGGGACCTCGCGGTAGTGTTGGTAGAGGTCCCCAGGAAGAAAGGAAAAAGGCACATAGTTATGGCCTCGGCCTACTTTCCGGGTGACAAGGATACACCGCCACCAGAGGAGGTAAGAAGACTTGTGGAATGGTGTAGAAAAGGCAATAAACACCTACTCCTGTGCTGTGATGCCAACGCACATAACATCCTATGGGGCAGCACGGACACCAATAGTAGAGGTAAGGATCTACTTGAATTAATTATCTCTAACAATCTAGACATTGTTAATAGAGATAGCGAGCCTAACTTTGTGAATGCAATCAGACAGGAGGTACTAGATATCACCCTGGCTGATGCCTTCACAACAAGTACAATTAAAAATTGGCGAGTTCTAGCAGAACCCTTTTTATCAGACCATCAGCAGATTGGGTTTGATATTGAGATCACTAAGGAAGCTGTTTTAGAGTGCAGGAATCCGAGGAACACAGACTGGGGCCTCTACAGAGAGTGCCTAAGTCTGGGAACCGAAGATCTATGCCTCGACATCCAAACTACAGGGGAGCTGGAAATAGCTGCGGCTCTCCTTAAAAATTGCATCTTAAAGGCATACGAATCCAGCTGTCCACATAAGAGGAGATCTCATTCCAGAGATGTGCCCTGGTGGAATAAGTATTTAGACCGCCTGAAGACGCAAACCAGAAAAACCTTAAATAGTGCAAAGAAGACGGGAAAATGGGATGCCTACAGACAGGCACTATCAGAATACAACAAGGAGCTAAGGAAGTCGAAAAGGAAAACTTGGAGAGCTTTCTGTGAGGGAGTGAACGACACAGCCCCGACAACAAGACTCCAAAAGGTCCTATCGAAAGACCACTCCAATGGCATTGGTTTAATTAAAAAACCTGATGGGAGTCATGCAGAGAGCCTCAAAGAAAGTCTCAGTGTGCTCCTGAAGACACACTTTCCGGGCTCAACATCTGTGGACTCACTCGCAACAACTGCTCAATCTACGGAAGGAAGCATATTCCTACCAACCAGAGAGAGCAAAAGAAAGGCTGGTAAACTAATTACTAGAGAAAAAATTGAATGGGCAATCAAAAGCTTCAAACCCTTCAAAACTCCAGGGCCAGATGGCATATTTCCTGCATTGCTGCAATATGAGCTAGACATACTAGCCCCATACCTGCAAGCAATATACAAAGCCAGCTTCACGCTGGGCTATATTCCAATGGAATGGAAGGAGGCCAGGGCGATTTTCATCCCCAAAGCGGGCCGTAGGCCACCTGATGAGGCTAAGTCCTACCGCCCAATC
This sequence comes from Ocypus olens, assembly GCA_910593695.2. Classification (NCBI taxonomy): domain Eukaryota; kingdom Metazoa; phylum Arthropoda; class Insecta; order Coleoptera; family Staphylinidae; genus Ocypus; species Ocypus olens. Next base: position 29,072,049 of record OU343061.1, on the reverse strand, counting down.
AGCCTCACCTCTTTCCTCCTCAAAATTATGAAGAAAATCGTGGACAACGATATTAGGTGCGGCGCCCTAAAAGCGAACCCGCTACATAGGCAACAATTTGCCTATCAACCTGGCAAATCTACTGTAGATGCCTTGCACAGCCTTACAACAGGCATAGAGGCATCGCTTCAATACAAGGAGATTGCACTAGGTATTTTCGTGGATATTTATTTCGCGTTTGACAATACGACCTTCAAAACCGTGGAAAAGGGAGCCATCAGGAAGGGCATTGATATACCCACTATCAGATGGATAAAAGCTGTACTTGAAAACCGTAAAATCACGGCAGGTATGGGGAGTGAGTCTGAAACGGTAACCACGGCGAAAGGGTGCCCGCAAGGCGGGGTTCTATCACCCTTGCTCTGGTGCATCGTGGTGGATGAGCTCCTCACGACCCTGGCAGATAAGGGCTATAGTACGCAAGGCTACGCCGACGACATTGCGGTTGTCATAAGGGGTAAATACGATAGCATCGTATCGTCCCTAACCCAAGAGGCCCTTAACACCATATCAAAATGGTGTCTGAGGGAGGGTTTCAATGTCAACCCGAACAAAACTGTGATTGTACCTTTTACTAATCGCAGGAAACTTTCAATCAAAGCTCCCAAAGTAAAAGGACAAGAAATTGCGTTTTCCGATCAAGTGAAATATTTAGGCTTAGTGCTTGATAGGTAGCTTAACTGGAACGCGCATCTGGAAAAAACGATCAGCAAAGCAACGGCGGCACTCTGGATAGGCCGCCGGCTCTTTGGCAGATCATGGGGGCTGAAACCTAAAATGATACACTAGTTGTACATCATGGTGGTCAGACCCATTATCTCATATGGCTCACTAATATGGTGGACCAAAATAAAACAAGTAACGGCACAAAAGAAGCTCCAAGTTCTTCAAAGACTGGCCTGCCTTGGCATCACGGGAGCTGCGCATAGCACTCCCTCTGCAGCAATGGAAGCTTTACTAGACCTACTTCCTTTGCACGAACAAATCAGAAAGGAAGGTCTAATGAGTGCACTGAGACTAAACTGGACCAGTACAGGCCACAGAACCGGACACTCAGAAATTTTGGACCTCGTCACAAGCGAGTTCTTACAAACACCAACGGATATAATTCCGATCAATTATGACTTCGAATCAAGATTTGATGTGACTATTGATAGTCGCGAAAACAGTCTGAAACGAGTCACAGAACTAAAACATAACTCTGTACTCTGGTACACAGATGCATCCAAGACAGAGGTGGGCACCGGCATAGGCATACATGGGCCTAAGCATAGGGAATCAGTTCCCCTCGGACATGGCCCTTCTGTCTTACAGGCTGAAATAATAGCTTTAGAAAGATGTGCTCAGGTGTGCACAAAAAAAAGGGCTACAAAGGGGCACGCATATATCTAATCACGGATAGCCAGGCTGCCCTAAAGAGCCTTAAAGCGTACAGCTTTAATTCCAAGACTACTTGGAACTGTAAACAGGCTCTGAACCAACTGGCAAAGGGCAACAAGCTCACCCTAATGTGGGTACCCGGCCACGCAAGCATAAAAGGCAATGAGCATGCCGATATACTTGCTAAGGAAGGAGCCTCAACTACCATCATTGGACCAAAACCGACCTGCGGGCTACCGAAAGCACATAAAAAAGGCGTGATCCAAGAATGGGAAAAAAAGTGCAAAATAGACTATTGGAAAAATGCACCAGGTCAAAGGCAATCCAAAATGTTTATTGACTTCTCGCCAAATAGAGATAAACAGCTCTTACGCCTCACTAAAACCGAGATCAGACTAATCACCGGTCTCCTCACAGGACACTGCCCAGTGAAGTACCATCTTCACAATATGGGCAAAGTGGATAACACCACATGCAGATTATGTGAATCGGCAGAAGAAACGGCCGAACACATATTATGCGAGTGTGTAGCTCTAGCTACTAACCGGAGGTATGGCGGTAACGCCAGAACGGATCAGGGCATTACCTCCCAGAAAATTAATTGACCTTGTCAGGGAAGTTGAATTTCTGGGAATCAAATAGCAGTAGGGTACTAGTACAAAAGATCTAAACAGGTCGCAGTGCTGTAAGTCTTACCACAGCCAATCGACCCCGTCTAATCTAATCTAATCTAATCTAATGTTACAACGGTTCCAAGAGACATTCCCATTGAAGAGTTTTAGGTTGCCTTCCAGGCATGGCAGACCCGTCTCCACAAGTGTATTGATGCTGGGGGAGAGTATTTTGAAGAATTTTAAGCATTTGTACGGGTGACATCAATAAATATATTTTTCCCAGAAAATGCGCATTACTTTTATAATGGACCCTGTAATACAAATATTATGTTCATCTTACTTTTGTACTTTGCATAACTGCCCCCAGTCGAGTATCTAAACCTAAATGTTTGCTGGTAGATACAGTACTTTATTCTGTTTAAAATCTAGAATTTTCATCATTTATTTTCAATATGTAAAAACCGTAACAGAAATATGGACTTTAGCGCACACGTCTAGAACAGAGTTTCCCAAAATGTTTAAATGTGGCGTAACTTCAAATTGTGGGCCTGGAGGCAAACCAATATTTTAGCCTCTTGTGTATATTTTCACTCTCGAGTATGAAATAAGCTGATCCTCAAAAACTACTACAGATCTTTAAATGGAACTGTAAACCTTGGGTTTCTTTGACAATTCTAAGATCTATTGAGTTATTAAATTGAGTTTTTGTTTTTCTTATTCATATTTTCGACAAATTAATTGGAATTGCAAACCCTTACCTGTTGCAAAAGCATTAAATAAATTAAATAAAGACGAAAGGTAGCCTGAATAAACAGATTCCTTTTATGATGGCCACATCAACATTTTTGAATTTTTGAATCATTAAGTCAAATTGTTTGCCAAAATAATTTGCTTCAAGACTGGACACGTAGGATTAATGAAAGCTTAAAATAGCAAGTTTTACACCTTTTGGTTGTTGATAAAAGGTTATATTACTTTACGTCTTATAGTAATATTAGTTTCCAAATGAAATTCCTTTTCCAAATTGGTGTTCTACTATTCTAAAGAGTATAGACTTGTACATCATTTAAAATGTTAAACATATTTTAACTTTCGCCGTACAGTATTGTTTTCGAGATTGAAAATGATTATAAATGTTCATGAAAATATTAATTTTGAGGTCCCAACAATTATTATTTTGGAAAATGGTCTGTATGTCCGTGTGCTGTATCGACCTGTCTCTAAGTCTGTCACTTTATGGGCACTGTGTCTCAAAATCTAATAGACATTTTTAAATGAAACTTTAGACTTAAAAACAAGGAAAAATATTACAAACAAGAGGCTAAAAATCCTTGTAAAAGTGTCTGAATAAATGTATTGTCTCTCTCTATTACAAAAAAGATTATTCATCTATTTAAGATAACAATCTTGTGTTGATAGATGAATTTCATAAACTCTTTATAAAAATTTTGACTTTTTTGAGATAATGAATATTTTTTGTTTTTGAAAAAAAATCGATGAAAATGCAAAACATCCGAAAAACCCATTTTGTACTCTCAAATAGAGAAAGTACCATGATGGCCACATGGACATTTTTTAAATTATATTACATACATGAACTTTATTCCAACATACATATGTTAGAAGGGGCCATCGACCGAGTCCTTTAAATTATATTATTTCGTTTTAGTCTTAAAAATATTGCCATATATTATAAGTTTAAAAAGTTTTTAAAACTGATGCATTATTGCTTTTTACTTTCTACCTTATAAAATTAATGTATGTAAAGGCTCTTCAACTCTGCGTAATCTTTCTCTGCTACTATGTTGAATGTGGCGAATCTAGCCGGAAGTTTAGATACAATAGTGATGAAAGTAGAGCATACTCTAACCAAAGGTTCTGTTGTCGGTTCTATTATATCACTATGTCAAAATTCCAATCATCTATTGAAATCAATGTAGAATTTCTAGAGCAATTTTGGAAAAAGTGTATTTTTGGTGAGCCAGCCATTTTAGTTACTGCAAACTTCAAATGATTTTTATTGGAATAGAATAGAATAGAATAGAATAGAATAGAATAGAATAGAAAATAGAATAGAAAATAGAATAGAAAATAGAATAGAAAATAGAATAGAAAATAGAATAGAAAATAGAATAGAAAATAGAATATAAAATAGAATAGAAAATAGAATATAAAATAGAATAGAAAATAGAATAGAAAATAGAATAGAAAATAGTATAGAAAATAGAATAGAAAATAGAATAGAAAATAGAATAGGAAATAGAATAGAAAATAGAATAGAATAGAATAGAATAGTTTATTATGTTAAGACCGTTAGGTTTACAATCGTCCAGTATGAATTAGAATCTATGTGTAGATAAAACTGTGCAACAGTGGTTATTACATTAAAAACTAGTATAAATAAGACTATGAAATAGTGAACACATAAAATCATTGTAAATACAAATACAGATACACAATTAAGAATATTTTAGGTTTGACTTAACCAACATAAATTTAAAATACATGTTATAATGCAAGATACAAATAGAGATATTTAGAAGTATTTAGGATATTCGCATGACCACCAATATCACAAAGGAAATCTTCCGAGGAGAAATATGCGTGTTCAAGCAAGAATTCTTTAATTTTTGATTTAAATGCAGTAAGATTCATATTTCGCAAATTAGCCGGCAGAGCATTAAGGTATTTGATACAGTAATATCTAGGTCCTGTTTTGGATATTTCAAGTCTATTGAAGGATAAGCAGATGTTATCTTTATGCCTGGTATTATGCGTATGTATTTCTTCATGCTTTTGGAGTTCATGGTAGTGTCTTTTTGCATATAGGAGGCAATCCATTATGTATAGACATGGCAGGGGTAGCAATCTAGACTGCTTAAAAAGAGGTTTAGTGTCATCGCGATATCCTGACCCTGATATTAAGCGTATTGCTTTCCGCTGTGGGCCAAATATTCTATGTTTCATGGAGCTATGGCCCCACATCAAGAGGCCATAGCGGAGATGAGATTCAAAAAATGCACAATAGACCATTTTTAGCACCGTATACGACACTTCTGTAGCGAGTCTCCTTAATAAGAAAATGGAAGTGTTTAATTTCTTAGCAAGATGGTCACCGTGTGAGGACCAGTTGAGTTTGTCATCAATGTGGATACCGAGAAATTTTGTCGATTTGGCATATTCACCACGGTATTGTAGTCGTCGGAGGGTGAAAACCATATTTACTGTCTTGTCCGTGTTTAACTTTAATTTATTACATTCGAACCAGTTGTTAATTTGGGTCATTGACATTTGTTTTTCCCCATACTATCCTCCTCCCAACTACCAGTATTAGTGATCGTTGTGTCGTCTGCGTAAAGGATGGCTTTCCCTTCAGTAATAGTTGAAGGCATATCATTTATGTAGATCAAGAATAATTGGACGTATTGCTTAAGATTAATTTGTTAAAATGTTAATGTAGAATTCCTAAAGCAATTTCTGTAAGAACTGCAATTATGGTCATCATGCTTTGTCTTCATGTTGCTGCAAAGTCAAATTAATTTTCTTTAGGCAATTACAAAGACACGTTATTCACTCTATTATGTCCCTTTTTATGACTCAAATTTCCAATTAGAGAACGGCATATTTACGACAATTATTATAGACGAGACTATAATACAGTCCGGCTGGGATATTATACCCCGAAATCAGACCAGGGCCCCTCTAGACCCGGGGTCCGGAGGCAGTTGCCTCCTCTGCCTCATTACAGTTACGCCACTGCACAGTGGTCCAGCTGCACTCAAAATCTGGCCAAAATCCTAAATTGCAAAGTCGAAAAGAAGCTCCAAAACTAAGCTAGTTGGAAAGATAAACGTGGATAGCATTATAAAATATCAATAATTGAAATAAAGTCGTACCCCATAGTCCATGATGGGTCGTAGTCGTAAGATGTAGTGAGTGTTTTGAATGCATAATAATACGGCTTGCGAATATTAAATTTTCATATTTGTGTACAAAGCATACAGAAGGCCTATGTGGAAAATTATATTGCATTATGTTTCTTACAACATTAAAAAAAAAATTTCTTCCAAAAAATAATTTTATTTCTCAAATACGACCGTTTCGTTATTAAGATACCCACAATAATCTTAATTTTTTATTTCATTTTTGAGTAGCTTTTCACCAACCAAAATTAATTAAATATCACACTTAACACTAAATTGTTTGCTATAGGAGTTATTTGAAGTTTAAAAAACACGCGCTGAATGAAAAATGGATTAGCCATTTTGTTTAAATTCATTTTGACTTTGGATTCGTAATCTGCGACCTCGAAAACCCCCATATACTAATTTTCATCACTTTTTATACTATTTTCACATATGTTGCCGCCATATTGGATTTTGTTTAGAATAATTTTAACTTTAGATTTGTAATTTGCGACTTCGAAAACCCCCACATACTAATTTTCATCAATTTTTTATGTCATTTCCACCTATTTTACCGCCATATTGGATCCGCCGTTGTGTTTATAGTAATTTTGAATCAGCGACGTCAAAAATCCCTATATACCAATTTCTGCACGAATCTAAGTTCATTTGAGATTTTGGCCAGCTTTTGAGGGTAGCTGAACCACTGTGCTGAGGGTACTGGTATTTAATTGGCAATATAGTGGGATACCAGTGGGTAAATACTTTTTGAAAAACAGACCTAAAAATATTTTCTATAAAAAAATTAGTGGAATAGATAATAAACAGCCGAACGTTAAACAAAAAACAATGTCCAATTGATACTCTATAAATTATCGGACTAGTGACGGCTCGCGGGGTGACTCTGGTACGGCCGAGGTAGCAGAGATGATAATACAGATAGGTCACGCCGCCAGCCGTCTTTGCAACCGACACTACCTATCTACATTGCTACCTCGGCCGTACCATGAGTCACCCCGCGAGCCGTCACTATATCGGTCTTAAATTATTTACTAATAAATATCTGGAATTCCCCGATTATGTGACTGTTCTTATTACTTTGTATACTTTTCAAGTTAGTTTTGTACTCTTCAATAATGAGGGAATCAAAAACTTCTATTTATCTAAAAATATATATGACATAATTAATTTATAAATTTTACTGAACGCATTACTAGTATGTACATGTTATAAATCGAAATCGTCGCAGGTACCCTGCCCTCCGGTCCCTTGTTTGTTTTTTTAGTGCAGTTGTAACTCGATACACTAATTTGCGTAAGTGCCGACGAGTGACGCAAAATATGAGTGACATCCGATGTTATTGGGTATGCGGGCTAATATGTATGTGACATATAAAATCGAGCAAGGAAGAACGATTTGAACGCCTCGCTAAATAAACTCCCCCATCATAACGTATCCCCAATCCCGCGCACTCGACCATCACGCTCAAGTGGCCGAATGCCCGTACTAGGATGAAGAGCAATATACTCGCTGCAAGAAATATCTACATAATAGTTTTATTTATTTCTGAAAATTTTGCACATATGTCAATTATGTTCCTGTCTAGACAGTAAGGAAATTTTATCAAGTTTTGACCAATACTAATGGAAATAGACACAAGAAACATCATTTTATGTTTCACTTGTCTCTTAATTCGTTCATAATTTTTTTATTAACTATGATTTTGCCTTCAAATTACTTCATTACCTAGATGTATGTATTGGTTGGCTACAAGTCAAATTTCACTGTTGTTACTTAATTGGTTCTGCAGTTTATCTGTTTAAAGTGAAATGTTGCTAACTTTGTTAATAATAAAGATTAAACCAAAACTTAAACACAGAAATAATAATCGATGTTTATATTATCTAAATAAACTTTTCGAAAAAGTTTATATTTACAAAGATATATTCGATTTCTTGAGCGGCTAATTGAATGGGTACCCATTAATGATTGGAGCTATGTGATGATTGGTGTTATGATTATTTTGATTGGTGGTGGTAATGTTGCGTCTCCGTCATTTTCCACAATACGTTCATTTAATATTTGTATGTGTTTTGAATTAATTGTAGCGCAGGTGTGGGAAGGACCGGCGTATTCATCTTATGCGACTATGTCCTGGATATGTACAAAGATAAGAGATATGTCGACATCCCCAATGCACTCCACATCATGAGGAACTTCCGGTTGAATATGGTTAAAAATGAAGTACCGTAAGCTTGCAACACTCTCGTACTTGAATCTCACATGGAAACATTTCAGCTCCAGTACATCTTTACCTACTGTTTAGTGAACGAGTTCCTCAAGGAAAAAACCACCGAAATGAAGCTTGAGGCGCTGTTGGGGGAGATGATGATCTTCACGCAGGATATCAACCTGATTAAGGATATTGAAACGACTGCGGAAAAGGATTATCTCTTGGAAGTATTGTATACAAAAAGTACACATTTTGGGTGGGAACATAATAAGGATAAACATCGTACCAATGTTCCACCTAAGAGTAAGTATTGCGTTTTAAAATAGAATTCAGTCTTCAATTATTTTGCACGACATTGTTCGAATATTTTAAAAGGAAACGGAACATGTTTGCTGATCACAGTTTCAGACCTATCATAAGGAGGTATGGTACAGGCGGCTGGCGGCGTGACTCATGATAGAGTAAGTTTGAATAGAGAAGAACTCCAGGCTGTACGAAATCGTAACGGTCGCTTGTTGCCAGTTGGTATTCGCGAGGGCAAAAAATAATACGAACTGAAGGCATTCAAACAGTAAATAAATGTGGGAACTATTTGGTAGTACATAATAATTACATCTCAGTCATAGAAACAAATAAAAGCAAAACAAAGAACAATAAAATCGCCAATTTGTTCATGCGAAGGGGGTTCTTCTTTATTTAAATGACAGTGGAAGTGCATATTGGTCAGTGCAACGGACCTCTGCCGTTCTAATAAAATTCGACTTACTGAGTGAATGAGTTAACCAGCCCGCACCCATCTACACAGTGGGCAAAAAAACGGTAAAAATTGGAAATATTCATATTTGCAATAATAATTAACGCATTAAATATTGCTTTGAAAAACAAAATGTTTACACTCTGTAGTTTACAAAAATGATTAATTGCATTTTTGAAAAGTTCTTTTAACCAGGATATTTCACATTAATGAAGGCTTTGCAAAGACAGGAGATTATAATGCACCGTCGCGTCGCATTTGTAGGTACTAAAATTAGTGGGCCATTATTTGTTTTGATTTTCTAATTAATCTTAGACAATAGCTGTCACTTCTTCAGCCAATTTAGTTTTTGGGACAAAAATTTTTGAAAGGATAGAAGTTCATGCACAAGTTTAAGTACTATTTCTTTAGATCAAAAGTACTTCATCTTATCTATAAAAATTGGGCGTTTCACTGTTATATTAATTATTTAAAAATACTAATAACTCACGAAGATATAACAGTACAAAACTACTTGTACCGTTTTTTTTGTCCACTGTATACAGGGTGTCCTAAATAGAGTAGGATTGCATGGGTATCTTTCTTATTCTTAAAGGTAGAGATCTGGTTAAATAGGCAATGTTGTGCAGTTTTCTATGCTGATTCAGATTATGTTGAGAAATTTTCAAAATTCCGAGCAGTTTAGAAAATATTTAAAAAGAACTGAAAATCGCGATTTTCAAAAAAATCAAATATCTCAATAATTATTAAAGATGCGAAAAAAGTTTTAAATAAAAGTTACTTGGTTTAATTAGGCAAACATAGAAATCAAGTCAAAATAAAATTCAAGATGGCGGTTTCCGAGATATTAATACCAACTTTCTTATTTCAAATGGTCGCCATATTTGATTTTTACACGCATAAATAGTCTTTTTTTCTCTTTCCAACGATGTACAACAACCTATGTCAAAATAAAAAAATTATGGAAATATTAATTGTTGTAAGTTTAAAACAAGTAGGCATAAATAAAAATAAAACAAAATTTGTTATAACGACTAACTGTCATCTTACATTAGTTTATCAGTTGTATTAATCATTCATGCATGTGTATTGTCTTAAGTTGTTGTAATATCGATAAATATTAATTACTTGAAATGGCGAATTATTCAATATCTGAACAATACGATATGTTTTGTAATTACATCAAGTGTTACAAAAACCCCCATCTTGCAGCACAAACATACCAAGCAAACTTTCCTGAAAGAGGGCAGCCGGACATTAAGGTATTTAAAAGATTGGATGAAAATATGCAATTGTATGGAAGTTTAAAAAAACCTAAGAGAAATAGAAATATGATCGTTGATGATGAAGAATTAACATTGGCTTGTGTGGCAGCTAATCCGAACATTTCATGTCGGTAGATAGAAAATGAAGTTAACGTATCTAAGTCTAGAGCATCAACAATTTTAAAAAAGCACAAGTCTCACCCTTATAAATTGCACCTATCTCAGACTTTACAACTAAATGATAACATCCGTAGATTAACATTTTGCAGGTGGTTAATCAACAAAATTACGGAAAATGGTGATTTTATAAACACAATTTTATGGACTGACGAATCTTATTTTTCTAATTGTGGATTATTTAATCGTCATAACGAGCACTATTGGGCTCAAGAAAATCCACACATAGTTATTCCACGGCGAAACCAATTACGGTTCGGCTTTAGTGTTTTTTGTGGCATAATAGGAAATCGTTTACTTGGTCCTATAATTTTTGATGGAACTCTAACTGCACAACGTTATTTGGAAATTCTTCAAACAACCTTAGAAGATTTATTGGATGATTTACCTTTGGCACAAAATATGCAAATATGGTACCAGCAAGATGGCGCTCCAGCACACAATGCCAGAGATGTTATTACTTATCTAAATGGACGTTTTAATAATAAGGTAATAGCGACTAATACACCTGTACAGTGGCCAGCCAGATCTGCAGACTTGACGCCTCTTGACTTTTATTTGTGGGGCACTTTAAAAAACAAAGTTTATGGAAGTAACTTCAATTATAACAATGTGGATGAACTTCGCGAAGCAGTGACAGAGGCAATAAACGGCATTAATAGCAACACTTTGCGAAAAGTAACTGGCAGTGTTGTAAAACGCTGTCAATTGTGTTTGGCCAATAACGGTCAACATTTTGAGCATTTTTTATAATTTATTGTTATTTTACTACTTGGTTGTATTACCTCTTTTTGTTTTGTTACATTTGCTTTAAAAACAATTTAAAAAATTAAAATTAAAATTTAAACAATTAATATTTCCATTATTTTTTATTTTGACATAGGTTGTTGTACATCGTTGAAAAGAGAAAAAAAAAGTCTATTTATGCGTGTAAAAATCAAATATGGCGGCCATTTGAAATAAGAAAGTTGGTATTAATATCTCGGAAACCGCCATCTTGAATTTTATTTTCACTTGATTTCTATGCTTGCCTAATTAAACCAAGTAACTTTTATTTAAAACTTTTTTTCGCATCTTTAATAATTATTGAGATATTTGATTTTTTTGAAAATCGCGATTTTCAGTTTTTTTTTTTATATTTTCTAAACTGCTCGGAATTTTGAAAATTTCTCAACATAATCTGAATCAGCATAGAAAACTGCACAACATTGCCCATTTAACCAGATCTCTAGCTTTAAGAATAAGAAAGATACCCATGCAATCCTACTCTATTTAGGACACCCTGTATATTGCCACCCCTACTACCGAAGTCACCTCTCCAACCACCACTGGCGTACAGTATACTACATGTGTTATTCAGGTCCATCAGAGCTTTCGTGAGATGGCTTGGAAAGTTTAAGGGACGAATTTGAATAATTGCTTTCGATTTTTTCACTCAAATATGTTTTTATTTTATTTTAAGATTGTAATGGATTCATCTCGCTACAACGCTACCCTTTACACGAGGAAGAATCATATTACACGCCAGCTGTTAAAATCCCAAATCAGATGAACACGAAAACTTACATTTCTACGATACAGCCTCTACCCAACACGGTCACAGATTTCTGGAGGTTGGTTGATGAAACCAAGACGTCCATTATCTTATCCTTACATGACTTTTTAGATGATCCTGTGAGTATGGTTCAAATCAAATAATTAAATACTTGATTAGTTATAGGTATTCATTAATTCCATAATCAAAAATATTTCAAAAAATTATAATTTTGGCCACTTTAAAATTACGGGAGGTGATGGGAGTAAGATACCATTGCCCTGCAGTTCTCGCCTGTTGGTACAGTTAGTGGCGGCTGGTGATGGGAACCATGGTGGGGCGCGGATAGTAGAGGTGACAATAAAGAAGGTTGCGGGTGGATTGACTCAGTCACTCAGTAAATTCCGTTATTGCGAAGCAGATGTGTTTTCCTGGCCAATCTTTACTTCCGGTGGTCCCACCATGAATCACGTCATCAGCCGCCACTGGGTACAGTACATTTTTGATTGTTGATTAATGGGAGTACACTAGTGATAAGCGTTATTTTCACTAACTGTGATTGAAAAATCTCACTAACGGTGATTTTCCTCAAAGGTTATTTTATAAAAAGAAAACGATTCAATAACGAATCACTTCTTAGTAACAATAACCGATTAAATAACGAATCACTTCTTATTAACAGTAACCGATTCAGTCAGGGCCGATCCTGTACCCTTGGCCGCCCGCGTGCAAATGTTGAGTTGGCCGCCCCCTCAAGTGCATATCTTGGGGGTTGCGTGTTTACTATTTTAGTAATAAGACACCAAAAAGTAACTTATTATCAAGAATATGTATAATTTTAAAAACCGTTTGTCTGTCAGCGTCTATATTGACCTGATGAGATCTAATAAGATTGAAACTGGTGCTCGGTTGTCGGACGGGGAAACTACATTTCAATGTTTATCAATGATATTGTTACAATTGTCGCTAGTTTATGGTTTCTTATTGTCTGTGTATTTCTCCACTCAGTCAAGGAAATTGTCGAATGTTAAGATAATAGATGTTGCCCTGATGGTGTATCTAGCTATTACGGTTTGAAATTTTAATTATTTACATTCAAGTTGACACTGTGCCACCGGAACATGTTGATAGTAGAGCCACTTATACAATATACCCTCCCCCTCCATCATTTTTTAAAGAAAGAAAGAACGATTTATCTTCCTAGACCAAAATAACTCCCGAAAAAGTGTTTTAAGAATTAATTAAAAATTCTTGCTAAGCTTGAAACTGCAGGTTCTTCTTGGCTCTATATAACGAGCCGCCCCTGTCCTCAGCACTAAACTTATTGATAATTGAAAAGTTTTGTGGCTGATAATTGTTGATAAATTCATTATATTTAAGGATGGGTGATATTTCACGTACCTGTGATTTTTCACTGATAGAAAAAAATCACAGGTCGTTACTGAATTTCACTGCGACTGTGACTGCTAATTAAACTGTTTTGTTTTTGTTTTTTGTTTTTTAATTTATTATTGTTAATACCCAATGGTTTACAAACGTCATGTAGATAGTGAAAGAAAATATACAAGAAATGAAGTAAAATTGGTAATAAATACAGCATGCAAACATGAACAATTTAAATATTCATAAATAAAAAATAACATATAAATAAACATAATTAACACACGTGTAAAATAATAAATAGGACTAATTAGAATAATAAAATATATGTATAAATAAAATATAATACAAGGTGTCTAAAAAAGACACCACCAAAATGATATGGTATATTCCTGAGACAAAAAAAGAGCAAATTAACTAAATTTATCTATATGAAAAATTACATACCTTCCAAGATACAGCAAGTCAAAGTTTAAGATTTTTAAAATATTTTAATCTATATCTCGAAAATGGCAGATGAGAATGATTTGTTTATTTTTTTCTGACAACTACATTAGGTGTACTACATTGTTTAAATATTTCAAGAAATTTCTTCAAGTACAAAGGTGCTCCAGAGGACATGCAGTTTACATTATTACATAGAACTTTTTTGTTCTTCATATTTTTTACGATTTAATATTTTTTTCAATGCAACTCATCACTTTTAAAGAATTTATAACTCTTAAAGTTTTTTTGTTTACGCCTTATTTTTAACAAAAAAAAATAAAAAATATCTTATTGTTCATTGTTTAATTGCGCTCGTCCTGCAAGAAAAGTCTTAAAAATAACTATAATCCAAAAACTGCTTTTATTTTAACATATTAAATTATTTAACAAATAACAAAAATTGTTCAAAATGACCCTCATAAAAAAAATCACAGTACACATTGTATGCGCGTGCGCGCGTCGCCTCGATGCGCTTCAGCCACCGGCGGAACTTCGGTCACCAGCACTCAACGGGTTAACCAGTTTTACTTAAATTGAAAGTTTTAATTGTACTGACACACGTTTTCAACGAATTGACACCCTACTTAGATTATTTTATTTTTTAACACGAAATTTTCCAAAAACAATAAGTTCTTTTTTATTTTTTTTTGTTAAAAATAAGGCGTAAACAAAAAAACTTGAAGAGTTATAAATTCCTTAAAAGTGACGAGTTGCATTGAAAAAAATATTGAATCGTAAAAAATGTGAAGAACAAAAAAGTTCTATGTAATAATGTAAACAGCATGTCCTCTGGAGCACCTTTGTGCTTGAAGAAATTTCTTGAAATTTTTAAACAATGTAGTACACCTAATGTAGTTGTCAGAAAAAAAAATAAACAAATCATTCTTATCTGCCATTTTCGAGATATAACTTAAAACATTTTAAAAATCTAAAACTTTGACTTGCTGTATCTTGGAAAGTATGTAATTTTTCATATAGATAAATTTAGTTAAATTGCTTGTTTTTTGTCTCAGGAATACACCATATCATTTTGGTGGTGTCTTTTTTAGACACCTTGTATATAAAATAAACGAAATCAATTAAAATAAACATGAACGCGGACAACTGTCCAAAAATTAAAAACTTATAAAATCAGTATCAACCTTGATACAAACAAATTGCACCAAATTGTAAAGAACATATAAAAACCGTTGAATAAATAAGTAAAATATAATGGACATATTACAGACAAATTAAAATGAATATACATGGGCACAAAAATCGATTAAAATAAATTATTAAAAAAACAAACGGCGAGATAAGTAATTAAAACCGCACAACTATCATTAAAACTAGGACGATCACAATTTCAAATCTAGAAATTTTGTTGATATACAGTTATCTATGCTGAAGAAAGCTTTACTTATCAAGTATGATTTAACAGAATTTTTAAATTTTACAATGGGGAGAGATTTCACTTCATGTGGCAGAAGGTTAAATATCTTTGGCCCATAAAAATGTATACCGTTTTTACATCTAGTGAGCCTTGATCGTTCAGGGCAGATTAGCTACGATTGCTACGTAAAATTGTAAGTGATACCCAAACTGTGATTGTTAGCGAAAATCCTAATTTTTTGACATTTTTCACCAATTTTATAGAAAATTTTCTTAACCATTTTTCAAAGCCCGTAAATTTTGGCACATTTTGGTTTTCAAATAATCGAGATCACCTGACACGTTTGGGTATTATAAATCGTTAAAAAGTTACTTAATATACGTTTCTAAACTTCTGGACTCCAAACAAGTTTCTTAACAATTTTTTGTAGATATTTTAGTTTTCAATCAATGGAGATCATCCAACGCGTTTGTAAGTTATAAACTTCGAAAAAATCATCGGCAAAAACTATATAATAATAAAAAAATATATATAAAAATCATTTATATTTTTCTTGAATGATTTTTATTTTCACATTTAAAGCTTGCATTATTAAAATTGTCCATATATTTGCACATATTCGGAAGTGCTATTTTCAAAAATCGACAAACACCTTTTGCAAAAATTTAACACACAAATGTCTCGATTTTGACGTTGCAATGATCAAAAAAAATTCTCTAAAACGAGAAAAAAGGGTTATAAAACAAGATTTGCAGTGTTTAACACGTTTGGTCGCTATACGTTTTAAAGAATCAAACATTGAGGATTCGATTTTTAAAACGTATAACGACTAGACTTGAAAATCTTGATTTTCTAATCTTTTCTTTGTAGAGAAATTTTTTGAAAATCGTAAATTTAGCACTATTCTGCTTATGAATGACCATAATCAAGATTTTATAGGTATTTTATTGACCTTTTTTCATTTTTCTTTATTTCGACTTGAAATCGAATGATCAAAATCAACATTTTATTATCTTTTGATTAATTTATCCATTGGTGAAAAACCAGGTGCGTGGGCAACAAGATATGGCCCACTCATCACGTAAAATAGCACCCACCCACCATTCACTCTAACAACTTTATTCTAACCTAAAATTCTGTATGGTTGAAGAAATGTGAAAAAATGAAAGTTTAAAAATAAAGCGAAATGTATTTTGTAAATCTAAAACGCTTTATTAATTACTTTATACTCCATTTTTCTCTGCGCTCATGTTCAAATTACTATTTTCATGAACTGAAAAAATAAAAATAAAAACAAATGCTGAACTTCCCAAACGTACTCAAAATTCATTTAAGTTTAATATTCGGTGCGAACAACTAGACATTCCTTTATTATAATTTTTGAAATAATACCACGGTACCACCACTATAACAATTTTCAAATTTCATGAACTAAAAAAAATATAAAAATTCTCTCAAATTTCAAAATATACTGGACGATTCGACGTTAATTATTTCATTTAAAAATAATCCCTCGAGAACAAAGCAAATCACCATACTAAATATGCGCTTTCTCAGAAGCAAAACACAAATTTAAAAAAAAAACGATTATCAAGTATTAGAATTGAAACTTTACAAAATGACTAAAAATTCATTCCATTTTACGATTCTGCAAAAATCTTTAAATGCTTCTCGTCTAGATTTTAAAACAACTCCCCGAGAACAGAGCAAATCGTTATTTTGAAGATGAGCTTTTTTAGAGACATAGAAAAACATTTGCAACATACTTTATTCAAAATACATTCCACTTTAGGTTTCCGCAATAGTCTAGAAATGCTTCTTCACTAATTTTGAAATAATCATAATTTCAAAAGATGTTTACTAACCGTGATCACAGTTTAAAATCACTGATATTAAAAAGTAGCAATCACAGGTAGCAACGTGATTCAAAAGTAGCAGTTTTGCCTATCTCTAATTATATTCAAAAGTGTTATCATGTATTAATTTATTTCTATACATAATCATTTGTGTAATTTCGATTATATTTCACCGTCGACAATACATCAGCACACTACGATCGTCGTTGTTGGAGAAACAGAATTCGACTATGCCCTTATAAACCAATCAAGTAACCGTTAGAAAAGAAAAACAACTAGGGCGACATCTATCGCTGAATATGTTACAACGTTCTGAAATTATAATATATCGGCGATAGATGTCGCCCTAATTGTTTTTCTATCCTGATGGTTACTTGATTGGTTTATAAGGGGCCAAAATTCAGAAAATTTGGTGTATTTTAAATTGATTAATGGTGTATTTAAAAAAAAATATAAAGAAATATTTATATTTATATATAACGAGCCTCCCCTGCATACAGTGCAGGATTTCTTCTTCGACTTCTTTTTAGATTTTTCAATTTATGATTAAATAATCTGACAATAAGGGGTCAAATTTAGCTAGCATTTCTGCTGCCTTTAAAAAAATCGTTATTTCTCCTATAGAGATTGGAACTACTTCGTCTAAAAGCAAGACATTGACTTGTTAAAAAGTGCACACTAGCAATCATTCTTTCTACAACAGCTCTCCATCGTTTTTTCTTGAACTCAAATTGTTGTTGTTGCTCTTTGTCTATGATTTTCATTTATTTAAACGGATTTTTAACTCCCGCCATTTTTGGAGACACTTAAGGGGAATCGGTAGACCTCTTTGGTGTGTTTCTGGCTCAGTAGATGGCACCGCTTTATATGGGACTTATAATGTAAAAGTTTTACAGTTTTTTCTCGACAACTGTGGTTTATAGAGGAAAACAAAAAACGGAAACGTGTTTAGTGCAGTCAGGAAATTCCCGGTAGTTTAAGATTTTTTTCCTAAAAATTAGTATTTATAAGAAAATAATGAAACAAAGTGTAGGCTAAACTCCCGCTTGGGTTTGTATTCAACGTGAAACGGGCGTTAACATACTTCTTGCCTTAGTCAAATAAACACAAACGTGAAACGATCCGAATACATTTTTATGTGCAAAGAAAGAGGATAGATAAATGAAACGTCGTTGTAATTTTTCAACTTGTAATTTATCGCACTCCGTCGTCTCCGATTGGCGATTGACGCCCCGACATGCATCTTTCCAGTCCACGTGGACTCGAAATTATCTACATAATACAAACAAACATAACAAGAAATTCGATACTCGAGTTTCTGAGCCGACAGTCGGGAACACATACTGATTTGATCGACTTTCAAGAAATATTTTCGTGGCGTAATTTTATTTCCGACAAAATTAAAATTTGTATTTTCTCCGTTACGAGGTACGGGAAAGTATTGTGATCGTGAAATTATTTCAAAAATTACAACAACAAGCAACATCGAACACGTGCTTTACTTGACAATTACAACCTTTTGGTAAAAATTCGTACACCGGAAGTGGGTGTTTACCTAACCTTTCTTTTTTTTCGTTTTTTTGTGAATATGCAAAATATTACAAAAACATGTAAACAAATATTAAAGACAATAAAAGAAATCTTTTGTTTGAAAATATTTATCAGAAAATAACATGATGTTCATATCTCATTTTTAACCTTTACAATAATAATAGTGGGTTTGTTGCATTATTTGAGTCATAAAAAAATTACCGTTTCAGTAAACGTCAATGTTACGTGTGCCAATATTTTCATTTCGTGACTGAATTTTGAAAATGCTAAAAAAAGGCGTGTTCATTTAGTACAATGCAATGGAATTCGATATTTATGTTATCAATACGCAAAAGGAGAGAGGGTTGAGAGGCAGATAAAGTCAGATTGGCGCGAAATCCTTTTCGCTGTTATTTACACAAAGTTCAATATACTGGACACAAACGACATAATAACATGTTCAATCGGAAAACATTTACACTAAAAAGGTCACAAGAAAAATAAATACGGAAGAGTCAAAGGAGAAATCACAGATGCGTCACTATAGTTCAGACAAAGTTCGGAAGGGCAAGCACCGGTATGCATGGCAAGAACTCGGATAAATTACCGGAGGGTGACTTCACATCAGCGGATCAGCAGCTTCGGTGGATCGGCGATCTTGGTGTAGTTGCTTCCTTGGAGGCGACTTCTGCCGTAGGTTTTTTAGTGCTCCCTGATAGGCATATTACTACATGTCCGTGGATCAATGATTTTTTTTAATAAAATATTTTTATAAAAATATATTAATTTTTCAATCATTTTGTTTCCCAAAAATTGTCGTCGTCTCTGGCAACTCTCTCAATCGACAGGTCTTGTTTCGTCCATATGACAAAATGAGAAAAGTCGACTTTTGCAATATGCATCTGGCCCTGGATTTGATAGTAATAATTGTGAGTACGTTTTAATTTCAAATCCGTATCCAAAAAGAAATTTTTTTTCGATTGCTGCTTTTGCTGTTGTTATTTTTTCTATCAATTTTGGGCACTTTACCTCAATAATTCCGCGACCATTTTCTATCAACCCATCTGGGGATGCTACCAAAAAAACTATACGTCTCATCCACAAAAAAGCCGCAGTTTTTGTCATGTCTTCATACTTTCGTAAGGCATTTTTTACTTTCTCCGTTACGAAGTATGAGAAAGTATTGTGACATGATTTTTTTCAAATTTTTTTTACGGAAATATCCGTTTTGGGGCCCCTAGATGCCATTTCAACAATTTCTGGATATTTTTTTTGTGTCTAAGTGTGTGTGTGTGTGTCTGCTGTGCGCGCTGTATCTCAAAAAAGAATTAAACAATTGATATGATACTTTGAACATATGTCTTATTTGATATTCTGAAGAACTGAAAAGCTTTTGGTAAAATTTCGTACACCGAAAGTGGGTGTTTACCTTAACTGTTTTTTGTTTTTTGTCAATATTTTCTTAAATATTAAAAATATCACAAAAACAATTAAACAAACATTGAAGACAACAAAGAAATGAACATCTTTTCCTTCGAAACATTTTTCATAAAATCATTTTTATTCGAGAAAAAAAAAATTATTTTTTATTTTTGGTTTATAATTAAAAAACGATAATAGTTACAGCAAATTTATGTTAATAATAATTGTAGAGAATGCTAAAATGAACAACTTATAAAGAATAAGTTTTTTTTTAGTTTTTGAGCAAACTGAGTTTTTTAATTCGAAGTATAATTTTTCCATCTTTCATAATTTTGAAGTTTTAAACGTCAGTTTCATCCGAGTTTACACAACGCTCGATATAGATTTAAAATATGATTTCAATTGAAAATAATCCATGAAAACGTAAATATAAATGGCTATGATACCATCAAGTCGGAGAAAGTAACATGATGGCCACATCACCATTTTTTCATTTATTTGTCCGTAGACCGTGGCTTCATTTGTAAATGACTCCTTATAAAGTAGATTTGATACTAGAGGAGCACATTTTGTTTTTAGTCGCCTTTTGCAGATTGTGCCAAATTTAGATGCTGTCAATCGGTATTTCCGGAACTTTTAGTATGTTGTACTACAGCAGACACCAACGAACAACTTTGCCGAAAAATATCAAATTTCCGGGATTTATTTCACTCGATCACCTTTTTATGGTATAATTTCACTGGGCTATAATATAAATAATACGATTACATTGCTAAATTATCTAACTGTTGTTTATAAAAGCCGAGAGGGCAAGGGCATCTGACTCACACGAATAGACTGAGCCAGTCACATAAATCACGTACCGCGGCTCCTGTATCGCCCAGAAATATGCCTCATTATTTAGGTACTTTTGAAATCAAATTGCAAAAAAGACTTCACGGAAGCGGTGGTCCATATTTCTAATGTGTTCCAAATTGTTCTGAAGAGTTCGATGAAATTATTTGTGGAATTTTTACACAATTTATTTCGCCCGAAAGTGTTTTCGCACAAATACCTCTCTGTCAACTGAAATGAAAATAATGTTATAGAATAGAACTGCTCGGAACTATTTGAAATACATTTACTGAATTATCTAGCTGTGTTTGTTTATGAAAGCCGAGAGGGCAAGGGCACTTGACTCATACGAACGGAGCGAGCCTGTCACATAAATCACGTAGCGCGGCTCCTTTATCGCCCAAAAATATGCGTAATTATTTAGGTATTTTTGAAATTTAACAAATTACAAAAAGTACTAAACTATCGGTAAGCTCCTGAATTTTCTGAATTCATTGCAATTTTTCTTTTTTTAATATGACCTATAGTGTCCGAGATGTGCCGGTATTACTTTTCATTCGAAACCGTGGGTATGGAGATTCCCCTTAATATACTTTGCACTGTTAGCATATTTTACAAATTGGTCAGCACAATGGCGTAAGTCTTTAAAACCCGTAGTTATAATTCTAATATTTCCTTTTCTAAATAATTTACATGGGAAACAAAATCCGCAACTTTGTCTTTCGTTCCGCGGGCTTCGCCGGTTTCGCCGCCCCTCTAATCGCCGCCCACGTGCCATGCACGCTCTAGCCCTCCGGTAGGATCGGCCCTGGATTCAGTAACGAATCACCTCCTAATTACATTAACTCTTATAACCGATCAAAAACCGAGTCACTTCTTAGTAACAGTAACCGATTCAATAACGAATCACTTCCTAATAATAGTAACTCATAACCGATTCAATAACGAGTTACTTTGTAATAACAGTAAGTATTTTAGTTACTACTGGAAAATAAACGAACCATCGCAACAATTCAATAACGTCGATTTTTGAAACATAAATCGCTGCACTTACACATTCTAAAAACCTTATCTTTTCCGGGATTAGCTTTAAAATTCCAAAATTCTGTCAGAAATAACTTATTTTAAACGCAATAAAAAATTGTCGACGCAACCAAGCTGGAAGCAAAGTGGTAGCACTCTGAACTTGGGTTTGAATGATTAAACGAATTCTAAGTGAATTATTGTTCGAGGAATTAGCTTCAAAATTTCAAATTCACTTTCAAACAACGTATTTTTAAAATATCAAAAATCAGCAGCAGCACCCCCACTGTAATCAGAATGGTAGCACTATGAACTTGAACTCAAGTAAGTTAAATGCATATCTCACGTCTAGAATGATTCTGAAAACATGATCTTTGACTGAATTAGTTTCAAAGTTTCCTAATCCGCTCAAAAATAGAGTATTTTTGGCATACATGAAAATAATCGATGCCGTCTGCAAACAAAATCGCAGCACGCCGAACTCACTGTCGGACCGTCCTTCCGGAAACTGGCGAATCACCTTTAGAAAGGGTATGGGTCAGTGTTGCCATACGTACGGTAATTACCGCACTTGTACGGTATTCTGAGCGAAAGTTCGGTATACGGTCCAAATGCTAAAACCGTACACAAATGTACGGTAATTTTCACCCTGTATAAAAGCATTTTTACCGCGTTTTTAATTCGACGATTTTATCGCGAGGTAGCAATGGCCGCTCTATTAAGAGCGTTGGGAGTAGTGAAGAGAATAGAATTGTGAGAGGTACAACATCCATCCCACATAAATTGGATTTATTGAAATTCCTTAAAAACTCTGATGAAATCATAATTAACCTTAATTTTTGAAATTGGGTCGATTTTTGCGCGAGTTATGAATTTTTGAAAATTAATATTTTGGCTAAAAAATAAATACTGATATAATACTAATTCCTCAAAAATTTTGATATCTTTACAAAACATTTACCTTTAAAACTAACTAACTATGCCAATTTCTGCGTGAGTTATGAATTTTTGAAAATTTGACGAAATATTTGAACAAAGAAAAAATAGAAAAATAAAATAAAATCAATATGATGGAATTCTTAAAAAAATCCGATACTATCATAACACATTTATGTACCTTCAAAAAAAACTTTAATTTTTGAAAATGTGTTCATTTTTGGGTTTTAAATTGTCGTTTTTGGCAGTTGAAAGTGTCATTTTTGGCAGTTAAAAATTGTCATTTTTTGCCAGTTAAAAATGGTCGTTGCCGACACTTAAAAATTGGCCTTCTTGCAGTTGTAAATTGTCATTTTTGGCAGTTTAAAATTGTCATTTTTGGCAGCTTAAAATGATCGTTTCCGATACTTGAAAATTGGCCTTTTTGGCAGTTGAAAATTGTCATTTTTGGCAGTTAAAGATTGTCATTTTTTGGCAGTTAAAAATTGTCACATTTGGCAGTTCAAAATGGTCGTTGCCGACACTTGAAAAATGGCCTTTTTGCAGTTTAAAATTGTCATTTTTGACAGTTTAAAATTGTCATTTTGGCTGCTTAAAATAGCCGTTTCCGATACTTGAAAATTGGTCTTTTTGGCAGTTGAAAATTGTCATTTTTGGCAGTCAAAAATTGCCATTTTTTGGCAGTTAAAAATGTCACATTTGGCAGTTAAAAATGGTCGTTGCCGACACTTGAAAATTCGCCTTTTTGGCAGTTAAAAATTGTCATTTTTGGCAGTTAAGAATGGTCGTTTCAGACACTTAAAAATTGGCCTTTTGGCAGTTGAAAATTGGGCCTTTTGGCAGTTGAAAATTGTCATTTTTAGCAGCTTAAATTGGTCGTTTCCGACACTTGAAAATTGGCTTTTTTGGCAGTTAAAAATTGTCATTTTTGGCAGTTAAAAATGGTCGTTTCCTACACTTGAAAATTGGCCTTTTTGGCAATTGAAAATTTGCATTTTTGGCAGTTGAAAATTGTCATTTTTGGTAGTTGAAAATAGTTATTTTTGGCAGTTGAAAATTGTCATTTTTGGCAGTTAAAAATGGTCATTTACAACACTTGATTTATTGCATGATATGCTAGAATTTATCAAAACTAAAAAAATTAGTATATTCACAAAACATCTGAATTATCTTCAATTTTTGAAAATGATGAGTTATAAATGTTGAAAAATGATGTTTTTTAATTTGTCGAATATTTGAACAAAAAAAATAAAAACAAAATACTGATATGATTGAACTCCTTAAAACGTTTAATGCAATCATAATATATTTATTTTTAAAATTAACTTTGAGTTTTGAATTTTTGAAAATTAATATTTAAAGTTGTCGAAGACTTGAATAAAAAATCATTTTTTTAATGCTCTTACAAAACATCTGCCTTTAAAACTTACTGTAATTTTAAAAAATGCGTCACTTTTTCCGTAAGTTATGAATTTTTGAAAATTAACGTTTTAAGTTGTCGAACAAAAAAAAACTGATATAGTATTTCTCAAAAATTTTAGTAAATATATTCACAAAAATCTGCCTTCAAAATCAACTTAGACTTTTGAAAATGTATCAATTTTTGCGTGAGATTAATTTTTGAAAATTAATATTTAAAGTTGTTGAAGACAAAAAACCGTTTTTTTTTTCATATATTCACAAAACATCTATTTAATTTAACTTATTTAATGTGCCAATAACAAAGGGTTCATACAGGTCAATATACATAATATAAATAAGTGGTTTCAATAAATTTAAAAAAATATGAGTCATAACATATAAAAACCTAAACTTACAGGGTGTAGAAATATGCAAAAGATGCGTTCAGAAAGAAAACTGTAACATGGATAAATAACAAATGTATCTTCCTTTACAACTAACTTTAATTTTTGAAAATGTGTCATTTTTTCAATTTTTAAAAACGAAATTTCAAACAAGGAAAAACTAGAAAAAAAGCATATCGCTGTGATTTAATTCCATAAAAAAACTCTGATGCAATCATAATACATTTACCTTTAAAATTAATCTTGATTTTTAAAACGTAGTCAATATTTGTGTTAGTTATGAATTTTTGAAAATTAATGTTTTAAGTTGTTGAACACTTAAACAAAACCAAAATCGAAAAGAAAATAAGGTCTGATATGATGAGTTCCTCAAATATTTATAATATTCACAGAACATCTACCTTTATTTTTCGACAATGTATTAATTTTTCCGTGAGTTATTTTTTTTTAAATTAAAGTTAGTGCTTTTTCTCTTGAAAAATATACGTTTCGAAAACAAAGTTCAAATTTAAATTGAATTACGCAGTTTTTTCAACTATCCAACACAATTCCGTTAGAAAATTCGCCAGCCGCTAAAACGAAAATTCCGCAATGCGGAATCAAAATCCGCCAGATCTAGGGGACTTTCCACTGACCTGGCAACATTGCCTATGGGAAGTATTAAAATCTATCTCGCCCATAGTTAACATTATTTTAGCAGATAGGACCATCTAGCGTCGATTTATGTAACAAATTAGTAGAAAAATGTGTAAATCGCCGAAATAATCCAATAGAACAAGATTATAAAAGGGCGAAAAAACGTTGTTTATGTGATATTTTCGGTAAATTTTTTTTTTTAAACCTTCGCTTCGCCTCTAAAATCGTAAGTTTACATCATTATAAGTGTGTATTTCTCGTAGTCCACACCCTAATAAATTATCACATCTAACATGTATGTACAGTCAGAAAAAATACAAATGCGAAACCCGCTCGGCGAGGGAATGCTGCCGCATGTCAGTGCTTAGTTCGGTCGAAACTTGTAACTGCTTAAAATCCATTTATGAGGTAATAAAAGGGTATCCCGATATAAGATGGTCAAAATGCCACCTGACACGGATTTTTAAATAAATATGAAAATATCATTAGTTGTGACCTTAACCAAAATAGTCGTAAGCCGTATATCAAAAAAACCCCAACATGACCCGGGAAGCCCTAAAATACGATTTTTTCAAATCAATTTTTTTTAACCACTAAAAAAAATCTGAAAAAATCACATATATTATTGATCAAAATACCAAATTAGATGAATTTTTCAAGGTCATTTTATGTTTTTATAAATTTATCAACAATTGAAATAAATTTAGGATAGATTGAAATATATAGGGTTATTCACGCTATACAGCACGGAATATTGTGGCCAAACTACGTGACTTTAAAAAAGTTTGACTTTTAGGATATATAGGGGTCTATTATGGTTACTTTTTAAAATTAATTTCATATTATACAGGGTGTTCCAAACGCCCTAAAATATCAAAGTTGTGTTTTTTTAATGGAACACCCTGTATTTTAATAAAACCTTTAATAAAATTATCGGATTAAAATCAAAATCTTGGATTTTATTGCAAAATTTTTGGGTTTAAGGTTCAAAACCATGAATTCTATGGTCCAAGTTTGAGATTTTACATGACATTCCTTGGATTTTATGTTCCAAATGCCTGATTTTAAATGCAATTGATCAATTGAATCCAAATATTGGATTTTGGATCTCAAGTTCTGCGTTTAGGGACCAGAAACTTGGATTTAAAGTTTCAAATTAGAGATTTTACATGTAATTATCAAATTAAAATACAAACTTTGGATTTTTCAACACACAGTTTACATTTAAAAACCATGGATTCTATGGTCCAAATTCAAGATGTTTATTGAAATTCTTGTATTAGAATCCAAATTTTTAATTTTAAGTCTCAAATTCTGCGTTTAGGGGCCAAAAACTTAGATTGAATATTTCAAATTTCGGATTTTACATATAATTATCAAATTAAAATCCAAATTTATAATTTTTGGTCACAAATTATGCGTTTAAGATCCAAAACCGTGGTTCAAATTGGAGAATTTTCATGAAATTCTTGTATTAGAATCCAGAATCAGTACAAAGTATTGTACTCAGCAAATAGATTTTTTTAGATTTTTGACCTGTATATTAGATTTTTTTGTCTAAATTTTTAATTATTAGGCCCAAACATTATTTATTTTGGCCTAAATTTAATTGGTAAAATTTTCGCATTTTTTATTTTTCCAGACGAATTTTTAATTTTTAAATTTTTGGCCCGTATTTTCGATATTTTTGGTCAAAATATTTTATCTTTGTATTTTTGATTTTTTTTAAATATTCTAAATATTCTTTATTTTGACCTAAGTTTTCGATTGAATTGTTCAAATTTTTGATTCTTTGGTCTCCATTTTTTATTTTTCGGGGCGAAATTTTAATTCTAGTTCCAAATTTTCCATTTGATTTTGATTAAAATACCTATAACCTGAATTATTGATTTATATGCGAGATTTTTTTTATTTTTTCCGGTATTTTCGAGTTTTGTTTGTTGAAATTTTCGATTTCTTAGCCTGCATTTGTTATCTTTAGGGCCGAATTTTCTATGCAATGTCTAAATTTTCAACAAATTGGGAATAACCTTACTTGTAGTAGTTGTTTCAATAAGTTATTTGTTTATAGTCTTAGTAAGACTTAATTTTTACTTTGCAGAGTTACGAACAGGTTGAATATTCATATATTCAAGCTACATTTCGTTTTATTGTATTTGTCTAAATTTTCGACTCTGGCCTACATTACAAATTTGTATTATTATTTTTTAATCTTTTGACCTAAATTTTTCTTTACTAACTTCTGGGTTTTTTTTGATTTTTCGTTTAGTCTGCGTTTATTATCTTTAGGTCCGAGTTTTCGATATTTTGTCTAAATTTTCAACTTTTTGGGCAACATTGTAGGTTTTTATTTTCTTTTATCTTTTGCCCTAAAATTTTGTTTATTTGCCTGTTAAAATTTTTCTTTCCTTGGTCCACCATTTTTATTTTTATGCCAGAATTTTAGATATTTGGTCTTAATTTTGTAGCGAATATTTTAGATTTAAAGTCTGTTTTTATCCAATATTTTAGATTTTTTAACTTGGATTATTGATTTCATTTCGTGATTTTTTTTTAATTTCTGATCAGAAACTTATTTTTGGCAAATTATTTTGCTTCTACCTAAGTTTTTAATTTTTTGTCTGCATTTTTTATTTTTAGATCAGCATTCTTGATTCTATATTATATTTTACATTTCTGTATTTTCGATTTTTTTGTTCCAATTCTTTTTATTTTTCATTATTTTGACCAAAATATTCGATTGGTTTGTAGAAATTATCGATTTTTTGTCTGCATACGTCCGAGTTTTCGATGTTTTGTCTAAATTTTCACCTTATTAGGCCCTACTTTTTTGGCCTATATTTTGCATTTTCGATTGTTTTGGTTTCAATTTTAGTCGACTTAAATTTTCGATTCGTTTGTTAAAAATCTTGATTTTTCGGCCTACCACTTTCTTTACTTGAATTATTGAGTTTATTGTGCGATTTTTTTAAATTTTAATTTTTGCTATTATTTTCGAATTTCTCGTTGGAACTTATTTTAAGCTAAAAAGAGTTATATTTGGTGCTGAAAATGGCAAATGATTTTTCTTTTGCTTGTATTTTCAATTTTTTGTTCTGCATTTTTATTTTTAAACCATGATTTTTTATTTTTTCGGCCGATATTTTAGATCTTGGGCGGTTTTGTTCCAAATTTTTGATTTTTTGGCCAAAATATTCGATTGGTCTCTGAAGATAAATGGTTCTTTGTTTCTTCAAAAAAATAGGGGGGGGGGTATTATACATATAAGTGGCTCTACCATCAACATGTTCCACGAGCCGCCACTGGTAAAGATATAAGGTATTTGAAATTTAAAAAAAAGAATCTAAACTAAACATAAACATATTGTTACTCTATTATTAATTTGATAAAATTTTGCTGCTCAATTGTTGATAAATATATACAAAATATCGTAAAAATATTAGTTATTCAAATTTTTCAAGATGACGCACCAAACATTGAAAGAAAATTGACTAAATAAAATTTTCCGTCATTTGATCGGTTCGGCTGAAAAAAAAATGGTTAAACCTAATAAAAACATGAATACCCTAAATAACCTTTTATTTGGGTAAAAAATATATGTGAATTTTTCAGATTATTATAATAATTTTTAGTGGTTAAAAAAATAAAATCTTATTTTTTGAGGGTTTCAAGGTCATATCTTGGCAAAAAATGGGATAATTTATACGAAACTGAAATAAAATTATTAATACCAAAATATTACCAATAATTTTAAATAAAATTACACTTCAATTGATAAATATATAAAAAAATATCAATATAATGTAAAAATTTTAGTTATTCAAATTTTTGAAGATGACGCACCAAAAATTGGAAGATGAAAAAAATCACAGATATGGAGTCCGTCACTCGATCACTTAGGGGCGAGAAGGGAACTAGGCTTGTAAATTTTATTACCTCATAATTCTATTTTAAGCAGGGACTGACCGGTTTCGACCGACATGCGGCAGCATTCCCTCGCTGAGCAAGTTTCGCATTTGTATTTTCTCTGACTGTACGGTAATTTATTAATTAAAGTACGGTAATTCAGAGTACGCGGGTACAGTAATTCGTTTTCGAACGTGTGGCAACACTGGTATGGGGACACCTGTAACCCCTACCGAGCGCGTCCGCAAGTTGTGAATAGGGGAGTGCCCTCACCGGCATGCCGGCGGGTAGGAGTGAAATAATATAGCTCACGCGGACCAGCAGGATAACACAAACGGGTTGAAATAAAGATGACGAAAACACACCTGTCGGGAGGTATAAAATGAACGGACCTCCAATTGCATCAATGATGAGCGACATGGACAAAACGAAGTTTACGGTGGAAAGGAGGGATACCCTAGTACACGTCGGTAATGAGGTGACCTCTACCGACAGCCAACCAACTACTGCCAAACCAAGCCACCAGTATAGTAGACATACATATAACTTTGAAGCACTTATAGACGCGGAATAAGATGTCTTCAAGAGGAGAAACTCAACAGCCAGATCCTCGTCTAGGTCTGGAATAACTTCAGAGACGAGAAAACAAAAGAAGAGGACCGAGAAAGTAGAGACGTGTAAACAGAGCCACATACGCTAAATGAACCAAGCCAAATAGAAAGGGATGCAAAGAGGAAATGGCTTGGTACCCCAGAACTAAGAAAGTAGCCCAAGAGACGACGACTTCCTGGCCAGAATCAAGAGAGAGTACGGCGAAGCCAAGACGCTGGTACTAAAAATTAGTGGATACCTGGCTAAACTAGAAGAACATGTCTAGAGTCCCGAATACAAAAAAGAGATCAAGAAAGTTATAAGTAGACTAACAAGGTACTCTAATAAATCTATCCCAGCGCTGAAATTTATAGAAGATATAACAGACGCCTATGAGGAATTTGCCAAAAGTAAGGAAGCAATCTTCATGGAGGCGAAAACCGAAATCAGGGACTCAGGCACCCAAACTGAAGAAAAAGTTAATGAAGAGAAATCGAAACTACTCGCCCAAAGAAATGGAAAAGGACCTAGACGAAGCTGAACTCGCGAACCTAACCATGCTGAAATGGCCTAAGGAGATATTTAAGATGTGTCACATATTGAAGGACGAAAAAATGGCAAGAAGATATCAGGACTTAATTATCAAGGAGAAGACCAGTAGGACCAAATCATCAAGGCAATAGTCGCAGGAAATCCAAAAATGGAAGCTGCTACAGCGAATATCCGTACGGAACCGGGCAAGGTGCTATGTAGCACTGGAGAGAATAACCAAGAGAGCGAAGAAACGGTCATGTTCCTCACAACAGTGAATGAGGGAAGCAATATCCCTATAACATACCAAGAGCTTAAGGAAACATTTCTCAAAATACCAGCAATTACCAACAGAAAACAGAGGACCAAGATTACATGCATACTGTACAAGAACGGAAATGCGAAAGTGAACAGGAACATCCTAGACTACATAGGTAGGAAAGCAGAACTGCTTATACCTCTATATAAACGGATATATCAGAAAAAAGGAGAAGAAGAGCAAACCAAAACTAGGAAAAAGGGACACAAAAATGAGGAAACTATAATTCTAAAGCCATCGCAGGACACTACCACCTACGTTGATGTGATCAGGCACATGAAAACCACTGTAGATACTAAGGGGGTTACTGTAGCAAAAATCAATATGGTGAATGGACATAGCATTAGGAAAACAATAAAAAGGAAGGGCGAGAATGAAAAGGCAGCGTTCCGGGAGTCTCTTACTACCAATATGGATAAGATGGAAAATGTTAACCCCAAGTGGGACACAAAACATGTATGCTCCTCGTCATTGACGAGATAACACAGCAAGCAGATATAGAAACTGAACTAATAAGGGTACTGAGCAGAGCAATGGCTCTGAAAGAAGGAGTAAGCCTAAAACTCACAGCAAAGACCAACGTAAATGGCGCGTTGCAAGCCTTTATAACAGTAAGTGGTAGATAGATAGATATGTTTGTTAGATAGATATGTTTATTGGTGCAATTACATCGTTTACACAGGTCACTAAATCATAATCAAGCTACAGAAGTATAAATATAAAAATATGACATTTTAAAAACTTGTATAGATAAAATATAGATTGAACAATACAGTTAAAATCGGGAACAATACAGTATATTAAAAACATGTGTAAAATACATATATAAATATAAAGTATTACTATAAAAATATAACATTTTAAAAACTTAGAAATAAAATGTATAGTTTAAAAAATGTAATTAAAATCAGGAACAATACAATATGTTAAAAACATAATAAAATAAGATAAGATAAATAGATTAAAAATATAATTAAAATCAGGAAATAAAATATAATAAAAACATGTACTAATCCAGTAGACATTTTGTAATTGTCAAGTAGAGGTTCATCCACACTATAATGTCCCTTATTGACAAGATATGATTTGACTATTTTCTTGAATTGCTTAGCACTCAGTCCTTTTACTGTTTCGGGCAATTTATTATATATTTTTGGTCCATAGTAGTTTAAACCATTTCGTGTTTTGGATAGACGTGACCAACATAGATATATTTTGCTACTATTTCTGGTGTTATGTACGTGTACATCATTGTGTAAACGATACGATTCTATATTGTTATGGACATAAATGAGACAGTTTAGTACATATAGTGCTGGCAAAGTTAATATAAATTAATGTAAGCCTCTCGACAGTCATGCCTATATCCCAAGCCTGATATCACTCGCACAGCTCTTCTCTGCAATCCAAACAGTCTATGAATTATTGTTGAGTGACCCCAGGTGGTAATGCCATATGAAAGATGCGACTCACAAAGGGAGAAATATACAACACGTAGAGCGTGAGACGGTAAGAACTTACTTAGTTGCCTCAACAAGTATATGTTGCGACATATCTTTATAGCAGTTTCCTCCCCATGTGAGTGCCACGTTAGCTTACTATCTAAATGCACCCCTAGGAATTTATGATTTACTTGGTTATAGAGATCTGTAGGCCTCAGTGAAAAGGTAATGTTTACTGTTTTTTCGTTATTTAGTGTTAGTTTGTTACTCTCCAACCATTTACAAACCTGTTCTTTAGCCCGCTCATTCTTTTGTAAACAAATATTTATTTGTGATGCTTTATTTGCTATTGAAGTATCATCAGCGTATAAAATGAATTTCGAGTCTATATTTAATGAGGGTAGATCGTTAACATATATTAAGAATAGGATGGGTCCGAGGATAGATCCTTGCGGTACCCCGTATTTTAAGTCATTTTCTGATGATGCATTTTCTTTTATAATAACGGTTTGTTTCCTTTCACTGAGGTACGAATTAATGAGTCGGCATGTGGTGGGGTGGAGATTATAAAAATAGAGTTTTCAGATCTAAAAAGGAAGCAGTTATATGCATACCTGAATCAAATCCTTGCAAAATATCTTCCACAAGGGCGTTGACCGCATCCAGTGTTGATCAACCCATGCGAAAACCATATTGTTGCTGAGCCAGCAAATTCTCTTCCGCAAGATAATTTAGTATCTGCCTGAAAATTGCATTTTCAAATATTTTTGACAGAATTGGCAGTATTGAGATTGGCCTATAATTACCCATATCTGTCTTATCTCCTTACTTATACCGGGTGACCCAGCGATCTGTAAAAGCCCCATAACTTATTCGCTGTTTGAGATATCGACTTCTAATTTTCATGAACTAGTACCCACACTTATTCTACATATTTTAAAAATATGTATGTTTTTGTACAGGGTGTCCCAATATACATAACAGAACAAAGTTATGTTTTTTTAAATGGAACACCCTATATTTTATACTTTATTTTCAACCCTCTTGAGAAGCTGATAAAAATAGTATAAGATACTATGGGTCTATTATGGACAATTGGTTGGTTATGGGCAAATTTGAGGCAAAAACAAGGACACATTGAAAAAATTGCAGAAGCGCTCCTAGAAAAGCTAGCGTCATTTTTTATACACTAAATAATTTTCCACATCATGAAGAATAATACAAATCGGCTTTGGTTCTTTTTTGTTCATACTGCTATACAGGGTGTCAACATACGCAAAATAATGGATAACTTTTTTTTTCAAATGGAACACCCTATATATCTTGCCACCAATGCATGGAATTTTTAATAAGCTTTCCAATGATGTACAATTTGTATAATGAAATATTAAGGATTCTTGAGATTTATCCATAAAAACATTTTTCTTTTGTCACCTCCTGCTAATTTTTGGATTTTCAGCCAAAACTATGCATTTTCTGAAAAAATAATAAGAGACCAAAGTTGTAGAGCGAAAAATTTTCGATCGATATAGGTCTTTCAACTTTTCCAATAATGCATGCATTGCCCGCCAGAGTGCGCAAAATCGTGACCGTATATGCATTTTAGCGTTTTCCTCAAATGTTTTGTTAATTAATTGCACTATACTTTATTTTCCACGCCCTCTAGCGAAAAAATGGGTAATTCTAGAATAATTCAAATGACCTACATCGATTGAAAATATTCCGCTCTACAACTCTTAAAATTAGCAATTTTTGCCCAAAATGCAAGTTTTCGCTGAAAATGCAAAAAACCATTGAAAACGCAAAAATTGATACATACATTTTCAATTTGCATTTTTAGGGAAAACTATGCATTTTTGGTAAAAATTGCTTCTATTAAGAGTTGTAGAGCGGAACATTTTCAATCGATATGGGCCATTTTAATGTCCCTATAATTTCCCGTTTTTTCCGCTAGAGGGTGCGGAAAATAAAGTATAGTGCAATTTATTAACAAAAAAATTGAAAAGAAAACGCTAAAATGCATATGCGGCCATGATTTTGCGCGCTCTGGTGGGCAATGCACGCATCTTAAAAGTTGAAAGACCTATGTCGATCGGAAATTTTTCGCTCTACAACTTTGGTCTCTTATAATTTTTCCTGAAAATGCATAGTTTTGGCTGAAAATCCAAAAATCAGCAGAAGGTGGCAAAATAAATATGTTTTTCTTGATAAATCTCAAGAATCCTTAATATTTTGTTATACAAACTGTACATCAATGGAAAGCTTATTAAAAATGATATGCATTGTTGGCAAGATATATAGGGTGTTCCATTTGAAAAAAAATAGTTATCCATTGTTTTGCGTATGTTGACACCCTGTATAGCAGTATGAACAAACAAGAACAAAAGCCGATTTGTATTATTCTTCATGATGTGGAAAATTCCTTGGTGTATAAAAAATGACGCTAGCTTTGCCAGGAGCGCTTCTGCAATTTTTTCAATGTGTCCTTGTTTTTGCCAGAAATTTGCCCATAACTAACCAACCGTCCATTATAGACCCATGGTATCTTATACTATTTTTATCAGCTACTCAAGAGGGTTAAAAATAAAGTATAAAATATAGGGTGTTCCATTAAAAAAAACATAACTTTGTTCTGTAATGTATACTGGGACACCCTGTACAAAAACATATATATTTTTAAAATATGCAGAATAAGTGTGGGTACCAGTTCAAGAAAACTAGAAGTCGATATCTCAAATAGCAAACAAGTTATGGGGCTTATACAGATCGCTGGGTCACCCGGTATATTGGAGTGACTCGTGCTTTTTTTAATGATTTCGGGAATATATTATTTTTGATGCACATATTAATTATTTTTGTCAATGGCACAATAATGACGTCAATCACCTCCTTTATAAGGGTAGATGTTAACCCATAGATATCGCGAGATTTGGAGGATTTAAGGCTATTAACAATATCACGTACTTCGTTAAATGTGACCTCGGTAAGTTTAAAGTAACCTGTGGTTGGTTTAAAGCTACGCCTAGCCATTGCTCTTATAGGGTCATAACTGGTAGTTGGTAAGTTTTATATGAGATTATCTGCTACGTTCGAAAAATAATCATTGAGGGAGTTCGGATCAATGTCACAAGATGAATCATTTTGTGTTTTACCACGACTCTCGTTAATGACAGTCCACATTGCTTTTACATTATTTTGAGAATTATTGATGTATGATTCATATGCAGAAATTTTTGCATCTTTTAGAGCAGTTTGATATGTTTTCAAATACGAGAAGTAATTATTTTTAAGTTGTGAATTTCGCTTGTAAGCTTCTTTCATAAGATGGAGAGTTTCGCGCATTTGGCGGAGGTTGTTATTGAACCATTTTACCTGGTGTTTATTTTTGTCAAGGACATTTTTTTCAGGGAAGCTGTTTTTGAAGTAATCATGAAGAATATCTGAGAACATATCAAAATTCGCTTCGGTAGTGTGGTACATATTATCAATAAAACTCCAATCAGTAGATTGGAGTAATAAGTAAAAATTATTGACGCCAGTTCTTGTGATCGGTCTCATAATTAAAGGATCTCTCTGTATAGGAACTTCGGCTAATTGTAAATTTACCTGAATGCCAATGTGATCAGATAGTCTAGAATCACATGCCTGAACCGATAAATCACGAGGGTGTATGTTTGAGAAGACGTTATCAAGGCAATTTTTGTTGCGTGTATTAAAATTGACTTCACTAAATAATCCGTATGATGACATTAAATCACATAAGTCTGAGGCTTTTTTGTCCTGCGTATTAAATAAAACATTAAAATCGCCGCCGAGAATTATGCGATGGTTATAAACGTCAATACTTTCTAACATGTTGGCTACTATGTTCAAAAAAAAGTATTAAAATCGCCGTCTGGTGATCTATATATGCAGATAACTAATATATTATGCAAAGGTAAGAGCGATGCAGAAAGTTCGCAATGTTTCTCAATGGAAAATTGATTGATATTTATCATGCTTTTTACGTTACATTGACTATGTGCTAATTGCTATCACTCCCCCATGTTGATATTCCCGACGTGCGAAACATGAAACAACACTGTATTTTCCCGTTCTAAAAAAAATCGCCTCGTCAGGCTTTAGCCAGTGTTCAGAAAGGCAAAGAAGGTCAAAGTCTATGTTATTAACGATAATAAATGCCTCCAGTTCATTCGCTTTATTGCGCACACTCTGTATATTTAAGAAATATATATTTAATTGGGAGTTTATATCAGGTTCTTTGCGTTTCTCGGCTAGCTCGTTTAAAAATATAGCGGCTGATAATAATACCTTCAGGCCAGTTAATTGGATCAGTGAGATCTTTATGATATTTGAAGCCAGCAGCAATCTTATAAGCGGCTTTGTTAGAGTTTATTATCACCCGTTCACATAAAATGTAGGAAGAGCTGACAATGTTTTTTACATGTTCCTTCATATCTTCAATTGACACATTTGGGCTGACACGTTTGACAAATAACCAGGTTCTTTTCGGTTCCGCTTCAATCTTCGATGCTGCTGGTGCTGCTGTGCCGACGACTACTGCTGATTTTTTCTTTCCTCTTCTAGTAACTGTTTTCCAATCCTCAGTTCTATTTTCGGTTGGAGTAATATCGGAGTTTTTATTATTTATGACGGGTGAAGGTTGTATGTCTGCATTGTCCAATATTTTTTCGACGTTTTTTGGGATGACAATCAGCTCCGAGTTTTTTCCACTATCGAATGCACTTGTGGATTGTGCTCTCGTTCGTGCAGATTTCGGCCAAGATTCTGCATTAGTTGGTTTTGATATTTGGTCTTTTTTGATACAGATGTCGCTTCTGGGTTTGTTTACATTAACAGTTTCAATAGTTTTAATTTTAAATTTTAGTAAATCTATGTTCTCTTTCTGAATATTGTTTTATCATCCAGCTCTTTGATAATTTTATTTAATAATTGTACTTGCGTTTTAAGGGCTTCGTTTTCTTGGCGGTGGATGGTGCTGGTAACCTCACTTTCTTCCGGAACATTACAACATATTAATCGTGTATTATCCAGGATCTTCTCGAAATTCCTTTTCTTTCCACAGCTTCGGTGGAAAGAATTGCCACATTTTATGCATACTTGCACTTTACACTCAGTGTTTACACAACATTTAAACATTTTATCGTCAGGCACGTCACTATCGTCTACCATACTTGAATTATTAGTGCGGACAAGGCCAAGCTGCCGACATCAAAGAAGACCATAGGACAAGGCTGTGACAGATAGAGTGCGGGAAATGGAGACTGTGCAAAAATGCTATAAGTGCCACAGAGTAGGACACATGGTAAAAGTTTGCAAAGGCAAAAAGAAACCTGCTATACCGGGTGACCCAGGGATCTGTAAAAGCCCCATAACTCATTTGCTATATGAGATATCGACTTCTAGTTTTCTTGAGCTGGTACCAACACATTCTACATATTTTAAAAATATGTATGTTTTTGTACAGGGTGTCCCAATATACATAACAGAACAAAGTTATGTTTTTTTAAATGGAACACCCTATATTTTATACTTTATTTTCAATCCTCTTGAGAAGCTGATAAAAATAGTATCAGATAGTATGGGTCTTTTATGGACGTTTGGTTAGTTATGGGCAAATTTGTGGCAAAAACATGTACACATTGAAAACATTGTAGAAGCGTTTCTAGCAAAGATAGCTTCATTATTTATACACTAGAAAATTTCCCACATCATAAAGAATAATATACATCGGCTTTGGTTCTCTTTTATTCATAGTGCTATACAGGGTGTCAACATACGCAAAACAATGAATAACTATTTTTTTTCAAATGGAACACCCTATATATGTTGTCACCAATGCATGGCATTTTTAATAAGCTTTCCAATGATATACAGTTTGTATAGCAAAATATTAAGTATTCTTGAGATTTATCAATAAAAACATATTTCTTTTGTCACCTTCTGCTGATTTTTGGATTTTGAGCCAAAACTATGCATTTTCAGGAAAAATTATAAAAGACCAAAGTTGTAGAGCGAAAAATTTAAGATCGACAAAGGTCTTTCAACTTTTAAGATAATGCGTGCATTGCCCGCCGCATGCATTTTAGCGTTTTTTTTTTCAAATTTTTTATTAATAAATTGCACTATACTTTTCCGCACCCTCTAACGGAAAAACGGGAAATTATAGAGAAATTAAAATGGCCCATATCGATTGAAAATGTTCCGCTCTACAACTCTTAATAGAAGCAATTTTTGCCAAAAATGCATAGTTTTCCCTAAAAATGCAAATTGAAAATGTTTATATCAATTTTTGCGTTTCTCAATGGTTTTTTGCATTTTTAGCAAAAACTATGTATTTTGGGCAAAAATTGCATCTTTTAAGAGTTGTAGAGCGGAATATTTTCAGTCGATGTAGGTCACTTGAATAATTCTATAATAACCCGTTTGTCTGCTAGAGGACGTGGAAAATAAAGTATAGTGCAATTAATTTACAAAAAATTTGAGAAAAACGCTAAAATGCATATACGGTCACGATTTTGCGCACTCTGGCGGGCAATGCACGCATTATTGGAAAAGTCGAAATACCTATATCGATCGAAAATTTTCCGCTCTACAACTTTGGTCTCTTATTATTTTTTCAGAAAATGCATAGTTTTGGCTGAAAATCCAAAAATGAGCAGGAGGTGACAAAAGAAAAATGTCTTTAAGGATAAATCTCAAGAATCGTTAATATTTCATTACACAAATTGTACATCATTGGAAAGCTTATTAAAAATTCCATGCATTGGTGGCAAGATATATAGGGTGTTCCATTTGAAAAAAAATAGTTATCCATTATTTTGCGTATGTTGACACCCTGTATAGCAGTATGAACAAAAAAGAACCAAAGCCGATTTGTATTATTCTTCATGATGTGGAAAATTCTTTAGTGTATAAAAAACGACGCTAGCATTGCTAGGAGCGCTTCTGCAACTTTTTCAATGTGTCCTTGTTTTTGACACAAATTTGCCCATAACTAACCAACCGTCCATAATAGACCCATAGTATCTTATACTATTTTTATCAGCTTCTCAAGAGGGTTGAAAATAAAGTATAAAATATAGGGTGTTCCATTTAAAAAAACATAACTTTGTTCTGTTATGTATGTTGGGACACCCTGTACAAAAACATACATATTTTTAAAATATGTAGAATAAGTGTCGGTACCAGTTCAAGAAAACTAGAAGTCGATATCTCAAGTAGCAAATAAGTTATGGGGCTTTTACAGATCCCTGGGTCACCCGGTATGTGCGGGGAGAAGGGCCACCAGATTAAAGATTACCCAAATCCGCAGAAATGTTACTTGTGCAATGCTGAGGGACATAAAGCAGAGACGATGCGCTGCCTTGCATACAGGGTGATACCTAAAGCGCAGGAGAAGGGGAAGAATGAGCAGCAAACTCCATAATATCAGTAAAAATAAAAATAATTCAAAAGGCAAACGAGCGATGGATCTGCTAAGAAGAAAATGAACAGAAACAGGAGTGGATTTTGCCCTGATATCCGAACCAAACCGCAACATGTCAAGGGATGGCCCAAGATGGATAACGGGCATAAATAGTGATGCAGCTATATACATACCGCACAACAGATCAAAGGTACAAAAAGTAGGAAAAGGATGCTGTACTCGTGTAACTTCCCACCTACAACAAAAGAAAAATCCTCATCGATCTTGGAAACAACATCAAACAACATAAAAAGCCACTGCTGATTGGTGGTGATTTAAAATCCAAATCTTACACCTGGCGTTCCCCGATAGAAGATCACAAGGGAAGGACCTAGCGAACTGGGCAGCAGAACACGACCATAGTTTTTGTTCACAAATGATGGCGTTCGCGTCATCAATTCCAAAGTCCTGAATCAATCTGTTGAAGGGCACAATAGTGCGCATTGGCGTGAAGTTAAATGGGATGGGATTTTTTACTGAATCCTACATTAAAGCATACCCAAGATTTTCTGACTGGCATTCCAACATCTAATCAAACTCTTGTGAACGAATCATGCCGATGAATACCATATACTTGCCATAGTTTATTTAAGTAGAACAACATACTTACATTAATATGCATTTACATATTTAAAATAGCAACATTTGCTGCGAATTAATAAACTAACTAAAAACTAAACTAATCTTAACTTTTTGCAGTCTGTCTGTTTTACCGAAGAATGCTAGTTCACACTTTACAACGAGCCCAACGTTATTGTTCATAGTAATTACAATAAAATACGTGAATTGATATCTGACTAGAAAAATTATTCTCACCATAACATGACATTTGTCAAACTCATGGCAAATGGTACATTGTTCAACTTATTACTTTCTCCGTTACGCAGTACGAGAAAGTATTGTGATCGTGATTTTTTTTCAAAAAATTTTTTTACGGCAATATACGTTTTGTGGTCCCTAGATGACATTTCAACAATTTCTGGAAAAAAAATGTGTCTGTGTGGGTGTGTGTCTGTATGTTTGTGTGTGTGTTTGTGCGCGCTGTATCTCAAAAACGAATAGACCAATTGATATGAAACTTTGAACATAAGTTTTATTTGATAATCCGAAGAACTGAAAAGCTTTTGGTAAAATTTCGTACACCGGAAGTGGGTGTTTACCTTAACTGTTTTTGTGTAATATTTTCTTAAATATGAAAAATATCACAAAAATATTTCAGCAAATATTGAAGACAACACAGAAAAGAACATCTTTGGTTTGAAAATATTTTTCATAAAATCATTGTCATTCGAGAAAAAAATGTATTTTTTTTTTCATTTTTGGTATACAATTATGAAACACTAATAGTTACAGCAAATTTATGTTAATAATAATTGTAGAGAATGTCAAATTGAACAATTTATGAAGAATAAGTTTTTTTCGAAATCTCTTTAGTTTTTGAGTAAACTGAGTTTTTGAATTTGAAGTATAATTTTTTCATCTTAACATGATGGCCACATCACCATTTTTTTTATTTGTGTGGGAGGTCTTTTATGTAATTGTTTAATCAGAATAGTTACATACAAAAATTACTATTATGTACTACTCAAACTATATCAAATTATTAAAAAAAAACTAGTTTTAACAAAATTCAATCGCGCATTCCGTAGTTGTTAAAAAAATTGGCGGAGTAGAACTTGAAAAACATGTAATATTTATCTTTTTCACTAATTACCAAGAAAATGTCTTGACACATTTTTGAATCCTAGTATTTCAATTATCAAAATCGAACATTATGTTCGGAAGTTCTGCAATTTTGAAAAATACAAATCACAGTTTTTGAGCCTGCGACTCGAAATTCGCTACATGTTTGTGTTTAAATAAGAGACGTTCCGCTCGAAATAATTTTAACGTTTTGCACTGGTGTCACGAACGAAATTTAAATAATAAGTTTTGGAATTTTTCTCAATTTTTTATATTTTGATGTTTAAATAATCAAAATCTAACAACTCGCTCGGTAGTTGTGAATTTTCAAAAAATTTCTTTGTTAAATTAGTTGTGCCTGGGGTGGTAAATGTGTGGGAATATCAAGGTCAAGGTCAATCGAATTAAAAAATATATGTTAACAGTGCGAAAGTTATATTTTGTTTTTTTTTTAGGAATGCAAGTATTTAGTACTATCAAATCATTACCGTTTGGGTAATGAGGATGACTTTCGCGTCAATATATTTATTAATGTGTTGGATGTAGTTATAAACCAAGTAGACGGCAAAGGGATGTACGAAGTTTAAAATTGATTTGCTTTCAAATTTGGCCAAAATGAAAGAAACTGGCATTCTAAAATCTGCTCAATAATTTCAATTAAAATGTTAAGGAGATCTAACTGCAGATTTTCCATTACAGGCATTAATGGTAGCTTCTAGGGTAAAAGACCCTTGTTAAAATTTCGAGTATTAAAGAATTAGCTGAGTTATATTGGTTAAATGTGCTACAAGATCTTCAAGTTTTGCAAATGTCATTACCGCATTGTTATTGTTTGATTAATTAAAACACTTGATTTTGTTTCACTGCTTTTATTTGTCTCTCCGACTAGTTTCGACCTTCATTCTCATTCTCAAGGAGATATGTACAAAATTAACAGGGACTGGTATTTATACAGGAATTATTACATTTAAAATCAGGTAATAAGGGCCGTCGAAATGGGGGAGTTCCAGATCTCTTCGATGTTATTAAGCGTGGTTTTTCCACGTTTTATTGCCTTGTTAATTTCGAGGCCCTCTCGCAGATTCAAATCCCGTCCCTTATTACCTGAATACAAAAATAATAAATAAATTCGTAAGAATTTCAAGTTCCGCCACTGCACATCATATCGATTTTTAAATCATACTTAAAAATTATATCTTGTGGATAAGAGAAAGAAACAAATTCCGAGGTAAATTAAAATGAAATGAGTGTTATAATTTTCTGTTACAGAGTAGCGTTGTCTTTTGGCCGACCAGTACCGATCACGATTACAGCCCCTGCAATTACCTGAGAGTATCCTTTAGAAAATTTAAGAAGTATAAGGGCTTCGTGATGGTGGAACTTTGTGTCTACAACACATCAAAGGATGTTGAAGACAGTGTCAAAGAAAGATCAATACACGTGTTACATTTTCACGAATGGAACACCGATTCTCTTCCAAACATTGATGAGTTTATTAAATATTTTAAGCGGTACGTCCGATTATCCAAGCTATCTGATGAGAACACTACGTTGATCGCTTGCAGGTAAATGTATAACAAGTGAATTTTTCTTCGGTTATAATTTTATTTAAAAAGAACAGAGCCAATAACGAAAATAAATGCTGCTATGAAGGGTTTTAGAAATGGTTCACGTTTTGGGACAAAATTATAGCAAGTACTGGCATCCACAATGTGTGAATCTGTACTTGCTCCTTACCAAATATTGAGCAATGTGTCAGGTATTTTAATATCGTAAGAGAAAAGGATTGTGAAGCTGAAGTCACATCTAAGGATGTCGTTTTTGGGTTCCTTAAATGACGAGCAAGTACTGGCCTCATATCATTTGTAATATGTGTGGAAGCACAGACTTGTTCCTTACCAAATATTTAACAATTTGCGAAGTAGTTTAATGTCGCTAGCGGAAGGTAAGGAGAAGCTGAAGTCATATCTGTGCCCGTACTGCTCGGATCACTTGAATTGCGTCATTCCTTAAATGATACTAGAACGAAAAAAATCGCTTATTATATTTATTTATCTATTCGTTTACATTATAAAATACATTAATAAAAATCGTTGATATCTCCCCTGGAGATTTCAAAACGGATTAGATTATATAAGATTAGACGGGGTGGATTGGCTGTGGAAAGCATTACAGCAATACGACCTGGTTAGGTCTTTTGTGCTAATACCCTACTGCTAGTAGTGTCTTATAGTCCGTTCTCCGGAATCTGACGGCTGTGGTCGTAAAAGTGGGTCGGACTTCGGTAATTAGTGGACGTAATATTTTTTATCTCAAACCAAT
This sequence comes from Ocypus olens, assembly GCA_910593695.2. Taxonomy (NCBI): domain Eukaryota; kingdom Metazoa; phylum Arthropoda; class Insecta; order Coleoptera; family Staphylinidae; genus Ocypus; species Ocypus olens. Next base: position 29,028,582 of record OU343061.1, on the reverse strand, counting down.
CTTTGTTGAGAAGTACTGGTGTAAAAGTGCGTATACCAATCGGAGCGAAGGACAGTAATAAATGTATGGGATGCAATTAGACGAACCACCAATACCTTTTCTTCGAGGGTGCGTCGATCCTCAGGGCGGACCGACCGTTTTACGACCTCGGCCGCCACATTCCACCGAATATGCTATACCATCATAATGTGTAGCCAGTGTATAATTTTAAATCTTAGCCCCCATGATCTGCTAATGAATATGCGACATATCGCTGTTGCTTTGCGGATCGTCTTTTAGAGATTTTCGTGTTCCAGTTTTAGTGAAGACGTATAAAAAAAACTGCAAATTGTGATAAGAAGATCTCTTTTGGTAGAAATGTCTTTTATGACTATACAATTAATTTGGGATCATCTTGAGTCGTTAGAATTTATGGTAAGATGGCGGCTGAAATTCAAAATGGCGTCATACTATGTTTGCAATTTTCTTACTACCCATCGCATAAAAGTGTATTCTGTGTCAATTTGTATGTTTCTTAGACCAACAAGTTCATTTTTCAAACTACCAGATGTATATCATGCATTTTCTTTTGGACAGTTTGTCTCGAAAAAATAATTCGCAGCCATCAGCATAGATCAAGCGCACGAGCAAAGCAATGCTGTAGTGAAAGAAGACGAAGGTTCAGTAGAGTTAACACAGAATCTATCGGCACTAACACATTGGATGGTAGCTGGATAGGAAATTTGTCACTTAATACAAGGTCGAAGGAAGTAATAGACGACATCATGAGCAATACCAGTCATTTCAAGTTAAATTTGTCACTAAGGTTCAAGCACATATTGACAGAGTTCGGAAACCCATTTTTAGAAAATTGAAAAGATTTGTTTGTCATCGACAGCAGAGTTATTGTTGATAACGATATCAGTGTATCTGTTTATTTAGCTGAATCAACTGGTATTATACAGGAACGCCTTGTAGAAAATTCCTCAACACTATTTCAGCCTTTGAAAAAGAATAAAATTTGCCTCTTCACTACTCCGACAAATCCATAAGCAAGAAAACTGACACTTTTAAGATTTAAAAACAGACGTCCAGCTGCTTTCCAGGCTCCTAATAGTTACACAGAATCGTCAGCTAGATATGTAGGACTTTTTCAAACAAGAAAATCAGCCACTTCCGCCTGCTTTTTTCAATAATGGAGAATTTAGACTTAGACTTTAGTGAGCACATATTTTAGAGGAAATTGTTGAAAAGAGTGACAATGTCTTTCCAGGAACCTGTAATGGTGTAATTTATCTTGCCAACATGTAAAAGCCACATTAGTCTTCAAAGTCGTTTAATGATTTTTTCATTAACGCATTTCATCCTCACATACGTTCCAACATTTAGAGCTGCTATTGAAATGATTTGTTTTGTGACAGATACTATTTTCTCTACTTGGATCATTAGCTATGAATAACATAAACAAAACACAAGTTATTACTAGTTCAGATGATCAAGTTGAAGGAAATGTTAATACTTCATCTTAATGACATGGTAGAAAAGGATTGAAAAATATTGTTATCCACTCTGTAGATACGGATGTATTAGTTTTAGCAATTGCATACTTCTTTGAAAAAAGTCCACTCGTTCGATCGCCGCACGATCAAAGTAATAAGTGCTATTGTAGAAACATTTAAGTGAATCTCTACGCCAAATATAAACGGTGAGGTGTGAAAAAAACTTCACCAGTGTGCTAATATAGTAGTGGTATCTGTAATAAAGTGCTAATTCTGAAGTTAAGGGACCAAAACTCAATTTTATTCCCAAATGTGTACATAACCAACAAACTGAACCAATAAATCAATCATTACTGATCAATATGAATGTCTATACTGTATCGTCAGATGTGACCAATTCAGTATAGTGTACAGCGAGCACCGTTAGCAACAAGGTCTGTGGTTCGATTCCACATCGCCGCCGACTTTTGTGTGTTTTTGAAAAATATTAATAATTTCATTTAATAATCATTAATATAAGGAGAAATGCCGGGGGAAAATGTGTGCGTAGCACATGCTACAAGACTGTCGGAAGAGGACATGTTTGTGAAAAGTGTAATAAACCTTGCCACCAGGGATGTCTAAAAAATCATTTGTGTAGTGTAAATATTGCCGATAAAACAACACAATATGAAAATGAAAATCGACCCTCGTATGATGCTCTGGAAATCGAAAATATTTTATTTAAAGTTATAATTGAAAAGATTGAACAACAAAATAGAATCCTACTGGAGAATAATGACTTGCTTAAAGATAAAATTAAAGCATTAGAAATAAAAATTCCAGATTCAACTATACATAACAAACATGTAAAACGAACAATTACGAACGAAACAAATAATAGCAATCAAATTAACTACAATCCAAATAAAAATGTGTGCCATAAAAAGAAGACCGGGCCCAATTCCAAAACTTTGGAAATACTTGAATGTAATAAGGAACAAGCCGAAGAACTTATTATTAATGTTATAATAGCCAAGATGAAGTAGTGATCGTAAATACGGAAGAAATTTCCAAACAAGAACAGTGGAACCCTGCAAGGAATAATAACAGACGCCGCCCAGACAAACGTATTGAAATTCAAGGAACGGCGAAGGGAAGCTCTGGCCCTGTAAAAGCAGCACCTAGATTTGGATATATACATGCATACTACCTGGATCCAACTCTAACCACCACCGATTTAAGCGACTAAATATCCAATCTCGGCTTCAACCAAATTAAGTGCGAACAACTGAAATCGAAGCATTTATCGTAGACAAACATTTTACATTTATTTCGATTAGCGAACATTGGTTGTCTCACGATAAATGCTCCGTTTCTAAAGTGGGTAATTTATCTGCTAGAGCAGTGATGGGGAAACTACGGCCCGCGGGCCAAGTCCGGCCCGCGGAAAGGTTTAATCCGGCCCGTTTAAGAGTGCCGTCGTGAGAATGTTTGAACGCGTTCTTACTTCGTCATGTGACGACCCGCATAAAACTACCTGCGGCGATATTCAAAACACAATAGTATTCTGGACAAATCCATCCGACCTAAACAGATGACTCATCTTCGCTCGAAACTTCCAGACACTCTCGCAGGTAGGTATAAATACAAGCGAGGCCGCCCGAAGATCAGTTAGTTAGCGACTTAGTCAGTCATCTGCAACGACCCGCTGTGACTCGAGTAATTGTTTGTGTAATCCCCAAACTCCCAGTGCCTCAACAAACTCCCGCGTAAGAGCATTAGTTAGCAGTAAGCTTTCGTCAATTGCGTTTCTGTGTGTTGTTCTCCGTAGTAGGTAACGTCTAAAATGGATGTTAAAAAAAGAAAAGTGGATTCAGAATGTCCAGATGTGAGTTTTAAAGAAGAATGGACGTGGAAATATTTCTTTACTTTATTTAAAGAAAAACCTGTGTGCTTACTTTGCAATACAACTGTTGCAGTTTTAAAAGAATATAACATTCAACGCCATTTCAAGAGCAAACATGAAAACCACTCCTACTCATCGTTAAGTGAAGAGGTGAAAAAAATTAAATCGAAAGATTTAATAAAAAATTTATCAAGTCAACAACAATTATTTCAGAGAGCTAATCATTCTCAAAGATGCACTACGAAAGCCAGTTATGTGTTGGCTTATAATATTGCTAAATCTAATAAAGCATTTTCAGATGGTGAATTTATAAAGAAGTGCATGATAGATGTGTGCGGTATTATGTGCCCTGACAAGAAAAAGGATTTTCGGTCACTGTCTCTCTCAAGAAGAACAATCACCGAGAGAATTGAAAATATTGATAAAAATCTAATTTCACAACTGACTACAAAAACTCAAAAATGTATTTTTTATTCAATTACCATGGATGAAAGTACAGATATCAGCGATACTGCGCAGTTACTCATATTTGTAAGAGGAATCAACGCCCACTTTGAAATTACAGAAGAACTTGCAGGGCTGCAGTCAATGAAAGGAACAACGACTGGTGCCGATATATTTTGTGAATTTGAAAATTGCATCGATAAACTTCGTTTACCTATTGACAAGCTATGTAATGTAACTACAGATGGTGCTCCTAATATGGTTGGAATCAATCAAGGATTTGTTGGGAAATTTAATTCTAAGTATCCGGAAAATGATGTTGTTTTTTTGCATTGCCTTATACATCAGGATGCTCTCTGTAAATCGGCTTTATATATTGACCATATACTTAATATTGTTGTAAAACTAGTAAATATGATTCGTTCGAGAGGATTATTACATCGCCAGTTTCAACAGTTTTTGGAGTCCGTACATTCTGAGCATTCCGATATCCTGTATTATTCAAAAGTTCGTTGGTTAAGTGCTGGAAAAGTATTTGAAAGAATTTGGGATTTAAAAGACGATATTGTGAATTTTCTTCTTGATAAAGACATTTATAATCAATTTGACGTCTTAGAAAACGAAACGTGGCTTTCTGATTTCGCTTTTTTCACAGACCTCCTCGTACACGTGAATAAACTTAAACTCAAATTGCAAGGAAAAAATCAGTTTCTTCACGATATTTGGCAATACCTGAAAAGTTTCAAATTGCAGTTATTATTATTTGCTAATCAGATCTCTAAATCTGATTTTTCTCATTTTCCAAAAATACAATCTTTAAAATTCACTATATCAAACAATAAGATTAAAAAATACGAAATTAATTTGAGAAAACTATCTACAGAATTTGAAAGATTTCAGGACAGAAAAATGGAACCAGAGTTTAGTATTTTTGCGACCCCATTCAATGTTAATTACGAAGAAGTTGATGCAAAATGTCAACTTGAGTTAATAGAATTGAACTGTAATACTCTCCTGAAACAAACTTTTCATACAGTACCATTACTAGAATTTTATAAAAATTTAAGTCCAGATAATTTCCCAAATCTAATTACTCATGCAATGAAGATAATGACAATGTTCGGCTCATCTTATATATGCGAACAAATCTTTTCAACAATGAAGCTTAGGAAAACTTCTTTAAGAAATAGAATTACAGATGAGCACCTTTCATCAGTTTTAAGAATTTCTGCTTCGCAAATGGAACCGGACTATGATGAAATTTTGATGAAACAGTCTCAATTTCATTTTTCTCATGCACCATCAACCAGTAATGACACCAGAAAATAATGTGATAATACTTCACATCAAGAACTACACTAAATTCATTTTATATTTTGTGCTTATAATTTTGTTACCTTTTGCTTTTTTATTAAAATAATAAGTGTATGTAATAATATATGTATATGTTTCTAGAACACATAAATTAGTTAACGATTAAGCATTATTCTTTGGCCCGCTACGATTGTCTAGTTATTACAAATGGCCCGTCTTAAAAAAAGTTTCCCCACCACCTTAACACAATTAATAAATATAATTATAAAATCCCATATATTTCCACATGCATTAAAAAGAGCCAAGGTAATTCCTATATACAAAAAAGGCGACAAAAATGATAAAAATAGCTATCGACCAATATATCTGCTGCCAATAGTATCAAAACTTGCAGAAAACATATTAAAGGACCAACTGATTGATTATTTTGAGAAAAAATAACTTGTTTAATAACAATCAATTTGGATTTCGTTCAGGTCACTGAACGACGGAGGCATTGGTAACAATTACAAACTTTATCATATATAGTTATGAAAATAAATAATACTGCGTAGGTTCATTTATCGATTTGTCAAAAGCTTTTGACTGGGTGTCTCACCATATGTTAGTGTCAAAACTCAAAGCGTATGGCTTTGATGCACATAGTTTAAAGTTACCGACCACTTACTTAAACGACAGAGAACAAATTGTTGCACTAAAACACAATCAATGACGAGTGCTCAAACTAAAAACGGGTGTTCCTCAAGGATCAAGGGCCCATATTATTCATCATATATATCAACGATTTACCACAGGAAGTTCAGACAAGCACAACCATTATTTTTGCAGATGATATCACAATTTTAAATAGTGATATAAATATAAGTTCGTTTTATGAATCCAAGAACTCAATAAGCTTTGAACTTGCATTCGAGGAAACTTATTTTTTTTAAAATGATGCTACAATTATCTGCTAAAATATAATATACATATGCATAGTAATAAAACCCATTATGGTTGCAGATGAATAATAGTATATTACATAACCAGAGTTCTACGTAGCAAATTACGCGCAAGTGAAAGATATTGCGTTAGAGCCGCGTAGTGGCAAGTAACGTAATTTCACGAGCGCGTAATTGCGTTACAACTCGAGTTATGTACTATACTTTACCTTCGACGCTTAAACTAAAGACATATTCAATTTGTATGAAATTGGCCGCTAATGGCAATGTAGGAGGACTACCAACTAAAGAAACGAATTACCGTTCGAACAATTTTCCGTCGAATAATATATTATCCAATACATTGACTGAACAAATTTACGGACACCCATCATCGTACTCGTTCCGAAGTGTTAATCTGCTAAAATACCATTGTGAGGGAAGTACCGATAAGGCATGGCGACGAGTTTCTTGTATCGGTTATTGTTTTAACCAATAAGCTGTAATCTGACGTTTAAATATCACTGTCACTTTTGATATTTAAAGACGAACAGACGAATGCAGGGGGACTCAGCGGACGTTAATTGTGATTGGCTAATGAGTATATAATATAGCGATGTATATAAGTCGTAATAATACATGTTACAAATTTATGTACAACATTTTACATTTGTATATGCTCTATATATTCGTAATGGGTCGCTTACGATTGGTAATGCATCAATTACAAAGTGGGAGTAGGTAAAACATTTAAAGCCCCAAAAACTTGTTTCATGACTATATTTCGTAACGAAAAAATGTATATTTTAATAAATGCAAATTATTTAGCTTTGTGAAACTTGGATAATTCCGCATAATTATTATTTAAGCGATGGAATAAAAGGCTGCGGTTTATTTCTGACGTTTTTGTACGTCATCGAGAAAATTTCCCACGAGAATATATTTGACTTATGTGGAAGAGTCACCACACTTCGGTATTATCTTGAAGGGATTATGACAAATCCTGTAAGTATTTTAATCACTCCAGTTGAAATTAAAGAGAACAGTAATGACTGAATTATCTTTTTCAGAATCAATACAAGTACATTTACGAGTGCGTTGAGCTGCTTTACCAGACGGAGAACAACAACCTGCTTAATTATTACAATTGATTATCTAATTTAAACAAGTTTGTAACATACATTAATAAATATAATACTTATAGTAGAGTAGCGACTGCATTATTTGTAATATTTAACTGATCCTTGTCAATATACCTATATGGTGGGTTTATACGACGTTTAACGTTACGGGTTTAAGGATTAGGTTTTAGCGTTTAACGTTTAAGGGAAAGATGCCATTCACACGAAAATTAAGAATTAAGAATTTTAGATAATGCACTTGCGCGTCGACGTTGCCAGAACTTTTATCACAATTGTGATCGGAATCGACGCAAGCGTCAAGGAAGCGAGCACACACCTGGATAATTTCCTCCTTGTCATATTGACCTTGAGACTGCATACGCGTTCTATACATAGGGCGCGGTATATACTAATAGGTATATGAGTTGACATCATTTTGACAGCTGTCACTTGCCTTCAAACCGAGCAATCGCTTGTTTTCCTTTCGGAATCGAGAAAATTTAAGATTGTCCAGGATAAATTGCACTTTGTTGTGAAAATTATAGATAATTCAACTATTCTTCAATTGATACTATTTTGACAGCTGCTACTTGCCTCAAAATGCAACAATCACCTGTAGTTTCCACTCGAAATTAACGGTTTGCTTATTTTTTAAATTTTCTTAGCGTAACCGCCTTGGCGCAAACATTTTCCAACAGAAATAATAGATTATACAATAGCCTTTCAGTTTTCATCATTTTGACATCTGTCACTTGCCCTAAAACCGAGCAATCGCCTGTTGTTTTCCACTCGAAATCAACGGGTTGCAGAAATTTTTAATTTTCTAACGTAATAATAATGCCTTGAAGCGCATTTTCAACAAAAATTATAAACAATGCAATTGTCTTTCAGTAAATATAATTTTGACAGCTGTAGCAATCGCCTGTTTTTCTTTTTCACTTTTCTAGCGTCACATAGCGTAAATATTTTAAAGTAGAAATCGTAGATAATACAATTGTTTTTTTAATTATAGTACCAACTGTCCCTTACCCCAAAACTCGACGTCGACGGTTTGCGTTTCAATTTTCTAACGTAATAGCCTTGCAGCACATACATATTCCAATAAACAACATAAATAATACAATAGCGTTTTAGTAAACATCATTTTGACAGCTGTAACTTGCCCTAAAACCTAGCAATCGCCTATTGTTTTCCAGTCGAAATCGACGGGTTGCTAAAATTTTCAATTTCCTAGCGTAATCGCCTTGCAGCGTAAACACTTCAACAGAAATCATAAATAATGCCTTTCAATAAACATAATTTTGACCGTTGTCACTTACCCCAAAACCGAGAAATTGCCTGTTTTTCCACTAGGTCGACGTAATTTTTAAATTTTCTAGACGAATCCCCTTGCAGCGCAAACTTTTTTCAACAGAAATCATAAATAATGCATTTGCCTTTCAGTAAACTTCATTTTCACAGCTGACACTAGCCTTAAAACCGATAAATCGCCTGTTTGCACTTGAAATCGAGGGTTTTGCAGAGATTAATTGTTGCGTAAACTCCTCCACACATCGCAAATATTTTCAAGTATAAATTGTAGATAATGTAATTATTTTTCAGTTGATACTACTTTGACAGCTGTCACTTATCCCAAAACCGAGAAATCACCTGTTGCTTTCCACTCAAACTCGTTGGTTTACATAAATTTTAACGGAAATCGTAGATGATAAAATTTTCATTCGACTCCATTTTGACAGCTGTCACTTCAAACCGAGCAATCGCTTGTTTTCCTTTACTCACGTAAATTAGTTTACAAAATGCGAACAAAAACAATTCTTCCTTTGTTGATTACTTTACTTCTGTAAATTTCTTTGTTTATGTTCTACTCTTTGGGTGGTGGGATTGGGACCACCCACCACCCTTAATTTCTAACTTTCATACATGGACGTCAACTTTTTCGGATTCATCGAACACAACGCAGGCCGCACTTTTTGTTATAATTTTTAATTTTGATGTAATTGTTAAAGTATACATTTAGCGACTACATACAAATTTGGCATATGAAATATTACTTTAAAAAACTTACTTATTAAAAAATTCATACATTTTCCAAGGGGGGGGGGGGGGTTCAGCTGCCCTTCCTGACCTCCCCTTTCAGGACGCCGGTGCCAGTAAAAAAATTATGTTTTCTACAAAAGTTTGTTTTTAAAGACCTTTTAAACGATACCACTTTCGACCTATAGTGCCATTTAAATCTGGAGTTCTTGACAAGCGAGTGGTCTGGGACACCCTGTATAAAGAAGTTTTGAGTGTTCTAAGATGATGGATGCTTTTAATTTCATTAGGAAGTCACAGAGTCTTCAACATGGTAATACTTTACAAAACAAACATCCTTCTAATTTTTAGTCAAAGCCTAATTGTATCCCAATGGCGAATAGTACCTATAACCCATCTGACTAGAGATTGGAGCCAACCTTATAATCATCACATATTAATTATATTATTTATTGGGTCAGACTATATATACTTTTCGATGTAGTGAACGTGAACGTCAAAGTGCGTGTAACCAACTTGAACGTGTACAAAATACCAACATTGAAACGGAATGCGAAATTATCTATTACTTGTTACTTGTATTCAAAACGTTAACGTATTTAAGAAAATACGATTTTTTAAATGAATCAAATCAGTTCATGGTACTTCACTAGATTATTAAATGCAACATTTTCATGCAAATAATTGTATTTTTAGGTTATGCCCAATTCATGACCATAATATTGAAGTTGAACTTTTATATAGTTTAGGCTCATTTATAATAAGAAAACAACTTTTCCTGCTAATTAAATTACATTCATAGTAAGTACATTACTTATAACTATTAAAAGCAGCAATCAATAGCCTTTATACCTTTAGGTTATGTCTCTCATCCTAAATCTATTATCAAAAACCAACATTAGACCGTTAATTCAGTCTCAAATCGCCACCAATTACTTCCACACACTCACGAGGAATGTTCCAGTAACGTCACTTCTGTCTCCAACCAATTGCAATGTGTTGCAGTCTGCCGGATTTAAAGTTAAGGGCAAGTTAACTAGGAGGTGCAAGGATTGTTTCTTTGTACGCAGACAAGAAAGGCTGTACGTCTTATGCAAAACGCACGGGAGGCACAAACAGATGCAGATGGTGAAGGACGAAAGGAACACGTGGATATTGACTCATGCTACTCAAGGAAAAGTGCGCCCTTGGTGAATTGTTATAAAATATGTGTAGCTAATTTATATTTGCCCGTATTTTTTAATGGTACAGAGACTGAGGAAATATTTGAAATGTAGTGTAAACTTAGTGGTTAAATAAAATATTTACAGGGTGTCCACCGAGGTGGTACATTAAAGTATATGGACTTGTAATTAATGTATTGTAATGAGATTTTCAGCGTTTACGTAATTGAGGGAGCCCTTTTCATTGAAAATATTATCAAGATTATTCGACTTCAACACCAACTTTCATAGTATAGATCAATGTAGAATTGAATTCTGCGTCGAAATATGTAAAAATATAGGCCCGGCCGAAAATTTAAAGTGCCCGCAAATTCGGTCCATACCTACTATACCCACCCATGAAACGGCGATGATTTCCGATATTTCTGTTGTGGTGATCCAACCCAAATTTTATTTAGCCCCTCTCGAACAATTTTAAGAAACAGCAACATTTGAGTATTTTAAGCAAATTACTCAACTGATTGCTTTTTACGATTTTTAGGATTCGAATTTCCGATTCGCCAGGTCAAATTTGAAATGTTCTTGTTTTATTTGCATCTACGATATGGCAATTGTTCCTTCAAAAAATTAAACATACATTATTTTTTAATGGAAGTTGAGATTTTCAAGATGATGGTTATTTTTTTTTATAATATTTTAAATCGCTGAAAGCAATTTTGTCTCTCCTAGTTCAAATTGAGTGTGATGTGTTGTTTCCACCAAAGATATGCCAATTGTTTTTATCAGAATTCAGAAGTTCATTATTTTTTTTTTATAGATTTTGAGCTTTTGAAATAAATTTCCTAATCGTTATATTCTCTAACCGAACATAACGCGTGTGGAGATTAAAACCATTGCAATTTTATTTTGAAATGCACTCGTTATAATCTCAGATGAAAATGCAACTCCTGCTTCGCAGTCGTTGCATTTTCATCCCGGATTGTAACTCGTGATTTCATTGAAAAAAAAATGCAATGGTATAATCTCCCTGTTGGCGGCCGCTTTGGTGTTCTTCTGGTTTCGACGGAGTTTATGCTGCTCACGCGAAATTTGCGTCAACTTGTTTTAGATGTTCGATCCGCGTGAATAAAATTGTCACACTTGTGATCAATTAAAGTAGACTTTTTGCAATAGAGTTAGCACTACGTAATTTACAATACAAAAGATCGCGAGGAACTGACTAAATATTTACAAATGTACAAAAATGAAACATATTTACAATAAGTGGGGGCGCATTGGTGGTGGTAAATTGTAAGGGAAGGCGGTCCCTTTTCTTGGATTACAAAATTTCCTAATTTCCTGTGTGTGTGCGTGTGTCTGTCTGTGCGCGCTGTATCTCAAAAACTAATAGAGCAATTGATATGAAACTTTGAACATAAGTCTTATTTGATAATATGAAGAACTGAAAAGCTTTTGGTAAAATTTCGTACACCGGAAGTGGGTGTTTACCTTAACTGTTTTTTTTTGTTTTTTGCCAATATTTTCTTAAATATGAAAAATATCACACAAACATTTAAACAAACTTTGAAGGCAACAAATAAATGAACATCTTTTGCTTGAAAACATTTTTCATAAAATCATTTTTATTTGAGAAAAAAATTATTATTACTTTTTTAATTTTTGGTTTATAATAAAACGATAATAGTTACAGCAAATTTATGTTAATAATAATTGTAGAGAATGCGAAAATGAACAACTTATAAAGAATAAGTTTTTTTCTAAATCTAGTCTTTGAGTAAACATTTTTTATTTGTTCTCATTTCATACATAACCGTTTTTATTTGAATTTACCGCTTAATAATTATTCTTTTGATTGGCTTGTCATATAAAAACGATAGTTCGTTATTTTCTTTGAATCGTTTTGAGCTATTTTCAGTTAGTGTGGTTTCCTAAACGCTTCCAGTTATTTAAACATCTAAGAAACACTTCTGATTAATTATCAAACCCCCCGTCGGTAAATAGTCGCTGCGTTTACTTCAATTTCAGGTGAGTTTTAAACTTTCGTTTTTAGGTTAGAAATTAGGTCCCTCGAATATACAGTCAGTCCCGAAAGTCTTCGTACAACTAAGTTTTTTGTGTATTGCTATGAATATGACTGTAAATTAATGGTAAATTAGTGTAATATAGTTATGATTGTTTATGAGCAAATTCACAAATAGAACCGCTAATGTGAATAATAAATCTTCGAAATCATTGCAGTGTAATCTATCAAAAGTAAGCATACCGCTGGAAAAGAACTGAATTTCTCTGTCACTTGCAAGTTACTTGTATGATTCCCCATATGATTAAGCTGCAGGTATTTTATTTACTTGCAACTTGTTTGTCACATAAACACAGTGGTGGCTCGTGGATGTTTGGCGGTGGTGCAACGGAAGAAAATGTGACCAAAACAGCGGCACGAGCGACATCTTTGTCTTTGCCCTCCTTACGGAAATCCACGAGCCGCTGCTGTATAAACATCATGCCTTCCCGAAGAAAAAGAGACGACTACTTACCTAGGAAATTGTAGTACAATTGCATTTTAAGGCACAATCTATTCAAATTAACAAAAATAATTTACAAAAGTGCTACTGTTCAGTTAATCAAAAGGTTTGTGGATACCGGCAATACAGAAAATGCATGACTTAACCCTGCAGTGGTCGTGCATCTAAACGAGACAACAGTGGTCGTGCGGGCTACATACATAGTCCATTTTCAAATTGAAATAACTTTTGGTTTTTTATATAACTTCTTTATTTTACTTATGGAAATATAATCAGTACAGTATGCTTAACTATATAAAATCAGCAAAACTTAGTCATAAACTCTTTTTTATAACTATTAAACAAAAATACTTCTCTAAATTAATTATTTATAACATTTTCTGCACAGGAAAGACACATAATCTTGGACTCAGTGGCGGCTCGTCAGGGGAGGCAGGTGAGGCACTGCCTCACCATTAATTTTCAGGCACTGCCTCACCATTAATTTTCTATTTTATAAAAATATAAATCTATTCAATAAATTTCTTCCGTGTTGGCTTTAATATTGATAATTAATTATACAGTAATTATAAATGGATGTATTAACGGAAAATTCCCGATTTTTAATGATCAGAATTAGCGCGCCCATCCAGGCCGAACTTGAGGCAGAAATGAACCAGAGCGGTAGAAATTTATGCAACTTAATATGCCTCCACACAGTTTACCCATATCACATTCGAAGTAATGTGCAGATTTATTTCGATATCGGAGGCGAGCCTCACAGGCTTCTCATTGGTCGGAAATCACCCGCGTGATAGAGAGAGAGAACCTCGCGGCACTCGCAATTGTCAGCTGTGTTAGTAATCTATTCATTTCACTCCGCCGTCCGTTGATCAGCGTTAGTTATTAAAGGTAATCTTATTGATATTTATTAGTAAATAGTATTTATTCCTATATTATAATGGATGACGGAAATAGCACTCTTACAGTGAGAAATTGTAAAGACATCGTAAATTTCTTGCTTGATAATCCATTTAGCCGGTTGTCGTGCGATGATAAAGTTTATGTAAAAGGTATCAAAAGGCCTTGCCCTGATCTTAGTTTATTATTGATTCAAAAACATCGATCATTTAAAAGTGCATGGTTTGACAAATTTAGTTGGTTGACAGGTACAATGATTAGAAATAAATTATTTTGTTGGCCTTGCATATTGTTTTCAAATAGCAATGAGTCGGTATGGCATAAAACAGGTTATGACGATTTAAAAAATTTAGCGCGTTCTATTGATAAGCATTCCAAAAGTAGAGATCATATATCATCAAATTGTAAATTTCACATTTTAGGTAAACAAAATATAGTTAATGTTTTAAGTACGGCTCGGCAAATTGAAATCGAAACGTACAATAACAACGTGAAGGAAAATAGGGGGATTTTAAAAAGATTAATTGATGTGACAATATTTTTGTGCAGTCAGGAATTGTCATTTAGGGGGCATGACGAATCAGAAACCTCAAATAATAAGGGGAATTTTCGAGAATTAGTTTTGTTAATGAGTAAAACGGATGGGATTTAAAAAAAAAATTAGATGATGCTTCAATTTTTTCGGGGCTTTCAAAAACAATTCAAAATGAGTTAATTGATTCAATCAGTTACACACTGAAGAATCAAATAGAAAGTGAAATTTTAAATTCCAATTTTTTTTCATGGCAAGTGGACGAAACTACTGATATCACTTGTATTTCTCAATTATCAGTTATATTTAGATACGTCATCCAGGGAACACTTGTTGAAAGGTTTATGGGATTTTATGATGTAAATTCTCAACGAACGTCAGAAGATTTATTCACCTTGTTAACAGAAACATTTGGAAAATTTAATATCAAAGAAAAATTAATTGCTCAAACTTATGATGGTGCTGCTGTTATGGCTGGTCATTTGAATGGTTTACAAACCAAAGTAAAATCAGTAGCTCCACAAGCAATTTTTACTCATTGCCATGCTCACGTTCTAAATTTAGTGCTAAGTAAATCGTGCAACTCAATAAAAAAAGTACGAATATTTTTTTCAAATCTAACAGGATTTTCTGCTTTCTTTTCAAAATCAACAAAACGAACCGCAGTATTGGATGAAATTTGTAATGCAAGAATACCATCTAATGCACAAACACGTTGGAATTTTACATCTCGGGTTATTTTAACAATTCATGAAAATAAAAATAAATTAATTGAAGTATTCAATTTTATAATTAATTCAGACAAATTTGATAATATATCTATCAGAGAGGCATACGGCTTAAAATCATTGTTAGAAGACAACCATTTCTGTTTCTTATTAGATTCCTTCAAACTTATTTTTGAACAAACAAGTGTTGTATTTTTAATTCTTCAACACAAACTAACTGACATCACGTATGCAAGAGGGCGTTTAACTTCACTTATTTTAAAATTAAAGGAATTTAGAACCAATGAAACATATTTTAATCATATATACGAAAAACATTTTTCTGACATAGAAAATCCTCCGAAAAAGCGAAAGCGCTCTGATGATGCAGATGATACGGGATTACAATATAAACAGATATTTTACGAAATTTTAGATTCAGTGGTAGGACAAATCGAAACAAGATTTTTTGATCTAAGTAAATTAAAATTCTTTGATTTAATTTCTGTTAGTAAGTTTGAACTGTATTCAAAAACGTTTCCATTGCAGTTGTTTGAAGAATTAATTAAGCAATATCCATTTTTTGACAAAATACAATTACGAAATGAACTGTGAGTTCTATATTCAGACAAGCTTCTTGGTGAGTCTAAAATGCCAATGGATATGTTAGAATATATAAAGAATAATGACTTGCAAGTATGTATGCCTGAATTGTACAAACTAATTTCTTTAATAGTAACCATACCGGTAACATCTGCATCTGTGGAAAGAAGTTTTTCCGTATTAAAACGAATAAAAACATGCACAAGAAATCAAATAGGCCAAAATAGGTTGTCAAATATGTCACTAATAGCAATGATAACTATTTTTTTCAAATGGAACACCCTATATATCAACCTTCTGTTGATTTTTGGATTTTCAGCCTAAACTATGCATTTTCTGAAAGAATAATAAGAGACCAAAGTTGTAGAGCGGAATTTTTCCAGAAAATGCATAGTTTTGGCTGAAAATCCATAAATCATCAGAAGGTAATAAAAGAAATATGTTTTTATTGATAAATCTCAAGAATCCTTAATATTTTGTTATGCAAACTGTATATCATTGGAAAGCTTATCAAAAATGCCATAGATTGGTGGCAACGTGGTGGTGTTTTATTTGAAAAAAATAGTTATCCGTTGTTTTGCGTATGTTGACACCCTGTATAGCAGTATTAACAAAAAAGGACTAAAGCCGATGTGTATTATTCTTCATGATGTGGAAAATGTTCTAATGTATAAAAAATGAAGCAATCTATTTACAGATGTATATGCCAGGGAAAACAGATTTTGAGTAAATAGTGTCGAGAGAAGTCTATTTGCTTCTGCAATATTTTCAATGTGTACATGTTTTTGCCACAAATTTGCCCATAACTAACTAACCGTCCATAATAGACCCATAGTATCTTATACTATTTTTATCAGCTTCTTAAGAGGATTAAAAATTAAGTATAAAATATGGGGTGTTCCATTTAAAAAAACATAACTTTGATCTGTTACTTATACTAGGACACCCTGTACAAAAACATACATATTTTTAAAATATGTAGAATAAGTGTGGGTACCAGTTTATGAAAAATAGAAGTCAATATCTCAAATAGCAAATAAGTTATGGGGCTTTTACAGAACCCTGGGTCACCCGGTATATACACAGATGTTTTATTGGCCGAGTGAAGTGTCGACAATATTAAATCTGTGCCTCACCAAACCAAAAGTTGACGAGCCGCCACTGCTTGGACTACATATGTAGTCCACGCGACCACTGCAGGGTTAAAGGGTATCCAAAATCTTCAAAATTGCGACTACCCAAGAAGAACAAAGCGTTGTACAGGAACCTACAGCAAATGCTCATTTAAGTGCTCCAAAAATAGCGGCAAACTTTCAAAATCAATTTGTTGGTTCAGAAATTGTGAAAAAAGATTAAGAAAAAGCAGATCATAATGGAGTAGTATACTGTGAAGTAAACCCTACGTTAGAAATGTGAATCCTAAGAAGGGAATTGAGTTTGGGAAAGAGCACCATGAAAAGTTCAAGGGCTTCTGGAAAAGGGTGATCTTTACAGACTCATGAGCAAAAATATAATATATTAAGATGCTATGGTAGCCTGAATATATCAGGTGTGTATAAATTGGCGGATAATCTACACGTGGCGATATACTTCCTAAAATTCTGAATAGAAAATGTATCATGCCTCATAGGCCATCAGGAGCCATTTCAAAGAAATGTATATTTGGCAAAATAGCATTCACGAGCTGTCCTGTTTATTCAATAATCTCATGATTAATTATGTGGCTTGGGTCATTGTAGAAGAGTAATAACGATAAAGCACGGTTTATTTACAGATGTATATGCCAGGGAAAACAGATTTTGAGTAAATAGTGTCGAGAGAAGTCTATTTTGACACGCAGGAACTAATACAAACTGATAATAACGAGGAAAGCAGAATTGACACAAAATTGGAACTAGTAGGTTTGAATGAATTCGTTGTGTTGAAAGTATTGACGTTGCCGGCTCTACTTTATATGAAAATGAGCTAATTAAGAAGTGTTAAAAATATACGTTTATGATAGAAAGATAGCACACACTGACAAATAATTTTAAAACTAGTAACACTACCGAAATTGCAGGATTTTCTGTAAATTAATATCGAGTAATAGCGCATATCTAAAAACTGGATGTTCAAACTTTGAGGACCTCGTAAAGGCTCAGGAAACATTTTACAATTAAGATATACTGCTCAGAATTTCCGGAAGAATATTGTCATGTGTAGATTATCCGCCAATTTATACACACCCGATATTAATATTCAATCTGTTCATAGCAAAGATATACAAAGACTAAATACAAATAACTTATTGAAATAACTACTTCTCTGGTTAATGCCACGCCAGGTATTGAATGAAACAAAAGAAAATTTGCATATAATTAATAGTGCTATTTTTGAAATGCTATTGGTTTAAGATTGTTTATTTCTATGTGCAAGAATTAATTTGAAAATGATTTGTAACTAATTTGAAATCCTTGTTTTAAGTTTTCAAATTTAATTTTAATCATCTTCAAACTAGTCCTAGTAATTAGAAACAGAGCCCTGCAGAAGCGGGTTTTCGAAAGCCCGGCCCGGCCCGGCCCGGCCCGATGAAACGAAAATGTGCTGCGGGCCCGGCCCGGCCCGGCCCGGAGCTGAATATTTAAAGCCCAGCCCGGCCCGTCCCCGAAAAATGTTGAATTAAATAAATAACATTACTGGACCCATGTATTCCTTAAAATTCTTAAAATACATTGAATTCGTGTTAATAACATTTTTTTTTAATTCACTTAGTTGTTGGTTTCCAAAATATAATAAAATTAAATTTATCCTAGCCCGGCCCGGCCCGGCCCGGCCCGGGTTAAATTATCAATCGAAAAGCCCGGCCCGGAGTTTGAAAATACGGCCCGGCCCGGCCCATGCAGGCCTCTGATTAGAAATAAACGTTGTTTTGACATTTGCTTGACATTTCTTGAAATCCTCCAGGATAAAAACAATATCTAAATTGTGCATATTAATTATGTTGTCATGGAAATGAGTTGTGATAAAATGTCGTTTTGACATTTGCTTGACATTTCTGGATATCCTCCAGGATAAAAACAATATCTAAATTGTACATACATATTATTTATGTTGTCATGGAAATGTTGTGATAAATTTTGCCATTTAACAACATGGTCTGTTACTGAATTGCACTGTCATAATTGAGAAACTTTTTGTTTTTTACTCAATAAAAAATATTTAAGGGAGTTACATTGAGCTTATCACAAGGCACCAAATGAAAACAAGCCTAAGATATTGATTTCATATCTCATGGCCCGGAAAGTCAAAGTTTTAAGACACAGCTAACTTGTCTCATTGCGGTTAACATGCAAACTAAGATTGTTATACTTGGATTGATAAATAATTTTTTTGATCAATTTATTTTAGTGATGAGTTTCAAGAATGTCAGTGTCACGTTCATTATCCCCGAGGATTGTGAGGATGAAACACAAACAAGCACAGTCATGCAGGATGCTTATACGGTGTGGTTTATTTTTATTTATTTATTTTTAAAGTTTGAAATCATAATTAATTTTAAAGCTATTACTTTGTCAATTCATAAAATTGTCTTCTCGGATTTAAATCTTGTTTGTGTTTTTCTAGGCCTGCAAACAAAATTTTATGAAAGTGAGGTGGGTGCGAGAATGTGACGGAGAATGCATCGACATGAAGAAAACAGACTTTCTCGTTTTCCAAGAATTCAGCGGGGAACTGTACCAAAAGGCAGAGGCTACTAAGAGTGTGTAAGTAATTCTATTGCTCTTATGCGTCATCTATAAAACTTTCATCAACAGCGATCATTTGTGAATCACATTGTATAAACAATATAAAACAGCATAAAAAGGCAATATTATTTTCACGCAGTGTATAAATGGAAAATGAAAAATTTCATTCAGACGCAACTGGTGGCTACCGGTAACAATAGCGTGAATACGCGTTTCTTCGTAATATTTAACACTTTACAGGCTTTAATGTTTAAATAAGGCACAAAATACACAGAAATGTTTAAAAAAATTTGGGCTACAAACATAATTGGCTGATGTATGTAAGCATTCCTTTTTCTTTTCTTGCCAACATAGTATTTGCCAGGAAATAATTTCTTCATTTCTTTCGATATGTTAGGAAGTAAGAAATGAGATTATATTAATGAGGGACACTAACTACACTGGCAAACACAATTTTTGCTGACTTACCTTGAAGAGCTGTTTCTTCCTAATTTTGGGGTGCTGAACTGAAATCTCAAATTAGTTTTTATCTATCACCTATGATTTTTGCACTATAACATAACACCATTTTTAGTAATATTTTACTTAGAATACTGATGCTGAGTGATTTTATTTTGATCAAAAATATGCACAAACAAGTTGTGAATATTCATAAAACTTTATTCAATGAAAATTATGACAACTTAGATACATTTTCATTGACGAATGTTGGAAAACCAACTTACAAATTTTTGTTTGTGGGCTCTTCTGCATTTCCTGTCATTATCTTAAAACAGTAGTCGACCATCATGTGAGTACCCCATCTTCCTTGATACCGCAGTTCCATATTTTAAATCTTGATGGATTGTTCACCTTGATCATCACATATGTCTCCTTGATTGTCAGGAAAGTTGTAAAGATGACTATTAGTAAAATTAACCTTTTTATCCTCATTTTTCAACCTAAATGATAAAAATTCTTAATCAATGTTTTGTGATAATTTCATGTGCTTTTCTCTGCATCATTTATGGAGAAATGCATAGCTTTAATTTTTTTTTAATTTGTAGTCCGACAAAAAAAACTTTATTTTCTTATAACTGATGCTAGAACATGTTATACCATTTGGCCAAATTTGGATATTTCTATGGGGGTTATCAGTAACCATAAAAGATAGGCATTTTATAATTTACAGACAGCAAATGTGTTTATTTGACAACGAAAGTCCAATAAGAGAAGATATTTAAGAAGTTTTGACATAATTTTAATAGATTTCAATAAAAATTGAATTGTAACGTAACATCATTGAAAAGGAAAAAAGTAACCTATTTATTAAGGCCAAATCCAACTATGACTTCTATTTAAAAAAAACACAACTTTGTATTGTATCTTGTTTATTAATGGAGATATCAACATTCTGTAAATTTCATTCAATTCCTCTTAAAAAAAGTGCAACGTGCAACTCTTATCTTAATAAAATCATAAACAATGAGATACTAATAAAAATCGGAAATGGAATATACTGAGTTTTTGATTATAACTCGAAAACAAAAGAAGATGGTCAATTCTTGTTTTTACCGTTGAGTTTGTTCTGAAAAAAGAGATAAAGAATGCGCCATTTGATTTTATCTATCTGTCACCAAGAGCTCCTACAGAATCATCCCAATTTGGACCCCCTGTACATATACATTTAAATCACCTTGCATGGTCAAAGTTTTAACCTAGTTTTTTTTTGTACAGACGACAAAAGATGATTTTTCCCTTTCTACTAAGGCTTGGTTTAGAACATTTGGGTCTTCTATCCTTACACATGTACTCACTGACCAGTTATTTGAGTCCAATGCTTGTTCCTGGCTTTGCTGTCCCAAAATCACAAGAAATGTGAATATTTTAAATCCTTGTTGGCCAAGTAAAAAGTTTACCATTAAGATCCACACAGATAATCCAATTATGGACTTTATACAAGTACTTTTTATACTTTGTTACTCTTCTCCGAGAAATACGGTATGACCAATGGTTGAACTGTCTAAAAATACTACATAGTGTCACACCTATTGAATTTAATAAACCTTCATGGTAATAAACTAAATCACTGTCAGTTTTAAAGCTATGTAAAAGTTCTTTTTCTCTGGTTCGATAAAACGTAATCTTTGGACAGTTTACACCACTAATGTATGCGTTTACGTCATCAATTCCAAAGTTCTGAATCAATAGTGCGCATTGGTGTAATATTAAAAAGGATGTTAAATGTTTACTTTTATTTGGAGAATCTTGCATTGAAGTATATCCAAGAAAAACTAAAGACTAATAGGAAACTAAAACAAATTAATAAAAAACTAAAATAAACAGAATTATTCAAACATGTTGCTAAATAAAGAACAAAAACAAACATTCCTGGTATAAACTATACCTTGCTGCCGCAAATTTGATCAATCAAATCTGTTTTGACTTATTTATTTATTTATTAACTGATTAACCTTTTACATAATAATATATGAATTTAAAATTTTGTACACAAATAATATAACATACATTAACAAAATTTGACTAACAATAAACAAAAAAATAAACAAATGGCGCAACTATACAATAATGAAAGACACGGCAGTATTAAAAAATTATGCGCAAGAAGAGAAAAAGAAAAGAATAAATTATTTATCAATATCAGAGAGACTTATACTTAGAGACTAGATTTAACACGTGCGCTGCCACCGACGCGCTAGTGCGTCCAACTTTATACTTGCGTATGTGCAATCCCAATTGTAGTGGCAGCGAACGTGTTAAACAATGAGGTAGAATGTGTAAATAATTTAAAATTGACACCATTTTGCAATTATTTGCACAGCATACTGATACAAACCTATTAAAACAATAGTATAAAATATTGCTAAAATCCCTAACATTTCCGTCGACGCTCGAATTAGAGAATATCCCATCCCAATCAATTGAAGCCAGGAAATGATTGAAGCCAGCATAGTCTCCTGATTTAAAATCATAAATCCAATCCTCCCTTAAGTCTATAAATTTAATAGATGACAGGGGCAAGCTCAGACAGTATTGAATATGATAAAAGCTAGAACGGCACAAAATATCATTTGCATGATGTACATTAAGATTCGGAGCGTTGGTAAAGACCAAGTCTAAAAGTACTCCTCTTTCGTTAGGTATATTATTTACTAGCAGCATATAATGATAATTGAGGACATTTACTAAAACATTCACTGGCAGACAGTCATTCCTAGTATTCAGTACATCGTTTGATTTGTCCCACGATGCATCCGGTATATTAAAATCTCCACAAATAATACGTTTACAATTAGGGTTGCTGGAGCAGATGTTATCAATATCATTTGCGCTGGTAATATATTAAGCAGACTCCGGAGGTACACATATTGACCCGATTATGTAATCATCGATAATCTTAACAAATAATTGTTCCGTTGTGCTACTGCACTGAATAGTATTACTTGCAAAATCATTCTTGACAGCGATCAAAACACCCTCACCTCTAGTTTTGTGCTATTAGCACTGTTTCTGTCAGTTTTATAAATATTGAAATTATTGAAGACCTAATTCAGCATCCGTAACCGATTCGTCTATCCAGGTTTCCACTAAAACGACAACATCATAAATAGAAGTTTGGGTATTTAACATAAATGATTTTAATTTGCGTTTAAGGCGGCCCACATTCTGGAAATAGATGTTTAGTTATTCTTACATTTAACAGACTATAAATTGTTATCTTCAGCCTGGTTAAAACACTGAGGCTTTGTAGATTAACTGTATTCTTGAAAATCCACATCAGAATATGACAATATCAGTTACCACATCTATCTCGACCTCAAATAGAAATCTTCTTGAATACTGGCATTCACACTATTTCATCAGAATAAGATTGATTCCAGGTTTGGATATGTGAGATTTTGCCTAGTTTTTGTTTTCTAACTTGTAGTCTTTGTTTGACAAAAATAACACCTCAGTGTGATTTTTAGGAATGTCAAATGCCAGTTTTTGCCACTTACCTTTGCTTGATTGTTGTAAAATTTGAACACAAGTCTTTCCAAAGGCATGTTTTGGCCTCATAAGTCTAGCTTGAAGGAAGGCTGGTATAATCGCGCCGATTTAGCAAGTCCGTTGAGGTAATAAACGAATTTACAAAAGGTTTTTAAAAGTACCATCGACTAATTCCGCGTGTTTATTTAACCAAGAATGTTAAATAATGTTGTAATTATCCCAAAATGTATTGTCGTGAATGAAAACGTTATTTCAAATGATTCAAAATGGGTTGAAAATAAAAGCAAAATTAAAATGTTACGCAATTTATGTACAACAAAAGCAAAATAAAACAGCGGCTAATTACAAAAACAAAATAATAAAATGTTAGTTTTAAATTACTTACAAATAAAAAAAACAATACAATAATATTTACAAAACGTAAACAATTTTATACTTAATTCCTAATGTTTTTTAATCCAAATCACTAGCACAGTCAGTATCTGACTCTGTCAAATCCGAGGACAAATCATCACTATTTAATGATATTACTAGTGGTAATACGTCGTCCATTACACACTGTTTTACAAAGTCATCATTAATAATTTTATTTGTGCTTTGGATGCAGCTGCTCCAAATTTGCGGAGTAACTTGGTCGAGGGATGCTTTCCAACAATGCTGAACGTCATTATCATTTCCTGAGGTTGCTATTATAATTTTATCATAATGATTTTTTGCAATCCCCCACACCTTCTCAATAGCATTGTATTGACAATGATATGGCGGTAATCGTAAAATTGAATGTCCATATCTTTTAGCCAGAATGTCGACTGCATACGTTGGAACACGGGGTTTATTTATTTTAAGTATCGGTAACAGCTCACTTTTCGTCATATATGGCTCGAAATGTATGTTGCGTTCCCTAAGCCACTCAATAATATCATTTTTTTTTGACGCACTTGTCGGACACCGGTTTAATTGTCTTGAATGGTACGAGGCGTTATCCATCACGATGATGGAAGGTTCCTCCAAACTTTTTAGAAGTGACTCTTCAAACCACTAAAAGTCATTAATATGTACTTAAGAGATCGGATTCATCGTCCACATTTTCTGTGTTCACAGTAAAGTTAATGATTCCAAACGAATGCTATAAAAACATTGTTTAATGTCTTATGTATATCTAAAACAATTCAATCACAAACAAAAAAATTTTTGTATTGCTTTGAATGGGTATTTTATTGGGAACCACTGGCATTCACAACCGTGCGACGGGTCCGCCCTGTGTTTGGGGGCGGCCTTCCCTTTTACGACCACAACGGACTTGGTAATTCGGCGCGCCTTTACACCTTCTTTACAAAATCACCAATATCCATCCATTGAGTAAAGCTTACACATAATATAAGAAAAAGTATCCAGACTATTTAAACACTTCTTTCTTATGGTTTGTTTACCTTGTGCTCAATTGCAGCTTTGAAGAATTTCATTTGAATTAATCAATTGACCATTTTAAGGGTTGCAGCGATCATGCTTACTTTGCCATACCTCTTATGTTGCACCTCATAAAACCAAACACTTGAAAATATGAAAAAGAAAAAGGAAATGCTCTAGAACAAAAACTTATGTGCTAGGCAAGAACGAATTATATTTTTTAAATTGGCACTTTAAAATTACTTAAAAACCTAAGTCACCAGAAAAAAAAGTTATTGGTCATCATATAACTTTCTCTGATTTGTTGGTCTAAAAGGGATTTCCTGATATGCATATTTATCGATTTTTTTTTTTCAAAAACTTAATTATGGCATTCTCTACAATGTTTGTTAATTTAATAATTTACTATTATTTAATATTATAGCCCAATAATATCTTCAATTTTTATTAGGTTCTGAAAACCAAAGCGTTTATAAAAAAAAATATCAGTAAATGATGTGTTCTTCATTATTTTCAATATACAGGGTCTTTTTTTTAACTCAGAACATATGATTGTTAATGTCTATGTTCTATGTTATAATAATCACATCAACGCATTGCAATGTATTGACAATGTAGGCAACCAAGTACACAAAGGTGCCAGTGAATGCTTCTTCTTCTTCTTCTTCTTCTTCTTCTCTCGGCGCCGTCGACCTGTCACAGTACAGTGAAAGCTTAAAATTATTACGAATAAAGTGAGGTTAATGAAACAAACAATGATAAATCGTAAGTAATTATAATAAATATTCAAAATGACCACCTTCACGTTCTAAGCAGTAGCCAAGTCGATAATAAAATCCTTGAATAGCATTTCTAATGTGTTGCGGATTTCTTCTTAATTCATCGCAAACAGTAATTATACGATCTTTTAACACTGATTTTGACAATTAAATAAAACAGAGTGTAAGAAATTTTTATGAATAAAATGATCTTCACATGAATGAAAATTTAAACAATGAAGACTGTTCAATATCACAAATGGTTTTCCATGTTTTAAGATATTCTTCATTTTTGGGAAATTTATAGAAATGTTTATTTTTGTAGTCGACATTAGTTATAGGTATCGGAAAAGAAAGAATTTTCACATTCTGCATATTTACAAGAATATTTAATACTACCATTTGATGTTTCCATTACTAATAAATACAATTGACGAGTTTATAAGACAGAATATATAATAACTTACCTTCAAACATGAATAACTAGCACTCACAGCACTATTGAGGTTAGTTAATAAAAATGGTGAGACACATTAAGTGTTGCCGCATATACATCGAAGTATAAAATATACAATGCACATGATTATATTTAATAAACAGTAATATTATACTTTCATGAGTTATTATGACAAATATAAGCGATAATGAGTCTAATTATGTTTACAACATAATTTTAATTGTTAAAATTATTACTTTGTAGTGAAATTTTAAGTTTATTAAAAACGGTAATCCCCATAATAAGATCTTTGATAAATCTGGCAACATCGAGGGAACCATCTTTACAAAAGCGGCAAATTTGAAATTCCCCCTCGCCCCACTGTCCTGGGGTGGCCCACATACTTTCGTGTTGCCGATATTCGTATCTCGGCTTCACACCCGTGGCTACTTCTAACAACTAAGATGTGTTGGATACACTGATAGCCACTTTACCAACGAATGTCTTAGGAAAGAAAAAGACTATATGGTAAAATGCTGTAACTGCACAGGAAACTACAGTGCTAGCTACAAGGCATACTCCTTTTAAAACTGCAACAGAAACTCTTCCCTAAATCAAGAACTAAATCAATCCCTGCAAAAACTACCTAAAGACAATCAAATGTAACATATGCTCAAATGGCACAACATAACTCCAGACGATCAACAACGCTGAATCCTCTAGACATAAAATCGCAACTATTCAGCAACAAACAAACTAGAAGACATGTTAATACAACTAATGGGAAGAATGGATACCATGTTGAATCTACTCACAGCCAAGACTGCTAAAATGCTGTAATGGCTTCCCTAAAATTAGTAGTCATTCAAAGGGCACAAGAACTTAAGTGACGGAAAAAGGTCATCACTTAAGAATAAAAATATTTACCAATATATATTTTGGCTCTATATTGTCTACTACATACTAGTACCTCATCATAAAAAGATGGGAACCTCTGAACTAGGTAATCGATTTATTGCAGGCGGTGATTATAATGCCAAGCATCCATGGTGGGGTTCCAGCTCAAACACTCCTACTCCCAAGAGCCCCCAACTTAGTCGCCTTCTATAAAGTTAAAGGTATTAATCAAAAATACCTATCAATCAAATCATGCCTAGATCTCTCCTCAGACCACTCACCAATAATTACTATCATAAGCCCACAACTCATAAGAAAGCAAAAAAAGACAACACCATACAACAAAAATACAGATTGGAACAGCTTTAGATGCAAACTATTAGATATTAATATCGCTTAAATGAGAACTAAAGCTAGACACTAAGATTGGAAATTTTTACCAAGTAATACAAGAAGCAGCATGGGAAAGAACACCAGCAGGAGAAATACCCGAAAGCACCATGCAATAATCTAAGAATGTCAAGATAATATTTCAAGAAACGACAATTGACAAGATCTTCTCGTGATATAGCTAAACTGAAAAAGGAACTACTAAACGACGAAAAAAACAGTGCAATTCATAAAGTACCTAGCGAGCCTCACACCTACCGAAGCATCCGAGTATTCGCTATGGAAGGCAACAAGAAAGATGAAATAACCAACCTGACCCAATCTCACAACACTAGTTTGGATTCGGACAGAAACCATACAATAAATTCATCGAATATTGAAAAATGTCAATGAAAACTTTGAAGTAAGGAGATATTGCTCAGCTGTATTTCTAGACATCTCAAAAGCTTTTAATATGGTATTACACAAATGATTATTATCTATATAAATAAAAATATAAATGTTCATTTGTTCACAATCTTAAATCTCCCAAAGTTTCAATCATCAACTGATTCAAAACATTAAATTTAACCAGACTGAGCCACAGCAATGCGTTGCCGGGTACAGCTAGTATAAAATAAAACAGAAACTCCCACATCATATGTATGAGATAATTAAGTCATACCTAAATGACACTTTCTATAGTCTATTTTTTTAAGATTACAGTTACTAAAAGACTGATTTACACCATTAAAATATGTGAATCTGGTGACAAATATTGGTGCCAAATTCAAATCTAGTGGATTAAATGTATAATGTAAAAACTATGAATTTTATAACGGATATAGAAAAAATTATTTGTTTTAAAGTTGATAAATTTGATTAAAAAAATGCAACACAAATTTCATGTCACACACATGTGTGAATATCAAATTCATTTACAGTGATATGAGTTGTATTGACATGATAAAATTTAATTTAATGAAAGTGTTTTTCAAGTATGTTATACTTCCTGTACTGTGTACTATCACGAAATGGTAATAAAAAAATGCAGTGATGTTTAATGGAATTCAATGAAAATAATACACACTTTAAATACATATATATTTATTACACAAAAATATTTATTCTGTATCAGAAAAATCTTCTTCAGTAGATGAGCCGGTTTTCACATTGAATTGTAATTGCATTTCTTCAATAATATTGTCTAATTTGTACAATTCTGTTTCTTCTTTTTTTATGTGTTCAACACATTTAGCCCATTTTTCTGGTGTTACTTGCCGCAAACCTTCATGAAAAAGATTTTGTACATCTGGCAATTTAAAGGTTTCATTGTTTTTTGCCACATACCCTTTTACTTGTGCCCATACGAGCTCAATGGGATTTAATTGGCAGTGGTAGGGTGGCAATCGCAAAATTTGTCGGTTTGTCTTTTTAACAATGTCATCAATTCTATAGGGCACAGGATGGTTACTAACATATTTTTTGGCAGCAATTAACAATTGAATTTTTAACATGTCATCATCTATTTCAACCCCTTTTTGCAGTAAATATGTTTTTATATTATTTTTGGTCCAAGCACTTGTTGGAACCTTCTCAAGTTTAACGGAGTGGTATGGCGCGTTGTCCATTACAATAACCGCATTATCCTCTAAACGTGGCAAAATATTTATTAGCCATTCCTCGAATTGTGTTGAATTCATTTCATCGTGGTAGTCGCCTGAGTTTTTAGATTTAAATAATAATAATCCAATAATTCTACAAACCCATTTTCATTCCCGATGTGGCAAATTATTAGACGACTATCCTTTCCTGAGGGGCTTTTTAATCCTACAGATAAATTTTCCACAAATGCCTGACGTGTGCTATATACTGTAGTATCCTTCCAAATTTTATTTGTTGTATGGCCTGCATTTACCCAAGTCTCGTCTAAATAATAGATGATGCGTCCCTCTTGTCTAAATTGTTTTATTTTAGTTAAATACTTTCTTCTCCAATCAATAATTTCATCCTTTTCAATTAGCATACTATTTCTACCTTTGCCCCTTTTCTCCCACACAAACCCTAATTTTTTCAGGACTTTGAATAGTGTGGTACGTGACATCTGCATAATATCATCATTACGTTGTACAGCCTGTAATAATAACAGTATTATGAATACATTGTCTACTTTTAATGTATCAAACTCACCATTACAAGTTTATCCAAAGTAGGTATTTCATTCCTTTTGAAGAAAGAGTGCACTGTGTGGCGCACTGCTTTTTTTCAGTTTCCGTCAATTTTGAGCATGTATCAAGACGCACTCTTTTTTTGGGAGGTGATTTCAGAATTCCCATCTTATCCATCTCAGAAACAATTTTAAACATAGTTTTTTCTGAAATTCCTACATCTGCAGAGGCAAGTCGTATGGCTTCAGTTTTCATTGTACCGGATTTATATTTTAAATAAATATTGTAGGCCATTAATTGCTGCCCACTTCGGATAGATTTTCCCTGCGGGTTTTTAATAACGTTTGTTGCACTCGTCGATGGAATCTCCTTATCAGACATGGTACAAATATAAAAGTCAAGAAACAACACAGAACAATAAGAAAGAACACTAAACAACACAAAACAATAAGAAATAACACTAAACAACACAAATCAGCAACACGTGAATGGATATAATGACGGACGCAGACAGACAGAAGGTTATGCTTATGACAACTATCAAAATGACAAGGATCACTAGACAAAATAAAGATGGAGAATTAAATGTGTCCGGTGTGAGTTTTCCCACAATTTCAACCAATCACTGAACAATGTCAAATTGGTCCTATCTTTCCTTGACTGTAATCTTAAAAAAAATAGACTATAGTTAAATATGAAGGTGAGATAAGCAAACTTAAGTCATTCAAACGGGTCCCACAGGGAATCATACTAGGCCCAGAATTATACCTCCTATACAAAGCAGACCTGACAACTCTAACAGTACCATATGCTGATGACACAGCAATAATGGCATCCCACTCAAACCCAGTTATTGCATATAGTCGAACCCTAGAGCACCTCAACATACTAGAAAACTACCTCAAGAAATGGTGAGTTCGGGCAATCAAACAGAAATTCGTACAAGTAATATTCTCACTCAGAAAAGAAACATTCTCACCAGTAATACTGAATGGACAGCAAATACCCCAAGAAGACTCAGGAAAATACCTAGAAATGTGCCTGGACAGATGAGTAATCATACGCATCCAAATATGGACCAAAAGGATCCAACTCATGAAAGTAAATAAAATGTACTCGCTACTGGGATTGTCACCTGAAACAAGCTCAATGTTAAAACCAATATGGACTTATGGTGTCCAGCTATGGGGCTCAGCTTCAAATTCCAACATCCAGATCATTGAAACATTGCAATCAAAAGTACTAAGGGTGCTAGTGTGCACTTAATAGTATTATCAGCATCAGATCGGTACAAGAGGAGATTGAGCACCACACCATCAGATACACTGCGAGACTCGAGATACATCTGTTGGTTGCAACCAAACAAGTTAGTGGTGACAGAAACTATAGACTGAAAAGTCGCTACCCATTAGATGTGAAGTTTCAAATAGCCATTGGGTAACTACCTACAAGACACATGAGAGCAGACACTTTATTTACTCATCATTCAATCATTGACAGATTGGAAAATAAGGATTTCAGCTTTTTAGAATGAGAATCTTTATTTGTTTTTGAGATAAAGCACCAGTAGACAGACATTTTCAAAAATGGTCGGTATCATCTTGGGGGATCTCAGAATGAATATTTCCATTGAAATTTTGATTTCCAAAAAGATGACAAAAACAATACTATCTCGTACTTTATACGGTGAAAATTTAAAGTTTAAAATTGGTAACCTTTGCTATTAACCCCTTAATGCACAATTTGTTTATCAGTTCTCTGTTCAACTATGCACTCAATATACCATATCTTGTTCTTTTCCATATCTCTGCTCTTATTATCTTTTTAGAGCAATGTGCTACACAATTTCTAAAACAGTTTTTAACCCAAAAAATCGCTGACCGTTGCACAATTATGCAAGTAAATACTGCCCGTGTACCTTGCATTCTTGTGTGAGTATTAACCATACTAAATTTAAATAATAGCAATAGAAACACTGTCTGATATATTAAGACAATTATTCAATGGATTTATATGTTAATACAATTCGAGTGTCTTATATATAGCAGAATTTTGGGTCCCTGGTGTTTGCTGGTGTGTTTATCTGAGGTGAAACCCATTCCAAACGTGGACTGGCCACTTATGAGCATGGCGATGGATAAATGTGTTGTCGTCTGTTCGAATTTGCCCAAGCAGCGCAAAGATAATATCCAAATGAAGGTTCAAAGAATGGGTGGACATTTTACAACAACACTTGTCTCCTCAAATACGCACCTTGTCAGTGATTCAGTTCGCTCGGAAAAGTATAATGTAAGTGGTTTTATCATTATTTTGTCACACAATCCAAACAAGTGAATTTTTAGATACATTTGTTGGACTGTCATATACTATTGACGATCATTATTAATACTTAAATATTACGGATTAACAACAGTAATTTAATTATTTTTGGTATGAAAAGATAGAAATCACATGTTTGAGTTGGTCTCTATCCCAATCTATGGTTGAAGATAAATGATCATTAAATAAAACTATATTTAGTACTAACGATTACATATTACAGAAATATTTAAATGTTTATTTCTTTTGTGTTGCATTTGGGTTTAGGTTTCTACTGTTTTAATTCCACAAGTTCATCCTTTCCTTCTATATTTTAATCTACCCACCACAATATTTTCTGTTTTTCCATTTCAAAAATCCCTTCTGGTGCTGTATTGGTATTCATCCTCATACCATTCCACTTTATGAATCATCAATTTCTGTTCTACCAATTATCCACTCAGTTTCATATATATTTTTTGGTTTTTTATTTGTACTGGTATTCTAATGAAATAATAAAACACTAAATGTCGTGCCTTTTTAGTAATTTGATTTATCTCGTCCATTAGAAAGCTGCTCCGATAGGTCTGAAAATCATGCTGCCTTCTTGGATAGACCAAGTGTGGGAAGTCAGCTTGCAAGAAGTAGTACATGCCGATGATGAAAGGTTCAGCAACTGCAAGTGTCCTCCCTTTCACAATTTGACTATATGCACCACAGGATTTACAAATGAGGAAATAAACAATTTACAGCAGCTGATCACTGAAAATGGTGGAAATTATTCTAAGCAGCTTGTGCTGAAAAAAACAGATGTTCTAATTTGCAATGGGTAAGTAATAGCTTTTCATGTATTGAGAACACAGAGTTGGTCATTGCTGATTAATAGAGGATCTATTAATATCGGCAATGATATTTTACGCTTGAAATTACACACAATATTTTTTTATGACCATTAATATTCTGGTTCCTTGCAAAGTAAACAAAAAAAAAAACTATATTTAGTTTCAATATGCGATAATGTACTCTGTAGTCGGTTGATCTAGGTAACACATGGCAAAGTATGCCAAGGTTAGTTCCTCAAGAAACATCAAAGAAGTACAGAATTATTCAATAACTAACTGCTGCCTGTCGAGTGAGTCTTAATGGTCTGAAGAATACTCTGATTGATTGTAGCAATTTTATAACTATTTTATCATATTTTCTTCAGTACTTATCTATGGTAGCATCTATAAATTTAAACGCGAAGGCTTTTCTGCTGTATCGTTTATTGCGCTCGCACTCGATTTTTTCTTTTAATGACGAGCTCTAGATTGGCAGATGCATCGTCACTAATTTTTAAATTGTCAATTTCATATTAAAATAAAGAAATACAATATTCAGTAAACACTCCAACCGCAGGATAATTGGGAGAAACAAGTTCATAGACCAAAACAGACCCCTCACAGAATCATAGTCAAAAATATTCCGTCCAATTTTGAAGGGTTTCATTTAGTATTTTATAATGTGGAAAGGCAGAATTCATCAAGTCTTGCTTCAGGTGGAGTGTTAATACATATAAGAAGTGATATTAAATATAAGATCTTTAACAAAATTAATTTGAATTTTTGCCATTTTTTGTTTATAATTATAAATTTATAATAGTTACATCAAGTTTCTATAATCTATTTTCGAAATCTTTTTAGCTTATTAGATTAGAAACCTTAGTTAGTTGAGAAACTACACAGACTTTTCATTTGGTAGAATTAATATCTATTTTATATTACTATCCTTAATAATACGAACTACCAATACGTACATATTAAAATAATTGATTATACCCATGTGCATTACGCATTAATTATTGGGTAATAGTGTAATTAGTATACAATTATCATCAAAGAAATTTATCATAGGGTGTATATATCATTCACTAAGGAGTTCAGATGCTCTATTTTTTAATTTTTTACAAGGGTGGGGTGAACGGATGGTAATAAAAAATAAAAGTAATATCTGTATTATGGGAGACTTTAATATAGATTTAAATAAAGACTGCACATAATCTAGAAGACTGAAAAATGTTTGAAGATGATTAATTGTAGACAATACACACATAACATGTTCTGGACAAGAATCAAGAATAGATTTGGTTGCAACGAACGATAGTGAGATAAAATGCAATGTACTGAAACAACCATTATTTAACAGGCCATGTGAATTTTTTTTTATCTATGACCACTAATGTAAATGTCCATTATTGTACAATTTGCGGACTGTGTAAATACACCCACATATGTTACAGCCCGCTTGTAAATGAAAGGTACATGTGTGTTATCATAACACACGTGCATTTCGTTAAGGTTATTTTTTTATTGGTTGAGAGTTGCGCGTTAGTACGTTATTATTAAATATAGAAATCCGTGATTGTGATACGTCACATCACACGCACCGAAGCTGTCATTTCGCTATTTCGCTTATTCTCAATCAAATGTAAATCTAGAAGTACCAAATAATGAGGTATGTAACCATTGTTAATGAAACTCTACAATCCTTTCCGAGATAAATAATGTCCAGTAATAGCGACATCGAAAATGATCAAATAAGTGGCCTATAATTTTCTCCCTACCAAGCCTCAAGGTATAAGAATGTTTACGGAACATTTATGGGCTGGAGAATCAAATATAAATTAAGGCAAGGTAGTCGTAGATAAAGTATAATACATAATGCGAGTTGTAAAGCAATTACGCGGGCGAGAAATTGGCTATTTACAACTCTTGTTACTTAATATACTATTAAATGTCTCCATGGATCAAAGTAAAATAAACATATAGGGACTTTTGTTACATGTTAAATAATCGAAAAATAATAATGAAAAGTTAGACCCCCAGGGCCTAGATTACTCATATAGATAGGCAACTCTACATAGAAAACATTTACACTATTACTAAATAGTGGATCCTCATTATTTAATTATTTATCATCTAGTTCTGAAGAGATTTATACCAGCAATTCTAAAGATGACACTTCTTCTGATAATACACTTGACCAAACTTATCATTTTCTTGAATAACGTTCTCACTTATCACTTGGTGAAACATTTTGAAAATAATAAAAGATAAATAAAATAGTTTCAAGAAAATGCTGTAACAAGCGAAACTAGTTGAGTAAATAAACAACGAATTTGTGAAACAAACCAAGTGTTTATTTATCTTTTATTATAAACTTATCATGATAAGCAGATTCACTCAACAAGCAAATATGTTTTGCCGAAGGTGCGATCCAAGAAAATGCAGAAATACAAAAATTATGCACATGGAAAAATAGAGTGAAGTACTGGGTATTGATGATGCCAAAAAATATAAATTCCTTTATGTTCACCATTTTCATAAAAATTGATGAAGAATCACAGACTAGGAAAAAGATACAAAAGCCAAAGGTACCTGTCGGTATTGTCGAGGTTGCTACAAAAAGAAGCAGAGAAATGATATTAGCAACAATATGCCAAAGAAGGTGACCACATTTTGCATTGATTGTATAAATGCAATATTTATATTTAGTTTAGTAAACCTGTAGAATTTTTGCAATTTTTCCTAATTGGCCATTTTGATAAAAAATATTTTTTGAAACCCAAAGCTGATTACATAATTCAAAGAGCTGTAGTATCCATTTTACAATATAAAATGCATTTGAAGAAGCAGTCACCATGAAATGGTCGCTGTTCAATCCGTGGAGCAGACACGTGTTAACAACTGTACCTTAATCGGAGTTACTCCAAGTGAACCATATTTTCAAAAGCAAACAGTATTTCGCAGACAAAATGTTGATAGCGTGACTTTAAAAAATATTTTGATAAATATAGGTTATGATTACAAAATACCTAACTTAAATTTAAGATATGAGCAGTGACGGCTCACTGGGTGGATCATGGTACGGTTGAGGTGGCAGAGGTGGTAATACAGTCATGCCTTTATACCTGTCTGTGTTGCTACTACGGCTGTACCGTGAGTCCCCCGCAAGCCATCACTGGATTTGAAAACTTAGCAAGTAGGTTAAGATTTAAAATTAATAAAGCACCCATAGTACAAATTAACTTAAATAAAAGTAAACATTGGTCCACTGCTGAAAATTTTCAATCAACTAGAGCAGTGATTCCCAAATTGGGCGCCACCGCCCCCTGGTGGGCGCTACAGCGATTCAGGGGGATGCTGATGGCTACAGGTGCATTTGGCGGCCGATGAATAACTGTAAGGGGGTGGTGATAGTATAAAAGAAAGAAGAGAAGATTTAGTGGAACGTGGGTTCAGTACGGTAATCAATTTTTTAACAAAAAAAATTGCAGATAGTCAATCTTATCTTGGTGATTTAAGATTACTACTAACGATTTACTAAATTAGTAGCAGCACACCAGATTTATCCTTCTCATTTGAATATTGAATATTCTTGCTTCAATAAATAGTTTCATAATTTCAAAGATAAATTTCTAATTTACACCTTTCTTTACTACATTTTACCAAAAAAGTAGAAACATTAATACACATATATTTCATAATAATAAATTCCAGGGGGCGCTAAATAATATTCTTTTCTGGAAAGGGGGCGGTAGAATAAA
Organism: Ocypus olens; assembly: GCA_910593695.2. Taxonomy (NCBI): domain Eukaryota; kingdom Metazoa; phylum Arthropoda; class Insecta; order Coleoptera; family Staphylinidae; genus Ocypus; species Ocypus olens. The sequence goes on along the minus strand of OU343061.1, from coordinate 28,992,320 downwards.
AAAGTTTGGGAACCACTGAACTAGAGTAAGTGATAATAAATTTAAGAGGTTGTCAATAACAAAAAGCAATAATGACATGTAGAAATCAGACAAGTGCTCTAATTAAAGTATCCAAACTATAGTAGATTATATATCAAGGTGCAAATTTGTATCCCGATGGTGGAAGCTCGAAGGATACAATGCACCGAGGGAAAAATAGCATTATCTCCCGAGATTACTACTATTTTTTCACAAACGGAATACTTTTAGAGTAAAACGTTCGTTTGTAAAACCTAACCTGGAAAAAAACTCTGTCAACTGCACAGAGCATTAAGGATAAAGAGGGACAGTTCAATGTTAACTTTTGGAAACGCCATCAGCGCCACCTGCGAGTCATCTGGCCAAACACATCGAGCCAGCGGGAAATTTAAAATTGCGACTTTATTATTGATTTTTGCAAGTGTTTCGAACTTTTTGGTTCTCATCAGTGCGACGCATCCAAATAAAAGCGGAAATCGCAGACACTTGCTTTATAAAGAGCTTAGACTTAATCAAACGCAAAAAGAAAAGCTCTAAACAAAGCTATTTTATACATAAAAATATAATAACAATAAATAACATAAAATAAACTCTATAATACAAAATAACAAATTATTCTTAACAAAAATAGATTTCTATATAATAGAAAATTAAACATTACTTTTGAATGAGTTTTCTCATTTTTTTCCTGTTTTTAATATTAATTTCTTCTGAATTGTTCTTATATACATCATTATGAAATTTTCTTATAGTAAATAAAGTTATGATGTCCAACAATTGATTTTTTACTTCGTTATTATGAATGGAACAAGAAAACCAAGAAAAGTCAACATTTTTAAGGATATTAATCAAAGTACCTCTAACATTGTTAATATGGCCGTATTTATTTAAATATTTATATATATTAAAATATAACCTCCCTGCATATAAAAGTAATGATTCAGTTACATAATTTAGACGTTGGACATCATCATATTCTTTAAACATAACCAAAGTGTGATGTGGTTCTAAATTCTGGGCAAATAAAGAATAACGACAATTTTGACAGTCAGGAACTTTGAGTTTTTTAATAAAAAAGCCACAAACATAAGAAAATCCAAGCTTGTCAAAATCGTTATCAAAAGGTTGATCACTTATTTCAAGAGAAAAATGTACTGCGTCGTTAAAATTTTTAATATCTTTTTGTGGCTCGGGAACTTCTAAAAAATTTCTTAAATTTTCTAATATACTACCCCCATCAGATTCGCAATTAAACCTATTACTATGAGGTGACACTAGATTGTTTAAAACGGCTGTTTTTAAATTTGATATAAACTGGTAACAGTTAGGATTCGTGTTCGCAGCACCACATTGCCTGATAATTCCAAATAAATTTTCTAGCGGGTCCTGATTTAAATTTCTCGTGCGGACGAATGTAAACCCAGCATTTAACAAAATTTTTACCACCTCTATTACAGCCTTAATGGTATGAATTAGCCCCTTTTTGACAGGCAACATTGACAAAATTTTAAAATCATTAATGTTTTCAAATTCCCAATTTTGAATTTCAGCCAACATATTTTCCAGAAACTTTAAATGTTCAGACTTTTTAGTAATACACCGCCGCATAGGTTTTTCTAATAGTGAACAATTGCTTGAATTTAAAGTATCAAATAATTCGTCTATTTTATATATAAAATCGGCTGTATAAATTGCTTCATCTTGCAAGTAATGTGATTCTAACGTCATTGTAGAAATTGCTGCAGAAACAGATCTACTTAATAACCTAACTGCATAGCTCACTTTCATTTTTACCACACTTAAATTTAGTTTGAAATAAAGATCAGAAATTTTGTGTAATTGTGAGATGGGTCTGAATTTATCAATTTCATAACATTGTTTAATGTAACTAAATTTTGCTTTATGATCTTTATTGGTTTTATCGAAAATATTATATTTAGACAGAGTAGTTCTGATATTTTTGAAAAGATGGGGGGTGTCAAAAATTGTTATTATTCTTTTCCCGTCTAAAACAAATGCATGATCCTCTTCGGTAGTGTTTCCAGACTCTAATGCTAATTCCGAAATGGCTCTACTATTTACCGTACTTTGGTCACAAACCGTACAAACTACATCTAAACCAGTGGCTTGAACAGCTAATATAACTTCTTTGATTAATTGTTTTAGTTCAAATGCTTTAGTGGTACCGTTTGTAAAATAATACGCCACTGGTTGTTTCCAACAGGTTTTCAGTCCTTGAATCATGAAAACCAAGGCACGATCAGCCAATTCATTTTTTCTACCAAGAGAGCCGAGATCCACATAGCCAATTACTTTATCAGTTGATTCATCAAATTGAAATCCTTTGGCTAGCGACATTTCATCAAACATTATCGAGCACATTTTATCTAAATTAGGTAATGATTTAACTCTCTCAGTTAATTTTTGAAAAATTTGATTGTTTATACCAGTATGAAATGGCATGCCTTTTAAATAGGTTTTTAAAGTAGATTTTGAAGGTAATTTAAAAAAATGTTGTAAAAATCTATAGCATCGTGGACCTCTTTTATAAATAGCAAGCGCGAGAGCCTTATTAAATGAATTATACTTTGGTATCTTTCTACTCATATTTGTGGTTTGTGACTCCAGGAAAGCTACACCAGCAGGATCAAGATTTGAATTAAATTTTTCAAAGAATTTAGTAAATGTAAACTCATGTACACTTGAAAGGTCCTGCAGTTTCTTTACTTTACGTTTCAACTTGCACATTTTAGATTGTTGACGTCTTGTGGCATTGTATAATTTAAGTTCATTTGGAGATAGATTGTTAACTTTATTAACATCTAATGACTTTAACAAACAAGTTTTCTTGGAAGTACTTGTATCAATGGAAAAATTGTCAGAAAGAGGTCTTTTCCGCGATGTTGAAGGGGAATCGCTTGAAATGGTTTCCAAACGAATTCTTTTTGGGGCAGATGTTAAATCATGAAGTGAATTACATTCTTGAAGGGGTCGTTTTAAAAAAGAATTTGCAGGAATTGTACTGGAAGAAGTACTACAAGAAGGTATATTAAAAATTGTCGGAATTGCATTCCAATTTAAATACTTTCTATAGGAATTTCTAAAATAAATACTTAAAAAGTGGTCCTCACAAATGTGCATAACTTTTGAAAGTGGAATTTTTTTAAAAGTAATACCTTCGATGGAATTAACCCATTCATCTCTGCGATTAGGACACTTTGGAAATGTGAAGAAAGCTTTATTTTGAATATTTGAATCATGGGTATAAACGTTACTGCAATAAGGTGCCTTACAAGAGTACTTGAATTTACCCATTGCACACTCTTTTATGTTTAAGAATATTAATTTAAATTATAAATACCTAGCCGAATACCATTCAACTCATGACGCTAATGAGGTTATGTACGTCTAAAAAGGCCGGCAATACAATGGTAAATAGATGTTGCCATATCTCACAAAGGACTTAAAACAATATACATTTATGAAATCATTCAAAAGTCTATTTTGCTTTAAAATGTATCAAATAGATTAAAACAAACAATTAACACTAGTGGAATTTGACTATTACCAGATAATTGGATGTTATTAAATACCTAAAATAAATTTAACCAACAAAAATATGACCACATTGCTTGCTTACAAAGATTTGTATATAGATTTGGCAGCGTTGCGTTGCATTAGTTTGGCCAGATGACTGTGAGATGGCGTGAGTGTCACGTTTCCAATTCTCCCTATTCAATTAACCCCCCCTGGTCAACTGTGACAGTTAAAATAAATAATGGAAGGGAGAGAGAAGATACTTTTCTCCCTTGGGCAAGAAATGTTATTTTTCTCATGATTTTGTTACTCTTCCGTTTGTGAAAAAGGCAATATTATGAGAATGTTATTGACAATAATAAACATTACTCTAAATTAATATGGAAGAACCTTACTATCTCAGCAAAACAAGGGGAAACGTATTATCCGTCAATTTCAATCTGAGTGGTGAGGAGGCGGGCCGCGCACCGAGCATCCAAGCGAGAGGAACAAACAATTTCCCGAGTATAATCGGAGACAAAAATTGGGCGGTTTATTACCAGTCCAGAGAAGGTCGTCATTCGGCTCGTACGCTTGCCGCCAGACACGTGCCGGCCGCAGGGAACGCACACCGTTTTCAACAGATTATGATAATTTTTGTCATTGAATGTCCTAAACGAACGCACTCCGTATTATGCCGATGGCCTTCTCCCGCCCTACGCCCATCCATTTGCCAGTGCGCAACTACTCTAGTTGAGATTGACGGATTATACAATGATCTGGATTTTGGATATAAAAAAATGTAGTACTAGAGAAGACATCATTAAGCACTACATCGACAGTATTTCAAAAATCATAGATTCTATTCTACAAACAAATAATTACATTGACTATATCCCGCCAAACGTAGCATGCCGAAATTCGAATGAATTAGAACCAATCAGATTCTATATAACTTCTATTTTCAGGAAACATATCATGTAGAGTTCGAATGCGGCTTTGTGATTAGTTCTCTACTCGCATTATGTTTCGGCACATGATTGGTTTCAAGAAAAACAACGTTCAATGTCAAACGTCAGTTTGCGGGTAGAACGCTATTAAAATTAGTGAAAACTCCGCATTGGAAGTGTTTCTCTTGAAGTAATTCAAGAAAAAGGGAAAGAGGCCCAACCAAAAAGTTTGGGAGGAGTCACTAACATGACCTGTACTCGGGAAGTCATTTCTACAATATTGGAAAACGGGGCACATAACGTGCGAAACGCGAACGGTACGTACTGTAAAGAAAATGTAAACTCCATATGGAATACCAGTGCTAAGTTAGTGCAAGAGAAGTACGTTTCTGATTTTCAAATTTTGTTTGATCCGTTTAAAAATGTAATATTCAAACCGGCACGACACGCCCGCGATGACAGTAAATGTCATTCTATTTTGTTGTAATATTTTTGTTGGGATATAGTCTGATAAATTGCTCACGTGCATTGTAAATTATCGCAAGTTTGCACTCTTTCGACAAACTCAGTCGCATTGTTTTAGGCAACAGCCCCTCGCCCTTCCGGGCTCGGGACTGTTGCCAAACAATACGACTTTGTTTGTCGAAATCGCACAAACTTGTTACCGATAATTTCCAATGCACTTGTGCAATTACTGTTGATAATAGTATACCTGCAATACCTATGAATAATGACTTTGTATCTTTTTAAATTGCTAGATATAGAGAAACTAAGAACAATATTTTCACTAAAAAATAAAAATGGTTCTGATCATATTTCACTCGATATAATTAATGAGGGTTTTGATGAATTAGCCAGCCCTTTGTTAACTTTAGTGAATACATCTCTGGAGTAAAGAATTGTGCCTGATCAAGTTGCAAATACAAATAAAGCAGAAGAGTTTCAACCAATAAACATGATTCCAATTGTGGCCAAAATTTAAAATTTCATTGTTTATAAACAACTTCTCCAATTTATAAGAGATGACATAATTATGAGATCTTTATAGATTTTTGGCAAGCCTTTGAAACTGTTGACATTTTTTTATGAACGTGGAAGCAATAGGTATTGCAGGTACTACATTAAGTTGAGTAAACAACTACCTTCAAAGGAGACAACAACATGTCAAGTGTAGATCTGGTGTATCATCAAACATGATCTTGGAAACTGCTTGAAATATTGTAAATTTCACTTATTTGCTGGCGACAAAATGGAAATATATAAGTGGACTAACATAAATAAGTTTTAAAGTTAAATATAGAGAAAACAAGGCCATTTGGTTTTTAATAAAAGGATTGAAGGCACTGATAACCTAATGGTAAAAATTGAGAACAAAGAAATTGAAATTGTGGAATTATTTAAATATTTAGGCATAAGAATTGATTCAAAGTTACAATTTGATAAATATGTAGACATAATATGTGAAAAAATTGCAAAGAAACTTTGTATTTTGAATTATGTAGTAACTATATCACAATGTGGGCCAGAAAACTGTGTATAGTACAATCATTTTGCAGGTGCAGTCATGTATTTGGCAAATCAGTCTTGCAACAATAGATTACAAGTCCAACAAAACAGAGGCATGAGTATAATTTTAAATTTCAATAGATTTACAAGTTCAGCTTGTATGCTTGATTGTATTAAACTGGTTGTATGTAAGGGAATTAAGCTATGGTGTTTAGACATAAATATAAACTAGGGCTGCTACCACCATACTCTGACAACAAAATTCAAACATTTGGGAATATCAATGAACATGATCCAAGGTTCAAAACAAATTTTTTATTGGACCATCGCAATTCCAAACAAACTCAAAATATTATATTCTTTAATACACTCAGATGCAAAAAAACCGGGTCATTGGGTTATTTTTGCAAAAAACGCGGGTAATTTTTTGTTTTAGTACTTTGAATAAAACTTTTAGTGTTTTACACTCAAAGAGACCATCAGAATGTAGAAAAAAATAACATAAGTACTTATCAGTTTATTTAATGAACATTAATAACCGAAAATAAAATTTAATGGTATGCATTATTCGCTACTTATTGCTCATTCGACATTATGCACAGATAGCTCCTGGGTTCACTTGTTTGTTTTAGATTAACTGTCATTCTCTGAGCAGATTGTTGTGTTGATTATGGTTCTAAGTGCTGAAGATTGTGCAAAAGCTGTTGCTCTTGTGGCAGATGGAAGCCAGAGGTATGTGTCCAGATTCCTTCATATCAGTCTTTCTACCGTCTAAAGAGCAGTTTAGGGAGACCGCCAGAAATACTCGGACGCCGGGATCTGACAGGAATCGAAAAACGACTGCTATCGATGACCGATCCCTGGCTGAAAATTTAATGTGCCTGCAAATTTCACCCATCCCTACCATACCTACCCATGAAACTACAATGAGGCCAGCGCGCCCCACTGCAGTGCGGACAAACGCATGCAATCTGGCCAAGCAGGTCTGAAATAATAACAGATTTATGTTCATAACACTTGTAATCTCCTAAATCTAAAAAAAAAAAAAAAAAAAAATCTAAATCTAATTGAGTCATATTTCTAGACAATTAAAGCGCATTTGGACCTTAAATTTGACTGTTTTAAATGATGATTTTCAAACAAAAACTGCACAGGAATTAAATTATCTAAACCTCAAGACACCTATAAATGGTGAGAGAAGAAGCCCTTACTCGTCGGGTATGTCTGCCCGAAACTAACTTTCCTTGCCCCACAGAGGGATAAAAATATTTTTCGGCCAGGGATGATCCCCTTCCTAGGCCATCAGATGTTATTTAAAAAAAATGTACATAGCATTCAGGATCTGTCTTGTTTCTTCAATAATCTCATGATTAATTATGTGGGTTGGGTCAGAGTAATAATGATAGAGCGGGGTTTATTTACAGATGTATATGCAAGGTAAATCAAATTTTGAGTAAATAATGTCGAGAGAAGTCTATTTTGACACGCGAGAACTAATACAAACTAATAATAACTAGCAAGTTTGATGAATTTGTTGTGTCAAAGGTGATATCAGCGGGTGTCAACATTGCTGGGTCTATTTTTTTAATGAAAATAAGCTAATTAAGAAGTGTTAAAAATACACGTTTGAGATAGAAAGAGAGCACACACTGACAAATCATTTTCAAACTAGTCATACTACCGAAATTGCAGCGTTTTCTGTAAATTAATATCGAATAATAACGCATATTTAACGACTGTATGTTCAAACTTTGAGGATCTCGCGAAGGCTCAGGAAGCATGGTACAACATTTTAGAATTAAGATATGCTGCTTAAAATTTCTGGAAGAATATCGTCATGTGTAGATTAACCACCAATTTATATACATACACCCAATATATCGTGTGAGCCACAAAATTTTGTTTCAGAGTTGGCTGTGAGAAAAATGATTTATGTCGCATATTATTACGTCATGAGCCTAGATTAGTTCAATTGAATTGGATTTAAAAAAATTAATTAATCTCAGACATGACTGCTATGTTTTTCTCTCAGGCATGGCCAACTCGGAATAGTATATTCTGTAACAAGGTTAGAATGGAAATTCGATGCGAGTGGAATATTTCGAGCGCGAGCCGTGAGGCGAGCGCGAGGAACCACGAGCATCTGAATTTCCATTCTTACCGAGCATCAGACTATACTTTCTCCTCGACCAGATAAAATAGACTAATAAAATAATGAACACAAAGAACTTACGTTTTATCACGTTTGTGGTTATGTTTATAGTATTTTGACAATTGTGATATCCAAGGCTAATTGTTTTATTCGAAACGATGTGAGAATATTCATTCTATCCCTTGTTATGGAATGAATTACATGCAAAACGCATAAGCGCATAGTGTTTTGTTCCATAACAAGAGTGAGAATGTGTACGTTCTATAATCAAAATTGATTTCAGAATGCTTAAATTCTATGGTGGTCGTGGAGAAACAAAATTCTGTGGCTCACACCTTATAAGTCTAGATATATTTACATTTTATAGTCTGTAATCTAATATATAAAATTTTCGTGTCACAGTGTTTGTAACAAAACTCCTTCGAAACGGCTTGACCGATTCTTATGAAATTTTGTGTGTATATTAAGCAGGTCTGAGAATAGGACGTAAACTATTTTTATTACCCCTAAATAATAAGGGTGGTCCACCGCAAATTTTTTATTTTTATTTTTTGGACAAAATTTTTTATTTTTATTTTTTTATGATTCGGCATTAAAAAATATATACAACCCTAAATTTTCACCCTTCTACCACCAACCCCTATTTTTTAATAGCGATTTTAGTACTTTAATAATTTTCTACTCTCGGCGATCGACCGCTCGATCAGTTATTCCTTTTCCATTGTTTGCGCCGACGGTTATTAATGGGTTTTAATGGGCTTACCCTGTAGATTCGTATCGATAAATGTAAATAAATAAGTAGCTGAAATTATAAAAAAAAATATAAACAAAATATTAACAGCAAATGCTGCACTGAGCTCAATTGCAACACTTGCATCCAATGAACAGTTAAGTCGGCTTTAAATACATAAATTGGTGATAACGATTGATTTATAATACGCGCGCCATCTCTTGGTGGTTGGAATGTCGCTCGCCGTGGTGTTACGAATTAAAATATTCTGCGGAAGATTCTGTGCGCGGTTGAGAATTTTTTTAATAATTTTGCCATTTAGTTCAAATTCGTTGATTATTAAAAAAAATTATGAATTTTTGAAGCAATAATTGCATGTTAGAGCGATCATGAATTTCAAAAATTAAAAAAAAAATATTTCAACTGGCGATACATGTTTTTATTAGTAACAATACACTTCTTACATTCTTTAGCTTTAATAATTTTGTTATTTAGTTCAAATCCGTTGATTATTAAAAAAGTTATGAATTTTTGAAGCAATAATTGCACGTTAAAGCGATTATGAATTTCAAAAATTCTAAAAAAATATTTCAACTCGCGATACATGTTTTTATTAGTAACAATACACTTCTTACATTCTTTAACTTTAATGATTTTCTTATTTAGTTCAAATCCGTTGATTATTAAAAAAGTTATGAATTTTTGAAGCAATAATTGCACGTTAAAGCGATCATGAATTTTAAAAATTCTAAAAAAAATATTTCAACTGCCGATACATGTTTTTATTAGTAACAATACACTTCTTACATTCTTTAGCTTTAATAATTTTGTTATTTAGTTCAAATCCGTTGATTATTAAAAAAGTTATGAATTTTTGAAGCAATAATTGCACGTTAAAGCGATGATGAATTATAAAAATTCTAAAAAAAAAATTTCAACTGCCGATACATGTTTTTATTAGTAACAATACACTTTTCACATTCTTTAACTTTAATAATTTTGTTATTTAGTTCAAATCCGTTGATTATTAAAAAAGTTATGAATTTTTGAAGCAATAATTGTACGTTAAAGCGATCATGAATTTTAAAAATTCTAAAAAAATATTTCAACTAGCGATACATGTTTTTATTAGTAACAATACACTTCTTACATTCTTTAGCTTTAATAATTTTGTTATTTAGTTCAAATCCGTTGATTATTAAAAACGTTTTGAATTTTTGAAGCAATAATTGCACGTTAAAGCGATCATGAATTTTAAAAATTCTAAAAAAAATATTTCAACTGCCGATACATGTTTTTATTAGTAACAATACACTTCTTACATTCTTTAACTTTAATAATTTTGTTATTTAGTTCAAATCCGTTGATTATTAAAAAAGTTATGAATTTTTGAAGCAATAATTGCACGTTAAAGCGATTATGAATTTCAAAAATTCTAAAAAAATATTTCAACTCGCGATACATGTTTTTATTAGTAACAATACACTTCTTACATTCTTTAACTTTAATAATTTTGTTATTTAGTTCAAATACGTTGATTATTAAAAAAATTATGAATTTTTGAAGCAATAATTGCACGTTAAAGCGATCGTGAATTTCAAAAATTAGAGCCTAAACCGTTTTCGGCCATTATCGTCACCACTTTATTTGCTTAATTTCAATGGGCCACACACGGACGACGGCGCAGCGCAGCGGAGCCGTCGTCTGTCACCAGTTATCTGCCTTAATATATATATATATATATATATATATATATATATATATATGGACCATTCGCGGTCGACAGCGCAGCGTAGCGGAGCCGTCGTTCGTCACCCTTGCTTAATTTTTAAGGTCTACGCACCAGTTTATTTGCTTAATTTTAATGGGCCACATACGGACGTCGTCAGTCACCAGTTATCTGCCTTAATATATATAAATATATATGGACCAAGCACGGACGACAGCGCAGCGCAGCGGAGCCGTCGTTCGTCACCAGTTACCTTGCTTTATTTTAAAGGACTACGCACGGACGACGGTGCAGCGCAGTAGTTACTTTGCTCAATTAATGATTATGGTATCGATTTTATTACGTTGGCAGAAAATAAAACGAAGAATGTTGTGTATCATAGAGCATTACAATAACAAACACTATGTTTTTGAATATTTTATTTTATGAATTATACAAATTCGAATTCAATATTCATAGTTAAGACAGGACAATGTCTGTCGGGTCAGCTAGTTTATATATAATATAATATATATAATATATATATATATATATATATATATATATATATATATTATATATGGTATGCTAACATAAAGTTCCTATTAATATTATTATTATAATGATGCAACTTTGCTAACATGACAATCAGTCATTAGAAACTTAAAAGCGTGTCTATACCCCACGCATGATAATCCCTTACCTTTTAGTTCATCTAGTGACAAGTACAAAGCTGCTCGTAAACATAAAATTATTTGCGTCTCCATCGACTGGATAAAAGACAGTGTGAATAAAGGTTATGGTATACCCGATGTTAACAAATATCCCGTAAAGAAGGGCACATCAACACCAACAAAAGGTGCCGATCAATTGGATCCCAATTTCTCCATAATGAGTGCAATTGGGGGAACAAGTCTTTCTGGCTGCTCTGTACTGCAAGATACTATGAATGCAACTGCACAGTTTGCCTCTCCATTTCCAGTGTCGTCTGCAAATAAACAAAAAAGTAATTTCAATTTTATCATGTAATTTACATTAATTCATAATAACATTTAATTCTTTCAGATCCTCTGAAATGCACAGATCTTGTCGATGGAATTGATATGAAGCGTGTTAAAAGGGCTGAATTATTCTTGGATGGTTGTTGTGTATGTTTATTGTAATACGTTTAAATTTACTATTAAACAATTATTTCTTTAGGTTTACCTAGTAGGATTCACATCAGAACATTATGATAAGTTGTGTAAGGTGTTGAATTTCAGTGGGGCCAACAGATTCGACAAACTTTCCGAAAGAATAACGCATATTATAGTCGGAGACAGTTCCTGTCATGAAGTTAAATTGTTGGGATCCAAAAATGTGCAGTGTCCCATGGTGTCGGTGAAATGGGTGGTAGACAGTATTGAAAAACGCCAGCCGGTACCAGAAGAAGAGTACTTGATATCATCTGTGAGCTCACCCATTGGGGATCATGGGTCTCCATTGAATAAAAAAGTGAGTCGCAGTTTTTTTATAGGATGCTTTGGAAATTTCGGTCATTCACACTTAATTGTTTAATAATTCACAGGGTTTACGCCTGTTAAAAACCGATGTAACTATTTTGGAAACCAATCCAGTACCCAAACCTACTGTCGAAACAACTCCACCTGAACCGGAAAGGCCTAATCAAGATGATGATATCATGATGCAATATATGGGAAAATCATTCGCAAGTAAGAGTAAGTTACAGATTTTGTTTTTCTAATATAAATTGTTTTTCTTAACCTATCCTTAATCCATATTTAAATTGATTTTTATTATTTTTCTTGTAGTGAATTGAGTATAATAAAATATTAGTTTACATTTATTTATAGATCAAGAGGATAGCCTCGCAGCAGTGTTAGCGATGAATCAATTTGATACTGAACAACATATCACTCCCAATAAAAGCGAACCATCTGTAAAACAACCAGATTGCTCCTCGCCAAGCATCACCATATCAATGGAAGAGACCAGACTGGATATAATTTTCCAAAATCTTAAATTTTGTATTGGCGACTTTAATCCTGATGAAGAGCATGTAATTAAATTATTGATTGAGGATTTTGGTGGCAGAATAGTATCAAAAAACTACAAGTCAATTCCTGATTATGCGATAGTACCAATCACTACTACAGAATTCCGAGGTTCTGCAAGTGAGGTTGTCACCGATTTATGGTTGAAGGACGTTTTCGAAAGAAAGACTTTATTACAAGAGGTTGTATACTACCACCGTCCTTGCCTCGTGAATAGATGTTCCATAATGGATGGATTCGTCATAGCTTTAAGTGGATTTTGCGTAGCTGAAAAAGCATATTTGAAAATTGTTTGCGAACAGCTAGGAGCGGTCGTGCAAGACGCGCTTGCTCGGATCACCAAGGAACCCAATATTCTAGCTTCGACACATCTAATAAGCGCTGAGGATTCTGGGAAGAAGTACGAAGGTGCCGTTAAATGGGGATTGCCAGTTGTTGATAAGGATTGGGTGTTGGAGTGTGCTCGAACCGGGAAATTAATTCCCGAAGATGAGTATTTGATGGGTTCCTGCAAAAACAATTTAAAACAAGCTAATTCTAATGTTATTGAGGAAAAATTGAAAAGCAGTTCTCGTTTAAACATCACTGTTAATAAAGGTGTAGATTCTCCGATTGCTAGCACAAGCAAATATTTTGATACTAGACAAGACGAAAATCAACCTGAGGGAAATGGAAAAGTTTCTACACCTTTGCATCAGAAAATTTTAGAGAAGGATACTGGGTCAGGTAATATTTTTAGTAGAATGTTTTTGGTTGATTTAATGACTGTTTTTAGGATATAATACTCCCGTGAATAATGTGAGTATATACTGCAGCCAGATAACCCCAGTGAATCAGATAATGAAGAACGCCAGAATAGATCTGGACATGAAGACTCCCGATACCCCTAAACCTTGGAATCATGTCGACACACCCAATTCTCCTGTCGGCGCTGCTTTATGTGACGGTCCTCCGCCGCCAGAACTCCGAAAAGAAATGCAAAGATGGATCAACGGATTACCAGACTATGTACAAAAGCCTAGGCGGCTGAGTACTGTAAGTTTCTCTGTTTATCATCATACTTTGTACTTTTCTTCCACTGACTACATTTACACAACATTTTGTTTAAATATCTACACAAATAGCTTAACTAAAATGAACTAAAAAAAAACAAATTTTACAGTGTAGAGCAGTACTCTTCAAACTTTGTCAGGTACTATCAGTACTGTCAGTACCTTTAAGCTTTTTAAGAAACCCTACCATACCTTCAAAATAAATTTCCTTGGGAGTCATTAAAAAGAAATAAAACGTGTTACAAGTTAAATAGGATTCTTTATGAATCATCGTGCTTAATGTTAAATTAATGCCTTGGATGTATTCGCATTTGTATGTACAAAATATCACATATTTGTGTTTAGTTTTTTACCATAAAAGAAATTATTATGAATTAATAATTTTGAATTTTAGCTTTTAGGGTTTTTCTTTGAAAATTGTTTCTAATTTTGATTTTCGGAACCTCGGTGTTCTGCACAGTCTGGAGTAACTTTATGGGATATTCAGGAATTTTAAAAACTTTTACTTTTTTCTGGTGGATCCAAAATGCTGATTATTTCTCAAAAAATAGTTGCAATTCTTAGAACACTCGTTATAATTTGCATGTTGTGACATTCTGTATAATTATCGTTAATTTCAATTTTATTTAACCTATGATGTCATAATTAATGTTAAAAATATCACCAAATTTTATTTAATTATTTCAAAAATTAACGGCCGGTTTCTCCAACGAATCTTAAGTAGATAAAACCTACCTTAAAAATAAGACGTTCTTAAAGTATTGCACCAACCATAAATCAGATCTTAAGTCGTAAGAAGGTCTTACATTATAAGACGCCAAAAAAGGCATCTTAAGATTCGGATTCTAACCTATAAAATTAGCAATTTTCTACAACGAATGGCTGCAGCGGGATTCCGTAACGAGTCGATACCGACTAGTCCGACTTTTGTCGCAAGGCAGCAATTCCGTACCGACTATCGACTGACAAAAATTTTCAAGGCCAGTCGATACCCAAGTTGTTGCCGTCGAGCAGTGAGAGCATCGAATTTCTCACTCAAACTATGGCGTTTTCTGTCTATTTTAACGCGGCATTCAAAATAAGACAGATGCGTGCGTACAGAGGGTTTTTTGGTTTTTCCTAATAACCCTCTAACTGCAATAAATGAAGTGAAATGACCATTTAAAAAAAAAACATTCATTTCTACTTTGGCAGTGGAAACTGAATACAGGCGTAAATTGTACAAAACCTTTTCCAAGTTTATAAGGTAAGTGGCACAGTAGTTAATTAGTTTTAAGTGTAATTTTTAGATTATAAATTAATATCGTCTCAAAAATTGTAGTAGTTTTGTGGAAAGTAATTATACAATACAATCACATTTACATGTGAATATGTAATAACATTATTCATTGCAATGAAAGATTGTCAAAATAAACTAAAAAATAATATGATAGTAAAATATATTTATATTTTTTTTTCTATTTACTTGTAGATGAATGCAAAAATGTGGGATACCATTGTGGTATTTATGGAGGACCACCTGGAATTTGCACGAGGCAGACTCTTAACAGCAGATGGGAAAAAGAAGAGTGCGGAGCTGTGGTGTCAGTTAAAAGAAATTTAAAAAAACAGCGGATGTGGAAATAAAGAAGTCTGCAAATGGCAAAAAGTAAGATTTCTTTATTTACCCATATTAGAGTCATTATTCCGTTAGCATGGTGTACTTAGTATGTAGATGTCTACGTTAAATAACATATATTATAATTATTGTAAATCATGTTTTATTCAATGTATTTATATACCGAGTGTCTGGGATAAGAAGCGAATATAGGGATTTAACATGTAAAATTAAATATGTGTAATTATTAGCTCTCCTATTCATTTTAGAGAAAAATCGTAAAGGAATATGTTTTAGAGAATTAAAAATTGTAAATGAATCATCCATTTAATTTACGTTTGTACCAGAATTCTCCACAGAAATTATAAAAATAAGTTGAACAATGTACCATTTCAAAAAAAACCCTTGCCATGAATTTGACAAATGTCATGTCATAGTGAAAATAATTTTTTCGTCAACCGCCGTTGACTTTCCGACTTGACACCATTAATCGAAAATTGATAATTCCAGTACACCGAGAGGTTGCTAGGCTACGATGAAATAACAGTCCGGGAAAATTTTTGTCGGACAGTAGATGTAGCGATTGACGAATAAATAGTATGTGCGTCACGTAGGAAAAATGCATTCCCGGACTACTGTGATTGTTGGACAAACTTCACAGTCGTCCGGGAATGCTTCATTTTTCCCACTAGACACACAATCTACTATTGCTAGTCAGATATCAATTCACGCATTGTAATTACTATGAACAATAACGTTTCGTTCATTGTAAAGTGTGAACTAGCATTTTTCGATAAAACAGACAGACTGCAAAAAGTTAAGCTAAGTTTAGTTTTTAGTTAGTTTATTAATTCACAGCAAATGTTGCTATTTTACATATGTAAATGCATATTAATGTAAGTATGTTGTTCTCCTTAAATAAACTACGGCAAGTCTCCAATCTAATTTTGTTAAAAATTAATCTTAATATTCTTTTCTGGGCTATGAATATCCTTTGAATATGACTTCTTTCCCACGCTGGTATATTATAGGAGAGATGAGAATATACCTATGTTTGACTCTGGTGGTAAAATTGGTTTTAGTTTAAGAACTGCATATTAAGCAGTATTTAATTTACTACACTCATAATCAACATGCTGACACCAGGTGAGTTGCTCGTCCCCAGCAACCCCAAGAAATTTGGTGCTCTGATTTAAATTAACAATTGGTGTCTTTCTATTAAAAAACTGAATGTTTACTATTTTGTGTTGTAAATGAGAGAGAGATGTGGGACGTGTTAAGGAGAGGACAGGAGAGGGAGAGGATAGGAGTGTCTTTGGAGGAATGGGTGAGGAAGTGCAAAGAAGGTGGAGGAGAGCCGGAGCAAGTAGGGGAAGAGAGGAGAGGAGTGATAGAGGAGGAGTTCACAGAGGAGGAGGTGGAGAGAGCATTTGAAGAGATTAAACGAGGGAAGGCGCCGGGTAGAGATGGTCTGAGGTCGGAGATGTGGAAGGAGATAGGAGAGGAGGGGAAGAAGAAGTTTAGGGAGCTAATAAATAAAATGTGGACGGGGAGTGAGAGGATGCCGGAGACATGGAGGGTGGGCAGGATGTGCCCGGTGCACAAGGGTGGGAAGAGGGAGGAGATAAAGAATTATAGGGGGGTAACAGTTATGAGTACAGGGTATAAAATAATGATGGTGATGGTGAAAAATAGAATGGAAGCAGAGGTGGAGGATAAAGGGTTACTGCCAGAGTCACAAGGAGGATTTAGAAGAGGAAGGGGGACGATGGACCAGGTCTTCACTCTGGCGAGGATGATAGAGAGAGAGATGGAAGGGAAAGGTGGTATGTTTGCGGTGTTCCTGGATCTAAAAGCAGCGTATGATGTGGTGCCAAGGAAGGGGATGATAGAATGTTTGAGGAGGAGAGGGTTGAGTGAGGGGATGATAGGATGGGTGAGAGAGGTGTATGAGGAGACATGGGTGGAGGCGAAAGTGGGGGGGAAGATAGCGGAGAAATTTAGGACATGGGTAGGACTGAGGCAGGGGTGCCCGTTGAGTCCGCTATTATTTAACCTGTATATGAGCGAGTTAGAGGGGGTGTTGGAAAAAGGTCAAGAGGGAGGGGTGGTAAGTGGGTCGAGAAAGGTATGGATGTTGGCATATGCGGACGATATGGTTTTGGTGCCGAAGGACTGGATGGGTATGAAAGGAATGATGAGGAGGGTAGAGAAGTATATGGATAAAAGAGGTATGTGTGTGAATGTAGAAAAAACGAAATGGATGAGATTCAGGAACAGAGGGAGAGTGGGAGGAGTGAAAGAATTAGAGTGGAAGGGAGAGTTGATAGAACGGGTGAAGAGTTTTAAGTATTTGGGGTTTGTATTTAAGGAAACGGGTGGATATGAGGAGCATGTAAGATGGGTGCAAGGCAAAGCGAGGAGAGCATGGGGGATAGCATGGGGGAAATGGGGAAGATGGATAGAGAATAATATGAGAGTGATGTGTAAGGTATGGGATGCGTGTGTGGGATCGGTGATGATGTATGGCGTGGAGGTATGGGGGACGAGGGAGTATGAATGGGTGGAGAGGGAGCACGGTTGGTTTATAAAATGTATGTTGGGAGTGGAGAGGTCGACACCGAGTTATATACTTAGGCAGGAGACGAACAGGGACAAAATGGTGTGTGAAACGATGAGGAGGGTGGTGAAATACGAAGAGAAATTGTGGGGTTTAGGGGAGGAGAGATTGGTAAAGGCAGTATGGTGGGGGTGTGTGAATGGGGAAGAGGGGAAATGGAGAAGGGAGAGAAGAAAGATGTATGAGAGGGTGGGGTTATCGGAGGCAAAGGTGATAGAGTGGATGGGGAGGGGGGTGAAGGTGGCGGGGTGGGTGAAGGAAAAAATGAGAGAGGTGGATATGCAGGAGAGACAGGGGCGGATAGAAAGGAGTGAATATAATGATATGTATGGGAGGTGGCAGGTGTACGGGAGAATACCAGAGTATTGGGGGGAAGAAGGATGGAGTAGGGAGGAGAGGGTGAGGTTGGCGAGGGCGAGATGTGGGTCAGGAGAGAAAGGGAGGAAGAGGTGGATGGGGGAGGATTATATGAGATGTGGGCTGTGCGAGTGGGGGAAGGATACATGGAAGCACTTGGCGGAAGAATGTGAGGGGGTGAAAGAAGAATGGGTAGGAGTGAGAGGGAATAGAAGGGTGACGGAATGGATGAGAGAGGATGGGGCAGGAGTGAAGACGCTGGAGAAGGTGGGATGGGAGAAAGAGGGGAGAGGGAGGGAGGGGAGGGGTGGAAGGGGGGGTGAGGGATGTAAGGAATTAATTTGTTTTTTGTTTTGTATATATGGTTATGCCAATAAAGGTTCTTTTTTTTTTTTTTTTTTTTTTTTTACTATTTTGTTATATGGAAGTAAATTATTAGCATTCATTATGGTCTGTATTTGATCGATCCTGCATTATTTTGCAGAATACACGCCTCCTTTCTTCATCCACTAATAGTATCTCCTGATGGCATTGATGTTTTTAAGAATGATAACCATGATTCTTCAGAATTGTCTGTACAGAGAATTTAGATACATTGCACTCACGAGCAATGCATAGTATGCTAGTTGTTGGTTCAGCATTTATCAAACCCAAAACTGTTTGTTCTAATTCATCGTTGTTTCTTCTATTCCGTTTTGCATGTAATGTCACGAACTCTGAGTAAACTTGCGCAACTGCAAAATGTTGTGATAATGAATACGCTCTCTTCATTGGAATAACTCAGATTATTATTAATAGTCATTTCAATGCATGAATTGATATTTAACTAGCAAAATTATTCTCACCATAACATGACATTTGTCAAAGTCATGGCAAGGGTTTTTATTAAATGGTAAATGGTTAATAGTATATTAAAGTATAAGTGGATATTTAGGTCTTTAAAGCACGCACGATTTTGCAAGCACGACGGCGCCAGCCGGAGTGCTTGCAATAGAGTAAGTGCTTTAAAGACCAGATATCCACGCATACTTTACGCTATTTTTTTTTATTGATGCATTTAAAGACCATAAATTGGCCCGAAATTTTGAAATTTCGAGCATGTTTAAGATGACGGAATCAATGTACCTTTGGTTGTCAAGGTGTGAAATAAACAAATTATCAATTTCTCATCAGTTTGTCATTACCCTTTGAAAATGCAATCAAAGATTGATAGCTTGAGCGCTAAAGCTGAGAATCGGTTGATTCCGCAAAAGTCGGAAGTAGCCTACAAAAAAGAGTACAACCGTTTGATTAAATGGATGGAAGAATGCCAAGTTGCCAGTGTAACAGAACAAGTTATGCTTGCGTACTTACAGGAATTGTCAGAGAAGTACAAGTCGTCCACAATGTGGGCCATACATTCCAAATTACAATGTATGTTACGATTACAACAGGGAGTGGATATCAAATCATTTGGAAAAGTGCAAGCATTTATGAAGGCGATTAGTAAGAATTGTAACGCAAAAAAGTCCTATGCCTTTAGAGAGGAAGATTTAAGAAAGTTTTTTGAAGATGCTTCAGATATAACGTATTTGTTTTTGAAAGTTGTTGCCATTTTTGGAATCTTTGGTTCTTGTCGCAGATGCGAATTGTGCGATATGCGTTTATCCGACATTAAGGAAGAGGGTAATACCTTACTTATTCTCATACGTCCGTCTAAGACAGAAAAGTCTCGGCGTTTTACTGTCGCTGACAGTAATGGTATACCCTACGTTGGGTTTATTAAGAAATATTTGTTGTTGCGTCCTCAAAATGTGAGTACTGACCGTGTTTTCTTACGCTTTGATAAGGGAAAGTGTACTAAACAAGTAGTGGGTATTAATACTTTTGGTTTATGCCCATTTCAAATTGCACTTTTCCTTAACTTAGACGAACCAAAGAAGTACACAGGACATGCGTTCCGGCGTACTTCTGCAACTATTATGGCCAACGGTGGGATGACTATAGATCAAATACAGCGGCAAGTTGGTTGGAAATCGGCATCGGTGGCTACTGGATATGTCGAAGAGTCCATCAACAATAAAAACAGTGTTTCCAATATTATATCAAATGCTATTAGCGGAAATACGAATGCATGCACATCTGGAAGTACATCAGTTACCAATGTTCATGTGAGCAATGTTGATTCCGAGTTAAAGCACGGAAATATTAATTTTTCAAATAATACAGATTGTATATTCAATATTTATTATAAATAAAATGAACGAGTTATTAAAGTTTAATAGATAGTGACATTTATGTTTGACTTTAAGTTTGAATTGACGTTGTTGTCCTTAGCAACTTTAAAACACGCGCGTTTTTTAATATTGAATTTAAACACGCTGCGAAGTATTTGAAATAAGACATATGTTGCATCAATAAAAAAAACTTATTTTTATTATTTCTGAGGTGGATTCTAGTACAAACGTAAATTAAATGGATGATACATTTACAATTTCTAATTCTCTAAAAAATATTCCTTTACAATTTTTCCCTAAAATGAATAGGGGAGCTAATAATTACACATATTTAATTTTACATGTTAAATCCCTATGTTCGCCCCTTATCCCAGACACTCGGTATATGTAAAATATTATGCAACATATTTAATAATCCTGGATAAAAAGATATTAATAAATTGAGCAAAATAACCATTTGATTCTGGATACAATTATTAAGGAATTACTTATACAGTATGTTTTTTTTTATCGTGGGCCATAGGATTTTACATGCTAAAAATTATACCTTATGTTAATGTATATTTTATCATAAAATTTTGAAGGAAATTTTAATTAGTAATAAATCAATTATTTTTCTACATGATGCACTGCATTAGAATAACTTAAACATGTTTTATTCCATTAAAAAATGAAATTATTTAATATAAATAACAGCAAAAATAATCAAAGTACCTTGAATTTACGAAATGTCAGATTGATTAGTGAGGCAAGTAATCAAATGGATTTTATTCTTGAAAATGTCCATTCATACTATTGAAGAACGGGTGGAATTTGTAACGGCATTTATAAGAGGTTTGTCCAGCAGGGAAATAGTTGTATTTTTCTACAAGAAGTCAGGGAATTTTTATTTTAGGGAAATAGTTGACAACTTTTCTGCAACGTATCCCGATTGTTCGGTTCCGAGCAAAAGCATTTTTTAATGGAATAAAACATGTTTAAATCTTTGACTATATACTATTGGACTGCTAGCGCCGCTTTATGTGTGTCTCCAAGCAACGGTGGCGCGGCGGGACCCTAAATGGTTGCGGTATGTTACTAAATTGGTAGCTATTTTGTGTCTATGACATATGACTCTATGAGCTCGCATTGCATATTGTGATACCCTGCAATTTATTCACACCTTTGAATATATAAACATTTATATTGTGAAATATTCACACTTTGTCAAAGTATTGCTATGCGAAAGGCTGCAATACGGCCACGTATATATGCCAACGCGGTTATAATACTCGTCAGCTGATTTACACGTCAGTTGACTTTTGACTTATAACCTAAAATTCTGTATTGGATTTCCATCAAATCCGGAACTTCGCAAATTATGGGTTGACGCTTTGCTTGTAAAGAACAGGCAGGAAAGTGGACCCGAATTGCCGAAATATGCTCGCATTTGCATTCTCCACGTTGCTGATGAATACATCGAGAAATATTTGTTTTGCTTTCCGGTTTTTAAAATACGCTCCATTTTCGGCTCTGGGGCGGGACTTATATCGAGCTCCAGCTTGTGGACAACTTTTGGAGCAGTGATCATATGGAAAATGGAGGGGGACTAGCAGTCCATTAGTATATAGTCAAAGGTTTAAATGATTCTAATTAAGCGCATCATGTAGAAAAATAATTGATTTTTATTATCAACTAAAATTTGCTTCAAAATTATATGATAAAATATACATTTACCCAAGGTATAATTTTTAGCATGTAAAATCCTATGGCCCACGATAAAAAAAACATACTGTATAATTCATTATATTGATGTTATTTTAGATGTGGTCAGATTATAAATAGCATGTGAAAAAGCATGCAGCTAAAGTTCGGGCAGAAGAAAATGCGACAGGTGGGGGCCCCAAGTAAACATTACCTCTGCTCGATATAGAATTGCGTGTGCTTGGCATCATAGGGATGGAAGCAGTCACCAGCAACGAAGTTTCCACCCCTAATCCCGAGTTTACCATCAACTTCAGGGAAAATGAAGTGTGACACAGGTAACACTTTTTGAAATGTTTCTGTTAGTTCTGTTATATATCATATTACATATGTATGCAATACTGTTGCTAACATTTTTTTTTTAATAATCTTTAATCCATTTTTGAGTAAAGATTAAAATGTACAGAAATTATACTTCTTTCTGTTGGGATGTGCAGTTTAAATTACCGCTTAACATATTTATTGTATTACAATTCATTAAACAGAGAAGAGAATATTACATGTTTGGTCATTGTTGATTTAATTTATGTAATGTGCATTTAGAATATAACTAATATACAAGAACCTTATCAATCACAAGATATAATTGAAATTTGTATTATTTTAGTGCCTCATCACAGTGAGAAAAAACAAAAAATAGACATCATTAAAGAGATGCAAGAACAACATATGGAGGAAATTAAAAAACAAACAGCCTGTTTAGAAACAATTAAAAACATGTTGGCGATTTTGGTTGAAAAATTCAATAAATGACTACACAAAATAATAATTAATGATTCGACGCCTTACATTTTGTCCTTCCACTCTTCCATTTGCTTCGACATACTGATCATCATTGATAAAATTATTTCCTTCTACATTGAATTCAACTCCCTCATTAATTGCAATATTATGCAGAGCTACACAGACATTAATTATTAGCCCCATTTTAATAGACTTATATCTGCTAACATTTTCTTTTAACAAACATCTAAATCTATTTTTTAAAAGACCAATACAGCGTTCTGCACAGTTTCTTGTAGATGAATGCGCAACATTGTATCGTTCCTCCGGTGAATTCTCATCTGCACCTAAGACGGGCGTCATAAGAAATGGTTGCAGAGGATAGCCACTATCTCCAATTAACCAATATCTTTCCCCTTGGGTATGCAAGTGGGCAAGATGAGTTTTCACGTTAGAATTCCTCCAAATAAATGCATTGTGGGTACTCAGCACCTATACATCCTGGGAATCCTGTGTTCATGAAGCCACATTGAATATTTAAAATGTCTTCTTGGTTTTCAGGAAATAATATCCATTGGTAGCATATGGTTTGCTCCAGAACTTCCGTGATTTCACCAATTATTCTTGAAACAGGTTTGGCTAATACTAAATACAAAATCCTACAAAAGTTATTTCTTAATTAAGATATCTATCTTATACTATCGATTACTTACTTGACCAACCGATCGTTGATAAGAACCTGTGGCGTAATACCTCAACGTCGCACACACCTTTAGTCCTACCGGAATGGAAGTAGTCCTTTTCGCAGCAGGTAAATAATTAGTAACCACGTTAATTAAATATTGCACCCCGTCTTTACTCAATCTGAATAATTCAATAAATCTTCTATCGGGTAATGCAAAAGGATCACTCGCATCTCTTAGAGTTCGTCTCATTATTCTTAAATTATTATTATCCTCTTCACCATCGAATAAAACTGCATACTGATAAAATGCCATTTTTACAATATGAATCAACAAGTGAATGAATAGTTATTTAACCTTCAAGTGTGTTAATGATGGTGATTAATGATCGAGACATTTTCACGTTTAAGTGTTGAGATCACTAATCGCCAATTAACACACGAATTGGTTACAAGATTTTTCCGTTGATCGTAACTTAGATCAACATTAGAAATTAGATTAGTGAAAATCCAAACAAAACAAACAAATAAACTTGCTATTAAGCCCTTTGCAGGAATATCGGCAACACATGCGAATAGTGCAGATTCCGCATGACGTCTTACCTGTTACTCCTCGCACCAGGAAATAAATTCTACGTAAGTTTTTTCGTAAAAATGTGTACTCTTTTCCGGAAGCAAATTTAATGTTGCATTATTTGCAATGGCTAGTACTTTTGGCGGTGTTAGTTTAAACTTGACACTATCCATAGTAGCAGACATTCACTCGATACACGCGTTTTATAAATTTGACGTTTCACACTTTGACATTATTGTATAACAAAATCGAAGGCGGTTCGCCGCTAATTGGTTTCTAACGCAGAGAATTGATATACTTTTGCATTTACATGTGAAACAAATTATAGATCGTTTTCCCGCTATTATCAGTTACATTTCCAGTAATTATGAGTAATTAGCCACTCATGAATTAGCTATTTAATGCTTAACTAGAAATGTTATTTTTTTTTAGGAAATATGATAGATAGGAATTCGAGTTAGGGAATCGAGGATGATAGGGAATTAGCTTAGCCAACTAGGGCATTCAGCCACAACCGATGTATAGTAGTTAATAATTCATTTAAGTGAAATGAGGACAAAGACTAAATATGTCCAGGGACCCGCACGGCCATTTTTCGTGTTAAAAAAGTCAAAAAAAGTGACCGCGCGGACGGGACTCGAACCCGCACCAGCGGGGTCTAGAGGCCGGACCTCTACCCACTAGACCACCGCTGCCCTAGAAATCGTTTATTAATGAAAAATTGTTCATTAAAAGGGGCCATTAATGAACGATTTTTGATACATTTGGGTACATTAAAGTTAGCCGTTAACCAACGAGCAACGGAAAAAGGAGGTTAATAGACCTATTCGCCCCAAATCTTCAACGTTGCCAATGACTCACAATATTTTACTTTTGCTACATATATTAATGTGTACATAATATTGATATTTTAGACACATTTCTTCTGTTAAATGCCTATCTTTTATTTTAACGAGGTATTACTATTTTATGTAGTACTGTGGATAACACAAAGATATACGCTTATTAAAATACATCTTATTTCGGACAAATGTCTGTTTAACTTTAAGGTATTACAGAAAAATCTGTCAACAATGTAAGGGCTCCAACGCCGAAAACATCCGAACGAGCATGGGCCTCGAAACGTGACCGATAGGGGATACCGATTTGGTTTGCTTGCGACTCCACAGCCATCGACTCGCAGTCTACATTGCGACTCTATTAGAAGTGATGGATGCATTTGGATTTGATGTAGATGCTGTAGAAATTCCAGATAATCCACATTACTGACAACCCAACCACCGATTTCTCATTCATTAATACCTCCGCCAGTCTTAAACAGTTCTCTTTTACTTTCTGCAACACTTCCTTATTCCATGCTTCATGTTTCTCTCTGCACGTGTTTAGTTTCTGGATTATGAAATCCCATGCTTCTTACTTCTGTTTGTTTGTGGCAGCATTTGTTGTTTTATTTTCCACAATTTTGTACACCGATATCAACGATGCTACTAATAAATTTCCCTCTTTCGTGAAATTTTCACGCTTCGCTTGCACTTTCACCATTATCAAACCACTCTAAACTCAACAACAGGAGGGTTAAAAATGGTTACAAATGCATTTGACATAGAACGGCTTGTCAAGTTTACGTGAAAATACAACGTTGCCACGTGTAATAAAATCTTACCTAAGATATTTGTTTGGTGCAACAGAGCAAAAAGTTAAGAAGTACTTAAAAATAAGCATACTTAAGTGAGACGTATTTTAAGATTCGTTGGAGAAACCGGGTGTTAGGGTTTATAAATATTTATTAACACGTTCGCGGACAGTAAAAATTTCAGTGAGTTCTTTTAAATTAGTTGTGATATCCGAAATCTGATTAGACATATTTTGTAAGAGTAGTCAAAATATCATATTTTAACTGGTATATATATAATGCTAGCATCCACGACAATACAGATTTCAACTAGGATGAAGTGAATGCATTGACGTCCACAAACGTGTTAGCAAAACATGTTCAGTTTCTAGTTACTTTTAGCATTTGTTAAAATATTTTCCATGTTTAAATAGAAAACTCAGAAGAAAAGTACCATCAGTAAATAACAACCAGTTTACATACATTTATTTAACTTTACAGATAAAGAATAGATTTTTTTAAATTTCTTCTTTTACTGTATCCTGTGTTACCCTTTAGGGCGTAGGGTAGCTATTACTGATCCATATCTTCGCTCTTTCCTGTTTCTTGCTAATCTTTCCATTTCTTGATTGTGTTTCCTACCTGTTGAAATGAAAATAATATTTTCCTGTTATTTCTCAGAGTGTTGTAACCTGAACAGTTAAAACAAACTTATTATTATAAACCTGTAACCACCAAAAAATATTTTCCAGCCGTTGTCAGAATTAAAGAGACGTCTTTGGGATCAAATTTGCCCAGATTTTGCGGAAAGGAATAATAGCATGGAGTTACCACATTCAGTATTTGATGAATCACAAAAAGACAATAACAGCGCAAATGCCAATTCCAAAAATGAAGAAGTATATAGCTCACAAATTTTATATCCAAGTCAAAATTTTAAAACTACTTTTTGCAGGATTCTGTTGACAATACATTATTAGGAGAAAAATTAAATCAATTGGAGGGTATGTTAAAGGCGAGTGCTTCCTCCAGGCGGAGTTCCGTTAAAAGGGTCAACAGTAATCCCACAGAAGCTTACACCCACGATAAGGTGTCCCAGCCATTTTCTATCGGTTGGGATGAAAACATGGATTCTAATGAAGTAAATGTATTTAATCATGTGCTGCTATTCAAATTTTATATAGTTATTATTAATGCAGGCAATAAAGAAACCTGGTTTGTTTATGATATCAGGTGTGGATTTAGAGGAACGTGAAAGATTGGTTGACAGTCTAGAAAGGTTAGGTGCGAACGTATCAGATTCACTAAATTACGATCCCTCAAGTACACATCTAATCTGTCCGAAATTAAATAGAAATGAGAAACTGTTGGCTTCCATGGCAGCTGGGAAGTGGGTACTGCATACTTCATACATAGATGATTCAGTTACTGCTGGAAAATTGGTCAATGTAAGTTTTTTTATTAGATTTGTTTGTTTTTCAAGTTATTTGAGGAAAAAGTTTGTTTACATTTAAATATTGAAAACAGTTACAAATTAGTGGATTGTAGTTAAAAAGGTGGTTGGTTGTTTTCGGCTGAAAACAAGGCAGGGCTGGATCTAAAGCTTTCTTGAGGGAGAAGATTACCCTCTCTTGGCTTCCAGAACTTTTAATAGTTTCACTGGTTAGCTTTTTTTAAAATCATTGCATGTTAATTATATTAAAAACCAAAGAAATAACAAACCAATTTAACTATTGTATTATTTTAACTATTGTATTAATTTTTCATTAATCTATGTATTTTCTTTATGACAGGAAGAAGATTATGAGTTTGGAAATCCAAAGAGTTTTGAAAGGATAAAAGTGGACAAGGAATTAGAAAACAGGGCTCAGTGTGTGCACAGTTGGAGGAAGGAAATCTCGAGGAGAGGATATGGGGTTTTCCATGATGTGAGGGGCATCGTTGTTGCAAATAAAAGGGACCCCATTGTTCGGGTGATAGAAGCTGGAGGTGGTATGGTCATAGATGCAAGGTATTTAATTTATTCTTTACCTTATTATTTATTATTATTTTTGTGACTATATCCCGCCAAACCTAGCAAGCTGAAACACGAATGGATTAGAACCAATCAGATTCCAAATAACTTATGTGGTCACGAAAACATCCATGTAGAGTTCGATTGGGGCTTTGTGAATTGGTTCTTTACTCGCATTATGTTTCGGCATGTGATTGGTTTACAGTTACTTTCAAATAAAGACAAAATTAATCGTCAAATGTCAGTTTGCTGCTAGAACTCTATTACAATTAGTGACAACTCCGCATTGGAAAAATAGAAAATTATCCAAAAAATATATTTGGAAACCATTTACATTCATTTTGGCATTCTCTACCATTACTGTTAGTTTAAATTTGATATAGTGTAGAAAGCATAATTATAGACAAAAAACTACAATTTTCATTTAGACATTTTTTTTTTCAAAAATCAAAATGTTAATGGAAACAAAAGATGTCCACTTTTTTGTTGCTTTCAATATTTGTTAAAATGTTTTTTTAATATACTTCATATTTAAAAAATTATCGGAATAATTATCGGTGTTCGAAATTGTATCAAATGCTGTTTGGTTTTTCAGATTGTCAAATAAGGCTTACGTTCAAAATTTAATTTAAAAATATATATATTGGTTGTTGAGAAAACACACACATGAATTTTTTTCCTCCAAAATTGTTGGAATCATCTCAGGATTCCTCAAAACGGATATTTCCGTTTAAAAAAATTTTTGAAAAATTTTCACGATCACACTTTCCCTTACTTGGTACAAAAATATTACTCTATTTCTCAAGATATTTAAAATAAAGTAATCACAAAATTCGTTATTTTCAGTCCACCATTTGAAGACAACGTATTTGCAACCCACTGTTTCATGGAAGTGAAAAAGGTGTCGAACTTCAAGGACTATATCCCCCTGGCGCAGCAGGGAATTTACTGTTTGAACACCCTCTATGTTAACGAATTCCTACACAAGGCCGTAAATGACTTTCGAGACTTTATCGTGCCTAGTTTTCAAAACTTTTACCCATAGACTGAGATTGTGCATAGAATTTTTCTTGCTGAAAATTTGATAATCAGAGATGAGATTTGTTACATGTTAACTACTATTTTTGTACTATGAGTAAAGCAGTGATTTAACTTAATTTCTTTTTAATTTTCGTCCTCATATTTAGTAGTCTGATCCTGAGCTGAAATCATTATTATTTAAATTCAAAAAAACGAAATATAGCCTGAATATATAAATATTCAACCTGTTCGTAACTCTGCAAGCAAAATTAAGTCTTACTAAGACTATAAACAAATAACTTATTGAAACAACTACTTCCCTGGCTGATGCCACGCCGGATATTGAATGATACAAAAGAAATTTGCATGTTATTACTAGTACTACTAGTGAAATAACATTGGTTTAAGATCCCTTATTTCTACCCACAGGACTAACTTGAAAAATGAAACTAAATTGAATTTGAAAACTTTAACCCAAGTTCAGTTTTATAATTTAAAGTTTTCAAATTCAATTTAGTTTCATTTTTCAAGTTAGTCCTGTGGGTAGAAATAAGGGATCTTAAACCAATGTTATTTCACTAGTAGTACTAGTAATAACATGCAAATTTCTTTTGTATCATTCAATATCCGGCGTGGCATCAGCCAGGGAAGTAGTTGTTTCAATAAGTTATTTGTTTATAGTCTTAGTAAGACTTAATTTTGCTTGCAGAGTTACGAACAGGTTGAATATTTATATATTCAGGCTATATTTCGTTTTTTTTGAATTTATTTAATACTCTCTGCAATAAGTAAGGTTGTTTCTATTTTATTCATTATTATTTACTTCTTAGTATTCCAGTGGCGGATCCAGGGAGTGGGACAAAAAGTGCACTCTTAGAAATATAACATATGTTAATTAGATGTGTAAATTGATAAGAGATCAAATAATCAAGCAAGTTTCTCGATATGGTGGTTTTCATAAATAATGTTACAGGTTTTTCGATAAATTTTTATGGCAAGTCTAAAGGACTGGACAAAATATTGCTAAATTAAATAACCCGTTATTCGAAATTTATACTTGTCTTGTATTTTTTTGTTAAAATCAAGCAATTAGAAATACATTAAAATGCTTAAAAAAATTGTAATTGTTAATTCTGAAGAAAGCAATCATACAAGAGCGGCATGTTTAATTAAATAACAAGTAGGAATATCTTGTATTGACTTCTAACTTTTATAGTTAGCCATTTCATTACACAATAGTATTATTCCTGCTAATACATCAATGGTGATAATAAGTGAAAATTTATATTATGTAACATCTATTTGAGTTTATTGAAAAATATTTGGCATTTTTATAGATCAGTGTCGTTTGTCCAGGTAAGTTCCGTATTATAAATATGCTTGATTGTTACTCAATCAATGCTTACAAAACTACTTTTTTACTAAGTTAGTGGTTACCCTAAGTAACGCGATTTTAGGGAAATAACTTTTTCTTAACGTCAATTTGAATTAAAGAATGGTTCTATATCTGAATCTACAAATTATTTATTTCTTTATTCTGTCAACTTTTTTTTTCTGTCGTATCAAATTAAACGTTTCCTACATTGTAAGATACTTACGGTTTTAGCTTGTTAGGGAGGGTAAATCTGAATTTTTAATTATTATTGTATTTTACATTTACATTGTTTCATTTGAGATATCTGGACAGACAAAATTCACATTGTTTGGTTACTAGTATGAAAGCTGAAGGCTGAAAAAGGAAACCCAAAGGCAAAAACAAGCTGGCGCCTTAAAGAATTATATACGGAGTACATCTGGTAGTACCAAAATAAAAGACAACGCAAAGAATCCAACATCATGTTCGGTTATAAAAGAAAACATGGAATTGTCAGAAAGTGATGACGCCCAAAAATTAATGATATTTCTAAATCAAGTGGAACTAGCCGCCAAATAAAAGCACTATACAAATTGGCACCTCTCTAGGAGCTTTAAGCACTGATCCAACATTGTGGCCAAAAATTTTAGAAGGTACAATTTTTGGTAAGGCATACCTAAGCTTTGTTTAATTAAAAATTTCCTTCAGAGTCTCTGGTCGAAAATTTAGCGTTAATCTAATATATAAAATTTTCGTGTCACAGTGTTTGTAACAAAACTCCTCCGAAACGGCTTGACCGATTCTTATGAAATTTTGTGTGTATATTGAGTAGGTCTGAGAATAGGACGTAAACTATTTTTCATACCCCTAAGTGATAAGGGTGGTCCACCGCAAATTTTTTATTTTTATTTTTTGTACAAAATTTTTTATTTTAATTTTTTTATGATTCGGCATTAAAAAATATATACAACCCTAAATTTTTACCCTTCTACCATCAACCCCTATTTTTTAATAGAAATTTTAGTTCTTTAATAATTTTCATTACGGATTATGATTTCATAAAAAAATTCATACACTCATCACTGGATTTTGAGATATTTTCATTTGAACAAAAGGTAAAGTTTAAAAAAAATTTAATCATTTTGGCGCTTCGAAAAAAATAGCAAAACAATTGCAATCGACTGGAAATTTCTCAAAATTACTTCAAGTTCATTAAAGATTATGATTTCGTAAAAAAAATCATATTCCCATCACTGGATTTTGAGATATTTTCATTTAAACAAAGGGTAAAGTTGAAAAAATTTGTAATCATTTTGGCGCTTCGAAAAAAATAGTAAAACAATTTCAATCGACTTGAAATTTCTCAAAATTTATTCAAGAATATGATTTTGTAAAAAAATCGTACCCCCATCACTGCATTTTGAGATATTTTCATTTGATCAAAAAGTAAAGTTGTAAAAAAATTTAATCATTTTGGCGCTTCGAAAAAAATAGTAAAACAATTGCAATCACTTGAAATAACTCAAAATTCATTAAAGATTATGATTTCATAAAAAAAATCATACGTCCCATCACTGGATTTTGAGATATTTTCATTTGCTCAAAAGGTAAAGTTGTGAAAATATGTAATCATTTTGGCGCTTAGAAAAAAATAGGAAAACAATTGCAATCGACCTGAAATTTTCTAAAATTACTCAAAATTCAGTACGTCACCAGTTTATTTGCTTAATCTTAATGGGCCACACACGGACGACGCCGCAGCGCAGCGGAGCGGAGCCGGCGTTCGTCACCAGTTACCTTGCTTATTTCTTAAGGGCTGCGCACGGACGACGGCGCAGCGTAGCGGAGCCGTTGTTCCTCACCAGTTTATTTGCTTAATTTTAATGGGCCACACACGGACGACGGCGCAGTGTAGCGCAGTTATCTGCCTTAATATATATGGACCATGCACGGACGAAGGCGCAGCGCAGCCGAGCCGTCGTTCGTCACCAGTTACCTTGCTTGATTTTAAAGAGCTACGCACGGACGACGGCGCAGCGCAGTAGTTACTTTGCTTAATTCATGATGATGGTATCGATTTTATTACGTTGGCAGAAAATAAAACGAAGAAGTTGTGTATCATAGAGCATTACAATAATAAACACTATGTTTTTGAATTTTTTTTTAAATTAATTATACCAATTCGAATTCAATATTTATAGTTAAGACAGGACAATGTCTGTCGGGTCAGCTAGTTATTATATACAAATTTTGAGGTTTTAAGAGATCGAGTTGTAAGAGACTGGTTCTCTATTTAAAAAAAAATGCTTTTGCTGCTAAATTTTTCCTTCAAAAGAGGGTTTGAAAAGTTGAAAGCACTTTGTTAAAACTTGAAATGATCATGAAATAGATGTGGCTGCTCAAACAATTGTTAATGCTGAAATAAATCATTGGTACAAGGTGTTTCAATTCACAAAAGCAATACATATTGAAAGAATATTATTTGATTTGGTTAATAAACATTTTCGAAATGGTATAATTAAAATTAAAAATTTTTAAACTTCGTGCTTAGAATATTCAACTCCGGGCCGTGCTGGCATCACTAGTTTGAAACCACATTGAATCTAACAAATTTTATTATATTATGGTTTATGTTCATATTTTTACAATCATTATTATACCATTGTTTCTTTTATACATATACAGGGTGTTTCAGAGCTCTGGGAACGGTCAATCACGTGCTTATTTTTCAAAATTTCGAAAAATGTTTTATACAAAAGTTGTGCAGAATAGTAAGCTACATACCCTAAAAATATTTAAATTTATACAGGGTGTCTCATAACAAAGTTACAGACCAAACTTATGTTTTTTTTAAATGGAACACGCTGTATATTTTAGCATTTTTGGATTCCCCGTTACTTGGAGATTAAAATGACTTAGGTTTCGGCAATTGAAACCTGGCCGTTTTCGTGTTATTCAGTCGTTATACAAAAATTTGAACAAAATTGTTGAAGTGCTCCCCTGAAAGAAACTAATAAAGATAATTCGTTCTAATTTAGTGGTAAAGTTTAGTTAAACTGTAGTCTTTAAAATTACTCTATCAACCAAAACATAACTCAGCGTATTATACAGGGTGATAGCCATTCGCAAACTGGACAATTTCTATTTTTTTTCAAATGGAACACCCTATATATTATTCCATAATTTAAAATTCCATTAAGTAAGCTTTCGTTTCATATAAGGTTTCATATATCTGAAGTCGATGGTTACTCTAATATTTCAAAATTCGTTGGTAATTTACATGTTTTTATTATTAGTTTTAAAATCCAAGTACCAATCTTTTCAAATTAAAAAAAAACAGGTGACAATAGTTACTACATTGGTCTCAAAAATAGATTTTACCATTTAAGTCGTGATCTCAGTTGATAATTATGAATTTTTTCCAAGAGGAATTGGTTGACATGATTTTCATTCTTGGGGAATGTCACAAAAACGGTTTATTTCCTTCACGAGTGTATAGAGCCGCTGTCCATTCACTATACACGAAATTCTTCTTGCCGTGTCCTCAACAAGAAGCATTATACAGGGTCTTCATTTCAAAAGGAGCCACCCTGAATAACTTTGGATCTGAAGTAGTTAGGGTTTTAAGAAAAAATACGTCAATTTTGTTTTCGAGGGGGAACTTAAAAAACACCATTTTTAGAATTTTATTTTTCACCCCCTCACCCCCAGCCTCCCCATCTTTATAATTTGAAATAGCACCCCCTATTGTGCGATACCTCATTTTAAAGGGCATAAAAAATACCATCCAGCAAAGCAAAAATAATTGATATCAGTTCATTTGTTTTAGAGACAAAGGATATTGATTTCAAAATAAGCCACCCTGAATGACCCTGGTTCTGAAGTAGTTACGATTACAGGAAAAACTATTTCAATCTTGTTTTTGAGAGGACTTGAAAACACTGTTTTTGGAATTTTATCTTTCACCCCCTCACCCCATCTTTATAATTTCAAATGACATCCCCTTTTGTGCGACACCTCATTTTAAAGGGCATACAAAATACTGTCCAGCAAATAAAAATTAATTTAAATCAGTTCATTTGTTTCAGAGATATTCATTTCAAAATATGCCACATCAAACATTGTGTGGCTGGGGGTGAAAGAAAAAATTATAGAAAGTGTTTTTCAAGTTCCCCCCTCTAAAATAAAATGGACGTATTTTTGCTTAAAACCGTAACTACTTCAGATCCAAAGTTATTTAGGGTGGCTTGTTTTGAAACAAAGACCCTCTCTCTAAAACAAATGAACTGATTACAAATATTTTTACATTTGCTGGATGGATAATATTTTGTATGGCCTTTAAAATGAGATATCGCACAATAGGGAGTGCCATTTGATTTTAAAGTTAGGATGGTTGAGGGTGAGGGGGTGAAAGATAGAATTTAAGAACAGTGTTTTTCAAGTTCCCCCTCAAAAACAAAATTGACGTTTTTATTTGAAACCGTGACTACTTCAGAACCAGAGTTATAACAGGGTGGCGTATTTTGAAATGAATACCCTCTCTCTCTAAAACAAATGAACTGATTCCAATTATTTCTGCATTTCTGGATAGTATATTTTAAGCTCTTTAAAATAAGGTATCTCACAATAGGGGGTGCCATTTGAAATTAAGATGGGGTGGCTGGGGGTGAGGGGGTAAACGATAAAATTCTAAAAACAGTGTTTTCAAGTTCCACCTCAAAAAAAAATTGACACAGTTTTTCCTGTAACCGTGACTACTTCAGAACCAGGGTTATTCAGGGTGGCTTATTTTGAAATGAATACTCTCTCTCTCTAAAACAAATGAACCGATTTAAATTATTTTTACTTTGCTGGAT
Organism: Ocypus olens; assembly: GCA_910593695.2. Lineage (NCBI taxonomy): Eukaryota > Metazoa > Arthropoda > Insecta > Coleoptera > Staphylinidae > Ocypus > Ocypus olens. The sequence goes on along the minus strand of OU343061.1, from coordinate 28,957,266 downwards.
AGTATTTTTTATGCCCTTTAAAATACGGTATCGCAAAATAGGGGGTGCCGTTTGAAATTATAAAGATGGGATGGCTGGGGGTGAAAGATAAAATTTAAAAAACTATGTTTTTTAAGTTCCCCCTCGAAAACAAAATTGACGTATTTTTTCTTAAAACTGTAACTACTTCAGATCCAAAGTTATTCAGGGTGGCTCCTTTTGAAATGAAGACCCTGTATATAATATAAGGATATTCAGCTTGTTCGTGACTCTGCAACATTAACTAAGACTACAAACAAATATTTGTAAGACTTAATATTGCAGAGTCACGAACAAGCTGAATATTCATATATTCAGGCTATTTTCCATCTTTATTATTTGTAATCATTTTATGCAATACCAATAGTACCATTATTTTTTAAAGTACCTACTTTTATATGCCCACATGTGTGCACATTATAATTGATGTAATACAAGCTAAAGCATACTCTTTGTGCTCAAGTGTGTGTGTTAGCTGCAAGTTTTGTTTCACGAATTTGGAATTATACAAGGTATTAATGCTTACATATTAAATGAGAAATGCTCCTTTTTGGTTCTGATCTATGCCTAATTAAATTTTGAACTAATCTATTTTCTCAGAATTTGCGACCAAATAATAAGCTCAAGAAATACGAGTAATATTCGATTTGGAACATGTACGTGATACCCTAATACCAGTTCCCACTTCGTAAATATTATTTTTAATCATTGTTTACTCTTGGCCCTTGAGGCGGGATATTAAAATTCATGGGATCATTTGTTGCTCCCCCTTCTTTCCGAGGCGGGACTTTAATTAATCTTAGGGTTTTTGCTACTACGTACAATCAGTCTTCAGTAAATATTCAATCGAATAAAATCACAACTAGTTATTTCAGTCGAGTCAGTTCTTAAGAATCGATCACAAGAACATTCAACCTCTCAAATTTTAAATCGAACGTTAAGTTGTAGTAAATTGCAAGTAAACAATTAAATGTATGTAACGATAGACATTAATAAAATCTGCGAAGGAGTTTAAGTGAAAAGTAACTATTGCATCAACCACCTCTCCCACCTTGGGCACACGTCAGTAGAATCTGTTTTATATGTAGAGGTTATAGAAAATAAAAAACATGTATTAATAAAAGTGTGTTATATTTGATGTATTATACAGAATTAGATTTACCTATCCAGCTATTATGTTACTCGTCCAATCCTAACCATTTAATGTAGACCTTGACTCCTTTTCTTCGTAAAGCTGTTTCAACCAAGTAAAAGGTCGGAATGTTTAGTCTTTTGAAGTCCACCATAACATGCTCCAGTAATTGGTGCGCCTTGCCTATCTCGTAGTAGGTAAGTTGTGGGGTTTGATATTTTAACTTTCACAATGTGAAGTATATCCTTTTTCAAAAAGTGCTTTTAGTTTACTTATCCGAACGACATCACTCACTTGAAATCTTACGAGTCCAGCGAGTTTAATATGTGAATAAACTGTATTTATCTACAACTAACGTATAAAGCACATATATTCATGATTTCGGTTAAATAATGCCATACACTAGTCCAGCAGGGATTAATGGGCGAGAGGGAGTTATGATTTCATTATTTCCTGCTGTAAACCAATGAAAATGTGGTACTTCAAACCAAATGTTTTGCAATTATCAATAACTATGGTGGTAACGGTAAACAAGTTTGCTTACCAATTGTCATTTATCAAACGTTATAATTTTCACCGTTCCATGTTGTCTCTGTAACAGTTTTAAGATGGATCAAAATGAAGATTCTATTAATTGTTAGTTGTAGGTAAAGTAGAGTATACAACTCGTAACAATGGCTATTATTCCCTCAGATGTTTACTATAAAATTCTCATTTTAATTGCACCAAAAACCATCACATTTTTTTTATGAAATAATTATAAGACAAGTAGAAAATAGACTGTATTAAAGTAATAATTAAATACAAATTCTCACAATCTTAATTAGCTTCGAAAAACATTTTTTAAAGAAAATTTATTAAATATTATCAAACTGCCGAAACACGTAATTATCATACTACTAATGAATCCAGTCAAATGATTCTCTGAATTCAGTGATCCGCTTCTGCATGATGAAAAACTCTTGAATGTTCTTTAAGTCCGTCAAAACAGACTCAACGGGGTAATAAACAGAAGCAAAATAGTGCACGAAGACCAGGTGTTTCTCGTACTCAATTAAAGTTGATCTAAAAATGGTTGATAAAAAGAAAAAGTCAATTATTATTAATATATCGATGGTCCTCTGCAATAACGACAAGTAAAATCTGACAATTTTCAGGAGAACGATTAAACACTCTATTACTTATATGTATTTTTATATTGATCAAATGACGCAAAACACGCTTTACTGAGTATTTTTAAAATAAGTGATGTGTAGTTGTTACACATAAAGGTAAACACTATTAGCTATATAATCCGTAACAAAACTGAAAAACATGAAATTTTGAGTTATGCCAGTATTGCAAAGTACCATCGATATGTGCTTTTCTACCATGTATCACTTTGACAGTATATGAAAAGTTTTCAGCTATATTAATTTTATTTATTTAAACAAGAGCATTTCCACCAGACTTGCTTAGAGAGAAATCATAAAATCAGTATCAAATTTGACAATATTAATTTCAAAATTTCATCAAATATGTAACCGAGGAAAACCAATTAGTCTTTTCTGAGAAATAGCTGCTCGTAGCCAGGATTTTATAATGACAAGAAATTCTTAGTCTCACATGTGCAAAAATAACCAATCAACATAACTTATAGAGTGTGGGATTTACCATTTAAATGGTTTCAATAATATTTGCTAGCCAATATTATCTACAATTTTAAAATAAACTAATAACTCGCCGTTGAAAGTGTTTTTGTGTTTGGTCGCATACGATACTTATTAACTGCGAAAAAGGTATGGCTGTAGTTTACTGAATAATTAACACGATTTGATAAAAAATTAAATCTACAGAACTGTTTCATGAAATTATTGCAGTTAATTGTAGAATTCTAATAATATTCTACTAAATTATCATGGATAATGTAATGATAACGCAATGTATAAAAATTTAAATTTAACCTGGTCTGGGAAGATCCCAGCAAGAAGTGTGTGATGTGTGTAATCGACAGTTAGCAAAATCAAAAGCAGTATTAGGGAGACGGGAGATGTTAAGAACATTCCAAATGGTCGTCCAAAAATAAGTGCACATAGAATATTAAACACTTTTTTACAATTGGAAGAAAATCCTCACTGTTTTAGAAAGTTAGTAGCCGGTAATAGTAAGTTTGCAGCACTTAATAAGAAAATATATCACCTTTTAGTCAGTAGGTTTCTAATACTGAAGTACTGAAGTTGAAAAAAGAAAAATATCCATTTAAGACCCTATTGGTTCAAGAGCTTAATGATGATGATCCTGATCGACGTTTACGTTTCTGCGAGGCAATAATGAATTTGCAACATACTAATGAGCATTTTCATCACCAAATTGTTTTGTCTGATCAAGCAATGTTTGTATAAATTTTTTTATTTTTTTCTTTGAGGGAAACCTTGTCGGAGAAAGATGGTAACTAACTGACAACATGCCAAAAGTTACAGCAGCCTCTCATCAAGTCAAATGATCTGAAGGTTATAAGAAATGTATAGATCTGACATAGTTCATACTTACTTTTTATATTTTGGAATGGCCCACTCATTTGATGAACACATCTTTTTCACCATCATCTTAAGTTCAGCAAATATGAGTGCAGTACTTGTTGTACAAATAGTTCTCTCAATATCCTGTGTGTACTGAAGATACTTCGCAGATTGATCTAATTGTCCTGTAAAATTATTTGTTTCATTTTTGTCATGTTATATTTTCACCTCTCTTTACCAACCTGACTTTATACATTCAACAATGTATTTAATGCATGTTCCGACCATAATGTAAGAACTGGGGTGGAGTTTCAATTCATGTGCAATTTGGATGCCTTCATATAAAATATTTACATCCTGATTAAATTCATCTAAAATATATAATGCATTTTCATACAAATTAAAAAAAGACAATTTTTATGTACACTAAAATCCGCAATGTGCTTTGTCAAACATTGTTTCCAGAAATAATTATGATCCAAAAGTGTCTGCAAAATCCAACAGTTAAAAACATTATGAAATACTGGAAAAACTACTAGGGCATTTGTTTTAGCTGGTGCTGTCATGTGTTTGAGATTTCGATAAAAAATTCTTTATCAATTGTTCATTTCGTCATTCTCTACAATTATTAATATAAATTTAAAGTAACTATTATCATTTCATAAGTATAGACCAAAAATGACCAAAACGTTCAATTAATGAAACATGAAAAATATTTTTAAACAAAAGATGTTCATTCCATTATCTGTAATATTTTTCATTATAAAAAAATTATCGGAAAAAACAAAAAAAAAAACGGTTAAAAACCTTTTAACCAAAAGCTTCCAGTTCTTCTAATTGTCAAATAAGGCGAACGTTCAAGATTTCAAATCCTTTATTAGTTTTTGAGATACAGCGCGCACAGACAGACATATAAATGATAGGCACTCGCGTACCCACAGAAACGCACACACCCACGTGCGCGCGAACAAACACAATTTTTTTTTCACAGAAATCATTGAAATCGCTTCTAGCGACTCAAAACGGATATATCTAAATATTGAAACAAATAACGATCACAATACTTTCCCGTACTTCGTAACGGAGAAAGTAAAAACACAAATAATGTCTCATCAGATAATATTAACTTTATATTTATCCCAGAATTTACCACAGGGGATCGGGTTGCAGGCCTAGTTGTAGTCCCCGTGAACTTTCCAGGCGAACAAGACATACCATCACCAGAGGAATAAGAAAATTTGCAGTGGTGCTGAAGAGGTAGCAAATATCTCCTGCTGTATGTGGTGCAACGAGTGGGGTAGCACAGCCACCAACACTAGAGGTAAGGAATTTCTTGAATTCATACCTCGAACAATTTAGATATCATTATAAGAGGTAGTGAGTCTACCTTTGTGAAAGCAGCAGACAGGAGGTCTTAGATAGTACTCTAGCTGATGCCTTCAAAGCAAGTACAATTCAACATTGGCGAGTTTTGTCAGTCCATTGGCAGAGTTTGAAAGGCCAGAAAGGTTGTAATAGAGTGTAGAAATCCGAAGAACATAGACTGGAGCTATGGGAACTGACAATCCTACCTCAACATCCAAACTACAGAAGAGCTACAAACGGCTGGGGCTCTTCTTAAAGGCATATGAAAGATGCAATTTAGGAAACGTTCAACAACAGGCAACTGGGATGCCTACAGACAGGCACTGTAATAAGGTGCTGAGGAATTCGAAAAAGAAAATTTTGGGAGACTTTTGTGAGGGAGTTACAGACACAGTCCTGTAGTACGTCAAGTCTGACCTCTTTGCACTTATATACGTTGTGTTTAATTTTTGTAGTAACCCTTAATTATTTAACAGATTCGTTACGAGTGTCGATGCGTGTTGGTTAGGTTTAGGTAAATAAAATGCTTGTTTGTTGAACGAATGGACGTTTATTCATTTGATTTATTAGTTCTGGCATTTGCATTGGTACACCAAAGAGTATGTTATTTGATTTATAAACACATATCCTTGCTGTACCAATAGATCTGGGAAAACCCTGTGGGAAAACCAGTCTCAGAACTATCGTCGAACATTTTACAAAACAATATTGCAAGAAATTGAGATTTACAACAACTGTCGTACTTTTTCTTTGACCAGACCAGAATACGAATGACTCAGGATTGTTTGTAAGGACGAGAGGTTTGGTAATTGACCTCTTTGCTTGATGTCGATAAAACTTTCAACTAGATCTCAATGAATAATTTACACAATCGGTGACCTTGACTATACTCTTTCGTTCGGAGAATAAGATTACCATCAGAAATTGATACTCTTTCGTTCGGAGAATAAGATTACCATCAGAAATTGATAAGATTACCATCAGAAATTTGGTGCTCTTTTCCTAGCGCTCAAAGCGTCTAGGCAATACACCCTTTCTATACAACCCATGGTCCTAGCGCTCAAAGCGTCTGGAGGTTGTAAAGAAAGTAATACGTTCAATAATGACAAGTTAAAGTTATTAGACATTAGATTTTGGAGGTTCTTTTCCTAGCGCTCAAAGCGTCTTGGCGATACCCCCTTTCTACACAACCCATGGTCCTAGCGCTCAAAGCGTCTGGAGGTTGTGAGAAAGTAATTCGTAGTATAATGTCTGCTAACTCAGGTTAGTCATTCTTTCTCCGACGATTTTGCATTTCGTGGCAAAGTAATAACTCAGATGTGAATAGTTTCACATTTCGTTGCAGAGTGATTACTCGGATGTAGTTATTCATTGAGACCAGTTCACTTTAGACATTAAAGAAATTACTCACCCTGTATGTTGTCGAATCACTCACTGATTCTCACCATTCTATTTCCATTACGGAAATCCTCTCGAATTTTGTGATCCCGTCCCTTTTATCATCTAATTTGCCCCCGCCACATTCAGAAATACACGTGCCAAATTGCCTTGTGTATGTTTAAGTTCATGAACTTTCCCGTGAATTTACTTATTAGTATTTTTCTGGTCTTGTTTTGGACGTTAAATTTTATGAATTGCATTTTTCTGAATCTCGGTCAGGAGGATGTTTACGTTTTCTTCCCGGTGCTAAGTGTGATTTTAGATGATACAAGTTCAAGAGTTCTTTGTACGAGGCATGTTTTTCAGCGTGGATGTGTTGTTGTTTATTTTAGCGATGTTATTCCGACCGCGAGGCCGCGTGTGTCTCAACTTCTTGCTTACATTATCTTTTACGATTGATATTTATTATGCGCTGTTATGATTATTGTGTGAATTACATTTATCAGATTATTACAATTACGAATGATTTTGCTGAAAAAAATATTACATGAATTATTTTTATTACGGGACCCATGTACTCATTACAGACGCCCCCTTTCACAATTATTGAGAATGAAAGAGCTCTCAGTAATTTTGAAATTCTTTTAAAATGAGTCGATTGGCAACCCTAGGATCTAAAGGAGGCAACCCTAGTATTTTAGAATTGAGATTTTATGAGTTTAATTGAACATGAGAAAATAGTCAATGGGTTCCGTAATATTTACACAAATATACAACTTACTGAAATGTCTCTAAAACCGCACTGCACGACCGAAATTGCCCCTTTTGAGAGCAGTGTTGGGCAAAAATAATTAAATTACACTTGCAGTTACAATTACTTCGCAACTATAATTATCAGAAAGGAATTACTTCGTAACTATGAGAAAAGCAACTAAATTACTTTGCAAATACAATTACTTTTTGAAGTAATAATTTCAGTAGAAATATCTATTTTGAAGTACCCTAAGTTTTTTTAAGAGAATTTTCATGGTAGCAATGCCAAAGGTTCGGGCCTCTTACCTCCTATATATCTTTTTTTTTTTTTTTAAAAAGGTCATTATCTCCATTTGTTATTAATGCCATATATGTTGCTGCGCAAAGACTAAGTGTTTGTGCAACACATCGAATATGTAGAGTGACTAGTTTATGATAATCAAAGAAAGACGTATGCAAAAGCAGAAGTGGGCAAGAAAGATGATGGGCTCTGAGGGTTACGTGTAGCCGATACACGTGTGATTAGTTATTTAGTTGATTTATCGAAACTGAATTAAGTCAATTGAGGCTCTTTTTTTTTCATAATTTTCGAGGGTTGTATTTTGTTTTCTTAATAGATCAATGAGATTATTTCATGTTTTTGTAGGAAGTGTTTTATTACGATGATATTTAATTTTTTTTTTGTTGGAAATTATTATTATTATCATTCCTTTTTTTTTTTTCTTATTCAATCCAATTTGGAAATTAGATGAGTGAGATGTTCAATGATATTATTCTGGTGCCGACAGACAACGGATATGAAATAATAGTTTTGGTAGTCGCGACCAAAGGCGTACTGAGGAGAGTCAGAAATCCCCCATGTACCGCATGCGGTTCCCAAATCCAGGAAATATAAAACCCGAACCCCAAAACACTGCAACCATGTTATATTTACCTTATAAATTTTTTTGTTTGTTTTTGCAAATGTTTTTTTTTTTTTTAGAGAAAAATAATTATGTTAACATTTGTAATTAAATTACAAAGCAACCCCAAACACAATGTAACTACACAAGCACAATTACAAAGTAATTGAACTACCCTGCAACTAAACCACGTTGCAACTAAATGAATGCAAACACATTGCCATCAAACTACCCTGCAATTCAATTACTTCACATTTAAATTACGCAATTAAATTACTTTGCAACTAATTAATGCCCAACACTGTTTGAGAGTAAAATCTCATCACTCCCGAAACTTTAGTCCCGAATTTTCACTTCGCTGACCATTCATACAGATGTACCTTCTGGAGACGCCCTCCTTGGGAACACCCACATCTATCTTCTTAGCTCCTCGATTCGTAGCCTGGTTTGGTGTGATTTTTTTTTTATGTTGGTCTTTTGCTCCGCCCCCAATCTCCTGTCCCTTTGTAAAGCTAATTTTTCAATGGTCTTGGGCAAAAATTTGATTTGTCGTGTGATTTCTTTTTCAATGCTAGCATTTCGCATCCGCCCCCAGTCTTCTGACCTTTTATGATTTTTGCTATTGGTCTTCTTTCAGGTTGCGATTCGGTGTCAATTTTTTTTTTTTTTTTTTTTAGTGAGAAACGTTGCCATTGCACAAGATGTATTATTACTATTATTATTATTATTTTTTTTTTTTTTGATGCAGGCTCCATCATGCTTGAATGTTCATTGGGAAATGCCGATTTACTGTAGCGACCAGTACTTCTTTAGGAATTTACGCCCCCAGCCAATTTGCTCGGTTGACCTTGAATCTGAAGCGATCCATCGTCTTCGGGCATGCGTTCCTCTCCCATTTGTTGGAATCAATCTTTGTTGCATTTGGTGGTGGACTAGTTAGCCGAGGTTGCTGCTTGCCTGTGGCTGATGAGGATGCTGATTACCTCTAATTCATCGCAGGCATGATCTCTCGAAGGGCGTTTCCCCACGTTCCTCCATGTTCCCTTGTTGTCAGAATTACTTCTCCATTTTGTTTTTGGCTGTCGGAATCCTACGAGTTAGGTGGGCCGTTCTTCTCTCCTCCCCTTCTTCTTCTTCATCCCGCCTCTCTTCCAAGCCTTGGGATGAGGGACAGTCGCTTGAGCTTGTGGGATCCTCCCATGTCGAACGTCCTGTTGATGGCTGCATGCATTGTCCGCTGTGGGCTGTCCTCTGCTTCTTCTTGCACTTCGGTCCTTGATTCTCCTTGCTCCTAGAGTAGTTAACCCTCCGTTCTGTTCCTGCCCATTGTGTCCATGGTTATATGTTGTCAACTTTCTTGTGTGATCAAATCTGAAACACAGACAACAAAACCGCAGAAACAAGAACCTATTGATGACACAGCACGCATTCACTGTATCACTCGCATCCTGGTCACGGCACCATTTCTGTAGTACGTCAAGTCTGACCTCTTTGTACTTATATACGTTGTGTTTAATTTTTGTAGTAACCCTTAATTATTTAACAGATTCGTTACGAGTGTCGATGCGTGTTGGTTAGGTTTAGGTAAATAAAATGCTTGTTTGTTGAACGAATGGACGTTTATTCATTTGATTTATTAGTTCTGGCATTTGCATGGGTACACCAAAGAGTATGTTATTTGATTTATAAACACATATCCTTGCTGTACCAATAGATCTGGGAAAACCCTGTGGGAAAACCAGTCTCAGAACTATCGTCGAACATTTTACAAAACAATATTGCAAGAAATTGAGATTTACAACAACTGTCGTACTGATAAGATTACCATCAGAAATTTGGTGCTCTTTTCCTAGCGCTCAAAGTGTCTTGGCAATACACCCTTTCTATACAACCCATGGTCCTAGCGCTCAAAGCGTCTGGAGGTTGTAAAGAAAGTAATACGTTCAATAATGACAAGTTAAGGTTGTTAGACATTAAATTTTGGAGGTTCTTTTCCTAGCGCTCAGAGCGTCTTGGCGATACCCCCTTTCTACACAACCCATGGTCCTAGCGCTCAAAGCGTCTGGAGGTTGTGAGAAAGTAATTCGTAGTATAATGTCTGCTAACTCAGGTTAGTCACTCTTTCGGATGGTAATTAGGGCTCTCTTCCTAGCGCTCAAAGCGTCTTGGCGATACCCCTTTCTATACAACCCATGGTCCTAGCGCTCATAGCGTCTGGAGGTTGTAAAGAAAGCAATACGTTCAATAATGACAAGTTAAAGTTATTAGACATTAGATTTTGGAGGTTCTTTTCCTAGCGCTCAAAGCGTCTTGGCGATACCCCCTTTCTACACAACCCATGGTCCTAGCGCTCAAAGCGTCTGGAGGTTGTGAGAAAGTAATTCGTAGTATAATGTCTGCTAACTCAGGTTAGTCATTCTTTCTACGACGATTTTGCATTTTGTGGCAAAGTAATAACTCAGATGTGAATAGTTTCACATTTCGTTGCAGAGTGATTACTCGGATGTAGTTATTCATTGAGACCAGTTCACTTTAGACATTAAAGAAATTACTCACCCTGTATGTTGTCGAATCACTCACTGATTCTCACCATTCTATTTCCATCACGGAAATCCTCTCGAATTTTGTGATCCCGTCCCTTTTATCATCTAATTTGCCCCCGCCACATTCAGAAATACACGTGCCAAATTGCCTCGTGTATGTTTAAGTTCATGAACTTTCCCGTGAATTTACTTATTAGTATTTTTCTGGTCTTGTTTTGGACGTTAAATTTTATGAATTGCATTTTTCTGAATCTCGGTCAGGAGGATGTTTACGTTTTCTTCCCGGTGCTAAGTGTGATTTTAGATGATACAAGTTAAAGAGTTCTTTGTACGAGGCATGTTTTTCAGCGTGGATGTGTTGTTTATTTTAGCGATGTTATTCCGACCGCGAGGCCGCGCGTGTCTCAACTTCTTGCTTACATTATCTTTTACGATTGATATTTATTATGCGCTGTTATGATTATTGTGTGAATTACATTTATCAGATTATTACAATTACGAATGATTTTGCTGAAAAAAATATTACATTAATTATTTTTATTACGGGACCCATGTACTCATTACAGTCCCAAGACTATAAAGTCTTATCGAAAAATTATTTTCCAGGCTCAACATGTGCAGACTCACACGAAACTATCGGTCAACGAACACAAGGAAGCTCTCAAGAAATTTAAAAATTCAAGTACAAATGAAACTTGGGAAACAAGGTTTGCAAAACTTTGTTTTGTCTTCTATATGTAAAGAGAAAGCTTTCTAGAGAGTAATATTAATTTTTGAAAGGCATTCAATAAATGATCAGTTGTTAAGGGTACCGCCTACTTTGTTAGATTCAAATTCTTTTTTTTTATTTTGCATTTTTTGGAAGCTGTAGGTGTATAGAATATTGTGTCCAAACGGCAAGTTGATATTTCAAATGGAAATGCTTATAAACGGCGGTTTTTTAAGTGAATGCGCACAGACGGATGCAGCAATCGATCTGAAATTTTTATGGATTTTATATTGCAAAAAAAAACGACACTCAAAAAAGTCAAAAAATGAACTTTTTTTCCAAACAAGCGCCATTTTGTTGTTTTTCCGAATTTTAAAATTCCATGCCACAATTATATTTAACACGTTATGTCGTTTTTTGATTTCACACTATTTTTGTGAACTTCCACTAATGAGGCATGCCCTTGTGACATCCCAACTTCGACGATGTGACGACATAATTAAAATTCTGGGAAAAACCTTTTTTTAAGGCCTGCAAAGTAGACTGTACCCTTAAGTCAAGAAATTTTACCTGAAATATCCATTTTGAGGTCTCCTATGACCATTTTTGCAAAATGTCTCTGGGCGCTTTATCTCAAAAACTACTTCATATTCTTAAAAATAATTATGAAATGATAATAGGTACATCTTTATATTAACATTAGTTATAGAAAATGCCAAAATGATTAATTCACAAAGAATATTTTTCAATTTTTTTTTTTTTATAATATCAATAAACCAGAAAAATAATACTAACAACTCATTAAATCGCAGAGGTAACGTAATGGCCACATTAACATTTTTTTTGTTAACGACGAATATTACAAACCATTAAATAATTGTGATCGTGAAAATTTTTTCAAAACATTTTTTACGGAAAAATCCGTTTTGGGGTCCCTAGATACCATTTCAACAATTTCTGGAAAAATTTTTTTTGGGTCTGTTTGTGTGTGTCTGTGCGCGCTGTATCTCAAAAAGTAATCAAGAAATTGACATGAAACTTTGAACATAAAACTTATTTAACAATCCGTAAAATTTCGTACACTGGAAGTACACCTTTACGGTTTTTTGTTTGTTTCCAATATTGTTTTGAATATGAAAAATATTACAAAAACATTAAAATAAATATTGAAGACAACAAAGAAATTAACATCTTTTATTTGAAAATATTTTTCATAAAATTATTGGCTTTCGAGAAAAAAATGTACTAATTTATTTTTCATTTTTAGGTTATAATTATGAATTGGTCGCTTTATCTAAAATACTAATACAGGAATTAACATGAAACTTTGAACATAAGTCTTATTTGATAGTCCCAAGAAAAGAAAAGCTTTTGGTAAAATTTCGTACACCGGAAGTGGATGTTTACCTTAACCGTTTTTTGTTTCTTCACGCTAATTTTTTAACTATAAAAAATATTACAAAAATATCTTAAAAAATATTAAAGACAACAATGAAATGAACATCTTTTCTCTGAAAATATTTTTCATAAAATTACATTTTTCAGAAAAATAAATTAAAATCTCGAAAAAAAATAATTTTATGAAAAATATTTTTTAACAAAAGATGTTCATTTCTTTGTTATTTTTAATATTTGTTAAAATATTTTTGTAATATTTCATATTTAAAGAATTATCGAAAAGAAACAAAAAACGGTACACCCACTTCCGGTGTACGAAATTTTACCAAAAGCTTTTCTTTTCTCGGGATTATCAAATAAGACTTATGTTCAAAGTTTCATGTTAATTCCTGGATTAGTTTTTGAAATACAGCGCGCACTTTGAATTTCACCTGACCTGTCGTAGATGTCACAAGGTCAAAACAAGGTCACTATGTCACTACATTATGTTCCCCTCCAAACATTTTTTTGTATCTTTGATAGTTTCAGAGAAAAACGATATAAACTATCCTATTTTTGATCTTTGATAGAACCTCAAATGTTTTCCCCTGACTTTTCCGCGGTCTAACTTATGTTTTCATCATTTATGGGCCTGAAATACCATAACACCAGTGAATAAGGCTCGTGGGCCACTCAGGCCCAACATATTCTCTGTAGGGTTAAATAGGTTTTTCCCGTTGCGGCAGGTAAAAAACGGGGTTTTTTAATATTCCCCTTTAAAGGAATAATAATTATAGATAATGCTAAAATGAGCAACTTATAAACAATAAGATTTTTTGAAATCTCTTTAGTTTTTGAGTAAACTGACCATTAGTATTTGAAGTAAAACTTATCGTTTTCATGTTTCATAATTTTGACGTTTTAAACGTCAGTTTCATCCGATTCTACAAAACGCTCGATGTACATTTAAAATATGATTTAAATTAAAAATAAACCATAAAATGTAAATATAAACTACGATACCATCAAATCGGAGAAAGTAACATGATGGCCACATCACCATTTTTTAAATTTAATTTTTTTTTTAATTCGATAAAAGTTACATGAAATGTCATATGTAAATCTGGTTAAAGAACCTACGAACATGATTCAAAATAACAACCACAGATATGTACCATGCCAAGGTCAGTAAAGTAATGATGGATTGATAGAAAAAATCTCATAAAGAACAGGGACCTGAACTAAAAAATAACCAGCACATTTTTTTTTTAGTTGAGATATAAGTTACCTACGGCTCCGATAATAATTGTCCATTTTTTTAAACCTCTGAGAGACTAGGAGAAACATTGGAGCATCAGTTTTCCAAGGATTTTATGTTTAATAATATAAATATAAATAAAACCTTTAAAAGTGTTTCTAGTGGAAAATAGAAGATCTAGACAATAATTAATTAATCAATTTGTAATGATCTCAGAATTCTTATGGACAACGTAGAAGAAAGAAACAAATGTTTGATGAAGAGATGCTGAATTTCCGTATGAAACTGTTGACGAGATAAATGTTTTCTTCTCGGGCCAGAAGTGAAATAACTAATAAGATTTCAACAGCCTTGTGTCCTTGCTAAGAAAAATGCAGTCCGTGCAGTAAACTACATAATGAACATAATGATATATGTCTAAGAGTGTGTATAGTGTTTTTTCTTTATCGCAAAATCGAGGATTACCTCTGGTGGCACAAATTCTAACTACACCAATGCATCTCCACTCATTTGTTTTGGTGGCTTACTTAAAAGTGGTAAGTACAATGTAGTCATACCCTTTGCAGTCTAGCATACAATAAATGTATGATGCGTTTTCTAATTATGAGATAGATTATGCAACAATGTTATTGTAGAGATTTAAAAATTAATTTTGCATTTGTAAGGAAAAACTACCTACTGTTTGGACAAATGTAGTTGTTGAAGATATTAGAGTTAGGATAGATCAAGTTAGTAAAAGCAGTGGCAAAGTTTTTTTGCACAAATCAGTATGTTTCACTTACAATGTCATTTCTGTTTCAATCATACTTAAGGCAACAAAAGATGCCAGCAAATTTGTACTTCAGTTTGGTTACAATCTACATTGAAGGCTCTATATGCGTGAAATAGTTGCCACCAACATTAGTTTGTGCTAGCCGCCACCTGCTCAGAGGCCAGTTCAGGTGATGAACCTCTGTAATTTTAAGAGAATTTAGGACACACGAACAATTGTTTTACTCTTTACATTCTGATATCATATCAATCTTGAAAACGACTTTCAGATGTAATTAGAATTTCAGTTCCCAGTGGCGGTTTGTGATTGATCATAGATGATGCTAGGAGAGAGATTTTAATGCGTTTCAACAATAACCGCTTGGGAAGTACTACTTACTAGTATAAAGAAAGCAAGTATTGGGCTACCGGGTTCTTCCGCAGCCCCCACTGCCAAACTTTCACCAACCGCCACTGCAATGCAGTTGTTTTTCTTTAAATTATGTCTTATTCACTACGATATAAAGAAAAGCTATATTTAAATAAGTAAAATTGGTTGATATTTTTCTTGCTTCATATACTATGATATAATTTTCAATTTGTATCATATAACTCAACAGATTACTTATTAAAGTATACATACAAATTTCTACTGCATCTCCCAAGGTCTTCATCTTCAAAATTTGATCACAACTTAATTTTGTTCTTGTCTTACAAGTTCTACAATCTATTTGATCATCATCCATGTCTGCATAACATTTACATTTTGGACACTGTAGCAATCCTTTCTGAAATTATTGTATACAATATTAATTCCTTATTGTAAGTTTAAAATACTGTAAATATATTGGGTTTTGAGCTGAATTCTCATTGACTGCAGTCATTTAGTGTAGTTCTTTCTCAGCTGACAGATTTATCTTGTGGGCATTTTTCTGATTAACACTATACAGTGCGAGTCTCCAACTTGGAATAAATTCAGTAAATCAAAGAATGTTTATTCTTCGGAAATATGCTCAGACACATCGATTAGTATTTTAAATTGCGCTCTTTATGATGTAATAAAATTTTATACAGCGTGTCCCAAATTTGAGATATGACGTCATTGGCTATTTTTTTTAATAGCAACCCTAATTTTTTTATCACTATTCTTAAAGAGTATATCAAGTTACACATGTGTGCCAAATTTCAAATTTTTTTTCCCTGTCATTTAGAAGATATTTAACAAACATTATCAAATTTGTAGAATGAAGAAATCAAGTCACCTTAATCGAATTTTTATGCATTTTAAAAGTGGAATGCCAAAACGTGCTGGTTTGTCATTGTTTTTTCAAACTGATGTTTATCATTTTGACGTTTAGTTATAAAAACAAGTAAGAAGTGTAGCATCGCATTCCACGCATATTCGAGTGAGGAGAGTATTAGTCGTTCCATTGTTGTGTTGACTGTTGTTCACCGTTGGTCGAAAAATTATACTAACATGTCGTACTTAACTGAAACCCACAAAATCGAAATTTTAATGATGATTGGCTATGGAGATAGGACAAGAACACAAAATGAAGTTATTTATTTATTTAGAGAGAAGTATCCTGACTTACCAGCCATATCTCAAAGTACCGTAAGCAAGATTGAAAGTCAGTTTCGGGAAAATGGGCATTTAAGAAAAACGAATAATCATCGTCAGAATGCGCTGAGTGAAGAGGTCAAAATTGATGTACTTCTCTCTGTTCAGGAAAATCATCATGTCTCCTCTAGGCAGATGGCTAGGGAACTCAAAATTAGCCAGTCTTCAGTGTCAAGAATCCTTAGAGAGCAAACATTTCATCCTTATAAAATGACAATCCTCCAGGAACTCACCGAAGATGATCCGGATAGAAGACTTCAGTTTTGCGAAAAAATGATGGATCTACTAGATAGAAATGTTCTAAAAATAGAAAATATATTGTTTTCCGATGAATCAACGTTTATGTTAAATGGTGAGGTAAATCGTCAAAATTGCCGTTATTGGGCAGATAAGAACCCACACTGGATGAGGGAAGGCCACACTCAATATCCAGAAAAAGTTAATGTTTGGGCAGGGATTGTTGGTGATCGAATTTTAGGACCAATTTTCTTTCCAAATAATCTCAATGGAGCGGGATATTTACAATTCTTGGAGGAAGAGCTAATTCCGAGTTTGGCTATTTTGTTTCCTTGCCCTGTAGAAGCTGACGTCCCGAATAGAAACATCTGGTTTCAACAGGACGGTGCGCCTCCTCATTTTGCAAGGCGTGTCCGTGAGTACCTGGATAATGTATTTCCACGAAGATGGATTGGCAGAAGAGGACCAGTTGAATGGCCACCCAGGTCTCCGGATTTAACAACTATGGACTTTTTCTTATGGGGTACTTGAAAAGCAAAGTTTTTAAGACCAAACCTCCAAATCTTGAGGAGTTGAAAGAACGAATAAGACAGGAGTGTAGACTAATTTCCCCCGAAGTAATTAGAAATGTTCAAAACGAGTTTCAGTTCCGTTTGGGGTATTGTCAGTTAGAAAATGGACAACATTTTGAGCATTTATTGAAGAAAGACTATTAAGTTGAATTCATTTTTCAAATTTGATACTGTTTGTTAAATATTTTCTAAATGACAGGAAATAAAAATTTGAAATTTGGCACACATGTGTAACTTGATATACTCTTTAAAAATAGTGATAAAAAAATTAGGGTTGCTATTAAAAAAAATAGTCGATGACGTCATATCTCAAATTTGGGACACGCTGTATAAAATTTTATTACAACAAAAAGAGCGCAATTTAAAATACTAATCGACGTGTCCGAGCATATTTCCGAAAAATAAACTTTGTTTGATTTACTGAATTTATTCCAAGTTAGAGACTCGCACTGTATAATGTTCTTCAATGACAACACAAAGTTGACAACACTTTAATGTGGAATTATAGAAAATAGCATATATTATTATGACCAGCTTCGACAAACAAAATAACCACAATCAAGAGACAAGAATAAAGATCAACCATTGTTTCTCAATAAATAAGTTTAAATCAGATTAACATGCAATCCAACTAACAGTTATAGATTACCAATTCATAAGATCGTACGAAACTTTAATTTATTCAGATTTGAACACATTATAAATAAAATAGGAATCACTTTTTTATATAATTCATAAGTTTATACAGGTGTCTCAAAAGTGACAGCCATGATTTGGGGTTAAAAAAATAGAAAAGTAATGATGGGTTTATATGTTTAACGTTTAAGGATTAGTGTTTAAGCAAAGTAGAACTAACGTATTAGTGCTTATACGAAGTTTTAAAGATTTTAACGTTTATGTTTAAGGGTAGGCTACTTTCTACTTTTACCTTAAAATCGTTAAACAAAAATCAATGTGCGCATAATTTTAACGCTGACAGCTTAATAAACAACGAATGTTTGCCATGCGGTAAATTGTAAGAGGTCATGTTCACGGCTTGTGTTTCTAAACAACCAAAGATTAAAAATGAACAGTTTTGATGACTTTGTGGCATCTATCCATATTGAAGCATTCAATCAGTGTACATAAATTGTGGTAAATTAATTGTTTCCACAAACACAGCTGATAAGTACAATGATGCCAGATTTATATTTAAGTAATTTGACGGAATTGTTAGCGATAAAAATGAAGAATTGAATATTGTAAACAATACTTTTATTGTTTTTTATATTCATTAAAAGAATTAGTTGCAAAACAGTATTTTCCTAAAATTTGTGATAAAAGATCTGGCAACATAGACGCGCAAGCGCATTATCTAAAATTCTTAATTCTTAATTTTTGTGTAAACGGCATCTTTCCCTTAAACGTTAAATGCAAAACGTTAATCCTTAAACCTTAACGTTAAACGTCGTATAAACCCACCATAAGAGTGAAACATTTATTGTCCATTGGGAGAGGGTTATTGAAATAAAAAAAAGATCTATTTTAACTTTGTTAAAAACCAATAACACTAGTAGGTAATAATAATTATTATTATTCAGATCAGACTTCCATCTGAAGACATGATGTAACATTGGAGTTCAAACTCTCTGTAGCATGTGTTCATCTTTTAATGCAACAGGTTTTTTTCAAGTAGCGCCACAAAAAGAAATCGATGGATTTAAATCCAGTAACCTGGAGGCAATGGCATACAGAAATTTACTTGGTTGAATTCTAGAGTGAATGAGGAATGGGTGGGAGTGAAAGGGAACAGAAGGGTGGCAGAATGGATGAGGGAGGATGGGGCTGGGGTAAAGATGCTGGAGAAAGGGGGACGCGAGAAGGAGGACAGAAAAAAAATCCCCACAATTGTGTTTTGATGCAGAATAGAGATACATTTGCATCTCTGTTAGACTCTATTCTGAGGCCAATATAAGCAGAGGAATTATGTAAAAAGCCTTTTAGTTAATTAATAAATTCAAAATATTAAATTTGAACCTACTTTCTAAAATATAAAGCCCTTCCAATCGTGTATCCTAATTCCACATTTATAGAGTAATAATTCATTTTAATGCAATAATTTAACAACTTACCATTACACTGTTTGTTCTGCACAACTCACAATCACAGGAAAAAGAGAAATCTTTTAATAAGACCTCTTTTCGATCTTCAGCAGTCATGGTTTCCATTTCTGCCATTATGTAGTTTGTATAAATTTGTTCACCTGGATTAATGTCTTTCAAGGTCATCATCACTATTCTGTCTTCTTGAAATCTGCATATAAATATTAAAATTATAAAACACATGATATTTTAAGTAACATACAGTAAACTCTCGATTATCAAGAGCGGATTATCCGTAGTCTCCCTTTTCTCCTTGCTTCTTTTTAGAGCGACATGGTCACCTGCATCGCACTGCCTTCCCCCTTCCTCTACATTCGCCGACATCAGTTTATGCGTTTCCGTCAAAGATAAAAAGCATTTTCGTGTTGATTTGAGTCTTTTTGCAGTGAGAGTAGACAACGCCAGCTGACTGGAATTGCTATAAGGAGCTTCATAACCTTTACAAAAAGGATGTTAGGCAACGACTGAGGGAAACCTGGAGAACCATTTATGAACAAACTGAGCCCACAATCACAGCCGCAAGGCTGAAAAAAGTTCTTTCCAAGGACCCAAAGCAACAACCTGGAATGCTGACAAGAGAGGATGGAAGTTACACTGACAACCTCTCAGAATCATTACACACACATTTAAAAATGCGCTTTCCAGATTGCAAAAATGGGGAAGATATGGACAATGAAAACAACATCATCCATAACCCCATAAAACGGGACTGTACCATAGCTTCCAAAATAACATACTTACAGTCACTTCGCAAATGAAGTATCTGTCGAGCCATAGGGAAGGCATGCTCACCCCCCATCTTTAGCCATGGAGGCTGCTGTGCATACCCCCTTGCACCTTAGTTCAAAGCACAGCACCAAGACAGACTGTGGTGTTCTAAGGCAGGGTGGTCGAAACATGAGACAATGCTGGAAAGGGCAGTTTGCTCCAAGTCCGAATGAGTATACAGAGTGGAATTGGTTTACGCGCCATAGGGATTTCCATGTTAAATTCTAAATGTTCTAATATTGGCTCCCCAAACTATTTTAGAGAAAAAGTGTAAATATGTTTTTTGTGGAGAAAAAAATACTTTGCACAACCGTCTCCTTACTTATTTTTTTACTTTCCATACAAAGGGAAAATAGAGGAAATTAAAACTACTACTTTTGCAAAAACAGGTGGTGCCTTGGAATTGTTGAAACAATAAGCAGTTGAAAGTTATCTGTCACGTTAATGTTGCAATCACAAATTTAGGCGTATATTTAGTAATTCTGAGATAATATTATAGATTTGTTGAATGAAAAGATCCTAATGGTAAAATGGAACTATTATGCTAAGTGCAAATGCAGTAGACCACACTTCTGTTAACAGAGTGGTCCGCAAATTTCGGAATGTTCAATGGATTTTTCCAAGGCACCGCATATTTTTGATAAAATAGTTTTAATTTCCTCGATTTCCCCTTTGAATGGAAAGTAAAAAAATAAGTAATGACATGGTTGTATAGGTAGGTTGATAAACAAAGAAACAAACTATTAGTGTCTTTACATAAATATTTTCAATCCGGATCCCTCGCAGCAAAATCAAACCAATCATGCGATTTATTATGAATCAACAGGAACGCAAACAGAAAGTCTCTTAAATCTGCTCGACAAGCTCAACTATATGCAACCTACAGTCATCTACAGCAATTGAGCGAATCTTTTCGGTGGCCAATAACTTCTGTTCAAACATACGCTACTCAATGAATCAAGAAGCTCTAGATGCTTTAGTGTTCTAGATTTTTTTATTTTAAAATAAAATCTAGAAAAATATACTAATGTATGTGTATACTTTATTGGCCTCGAAACATACCGATGGGGGCGCTACGATCGCGGTGGAACAGCTGTAGAAAACGAGTACTCCGTTCGTTTTCCCGTTTAGTTCTGTGTACAAGTTTCTCATTTTATTTTAAAAACTGTGTTTGATAACTCTGTTTAAAGTGGTGATATTGTTGCAGTGGCATAGTTACTTGATATTTAAATAGATAATTGTATCAAAATTGCTTTAAAAACTTATTTAAAATACCTAAATTAGCCATTACACTTTTAGGTCGGAGCCTGCCCAAAGTGCCGAATGTCCAAAGTGCCGAATCGGTATTTTGCCCAAAGTGCCGAATTTCATACTACCGACCATGCCCAAAGTGCCGAACGACGCCCAGCGACGTCGCATCGTTCGTAAACAAGGCGTCGGAGCCGAATGCGAATCGGCACTTTGGTCATTCGACAGAACGTCCTCGCACGCACCTAAGAGTAAGAGTGTTTTTTTAACGTATTATAACGTAAATATTCGGCATTTTGGGCCTTACTCGTAGGTGCGTGCGAGGACCAAAGTGCCGAATAGGAGTGTATTCGGCAGTTTGGGCCTTACTGAGAGGTCGGTGCAAGGACAAAGTGCTGAATGTCCAAACTGCCGATTCGCATTCGGCTCCGACGCCTTGTCTACGAACGATGCGACGTCGCTTGGCGTCGTTCGGCACTTTGGGCATGGTCGGTAGTATGAAATTCGGCACTTTGGGCAAAATACAGATTCGGCACTTTGTCCCCGACCCTTTAGGTCATATGATGGAAAATAAATATTTTTTAAGTCTCGGCCAAATATTTAAATATTTGTATGCTAATCCAGGCCGCAGGTGTATTGTTGAAGGCTAAAAGATTTTAAATGCCAAGCATTTAATACTATGTGGGCGCAAAAATTCTGATTTAACTGAACCTGCCAACATATTAGGACTTTGTTTGCAAACAAGTCATTTACGGGGAAATCCCATACAATTCAAGGCCACTTTAAATTAGCACAAATGGTATCCATAATTAAATTTAAATGTAGCTGTAGAGCAGGTTTATCTGGAACCTGTAAACCACAGGACCTGGACATTTCTGCCACAGAATTTTATGGGCGGGGTAGTTTGTTGGGGTAAGTGATAATCACCACTGGCTCATAAAAATGTCAGGGCAATTGCCGATCGGCACGTGGCCCTACCCGACGACATTTCATACTTTACGGTCAAGACCATGCAGCCCCTTTTTCGGGTACGGCGAAGCGCAGGTAGTCCCAAAAAAGGGAGGTATCACAATACGTCGAGTATTTTTGTTACGGCGGAAAAAAATTAACCATATGTCATAGATTTTGAAATTATTTTTAATAAAATAAAGTGCATTTTCAATTTCGTTCGATTTAGAAAAAATTGTAACTTGTAGAATATGTCATAGATTAAAACAATCTTATAAATTGATTAAAATAATGTTTTCTTTTTAATTTTTAATGGACATTTATTTACTTTAATTTAACAACATTTATCGTTTGTAGAAACTTTTTTTTCGATTTATTAAACTCATCGACATATTGAAACGCTCAATACTTATTAAAATGAATATTTTAGAAATTGAAATAAAGAATACTATCTTTGTTAATATCAAACTTGTTTATCATATAGTGATTATATTTTGAACTATGTACTAATCACTTTCAAACTTGAAGTAAATAGAGAAACAAGTATTTATATTATATCAAATTAGTTAATGAAGGAAAAGCGAAGTGGAACTGCTCATTAATTATGGAAAACTTCAGATTATGCTTCACTATTGGAAGTAAGTGATTCGCGAATGAGAAATTGGTTTGATTCAATAAGGTAAGATATACCGGGTTACCCAGGGATCTGCAAAAGCCCCATAACTTATTTGATATTTGAGATATCGACTTCTAGTTTTCTTGAACTGGTACCCACATTTATTCTACATATTTTAAAAATATGTATGTTTTTGTACAGGGTGTCCCAATATACATAACAGAACAAAGTGATGTTTTTTTTAAATGGAACACCCTATATTTTATACTTTATTTTCAACCCTCGAAGAAGATAGTATAAGATAGTATGGGTCTGTTATGGACGATTGGTCAGTTATGGGCAAATTTGTGGCAAAAGCAAGGACACATTGAAAAAAATAACAGAAGCGCTCCTAGCAAAGCTAGCGTCATTTTTTATACACTAAAGAATTTTCCACATCATGAAGAATAGTACAAATCGGCTTTGCTTCTTTTTTGTTCATACTGCTATACAGGGTGTCAACATACGCAAAATAATAGATAACTATTTTTTTTAAATGGAACACCCTATATATCTTGCTTTTTCCTGAAAATGCATAGTTTCGGCTGAAAATCCAAAAATCAGCAGAAGGTGGCAAAAGAAATATGTTTTTATTGATAAATCGTTAGGTTAGGAATTAAAGCGCGAATTAGCGTGTTTAATAACCATATTAAACACGCAATTGCGTGTTTAATGAAATTGAGTGTTAAATGTACCCCATTAATGCTGCCCATACAATTAAATAATGCGCACATTATAACATTTTCGTGAACAAAAGGATTTCTAAGAACATAATTTAATCCTTCCAAGTGTTATTTTTTTTTTCAAGGCAAAACTGCGCTCGAATCAATTGAAATGTGCAAAAAATTGAAAAAAATAATTAAAATAAATTTTAATTTTTAAGATTTTCAAAAAAATCAGTCGCTTACTTCATAAATATATCTGGATTTTTTTTCAAGGGCTATCTTATTTTTCAGTCACCCCTGTGCTTAAATGAATTGTTTCAATTAGAATTAATAAATTTAGAAAAAAAAATGTATATTTGACTCGGACTTACGGAATACATAGATCCTTCATAAGATTTTTTAAATAATTCAAATGGACACCACGTACGTCAAAATTTCTTGTCAAACTTTTTAACATTATTTCAATATTTAATGCAATTACAAATGATTTTGGGTAAAATGTTATATAATACTCATGTGGAAAATATAAACTTTATCTTGCGGGACTAATTACGTACATTCACTCGTATAATAAATAATTATTCTTGAAAATAATTCTTGAATAAAATGATTGCTTAAATTTGATTTTTAAGGCAAAGTTAATTAAAAACTGAATTTGCAAACATTTGTAAAAAATACAATTAAAGTTTTCTCTACTTTTTTTTACGATAAAGATCAAATATCATCAAAGTCGAAGAAGGTAACATGATGGCCACAACACTATTTTTAAAAAATAATATTTTTTTTAATTTAACCGCAATTTATAGATTAATAAACTGTATAGTCTTTGTAAATGAATTTTGTTAATTTCAAATGTTTTGGATAGATTTTTTCAATATCAACCGTTTCTTGTTTATGTTTTTTCTTTACTTTTAATTGCTGTTCTACAAAAAGAAATATCTCTGTATTGTATTTTATTTGTTTTAGTTTTCTGTCAATACATTTCTTTGAAAACTCTTTTGGACATGCCATGATATTACTTACTTACTTCATATTACTATATTTTATCTTTGTAGGTATTTTCTTTACTTTCTCCGTTACGAAGTACGAGAAAGTATTGTGATCGTGAAAATGTTTTTAAATTTTAAGTCGTTCAAATGCCAAATAGGTGGTGTCTTGGAATTTTTGAAATAAAAACCCCTGTTAGCTATCATTGTAATGTTTTATTTACAAATTTAGAAAAAACGTTGTTAATACGTATATTTAAACAAAAGGCATGTTGTTTAAACTGATTTTTTACGCATAATTACTTGTCAGATAATATAATAATTTAATTTAAATTATTTCTTACAATTGATAACCTTATTAAATTAAATTACCGTGTAACAGCAATTACATCTTATGGTTGTTTTTCGTATTGTGCTCTAGCACTAGCCTAGACCAGGACTACCTGCACGGGTAGCCCGTAAAGTATCAAATGTCGTCAGGTGGCATGTGTCGGTCATAAATTTCAATTTCTTCACGGTTTGGTCTTGAAAAGGATCACTAATGGTTGGTAGTAAACAAACCGCAAGTTGGACCCTTTGTTGCTGCCGCTGTGGCAAGAATGTCCTAGTCGCGTAAACCACACCATGCTTGTTGGTTAGGTTAACAAAACCGGCCTTCTCTTTGGGAAAATAGTGGAAATGAATATTTATATCCTTTCCTTTCTTTGAATGACATCGGAAGACACAACAATTAGTATTAAATTTATTCATTGTTCACATGAGAAACACTCAAAATTACAAACGGCAGCAATGCTAAACCATGTAAAATGTAAACAGCATTACTCGTTTACTTGAGTACTGACTTTCGCCAACAGGGTGCGTCCAACTCTCTTTCGAGGCCAATACAGTGTGTATCAGCCAAATGGAATAAATTCGATAATAAATAAATGGAGGCGTGTTCGAAAAAACGCTCGGATATGTCGATTAGTATTTTTAGTTACGCATTTTTTCCAACAAAAACGTTTTATACAAGGTGTGTCATGTAACAGAGGCCAATACCAACTTTCTTATTTTAAATGCAACACCCTGTATATTATTAAATTTTTGGATTGTTCAGAAAATTCTAAACATATTTCATGTACCATGTCAATACCTATCTTCAACAAACACACACACACAGACACATTTTTTTTCCAGAAATTGTTGAAATGGCATCTAGGGACCCTAAAACGGATATTTCCATAAAAAAAATTTTCACGATAACAATAGTTTCTCGTACTTCGTAACGGATAAACTAAAATTAAAAACTAATTACAGAAATTCGCTACAATACACTCAAAAACTAAATAGTAAAAAAACAGTTGAAGATAGGTATAGGACATGGTACATGAAATATGTCTAGAATTTTCTGAACAATCCAAAAATTGAATAATATACAGGGTGTTGCATTTAAAATAAGAAAGTTGGTGTAAAGTTTTTGCTGAAAAAAAATGTGCAGCTAAAAATACTAATCGACGTATCCGAGCGTTTTGTCAAACACGCCCCCATTTATTTATTATCAAATTTATTCCATTTGGCTCATACACACTGTATGCATACATTTATTATAATATGTATATCATGACATCAAAAAGTCGAAAATAGTTGGGAACACTATACAATTTAATTTTTATAATCAATTTTCACGTAAGGCTTGTTTTACAATCAATAATAAAAAAGTAAACTTTTTCAATGTAAGGCATATACTATTTGTTTTCGGCGAGATTTCAATTTAATAATTTAAATTCAGAAATGTAAAAGATTGATACATCCCGTGAAAATTTCTATACTCAGTGACATGGAAATTGCAACAGCAAGAAGAGGTAAACATTTTTTGACCAAACTTGGCAGAAACGGTTTATTACTAAAATTGATTAAATTTTAAAGGAAAACAACAAAAGATGAACGCAATTGTTATTAATAATGTGTTGGGCCTCTCCTATTGCCTACACACACCCTCACTCTTCATGGAATCGATGCCAGTACATGAGGTATTGTATCCCAGGCAACCTGCAAATCATGAAGGAGAGCCTGTGGAGGATTCTACAAGTTCCTCAGTTGGCTCCCTATAATGTCCTACAGAGACTCAATGAGATCTGGGTGGCCATGACATGAGATTGACATTATTTTCAATCTGGTCCATTGGGTCGTCTCTTGCTATGTGGGGACAGGCATTATCCAGTTGGAATAGCGGGTCTTTCAACTGCTGAAGAAATGGAAGAATATGGGGTTCTACCATCTTGTCAACATATCACTAGGAGTTCATATTGCCTTGGATGAACACCAAAAGGGACCTGCTCCCATAGGCTTTAACACCCCATACCATAACTCCCACAGTGTGGTGTACAGGCGGCTCAAGTCATTATCTGGCCCTCAAACAGCCATCATGCATGCCCAAACAGAATCAGGATTCATCACTGATCACCACTCTGTGCCACTCCAGGTTCCAGTTCAGTTGCAACCCATACCAAATGTTGCTGTCGAAGATTGAGGTCCTGCACCCGATCGGTTCTTCTCCACCCCTCATATCCTCTTCTACAACAATGCATGATAACAGCGCATGATAATCGATTTGTTCTAGGTTATGATTTGCAATTTCCCATGAGGAAACGGAGACAAAACTCATCCAAAACTCACAATTACATAGTAATGATGCTCGGTTTGACTTTTGATGTTTCGAATATGCTGTTACCACTTGTTCCATTTGAATAAGGTTTTATCAACTACTACATTTGAGAAATTAAATTTTTTTGCCAAGTTTGGTTAAAAAATTCCCACCCCTTGTTGGTGTTGAGATTTCCATGTCACTGTGTGTGTTCTTATGTTGATTGCGCCCAAGGTTTCTATATCCCTCTAGCAACATTATTTTTATAGATGTAAAGGAAAAACCAAATTCAGATTTATAAATTATATTTTGTGAGGCCTGGCTCTGCCTAATTAGGTGAGTTAGGTATTTTGCAATAGTATATTACGACAGAAGTTCGGTGAGTGCTCTCTAACAGTTTGAATGCACTTAACGAACCGAGTGTTGTATAGTATTTTTTGCGCTACTGATTTAAAGTTATAAAAATAGTAAAAAAAAATAGTTCAAAATTACTTTTATAATTAAAAATCCCTACTCTTTTAACTAGCCTATAACGGTACTAGGACTGTCATGACTCAGAACAGGCTTGTTATTTTGTGAGTCTCCTAGCAACCGATTAGTCCGGGAAAGCCATTCGAACGTGACTAAATACACACACAGTAAGCATAGCAATATAGAACGGTAGCGCAAAAAATAATATTCAATTTTTTAATGATTAGATATAGATTCAAAACTATTAAGCTACATTTTTTGTATTTACTTACCGTAGTGTAACATTAGGTACACACGAATGATTAAAAAGGGATTGGGATGGGTATAACTGGTTGCAAAACAGACCATCTGTATCTTCTTCATATCTGGCATTCATGTTGCAATTAGCAATTAATTGTAAGAGGAATTTTCCAGTCAAATACAAATTGGTTCCTATTTCCTTTCCAATCCAATCCCTTAATTTTTTATCCATGTTTATGCATGCTAAAAGGACACAACATCCCTAAAACATAAAAAAAGGGGAAATCAAGCACAATTATTACGTCTTTTTTAGATAAACCAATATCAAGCAATATTTTTACAATAGATTAAGTTACTGTGTACGTAAATTCTGTGTGCATTATTTATTATTTCAAATTATAGTGTTTATTTTATTTTATTCCTGTTCTTGTTTCAAATAGTTTACAAACAGATATATACAATATTCATTCTACAAAAAAAAAAACACTTATAAAGTCAAAACATATTGGGCCCTATTCTGTTCTTATCACGGTGATAACTTTACGCTATGAAAATTTATCACATCGTTTTCGTTCGAACGGCAAATTGGTATTCCCTTTAAAGTGATAAAGCCGGTGTGACAACACTGTAAAATCAAAGCAAGTGAAGTAATAACGGCATGCTTTCACCATTTTTCAAATTTACGAGTGGTAATCAGTGCCGAGTGCACTTGAGGCGAACTGAAATTAAGAAAATTTTGAAGAATTATTAAATTAATAAGTACTAATCACCATCTAATACAGTGGCGGCTCGTGGAACATGTTGATGGTAGAGCCACTTTTACAATTTATTGGATGAAAGATGAAAATGACAAATTATGCAAATTAAATACCGGCCAAAAAATCAAAAATTTGCACATAAAAATCAATCACGTTAACAATCTAAAGTATAGACCAATAAAAAATACGCTCTAATACGAAATTTTTTATTTATTCAAAATGTTACTTTTATTTAAAGCCTTTTTGATGATTAAAAAAAAATATCCGCACCACATATCTGAAAACGTTTTTTTAATAATTTTAACGTGAAAAACGAAAGTTCATGTTCAAAAATGAGGCTTAAAACTTGAAAACAAACATATCGAGGCGGGCGTATAGCCTTAAGGTAAAAACCTAAAATATAAGCACGAAAAAACGAAAATTTAGACAAATATCGAAAATTCGCGGTTAAAAAAAGATGCAGACTAAAATTCCGAAAATTTCAACAAAAAATAAAAATAAAAAATATTTAGGGCAAAAAACTCTAAAATTTGGAACGAAGAAATGAAAAATACAGGTCAAAGATCCAAAATATAGGCAAAAAAAAAAACAAAAATGCTCAAAATATGTTGCCGACCAGAAACTCGAAAACGGCAGTCAAAAAGTAAGCAAAAAGTAAAAAAAAATCGCCCATAAAAAATAATAATTCAAGTTAAAAAATCTAAAATGAAGGGGAAGAAATCAAAAACTGTACTTCAAAATATCGACTAAAAATTTTTAAAAAGTCGCGTATAAAAATCATTTAGGTTAAAAAAATCTTAAAATCAACCAAAAATTCGATCCTAAAAATCAAAATTGCGTGCAAAAAAATCGAAAATTTTAACAAACAAATCGAAAATTTAGGCTAAAAGATCAAAAATTTAGACCAAAATATCAAAATCCTGCCTTAACAATAATAAATGAAAACAAAAAGATTGAAAATTCAAGTACCAAAATTGCCATTTTCAGCACTCAGAAAACAAAGGAAAAAACTCAAAATTTGCTTTGTGGCGAAGGAAATTTGCACTCAACGATTTGAAAGATAGTAAAAAATGTATTACCCCAAGGATTCGCTTAAAATAAACTTCAATTATTCAAAAATAGTGTACTTTTGATTTCCTGCAAAAAACAAAGGAATAAACTCAAAATTTGCTCTGTAGTGGAGGAATTGAATTGTAAAAAATTAATCACTTGTAGAAATAGCTCCAAAATTACTAAAACTATGCAAAAAAGTGTGCATTTTTGATTACTTGTAAAAATAATTGCAATATTGCTACTCACAACATTGACTCAATTGACTCAAAACTGCACTGGAGGGAACGAAAATTGCACTCAATATTTTGAACAATTGTAAAAAATTAATCTCTTGCAGAATTCGCTCTTAATCAAGGTAAAAAACTAAAATATAAGCACAAAAAATCCAAACTACACAATTATCGAAAATTCGCGGTTAAAAAAATGCAGACAAAAAATCCGAAAATTTCAACAAAAAAAGTTTAACCAAAATAAAGAATATTTAGAGCAAAAACTCTAAAATTTGGAATGGAGAAAAAAAATACAGGTCAAAGATCTGAAATATAGGCAAAAAAAAAATAAAAAATGCAGGTCTAAAAATAAAAAATGCAAACGAAAAAATTAAAAAATCAAGGAAAACAAAAATAATTTCCCATTTTCAGCCCCCAAAATAACTCTTTAGCTTAAAATAAGTTGCTGAGTAGAAAATCGAAAACCTCGGTTCCTGGAAGTCCCACAAAATTGTTTTATTAATAAATAGTGTTCAGAATGGTCTCAAAAAAATGTTTGAAGAAAAATTAAATTTAATCGATTTTAGTCAAAAAGTAACCAAAAAGCAAAAAAATTCGCCCATAAAAATAATCATTCAAGTTAAAAATCTAAAATGAAGGGCAAGAAATCAAAAACTGTAAAAAAACTTGAAAATATCGGCAAAAAAATAAAAAAGTTGCGTATAAAAATCAATAATTTAAAATATAGGATAAAAAATTAAAAACTTCGACAAAAAATTCGATCCTAAAAATCAAAATTGCGGACTAAAAAAATCGAAAATTTTAACAAAAAAATCGAAAATTTAGAAGAAAATTATTTTCTTTGGAAATTTGCAGACGCATTATTCAAAATTAGTCTGTCAAAATTTCAACCATCTGTTGCAAAAAATGTGGATTTCTAAAAAAAGGCGCTTTTTTGGTCATCAAAATTTGCTTTCTAGTGCAACCATTTTTGTTGTGGTAAACTTGCAATTTTCTTTTTTTTGAAATTCGTAGACACATTATTCAAAATTAGTCTGTCAAAATTTCAACCACCTGTTGCAATAAATGTGGAATTCCCATGCAAATCTCTGAAAAATGCGCTTTTTTGGTCATCAAAATTTGCTCTTTAGTGCAACTATTTTTGTTGTGGTATTTTCTTTGGAAATTTGTAAAGACACATTATTCAAAATTAGTCTGTCAAAATTTCAACCATCTGGTGCAATAAATGTAGAATTTGCATGTTAATTTCTGAAAAATGCTTTTTTTTTGTCATAAAAATTTGCCTTTTAATGCAACCATTGTTGTTGTGGTGAACTTGCAATTGCTTCCTTTCGAAATTTGTAAAAACATATTATTCAGAAATAGTCTGACAAAATTTTAACCATCTGTTGAAATTAATGTGGAATTTCCATGCGTTGTTACAGGTGTTGTTTAACATTTAAAAAGTTTTTTAGGAATCAGTTAAAAATGCTCGCTAAGCTTGAGTCTACAGGTAGTGCCATGGCTCCGTGGCTCTATATAACAAGCCGCCCCTAATCTAATAAGGGTGTATTTATTCGATACTCACAAATTTGTTGTTTCTAAAACAAATATTCTAATTCACACTTTGGCTTTTCGAATGGATTGCTAATATCCCATAAATGTCGTTGAAATTGCAGCAAATAAATATTGTTGGTTGCTACTTCCTGTTCCTGCAGCAATAATAAAGCGAAATAATTGGCCATTTTCACAATTTTATAGTTAGGAGGACTTACACCTTGTAGGACAATTTCGGAGCCAATTTTCAAGAATTTATTGTAAAAAAACTAGAGAAGATTTCCATACCAAACTTTTTCTATGTTATTGTAGATCAATTGAATTTCACACATGATTTTGTTTAAATGTCAATGTTGACTTCGTAGACCTGGAGATGGCATTGACAGCACCCCTGTCAGAAGTGAAGGATCAAACGGTGTACAGGATTGGGTCAACCAATATCATTTTCAACAAGACTTTTAATTGTTGTTATGTCAGCAAGGTCCCGATAGTTCACTTTTTCAAAATTCCAATTTTTAACAAAATGGCGGACATTTTTGTCCATGAAGCTGTTAAAAATCAGCAAAATGGAATTTTCCAAAAATAAACGTTCGGGACCTTGCCAAGTATTGACTGTAGATTATTTAAAAAAATTATCCCGATACATTCAGTTGTTCTCCCGTAATCGTGTACAGCAGTTTGAAAAATGCAACTTTTGGGAAAACCCGTTTGAAGCTTTAGAACATTACAACGTGCAAATGACGGGACTTACGATTAATCTGCAATGCCAGATTTGTACAGTTAGCGTTCCTGATGAAGACGAAATTCACGATGGGTCACCTGCTCTTCTCTTTGTTAAATTATTGCTCGTTTTGCCGCGTCGCTCACCTTTTGCTCGGCACGGTCGATTCGTAACGCATTTAGTTGAGTGGCGCACGCCTCCACTTGCAGTCCCAATGTGGTCCACAAGGTGTCCATTACTTTCAATAATCTCTTCCGTCCTTCATTGAAAGTTATAACAACCAAATGAGTTGTGATTTCAACCACACTCTTCACGGAATGCAAATGTTTAGGCGCGATCAACCAAATGCAACTATTCAAAGACTCATTGCTGTTTCCAGTGTGAGCTCCTAAATATCGATCTAGCAAATCATCTGACAATAAGTGCTTACGATTTTCACAGTATTGGCAAACATTAGATTTTACCGTTGAATTGACAACTGTCCTACTAAAATATCCAATGAGTGTACATAGTCCAAACAATGAAAAACGTACCGTACCGCTTTTCTTGTGAAAAATTGATGTTACTATGACACTCTTTGCACACAAAGAATTGAGAGATTGCAGTAAAAACTGAGACAAATTTTAGGATGCAGTAAACGAATTCAGGTGTGATTGGGGCTTCTAGTAGATGCCTGTTCTTGAGCTTCTGCTCTGATGTGCTGACGTACGTCTTCTTTAACAGTTTTTGGATTCGACTGCTTTTTTGGGTCGAAACACTCAGTAATTACATTCACGTGACCCTTTACGGCCTATTTCACAATAAAAAAACTCAGAAACAAGCACGGACAAGCAGGCGCGAAGCAGGATCGTGCAAATCGGCCATGCGCCGTCATGTTTAGCCAGCTATAAATCTCGAACTAAAGAGAAATCTGACAAACACTTTTGCAGGCTCATCTTTAAGACCCTTTAGGGAAATGAAGAAAAAAAATTAGAGTTTTTAAGTCCCCCTTAACACTGCACTGAACTAGGTGATAAAACTAAAATTCGAAACTCGATAGGTTATAGAATCAGCATCGGAAACTTGCGTGAAGAGAAAAGTTTTCGATGGCAATGGAAAACTTTTCGAAAGTGATCAAAACAGACTAGGGCCCAATGAAACAATTAGTATCATATTTTGCAGAATGCCTTTTTTTCATATTGGTGCAATTATACTGGTACTAAGAAAGAGAAATTGTACATGTAGATATTCAAAATTTAGTACTTACGTCTAAATATAATACTCTCTTATCAATGACAATTTCAGAGAAATTCCCATACATTTGTTGAACATAAGGAAAGTTATCTGTTTTATCTCCAAATTGTAATTCTTCTTCAATTTTATTTGGGTTGTACTTGTATCCGCCTAGTAAACCTTTCAAGAACACTCGGAAGGCCAAAAGGATGTTTGAGTCCAATTCACGAAATGTTTCGAGCTGGTAGAATTTACACTCCCATCTGTGCACATCGTTATCTTGCTCTCTGCACACATTTGAGCAATACATAATACCAGGGCATTGTTCACAACTGAAAAACAAAAATGAATACTTAATAATTAGTGAAAATATTGTATTTAAATTAATAAGTAATTTCTGTTCATTTCTATATTTATTGACGAAATAATAGCAGTCATATGTATATTTTGCCTATTTGAGTAGAGTTGTACCAAGCATTTGAGACGTGTTGCGTAGTGACCATCTTAAATTCAATTGGCTCCGGAGATTTCTTGTCACGTTCTCCGAATACTTTCTCATTCCACGCAAACTTTACCTTTCATGGCTCGAGTGCTCGGTAACACTGTAATGATTTTATGTAACAGATTTAGAATTAAACTGTTGAAATTATTTTAATGTTTAAAAACACTTCAGTAGCTGGAAAATGCTTGCATCAGTGTTATCTGTTTAAAATTAATGTCATGTTCTAACTACTGCCAATAAGTAAAATTTTAACAAAAATCATCAGCTAAAACTTTATAACAATAAATCTCATTATTAAACAGTTTTGATATAACAAAAAGGCCATTATTAAACCAAAGTAGAAAAATAATTATACTGGGTTACCATGTTACTTTGTGTTATTCTTTTCAAATGGATAGACGTAGGATCCTTGTATGTAGAATTTAAAATTATTACAGGGTGTCCCATAAAAGAGATCCACATCAAAGTTTTTTTTTACACTTACACTTTTTTTTTACACTTTTTACAATACACCCTGTATTGACGGTCATTTTTAATTGCTAGGGAACAAATAAAGTTGAGTTACTTCAATGTTCCCTATACCTATTGTTTTCGTTCTCGAAAGATTTGTTCAAGTGCATGGTATAGTGTATTCATCGCTCTTTTGCTGAACAATAAAAATCGAACTTGAATACCCTCAATAAAATTATAATCATTATACAACCTTACGGCCCAGATTAATTTAATTGGATTAAAAATACAGTGATATGGGGGTAGCCGTTCCACCGTATGCCCGTGTTTTTTCGCCAATGTGTCAATATAAAATTGTTTTTTGTTTGTTTGTATTTTCAACACTTCCAGAAGCTGCGCTTTTGTATAGTTGTCCTCGTAAAATAAATCATTTTTATATAAATAATCAGATATTTCTGACTTTTTACTAGACGTAGTCGGTGCCTTATCAATTTGTCGACTATGGTATGATGCATTATCCATAACTATTACGGAGTTTTTGGCCAAATTCAGTATAATTTATTTTCGAACCAGTTTTCAAATAAAACCGCAGTCATATCGTCATGATAATCGAGGTGGCATTTAGAGATCTGCTTTTCCGATAGAAGTAAACAATCGTTTATCCATCCATTTTCATTGCCGCAATGTAAAATTGTTATTCGTTTTCCTCTAGATGGAGGAACTTTCATGATACTATTATCTGTCTTGTCTGACCACATTTTTTTTTTGAAGTATCATGTCTATCAAACCAAGTTTCATCTAAATAACAAATATTTCTTCCAGCATCTCTATATTTTTTAATTTTCTGTAAATATTCGTATCGCCATTTTTTAATATTCTCCCTTTCCATTAGATGCTTCCTTTTAACTATAGCGGCGAATTTAAATCCATTGTCCTTTAAGGATTTCCATAATGTTGTTGAACTACACAATATAATTTCCCTTTCTTTCAAAATATTATTAATAATTTTTAGTGTAGGTGCCTTTTTAACTTTTATTACTTCATAAGTAATTTTTCTAATTTTATTGAATACTGTGGGCGGAATTTTTTTCACAACTCCTTTGTCGCACCGATTTGTTATTTGGTCGGTAGGATTTTTGTTATGTGGCTAATTGATCTTGGAGAAACATTGGTTAAAAGGTCTGCTATTTCCAAAAAATTCTTTACTCCAAGAACATCTTTGAGACCTCGATATACGTCCTATAATTCGTTTCGCGTCGGATGAAAAATTATTATATTTCGCCTGGTTACTTCGTTGGCGGGAACTTGGGATTTCTATAACTGAAAAAAAAACATTATGAAATAAAGATTCTATAATTGAAAATTTAAAGCCTTGTTCGGAGTTAGCTCGTCAAGAGTTCATTATTTACACCATTTACACTTTCCTGTTTTTTATGTAGTACAAGTGAAAACAATGTATTCATGAAAATATTCAAATATTTTGGGTAAATATAATCACAATTTTAACGACAATATCCTTTTGACATCCCTATAATCGATTAAAACCATTTTTTTAAATGTCTGTCCGCCCGGCTGGCGGAAACCATTAGAGATATCGACATCAACTTATTATATTTGTAGGTGCTAAAAATATTTTGGTGTAAACTGAAACTGGTAGTTTCTCGCATCTCTACATTAAATATAACTTAAAAACCTTCATCACTTGGCAAGGTATTTTTCTAGACTGAATCCCGCACACTTTATCATTTTAAAGTTTTTAACTGTCAAAATAAAAGAACTTCGGGCGATTACAACTATCGAAACAAACGAGCTATATCTTCAAAACAGTGACAGCTGTCTTAGTTCTGTTAAAACAATTTAAAACTAGACTGAATTCAGAATTGTTGTTCAATACATTATAAATACCTATTTATGTAACGAGAAAAAAAAATTACTTATTAAATTTCAATGATTTGAATAAGTTTATATGTGAAAAAGCAACATCATTTTAAATTGTTAAAGTTTCAAACTGTGTTTCATTGAAAAAAAAACACGATTTGTAAAAAAAAAATTATTGTTCTAATTAAAATGAAAAAAACGTTGTATTTAACAAACCCCGGTATGAAATAGTTTTTTTTTTGTTTTAGAAAAAAATGTTCAATGTATATTCTTATATTTTAGAAGAATACCATAACATAAATGAATTCTTACAATTTTTAATGCGCTGGACACTGCTATTCTGAACATAGCTTTAGCGATTTGGATCAGTTACGGTTTAAAAATATTTTTTAAATATGTTTAAAAATATTAGTATATACCGGGAGATTCAGTTTGGTGTTCCACCCCCTTATAACTTTTGTATTTTAAGAGTAAAGTATAATAAACCATATATGTTTTAAACAGTAGAAAACTCTCTTTTCAATGGTGTCATCATATTGACAATACGATGACTACTGTCAAAGAGGCGATTGTCTACTTTTTTTTCTCAAATGACACCATACCAATTTTGTTGTTAAATTCCGATAGAGGGCAATTTCCTACATCCAAATATCCATCACAACTATACTCTTTGATAACAAAAAATTTGAATAAATCGGAAGATTTTAATACCGGTTTATTTAAATAAAATCACATGCATCACATTTCATATCGCTGTTACAGGTTCATTCTGTCTATCAACCGTTTATAGTTTTTATTAATTAACGTGTTAACATACATGGCTTATTAGAATTTAGAAAAAGTAGACATAATTTTAACTTAAAGAGAGTGTAATAAAAATAGTTATTCTTAAATGACTTACCTTTAAAAAGATTTTGGATTAATTTGGGGAACATTTTCATCGAAGGAAGACATGTGTCTGGACAATGCTCACCACACTAACGTCTTGATGCTATACTGTTGTTACTACACTCTCCTTAAGTTAAAATTATGTCAATTTTTTTTTTTAATTCTAATATTACACGTTTGTTAACACGTTAATTAATGAAATTTATAAACGGTTAACAGAAAGAATGAACCTGTAGCAGATATATGAAATGTGGTTAAGCATTTGTTTTAAAATCCCATGGCTACATATGATTTCATCTAAATAAATCGGTGTTTAAATTTTCCGATTTTATTCAATTTTTTTGATTTCAAAGAGTATAGTAGTGATAGAAATTCGGATGTAGAAAAGTGCTCGCTACTTCGTATTTTCAAAACGATGACACCATTAAATAGAGAATTTCCTGCCATTTAAAAACATATATATTTTGTTATACTTTACTCTTAAAATAAAAAAGTTAGAAGGGGGTGGAACACCAAACTGAATCACCCGGTATATATTTTTAAATACATACCTTGGCTCTTTACTGAAATTCTAGTGTTGCTATTATCTGCTTTAACGGCGCCTTCAATAAATTGATTTTGGTTCATGATTATTAACAATTATTCCAGGGTCGCTACATATTTTATCAAAAAATAGATAGTCGTCACAAACAAAAAATAAACAAAATCCGTGAGAATATAAACTCGTAAGTAAAGTAGGCACAGTAAGAAACAATGAGAAAACTAAGGACGAAATATGCACCAACACAATTGCTGATAAAATGATGAATCTTAAACCAAGCAAAACGACCTGTTCTTCATTTATAAAAGGAACATTACAAGCTAATTACCAATTCACAGAAATACATTCCCAAAAATGATTGGAAATGCATACAGGGTTTTTCCATTGTCATCCCGGTCCAACTACCCCCCGCGCTGGTCACCCGTAGTGCCTGTAGCCGCAAGGTTGTATAATGATTATAATTTTATTGAGAGTATTCAAGTTCGATTTTTATTGCTCAGCAAAAGAGCGATGAATACACTATACGTGTGAAATTTTATATTTGCCTCAGTGATTTTGAAAAAAAATTATACAGGAATTTTGCACCCCATATTTGTTATCACCCTGTATAATTTTTTATACAAAATTATGGCTGGCGCTGTAGTTCGATCCTTCAAACAAACAATAGAAATGATTGTAATTCACAGTTCAATGTCAATCACTGGGGCAAATATAAAATTTCATTTGTACCACGCATTTCAACAAATCTGTAAATATTTAGAAAACGATAAACAATAAGTATAGGGAAGGAATATTGAAATAACTCACCCTTGTTTGTTCCCTGTAATTCAAAAATGAGAAAAAATACAGGGTGTTCCATTTAAAAAAAAACATAACTTTGATGTGGATCTTTTTTATGGGACACCCTGTATAACTGGTAATAATTTTAAATTGTGCACACTACGATCCTACGTCAATCCATTTAAAAAGAATAACAAGAAGTTACATGGTTTTCCAGAAAATGACCGCGTTGTATACGGCGTTAATTAAAATTACATTTTTAAGATGGCTAAAATTTTTGGCCTGCTAGTAAAGGCTTTCACTAGGAACGTGGGAAGGATGGGAGTGATAGATGTATGCAGAAATTGAAAATATATTTCCGCTGGTAATGTTCAAGCTGCAAAAAATACGGCTGAATCCTAACATAGGTGCATGAGCGAGTTTTCTTGATTCCAGTGGCTCTCAACCACTTTCAAAATGTTGTTAGGTTAGAATTGGTTGCACTACTTTTGCACAGGTTATTATTAAATTATACTGCTCTGTTAATAATATTCAAAACTGGTGAGGATGGGACCTATATTAGGTTTTTCGCCCAAAAAACGACTTGCCTCGGACAATCGAACTAAAACCACATTTTAAAAGATAACGAAGTATAAAATTATCATGAAATTTACATTACATACTTGTAAGTAATATAAAAAATATAAAGTGCCTAGTTTACAGGGAAATAAACTATTACATTAAAGCACAACTTTCATAAGTAGGGTTTTATAATACCAGTCCAAGTTTCTACAGGACGAGTGCATTAATAAATCGAGTAACTCATGCCATTTTTGCAATTTCTATTATTATTTATTTATTATATTTTACTTCGAAATTTCTTTGATTAGATTATAAAATTTACCAAGACGTAAATTGTGTACTGCGCGTTTGACCTTGTCACGGATATTGCGTAGTGTAGCAACACATGTGCATGCCATGTGGCTTCAATACGGAAAATCGTATGTTTGGACCTTGTGGCACAAACATAATGCCACATTATAAATTAACTAAAAGTAATATTAAACAATGTAGAATTGCCCAGTATATTAATTTATAGTAATTTAATGAAAAATACACATTTTAGGACAAAAATCAACTGGAGGTCTGAAGTACTTTTTGTTTTTTTTTATTAAGGTGACGGTCAACATGTCAATCGAGATTCTACTGTAATTATAAATGGTGAGCTAGGTGATCTCATGCCCCAGAATAACACATTTTTCGAGTTATATAGTTTTTGTTTATATTCTATCGACTTTCCACAGTTGTTTTTTTTTGTATTCAATATTAATGAGCCTCGAGATCATTAACATTATATATTTGCATAAATATAGATCTAAATGATTTGAAATAAATATCGAAAATGGTTAAATATTTTTCACGGGTGTACTCTCTTCTGAAAATATTACACAAGTTTAATAAAACATAAATTGCCAAATGTACATTATTTATACTTTTGAGGAGCATATCTAAATTTTAATTTGCCAAAAATGTCATAAAATATTCTTATTATATTGGAATCACTGAATAAAACACTTACTATGTTTTTTACCACAATTTATAAATTGTGGTAAAAATCATAGTACGTATTTTATTCAGTGATTCTATAATGAATTACCCCGTAGTAACGGTCGCAACAATCACCATGATCTTATTATATTACTTACGTTACGATGTTTTTGATGTATTTAAAGCAATTTGGACACCGAGAATAACCTACAGAGGCATATGGTTTTTCCATCAGAACACATTCACCCTTCTTGATTGGTGCCTGTGCAAGAATATGTCGGCCATTCTGTTCATCGTACCTAAAAATGTTTAAAATCAATATTTTTGCCCATCGCAAATAACCTTATACATACTTCAACTCAGCACTTATGGTCACATTTAAAATTTTTGGATTCTCATTAAATGCAGGTAACAAGTAATCCCCCAAACCATCAGCATCCAACACTTCAGTTACCTTCAGAGCTTCTTTCGCCAACTTGAAGTATTTTTCTGAAATTGGCAATTAGTGTGAGTCATAATTAAAATTGAAAAACCCTCACATGTTGCAGAAGCATTAAATAAATTAAATAAAGACTAAAGGTAGCCTGAAAATATAAATATTCAAACTGTTTGTAACTCTACTAAATTAAGCCATGAGTCTTGTGTTCAAATATTCTACTTTTTGTCTTTATTTAATTTGATTGTGAATAAATTAGTATTGGGAAAAGTAACCCAGGTAAAGTTTAACCAAAGAGGATTATATAAAGAGTGGCAATGTAATGGACTGAATATGAAACCGAGTTTTCGATCCGATGATATATCTGTTTCAATCATTCTTCTCCGTCGCGCAATCCGTGATTGGCAAAATAATGTGAGAGACAACACCCCGCTGATGATTGGCAGTGAAATCATCCCCTCCCGTGGACGTAAGACAAATATGAAATTAGTCCACCAATAACAGTCGGAATGACAGACATGGAATTACTATCAATCCTTCTCTCTCTGTTCTTAGTTAGTACCGAATCCGGAAACTAGAGGCTCGGTTCTAAAACTGGATCCAAAATCAGTCCATTACATTGCCACTCTTTATATAATCCTCTTTGGTTTAACCCTAGATAACTAAACTTAAATCAGTGTTACTCTGTAACTTATCATTCGACTCGTAGACTACGAATTAAAATCAAGTATATTTTTAAATGTTCTTGAATTATTTTGAATAAATTAGCTTAACTTAAGAGAGAAATTATAATACTTCAATGAAAATATAGAAAAGCGCTAAAAATGAACGTTTGCACTCCAGGCAGATGGTAAAAGTGAGCTCTCCATAATTGCCTTCACAAAAATGTCAGAAGTCGGTAGTCTATTAGACGAATGTTTAGTTATCTAGGGTTAAAATGGAAATACTACGTTTTTTTCTTGTAAAAAGGTGAAGTTTCAAATTTAAAAACTGGATTTGATAAATTTAAAATTTAAGAACATTTAAATACCTTTATCTGCAGAACTCAGTTTGCATTTCTTCATGAATTTCTTGAAATCTGAGTTTGCCTTTGCAGCACACACTTTCTGTCCTGAAGTACTCAAGGCCTTGATTTTTCGCACATAAAGTTTAGGACGTGAAGTTTTGGGATACGAAGTGGATAGACAAGCATCAATGAAGATAACGCATTTCTGAATAGTAATAAAACGGTAGGAGTTATGAATGGCGAGCTGCTTCACAGAACATAAGAAATTGCATCTTAATCTTAAAGTATTAAAATATTTGCTTCTCAGTACATTCTCGGGAGCAATGTATGGGTTAAATGTCGAGACATTTTTATTTCAAATACATATTCGTCAAATTTAATGTCTTTATTTATTTTCTTATTGATGTTTAACAATTTGAATGTAAGACATTCTTTATCAGTGTTCTTCAACCTGGTTACACCTGCAGAGAGGCGCTAATAACAGAAATATTTTTGAAATGGCTTGCAGGGTAAAACAAAAGATAGAAACACAGTTTTGCAATTTCCAAAGAAAGTGGGTGCTTCCACAAATTTTTGATCAGCAGAAGCGGGTGCCACAAATTTTCAATAAAAATTAATTTCTTAATTTCTTGTAAATAATTTCGAAATTTTTGGCTGAGCAGCAGAGTTTAAAAATTAAGACTTAATTTTACAGTCACGAACAGGTTGAATATCATGTAAATCAAAGGATATAGTCAACGATGATAAACAGTGAGACTGCCAATACCCTTATATTTGACTGGTTTACGTCAAATAAATTAACAACTAACTCTAATAAAACTGTGCATGTTCTGTTCACATTAAAAACAGCGAATGCGATTTGTAGCTCCACCAAATTCTTGGTCTTGAATTTGGACTCAAAACTGAATTGGCATTCTCATGGTGAGTATATCTCCGTGAAACTTTGCAAAGTTATATTCCTACTAAGAAGCCTTAGAAATTCATTATCTGTAAATGCACTTAAAACAGCGTATTATACGCTATTTCATAGCCACATCTCCTATGGAATTATCACGTGGGGGCATTCCTCTATAATTAACCATTTATTTGCCCTCCAAAGGCGAGCTGTTAGGGTGGTATCACATTTAAAGTATCGAAATGACTGTAGGCAGACCTATTTCCATATTTTAACATTAATTAGCCAATTACTATGGGCCCAAACTATATAATGAGCTCCCTGCAGATGTAAAATCCTACAGCGATGCTTTATTCAATAAACATTTGAAGGACTATCTTAATAGGAAAGCATTTTACAGCATTGAGGAATGCCTGTCCAAAAGATTTTATGATTTTTAATTAGTGAATGTATAATTGCAATTTTAATTCTTTTTACCTTTGTCATGTTTTATTGTTTTTAATCTGTATGACTTTATTTTTAATGTGTTACATAACTTTGATTATTGTATTATTTTATATTATTTATATTGTATTTTATCTGTGTTTTTTTTTTCATGCTTTTGTGTTATGCATTTATTTATTGTTTTAACTGATGTAATTTTAACTTCTCATGACGTATGTTTTATTTTATTTTACTTTATTTATGTTCCTTATTAATTATGTCTATTTATCCTGTATTTTACTTAATATTTTAATTGTAAGTCAATTCTATTCTCTGACTTGAGTAAACTCTTGGTATTGGCACGAATAACCTATTATTATTATTATGTATTCAGGTTATTTTTCGTCTTTATTACATTTGATCCATTTTATGTTTCTATGACAGAAATAAAAACCAATGTCAATAATATTTTATTTATTAAATTTAATGTTATAAACTTTCATACGTAAAAGTATTGCGGATCGGCAGGATATTTGTGCAGATCATCAGTTCAAGTATACTATTCTATGCTTGATTGTATTCATGAGAAAACAATAGTTAATAACTTATAAATTCTTTTTGTTGAATTTTTTTAAATTTTGTATTGATATTATAATACTAATACATTTAGCAAATTTGGGATGCAATCATTAAAGAAATAGTACAAACCTTAAATAAGTGCCTCTCGTATAAACAGCTGGAAATATTTGCTAAGATGGTGCCATACATTGAACTGTTTTTATTTGCGAACAAGAGTGCTTGGATGTACAATAGCATGGCTGTAGAAAACTCCTGCAGTTCATAAAATATATTGCCATCATCCTTAGCAAACTCAGCTTCCCAATCGCACTTCTTTTGGTGCTCCAAACTCCTCAGCTCTGATAACCAATTTCTTCTACATAAACATTTTGGTTACAATATAGTTACATATTTGACACTTTAAGTTTATATTTTTTAATTTACTTTTGGGCCTTTATATTTTTAATATAGCAAAATATTTATCCAATATTTAATGCTGGAGATATTTACTGCGTCATATATCTAGAATTGGAGGACAACTTTATTTTACCATCTAGTTATACAGGGTGTCCCACCGAGAAGGTACATTAAAAGTATATGGACTTGTTATTAATGTATTGTAATGAGATTTTCAGCATGTACGTAATTGAGGTGAAAATATTTTTAAGATTATTCGACTTTCGGTTATACCAGAAGTCAACACCAACTTCCTTATTTTAAATGGAATGCTATATTTTTTATTGCAAATTTGGATTACACATAAAAAAATTAATAAGTAACATAACCTCAAAATGTAAGTGTTTTCAAAATATTTGACATTTTAAAAATTTGTGCTTTTTCATAATTCACTGTAAAAATACATATCTCCAACGAATACTAAATTGAAGGGATGTAATGTTGGCCATAAAAAACCAATACCCGAAGGTATCCAGTGGTGATTTATTTCTGAAAAAATAAAATTAAGAGTGTTCAAAGTTTCACACCACATTTAGTCAACACTTTCGCTGCTGATGACGTCTATACGCGTCATATGATAACTGTTACTAGTGCGCATGACGCCCATGCACGTCATGTGCATACACGATTTCTTTTGTCTCAGTCTCTGTCAGCGTTGCCAAGCGGTACTTACTATTTAGTGAGCGTATTGTGAAGTGTTATGTGCTGCATAAAAAAACGTCAGTAGAGTAAGTGATGACGGATAATGATGTAGGGCCCTCCGGCTCTAAGAAAGTTAAAATCGACAAGAAGCAGTATTGTAAAGTTCCATTGTCAGATAAAGAACTCGAAAAACTACTTTACGAGTCGGACGAGAACAATATAGACGACGAGTTTAATTATTCTGATTCGGACGACAATTATGTTGCTGGAAATGATTCTTCAGACGATGAAAATGGTGAAGTTCCCCTTCACCCCGAATGGACAGAGGATTCATCGAATATAAAGAAAATTAATTTTACTAAACAGAACGAGTTACTTGTTACACCGAATGGTAAGATGTTCTGTTTTTAATTTTATTTGGCACTATTTGAAAATTATTCAAATTAATATACACTTATTGGCCCAAACACAATTTTTTTTTTAAAACTGATGTGCTGATGTTCTTTTTCCATATATTATTTTT
This sequence comes from Ocypus olens, assembly GCA_910593695.2. Taxonomy (NCBI): domain Eukaryota; kingdom Metazoa; phylum Arthropoda; class Insecta; order Coleoptera; family Staphylinidae; genus Ocypus; species Ocypus olens. Next base: position 28,912,391 of record OU343061.1, on the reverse strand, counting down.
GGTACAGGTAAAAGACCAATTGATTATTTTAATATGCTAATGGATGCAAGTTTTCTCGATATAATTGTCGTAGAGACAAATAAGTATGCCGAGGAAATATTTCTTTCTCCGAAACTCTTTCCAGAGTCGCTGATTTGTAGATGGCACGATACAACCGCAGAAGAATTGCTTATATTCTTTGGAATATTTTTGTATATGAGAACTATATCACTAAATCGTGTTCAAGACTACTGGAAGACATCTAGGCTGTTCAACATTCCGTTTTTCAGATCTGCAATGAGCAGAGATAGATTTCTTCTTATTTTGAGGTGGGTTTCTGTAATTTTCGAATCTGCAATCCTGCAGAAGGTCAAAGTACTCCTGAAGATCGGGTTTTTAAAATTAGGCCCCTTATCAATTATTTTAATAAAAAAATGTCCGATATATATTATCCAAGCAAGGAGCTGTCTCTTGATGAATCAATGGTCTTGTGGAAAGGACGACATCTTTTAGACAGTACATCAAGAACAAAAGAAATAAATACGATATCAAATTGTATGTCTTGACTGAGCCTAATGGTATAATATTAAAGTTTGTTGTCTACACTGGACAGCTTGATGATTTTGGTAGCAAGGGTCACTCTGCTAAAATAGTACTCCATTTGATGGAGGAGCATCTGGATGTTGGTTATTCTGTCTACATGGACAATTTTTACAATAGCCATGACCTCTCGGTGAAACTTCTGGATCGCCAAACGTATTCCACCGGTACTCTAAGGCTAGATAGAAAAAAGAATCCGGTAGCTGTGAAAACTGCGAAATTAAAAAAAGGCGAAACTATATCGCGCTATACTAATGACCAAGTGATGGTCGGCAAATGGTGTCATATCTCGACAGAATGGACCGGGAAAAAGAAAAACCCAATTCTGTTTTTCAATACAATAAATTTATGGGAGGTGTCGACAGAAAAGACCAATTAATGTCTTACTATCCATGCGAGAGAAAATGTCTTCCATGGTACAAAAAGCTTGGTGTACACATTCTGCAAATGATGCTAACGAATTCCCATTTGTTATTCAAAAAATTTGAAAAGTCTAAAATATCCATTTATGATTTCAGGCTAAGTATAATTGAAAGCTAGGTGCCTGACTGAAAAACTGCACCCACAAATTACGAGGCTTCAATTCACAATCCGAAACAAAATGCTGCCGGGCCCAACGGTAAAATTCTTGCAAGAAGATGTACTCAGTGTTGGAACAAGTATAAAAAAAGAAAGGATACCAGATACCACTGCTCAGGATGTCCTAATAAGCCATTTTTATGTGTGGGAGAATGTTTTTTAGATTACCACAGAAAGTAAAAGTGCAAAAAATCTAATTTTATGTGTTCTTTAAAATTTGGAATTAAACATTTTCTGTATAAATAATATTTGTATTGCTAAATGTGTGCATTTTTTTAATTTAGAACCATGACGTCCAGAAGCGTCATGAGCACAGGGCTACAATTTCTTTGCTCCATGCGCATGACGTTTATGAGCGTCATGGCCCTTTTTGCAAGTTACCCCTCAATTTCAGTGGATACCTTTTTTGTAGTTCTTTTTAAGTAAAATTGTCAAAATATTGCAAAAAATAAATTAGAAAGGTAAGTCAGCACCAGGCTAGTGAGCGATTTTCTGAAGTAGCAGCGAAAGTGTTAAAGCATTATATCTCGATTTTTTTAAATGGAACACCCTTTATATTTTTACATATTCAATTCAATTCTGCATTGATCTATATTAGCATTCCCTATGCCTATCTTCTTTTGTTTCCAAGATATTAACATGTTTGTAAAAATATGTAAATAGAAACACAATGGGAATGTAAAAGAAAATACAGTTGTTTATTTAAATATTACATTAAAATAATTAAATAAAAAAACAATTAACTTTTTTTATACACAGATAACACAATTATTTGTTGGAATATCGAAACAAATTAACTTAATAAATGTTCAAAATGGCCTCCATTCTGTTCTAAGCACTTCAATATTCTGCGAGATATTTCGTAATTTGTTGCTTTATTGATTTCCATATGATTTAATTTACCAAATTCGAATGTTATCCGTTGGATTAACTCTTTGGAATTAACTGGCCTGGCATACCGGGTGTTGACTTGGCGGACCCAACATAGGTAATCGCATGTTAATTTTGAAGTGTTCAAATATTGGCTCCCCTATTTATTTTAGAGACAAAATGCATGAAACTTTTTTGTAGAGGGAAAAATTCTGATTTTTGTAGGGATAACACTGGAGGAGTGGACAAGGAAATGTAGAGAAACAAGTGGGTACCCAGAGGAAGTGGGACAAGGAAGGTGTATGGAGATGACGGAGGAGTTCTCTAAGGAGGAAGTGGAAAGAGCTTTCGAGGAAGTTAAAGAAGGAAAGGCGGCAGGGTTGGATGGGCTGAAGGCAGAGATGTGGAAGGAGATAGGAGAAGGGGGGAAGAAGAAATTCAGGGAGCTGTTGAACGAAATGTGGAGGGGAAGAAAGAACATACCGGAGGCCTGGAGATGGGGTACGATGTGCCCGGTACATAAAGGAGGGGACGAGAAGGAGGCCGGGAACTACCGGGGGATCACAGTGATGCCCACAGGCTACAAAATCGCTATGCTGGTGGTAAAGAATCGGCTGGAAGAAGAGGTGGAAGAGAAGGATTTAATACCAGAGACTCAGGGGGGATTTAGAAGGGGGAGGGGAACAAGGGAGCAGATCTTTACCCTGGCAAGAATGGCGGAGAGAGTGACTGAAGAGAAGGGAAGCATGTATGCGGTGTTTGTGGATCTAAAGGCGGCGTACGACTCAGTGCCGAGGGAGAAGTTGCTAGAATGTATGAGGAGAAAAGGAGTGAATGAGAGTATGATTGAGTGGGTAAGAGGAGTATATAAGGAAACCTGGGTGGTAGCAAGAGTGGGAGTGGAGGTGTCGGAGAGTTTTAGGACGTGGGTAGGATTGAGACAGGGATGCCCGTTAAGCCCGATGTTATTTAACTTATACCTAAGCGAACTGGAGGATGTGTTGAGGAAAGGGCAGGCGGGAGGAGTAGTAATCGGGAAGGATAAGGTGTGGATGCTGTCATATGCGGATGACATGGTGTTGATGGCGAGAGATTGGGAAGGGATGAAAGACATGTTGAGGAGAACGGAGAGGTATATGGACAAGAGGGGATTGTGTGTGAATGTGGAGAAGACGAAATGGATGAGATTTAGGAATAAGGGAAGAGAGGGGAGCGTGAAAGTGTTAGAATGGAAGGGAGAAGTGATTGAGAGAGTGAAAATATTTAAGTATTTGGGGTTTATGTTTAAAGGGACAGGGGGATATGAGGAGCATGTAAGGTGGGTGCAAGGAAAGGCCAGGAAAGCGTGGGGTATCGTGTGGGAAAAATGGGGAGAATGGATGAAGAACAGCGTCAGATTGGCGTGTAAAGTGTGGGATGCATGTGTGAAGTCGATAATAATGTATGGAGTAGAAGTGTGGGGCGTGAAAGGGTATGAGTGCGTGGAAAGGGAGCAGTGTTGGTTTCTGAAGCGTATGCTGGGAGTGGAAAGGTCGACTCCCGGGTACATACTGCTTCAGGAGACTGACAGAGGAAGCTTAGGATGTGAGGCTATGGAGAGAATGGTTAGGTATGAGATGAGGTTATGGGAGTTAGGGGAAGAGAGGTTGGTAAAGGCGGTATGGAAGACATGCGTGAACGAAAGGGGGGGTAAATGGAGGAAGGAACGAATGAAAATGTATGAGAGAGTAGGACTGTCTGAGGTGAAAGTGAGGGAGTGGTTAGAGAGGGGGGTAAATGTGGCAAAGTGGGTGAGCGAGAGGGCGAAGGAAGTGGATGTACAGGAGAGACAGGGAAGTATAGAAAAAAGTGAATATAATGACATGTATGGGAGTTGGCAGGTACATGGAAGGAGACCGAAGTATTTGGATGAGGACGGGTGGAACAGAGAAGAGAGGGTGACATTAGCTAGGGCTAGGTGTGGATCAGAAGAGAGAGGGAGGAAGAAGTGGATGGGTGAAGAGTATATGAGGTGTGTAATGTGTGAAAATGGGAGGGATACGTGGAGGCATCTGGCGGAGGAGTGTGAGGGAGTGAATGAAGGATGGATGGGGGGAAAAAGGAACAAGGGTGTAGCGGAATGGATGAGAGAGGATGGTGCCGGGGTAAAGATATTGCAGAAAATGGTGAGGGAGAAGGAATGTAGGAGAGAGTTAAATTTATGATTTAGTTGTTGGGGAATGTAGAATAGTTATTTTGTTTTTGTAATAGGTTAATATGCCAATAAAGGTCTTTTTTTTTTTTTTTTTTTTTTTTTTTTAATAAAATCAGAATTTTCCTCTCTACAAAAAAGTTAAATACATTTTGTCTCTAAAATAAATAGGGGAGCCAATATTTGAACACTTCAAAATTAACATGCGATTTCCTATGCGCCAAGTCAACACCCTGTATACATTGCTTTAATGCGACCCCACAAATAAATATCAAGGGGTGTGACATCAGGGATCTTGGTGACCATCGCTGTGGTCCATTACGTCCGAACCACCTATCTTCAAACATTCTTGTTAATTCTGCACCTACCGAATACGACGAATGCGCTGGAGCACCATCCATTTGGTACCAGCAATTTCTAACAGTGTTCAGTGGTAAATATCGATAAAGCCTATACTAGTTCTTCTTATAATTTGAAAATTTCCATTACTAGTTAAATTTTCATCGTAGATCTCAAATCCCACAACATCTCCCATCAAATAAGCAAATACATTAACACTAAACATATTTTGGAAGTTAGTTTCTTGTGTAAAGTGTGGATTTTTATCAGCCAAAAATGCCAATTCTGCCTGTTTATAATACCTTCTCTGCTGAATTTTGCTTCATCGGTCCAAATAATATTAATTTTCCTGAAGCTTTACTACGAGCATTTCACAATATTGCACACGGTGTATCTGATCATTCGGATTAATCGCTTGCACTTTAACAAATTAATATGGGTGCATTTCATTTTTCTTTAAAACATGTTGAATAGATGACCATGTTATTCCAAGATCGTCGCGTGCAGATCTTATTGAAGCATGTGGATTTACATGAAAATATGATAGCAAACATACTTCGTTGGCTTCCTTGGCAATTACAAATCTATTTCTTGTTAAGGCGTGTGTAGCATTACCAGTTCGAAAAAAGTTCGCTTCGATTCTACTAAATCTCCATCTATTCATTGGTGTTAAATGGGGATATCTTTCATTAAATATTTGGCAGGTCCTCTCTACAACTCGTAGACATTCACCGTGAATATAAAATAAATTCAAAATATCGCTGTTAGAGTAATTATCTCTCGGATTCATTTTAGCTTCACTTCACTATTAAACCAAATAACAACAATACATTTGCCTTTCTGATTCAACAACTGTTTAAATCAACAACACTTGTTTTTTTTTAATTTTATTTCCCATTGTTTTTCTATCGCACAGAAAATTGACATATTTTTATAAACATTTTGGAAACGAAAGAAGATAGGCATAGGAACTGCTAATATAGATCAATGCAGAATTGAATTCTGCGTCGGAATATGTAAAAATATACAGGGTGTTCCGTTTAAAAAAATCGAGATTTAATGCTTTAAAGTTGACTAAATGTGGTATGAAATTTTGAACACTGTTAATTTTATTTTTCCAGAAATAAATCACCACCGGATATTGGCTTTTTCTGGCCAACATTACAATTTTGTATTGTTCGGAGATATGTATATTTAAAGTGAATTATGAAAAAAGCACAAAATTCTTTAAAATGTCAAATATTTTGAAAACGCTTAAATTTTGAGGTGTAATCCAAATTTGCAATAAAAAATATAGCATTCCATTTAAAATAAGGAAGTTGGTGTTGACTCCGGTGTGACCGGAAGTCAAGTAATCTTAAAAATATTTTCATTGAAAAGGGCACCCTCAATTGCGTAAATGCTGAAAATGTCATTACAATACATTAATTACAAGTCTTAATTAGTTTTAATGTACCATCTCGGTGGGACATCCTGTAGTGGGAAAATAAAATTACTGTGTCTCAAACTAGTACAATTCATCATTGAGATACAATTAATTGAACTTCAGAGTGATAAGGGCGATCCTCTGAAGTACATATCGGCACTGTACAAATCTTCAAGGCTTAATGATATCGCAATCGAAAGCCAGTTTAGCAAAAGCAAAAGAAAATATTATTATGTAACACAAGTGCACCAGCAAATAGTTCCCACAACATTTATTTACTATTTGGATGCCTTTAGTTCGTATTATTTTCTGCCCTTCTAACTAGTATATTGAAATGTGTAAGCCACTAACAACAAGCAACTATTACAATCTTTCACAGCTTGAGGTTCTTTATTTAAATAATTATAATGCGACCAAGCTTATAAAAGCTTATATAAATATTAACAAAATTCAACAACAAGCGATACTGACCAATCACTGGCCAACAAAGCGTTAGTTAATATTGTCCGATTTCAGAAGTTGTGTTGATCATTATCTTGTATGAACTATTTATTGTTTATTAATCCATCAAAAAACGTCCTTTTAAAGGCGACAATCTTATTATTTAAACCACGGAAATACATGTGCAACTGAACGTATTTTGCTCCCCAGATACGCCCCCTCAGAGCTTTTGTAAGCTTGGCCGAACTATATCATCTTAGTTGTATTCAAATGCGACAACTCACAACACAACACAAAATATACTACGTAATAACTATCAATCCAACCATTTTATGTCCTGGATACAAAAAACTTATATAAAAAGAAGGAACTTACGTTGAATACCAATTCTTAATCAAATTGTATTCATCATGGTTATTCCGGGAAAGTACTGTAAGCAAAATGTTTTCGTTAAAATACATACTTGGGAATACGCCGTACTTACTAAAAATATCCTTAAGGGTTATTTCTCTATCAGGATCCATTTTAAGATTCATCTTGTACCACAGCACAGACAAGACTGCAGTTGGAGAACGTTTGGACCGTAATCACGTACTTCCTAAATCCGCCTTCGTCCACAATCGACTTACAAAGAACTGCACTTACACTTCAGAGGTTACAGACGAAAATACGAAGCACGTTTTCCCCCCAAAATTGCATTCCTTGCTAGGTTATTATACGCAACCCTTGAATTCCATGCCTTGAATATGCGCAAATCGTATTTACGCGACAAGACTAGCCAACTATAGACAGGAGATAAAATTTATTCAAAGTTACCTCGGTAGGTGGTCGTTTTGATTCGTAATATTAATTTATTTCTTCAAAAATATTTCTTTATTATGCTCTAACATTATGAGAAACATTTTTTAACAGAAAATAATTATTATGTTTATAACGTTTACATACGTTGCACGCCAATTTTTAATTTAAGCAATTAATGTTTTTTACTGAGAGGAATTAAACGCTGAATTTGATCTAATTTGAAGAAAAATTCGAGATTATAAAAAAAACTACAAATTTTGTCTCCAAAGCGATTCACTTCATTAATTACTGTGTATGAAAGTTGCTATTTTTTGTACTCCAGTATAGAAGTAGTTTTTCATAAAAAATCGATATCAATCTACAATTAAAAATATTCATTTATCGAAGTATGAGCATAATTAAAGTCGTCAATAAAAATAAAACTATTTGGAAACAGCCAATTTACTAAATTGTGGTAAAAAACTTAGTAAGTGTTTTATTCAGTGTTTCTATAATGAATTACCACGTAGTAACGGTCGCAACCATCACCATGATTATAAAACTATTTCTTTATTTAATGCATTTGTTATTAAGGTTTTGAATTTCATGAAAATTCAAACTAAACGAGAACCCAGTTTATTAATGAGAAAGAATAAAGGCCTAAAGATGGATTTAGGGGTTCTAGCCTAGAAATTCTAAGAACGCGCGCTAATCCGGAAATCCCAATATTAAACGACCATCTTGACTTGATATACACAGGGCCTTCGTGGGTTGTTGGCCGCCCAGGTGCAAAAATGATATAGCCGCCTTTGATAATTAAATATATACAGGGTGTTGAATTGCAAAGGGATTTTCATGTCAAATTTGACAGGTGTTTATATTGGCTCCCCTAATTATTTGACAGTATCGGTCCTCTTACATTATTTTTAAAAAATTTTAAGCTGAGTGATTTGGTACCTTACTCAAAAGTTCCTGCAGAGTATTTACCGAGATATTTTCAAAAGACAATTATTTTGATTAGTGATGGGATCATTCGAATGACGATAATCGATTAATTCGATTATCAAAATAATCGATTATCTCGAGAACCTATTTTTTAATTCGAATGATCATTCGAATGATTGGTATTCGAATGATCGGTATTCGAATGATCATTCGAATGAGTATTCGAATGATCATCCGAAAGAGCATTCGAATTATCTATACTCGAATGATCATTCGATTGGCATTGAAAGGTTAGAAAATAAATTCATAAGAGTTCACAAAAAAATAAACGAGAGACGCATGGCACTTAGAAGACGTTGTTTATTTCGGTAATAATATGCAATAATTCGATACATTAAACCAGGCGGTAATCTTTCCCCCGAAACTCAGAAGAAGTACTCAGATATTATTTACAATATATATTGTATTTTATAATTTTATTACGATATATTGCTGAAATTAGAACACAAGTGTTTATTGAACGATTTTAATGAAATAACCGGAGTTCTGTTTTTAGTATCTAAGTCACGATAATTTGACTGATCATTCAGATATGCCTATACCACTTAAAAAATAAAAATACTCGATTCACGATCATTCGAATTATAACTCCAATTGTAATGTAGTTTATTCGTGTTCATACTTGTAATAAGTTTACACTCGTCAGTTACAAATGAACCTACATATAGTAATATATTATAAAATTGACAAATAAAATACTCGTAAAAACTTAACCTAGAGATAAAACTAATAAATAAATTTAAAAATCTGCCGCAAAAATAAGACGGAACAAAAACAATGATTAAAAATAATATTAAAATCTAAATCTAAATTACGGACATACATGCTAAAACGTTTAAAATCTATATCAATTATTACTCGAACTTTTATTCGGGTGATCATTTGAATAAATAATCGATTTTCAAATCATTCGAATGATCACTCCAATAATCATTCGAATGATCATTCGAATATATAATCGATTTTCAGATCATTCGAATAAATAATCGATTTTCAGATCATTTGAATGATCATTCGAATAAATAATCGATTTTCATATCATTCGAATGATCATTGGAATGATCACTCGAATAATCATTCGAATGATCATTCAAATAAATAATCGATTTTCAGATCATTCGAATAATCATTCGAATGATCATTCGAATAAATAATCGATTTTCATATCATTCGAATAATCATTCGAATGATCATTCAAATGAATAATCGATTTTCAGTTTAATTCGAATAGTAATCATTCGATTATTGAAATCATTCGATTATGCCCATCACTAATTTTGATGGTTTGCCATATCATAAAGGCGGATATTTCAATTTGTTCTAAAGTGACAATTTTTTGGAACATTGCTGTTTTGTTTTCACCAAGGATATAGCAATTGTTTTAATAGAAAATCACAATTTCATTGTTTGTTTATGGATCTTCAGCCTACGAAGAAAATTCCTCCGTTTAATTCATTTTTCACATTTTTTCAAACCCCAAAAATCTCGAAACCTGAGCAACATGGCAAAAAATGTTTCAGATGAAAGTTGTAGGGTTCGGAAGGGGATATATGCTGGTGACCTTTAAAATGACCTTGGCGGTAATTTTCAAGGTCAAATAAAGGTCAACTTTGATTTTTCAAATAGAATCCCCTATTTTTTATTGCGGGATCGTATTCCACGGGCAAAAATACAAACTTTAAACGTTTTTTTTTTCATGCTTCTTTTAAGAGTTTTTTTACGAATTTTGTCCGTCATATTGTTTAAAATCTCAGATTAATCCATGCTGTGATCCATGTATTACCCTCGGCATTGGCATCAAAGGTGTGGGTGCAAAATCCCCGGATTTTACTCCCCTTGACTTTTTCCTCTGGGGACTAGTCAAAGAGAAAGTATTTGCTGAAGCTCCGATAACAGTGCATGAACATGAACATGAAGGAGAAGATTAGGGCTGCATTCCGAGTAATTTCTATCCAAAACCTTCGAAATGTTCAAGTAAACGTTCGCCAGCGGGTACAGAAGTGCATTGGCGAGGGTGGACACTTGATCGAGCATTTGATCAAAGAACTAGATCGAACCTCCAGCCACTGAAACCATCGGCCCTTTTCAGGACAAATGATGTGCAAAATCCCATCGGCAACCTCTACGTGGTGCACATCGGGTGACGCTAATGTCGAGGGTAATGCATGAATCACAGCCTGGATTCATCAACATGACGGACAAAATTCGTAAAAAAACTCTTGAAAAAAAGTATTAAAAAAAATGGTGATGTGGCCATCATGTTACTTTCTCCGACTTGATGGTATCATTTATATTTACGCTTCCGTTGTTTGTTTTCAATTTAAATCATATTTTAAATGTACATCGAGCGTTGCCCAAACTCGGATGAAACTGACGTTTAAACCAAAAATTTAAAAATCAATAATAATTTCTTTTCTCGAATAGCAATGATTTTATGAAAAATATTTTCAAGCAAAAGATGTGTATTTCTTTGTTATCTTCAATGTTTGTTTAAATATTTTTGTGATATTTTTCATATTTAAGAAAATATTGGAAAAAAACAAAAAACAGTTAAGGTAAACACCCACTTCCGGTGTACGAAATTTTACCAAAAGCTTTTCAGTTCTTCGGATTATCAAATAAGACTTATGTTCAAAGTTTCATATCAATCTCTCTATTAGTTTTTGAGATACAGCGCACACAGCCAGCCACACACACGCAATCACGATCACAATACTTTCTCGTACTTCGTACCGGAGAAAGTAAAAAAAACGTTTCCTACAAAAAGTTTGTATTTTTTCCGTAGAATACGATCCCGCAATAAAAATAGGGGGTTCTATTTGAGAAATCAAAGTGGATCTTCGTTTGACCTTGAAAATTGACCCCAAGATCATTTTCAAGGTCACCAGCATATGTCCCTCTCCGAACCCTACAATCTGAAACATTTTTTGCCATGTTGCTCAGGTTTCGAGATATTTGGGGTTGAAATTAAAAATGGGACACCCTTTATATAACGCAGTTTTGGTTTTCGAAGTCGAGTTTGAAGCATTGCCGTTTTGGTTCCGCGTAGAATATGGCAATTGTTTTTATGGAAAGCTAAACTTCTTTGTTTATGGATCTCGAGCTCTTAAAGAAATTTCGTTGAATATTTTTTTATTACATTTTTTAAATCTTTGAGTGTAATTTTTGTTTTTGAGTTTTAAGCGTTTCCGTTTTGTTTTCACCTAGGATACGGCAATTATTTTTATAGTGAATTAGAAATGGATTATTTGTTTATGGATCTTGAGCTTTTGGGAAAATTAAGTTGTCTATTTTTTGAGCGATTAAAAAATATAAAAACAATTACAGCAAAATTGAAATTTTCAAAATATACTCAAAATATAATAATTATTCTATATTATGGTTTTGTAAAAAAACAGAAAATACCCTTTTACCTGAGTCCCGAGATAATTGCACAAGAACAGAGTAATAGTGTCATTCTGAAGTTGTGCATTTTTTCTGGCGATAAAAAAATATAAAATCAACTGCCACAAATTTTTAAAATATACTCAAAATTAATTCTATTTTATGGTTTTGTAAAAATCAGAAAATACCCTTTGACTAGATCGGGACCGCGGGGAGTGGTGTGCCCACTAAACAATTTTAGATACAAAATTATTAGTTGTAAGAAAAATTCACAGGCGGTCACGGGACGACCAGAATCCTCATTAAGGGGCGGCCGCCCTTAGTGAGGATTTTGCAACTATTTTTAAAGCATTTGCATCTTTAGTTTTTACCCATATATGCCTCTGTTAATCAGTTTATAAACTACTTAAAATGGTAAGCGTACCGAAACCTGTGATTATAATATTAATATTATAATCAATGCCGAAACGTTGCAAGAATAAATATCCAAGTTATACAAAACAAAGGAAAAAGTGTTTCATTATGCCATTAGTGAGAAGTAATGATCACTCACCGTAGGCAATTTATGAGATTTATCGAATTTTAAAAATAAAATGTAGAAACAAATTGCTCGTTTGTATATTTTGGTTTATCGTTCCACAAAATGATATCATAATCGCCATCTATTTTAAGAATGTGACACCATTACATATTTTCTATGAGTGCGTTTTTCTATGTGCTGCATTCTCATTTAAATTTATATTGAAATGTTTAAGGGAAAACTGGTATTAGATGCCTTATATGAATTAATTATGTATAGATATCATTCATGCATAGAGGCGTATTTCAATAACTAAAAACAGTACTAACCGAGGTTTTCTAACAATGATATTTAAAAAAATGGCATTAATAACAAATATATTAATTAAAGAAATGGTTTTGTTTTTATGAATGAGTTTCATTATGCTTATACTTCGATAAATGAAGAATCTTTGAAATTTTGTTAGTTGTAAATTGATTCGATTAGTTACTAAAAAAATACCCCTGAACTGGAGAAGTACAAGAAGATGATATCTTTCAGAACACATTATCTTAACTACTGAAAAGATGGCGCTTCTCACTAATTTTAACATATGCATATTGAAATTTTAACAACATATTCAATGTAAATTCTACATATTAGATAAAACTCAGCAATTAATTCCGCTCAACAAAAACCAATAAATGTTGAAATAAAATAATGGCATGAATGTGTTGAACTACAACCATATTACAACGTATATCTTACGCAATTTAATATTTTCACAAAATCAACTTCAACAAATAGAATGTTAATTTTCTTTTAAATAGGGCCAATTTAAATTTTATTTTATTGTTAAAGCGTACTGAACTAGTAATTTTGAAGAAACAAGTTAAGGTGGCTTCACAACAACCCGGGAACGGTAACGAGACCAGGAACCAAAAGTTAAATTATATGAATCACAAGATGACATACACAAACTAATAACTAATTTCCAGTAAAGGGGACGAGAAGCTTGATATATTTTCGTTCCCGTTCCCGTTCTCGTTACAGTTGCCGGATTGTTGTGAATTTTGACGAAGCCTTCACTACCTACCGATGTAACTTTGAACTAATTTTATCGCCCGTCTATAGTCCTCTACAACTGTAGCGAAAATACGATTTGCGCATATTCAGGGGTTTGTGTAATCCTAGCGAAGAAAACAATTTTGGGGGGAATTTTAGTCTAACCTCTAAATCGTGTAGTGTACTTTGTAAGTCGATGTATGTGCAATTTTGTGGAAGAAGGCAGTTTTAGGGAGTTCACCTCGTTCTTGTCTGCGCTGTTGTTAATATTTTAATCTTGAAATGGAACTAGAAAGAATAATATCCCTTAGGGAAATGCTAAGTGAGTATGGCAAATTCCCAAATATATATATATTTACGAAAACCTATTTTGCTTTCAGTACTTTCCAAGAATAACCATGACGAATACAATTTGATAAAGAAATGGTATTCAATGTAAGTTTTCATCATCACTTGAGTTTTTTCCATTCAAAGCATAAAACGGTTTGATTTATAATCCTTAGTATATTTTGAAACTAGCATGTGAGAATTTTTCAAATTGCACCACTCGGAGCCCATGTGTTGCATGACCACTCTTTTAATGGTGCAATTAGGGACAGGACAGAGGAGGAATGTTGCGATTTAGTTTATTTTCAACCAGAAACCATAAAACAGAATAAGCCAATTTAAAGTTTTAATTGTTCAAGTAGATGGCAATTGTTTTTACATTTTTTTCCAGTTGCCAAAGTTAATTAATTTTTGCAAATTTACACTGTTTTCTTAAGGATTTATCTTAAAATCCAGACAGTTTTTTGTGAAATCCTAATTTCAATCATGAGTTATAGTTTTCAAGTTGATACCATTGATTTTATCATTTATTTAAATTGTCAAAATTATTATAATTTTGACAACTATATGTAGCTTTTTAGAAAATATTGTAATGAATATTTGGATTGTATTTTAAGTAATTTTGAAAAGTTTCAAGTCACAATTTATTTTATTCAAATTGAAAACCCTTACTTATTGCAGGAGCATTAAATAAAGACAAAAAGTAGCCAAACGTATGATTATTCTTTAACTTTACTTTTTTAACATCCAATTCAGAAGCGAAGCTGCAGTGATGGGAGATAAATCTCGAAACACGTTTGCAGATGGCTGTTTACTTACTTTATATATTTTTTTCACAAATGGGAGAGAAAGTCGATTTCTCAGTTGTCGAAATAGTGCGAGAAATAACATTTTCTTCCTGCGAGGTTCTACTATTTATTTTAACTGTCACAACTGACAGCATTTTTTTCTCAGGCTTTCGCCCCCCGGGATACAAATTTCCATCTCGGGAAAAATCACGCATTTCTCTACCTTGATATACAGGGTGTCCCACGAGGTAGTGGACAGCCGATATCTCGAAAACGGTTAGTAGTACAAAAATGAAATTTGGTGACTTTAAATGGTTCGAAATGATGCCCCTTTCTGCATACATAGATTTCACTTCCGTTTCTCCATTTCCGAGAAAATGACATCAACTTCAGAATTTCAAATGGGACACCCTATATTTATGGATTTTTGGAAAGATGATTGAAAGACAAATACAGCGATACCATATTATTCATATATTGTTTTTAGAAAAACAAAAGAACAATGCATATAAAAACAACGAACAAATTAACAAACAAAAATAACAACCTAATTAATCAAAGTTATGCGACAAGAACTCAGGCTATAAGATGTTCAAATTGATTTCCAGATTCGTTAACACAAAATTCAAGTCCTGCCATAAGGTTTCTTGTGCAAGTTGTTCTCACCATATCTGTAATTGTTTGGCATGCTGCTACGATTCGATTATGCAAGTCTTCCAGATCTGTAGGTGGTGCGGTATATACGACATCTTTTAAATATCCCCAAAGGACAAAATCCAAAGGTATAATATCTGGGGATCGCGCTGGCCAATGTATCCTACCATTTCGTCCGATACAGCGTCCTTGGAAATCAATATACTCAGTAACTCGTCGAGAATAGTCAGGGGGTGCACCGTCATGTTGCCACCACATCATTGCTCTCTCATTTAGCGGAATTTCTTCTAACAATCCTGGAAGTTCATTTTGAAGGAAATTTAAATATACAGCGCCAGTCAGTGTACCTTGATAAAAGTAAGGACCAATCACACGACCAATAAATAAAGCACAACATACATGTACTCCCCAAATGTGCTGAAAATGAGTTTCTTCCATCTAACACGGATTATCAGGAGACCAGTAATGGCAGTTATGTCGGTTAACAGTGCCATTGTTGTGAAATCGACTTTCATCACTCCATAATATTTTATTTAAGAAACTTGCATCGTATTCAAGTTTGATTAATATTTCAGCAATGAAAGTTAATCTTCGTCCAGGATCCTCTAGTGTTAATCCTCACACTAAATTCACTTTAAATGGGTGGTATTTATTAAATTTGAACACTCTGTGGACTGATGATTTGCTAACTCCTAATTCTTGAGAAAGAAGTCTAGAATACATGCAGGTTCGCTTGTGCGTATGCCAAAATATTTTTAAGTTATCTTCCGTTAGAACTGACCTTTTTCGGTGTGTTTCATGCTTTCCAACCGGAAAAGAACCTCTGCGCAATCTTTCTTCTAACTTCACGAAGGTATTTTTGCTCGGAGTTCGACAATTCGGATATCTAACTCTGTACAAATCTCGAGAGCGTCTACTGTTTTTGCGACATTCTCCATAGATAAAGAGCATGTCGACATACTCGTCATACGTGAAACTGGAAGGCATTACTTACACGTAATCAGAATGTATTGTCAACTTGACATCGAACATTTGACATGCAGCATTTTCAATTTTTTTACGCTTTTTTTTGTTAATCCATGCCGCGATTATGTATTTCGATTATTACTTCAACAATACTCCCTCATTTTACAATAAAACTCCCTAATAATATGGTATTGCTGTATTTGTCTTTCAATCATCTTTCCAAAAATCCATAATAATACAGGGTGTCCCATTTGAAATTCTGAAATTGATGTCATTTTCCCGAAAATGGAGAAACGGAAATGAAATCTATGTATGGAGAAAGGGGCATCATTTTAAACCATTTAAAGCCACCAAATTTAATTTTCGTACTACTAACCGTTTTCGAGATATCGGCTGTCCACTACCTCGTGGGACACCCTGTATAATCTACTATTATGCTTCAATTTGACATTTAGTTATTATCAAATTTGTTTCATCTAGAAACACTAGATAAGTTTATCACTGCTTCCTTTAATAATAACATTACCATTTTAAAGTTTTCAAATATAATTTTAAATAATTACTCGTTTCTAGGAGTCGACTCTTTTAATCGACTCACTTCCTAAATGAACCTTTTACATAAAAATTAACGATCATTAATCAATGTTATAAATAGTTGTGTTATTAATAACGTGCAAATTTCGTTTGTATCATTCAATCATCCAATATCTGTCCGGGCTTTAACCAGTGAAGTAGTTCAATAAGTTATTAATTTTTAGTATTTGTAAGACTTAATTTTGCAGAGTTACGAACAGGTTGAATATTCATATATTCAGGCTACTATTCGTCTTTATTCAATTTAATTTATTTTATTATTCAAATCACCAAAATGAATGCAATTTTTCTCAAATTTATGCAGTGATCACATGGATTTATTTCAAAATCTAGTAATATAAAGTCTGTTTATATCTAAGAATGATGAACTAAAATAATTTCTAATTAACCAAAACATCGACATCATGTTAATTGCTAAAACACATTATACTTCAAAAAGTTTTCTAAAAATACCCAAATACATGATTTATCACCAACCATCCCAGCAGAAACGCATATGGTGGAACTGTGATCATCATCAAAAGTACTATAAAACACCATGAACTAGAGAAACACCAAAACAAACGAGTACAAGCAACCAATATTCAGGTAGAGGAACTGAACAGGAAAAACCTCATTATCAAAAAAGATCAGTTTACATCGTTCTTTAAAACTCTAGGGGACTGATTCATCGCAGGTGGCGAATACAATGCCAAGCACACCCACTGGGGCTCAAGAATAACCTCGTGGCAGAAAATTACCAAAAGCAACAGACTAAACTGCTAATACAGAGTGGCCGAAAAGTCGCTTGACTGAAAATACATTTTCTTTAAATCACACCGTATTGTCAAAACGTGGCAACTGCGCTTGGGCGTACGCCTGCTGGTCCCAGGGCGCATCCTGCTCATTAGTACGAGACATCCACACGCACAGACAACACATTGCTGCGTAAAAATGAATAAAAAATGTACAATGCGTGAAAGTGTATTTGCTTTGCAGATGTGGTGGCGTCATAAAAAGAGTAATGTCGTGAGCCGATTATTTCAAGAAAAATTTCCTAATACTCGGCCATTAACACGACAAGCACTTTATAATTTTAATAAAAGATTTGAAACGACTGGTACTGTGGCTGATTTACCCCGAAGTGGTCGTCCCCGCACGTCTCTTTCAGACGCGAATCTACAGGTAGTTGCAGAAAGTGTTGTAGAAACCCCGACATTATCTACAAAAAGACGGGCTTTAGCACTGGATATACCGCGGTCAAGTCTCCAAGACATTTTGAAACAATTGAAAGTGCGATGCTACCGCCCAAGACTTCTACATGCTCTACACAAAGATGATTTTGACCGAAGAGTGGAATTTGCGGAAAGAGTTAAAAGAAAGATCCAGGAGATGTCCACACAGAGACAATTCTGTAATTCAGTTTTAAAACGTTGTACTGTTTGTATTGAACAAAATGGTGAACAATTTGAACATCTATTGTCACATAAACAATAAACGGTTACATATTTCATAATGTATTATTTTCGGTAAAGCGACTTTTCGGCCACTGTAAAAATATAAAAAGCCCAAAGGAAAAGGCAAACGCATTTGCTGGACACCACTGCAACGTATTCAAACCTTTCCCATCAACTAGCACTACAAATGAAGACGATACCGTTACAGAGCGTTTTGAAACTGCTGAATGTCCAAAAAATGTACCACCAGTAAAAGGCGTAAAAAATAATGCAATTCAAAACCTAAACCCCAAAAGGCGCCCAGGTTACGAACACATAACGGGGAAAATGTTAAAAGAACTGCTACAAAGTGGTACTCGAATGCTGACAATCCTTTTCAATAGCTCGATAACACTTGGAATCTATCCATTGCGGGACTTTCCATTAATTGGCACAAAGACCAGAACAGTTACAATCACTGCGACCAATAAGCTTACATCCAATCATGTCTAAACTCTTTGAAAAAATTCTACTTGAAAGGATCAAGCCGATCATGGTAGATAAAAATCAGTGACGGTCCGCGGGGTTTTCTTTGGTACGGCCGAGGTAGCAGAGGTGGCAATACAGATAGGTAGGGTCGCTTGCAGAGACAGCTGGTGCCACCTCTTCTACTACCTCGGCTGTACCATGAGTCACTCTGCGAGCCATCACTGATTCCAATATCCTCCAACAAAACCTAAACCAAATCGAAAATTGGCTAAGAGTTTGGCATATAAAAGCCAATGAGAGTAAATCGACTCATTAACGTTTACACTTAGAAGAGAAATGTGTCCCTCTGTAAAACTAAACCAACAGCTTACATAAGAAAAAGTCGTCAAATACCTTGCGATGCATCTGGATAGCAGATTAACATGGAATACACACATATGGAAAAAAGATTACAACTCGGGGGGAACTCCGACAAATGTATTGGTTGGTTGTTAGGGTCCAAATCACAACTATACAGACCAAACAAATTACTAATCTACAAGGCCATTCTAAAACCCATATGGACCTATGGCATTTAACTCTGGGGTACCGCAAGTAACTCAAACATTGAGATCCTGGAACGATGTCGAAACAAAGTTTTATGAGTTATTCTTAACCTTAGCCACAGTATATACCAAACTGGCTCTTGCTGCATGAATCAAGTATTCCCTCGGTCAAATAGGAAATAAAACCCAGAAGCGACACAACTAAGGCTAAGACAACATCCAAACCAACTTGCAGTAGGAGTACTGACCAACTATAATGTCAGGCGCCTAAACCGTATAGACCCGTAGGATCTACTACACCCATAAATCAATATGGAAAAGTAGAAGATCTTGTCAATGGATGATCATCTTCACACGACCTTACTAAATCTGCAGAAAAATTTGCTGAATGTCTACAATTGTAAATACAACAGATTGCGAAATAAATAGGGAATAAATGGGCAAGTGTAAGCAGCGCAGGCTGCGTGCTAGTAACGTGATCACTTTATTAGACGCATACGATCGGTCGGTCAGTGATGTTAGTTTCGGCCGAATTCAGTTTTTATTTTGTATTGAAATGTCGTCTACCGAGTCAGACAACGAAGTAGTAGCATATGTGGAGATAAAGGGGACTTATAAAACAGAAGAAAAAGGGTCATTTAAGTATCGAAACCAAAAACATTATTTTAAACGATTTAAGTATTTAAGTGGGCGTGACTAAAAGAGTGCGACCCAGTGCAGTGTCACCGTTCACGTGATTGTGTTCACATTTGCTGCCCCTAGATATAAACAGACTAAAGTATACATAATTTTGATAATCTAGCATGAACTTTGAGTAATGATCGAAATTTTCATGGCAATGGCGACTATTTTTATATTTTTTGAATTGCCAAAATTATTAGAAATTTGCTGCTACATCAGTCTAGTTGGTGCTTTGTTGATTTCCTTAAGGTTGGTCACAAATTGGTTGTGGCGGTTTTGCATGGATCATTGAATGTGATTTTTGCTCATTAATTGTTGGGAAGTCCAGGTCGTAGTCTAACCCGTTGTTGCGAGTTGATTGATTGCGGCGATTTAAAATACCAACGAAATAGTGATTTTTGTATTTGTGATTGTCCGGATACAGTTAACTATAAATTCACCACAGTAAATTATAGGTCAATTTTTCCCAAAAAATATGCTAATTGCAGAATTAAATAGATGTAGAAAAAAAGTATTATGATTTGTAACTAATGTATTATGAGTATCTTTATGGAGTTATTATAATATTATGATCCTAATAATGATCAATAAAAGTGTAACATAAAATTAAGATATAGAAAAAAGTATTATATTCATAACTAATGTGTAACTAAGGTATTATGGAGTTATTGTAATATTATGACAAACACAAAATGAACATAAAAAATGATGATACTATAAACTATATTTACTTAAAGTGTAAAATATATAACAATCTTGTAACCCAAACGTTTGTGTAGAAAAAATTGGTCATTGGAACTGAGGAGTTTGGAGCACCAAAAGAAGAGCGATCTACTAGCTGAGTTTACCAAGGAAAAAGGCAATATAGCTTACAGTATGAGGAAGTTTGATGTTGCTATGCATTTGTACACTGAAGCACTCTTGTTCGCAAATAAGAACAGTTTAATCTATGGCACTATCTTGGCAAATATTTCTGGCTGTTTGTATCAATTGCAATTATTTAAGGTTGGTACAATTCTTTATATTATAATATTAACACAAAATTTTAAGATATTATTTACCAGAACCTTTATTGGCATAACCATATATACAAAACAAAACAAATTAATTCCTTACATCCCTCACCCCTCCCTTCCACCCCTCTCCTCCCTCCCTCTCCCCTCTTTCTCCCATCCCACCTTCTCCAGCGTCTTCACTCCTGCCCCATCCTCTCTCATCCATTCCGTCACCCTTCTATTCCCTCTCACTCCTACCCATTCTTCTTTCACCCCCTCACATTCTTCCGCCAAGTGCTTCCATGTATCCTTCCCCCACTCGCACAGCCCACATCTCATATAATCCTCCCCCATCCACCTCTTCCTCCCTTTCTCTCCTGACCCACATCTCGCCCTCGCCAACCTCACCCTCTCCTCCCTACTCCATCCTTCTTCCCCCCAATACTCTGGTATTCTCCCGTACACCTGCCACCTCCCATACATATCATTATATTCACTCCTTTCTATCCGCCCCTGTCTCTCCTGCATATCCACCTCTCTCATTTTTTCCTTCACCCATCCCGCCACCTTTAATAATAGATTTAATAAATAAAAATCTATTTACATTGATTTTTATCTCCGTCTTAGTTTCGGGTCACCACTGCAATTTTAATTTTCTTGTCACATCCCGAGATGCTCAAAATGGGTAGTGAATTGCACCTTCCTTTCAAAAATTTTTGATTCACTCCTGCCGTTTATTGAAAATGAAAATTTGTGAGCTCCGAGCCGCTGCTCAGCTGAAAATATCGAATTTAAAACAAATTAAAGCAATGAATTTGTTAGCTTTAAGGGGGTAAGTGCCTCGCGCCAGAGTTGGACCAGAATGGTCTAATATAAAATGATATTCGCCACAATCTTGGGCCTGAAATTTGACCGAGTACGTAAATTTGTTTGTACACGCCTCCAGGTTGATACAAAATGTTTCATGCAGGTGGCGTTCATTACAACGGCGAAAATGAAGCAAATTCGTGTTTTTAGAGGTGTAGCTCTTACGTTTTTGTGACTTTATTTGATAACTAATGACAATTTTATTACGTACATATTGTTGTCAAAAGTATAAACTATTTTTCTGTAGCATTACATTTTTAGTTCTTTGCAGAGAAAAGCTCCAGATATCCATCCAATATTGGTAATTTTCAGGATAAATTATACAGTTTGTCTGATGATTTAAAAAAAATCTAATTCTATAGACGAATAGTTTAATCCTTTCTTTCTAAATGTGCAAAATATAATTTCTTAATATTTGATATTAACTTCAGAATTATGTATATGCTGACCATCAAAAATGCATCGATTTTCGACGCGGCACTTACCCCCTTAAATCAAAAATTTGAAGAATTCCCGCTCCGCTTCTGTGTTTTGTTTTTTGTTCTCTTATAAGCGCTTGACCATAGGTTAAAGTTTGATGAAAGCTGCTCTAGAGAATGTATTCTAGCTAAGCTAAGCAACAACAAGAAAATGGTCAATTCAAAAAATTCTATTAGTATTTTGCTTTAGAAAATGTATTGGGAAGAAATATTTTTTTTTCACAAACGGGAGAGAAATTTGAGCTTTCAGCTATTGAAATCTTGACAGAAATAACATTTCTATGCCTAAGAGTTTCCATTATTTATTTTAATGGTCATGGCTGACAATGTTTTATTCTAGGTTGGGTTTTAAAAACCAATGTTTTATTCTTAAAATATTCCGTTTGTGGAAAAAAATGTATATCTATCTCAGGAGAGAATGCTATTTTTCCCTCGATGCATTGTATCACTCAGGCTTTGCCCTCTGGGTATAATTTCACATCTCAAGAAAAATTGTGCATTTCTCTCCCTTGATATATTGTGTGTATATAAATTGGCGGATACTTAACACGTAGCGATATTCTTCTTAAAATAATATAATCTACTACTAATACTTTAAGATGAACTTGAAATTTCTTGTGTTCTGTGAACCATTACTCCTACCATTTTATTATTATTTAGAAATGCATTATGTTCATTGATGCTTGTCTATCCACATCGTATCCTAACACTTCACGTCCTAAACTTTATGTGAGGAAAATCAAGGCCTTCACTACTTCAGGAGAGAAAGCGTGTGCTGCAAAGACAAATGCCGATTTCAAGAAATTCATAAAGACATGCAAAATTAGTTCTGCAGAGAAAGGTATCTCAATAACTTTATATTTTAAATTAGCAAAAAAATTCCAGTTATATCCATCAATTTTTTTAAATTTAAAAGTACACATTTTAAGAAAAAAACCATAGTACTTATTTATTTTTAATAATCACCTGTTTTGTAAAAATGGATTGCTTTTCTTCCTATTAGTAATTAATTCAAACCGATTATCTATTTTAGAAAAATACTTTAAGTTGGCAGATGAAGCTATGAACGTAGCCGAAGTGTTCGAGGCTGATGTTTTGGGGAATTGTTTGTTACCACCATTTAAGGAGAATCCAAAGATTTTAAATGTAACCATGAGTGCGACATTGAAGTATGTATGGAGTTATTTGTGCTGCCAAATGTAATTGATTTTAAAAATTTGCAGGTATGATGAACACAATGGCCGACACATTGTTGCACAGGCACCAATCAAGAAGGGTGAATGTGTGCTGATGGAAAAACCATATGCCTCTGTGGGTTATTCTCGGTGTCCAAGTTGCTTTAAGTACATCATAAACATCGTAACGTAAGTAATGTATATTTATATTTTATCTCAGGCTTAGAAAATTAAAAAAACAACACTTGGATATAAAAAAAGCACCATTTTCCTATTTAAACTCTCAGGGGTGCTATTCAACTATTCAGTAACAGTGAACATAATATAAATTTGCTAACTTATTAATAAGAACCAAATATGTAAAAAGCCTGCCACAAAGACTAAAAGAATAAAGCAATGAAGAACTTGATGTAGAAGTAGAATGGAGAAAAATTCAAAATTGTTTAATTGATAGCAAAGGAACATGTAGGAATAGATGACGAACAAAGCAAAAAAGGCTGGGAGAAAGTGCCAGGAAGTGCTAAAAAGGAAGATAGAAGCAAGGCTTAAATGGATAAGATCGGATAAGAGTGAACACAGAGAAGAATATAATCCAATACGAAAAGAAAGCAGTACAGTATTAGGAAAACTAAGAGATAATAGAAGCACTAGGCCTATAAAGGTAAACGAAAATGAATACCGAACAAGGACGAACAACAAGCTGAGACAAGAAATAAAAGAAGACATAGTAAAAAAAATCAAGGAACAAAAAGCAAAATGGCTATGACATGTATGGAGAGCAGGACCAAGCGACACAGTGCGTTTAATGTTAGAGTGGGAGCCAGGAAACAAGAAAAGAAGAGGTAGACCGAGATCTAAGTGGTTACAAGAAGTGGAAGGAGATCTCCGCAGGGCTGGCATCGGCGGAGAATGGAAGGAAAAGTCAGGAAATAGGAGGGAATGGGGAAATATATGCAAGAGTATAGAATAGGAAGTGGACGGAAACTGATCTACTCCAAAAAAACAAGATCTAGAAAGCTTCATTGAAGCGGCGCTACCCCACAAGGGGTGTCCAGCCACATTATTATTATTAAGAGATAATAGACGGAGATTGATAAGAAAATAGAATATATGAAGGTAAACTAAGTCATATAAAAAACAAACACGGTAAAATCACAGAAATGAAGAAGATTACAAACATGTATGGTCTGCATATTTTAAAGAACTATTAATTGAAGCAAGAAGAGAAGTAAAAGAAGAGGAAACAGTAGATGATGATCAATTAGAAGAATCAACATTAGAAGAAATTAAGAAAATAATGAAAAAAAATCGCAATGGGAAAGTTCGTGAACAAGTTCGTCCAGCGGTCGCCATTTTCCCAAGCGTACAAATTAGACCGATTGGTGTTGGAATTAAGCATTGGGGTTGTCGAAGTCATGGAGATTACCAAAGTCTTATGATAAAAATATAATTGATCATGTAACTGAAATTGAGAAAATGCACGAATTGCTGATAGGTAAGAAAGTAAATGCTTTTATGTAAATAGCATAATTTAAATTATATTAAAAGTAAACAAACAAAGCACTGCAATCAGAATGGCCGAAGTACCGTTCATCAAATACCAACATTCAGTGTAAATGAAAATAAACATGTTGACAGTTGAAAATTCTGACGAACGCACCGCGCCCATTTTCATTTATGCTGAATGTTGGTATTTGATGAATGCTACCTCGCCCATTTTGATTGCAATGCTTTGTGTATTTTAATATAACTGAAATTAACCTATTTACACAAAAGCATTTACTTTCTTACCTATCAGCAACTCGTGCGTTTTCTCACTATCAGTTATGTGATAAATTATATTTGTATATTCATAAGACTTAGTAATCTCTTAATTACAACACCAATCGTATGCTTGGGAAAATGGCGACCGCTGGACGAACTTAGTCGCGTTTAACAGTGTGTTCATCAGAAAATTTTCCAATGGTTATCAGTAAACTTCCAACTGTATTCTGTGATGAACGCGCCCAATACAGCGGAGAGGCAAATAAGGCAAAAAGCATTCTAGGGCAATACTAGTGTGGATTTATACAAGGTAAATCAACAATAGATGCAACACACACAATTAAACAAAAATCTAGAAAGCGCACACTTGAAATTAGAGCCACTCTTCATAAATTTCCAACAAGTTTTTGATTTAGTAAAAAGAGATAATCTAATGGAAGCATTGAAAGAACTTGAGGTAAATCAAAAGCTGAGAAGGCTTGTGCATATGATGATGAAGAGGATAACAAATTATATTAAAACACCAAAAGGAGATACTCTGGAATGCAAAATTAACAAGGGTGTTAGGCAAGGAAATGCACTCTCAGCAACACTATTCAATGTAGCGCTAGAATATGTAATATGTAGTAGGGAAAATAAATAATAGCATATACCGAAGATATAGTGATAATAACAAAGATAAGAGAAATTATGGCAAAAATGTAAGAGCTGATAATGGCACAAAGATGGGTCTAAAACTAAACATGCAAAAAACTAAGTTCATGAGATTTGACAAACAGCCAGAAAAAGAAAGATTAGTAGATGAATATGAATTTGAGGAAGAGGAATAATTTAAATAACTAGGACTAACGTTAGGGAGCGACGGGGACAAGGAAACCAAAATAAAGGAAAAAATTATGGTAACAAACAGAGCGTTCCATGAGAACAAAAAAATATATTAAAAAGCAAAATTCTAGAGAAACGAACTAAAACAAAAATACTAATGTATGCAACAGAAACAATGACCCTGGCAAAGAAACAAGAGGATAGCTTGAGAATTATAGAAAGAAGGGTTTTAAGGACAATACTAAGACCCATAAAAGAATATGCAAATGAATATTCAATAAGAATAAATTTCGGAACTGCTACAAAAAATGAATGGAGAAGACGTAGTTAAAAAAATTAAGGAACAATGAGCGAAATTCTGAATAGAAAATGTCGATGAAAAAATGTTCTACCATGCCTCATAGACCATCAGGAGCCATTTAAAAGAAATGTACATTTGGCAACATAGCACTCACGAGCTGCCCTGTTTATCAATAATCTCATGGTTCAGAGTAGAAGGTAATAGATAGATAGAGCGGGGTTTATTTACAGATGCAAGGTAAAACAGATTATGAGTAAATGTAAAATCCATTGTAATTGAACAAAACAAAACGAAAATAACACAAATACACTGAAGCGCGGGCGCTAATACAAACTGATAATAATGAGAAAAGCAGAATTGGCACAAACTTGGAACTAGCAAGTTTGAATGAATTATTTGTGTCAAAGTGACATAAGCGGGTGTCACGTTGCCGAACGTATTTTTTATAAAAATCAGCCAATTAAGAAGTGTTAAAAATACAAGTTTGAGATAGAAAGATAGCACACACTGACAAATAATTTTCAAACTGGTCATACTATCGAAATTGCAGGATTTTCTGTAAATTAATAACGAATAATAACGCATATTTAACGACTGGATGTTCAAACTTTGAGGACCTCGTGAAGACCCAGGAAGCATGGTACAACATTTTAGAATGAAGATAAGCTGCTTAGAATTTTTGAAAGAATATCGTCACGTGTAGATTATCCGCCAATTTATACAGACCCGATATTAAGTATCAAGGACGGTTAGTGCGTTATAACGGTGGAGGGTAATTGTGTGGGGACCGACGTGTTAGTTTCATCGAGAGTGCACTGAACAAAGTATTTACTGTAAAACAAACCAGCATTACACACATTATCTGACTTCGTTAGCCCAGATCAATTTTGCTACTTCAGCAGACTCACAGCAAATCAGACTCAAACCCAGACAAAATATCGTTTCTCTGGACAAACATTGATACAAGTTACAAAGGTTACACCACAGCTATACAGAAATTGCACTTCGCTTGCACTGTAGGAATTAATTATTTAGACAATAAGAAATTGCTACTTCAGCAGACTCACAGCAAATCAGACTCAAACCCAGACAAAATATCGTTTCTCCGGACAAACATTGATACAAGTTACAAAGGTTACACCACAGCTCTACAGAAATTGCACTTCGCTTGCACTGTAGGAATTAATTATTTAGACAATTAATTATTTAGACAATAAGTCTAGAGTTAATAAATGGGCAATTTGATACGAGACATTTATTCTAGTTTTAGATGAGCTTATTTATTATTCATATTTTGTCTCTCAACCTCTTACTGGTCCTGAGACTTTTATTTTATCTCGTAACCTCTCACTGGTCCTGAGACTTTAAAATCCCACTTACCTGACTGAAATAAGTCTGGGAAATCAAAGACCGTGATACATTACGAAATAAAAGGTTTTTCAATTATATCTTCCACTGGATAAATAAAATTTTTCAATTTGCACTTGCCTCTGGAGAAGCGATATATCTGATAGATGTGAATAATTCCCACTTTTTGCAAAGTATATAGTATATTGTACAACAAGAGTGGATATGACGCCCATATCTAATGAAGGCAAGTTTGGCGAGTGTCCCAAATGCCGGGTGAGATATGGGCTTTATATCCACTTGTACAGATAACTTTTTCTACGACTGAAATTTATTGCAGCAAAACCACAAGTTTCACCACCTTCAAATTTATTTTTCATAATGCTTATAATCAATTGTTTTCACCATAAAAGAAACAGGAGTGTGTTTTTTGTGGTTGAAAAATAAAAGAAACAAGGAAAATGCCCGAAATGACCCCCTGACCTCTGATCCAAAAATTCTGAAAAAAAAATTTAATCATTTTTCGTAATATACTTGCTGACAAAAAAAAAATTGTGACATGAGGGCAACAGCCATTAAGTGATTTCACGTGGAATGAGCCCTCTGTTATATATCGTGTGATTCATTTACCACGGCACATAGTTAGTTAACATGGGTCCCCTATTTAGCCTCAAAGTAATCTTGTACCACCATTGGATAGATTAATTTATTATGGTACATTACAATTATTATTTAACGCTATTTTACCATCTGTATAAAGCTTTAAACGAAATTAAATTTATTCAAAATAATCGTGTTACCTTTGCTTTTTTGATTGATTGTACGTTGGTTGAATCTGGTTTGTCTATTTGATGTTTATTTCGGTGTCAATTTATTTGCTATAGTAATAATAATGTATAATAATAATAATGTAATAATGTATTTATTTGTGCTAACAACAATAAAGTTTTACACAAGTCATGATAGATACATTCAAATACATATAGTGGCTTAAAGTAATGCTTATTGTAATTGAGTAGCGAAAAGGATAAACTGAGATATGAATAAACTACAGTCCTAATAACTAAATATGTATAAATTAAAATAACACTAAACATATTAAAATTTGTATAATTAATCAATTAAAATATATATATAAATGAAATCAATAAATCAATAAATTAAGGAGTAAAATTCATACATTAAGGAATAAAATCAATAAATTGAGAAATAAAATCAATAAAATCAACAAATTAAGAAATATGGCTGAAAGACCTCGGTCGATGGCCTGTTGTATATCGATGTATCTCGAGTACAATAAACTGTTATACTACTAAGAAATAAAATCAATAAATTAAGAAATGAAATCAATAAAACAAGTAATAAATAAAGTTATTAACTTGAAATATAAAATTAAAATCTAAAATTTAAAACACCCAAACACATTAAAATAAGTTTAAGTTACAATGTTTTAAATGTCGTTTTCTAAAAATTCATCTATTGAATAAAAAGTTTAATTAATAATTCCTCAAGTTTCCTTTTAAAAATAGGACTGGGAAGATTTCTAATGAATAATAGTAATTCTAACGAAGAAAGGTTTTATGACAGTAAAACCTACTACAGTAGAGTTAGCTTAGAGTGAGTGAATTGTTCTTCCAAAACCATCTGTAACAACCATACATTATCTTATTAGAAAATTTGAGGAAAAAGTGAATGTGGCAGCAAAATATGATGCAGGATGCTTATTGCTGCATTATTTTAACCATAGTCTTATTGGTATTATTGATGGTTAAAGTCCGAGCGAATAACAATTTCGAATTAGAGGAAACGGTGCAAGGATTAATCTATCTGTAAAAAAATACGAAAAAACTTAATTACTATCCTTATAAAACCCAAAGCCATCTAAAGGTGTTCATATTCAGTGCCGAAATATGCGGAATAGGGTGGTTATCAGCCCCATTGGAACCAATTAACTAAAATAACTTAATTTTAATTTATACCGTTTCTTTTTTTTGTTATTAAGTAAGTCAAATAACGAATTGTTTGGTAGCAAGGGCGGCTCGTTCTATAGAGCCAAGGAGCCATGTCACTACCTGTAGTTTTAAGCTCAGCAAGAATTTTTAACACATTTTCGCTAGTTACTTTGGTCTTGGAAGATACATTTTTTCTCTTAAAAAAAGAGAGGGAGATATTGTATAAGTGGCTCTACCATTAACATGTTCCACGAGCCGCCACTAATGTTAGGTACGGCCTTTAGCAATGCGATTATGATAAAATATTTCAAAAACATCTGCTCCGTATGTCCGAAAAAAATTAATTTTGCACATCATGTATTCTTGTATTTTGTATTTTAAGGGTGAAATGGGGATGTTTCGAGTGAGGTATCATGAATGTTTTTAACTTTTGTGATGGGTACGTCCTTTACCATGGCCATTATGATAAAATATTTAAAAACATCTGCTCCGTACGTCCGAAAAAAAATAATTTTGTACATCATGTAGTCTCGTATTTTGTAAAAAAAAGACCTTCAGTGGCATATCCAGAAAAACTATTTACAATCTCCAAAAACTCAAAAACACTGTACTATCCACTCCATAACCCTTCTACTCCCTTTCGCTCCCATCCATTCCTCCTTTACGCTCTCACACTCTTCCGCCAAGTGGCCCCATGTATCCTTCCCATTCTCACACAATACACACTCTTCCGCCAAGTGGCCCCATGTATCCTTCCCATTCTCACACAATACACACCTTGCATATTCTTTCCCCATCCATACCTTCCTTCCTCTCATCCGATCTACACCTCGCCCTTGCCACAATCACCCTATCATCTCTACTCCATCCCCTTTATCAAGTATCCCGGTACTCTTCTATACACCTGCCACATCCCATACCCATCATTATATTCACTTCTCTCTACACACTCTTGCCTCTCGTGCCTTTCCACCTCCTTCCCTTTCCCCTTCACCAACTCATCCACCTTCACCCCGTTCCCTAACCATTCCATTACTTTCGCCTCCGACAGCCCTACCCTCTCATACATTTTCCTCTTCTCACCCCTCCGCCTCCCACACATGCTCTCCACCCATACAAACTTCACCAATCTCTCTTCCTCCAATTCCCACACTTTCATCTCATACCTCATACCCCACTCTCACCATTGCCCCGCACTATAACCTCTCTCTATTCGTCTCCTGAAGCACTTTGTAGCTGGACGTTGATCTTTCCACCCCAACATGCGCTTCAGGAACCACATTTGTTCCCTCTCCATGCACTCATACCTTCTCGTCCCCCACACTTCCACTCCATACATTAACACCGATCTCACACATGCATCCCATATCTTACACGCCACTCTCACATTGTTCATCATCCACTTTCCCCACCCCATCCCCCACGCCTTCCTGGCCTTACTCTGCACCCACCTCACATGCTCCTCATACCCTCCCGTTTTGTATTCATATTTTAACATTTTAACTTTGTAATACTCTAGCAAGTAACTAGTTAATATTTTATCATTTTAACTTTTAACATTTCAACGTTTTAAATACTTTATAATTTTTATATTTTTACATTGAACTTTTACTAATGATGATTTTCTTTTTGTTTTGATCAATTGTAGTTTTATTGCCCCTAAAATATTTTATCTATTTATTGATTACCTAAGTTAATATTTTTTTAATACCTTGAAACTGTTTATTGTTTGATTGATGCCCAATATTTTTTAATATGTATGCGTCCACGTGTATTTATTCACGTATATGTGCAATTGGCGGCTAATATTTATTTTAATCTCATATTATTATCATTAAATTACTTATATTAACCTGTGTAAAACATGTATTGTTAAGCACCAATAAATATTGTATTGTATTGCGTCCGCCACCCTCCTCTCACCTCCTCCGCCTCCTACACACTCTCTTACTGCCTTCCTCGTATCCTTTTCTGCCTGCCTGCATTCCTCATCAAACCATGTGTCAGCCTCTCTTCTCTCACCCTTCCTCTTTCTTTCACACTCCACTATTATCCTTCTATCTTCTCCATCGTACTGACCTCCCTTTTAATCCTCTCCAACTTCCTCCTTATATCCTCCATCGCCTTTACCCCGCACTCCAACACCTCGCTTTCCTGTCTCCTTAGACGCCAAAGCCCATTCTCTACCCACATCTCCACCTTTAACCACTTCGCGCCCATGCTGCTTTGATTTAATCCCAGGTTTGATGAAAAATTACTTCTTTGTTGTTGTTAACTTTTTCTACGAAATATGATTTTACTGTCACAAACTTTCCCATTTATGCAAAAAAATATGAAAAAATATTCCATAGAAGTAATTTTTTTGTACAATGTTTTTGTTTTCATTTTTTGCTTGTTGCCACATGTGGCGAACCTGGGTGTGAAGAGGTTAATGGTAGGTGATCCGATCCCAACACCTCCTCTATCTCCATACACCTTATTTCTCCTCTTGTTATTCCCTTCACCACTACACAGTCAATCACCGATGTCCCTCTTGCCCCTATATACGTTTTCTTCCCCACCCAATCCCCCTCCGTGCATCCATTTAGAATTTCCCAGCCTTCCTCCATCACCCACTCCCTCATTCTCCTTCCTGTCTAAGCCATCCTCCTTAAATTCCTCCCTATTCTTGCATTGAAATCCCCCTCACCAGAAATTACTTATATTCTTTAATTGCTGAAATTAAAAAAAAGGTATTTTCACTAATGTCACTACAGTACTAATTTTTGTTTTTCAGTTGCGAACAATGCCCCGGTATTATGTATTGCTCGAATGTGTGCAAAGAGCAGGATAAAGATGTGCACAGATGGGAGTGTAAATTTTACCAGCTCCAAAAATTTCGTGAATTGGATGATGAGATTCTTTTGGCCTTCCGAGTGTTCTTGAAAGGTTTACTAGGTGGTTACAAGTCCAATCCAAATAAAATTGAAGATGAATTGCAGTTTGGAGATAAAACAGATAATTTTCCTTATGTTAGACAAATGTGTGGAAATTTCCCTGAAACTGTCATTGGTAAAAAAATATCATATTTGGATGTAAGTAGTCAATTTTAAATATCTACATGTGCATATTTCATCGAATACATATTTCTCATACCCATATCAATGAAGTACAAGTGTAATGGCATCAATAGCTAGAAAAGCCATTCTGCATAATCTAATCATCGTCATCGTTTTTTCCTTGTCTTTTGACTGTAATAGTGTTTTTGGAAGCATAAATTAAATAAACACTAAAATTTTATATTCAAATCATGCATACAGTATCACATAAACAATGGCCTAAGATATTGTAGAAATGTTGCTTAACATTGGTTAACTGCTTTTTTCTCATCTTATTAAATAATATAAATGTTGTTAAATCGTTTTTGATTCAGAAAGTTGTCCATTATTCATTTTCTCCATGGTGACGTCCAATCAAATGATGGCGGTTTCATTGCCCAACAGGTGACATCCAATCAAATGATAGCGATTTCATTGCCCAACAGGTGACGTCCAATCAAATGATAGCAGTTTCATTGCCCAACAGTTTAGTTGTTACTATGGTTACGATTCGATTTTTGTCAGCGAACTGCCGCAATTTCCAAATAGAAAAAGTATTCGTTATAATTAAATATAAACAGAAAAATCTTTAGGTAATTATTTAATATGATGCGAAAAAGTATAGTATTAAACTCGTGAGCAAGTTGGCCATTGCCACTCTGGTGAATTGCAACTTCACCCTCGTGGCAATTCAAGCCAAATTTTTTGACTTGTGCAAACCTCACGCAACGATTTACTTGTGCAAATTAGCTTGTACAAGCCAATTGGCGCAAATTGCATGAGCGTGTAAACGGGTCCTAACCCTCTAAACACGGGTCGCATCAATAGACATGTATATGGAATTTAACTGCAGGACGTGTCACGTCAATCACCGCGATGATAAAAAACAAAAGTAGCGGTGATATTTTATTGTAGTCCTGTCAGAATTTTAAACCTCAAAATGGACATACTAAATCATTGGGATGCAGTTTCTAGCAGTGAAATCAGTGAAATGGTGAAAAATACGACGCCCAGAAACACCGCGAGGAATAAAGAGTCGCTGTGCCGACAATTTACGGAGTCTTTGTGCCGACAATTTACGGAGTCTCTGTGCTGCAAGAAACTAAAAGGCAAATTAAAACATTGCAATATGTGAGTTGTGATCAAGATTATAAAATGTTATTCGTTATATTCTCTCACTAAATATAACTCGTGGTACGATTAATAACCGATGGTATTTAGTCGTTGAAACCGAAGCAGCACATTCAACTCGCGCTAGCGCTCGTTGAATCTGCAGCTCGGTTTCAACTCCAAAATATCATCGGTAATAATCATACCACTTGTTGTATTATGGCTGAGAATACAACTCATGGCCAATTAGAATGTTTTTTAAGCCAACAAAATGCATAGCAGCATGTGTATCACCGCGATGATAAAAAACAAAAGTGGCGGTGATAATTTATTGTGGTCCTGTCAGAATTTTAAACGTCTAGATGGATGTACCAAATTATTGGGATGCAGTTTGTAATAGTGAAATCAGTGAAATGGTGAAAAATACGATACCCAGAAACACCACGAGGAATAAAGAGTCGCAGTGCCGACAGTTTACAGAGTCTTTGTGCTGCAAGAAACTACAAGACGAATTAAAATATTGCAATATGTGAGTTGTCATCAAGATTACAAAATGTTATTCGTTATATTCTCTCACTAAATATAATTCGTGGTACGATTAATAACCGCCGATATTTAGTCGTTGAAACCGAAGCAGCACATTCAACTCGCGCTAGCCCTCGTTGAATCTGCAGCTCAGGTTCAACTCCAAAATATCATCGGTAATAATCATACCACTTGTTGTATTACGACTGAGAATACAACTCATATTTTCATAAAATTCACACAACCAATTAGAGAACTCGAAAGTACACAACGTGACGTTGCGTAAGCCAATAGTTTTGTGTCAATTCTCGGTGGTTTTGTACCTTACAATCCCACCCCGTGGTTTTTTATTGCGGTCCGTTTCTATGGTAATTTAATTTTTAGATACATTTACACGTGTACTCTTTCGCGCGTTCTTGAAACGCCCAGTTCCATCACCCACAGAACGGGGATCATGGCGTTCCAATCGTGTTTAGCAAAAGTAGACACAATTTTTTCCGCCGTTATTTCCCGCGATCTAAGGCCAAACACGACAAATTCTAGCTCGTGAATGCCAAAACTGTTTACAATATCCATCGTTTCATCACGCGGGATTGGAACGGGCCTGTCTTAGCGTGCGGAATTGCGCGAACTTGTGAACGCTGCTAATGTCATTGTCAACGTAACAGTAGCTGAAAACTCGTGAAATGTCCTGTTTCCAATAAAAAGTACCATCATTACGTGTAAACATTCAACATTTCTTCTGTGAGGATATTAAATAATCTGTTTACCAACGTATAGTAAGTGAATAAACTTGCCAGTTGCTTTTTTCTTAGTTTCATGTGTTATTCATTATATTATCTTCGCAAATATAACTCGTTTAATGCTTAAATATCCACAATTTTTTTAAAAAACCCAACTCATTTTAATCCCAATCGTCAGAACATTTTCGCCGTTGTGATTTTATAAAAAATTATCGATGGTAAGCGTCAAACTTGTTATATTACCTATGATAGTAGATTTGCTGTTATTGCATTCTAAAGCTATTTTTCAGTAATAGAGATACAATCTGAAATTGAAAATTCAACATGGGAATTCCCTAGGATGCATCTTGAAATGGGACACACGGTATATCCATCGCTAGAGGGTTAATTAGATGATCTGGTGATTTTCAAAGGCATCATTTAAGCAGGTCTAACATCCCATCGTGTTAGAACCTGACCAGATTTACACCATCTGCTTCTTGCAATACAATCAATATTATTTATTAAAAGAGGGACATATTTGTGATTGTAAATCTAAAATATTATAATTTTTTAAATGAATGTAAAGTTCCCTAACTTGATTGTAGATGAATTACAATAAAACAAAATGCGAAATATTTCCACAATAATGAGTTTTATAAACACTACAAAAATTATTTATTGAAACAGCTACTTTCCTGGCTAATACCACGATGAATAATGAATTTAACAATTTTCGTGTTAAAATATCTAATCAATAGTCCTTGTACATAGAAAAAATGATCTTAAACCATTGTTATATCAATAATATTTATAACATGCCGGTTGTATAATTTAATATCTGACATGACATTAGCCAGGAAAGTAGTTTTTTCAATAAGTGATTTGTTTTTAGTCTTTGTAAGAATAAATTTTGCAGAATTATATTTATGTTGAATATTTTAATATTTGGGCTATATTTCGTCTTTATTTAATTAAGTTAATGCATCTGCAACAAGTGAGGGTTTTCATTTTCTCGAAATAAATAAAGCAAAGCGTAATCCCAGAATTTCCATGATTAACGACAGAGCTGACCTAGTAAATTCCCCTTTGTTCAAAGTAGTATAAATGATGTGTTTCGGTATTGTTTGAATAAATTGTAGTAGGATGATGATCAGCACTTCATTAAAACTGCCGTCGCTTAAAATAAATTGTGTCATTAACAAGGAAAGTATTTTTTAAATTTCCTCGTAAACTGACTCCAACTACTATCCGTTCCAAAAAGGGAGTCTCCTGTGTTTCAGCAAGTATATTTCAAAAACTGTGCACTCTAAAATTATATAAAATTGGTCACCATTCTTTGTAGTATTATCTACAATCTGCTATGGAATTAAGTGTTTATGTTTGTTATTTGTCGAGATAATACTGAAAAAGTGTAAAAAAAGTACCCGAAATTAAACAAATTTTAAGATGCATGAAATTCAACAGCTTGTAGAAAGTAAGCTACTGCTTATAAAAATCTGAAAAAATCACATGAGATCAATTGTACTTTTACCTATTATGTGGGGTAATGTGAATATTTTTTTTAAAATAAGTTTTGTTGTAATTTGGTAAAATGCGGAGCATTGTTTTTTCAGTTATGAATGAATAAATGTATAAGCATTTTTCAGATTACGTACTTCATATAAATCTGATGCAAAATATATCATTTAATCGTAAATAAATATAGTTTTGTTATTTACATAAATTAAAAATATTTTAATGAAAATAGAGAATATTTACGCTCACAGCAGAGGCGCGGGGCGAAGCGGGCGAAATATCGTGTCAGTATATTTACGATGCGTTCACGCCGCTTCTAATGACTGTACATGATTTTCTGCCGGGATCTGTTGCTTACTGTCAAACTAAACCGTACTAAAGTCGAACGAACGCCTGAGTTACATATTTGCATCTCTCTCGCCGATCTAAAATAATCATCGACGGGAAAATGACTCAATTTTGACAAAAGTTCTACTCTTTTCTTGAAATTTATTTGCAATTGTTTCCTAAATAATATTAATCCATCTATAAGCGAAATCCTAATTTCAATTCGTTGTATAATTATCGAGATAGCAGATATTTCGATTCTAGGCCTTAACTCTTAAAATAAAAACAACTTTTTTTTTTCTTTCGTTCTACGCCTTCAGAATAGAATAGCGTTAGATATATATTTTTTTCATAATATTCAAGTGATTAATAACAATGTTATATGCACACAAAGATGAGAGTTTCGAAAATTGTCGTTCAAAACAGTACATTTTCAAACAAATACATCGGAAAAGGTGTATTTATCAAAATATTTCCATACAAATTAACATACATATAGAAAAACGATGCATCTTTATATGGTATAAATTTCAGAATATTCGTGTCCTCTAAATCATAAATATGAGGTTTTGAAGTGAGGAGACTCCCTTTTTGGAACGGATAGTAGATGCAAACAAAAAATAATAGAAATCGTTATTTATAGTTCTAAACTCTTAGATTGTTTGGTACATTTTTTTGCTACAATTGTAGTAAACATGAATTTTTTCATCGGACAAACTATTAGAAAATTTTAAATATTTTAACTTGAAACTGTTTTTTCTTATAAAATATAGCCTTTCAGATTCTAGAAGACAAATAGCATAATTTCTCATTTTAGTTTTATTTATCTATGAGAAGTTAGGGAATGTTTACCTTTATAGCGTATTATGTTTGTTATACTTTATTTCTCCAAATTAACAGAATAACAAAAAGCAAATGCCTTCAGCATTAAACTTAACGCAAATCGTCAAAATTGGACGTCGGATGATTTAAAATTGTCACATGCCAAATTATGCCCTCTATTGAGGGCCAATAAACATACTTTTTGGCAAGAAGACACTTAAAGGTTTTATAATGCAGAACGTGATTCCCAAACACTAACATTTGAATTATTTGAAAGAATGAAACTGGGGCAACCTGCAAAACTGTGGTATAAAAGTATTATCCGTCAATTTCAATCTGAGTGGTGAGGAGGCGGGCCGCGCACCGAGCATCCAAGCGAGAGGAACAAACAATTTCCCGAGTATAATCGGAGACAAAAATTGGGCGGTTTATTACCAGTCTAGAGAAGGTCGTCATTCGGCTCGTACGCTTGCCGCCAGACACGTGCGGGCCTCCCGCAGGGAACGCACAACGTTTTCAACAGATTATGATAATTTTTGTCATTGAATGTCCTAAACGAACGCACTCCGTATTATACCGATGGCCCTCTCCCGCCCTACGCCCATCCATTTGCCAGTGCGCAACTACTCTAGTTGAGATTGACGGATTATACATGTACTACAACCTGTGTTAATTAGTTTTGAAACAGTAAACTGTTCATTATGAATGTGTTTTTATAGTTTACTTACAATTTATGTTTACAATAGATTATAAATTTAAAACATTTGTAACAACAAAAAGACTTAATAATTGTGTTTGAGTTGCTCTTTTTTTATGTTTTAGGGATGTTGCGTCCTTTTAGCATGCATAAGCATGGATAAAAAACTAAAGGAATGGATTGGAAGGGAAATAGGAAGCAATTTGTTTTTGACTGGAAAATTCCTCTTACAGATCATGGCTAATTGCAACATGAACGCCAGATATAGCGAGGATAATGATGGTCTGGCTTGCACTCAGTTGTACCCATCCCGATCTCTTTTTAATCATTCGTGTGTACCTAATGTTATATTTCGGTAAGTAAATACATACAAATTTGTATATTTGAATCTGTATATCATTCAAAATTAAATATTAATTTGCAAAACACAGAACTCGCTTGTAGATTCCATACCATGAGATCAAAAAGTCGAAAATAGATGGCAGCCATTAAAACATAACCTAACTAACAGAAGTTCAGTGGCGTCACTAAGAATGGGAATTTCATCGCACCCCCACTTCAAAATTAATTTCAACTTATCATTGAGTTCCGAATCTAATGTCTTAATATCTTGACGTATAACCCACAATAGTTTTTTGGAAATTTGATCTAACAATGCTTGCAACTGACCTATCAAGGTTCGTATTCGTCAAATCTCTTATCAACTTCGTTCATCAGTTACCCTGAAATTATCAAATTCAAAGCAAGATCGACGGATATCTCGCACAGAGGTGGTTTCTGATTTGCTTTGAGAGTAATACCTAAAAGCTCGTTTAGGAGATGTGGTTACATCTTTTAGAACCTTCGAAGCCTGAAGGCTTCCAGGTGCACGAAGACTTATTCGAGTGGCATATGCCAACTCGGTTGTACTGTACAATTCACACACGTTGTTTGCTTCGCTCACTCGAAGCGTCAAATTCTGCGGAACTTCAACCCAACTCCTTCAATCCTGTTGAAGATTTTCCTAGTTTGTTCCCTTTTTTCGACGCTGTTCGGTTCCAAAAGAAATCTACAACAAAAATGTGAAATTTCATGTATACATGATTAAAATTCATGCGCTCACATGTCATGTGTATAGGTATACCAATTGTAATTTATATTTTATTAATTTCAACAATATTTTGCCTATTATGAAGCAATAACTACTAAAATATAGGAAGAAATTGTATTAAATAAAATAAACTATTTTACATTTCTCACTGCAATAGTTGTAGAAATATTCAGTCTTAACTTTTTTTTGAGGAATCTAGTAAAATTTGACGAGAGGAATTACGCGATGTAAATAGAAATAATTAAATAAATAATGGACGAAGATTCTCCGTATATAGCTGAATCAAAAGTGTGAACATGTCTCCGACAGGGATTGAACTTGCAACCTCCAGGTTTTGATTCAGCTATATACGGAGAACCTTCGTCCATTATTTATTTAATTTTATCAATACTCCGTAATTCGAGAAATCATCGAATGTAAATAGAAATATTATAATACCCTTGATACATAAATATCTATAATACTAGATCAATTTCTATGCGATCAATAATATTGTTTTATGTTCGCCTGTACGAAAATAGTAACTTTGGAGGTTTCTTTTAAGGCCAAAATGGCGTACATTTGATACTAGTCCATAATGATAAAGTAAATTGGACTCTTATGTCAGTGTCAGAAATAACAGGTTTTAATTTAAACGCCCAATAAATACAATACCAATTACTAATGAAAAAGAGAGATCAACTATGATTGTTGTTTATAGCGATTACAATTGTTCATTATATTTACTCCTGAAGAAGTTTGCAAGGTTTGGACGTTTATTGTGCGAGTTAGATTGTTTAACCTGATCATCCATTTTGTATGAAATTTACAATGAAAGACATTAGTGTCGCAGCAAATGCACACTATGATTAAAATATATAAATAAATTGCTTCAGTTTTTATTTAAAAATGCTAAAAAACACGAACCAGGTATCTTGGAAAGTCAGCAACCCTAAACTTTTGCTTCAATAATTATAATTCATATAAGAATTATATTCTTACATCCAGTTTAATACGAAGAAAAAAATTATTTGCATGCGAATAATAATCATTCCATTATAATTACAATTCAGTCAGTAGTCTTAGAATTAGTCAGTTACAGCACGGTAAACATAACTTGATGTTGCGCAGGAAAAATTGTGGGCAGTACCTCCGTCAGTACTGATAGATTTTGTGAAGAGTTCGCACTCCTTGTACATTCATTTTGAAAAGTGACAGTGCGATGGATTTTCATGGCCGTGCACTTGCTAGTCAATCTCGTGAAATGATTAGCAATGTATGCAAATTAGTAATAAAACCCATTTCGTCCCCGCATGTACTATAATTAGCCTTGGGTGTTTTAAAAAGTTGCTTGCTTATTACAGAGACTGTACTCGGTTGGCAGTACGCCTCTCTTTGATATTTGCTTCGTGTCTGCGAATCTGGCTAAACATGTTTTTAAAACACAATTTCTACCATCGAAACTATTTCTTATATATATATGTATGCAGATTTCAAGAAGATAGAATGGTGATGATGTCTTTGAAAGACATTAATCCAGGTGAACAAGTTTATGTAAACTACATAAAGCCAATGATGGATGGAATGACGGCTGAAGAAAGAAAAGCCTTATTAAAAACCTACTCCTTCACCTGTGACTGTGCATTGTGCACAACAGACACTGGAACGGTAAGTTGTTAAAATTGCTCTTGAATCAAAATTATTGAATACTTTATTAACCCTTAATGTGAAAAGAGGATACATGTTTTGAAGGGCTTTACATGACTGTGCATATTTTTAGCTTCAAGAAAGCTAAGGTATTAGATGCGCAAGGGTTTTTTTGATTAACACTTTCGCTGCGCAGTTTCGGAGCGCATGAGTTGTCAAAAGCGGTAAGCTTATTATTGAAAATAGAGGTATGCTTTGGTTTCAAAATATTAAATACTAATAGAATAGTTGAATACTCCTGTATTCAAATCGTTCACAGATTTTTGGGCTGTGTCCCGGATCCGTGACGTGCGCACCTAGCTACTAATTTCTTGGTTAGTGCTCAACGGCGCGGATACGTGCCGCGTGATATTTTTACTCAAATGGAAGATAACACATAAAATATAATAAACAGCTTCATAAAACGATATATATACAGGGTGTCAATTTGAAAACTTTCAATGCGAATATCTGTGAAAATAAAAGAGTTAGAAAAACGCAATTTGGTACAAATGTTATACAGGTAGGGGGAACTAGATCCACCATAGTTTGGTTATGGGGTGAGTGACCCCTTGGGCCCCATTCACCCTAACCCCAAAATTTTAAATGGCATCACCCTTTTTGTGATTCCTTAAATTGAACGTTTTTTTGAGTAGTATTCACCAGCACAAGAATTTTTTTAAAATTGAATACAGGGGCCTGAGCTGCCCTCCCCACTTTCCGCCATGTTGCAAAGTAAAAAAAAATAATCGAAAACGGCCGTTGTTTTTACAATTTATAATGCTTTTACAACACGCTAACCATACAGACATACGGTTCTCTCCGTTGCTGTGCTCACACAGCCAGTTGTAAGTAGAACCTACACGTGGCACGTATCCGTGCCATGCGCATTTGGGTTGAGGGTCGGTGCGACACGGATCCGTGTCATGCGCATTGAAAGTGTTAATGAAAAATGGAAAATCTGGTTTATTCAAGGTATGGCCCTAGCTGGCTACACATTTTTGCCATCTCCTTGGCAATCCATGAATACCGCGACGATAGAACAACACGTCTTTGGACCGAAACCATTCATCCAACAAATTTTGCACTAAGAAATTAACCACGTATAGCCCAGCCAAGCCATCCGTCATCGATTAGAACAAATGATAATCAATCGGAAGGGGCTTGGTCTGGCGAATACGGTGGGTGCGGTACCAGATATATTTCAACAATTTGATGGTGTCCTGAACGATGAAAGTGTGATGGCACAAAGCACTGTCATGCTGCAATATCACTCGTTCGTGTCTCGTGCCCCATTCTGGTCA
This sequence comes from Ocypus olens, assembly GCA_910593695.2. Lineage (NCBI taxonomy): Eukaryota > Metazoa > Arthropoda > Insecta > Coleoptera > Staphylinidae > Ocypus > Ocypus olens. The sequence continues at coordinate 28,870,212 of OU343061.1, read as the reverse complement.
TTTTTCGAGCAATGCGTAGTTCAAATTGATCAGTTGTTAGTAGTAATGCTCATTGACCCGGTATCAGCAGCTTATAGTACAGTCAGAGAAAATACAAATGTGAAACTCGCTCGGGGAGGGAATGCTGCCGCATGTCGGTGCTTAGTTCGGTCGAAACGCGTACCTGCTTAAAATCCATTTATGAGGTAATAAAAGGGTATCCCGACATAAGATGGTCAAAATGCCACCCGGCACAGATTTTTAAATAAATATGAAAATTTCATTAGTTGTGACCTTAAACCAAAGTAGCCGTAAGCCGTATATCAAAAAAACCCCAACATGCCCGGGAAGCCCCAAAACAAGATTTTTTCAAATATAATTTTCTTAACCACTAAAAAAATTATTTTAAAATCTGAAAAAATTACATTTATTATTGACCTAAATACCAAATAGGTGAATTTTTCAAGGTCATTGAATGTTATTTAGAGTATTAAAAAAATGTTTGAAAATAAAAAATAATAAAATTTGCCCACTAGTTTAAAATTTTATTTCGTCATATGATTGCTATCAATAAATACCATCTATGTGACTTTTTTTATCTTTCAACGTTTGGTGCGACATCTTAAAAGATTCGAATAACTAATATTTTTACGATATTTTGATATTTTTTATAAATTTATCAATTGAGCGGTCATTTTATGTTAAATTATTATTAGTATTTTAGTATGAATTTTTTTCCTTCAGTTTCATATAAACAACCCCATTTTTTGTCGAGATATGACCATGAAACCCTCGAAAAATAGGTTTTTGTTTTTTAACCACTATAAAAATTTGAAAAAATTCATATATATTTTTGTCCCAAATACCAAATTAAGTAAATTTTTTCAAGGTCATTTAGGGTATTCATTTTTAACTTTTTTTTTGCCGCTAAGCGATCGAGTGACAACCTAAAATTTAAAACAATCGTAATTATTCCTTACATTCCTGAAAAATTATCTCAAAAAAAAGTCAGAGCCTACAATGCTGGGTTATGTTTATGAGGGTTATTATTGTAATAAAGTTTTGAATGCGCTTACCCTTTACTTAATTACTTGTCGAAATGTATTTTGACTCACTTCGCTCCGTGTGATGTTTTTCAAGAATACAAAGGCAATAATAATGACGGCAATTTCAGGGAACTCGGTCAAAATGTTGTTTTAAATTCCAATCACAAAAACCATGCCGATTTTACAATTTTGACGCAATTCAGAAACTTAAAAAAAATGAATACCATAATAGTTATTTGTATGGTAAGAGCGCAAAGTGATACATTGCCGCTTGAGAGAGGAAGTTTCCGGAAACCTCTCGAAAGCGGCAATGAGCTTTGTGCTCGCACTATACATAAAATTTTTTCTACGACCGCTTTCAAAAAGAAACATAAATATAATTAAATATAAAAAGCAATAATACATGACTGTGGCGTGTGCTTATTTTCAATCTGTTATATCCATGGTAACGGGTCAATAAAAATTGTGCAAAGTGACGTTTAGATAGTTGTTATGAATACTTTGCTGCGCGTTGCTATAGGCAACGCGCGGCAAAGTACTTTGTCGCTCGCTCCTCGGGAAACGTCTACTTTGCGTTGACAAACGCAAGCGCAAACGCCTGCTTTTTATATCGGTCGTAGAAAAATAACCTTTTATTTGGGTAAAAAATATATGTGAATTTCTCAGACTCTTATAATAATTTATAGGTCATATCTTGGCAACAATGGGGTTATTTATACGAAACGGAAAAGAAAATTATTAATACTAAAATATTACCAATAATTTATATAAAATTACTCTTCAATTAATAAATATATAAAAAATATTAAAATCAAAATAACGTAAAAATTGTAATTATTCGAATTTTTGAAGATGACGCACCAAAAATTGGAAGATGAAAAGATATGGTATTAACTGATGGGAATCCGTCACTCGATCACTTAGGGGTGAGAAGGGAACTAGGCTTATAAATTTTATTACCTCATAATTGTATTTTAAGCAGAGACGGGCTTCGACCGAACTAAGAACCGACATGCGGCAGCATTCCCTCGCCGAGCGAGTTTCGCATTTGTATTTTCTCTGACTGTACATGGAAGTGGCTCTTCGATTTTCCATCTGTCTCTCAGTCAACTTATACGGCACCCATTTTCCTTCCCTTTGAATTTTTCCCATGACATATTTGAAAATACCTTGGCGAGTCATGTTTAATGCGTATATCATCTTCATCCGTTAACCCTTGCAGATCAGCGTCCTCACTTGTTTTTCTCCTCAGAAGCGCTCCTTGTCCTTAATATCGAATCACCACTTCTAAAGTGTTTAAACCAATCTTCACAGGTAGTTTTCGATGGTGCATTCGCCATTGTCCTTCTTAAGCGAACGACATGCTTCAGCTGCATGTTTTTTCAAGTTAAAACTGAAAAGCAAAACTTCCCGCAAATTCCGTTTATTTGGCACAAGACTCGACATCCTTGTTCTTGGAAAAAATATTTTTGGGTTGCGATATGTGCTGGTATTAGGACTGACTAATGTTAACAGATGTCTGAGCAATTAAAAAAACACAACTTCAGACATGTATATGTGTGTATTTTCATTACATGTGTCAACTTTAACCCGAAAAGTAGGCAATTTTCGTTGTAGGTTCAACATTTTCATTATACTTTTATTCACTCATAATGAGTCCTTGGATTCTTTTAAATTATTTTTTGTACACTTTAATACCTTAATTTTTAAATTAGTAAATGATTTATGATGATATATTTTTAATTCTATTGCACAAAGTTTCAATTAGTTTTAAATTTCTGTTGAAATATGCAATTTATAAGACTTTTAACATTAAGTGTTTTAATGTTGAGCATTTAACATTTTAGGGAAATATGCTGTTCTTATGAAAATTAAGCATTTACAGTTTTAGATAATGCGCTTGCGTGCCAAATCTTTTATCATAAATTTTTGAAAAATACTGTTTTACAAATTATTATTATTCGTTTAACCTTTTGTAACATAATATGGTGTAAGGTCTTTCCTTATATTCCTTTTTCTATTTTTTTGTCCTCTTTGTATTCTGTTGTTGCTTTTACTTTAAACTTTTATATCATCCACGAATGCTCCCTCTGTTATTTCTACTTTCTCCATTTTAATGTGTACTACTGTGTATTTTCTACATTTCGTTTTACATGCTTTTTATTATCTAGTCCATAAGTAATATAAACAATCCCGGACAAAGTCATAAAACCCAGCAATATTCTCACAAAATATTGATGTGATCTTGATGATATTTTCTCGAATTTTAAGGTGAAAGGCATTTTTGTGATATTTTTATACGTATTCATCAAATTGTATTCTAAAACAAATGAGTTTTTGGCATTCTTTACAATTATTGTTGTTTTTCTGTTGCTTTTACAGTTTAATAATTTCAGCCATAAATCGATTGGCTAGATTCCAGATATTGTACCACTCGCAAGGCAGGCGCAAATCTCGCGATTCCAGCAGCGCTCAACCGGTGTCATTTTACCCACACACACCGGATCTGATGATCGGTGCTTATGCTTGGGTTAGGATGAGGTTAAGGTTTCCCAATTAGTAGTTTCAGCGGGCGCGTGAGTCTGTGTATGTGTGAGTGGATTGTTTTGTCTTGTGTATACCGTAGTAATCAGATAAAGGGTGATGTGAGGAGTTACACTGAATAACTTCAATTAATGAGAATTTAGCTCAAACCCAATATATTAACAATTGAGCACAATTAGGAATTAATATTGTGTATAATCATTTCAGGAAGAGCTGCTACCGTGTCCTAAGTGTAAATTTTATTCAGAAATGGATGACAACTGCCAGATATATTGTAGAAAATGCAAGAAAAAGTCAACATTGCCTTGGGACCAAATTTTAAAGGCAAAGTCCATCATCGAAGCAGACGAAATGTGTAAGTATAATTTATTGAGTGATCTGTTATTATATGACATGTGCTGTTTGAATTAAAACAAATTTTATCTATTTGAAAATCGCCGCTATATCTGGAATTGAATATGGCATAATTTCTTCAAAAGAAAATCTGCACATAAAAACTAAAATTCTGATTTCATCTGAAAGTCCTTTCTAAGATTGATATAAAAATCAGATATCAAAATGTAAAGTAATTGTTTGTCTCTTGAATTGTCCTAGAATTATTGAGATTAATCACCAGGACTGGCCTAAAGTATGTAAAGGAATGTTGGTGATAATTATTACAATTGGCCGCGATCTTTTGTTTCCTTAAGTATAATTGGAATCAAAATTATTATAAAATATTTAGACACTGTAGAGGGGCTACATAACCTTTTATAATACCATCTATCCTAACTCTAATATCTTCAACAAGATATAAGGCTGTTAGTTTACCCTTGCAAATGCAATGTTTGTTTTTAAATCTCTGAACCAGTATTTGCTTACGATATCTAAATGTTTATAATCAAGTCATTATTAGAATAAGTTTCATATGTTACTGTATGCAACACTACAAAGAGTACGATCAAGTTCTACCCACAATGCACTTTTCACTGTATTTTCATTTATTATAAAATAGCGTAAAACATGACACATTTAATCGTTATGAAGTACTGTCGAATGTCAGAAAAATACTTGTCTCCATTAGTTTGGTTCTCACGTTGTATCTGCAAATTAATTTTGTGTAGTAGGCGAAATGTAGGGTAATGTATTTTTTTCTAGTTTGTTTGTATAGTACTTGTATATCATCAGTGAATGAACTAACTTTAAAAAATTCATCCATTTCCCATAGATTTAGTCTCATAATAAATTTCTTCAAATGATATCGAACTCTTGAATGCAATGTTTTAAAATTCGGTATTCACCTGTTGAATCCATCCAAAGGATCTAAATTAACAGTAAACAGTTACATTAAAGGAAGGGCTTAATAACCAAGATCTCTGGAAAAACCATTCGCGTCTAAGTTTTCTGATTTTTTGTTTTAAAACACCTTGGCAAATGATTCACTGAAATCAGAGTTGAGTTGTTGAACTATAGAAGCACTTTATCATACCAGGAAGATCCATGTGTCCTCGTTATTTTTACTAGGACACAAGACCAATATCTTTTAAGGTAATAACCCGAAGTTTTTGTTCGTTATACTTTTCATCATTTTATGTTTGAAAATAATTTAAATTTCATGTCACTTTGAATTCAGAAACAGTTTTAACAAGAATATAAATAGTTTATTTATGACTAAGGTATTTAACCCCTTCATCCTTTATTAGTGTTTCGTCACTAGCCTTTTTCTTTTTTTTAAAGCTACACCACATTTTATTTTTATTTCAATTAATCTTGTGATGGTCGCATGCAACGGTCGCAGCGACCACTCCCACAAGCGGAACCAGACCTTTATTGCGATTAAATTTGTATTGATTAAATATTATGATTGCAGTCCTATTTTATCAGGGGGTGTTCACTCCATACGATTTTTTGGATCTTAGTACTACGATCAAATGTATGTTGGCGCTGTGTTCAGTTTTTTAACAGTTTGCCTAAAAACCGTGCCTGCATTTTATGGTTTGCATATTGGCTTTTTTTTGTAAACATAACAACGTAATTATTCACGTGTTTCGTTCGTTCTACTGTTCGGTGCAGTTTTGTGTTTAATTAAAGACAATATTGATACCGTTGAATTTAGTGATTGTATTATTTAATTGGTAATATGGGTTACTAATATTTTAAATCCAAAGTTGAAATTAAAACGTCACAAAGACATTTATAGAACACATCAAGTATAATATGTTAATGTTGTTTATACTGGAAGCTTCTACTTCGATATACATTTTCTATAATAAATAAAATTAGTTGTGGTTTGAAACATGAACAATGTATGTTTCAATACAGTTTAAATAATATACCATTACTTTGTGTCGGCGACTAGGCCATCTGTCACAACCGTTTCCTTGTAGGTTTCTATTTTTACCTTAATTCCTATATTAATTCTAAAGCACAAACTTAGGATTGAAGGGATGCATATGCCAGTGAGGGCCTTCACGGCTTTTTAGGTTTCGACATACAGGAGGGGGCCCCTGGGCAGTTCACACTAGAGTTATGAGGTGTTATTAAGGGTATCCTACTTAATCTACTAAAGTTTATGTTTTATAACTTTTAAATATAATGCAAGCTCATTATTTATATTTGAATTATCTAATGCTAAGAAATAGGTTAAATTTAAAGGCATTTGTACACCTAATTGTACTAATTTATTCAATAATGTCTTTCTAGGATCCAGTGGCGGCTCGTCAACTTTTGGTTTGGTGAGGCACAGATTTAATATTGTCGACACTTCACTCGGCCAATAAAACATCTGTGTATATACCGGGTGACCCAGGGTTCTGTAAAAGCCCCATAACTTATTTGCTATTTGAGATATCGACTTCTATTTTTCATAAACTGGTACCCACACTTATTCTACATATTTTAAAAATATGTATGTTTTTGTACAGGGTGTCCTAGTATAAGTAACAGATCAAAGTTATGTTTTTTTTAAATGGAACACCCCATATTTTATACTTAATTTTTAATCTTAAGAAGCTGATAAAAATAGTATAAGATACTATGGGTCTATTATGGACGGTTAGTTAGTTATGGGCAAATTTGTGGCAAAAACATGTACACATTGAAAATATTGCAGAAGCATTCCTAGCAAAGATTGCTTCATTTTTTATACATTAGAACATTTTCCACATCATGAAGAATAATACACATCGGCTTTAGTCCTTTTTTGTTAATACTGCTATACAGGGTGTCAACATACGCAAAACAACGGATAACTATTTTTTTCAAATAAAACACCACCACGTTGCCACCAATCTATGGCATTTTTGATAAGCTTTCCAATGATATACAGTTTGCATAACAAAATATTAAGGATTCTTGAGATTTATCAATAAAAACATATTTCTTTTATTACCTTCTGATGATTTATGGATTTTCAGCCAAAACTATGCATTTTCTGGAAAAATTCCGCTCTACAACTTTGGTCTCTTATTATTCTTTCAGAAAATGCATAGTTTAGGCTGAAAATCCAAAAATCAACAGAAGGTTGATATATAGGGTGTTCCATTTGAAAAAAATAGTTATCCATTATTTTGCGTATGTTGACACCCTGTATAGCAGTATGAACAAAAAAGGACTAAAGCCGATGTGCATTATTCTTCTTGATTTGGAAAATTTTCTAGTGTATAAAAAATGAAGCAATCTTTGCTAGGAACGCTTCTGCAATGTTTTCAATGTGAACATGTTTTTGCCACAAATTTGCCCATAACTAACCAACCGTCCATAATCTTAGTCTGTAATACCGTCCATACTATCTTATACTATTTTTATCAGCTTCTTAAGAGGATTAAAAATAAAGTATAAAATATGGGGTGTTCCATTTAAAAAAACATAACTTTGATCTGATACTTATACTGAGACACCCTGTACAAAAACAAAAACATACATATTTTTAAAATATATAGAATAGGTGTGGGTACTAGTTTATGAAAAATAGAAGTCGGTATCTTAAATAGCAAATAAGTTATGGGGTTTTTACGGAACCCTGGGTCACCCGGTATATCTTTAAGATATTCTATTGTTCAGCAAGAACCACGAGAAGGTGTGAAGATTTTCTTGCCGGGATGGGAAAATTGGAAAGGAAATAATAAGGTTGAACTATTAAATAAAAATAAATAAATATTTAAATTCTATAACAAAAATAAAACTCTACGTAGGTTTATAATAAATAATGGAATGTGTTATGGAAATAAATGGGACAACAAACTTAAAAATACTCTAATAAATATTAAATATAAAATACAACATAAAACTATTCATTTGAAAATAAATAAATTCTTAAACAAAGAAATGTGTATATTGAATATTAAAGAAAACGGATCCTATTTATTTAAAGAGATTGCACAAAAGTGTTTCAAGAAAAATGTAAACAAAAAATTTAATGGTTTTTATATATTAATGGTATTCTTCTGTTCTTATTTTCAGCAAAATAATCTATAATTTGATCGTAAAAATGTTCATTTTTACAAAGTGTTTTCACAAATTCCTTTTCAATAGCAATGAGTGACATATTTGACAACCTATTTTGGCCTATTTGATTTCTTGTGCATGTTTTTATTCGTTTTAATACGGAAAAACTTCTTTCCACAGATGCAGATGTTACCGGTATGGTTACTATTAAAGAAATTAGTTTGTACAATTCAGGCATACATACTTGCAAGTCATTATTCTTTATATATTCTAACATATCCATTGGCATTTTAGACTCACCAAGAAGCTTATCTGAATATAGAACCCACAGTTCATTTCGTAATTGTATTTTGTCAAAAAATGGATATTGCTTAATTAATTCTTCAAACAACTGCAATGGAAACGTTTTTGAATACAGTTCAAACTTACTAACAGAAATTAAATCAAAGAATTTTAATTTACTTAGTTTAAAAAATCTTGTTTCGATTTGTCCTACCACTGTATCTAAAATTTCGTAAAATATCTGTTTATATTGTAATCCCGTATCATCTGCATCATCAGAGCGCTTTCGCTTTTTCGGAGGATTTTCTATGTCAGAAAAATGTTTTTCGTATATATGATTAAAATATGTTTCATTGGTTCTAAATTCCTTTAATTTTAAAATAAGTGAAGTTAAACGCCCTCTTGCATACGTGATGTCAGTTAGTTTGTGTTGAAGAATTAAAAATACAACACTTGTTTGTTCAAAAATAAGTTTGAAGGAATCTAATAAGAAACAGAAATGGTTGTCTTCTAACAATGATTTTAAGCCGTATGCCTCTCTGATAGATATATTATCAAATTTGTCTGAATTAATTATAAAATTGAATACTTCAATTAATTTATTTTTATTTTCATGAATTGTAAAAATAACCCGAGATGTAAAATTCCAACGTGTTTGTGCATTAGATGGTATTCTTGCATTACAAATTTCATCCAATACTGCGGTTCGTTTTGTTGATTTTGAAAAGAAAGCAGAAAATCCTGTTAGATTTGAAAAAAATATTCGTACTTTTTTTATTGAGTTGCTCGATTTACTTAGCACTAAATTTAGAACGTGAGCATGGCAATGAGTAAAAATTGCTTGTGGAGCTACTGATGTTACTTTGGTTTGTAAACCATTCAAATGACCAGCCATAACAGCAGCACCATCATAAGTTTGAGCAATTAATTTTTCTTTGATATTAAATTTTCCAAATGTTTCTGTTAACAAGGTGAATAAATCTTCTGACGTTCGTTGAGAATTTACATCATAAAATCCCATAAACCTTTCAACAAGTGTTCCCTGAATGACGTATCTAAATATAACTGATAATTGAGAAATACAAGTGATATCAGTAGTTTCGTCCACTTGCCATGAAAAAAAATTGGAATTTAAAATTTCACTTTCTATTTGATTCTTCAGTGTGTAACTGATTGAATCAATTAACTCATTTTGAATTGTTTTTGAAAGCCCCGAAAAAATTGAAGCATCATCTAATTTTTTTTTTTTAATCCCATCCGTTTTACTCATTAACAAAACTAATTCTCGAAAATTCCCCTTATTATTTGAGGTTTCTGATTCGTCATGCCCCCTAAATGACAATTCCTGACTGCACAAAAATATTGTCACATCGATTAATCTTTTTAAAATCCCCCTATTTTCCTTCACGTTGTTATTGTACGTTTCGATTTCAATGTGAAATTTACAATTTGATGATATATGATCTCTACTTTTGGAATGCTTATCAATAGAACGCGCTAAATTTTTTAAATCGTCATAACCTGTTTTATGCCATACCGACTCATTGCTATTTGAAAACAATATGCAAGGCCAACAAAATAATTTATTTCTAATCATTGTACCTGTCAACCAACTACATTTGTCAAACCATGCACTTTTAAATGATCGATGTTTTTGAATCAATAATAAACTAAGATCAGGGCAAGGCCTTTTGATACCTTTTACATAAACTTTATCATCGTACGACAACCGGCTAAATGGATTATCAAGCAAGAAATTTACGATGTCTTTACAATTTCTCACTGTAAGAGTGCTATTTCCGTCATCCATTATAATATAGGAATAAATACTATTTACTAATAAATATCAATAAGATTACCTTTAATAACTAACGCTGATCAACGGACGGCGGAGTGAAATGAATAGATTACTAACACAGCTGACAATTGCGAGTGCCGCGAGGTTCTCTCTCTATCACGCGGGTGATTTCCGACCAATGAGAAGCCTGTGAGGCTCGCCTCCGATATCGAAATAAATCTGCACATTACTTCGAATGTGATATGGGTAAACTGTGTGGAGGCATATTAAGTTGCATAAATTCCTACCGCTCTGGTTCATTTCTGCTGCAAGTTCGGCCTGGATGGGCGCGCTAATTCTGATCATTAAAAATCGGGAATTTTCCGTTAATACATCCATTTATAATTACTGTATAATTAATTATCAATATTAAAGCCAACACGGAAGAAATTTATTGAATAGATTTATATTTTTATAAAATAGAAAATTAATGGTGAGGCAGTGCCTGAAAATTAATGGTGAGGCAGTGCCTCACCTGCCTCCCCTGACGAGCCGCCACTGCTAGGATCGCTATATTCTACACACTCGAAAATTATGTGATTCAAGTCTCCGAAACTTCAACAATGGCAGAGAGGTGATTCAGTTAAATTTATTCTATGTAAATGTATTGTTGTTGTTTCAAATGCTGTCAAATTCTCTTTAAAAATGTGGTCAACTTTATATGGCAATTTCGTATTAATGTGAACATAATGAGACGTAAAATTTTGATTGGATATTTTCCACTCGTCACTCCATTCAATGCGCTGTTTCTTCTTGAATTCTGCAATAATGTCCTCTGTTGTTAGTGTATTTATATCAGTTGTATCCTTTCCAATAGTTTCCTTTGCGAGTTTATCGGCCATTTCGTTCCCTTTAATTTCACAATGTCCTTTAACCCATACCATAATACAATTCAATGAAATCGTTTTGAGATTATATAATATGGGGTGATTCAGTTTTTTATTACTCTTATTGTCAATTGCTTTGATTATAGACATCGAGTCCGTGAAAAGAATAATGTTTTGTTTTTCGTGGTTTGCCCATGTTAAAGCTTCTGTAATTGCCAGACCTTCGGCAGTGAAAATAGTGACTTCGTTTAATTTATAACTTTCGTGTACATTTTTTGTGGGAATACATACGCTACATCCCACCCCGTCCTCAGTTTTAGAGCCATCTGTGTATACCGGAATATAGTTTTGATATTTCTTTATGATATCTCTAATTATGATATTGCATTCGTTGGAGTTTTCGGGGTAATTGGGTGTCAGTATATTTGCTTGGATGTCAAGATTTCATATTTTAAATTAAAAATTGAGTGTCGTATAGGTTTACTATTGTTTAATGAAGCAAATGCTGTTACTAGTGGTGGTTCGGTTTTCTTTAGCCAGTAGTTATTTGTGAAATTTGCAATTGCGACGTCTTGAATATTATGTCTCTGCACTAAATTATTTGATTTATTAATATCAAGGAGATGTTTAAAGGCCAAGTATTCTCTACGGTATTTTAGAGGAGATTCGTTGCTCTCGGCTAGTATCGCCAGGGTTGGGGAAGAATGCATAGCACCAATGGATAGTCGAATTGCTCTATTTTGTACTGTCTCTATTTGCTTTAATAAAGTGTTGCATGCCGAGCCATACAATGTACTTCTGTAGTCTATTACCGATCTAACGAATGATAATATTTTAGGGTCTGCACCATAATGTGTTTTCCGTATGGATTTAAAAAAATTCATTCCTTTTTCTACCTTCGCTTTCATGTAGTCGATATGGGGCTTCCATTTCAATTTTGAGTCGAGGACCATCCCTAGGTATTTGAACGATTTCACTATTTTAATGCTGTTGTTGTTGATTGTTAAATTACGATGTTTAGTAGGGTGGTGCCTTGAAAAAATGACGAGTGCTGACTTATCCAGTCAGTGATGTTGAGAAACCGTTATCATTTGTCCATTTTGTGAACTTAGCTAAGAGATTTTTTGCAGTTTTCAATCCCTGGGGCACCGATTTGCATTTAAAATGAATGCATATGTCCTCTGCGTATTGTATTATATCACATGCTATTGACTGATGTAGATCTGCTGTATATACGTTGAATAATAAAGGACTGGATGGGTATGAAAGGAATGATGAGGAGGGTAGAGAAGTATATGGATAAAAGAGGTATGTGTGTGAATGTAGAAAAAACGAAATGGATGAGATTCAGGAACAGAGGGAGAGTGGGAGGAGTGAAAGAAATAGAGTGGAAGGGAGAGTTGATAGAACGGGTGAAGAGTTTTAAGTATTTGGGGTTTGTGTTTAAGGAAACGGGTGGATATGAGGAGCATGTAAGATGGGTGCAAGGCAAAGCGAGGAGAGCATGGGGGAAATGGGGAAGATGGATAGAGAATAATATGAGAGTGATGTGTAAGGTATGGGATGCGTGTGTGGGATCGGTGATGATGTATGGCGTGGAGGTATGGGGGACGAGGGAGTATGAATGGGTGGAGAGGGAGCAGGGTTGGTTTATAAAATGTATGTTGGGAGTGGAGAGGTCGACACCGAGTTATATACTTAGGCAGGAGACGAACAGGGACAAAATGGTGTGTGAAACGATGAGGAGGGTGGTGAAATACGAAGAGAAATTGTGGGGTTTAGGGGAGGAGAGATTGGTAAAGGCAGTATGGTGGGGGTGTGTGAATGGGGAAGAGGGGAAATGGAGAAGGGAGAGAAGGAGGATGTATGAGAGGGTGGGGTTATCGGAGGCAAAGGTGATAGAGTGGATGGGGAGGGGGCTGAAGGTGGCGGGGTGGGTGAAGGAAAAAATGAGAGAGGTGGATATGCAGGAGAGACAGGGGCGGATAGAAAGGAGTGAATATAATGATATGTATGGGAGGTGGCAGGTGTACGGGAGAATACCAGAGTATTGGGGGGAAGAAGGATGGAGGAGAGGGTGAGGTTGGCGAGGGCGAGATGTGGGTCAGGAGAGAAAGGGAGGAAGAGGTGGATGGGGGAGGATTATATGAGATGTGGGCTGTGCGAGTGGGGGAAGGATACATGGAAGCACTTGGCGGAAGAATGTGAGGGGGTGAAAGAAGAATGGGTAGGAGTGAGAGGGAATAGAAGGGTGACGGAATGGATGAGAGAGGATGGGGCAGGAGTGAAGACGCTGGAGAAGGTGGGATGGGAGAAAGAGGGGAGAGGGAGGGAGGGGAGGGGTGGAAGGGGGGGGTGAGGGATGTAAAGAGTTAATTTGTTCTGTATATAGGGTTATGCCAATAAAGGTCCTTTTTTTTTTTTTTTTTTTTTTTTTAATAAGGAGGCAAGGACAGAGCTTTGCGGTAACCCTTTAGAAGTAATTCTTGGTCCGATGTAGTTGTTATTATTTTTGATGTATATTTCCCGATCTTTATACAAGCTGATAATGTTTTTTTGATATTTGCCCTGGTATTCCCATATTGGCTAGTTTTTGCTGTAAAATATCCAAGTTTACACTGTCATAAGCACCCTCCAAATCTAAAAATATGGCGAAGTGATATTCATTATCGGTAAAGGTTTTTTGTATTGCTTGTTTAATTACAAACATGTCGTGACTGAATGGCATACGCCTAAGTCAAAAAAAAAAAAAGGTTTTTTGTATACTGGTGACTAATGTTGTTAGTGCATCAATCGTCCCTAGATTTCTTCGAAAGCCGTACTGTCCTTTTGGTAGTTGATTGTGTTGCTCTAACCACCATTCAAACCTCAGTTTTATAACTCGTTCATATGTTTTGAGAAGGCAGGGGAGCAATGAGATTAATCGGTAAGAATGACATCATTTTTTATCTTTACCTTGTTTTAAGATTGGGTGTAACACATTTTTTTTTTAAATGCATGGTCATCACAACCTGTAGTTAGGAATTTATTCATTGAATTTCTGAAAAATGTTTTAAATGTTGTATCACTGTTTTTTATCATATTGTATGTTATCCCATCAATTCCAGGTGCAGTTTTCATCTGTGTTAAAGGCAATATTGAGTTCCTCTATAGATATATCTTTCATAATTGGATGTTTTATATTGGTCTTATCATGTTGGATTTCTTCTGGGCTAGCGGATGGAGGTGCGAACTTTAATAAAAACTCATTATACAAATCATCGGGAATAATAGATTGCTTGTTTATACTTTTATTTGATATCCTTTTTGAAGTTGACCTGATCTTCTTCATAGGTGTGTTTTTATTTAAAGTGGAACAAAATTGTATCCATGATTGCTTTGATTTTTCTTTAAATTTCTTAACGAGAGCACATATTTTTTTACATTTTACAAATTCCTCTATATTGAGGTTGCGTTTGTAATTATTAAGTTGGGTTGTTCGTTGAATTATTAATTGGTCACATTCAGCATCCCACCAAAGAGGTTTTATTTTCCGTTCTTTTTGATTTTGTGTTATTTTTTGTATAGATCCGTCTGCACTTGACCTTAAAATTTCTGTTAACTGGTTTGTTGGCTGACAGTTATCCCGAGTTAATTTTTGAAATTGATCCCAATCAGTTTTATGCGTATTCCATATTCGTGTTGTTTGTATCTTTTTAATATTCTGTGGTGTAAAATCTATCTCTATGTCTATGGGAAAATGATCCGAACCAAGTGAGTCTTCGTGCACCCGCCATGCTGAGTTTAAATCTAACTCTGATATTACTAATGTTATATCTATAGCAGAGTTATTGTCATTGGGTCCAGTTATTCTAGTCGGGCTTCCTGTATTTAATAGTGTGAGGTTAGAATCTACGATTGCATTGGATAATATTCTTCCTGCCGTTGATATGAATGTGGATCCCCATAGAGGGTGATGGCCATTGAGATCCCCACCCTACAAAGGGTTTTGGCAATTGTGAGAAAATGTTCATATATTGTTGTTTCGTTATTTTGACTTGTGGTGCACGATACACCGATATTAAATGGATTGAATTATTGTTGGAGTATAATTTTATGCCGCATATCTCGATATTATCAAATTTATGTTGAATATTTAAGTTTTCATATTTTAAATTGTTTTTAATTAAAATGAGGACGCCTCCTCCGCCATTGTGTCGGTCACTTCTAATACAACTATAATTGATTATGTTGAAATGTTGGTTTGGCTTAAGCCATGATTCTGATATAAGAATTATATCGTATGAATTATTTGCGAGAAAAGAGATTAAACTATTTTTATTAGAGGATATTGTACGCGAATTCCACTGTAATATTTTTAAGTTTTTCAGCGCCATTTTTATTTCTTGTTAATGTAAGGTCTTTATAACCTGCAATGAATTGTTTTAATCTTTCGAATTTAGTATTTTCATTAGTTTTCAGGTTGGTTATTTTCAAGTGTGTTTATAAATACATGTATCTCTTAGGAAAAGGAATAAAAAGATTGTTGTATATTTGATTCGTTATTTTGTGAGGCTTGTTCTTTATTTATGCAAGGAGAGGATGGGTGATTAAATACTGTATTTTGTTGTCGATTTACAATGGGGCTCTTCGGCGCATATTTGCATTTTTTTGAAATATTAGTGTTATTTGGCATATTAATTTTGATTAGCATGTGACTTGTTAGGCGTAGGCTGGTTGTGGTTATTACCATATTTCTCTTTATCGTTATTAGTATTATCCTGTAGAGTTGGAAATTCATTTAAATTGTCGAGGGCCGCAAATCTATTTCTTAACGCAATATTAGCGAAACTCGGGAACGCGATACATTTTTCCGCTTCTTTATAGGACACATTGTTTATAGCCATTATTTCTTTAATTTTTCTTTGTTCTATATATTTAGGAAAGTCTTTTGAGGTTGAGTTGTGTTCGTTTGATATACAATGAATACAAAAATATATTAAGCATTTACATGGGATCTCATGTTCCAATTCAACACCGCACGTTTTACAGTAATTTTTATTAGAATGGCACTGGTGCGCTACATGTCCAAAGTGCAAGCATTTGGCGCATTGAATTACAGGTGCAACATAGTGTTCCACTTCAAAGCGTACATAATTAATATACACATGGTCCCTTAATTTATCCCCTTTAAAACTTACTACTATCATTTCTCTTGGTATTCTTTTTTTCTCCCCATTTTCTTCCACATATCTCGTCATACGTTTGACTCTCGTTATTGGAATTGATGCTTTCATTTCATTTAAAATAAATTCGTCTTCAAAATATGTATCAACTCCTCTAATAATTCCTCTATACTCCACGCAATATCGTGGCACGTGCGCACTTAGATTTTGCTCATTTAATTTAGGATGATTTATTAATTTATTGGCAGCTTTGTAATCATTTAGCACAATTTTTATTTTGTTCCTACAGATTGTCTTAACTTCGGTAATATTCGCATTAATTACGTCTAAAGATTTTAGATATTGTCCGACACGCATTGGGTGTAATTTCCGAATCTGTTTGTCTTTGTGTTCAACATAAATTGTGAACGGGCCAGAATTAGATTGATCGTATTTGACATTGAAATCGATATAGTTTTTATCGTGTACGGTTGATATGTTTTGCAGCGGCGACGGCCCCTCCACATGGTTAATTGAATTTAAATTAGTATCAATTCTATTAACATATTATTTTGATTTAACTCACACGGGGGCGGCTCACCGCCCCCGTCCTCAGTATCCATCGTCTGCACTTTCTTCGCTTGGTTTTTCCTGTTCAGATTCTCCTTGATATGCACTCGCGATTTTATACGTCTGCACTCGTTGAATTATCTGAATAGACTCTGTACTTTGTTTGTAAAACTTAAAATTTTTATTTTCGTGACCATAGTTTGGGCAATTTTAACTTGCTTTGTCGAAGAAATAGTAAATTAAAATTACGAAGCTGCCGAAATTATAGTCATGAAAATGAAAATAAAATTTCTAACTTTTACAAAATAATATTTTAAAATATCCCAACCAATAAAATCCACGATCAAATAGTAGGTGGCGCTAAATTTGGTACTAACACTTCTATTGCTTGAGTTGGCAATCTTAATTAATCGTTTATGTATTTTATCCATTTATTTAATTTTATTATACTATTGTCATCTACAGTTTCAATTATATATTATTTTTACACACTATATGCCTATTTAGTATCATATATGTAAGTTAAATTAAGTGATTCACTTTTAGAGTTTTTAAAAATTCACTTTTAATTTCAAATTACAATTTACAATATTAATTATACGAATAAAATATAAATTATGAATGTTACGTTACGTGTATAAAATTATGAATGTCCTAATAATAATAAACAAAGCTATTTATACTATATAAAATTACAACATAAGCATAATACCATCTGGTATAAACTGCGTCGTAAATAAATACTTTATATGTCTTAAATACTAATATAAATATAAGAACAATTAATACAATTATAAAATAACAATAAATGTCTTTGTATAACCGAGAGGTTACTTGTATATGTCACGTGCACAGGTGTTTCTTAAATATATTAATAAATAAATACACTAAAGCTGGAAATTCTATGCAGGAAGGTCGGTAATATAATATACATTATTATAGGCCCTGTATAATTTATGATGGTAGAATAGTTTTTTAGTTTTTGATTAAATGTTATCAGAACTTAAAGACATGCAGCTTTATGACAGCACATACCCAGTTTTTTTCAGTATTCTATAACAATTTTTACCAGTCATATTTTATTGGCACTTTTGGAACAATTATTTCCGAACAATGTTTGCTACTTTATAAAGAAGTAGGAATGTTTAATGCACATTACAGATTTTAGTTCATTTAATAAGTATTTCTTTTATTTTTAATTTGGATGAATCATATTTAAAATGTATATATTTCAGATGATTTACATAAGGACATAAATATTTTATATCAAGGCATCAAAGCTGCTCATGAAATGAAACTCAACCGTAGTTGTTACATTATGGTGGGAACATACATGAAATACATATATGAATGTATAAAGTCAGGTAAAAAAAAGATGAAAATAAATCATGACAAAAATTAAACAATTAAATTTACAGGACTCTTGGATGATTCTGCAAATTATCTTCAGTACATTCAAGACATTGAAAGTACTATTTGTGTAGGAACTAGTGTACTCATATTTGCTGAACTCAAGATGTTGGTGAAAAAGATGTGTTCATCAAATGAGTGGCCCATTCCAAAATATAAAAAGTAAGTATGAAATATGCCAGATCTGTAAATTTCTTATATCCTTTAGATCTTACAGATCGACAGAAAATGTTTTACTTTGACAGTAAAGAATGTTTGACGCAATTTAGCAGTAAATTTTATGCAAATTATTTAGAACTAAATTCGGAGGTAAATCTGTGTGAAAAAATGCACACAAAACTGGCGCGCATTGTTGAAAAGTTTTTTTAATCACACTGCAAGTATTTGTTCAAAACTGCCATCACTCATTGTTTTTTACAATTAGGTGTTCTGTGTTTAAAGTATTATAAAAATTCTTCTGTTGCTTGATATATACAGTATGTTTTTTAATCGTGGGCCATATAATTTTACATGTTAAAAATTATACCTTGTGTAAATATATATTTTATCACATAATTTTGAAGCAAATTTTAGTTGATAATATAAATCAATTATTTTTCTACATGATGCTCTTAATTAGAATCATTTAAACATGTTTTATTCTATTAAAAAGTGCTTTTGCTCGGAACCGAAAGATCGGGTTACGCTGCAGAAAAGTTGTCAACTATTTCCCTAAAATTAAAATTCCCTGACTTCTTGTAGAAAAATACAACTATTTCCCTGCTGGACAAATCTCTTATAATTGCCGTTACAATTTCCACCCGTTCTTCAACAGCATAAACGGACATTTTCAAAAATAAAATCCATTTGATTACTTTAACATTTCCTAAATTCAAGGTACTTTAATTGTTTTTGCTCAGTTATTTATTTTAAATAATTTCATTTTTTACTGGAATAAAACATGTTTAAGTTATTCTAATGCAACGGTATTCCCACTACCTAGGTCATCTCCAAGTAACAAGGAATCCAAAAATGCTAAAATACACAGGGTGTTCCATTAAAAAAAAACATAAGTTTGGTCTGTAACTTTGTTATGAGACACCCTGTATAAATTTAAATATTTTTAGGGCATGCAGCTTACTATTCTGCACAACTTTTATATAAAACATTTTTTAACATTTTGATAAGTAAGCACCTGATTGACCGTTCCCAGAGCTCCGAAACACCCTGTATATATATATTTGGATTCCACGTTTGGAAAAAATTATTTTTGCCCGATTTGTCATTTTCTTTCATTTTTTTTTTCATTGCCTTCTAATACTTCTTCGGACATTATTTAAGTCAAAAAGACACTGAAATTCGTCCGGATTTGCAAATATTTGTTTCTGTTTACCAACTCCATAATAATCAGAACGCTTTAGCCGACTTCACAGAATTCACATTTTCGGAGTGTCATTTCAAAAAATATTTAAATTAATTAATTAACCGATTGATCGGGCAAAAAATAGTATAAGCATCTCGGGCGTTAGTGCTACAGTCCCGAAGTAGTCAAAACACACAGTTTTTTTACACCAGTGGATGGAATTTTAAATTTTGTACAAAATTTGTTGCAAAGTTATAGCCAAAAAAACAAAAATATCGCTGATTTTCGAGGGGCGAGTTCACTCCTTAAACATGTACACTGCGCGTCACAACTATAGGACCACTTGATATCTGCAGATATATGGTGGACGTCACATTTTTTTTTACTGGGTTGGTTGATTATGTATTAAAATAACAATAACAATACAAATAAAATAACAATAACAATTTTTTAACTTTAGAAATACATATAAATACCGCATTTTTGGCGTGTCATAACTATAGGACCAGATCATTGAACTTAAGAAAAAACAAGTTTAATATCAAATTAATATTTTGTTGGACTACCGTTATTTTTTATCATATCAAAAACACGATTTGGCATACTAGCAATGAGTTGTTTTGTTGTCGATTCGCGAATATTCCCCCACTCACGTAAAATGGCCTCTTTCAACTGTTGAACGGTATTGTAATGCTTATTTTTGGGGTAAATAGCGCGAACGAGTATTGACCATAAATTTTCTATGGGATTTTGGTCTGGTGAACACGCGGGCCATGGCAAAACAAAAATGTCGTTATCAGAAAACTATTTTTTCGTCTCCCTGCTACTGTGAATTGCTGCGTTATCCTGTTGGAAAATCCAGTTTTTGGCCTCATGTTGGTCCAAATAACGAAGGAGATTATTTTTTAAGATATCAATGTATCCTTGAGAGTTCATCTTGCACGAGGTGAACGGTAATCCAACAGTTCCCCTGACGTTGAATGCGGCCCACACCATAAGACTGCCACCGCCGAAGTTCCTTTTTGAAAAATATTGCGGCTCCTTCCTCAATTCACGCCAATAATATGCCCAGCCATCAGGACCATCCAAATTAAATTTCTTTTCATCAGAAAAGATAATCTAAGACAAATGAAGTCATGCGTTAATTCCTATCGATTGACTGAACATGATTCCTCTGAGACTTACCTCGTTCCAATTCGTGCTCATGTTCAATTTTGCAAATTCCAGTCTAGCTGCGTTATGATGAGGTAGCAATTGAGGGGCTTTCTTCATAGGTTGTCTTTGAATATGACCGGAACTTTTTATCACCCGAAAGATAGTTTTTTTTTGAGACATTAAGTTGTAATTCTGCCTTGATCGTGCCTAAACTTTTCGTCCAATTACTTGCTGTATTGATAATTTGCCTCCTTGTACGATCTGAAACTTTCTTCTTAGGTCCCTCTTTTCTGTTTTTGCCGTATAGTTCCGGATTGTTTAAAAAATTGAGGACTACCTGGTGAGAACGTCCCAATTTTCGCCCGATTTCTCTGATCCCTAAATTGCACTCTCGAAAAGCCAAAATTTTGCCCTTTTCCGAGACGAGACATTGTAAGTCCCGGCTTGTCTGGTGTCGTGTCCAGCTCTAGTTCTAACAACGTACATGTTTTCAAACAGATTCAAGCAAAGTAAACCAGTGGTCCTATAGTTATGACACGCCAAAAATGCGGTATTTCTATGCAATAAAGTTAAAAAATTGTTATTGTTATTTTATTTGTATTGTTATTGTTATTTTAATTCATAATCAACCAACCCAGTCAAAAGAAATGCGACGTCCACCATATATCTGCAGATATCAAGTGGTCCTATAGTTGTGACGCGCAGTGTATTTTAGCAGAAACAAACAAATACGTATTGAATATTTTGGCCCACTCTGCAAATCCACCAAATTTTATTAAAATTCAAGAGGAACACTTGGGTTAGTTCCCTTAGTTTAAAAATACTAAAATAAAATTAAGAAGCAACTTTGTTGCTATATTTATTTGTTCCTGTTGGCGTGCATAGACTGTTTTAAGTGAAATATGGGCCTTCTACGAATAAGTTTGGAAACTCCTCTGCTAAAATCTTTCAGCTAATTCAATTTTTGGTTTTCTTTAGAAGTGTAAGTATATCTCTTAGTACTCAAACTATTAGAAAGGCCATCGCACTTCAGTACGTTGTTGCAAACACTGTACTACCCTATGTAAAATCATCAAATTAATATAATTTAATTTTAATATAATTTAGCACTAATTTTGAAGCTCACTCACTTTATCATTTTCAAAAAGTTGTCGTCCACCACAAAAATAGTAATATCTGAACAACATTAATAAAAAAAAAAGACCTTTATTGGCATATTAACCTATTCACCAAGGTAAACTACAACTATTCCTAATCTCTAAACAAATAACTATTCCAACTACCCAAAAACTAAAATCATAAATACAAAAACTCTCTCCTACATTCTTTTTCCCTCACCATTTCCTGCAGTATCTTTACCCCGGCACCATCCTCTCTCATCCATTCCGCTACCCTCTTGTTCCTTTTTCCCCCCATCCATCCTTCATTCACTCCCTCACACTCCTCCGCCAGATGCCTCCTCGTATCCCTCCCATTTTCACACATTGCACACCTCATATACTCTTCACCCATCCACTTCTTCCTCCCTCTCTCTTCTGATCCACACCTAGCCCTAGCCAATGTCACCCTCTCTTCTCTGTTCCACCCGTCCTCATCCAAATACTTCGGTCTCCTTCCATGTACCTGCCAACTCCCATACATGTCATTATATTCACGTTTTTCTATACTTCCCTGTCTCTCCTGTACATCCACTTCCTTCGCCCTCTCGCTCACCCACTTTGCCACATTTACCCCCCTCTCTAACCACTCCCTCACTTTCACCTCAGACAGTCCTACTCTCTCATACATTTTCATTCGTTCCTTCCTCCATTTACCCCCCCTTACGTTCACGCATGTCTTCCATACCGCCTTTACCAACCTCTCTTCCCCTAACTCCCATAACCTCATCTCATACCTAACCATTCTCTCCATAGCCTCACATCCTAAGCATCCTCTGTCAGTCTCTTGAGCAGTATGTACCCGGGAGTCGACCTTTCCACTCCCAGCATACGCTTCAGAAACCACCACTGCTCCCTTTCCACGCACTCATACCCTTTCACGCCCCACACTTCTACTCCATACATTACTATCGACTTCACACATGCATCCCACACTTTACAAGCCAATCTGACGCTGTTCTTCATCCATTCTCCCCATTTTTCCCACACGATACCCCACGCTTTCCCGGCCTTTCCTTGCACCCATCTTACATGCTCCTCATATCCCCCTGTCCCTTTAAACATAAACCCCAAATAGTTAAATATTTTAACTCTCTCAATCACTTCTCCCTTCCATTCTAACACTTTCACGCTGCCCTCTCTTCCCTTATTCCTAAATCTCATCCATTTCGTCTTCCCCACATTCACACACAATCCCCTCTTGTCCATATACCTCTCCGTTCTCCTCAACATGTCTATCATCCCTTCCCAATCTCTCGCCATCAACACCATGTCATCCGCATATGCCAGCATCCACACCTTATCCTTCCCGATTACTACTCCTCCCGCCTGCCCTTTCCTTAACACATCCTCCAGTTCGCCTAGGTATAAGTTAAATAACATAGGGCTTAATGGGCATCCCTGTCTCAATCCTACCCACGTCCTAAAACTCTCCGACACCTCCACTCCCACTCTTGCTACCTCCCAAGTTTCCTTATATTCTCCTCTTACCCACTCAATCATACTCTCATTCACTCCTTTTCTCCTCATACATTCTAACAACTTCTCCCTTGGCACTGAGTCGTACGCCGCCTTTAGATCCACAAACACCGCATACATGCTTCCCTTCTCTTCAGTCAACAACATTAATATTAGGCAATCATTTACTAAGTTTCTGAAAGTAATTTACTCAGTAACAACCACCACCCCGAAGGCCTAAAAGCAACTTGTATAATTTAAAACATTCAATTAAATTTTGATAACCATTTTGACAAATTTAGTACCAATTTCATGATTTCACTGAGCTAGTCGGCGGTGAACCAGTGACGGTTCGCGGGGCTTTTTCTGGTACTGCCGAGGTAACAAGGGTGGCAATACAGATAGGTAGGGTTAGTTGCAGAGACGGCTGGCTGCGTGACCGCACCTATTTGTATTACCGCCTCTTCTTCCTCGGCCGTACCAGAAAAAACCCCGCGAACCGTCACTGCGGTGAACGCTCTTGTATGTGACTAATGTTCAAATAAATATTAATATGTATAGCCACAAACATACTGTCAAAGTGAGACATGGTAGAAAAGCACATATATTCAAAATAATTGTTATTGAATGCGACTAAAATTTTTAATATTTTTATCCACCATTTTTAGATCAACTTTAATTGAGTACGACAAATACCTGGTCTTCCTGTATGATTTTTTGTTTGTTTATTTCCCCACCGAGTCTGTTTTGGCAGACTTGAAGAAAATCCAAGAGTATTTTAACATGCAGAAGCAGATCTTCGAATTCAGAGAATCACTTGACTGGATTCATTAGAAGTATGGTAATTGCATGTGTTTTGGCTGTTTGATAATTTGTAACAAGTTTTCTTTTTAAAATGTTTTTCTAAGCTAATAACTAAGTTTATGACAATTTGTATTTCATTATTCGTTTAATATAGCCTATTTTTTACTTGTCTTTTATATGTCTATCCAAAATCATAAAACGGGAAAATTCTAATGTAGGTCCCATCCCCAATTGCGAATTTTTGCGATTCCAATGACTCTCAACTGGTTTTGAAATCTCTCTGAAATTATTAATAACCAGTTTAATTTAACAATAAGGTAATGGTTTCTAAAAAGTCCGGTTAACTTAGTCCTAACCCAAGCACAGAACACGTTAGTAGTGAAATCGATTCTAACCTAAGAACATTTCGCATTGAGAACCTCTGGAATCCCGAAAACTGGCACCTGTGCATTGAGGACAGGACATAAACAAATATTTTTAAATTATGGTACAAATAAATTATGAGTTCAAATTCTGTGGTAGTACATACAAACAGAAATTGTACCATATCAGATATTCAATTAACTTTATAATTTAAATATTTAAAATGCATAAACTATGTGCCAAAGCTTTGATGTAATGGCTTGTGTAGTATTCGTACGATAAATACTATTGTGTGTTCACGGAGAAGATGCAGTCTGTATAAACAGCGCGAGAGCAGCGTGATCACTTTATTAGACGGATAGGATTGGTCTGTTCAGTGATGCAGATTCAGTTTGTATTTTGTGCCCAAGTGCCCCGTAAGATCGTGCTTTTTATATTCTGAGCTATAAAAAACCGCAGATGATATATTTTAAATATAACCCTGGGTTTCTACTTCCCAAGCTCCATGTAGTTGGTAAGTTTTGACAGCAAGATAACTGTTATTACAGTTTATTATGTACCATACCAAGTTAACTCGTCAGTCTCCTGTTACAGAAGATAGAAAAGGTAAGTGTACACTTGTTTGCAAGATAATAGTAAACAGGTTTATTTAAATTTCTTACGGTGAGTAACAAACAAGTAACGTCATAAGGAAGATTATCCTTTATGACATGCAGTATACCTAACATGACTTTTTAGAATTGGAATAATCCTCGTGGATTTTTTCTTTTTAATTCCCTTAATTGCATTCAGTGCAATTTTTGATACTGATATTAAGTAAGTCGGTTTCAATCGTTTAAGTTCAGCACGATCCTTTTTTTTACCGCTGAATGAAATGATAACCCATGTCCTCTTTTACCTCTAGTCTTCTTCTTTTTATTATTTTGCTTATGTGGACCCATTCCTAACTTAACTTTTGCCTTCATCGCTCCTGCAACACCTAAAGCTGCAGCTTTTTCATTGATGCTTGAGTCAAATGCGTTAATTTGTTTTATTGCTTCGGTAGCTAATATTTGATCAGCTTTGTAGTCGATGTAGCACATTTCATTTTCAAATATTAAAAATTGAGGGAAGAAAAAAGGCAATTATAGAAGTTTTAAATGCGATAAAGGCGACTGAGAACGCAGCAATGGAAAAGTTGAAGATTAAATTTGTACCCTTAGAAGTTAAGTTAATTTTAAATAAATACCAAGAAAATGGAGGAATTAAAAAAAAAATTTAAGACGAAACGGAAGAAACTGAAACGAAGACTGTACCATTAGAAACATTTTCGGTGTTTGCTTGGACGACTTTAGAAAAAAATCCCGAATGGCAGGATGTGGAAATAGATATTTATGCATCAAGGGAGATATGGAATATTTTTTTCCCAAGGTTGACAGGGTTACAAACCAAAGGCCCTCGGTTTGTAAGTCATCCGAAGGCGAAGAACATGAATATCTCCCGCGGTGCATACAATATTTTATTTTTTAGTAATTCGTAAAAATATTCAGTATATCGATCTGCAATATGTATTTGCATGGTTGCTATGAGTTTGTTTTAAATCAAATCGCCCGCATTTCATGAACTGATGTTTATTTATTTTGACTTGATTTGACGTTAATACTTTAACAACAAACGTACAGTTGTGAATAAAATAGGGGACAAAACTTGGAGAAAAGTTGAATTCCTGTCTCGCTATAAAGTTGGTCGTGAGCAGACGCAAGATTGTCTATCTTCAACTATCATCTTGAGCGGAGAATTTGGAAATTGTACATACTATTTGTCAAGTAAACAGGAGCAGACCTCATAACTCCCAAGGGAGATATAACTCATATCTCCCTTGGGAGTTTTGAGTAAGCTTTCATGCCTTGTATCCACAACGATAATAGTAAATATCATACTACTAAAAAATAATAGTAATTTACGATACAAGTGACGTTATGAAGGTTTTTACATTACGAGAGAAAAGTTTGAAAACACGAGCGACGTAGGAGCGAGTGCTTTTAAATTCTCGAGTAGCATAATGATCTATTAATCACGAGAACGATGTTTGCGGAACGAGCCGTAGGCGAGTGGAGCAAATCGTTTGAGTGAATAATAGCCATTATATGCGAGTTGTACACTATACTTTGTTCACGAAAATCAAAATCAAAATCTAAAAAAAACAAAAACAAAATCTAAATTGAAATCGAAATTAAAGTTGTAATTACGATTACAATTGAAAAAAAATAGGGCAAACAAAATATTATCATGAATCGCGTTCTGTGAATTAAAGCGCGAATTAGCGTGTTTAATAACCATATTAATCACGCAAATGCGTGTGCGTGTTTAATAAGCATATTAAACACGCAAATGCGTGTTTAATGAAATTAATGGTGGGTTTATACGACGTTTAACGTTTAAGGTTTAAGGATTAACGTTTAGCGTTTAACGTTTAAGGGAAAGATGCCGTTCACACGAGACTTAAGAATTAAGAATTTTAGATAATGCGCTTGCGCGTCGATGTTGCCAGATCTTTTGTCACAAATTTTAGGAAAATACTGTTTTGCAACTATTTCTTCTAATGAATAAAAAAAACAATAAAAGTATTGTTTACAATATTCAATTCTTCATTTTTATCGCTAAAAATTCCGTCAAATTACTTAAATCGCATGTTTTAACAAATGATTTAGAATGAATATGTAAATCCGGCATCATTGTACTTATCAGCTGTGTTTGTGGAAACGATTAATTTGCCACAATTTATGTACACTGATTGAATGTTTCAATATGGATAGATGCCACAAAGTCATCAAAACTGCCCATTTTTAATCTTTGGTTGTTTACAAACAAGCCGTGAACATAACCTCCTATGTTTAACGAATTTAAGGGAAAGTAGAAAGTAGCCTACCCTTAAACATAAACGTTAAACGTTAAAATCCTTAAAACTTCGTATGAACGCATAAGCACTAATACGTTAGTTCTACTTTGCTTAAACACTAATCCGTAAACGTTAAACGTCGTATAAACCCAGCATAAGTGTTAAATGTACCCCTTTAATGCTGCCCGTAGAATTAAATAATGCGCACATTATAACATTTTCGTGAACAAAGTATAGTGTACAACTCGCATCATTATATGCTCGATGTATAATATACTATTAGCATATTCACAGAACATCTACCTTTGAAACTAGCTTTAATTTTTGAAAATGTGTTAATTTTGCCGTGAATTTTTGTTATGTTAATGTTAAATAAAATAGAAACAACCTTACTTATTGCAGAGAGTATTAAATAAATTCAAAAAAACGAAATATAGCCTGAATATATAAATATTCAACCTGTTCGTAACTCTGCAAGCAAAATTAAGTCTTACTAAGACTATAACAAATAACTTATTGAAACAACTACTTCCCTGGCTGATGCCACGCCGGATATTGAATGATACAAAAGAAATTTGCATGTTATTACTAGTACTACTAGTGAAATAACATTGGTTTAAGATCCCTTATTTCTACCCACAGGACTAACTTGAAAAATGAAACTAAATTGAATTTGAAAACTTTAAATTATAAAACTGAACCCAAAAGTATGTAAAAATTAAGTAAATAGCCATCTGCAGACGCGTTTCGAGATTTATCTCTCATCAGTGCAGCTTCGCATTTAATGGCAGATGGCTATTTACTTAATTTTTACATACTTTTGGGTTCAGTTTTATAATTTAAAGTTTTCAAATTCAATTTAGTTTCATTTTTCAAGTTAGTCCTGTGGGTAGAAATAAGGGATCTTAAACCAATGTTATTTCACTAGTAGTACTAGTAATAACATGCAAATTTCTTTTGTATCATTCAATATCCTGCGTGGCATCAGTCAGGGAAGTAGTTGTTTCAATAAGTTATTTGTTTATAGTCTTAGTAAGACTTAATTTTGCTTGCAGAGTTACGAACAGGTTGAATATTTATATATTCAGGCTATATTTCGTTTTTTTGAATTTATTTAATACTCTCTGCAATAAGTAAGGTTGTTTCTATTTTATTTATTATTTAAATCGAGTATTCGGTTTTCCAACTGAAAACAAGATCATTTATTTCTTCACATCTGTACTTTCACTAATCACCTAAATTCAGGTATAAAATCAGTCCAACCCTTCTATAATCTCCTCATTTGTTTACGACTCCTTCACGGTCACGGTCACCTTCACGTAAGTGTATTTTATTCTTTAACATTCAATTTAAATGCGAAGCTGCACTGATGAGAGATAAATCTCGAAACGCGTCTGCAGATGGCTATTTACTTAATTTTTACATACTTTTGGGTTCAGTTTTATAATTTAAAGTTTTCAAATTCAATTTAGTTTCATTTTTCAAGTTAGTCCTGTGGGTAGAAATAAGGGATCTTAAACCAATGTTATTTCACTAGTAGTACTAGTAATAACATGCAAATTTCTTTTGTATCATTCAATATCCGGCGTGGCATCAGCCAGGGAAGTAGTTGTTTCAATAAGTTATTTGTTTATAGTCTTAGTAAGACTTAATTTTGCTTGCAGAGTTACGAACAGGTTGAATATTTATATATTCAGGCTATATTTCGTTTTTTTGAATTTATTTAATACTCTCTGCAATAAGTAAGGTTGTTTCTATTTTATTTATTATTTAAATCGAGTATTCGGTTTTCCAACTGAAAACAAGATCATTTATTTCTTCACATCTGTACTTTCACTAATCACCTAAATTCAGGTATAAAATCAGTCCAACCCTTCTATAATCTCCTCATTTGTTTACGACTCCTTCACGGTCACGGTCACCTTCACGTAAGTGTATTTTATTCTTTAACATTCAATTTAAATGCGAAGCTGCACTGATGAGAGATAAATCTCGAAACGCGTCTGCAGATGGCTATTTACTTAATTTTTACATACTTTTGGGTTCAGTTTTATAATTTAAAGTTTTCAAATTCAATTTAGTTTCATTTTTCAAGTTAGTCCTGTGGGTAGAAATAAGGGATCTTAAACCAATGTTATTTCACTAGTAGTACTAGTAATAACATGCAAATTTCTTTTGTATCATTCAATATCCGGCGTGGCATCAGCCAGGGAAGTAGTTGTTTCAATAAGTTATTTGTTTATAGTCTTAGTAAGACTTAATTTTGCTTGCAGAGTTACGAACAGGTTGAATATTTATATATTCAGGCTATATTTCGTTTTTTTGAATTTATTTAATACTCTCTGCAATAAGTAAGGTTGTTTCTATTTTATTTATTATTTAAATCGAGTATTCGGTTTTCCAACTGAAAACAAGATCATTTATTTCTTCACATCTGTACTTTCACTAATCACCTAAATTCAGGTATAAAATCAGTCCAACCCTTCTATAATCTCCTCATTTGTTTACGACTCCTTCACGGTCACGGTCACCTTCACGTAAGTGTATTTTATTCTTTAACATTCAATTTAAATGCGAAGCTGCACTGATGAGAGATAAATCTCGAAACGCGTCTGCAGATGGCTATTTACTTAATTTTTACATACTTTTGGGTTCAGTTTTATAATTTAAAGTTTTCAAATTCAATTTAGTTTCATTTTTCAAGTTAGTCCTGTGGGTAGAAATAAGGGATCTTAAACCAATGTTATTTCACTAGTAGTACTAGTAATAACATGCAAATTTCTTTTGTATCATTCAATATCCGGCGTGGCATCAGCCAGGGAAGTAGTTGTTTCAATAAGTTATTTGTTTATAGTCTTAGTAAGACTTAATTTTGCTTGCAGAGTTACGAACAGGTTGAATATTTATATATTCAGGCTATATTTCGTTTTTTTGAATTTATTTATGTTAATGTTTTAAGTTTTAGTTTTTCTCTTGTAAAATAGATGTTTTGAAAATAAAGTTTACATTTAAATTGAATTTCGCTAGTTTTCTCATTGATTCAACATAAATCCGCCAGCCGCTAAAGCGAAAATTATTCCGCAATTCGGATTCAAAATCCGCCAGATCTTGCGGATTCTCCGCTGACTTGGCAACACTCGCCTTCACAGCTGATAATGGCGAGCGCTGCGACTGTTCTCTCTCTATCACGCGGGTGATTTCCTTTTAATGGGACACCCTGCATAACTGCTAATAATTTTAAATTGTGCATAAAACGATCCTGCAAGTATCCATGTGAAAATAATAACATGAAGTTGCATGGTTTTCCATAAAATGACCGCTTCGTATGCGTATAAACACTAGACATTTAAAATTATTCACTGGTTCACCTAGCGGCACATTCTGTAAGTTTTAGATGTGCCGCGCAAAAAAAGTAAATTGGAGTTCGTTATTTTCTTTCAGTGTGTTTAGGCAATTTTAGGTTAGGTGTGGTCTCTTTAACTCTTCGAATCATTTGAACATCTAATCAGCATTCCTGATTAATTATCAAGTCCCTGACATTACGTAGTCGCTGTGGTAATTTTAATTCCTGGTGAGTTTTATAGTTTTGTTTTTAGGTTAACGATCAATCTCTTTAGTAAATAATTAATTAGTGCATTAAATAGCATGAAATCGTCAACAACTCGTACTTTTTTCATCACTTTTGAAGCTACCCTCTACTTGGAATTGAAGATCTTGTTTACATGAATGCAACATTTTGTGTTAAAATATGTAAATAATAGTACACAATTGTGTATAAAAGTGACTGTTTTTTAAATTATTACAAAACTGTATAGACCGAAATATTTTTTCAAATTTAGAAAAGTTCTGTGAAATCTTCAGCATAATGTGTATAATTTTGAACCCATTTTAGCTTGTAAAAATTGGGGTATATATTATATTTGTCAGTGCCGTACTTATGCATAGGCGCAGTACGCGCTAGCTGGGGGCCTCGCCAGAAGAGGGGCCTCATGGTATCTCGTAACAGAGGCCCACATAAAATGACTTGCTTTTTGGAATTAATTGTTGTTTTTATTTTAAACAAGTGTACATTTTAGCGGATGATTGCGGCAAGAATGGTAAAGTTATTTTTTAAGCTGTTTAGATTACCTTAGCTAGTTTGACCGATTACGCGGCTCGTGGATCTTTGCAGAGAAGGCTAAGATAGAGATGCCGCTCGTGCTGCATTACTTACTCTTATAGAGGAAGTAAATATGCTGCTCGTGTTTCAGTGAAATGTCCTTCCGCAGCCTCCTTGCTGAGCATCCTCGAGCCGCCGCTGTAAAGAATTATTTAGAAAAATTTGCCAACTGTGGCCCAGGTATATCAAATTACCTATCGCACAAAACCTGTAATGAATTTATACATCTAATGACTAATAAAACTATAAACACTTTAATTGCCGAAGTAAAACAAGCTATTATTATCGATTTAGCTCCCGATATAAGTCATATTGACCAATTAGTTTTAATAATCAGATATGTTTATGAAAATACTGAATTAAAGGAAATGTTTTTGATTTGCTGCAAATAGATGAATATGATGCAGAATATTTAGAAGATATAATTTTAAATAAATTAACAGAAGTAACTTTGGATATTAATAATTCTAGGGGACAAAGCTGCGATAACCCTTCCAATATGTCTGGTAAATATTCTAGATTGCAAACTAGAATACGAAAACATAGTACTACAGCTTTTTTATACCCTGTGCCAATCATTCTGAAAAAGTTGAAATCTGTGTAGCAGAATCTTCCCAAATTCCCAAAACTTCCAAGGTTTGTTAGCAAAATATTGATCAAGCTACATTTATATATCATTTATTGAATTAAATCTTTTACCACGGAGAGAATTTTTCAATGAAATAAATAAATAATAATCGGAAGAAAGTGTGAAGGATGAGATAAAACATCCCAGTCAAATGAGAATAATTTATTTCTAACGAGTAAAGAAACATGGGATATGGCGTTATCATTATGAAAATCGACGCCTTGTTTGTGTGCCAATTCTGACCGTTTTCTGGCAATTGAATCCTTCGGATTGTCTAATTAGCAACAGTATTTCTTGGAATGAAAAAAAATAAGTTGGTTATTATTCTGCTGTAGAAGCAGATCGCATATTGAGACATGTTCAAGTTTATTTCGATCTGTCATTCCTGAGGAAGCCACGGATCTGAACGATTGCTGTTTTTCAGATGATTATGGACTGGAACTTCTAGAGCATCAGCTACTTCACGAACAGTATATCGCGGGTTTTTTTTTAACTATGGCTTTGATAAGATCTGTGTTTGTAGTGGATGGGCGCCGCAACATTATTTATCTTCCAGATTGAAATTGCCGGCTCTAACCTTTCTGAACCAACTGTGAACTGAACACTTGTAGCATCATGCCCATAAACCATACAAATCTCATTTGCTGTATCAAGCAGTTTATTCCATCTTTTAGTTAAAGCAGAGGAAAATGTAAATAAATTTTGAACAAAACAAAAATTAGGAATTGCAGCAGAAGAAGATTCTGCTGCACAGATTCCAACTGTCAGAGAATTATTGGCACAGGGTATAAAAAGCTGGTGCACTATGATTTCGTATTCTAGTTTGCAATCCAGAATATTTACCAGACATATTGGAGGCATTATCCCCTACAATTTTTAATATCCAAAGTTAATTCTGTTAATTTATTAAAAATCATATATTCTAAATGTTCTGCATCATATTGATCTACTTGCAGGAAACCAAAAACCTTTCGTTCAATTAATAATTTTTTTGCGAAATTATTTTTTTCGTTTAAAATCATTACAGTTGGTAGAGGGTCCTTCCAGCTTTCATTTGTAATGTTTTCAAAACTTTTAGAACCCCCACGTTGCCTCCGGGGCGCCGCGTTTGGCAATGTTTTAAGACGTTTTTCGGGGTGTGCTTTCACTATGTTTTTAATAGAAAATAACGCTAAAGTATTGTAATTAGTTCAAAAAACCCCCTACAATATCGGCACATTTTTCTATTTGATGCTCCCTTAACGAGGTATAAATTTTCAAAATGTGACCAAAATGCTTCACCAGTTTTTTTGTGAATTTTTTTCTTCTGAAACGCAAGTTGAAATTCTTATGGTTAATAGTGGTATGCCTACCTTTCATTTGTATTTTTTTCAAAATGTTTGGAGCCTCCCTACGGTTATAGGAGGTTTCATTTTGCACTTTTTGAAAGATTTTTTTTCGGGGTGCGGTTTCACCCTCTGTTTAAGTCCTTTAATCTGTTAAGAAATAACCTCCTACAACACTACTATCAGCAGATTTACGATATTGTGTTCAATTAATGAGATATGATTTTTCAAAATTTGACCAAAATAATTATACCTATTTTAATATTTCTTTCAAGGATGCATTTTTTTTTGCTTCTCAATTGTAATAGTTGAAATACGCTTACTAAAGGGTATGACTAGCATTCATTTGTAATTTTTCCCTATTTTTGAACCCCCCCCTACGGTTTTAGAGCGCGTCATTTGGTACCCGCTGAACGGTTTCACCCTCTGTTTTAAGTAGAAATTAACGCAAAAGTCATCTAATCTGATCACAAGAAACCTCTCTACCAGTTTTCTAGGGGTACATTTTCTGATTTGGCGGTGAGTTTTCGAGGTATGATTGTTCAAATTTGCCTCAAAATTTTCATCTCTTCAATAGAGATTAAAAAAATATTAAACGGCTTTAGGGTGCATCACTTAGCACCTGTTATAAGGCATTTCACCCTCTGTTTTGGGTAGGTAGAAGTAGAAGGAATAGAGCAATTCCTGACAATTCTTTGTAGGGATTTTCTTTATTTGAATGTTTATATTCATTAACTTCCGACCAAAATGAAACCTAAATGTACTAAAATTGGTATAAAATGCAGTTTAATTACTCAACAGTATTTTTTATACATTAAGAACTTTTTCTTACAATTTTAAATTTTTTACGATTTTTTCAATTCTGGCTAGAGTTTTAATCTTACTACAGGGGAAATTAAAAACATATATGAATAAAAGGGATAAACTGTTTTGATTAGTAAACAGATGCAAAAGTATTACGCAACGATTTTATTTTTTTACGTTTTTTGTTTTATTCCAAGTAATATTTAAATCTTCGTGCATAGACAATTTTGAAAATAGATAACTTTAGTCTTATCGGAATTTTTAAAGTAGGTAAACAGCTTTCGTTAGTAAACAGATGCAAAAGTATTTGTTAGCATTTGCAAAATAATTACCCAACGATTTCAAAAGCGTTCGACACCCTTGATCACAACATATTGGTTAATAAACTTGGTTCTTTTATTATTACAGGAACACTTTTGAAACTTATATCGTCATATCTGCATCACAGAACGAACTATGTTTTTTACAATGGCTTCAAATCGCACAAGTTAATATCTAGCTCTGGTGTTCCTCAAGGCTCGAACTTAGGACCGCTCTTATTTCTTATATTTATAGATGATCTTATCTCTGTAATTTCTTGTCCGATTGTAGCCTACGCAGATGGTGTGGCAGGAGATTTTTAATCGCATTAATAACAATGATGATACTGCTGTTATTCGAAACAATCTGAATTTACTAGCGCATTGGTGTGATGTAAACAATCTGACCTTGAACATCAACAAGTGCTGTGCAGTCAGCTACAGTCGTAAGAGGCTTCCCGTAATCCATGATTATAATATTAATGGCATTCCACTCTGAAAACACGAAATGAAAGACCTTGGAGTTGTCTTTGATTGTCACCTTACTTTTGCCAGCCATGTAAACGCTATCGCGTCATTAACCTTGAGGATATTGGGTTTAATAATACATACGTCTAAATATTTCAGGAACTTGGTTTTATTAAAAACTTTGTATTTCACTTTCATTCACAGCAAACTCGAGTATGCTTCCATTATATGGTATCCCTACTACGCTTGTATTTCTTTAATTGGTGAAAAGGTACAAAGACGTTCTTTGAAGTTTATGTCATATAAAACTGATAGATCCTGCAATTATGAGTATCTCTTAGAAAAGCATTGTTTTTATCACTATCTGCTCGACGAGACATGTAGTGCAGTGTTTTTGTTCAAGTTAATTAATAACATTATTGATTCTTCAGAACTGCTGGCAAATATTCAGTACTACTGCCCTAGATTATCTTCTCGTCATTGTAACACATTTTTTACCCCCATGCCAAGAAGCAATATCTTACGTAAAGCACCACTATATCATATGAGTCGTAATGCTAATAAGTACTACAACAATATATTTATAAATGATCACCTTTAATCAATGTGTCTTATTCTTAATTCTTATTTCACAATCATATAATTTCATTTACTTACTACTGCAGATTTACTACTTTATTCGAATTGTTAAAAACCGATTATGTTATTTTATATTAGTTAAGTTATGTAGTCTACAATTGTATAGTCAATTAGAAAGTTTATTCGTTTTCCTGTATTGGACTTCCCGTTGGGCAATAAAATTTATTATTATTATTATTATTATTATCTACACTTTTTTTTTAAATCCAGCTAATATTTAAATCTTACTGCAGAACAATTTAAACAAATTTATAACTTTTGTCTTAATCGGAATTTTTAAAGTAGGTAAACTGATTTGGTTAGTAAACAGATGCAAAAGTATTTATTACCATTTGCAAAACAACTGCGCAGCGATTTAAATTTTGTACGATTTTTTTTAATTCCAGCTAATATTTAAATCTTACAATTAGTGCAGGAACAATTTTGAAAGTTTATAACTTTTGTCTTAATCGGAAGTTTTAAAGTAGGTAAACTGATACAAAAGTTGCAAAAAGAATGAAATAAAATTAAATTGTTAACTTATTTTATAGTTAACGAATTGTATGGGGACTCAAATATTTTTGTGCCTAGGGCCTCCAAATTGGTAAGTAAGGCACTGATATTTGTAAACCAAAAGTTATTTTCGACATTGGACAATACAAGTCTTACATCCGTATTCCATGATGTTTAATGCTATTAAAAATAAAATCTTTAAAGTTCTGGGTTTTATAAGGAACTTTGTTCAAGTAGGTGTATTATACACGATTGTGCAGTATAATCAAGATTGTTCAGTAAACAAGAAACTCATAAATATAGAGTTAAGATATAACATATTTATGATTAACTTTTGATAAAGATGTGATATTTTATTATTACTTTTGAAGTAGAAAATTCTGACAAATGTCGATATGCTGTAGTTTTAAAAATCAAACAGCTTTTCTTACCTACATTACTTAAGAATTAAAATAAATACAATTAACAATAATAAAAGATACATATTAAAAAAATTCGAACTGTATAAGTAAGTTACGTAACACAATTTTATTGTATATCACTGTTTGCAATGATGAATTTACTTTTCATGAATACAGTGTGTTATTGCTAAGTTACTGTTATCGGAGAGTAAAAACTTTTTCTTAATTAACTGTTTCTGATTATTATATATTAGTTGATAAACTCAGCTTGATATTGTAATAATACATTTTAAAATTGCAATCTTAAACCATATCAAATATAAGTTTATATAATGTCATCAATATCTTGTTATTTACATATAATTGTGTATTTGAAATTGTTAGGATTCCTAGTTAACCAACAACCACTATTCACACTTTAAATTTTAAAATTCGAAAAATATCCAAATTTGGATGTGGAGTGGTGGTGGTGTCCAAAAAGAGCCATCTGTCTTGCATCGAAATGTACATTTTTTACCCACAATTTGCCCAATTTAACAATTAAAGCGAACAGTCAAAAAGGCCCAATAAACCCTAGTATACCTGCATTTTATAGATGCAATATCCAGAAAAACAGCGTGGGAAGCCTTTTATCAAATGAGCAGACGCACCCTTATCGCAAATCATATAAATTCTGAACAAATACAAAAATTATTAATATTTAATTATTATATAATATATTTTCAGTTTTTAAAGTACCCAACATAATAAAAGTTTATATTGGCATCAATGAAATTGCTATGTTGCCAAACGACCACACGACATGCTCATGACTCTTCAATCGTAAATCTCCATGGGTACGCAATTTGTTAATCTTTAATTAAAAAAATTACATATTCAATTCTTAACTTAAATTTAGTTATAGTATTTGAGGCAAATGTTCATAATAGACTAAAAAGTTCAACGTTTTACTAAAAATGATGCGTGAATGACATTCCGGAACATTCTATGACAAAGAGCACTGTTTATAATTAGAACCATATTCTCTGTTCTGTGACCGTAACGCAACATACCTAATAGTACACTCAATAAGTACGGTTACTTTTTGTTCTGCACAGAGCATTAAGGATAAAGAGGGACAGTTCAATGTTAACTTTTGGAAACGCCATCAGCGCCGTCTGCGAGTCATCTGGCCAAACACATCGAGCCAGCGGGAAATTTAAAATTGCGACTTTACAATTCATTTTTGCAAGTGTTTCGAACTTTTTGGTTCTCATCAGTGCGACGCATCCAAATAAAAGCGGAAATCGCAGACACTTGCTTTATAAAGAGCTTAGACTTAATCAAACGCAAAAAGTAAAGCTCTATATGATGTTGAAGGGGATTCGCTTAAATTTTTTCCCAAACGAATTCTTTTTGGGGCAGATGTTAAATCGTGAAGTGAGCTACATTCTTGAAGGGGCCGTTTTAAAAAATATTTTGCAGGAATTGTACTGGAAGTAGTACTACAAGAATGTATATTAAAAATTGTCGGAATTGCATACCAATTTAAATATTTTCTAGAGGAATTAATAAATACCTAAAAAGTGGTCCTCACAAATGTGCATAACTTTTGAAAGTGGAATTTTTTTAGAGTAATACATTCAATGGAATTAACCCATTCATCTCTGCGATTAGGACACTTCGGATATGTAAAGAAAACTTTATTTTTAATATATGAATCGCGGGTATAAACGTTACTGCAATAAGGTGCCTTAAGAGTACCTAATTTACCCATTGCACACTCTTTTAGGTTTAAGAATATTAACTTAAATCTGAATTATAAATACCTGGCCGAATAACAATTCAACTCATGACGTTAATGAGGTTATGTACGTCTAAAAAGGCCAGCAATTTGATGGGAAATAGATGTTGTCATATCTCATTTGTGAAATTATTCAAAAGTCTATTTTGCTTTAAAATTTATCAAATAGACTTAAACAAACAATTAACACTAATGGACTTTGAATATTACCAGATATTTGGATGTTCTTAAATACCTAAAATAAATTTAACCAACAAAAATACGACCATATTGCTTGGTTACAAAGATTTGTACATAGATTTGGCATTGCGTTAGTTGGGCCAGATGACTGTGAGATGGCGTGGATGTCGCGTTTCCAATTCTCCCTATTCAATTAACCCCCCCGAGAGAGAGCGACTAAAAGGAACAATTAGGGTTTATGAGAATTCAATACTGTTATGATGCATACTTGTTTGCCGATATGAAGATTCATGGAGGTCCTGTTATAATTTCCTGAAAGTTGATTATTGTTATCCTTATTGAATGCAAAATGTTTCCATAAAACAGATTAGATGTGGGTTTAAATTAAATTTACTCAATTTCGAGGACCTAGCAGTCATACATTAAAATTTAATTAAACGAGTGAATATTTTAGTTTTAAACCTGCCTTATTAGGGTGAAGCATCATAAAATTGTCAATAATTATTAATTACAGTAAATCACATTAACTTAAAAATCCTTGTTTTGGTTTATTGTTATTTGTCGCCGACTGTCAAATCGAGTCCATAGATTATACAAAATGAAGAACAACTACCGTTCAGAAATTTAATCAGTCTCATTATTTTTCCTATTGGTTGTTTACACAAATAAATAAGTAGTATTCTTTTAAATCTAAGGATGCCTCAGGAGAAGTGAATTATGACCATTATTTCCGGTATACTTACTATGACTTAGGAGTAAACCTTAATAACATAATTAGCTATGCCGATGACTACTGATTATGCAAGGGAATGCAATCTTGGTTGTTTCACAGATATAATGTTTATAATTCCAACTTGTTTCGGACTCGCTACCATGTATAAACATTATAGAAGGTGTCCACAGATTCATTATGGGGATCTATGTTATTATAAGAGATAGAGATTTGGTTAAATGGGATGAAACACTCCTTAGTTAAAATTGTACCAAACCCCATAAAAAAGTTTTGATATTTTATGTACTTTGCGCAAACAGGAACAATTGCTTCAATTGTTTTCAAAGCCCTCTATGTTGCCAAACTTCCAATGCTCTTGCCGTCAGTGTTAAAATAACCTATTTTGTTATTTTCATATTAGACATAACAAATTATACATTTCTGAAAAGTGAAAAAATCTCTTTTCAATGGTACCATCAACTATGATCTCCATAAGATTGACCCTTGTAACTCAAATACGATAACAATTTTCGAAAATCTGAGTATATACACTACGAGGTCTCTAATAAAAAGTGCTGTAAGAACATACAAGTTAAATTCGATTCCCTCTGAAAATAACTGCAAATAAAAAATCGCCATAGCGCCTGAAGTATGTAAAATATCAAAGTATTTAAAGGGGCTTTAGTACAATTTTACCTAAGGAGTATTTCATTCCATTTAACCAAATCTCTACCTCTCATAATAACGGAGATCCCCATGTTGAGAATGAATCTGTGGACACCCCGTATACGTGAAGCAAGAAAGGGTTCTAATTTTTAAAGTCATTGTTTGGCATTGATAATTTATTTATATTTATCAATACTGAACTTACAATATATTTCACCACGTATTAAATAAGAACCAAATTCAACAAAAAATTAGGCATTATTTTATTTCACCAACTGTTCAAATGTTTGTACCTTTTGGAAAAATGTTTAACGACAATAATTTGAAACGTAAGACTCGGATAATTCTTTTTAGAACTTCATTTAGTCAGGTTGTGGTTCCTGAATCAATCACATTAGTAAATACTGTGATCAATTTTAATGACAGCTGTAAGGTATTAGGTATTTTATCGACTACAACTTAAATTGGAAATTGCATATTGATGAGTTATTAAGTAAACCATCATCAATATGTTATTTCCTCTCTCACAGTGGATTTCACAAAAGTAGTAATAAATATAACCCCGGCTTAAATGACATAACACTGGTATTATATTTTTGGCTGTATAAACGATCTTTGAAATGGACGGGATGCATAATTTGAGGTTAGGTTCTACGATTACATTAATATTTTATTATTATTATTATTATCATTTTTTAAATGAATACACTCCGCAAAAAAATTATCGCATCACTAATATTATTGTACAGTTCAGCTTGTAACTGCCTTGAGGTACAATGTCTGATACGCAGTGCATTTAAACGTATAAATCAGTCATCTCTTGCTGTTGTTGCCCTCTTACGACCTTGTCCTGCTCTTCGTGTGTATTCTCTGAATTTTCTTACTGTTCTTGAAACCGTGGACTGCTGAATTCCGAATGCTGCAGCAACATATCTTTGATCTCGACCATCGTCAACTAAGGACACGACACGAACGATTTCGTCTCTTATTAAATTTCTAGAATTGCGAGCAGTAGCTTCAACGTTCATTTTGAAATAAAAAATTGAAAAATCTAAAAATTTCATATATACAGGGTGTGGCACTTAAGACGCCTCGGATCATAGCTCCTTTACGATAAAAGCTATCGAAAAAAAATCTAAGAACAAAGTGGTGCATAGTTACCGTCGCTATATTTCAAAAATATTTCTAATCATCAGTGGCGTGCCGTACTCCAGTGGCGTACCAAACTTATGTTTTTTTAAATGGAATGCCCTATTTTTTATTGCAGATTTGGAAAGTGCTCGACGAGTACTTATTTTTTTATCTAACATGTTATACCCTTCACTTTAGCGGTTTCGCTGTTATAACCCTTTCTTTCAAAATTGCGCCCCATTTTTGAGATTTTTTTGTAGAGAAACTAATTGACGCCGGCGCCTAAATTTTGAATTGAGGTACAGGTTAAGACCTCGTGTACCTTCACATAATTTTTTTTCGGGTAATTTATGGAAAAAAAATAATTTTTTATTGATCTTCGCATGTTGTCATTTTTTCCGAAAATTTCAAATGGCACCCCCCTAAAAAAATTACGGCGTTGTACAGCCAAAACTCTAAATTTTTCATTGGTGTAAAAAAATTACACATTGCATAACAAAAATTTCGGAGAAAATTTCGGAGAAAATTTTGTTATGCAATGTGTAATTTTTTTACACCAATGAAAAATTTAGAGTTTTGGCTGTACAACGCCGTAATTTTTTTAGGGGGGTGCCATTTGAAATTTTCGGAAAAAATGACAACATGCGAAGATCAATAAAAAAATATTTTTTTTCCATAAATTACCCGAAAAAAAATTATGTGAAGGTACACGAGGTCTTAACCTGTACCTCAATTCAAAATTTAGGCGCCGGCGTCAATTAGTTTCTCTACAAAAAAATCTCAAAAATGGGGCGCAATTTTGAAAGAAAGGGTTATAACAGCGAAACCGCTAAAGTGAAGGGTATAACATGTTAGATAAAAAAATAAGTACTCGTCGAGCACTTTCCAAATCTGCAATAAAAAATAGGGCATTCCATTTAAAAAAACATAAGTTTGGTACGCCACTGGAGTACGGCACGCCACTGATGATTAGAAATATTTTTGAAATATAGCGACGGTAACTATGCACCACTTTGTTCTTAGATTTTTTTCGATAGCTTTTATCGTAAAGGAGCTATGGCCCGAGGCATCTTAAGTGCCACACCCGGTATATTTAAATGTTTAAAAAAATATATATAAAATTACTCTTACCGCAAATTCCAGAAAATCGAAGGAATATTCGTTGTGTTGTATTGTTAT
Organism: Ocypus olens; assembly: GCA_910593695.2. NCBI lineage: Eukaryota > Metazoa > Arthropoda > Insecta > Coleoptera > Staphylinidae > Ocypus > Ocypus olens. Next base: position 28,828,125 of record OU343061.1, on the reverse strand, counting down.
GTTTATTATTCATAGAAACAGATATGTTATCACAATAAACAAATGTCCTAGTAGGAAGAACGTAGCTGATGCGATAATTTTTTTGCGGAGTTTATTTACTCTTTTACAACTTCACTAACAGTGACAGACAATGGCACACAAAAAACGTTTACACAGCTGAAAATATAATACCGGCTTACGAAAATCCTGGCTTAAAAAATATTTGTGAAATCCACCGTCAGAGTATTATCTAACAACGTTACTGCTGATGCATTTTCAACAGCCTATTAGAGTAACATTTACTATTTGATGAATTTCTGGGGACTTTTAACGGGTGTGAAGTTAGCAATAGATCCAGCAATAGATTTTAAAAGTTAACCCATTACCACCTAGCGTGCCATATAAGGAATACAAAATAGTAATGTTATTTTGGATTTTATTATTTTATGTCTGGTATTCCATCTAGGGCACATTCAATATTTCATATACTAAAAATTATAACGATAAAGTTATGCCTTTGTAATGTATTATAAATTAATGTAATTAAAAAATACAAAGAAAAATTGAATTCAATAAAAAACAAACTCGGGCGTTAATGGGTTAATAGCTCTGAGAAAAGAAAAGCGAATCGAAAAAAAGTAAGCCATGCCATTAGGAAATGTCTAAATTAATATCACAAAAGGAAACAACCCTTAATTTAACCCTTTATATTTTTTTCATTTCGAAAAAGTCTTATGGTTTTTTTTTTGAGTTTGAGTCAACTAAATAAAAATGCTTCTTCTTTACACTAATACAAGTACATTAATAATCAAGAATCAAAAAACGTTACTGGCACGCCTTCAACCCAGAAAAAAGTCATTTCTCCCATCAGTCGCAATCCATACCTGTAGTATAAATCTCGATTTTGGACAAAGTTTGCAATCAGCCATAACGAAATAAAAGTACTTATTCTTATCACTAATACAAATACTTTAATAAGCAAGAGTCAAAAGAATGTCACGGGCATCCCTTGAACCCAAAAAAAATAATTTCTCCCGTGAGTCGCAGAAATCCAAACCTCGCAATATAAATCTCGATTTTTGACAAAGTTAGCAATCAGCCATAAATAAATAAAAATGCTTATTCTTATCACTAATAGAAGTACTTTAATAATTAAGAGTTCAAAAAACTTTATGCGGCGGACAACCCTTCAAACCAAAAAAAAAAATCTCCTATAGGTCGCAATCCATACCTTGCAATATACAGGGTGCGTAAAAAGTATCGCACCAAATAGGATTTTATGGAAACGGTTTGACACTTGGATTTGTCATTTAGTAGGTTTAAATTAGATATAAATACCCATATTTTGAGAGTTTTATTTGTTTCGCACGACTTGCTTTTTACTTTCTCCGTTACGAAGTACGAGTATTGTGATCGTGATTTTTTTTTCAAAAATATGTTTTACGGAAATATCCGTTTTGAGGTCCTTGGATGCCATTTCAATAATTTCTGGGAAAAAAAATGTGTGTGCGTGCGTGCGTGCGTGCGTGCGTGTGCGTGTGAGTCTATGTGTCTATCCGTGCGCGCTGTATCTCAAAAACTAATAGAGCAATTGATATGAAAGTTTGAACATACGTCTTATTTGATAATCTGAAGAACTGAAAAGCTTTTGGTAAAATTTCGTACACAGGAAGTGGGTGTTTACCTTAACTGTTTTTTGTTTTTTGCCAATATTTTCTTAAATATGAAAAATTACATAAAAACATTTAAACAAACATTGAAGACAGCAAAGAAATTAACATCTTTCGCTTGAAAACATTTTTCATAAAATCATTTTTATTCGAGAAAAAAATCTATTTAATTTTTTTAAATTTTTGGTTTATAATTATAAAACGATAATAATTACAGCAAATTTATGGTAAAATAATTATAGATAATGCTAAAATGAACAACTTATAAACAATAAGTTTTCTTCGAATTCCCTTTAGTTTTTGAGTAAACTGAGTTTTTGAATTTGAAGTATAATTTTTCCATCTTTCATAATTTTGACGTTTTAAATGTCAGTTTCATCCGAGTTTACACAACACTCGATGTACATTTAAAATATGATTTCAATTGAAAATAAACCTTGAACATGTAAATATAAATGGCTATAATACCATCAAGTCGGAGAAAGTAACATGATGGCCACATCACCATTTTTTTCAGAGGCCGCCATGTTGAATTTTTATAAATAGCAACAAGTCCACAAGGTTATTAAAATTGAAGTACAAAATAGTATAACATTAGTATGTTTATTCTGAAATAATTGCAGAAATATTGATCAAAATTTGGTCAAAAACATAGTTTTGTCAGACGAAGCTACATTTATGTTAAATTATTCTGTAAACAGGCAAAACTGTAGATACTGCCACTCTACTATGTCAACTTGGAAACTCACACCCAATATCCACAAAAACTTAACGTCTGGTGTGGAATATTGGATGGAAACATCATCTTTCTTTATACATGATATATTAAGATCTGGGGTTTACTTGGAACCATTGCAAAACGAAATTGTACCAAAAATGAAGGAGATTAAACCAAATGCAATAAATCCGCAAATCTTGCACCCAGATATATGGTTTCAACAAGATGGTGCTCCACCGCATTTCGGTCAGCAAGTCCAAGAATTCTTAGGTCATAATTTCGCTGGGCAATGGATTGGACAGAGGGGTGCAATTGAATGGCCATCTAGATCTCCAGACCTGACACCTACCGACGTTTTCTTACACAAAAACTTAACGTTTGGTGTGGAATATTGGATGGAAACATCATCGGCCCGTTCTTTATACATGATATATTAAGATCTGGGGTTTACTTGGAACCATTGCAAAACGAAATTGTACCAAAAATGAAGGAGATTAAACCAAATGCAATAAATCCGCAAATCTTGCACCCAGATATATGGTTTCAACAAGATGGTGCTCCACCGCATTTCGGTCAGCAAGTTCAAGAATTCTTAGGTCATAATTTCTTATAGTCAAGAAGTGAATGGACAACAATTTGAGCACCAATTGTGATTTTCTTAGGTTTCTTGTTAATTTCATATTTTTTTGTTATTATTTATTTTTGTCGTTATTTCAGAATAATAATAAACATGCTAATGTTATACCACGTTGTACTTTTAATTAAATAACCTTTCAAATAACATAAAAAAACCTAGGTTGATATTTAGAAAAATTCAACATGGTGAACTCATTTTAAAATATGGGTATTTATACCTAATTTAAACCTACTATATGTCAAATCTAAATGTCAAACCGTTTCCATATAATCCCATTTGATGCAATACTTTTTACGCACCCTGTATAATATATTGATTATTGATAAAGTTTGCAATCTGCCTTAACTAAATAAAAATTCTTTATGTAAGTAAAGTAAGTAAGTAAGTATGTAAATAATTTATTTCAGCAGAGTACAATGGTCTGAGAAACAAGTCAAATAAATGTATACACAAAAGCATAATACTCAAAAGTAAATCTTAATTACATCATAATGTATCATACATACCGAGTGTCTGGGATAAGGGGCGAACATAGGGATTTAACATGTTAACATGTAAAATTGGTGATAGAGTGGTTTGGGAGGGGAGTGAAGGTGGCAGCGTGGGTGAAGGAAAAAATGAGAGAGGTGGATGCGCAGGAGAGAGGTTTTTTTTTTTTTTTTTTTTTTTTTTAATTATTAGCTCCCCTATTCATTTTAGAGAAAAATCGTAAAGGAATATTTTTTAGAGAATTAAAAATTGTATCATCCATTTAATTTACATTTGTACCAGAATACACCTCAGAAATAATAAAAATATATTGAACAATGTACCATTTAATAAAAACCTTTGCCATGAGTTTGACAAATGTCATGTCATAGTGAAAATAATTTTACTAGTCAGATATCAATTCACGCATTGTAATTACTATAAACAATAACGTTGGGCTCTCGGTTAAGTGTGAACTAGCATTCATCTGCAAAAAGTTTCGGTCTGTATTTGATCGACTCTGTATTATTTCACAGAATACACGCCCAGTTTCTGCATCCACTTGCAGTATCTCCTCATGGCATTGATGCTTGTAGGAATGATAACCATGCTTCTTCAGAGTTTTCTGTACAGAGAATTTAGACACGTTGCACTCACGAGCAATGCATCGTATGCTAGTTGTTAGTTCAGCATTTATCAAACCCAAAACTCTTCTTCCAATCCATTGTTGCTTCTTCTGTTCCGTTTGTCTGTAATTTTGCTGTTTTTGAAATAATATTTGTTGAAATTGGTCTATTAAAATACAATTGGAAATAGCTGTCGCTATATTTCTTGTATTTTCAAACTTATTCACAAACTTCGTAATTGTTGATAGACAGAATTGGTCGATTGTTAAATTTAACCGAAAATGTCACGAACTGAGTAAACTGATGCCACTGCAAAATGTTTTGATAGTGAATACGCTCTTCATTGGTTTAACTCGGATTATTGTTCATAGTAATTACATGAATTGATATTTGACTATTTATAGTAAAATTATTCCCCATGACATGACATTTGTCAAACTCATGGCAAGGGTTTTTTATTAAATGGTACATTGTTCAAATTATTTTTATTATTTCTGTGGTGAATTCTGGTATAAACGTAAATTAAATGGATGATACATTTACAATGTTTAATTCTCTAAAAAATATTCCTTTACGATTTTTCTCTAAAATGAATAGGGGAGCTAATAATTGCACATATTTAATTTTACATGTTAAATCCCTATGTTCGCCCCTTATCCCAGACACTCGGTATATATACACAAGCACACACATATACATAGATACATATTATTCACAAACTATGTTATAGCACAAAAGTTAAAATATTTTTGTATAGAATAAGGTTCCATGTCGCATAAATATTTCCAGATACATTTAAAGAGTGCCTTCTGGTTTTGATTCGCCTTTATATTTTGAGGTAAGTGGTTAAATAATTTCAAACAACAATAAAATGTTCCTTCTTCATAGACACTCTTTTTATGAATTGGATAACTTAAATTAAATTTATTTCTTGTAGAATAAGAGTGCGTTTGTGCACATGAATCAAATTTACTTCTATTTTTAAAAACAAACTTCAGACATTCATATATATATTCAGCTGGGACAGTTAACATTCTGTTAGATCTGAACACAGTTCTACATGTTCCAAAGGAGTCAATTTTATAAATAAGTGTTATAGACCGCTTTTGGCATACAAACACGTTTTTCAAGTCATTTGAACTACCCCAAATAATTATGCCAAATTTAATATGTGAATAAAAATTGGCATAATATACCGTTCGCATCACACCATAATCAACACTATTTGAAAGTACTCTAAGTGCATAAGTTATCGATGATAACTTATTACACAAATTATTAATATGCATTTTCCAGGATAAAGTGTCATCTATATACACCCCTAGAAAACGTGTTGAATCTGAAAACTTAGTGCGTATATTATTAAGGGTAATATATCTTGGTGTTTCCAAGGTACAATTTATTTTAAAAAGAATAATATTTGTTTTATCATTATTTAATGCCATCTTATTTTGACTAAACCACTGTACGATTGACCCCATTAGATCATTCCCATGTTGTAGTAGTTGGGGATAATCATTTCCCTTAATTATTAAATTCGTATCATCAGCCTAGTTAACTATGCATTGGTTTACATTTGTTACAACATTTATTATGTCATTCATAAAAATGATAAACATTAGTGGACCAAGAACACTCCCCTGCGGCACCCCTACCGACAATGTCAACATACTGGATCGTACTGCTTTTCCGTTTGTTACAGTTTCTACTACTTGCTTTCTTTCAGTCAAATATGATGAAAACCAATTATAAACATTACCACGAACACCATATTTGTATAATTTAGATAAAATAAGCTTATGATCCAAACTGTCAAACGCTTCAGATAAGTCCAAAAAGATGCCACAAGAGAGATCTCCATTATCAAGCGCTTCCATTATGTTAGATATAAATTCAAACAGAGCAGTGTCGATAGATTTATTTTTTAGGTATCCATGCTGGTTATTAATAAATAATTAAATTTTTTTAAAAAAGCAAGTGATTCATTTAGCAATTAAGTATTCAAATATAATCAAAGTAATTAAACTGATGGGTTTATAGTTATATAAATCTGAATGATCACTTTTTGGTATAAAGGTTTAACCAATGATATTTTTAATTCATCTGGATAAATTACCTACTCGAAAGATAAATTAATTATATGACACATAATGGAGATACTATTTCATGTATGCAATGCTTGATAATTTTAATGGGTACTTCATCAATACCTGAGCTCTTTTTATTTTTCATATTTATCACTAGAGATATAATCTCTTCTTCGGTTACCGGACTCAGAAAAATGCTATGATAGTGATTATTTAAAATATCATGATAGGTATGATTATTACAGGGTAATTGAGCAGTATTGACCAATGAACTAGTTATGAAATGAGCATTAAATTCATTTGCAGTATGATTAGTAATTTCGCTATTTTTATTACTTGTATTGTTTGTTAAATCTCTTACAATGTTCCACATTTCCTTTGATTTATTTTTTGCGTTGTTAATCTTGTTTCTGTAGTAATTTTTCTTTGTGTCCTTTAATAATGTGTTATATTTAAACTTTATTTTGTTATAAACAATCTTGTATTCCGGATTGAACATTGATAATATTTGATAAATTTTAAGTTGTTCTCTAACTTCCTCTAATTTTGCATTATTTAAATTACATTTTGTTTTATTGTTTAGATTTATAGTTTTGTAGGGAAAATTTACATTAAAGTTATGCAAAAATTGTTCTAGAAATATTAAAAAACTTTCATTTACTTTATTTGTAGCATATACCTTAGCCCAAGAAATTCCCTTCAATTTTTGTTGAAAGTTGAGGATATTTTGAGTGGTAAATTGTCGGAACTTGGTAGTTTTAGTTTTATCTATAATGTCTATAGCACATTTTAATATTTGTCCAAAATGATCCGATATACAAAAATTGAAAACTTTACCAGTCATATTTCCATTATAATTGGTAATTATGTTGTCTAGACACGTGCCAGATATGGTATTGGTATTGGTATTTCCAACGCAGTCACAAGAATATGGCAATACTTATTGAAATAACTTGAAGCAAATGTTCTTCATAATCTTGCAGTTGTTCAATAAATCAGCAGGTCAAACGCCAATTTGATACATTTCCAGTTTATTTTTGAACATTTTGCTTGTCAACTCCGTTTTGTTGCATCAATCATATTTCAGCTGCAAAGTTTTTGTGGCTATGTATACTTCCACTCATATAGTTGAATTGCGCTATGACTTTATCATATGCTTTATTTCTCAATTTATAGCATCAGTTCTTGTAGTTCCTATAGTATTACTAAATTTAAGAGCAATATCTGACAGCATTATTACCTCGGCTATGTTAAATTAGTTCCTTTAACTCCTTTGCTGGATGTTATTACAATAACTTGTATTTCATTTTAACAAACGAGAACTATTCTTTTAATACTCGCTTTACTCTTATAATTCATTTACTGAAAATATTAATTCCCCTAATAAGTAATAAATTTATTGTAACTTTTAGTCAGTTTATTAGAAGTACGATACAATCGTCATTTATTTATTTTGAAACAAGTGTTTTTTTGCAAAAACTATTCAATTTTTCTTGAATATTGGCGGCATTTACTTGGTGGTGCATCTTGATATTATTTCAAAATAAGACATTAAAACTTTTTCATTTTCATTTTTTTTTGTTTTTGCTCAATTTTTGTAATTATCTTCCATAAAAATGTGTACAACTCTATCAAGGCGTGTTGCGCAGTGACCATCTTAAATCCAATTGGCTCCGAAAATGTGTTGTCGCATTCTTCGAATAATTTCTCACTGTGAGAAAACTTTACCGCCACATGCCTCGAGAGGTCTGTAATACTGTAATGTGAGAATTATTTCAAGCAAATGTAATCATTGTGGCTAAATAGTAGACTGGTAGCTACTTAATAATCAAAGAGGATGGTTGTGATTGGTTCTACCTGGTAATCCATAATTAAACTGAACTAAAAAAATTACTTGGTTATAACCACAAGTGATTATTCTAAAACATATTGTATATATTGTATTTTAAACAAAAATTTACCATCATTATGAAGTAAAAAAAACAATAATCGTGTGAATTTTTGTTTAGATTTATGTCATTACCTTCTCACATTATAATTAACATATACATTTTTTCACATTAATTTCAGTTGGAGTTTATAATTAGCATCAAGATATGAAAGTTTTACAAACTTAATATGATATAAGACAGGATCGCAAGATCCACCGGTTTGAAGTGTTTCACACGTGCAAATCAGTAGGATTCCATCTAAATTAGCAATTAGAAAATTTCCAAGAAAAACTTCGCAAAAACTTCTGGATTAACTGTATAATGTATTAAGGGAATTTGGAATAGTTTTAAAAGATATAAATTCACCAGTGTAGTAATATGAGTTTCAAGGATGTTCACGTCACATTCATTATCCCTGAGGATTGTGAGGACGAGACACAAACAAGCATGGCCATGCAGAATGCTTATTCGGTGAGATTTATGAATTTTTGAATAGTCGCACGTCATCATTAATTCTAAAATTAGTTAAATCAAATTGACTCTGCTGATATGAATTTATTTTTTTGTTCTCCAGGCCTGCAAACAAAATATCATGAAAGTGAGCTGGGTGCGTGAGTGCGATGGAGAATGCATCGACATGCAGAAAACGCACTTTCTTGTTTTCCAGAAATTCAGCGGAGACCTATACGAAAAGGCATTGGCTACTAAGAGTGTGTAAGTATTTTTTTGTTCTTAATTTCTAAATAAAAAAATTATAAAAGTTTGGGTTACAAACATATTTTATCCAAAATCGGGTGTAATAATCGAATTACAGTGGTCATTTGAGCCATGTAATGTTGCTCATTATCCCCTAGTGAGAGAGTAAGTTTATCTCACGAAATGCATAGATCCTTCATAGGATTTTTGAAATATTTCAAATTGACACCACGTACGCCAAAATTTCTTGTCAAAATTTTAATCATTATTTCAATATTTAATGCAATGAATGGTTACTGCACAACACAACGATTTTGGATAAAATTTTATATTATACTCGTGTAGAATTCCTCATTAGTCCTTTAAGAAAATTACTTAAAGTAAACTTTTTCTTGCGGGACTAATTACGTACATTCCACATTCGTATAATAAATAACTATTACTGAGGTATCGAGTATAGTGTATTCATTTCAATCTTCTTGCTTTTCTATGAAGATAACATTTTCCAGAAGAAGAATTAAGGCTGCACTAAAGATAATGTTTTTGGGGAACATTAATTTCAATATCTTTTAAAGGCACACGTAATTAGTTAGTAACAGTGTAGGTAACTATACGTTATTTTAATATACATTGAAAATTCGAAAAAATTATTTTAGAAGACTTGGTATTCGCAATATTTACCTTTGAAGTATCTGTTTTCGAAAAATTCACTTCAGAAAAATTTGTTTTTGAAGTATTTACATTTGAAGAATTTACTTAAGAAAATTTACATACAGGTTTTTTTTTTAACTCCGAACATATGATTGTTAATGTCTATGTCATAATAATCACCTCAACGCATTGGAATGTATTGACAATGTAGGCAACCAAGTACACAAAGTTCCTGTCGACCTGTCACAGTACAGTGAAAGCTTAAAATTATTACGAATAAAGTGACAAACAAACAATGATAAATCAAGTCGATTATAAAATCCTTGAATAGCATTTCTAATGTGTTGCGGATTTCTTCTTAATTCATCGCAAACAGTGATTATACGATCTTTTAACTCTGAAGTATTGTTTATAATAATATTATTATATATATGTTATATATATTTAGATACCCCCACAATAAAAAGTGGTTTGGAGACAAATCAGGCGACCGGGGTGGTCAAGGTATTGGACCAAATCTACCTATCCAGCGATCAGGAAGTAATTTACTTAAATAATTATTAATGGCAGCTGTAGAATGTGGAGGCGCTCCATCCATCTGATAATAAGGAGCAGCAATGTTTAGTGTATGAATTTCTGGCATTATACGAGTTTGCAGAGGATCTAAGTAAACATTACTGTTTAGAGTTCCATTAATAAAAAAGGACCAATAAGGGTATCATTAATTAGTCTAGCCCACACATTAACTCTCGCATTGTATTGTGTGTGCGTCAAATTTTGTAAGCGAGGATTATTGCACGCCCAAAATCTAAAAGGTGAAGGAATGGGTGTAAGGAATGGGTGTAAGGAATGGGTGTAAGGAATGGGTATTGATAAGGAGTGAAGAATACTAACCTATAATTTTGTGGATTAACTTCACCATTTAAGGAAAATGATGCCTCATCAGTAAATATTATTCTGTGTAAAATTTCTTGATCATTATTAATTAAATTGAATACGGTTTCACAGAATTCTGTTCGTTTGCCTTTGTCCTCATTTGATAGTTGCTGATGATTTGAAAACTTGTAAGCATTGTATTTAAATTCTTTTAATGTCTTCTAAACGGAAGCTGAACTTATTTGAAACTGTGCTGCGATAACTCTTAACGATGATATGGGGATCTGCTCTACGTAACATAAAATGTTGAGTTACATCTCTTCCGTTAAAATGCGATTTCCTTTAGCCCTTTTAATGTGAAAATTACTCATGCAGCCAGTATTGTCAAAGTGATGGACAATATTACAAATTGTTGAGATGGATGGAACTTGTCTGCTCGGATACTCAACTGAAAACAAATCTCTAACATGTCGAATGCTGTTCCCACTCTTGTACCAATTAATTATCTGTATTCTTTCTTCGGTGGTGTAATACATTTTTATTAATAACGTAATTTTGACAATTAAATAAAACTGAGTGTAAGTATGGTTGCCTACATTGCAATGCATTGAGGTGATTATTATGACATAGACATTAACAATCATATGTTCTGAGTTTAAAAAAAAGACCCTGTATAATTAGTTATATTAGAGTGGCATTTGTATGACTATGACACAGCTTTCAGGTTATAATTTAAAAAAAAAATGATAAACCGAATTGTTTGACAATATTTGAAGAATACTAACAAATTAATTTGTATAATAATTCATTTGCAGTAAAATTTATAACTGATACCTTACCATATGATTTAACAAGTCAATCAAAACATCATTTTCAAAATCTTTAAATTTTTTCAAATAACTTTAAAATTTTATTCGATGCCTTTATTGTTTTCAATTATTCAAGACTGCAATTCCAAATAATCCCAGCAAATTCATACAAAATTTTATTTTCTATACATAGATGTTTCGTGGGTCTTTATGCTAAAATTGCAGGTGCAGTGGATTTCACCTTTTATTACCTCTAGTACATCAGAATCAGACTTGTCAAAGAATTTTTTAAGCACAAATCTAATAAATTGCAATTTTAGTATTATCCAAGCAAATTTTCTACCCCACCTTTCGGCATATCTAATTGAGTCTCGCTTAATTTTTGTTTACATTGCCGCAGATTATTATTTTCTGCTATAGTAATACCAACGAGAGCTGGTTATGACTAATCTTGTTTAAAAAATGCCCGATAATTACAACTCTTTCCATTTTATTTGAAAAAACAATATTGCAAATACTTCGATTATGAAAAAAAAGACCTTTATTGGCATATCCAGAAAACTATTTACAATCTCCAAAAACTCAAAAACACTATACTATTACCCCTCTCCCTCCCGCCCATGCCTCCTTCTGTTTCCCCTCTCCCTGCCCATCTTCTCCAGCTTCCTAACCCCTGCCCCATCCTCCCTCATCCACTCTATAACCCTTCTACTCCCTTTCACTCTTATCCATTCCTCCTTTACCCCCTCACACTCTTCCGCCAAGTAGCCCCACGTATCCTTTCAATTCTCACACAATATACACCTTCCATATTCTTCCCCCATCTATACCTTCCTTCCTCTCTCATCCGATCCACACCTCGCCCTTGCCACAATCACCCTATCCTCTCTACTCCATCCCCTCTTTATCAAGTATTCCGGTACTCTTCCATACACCTGCCACATCATACTGCCATATCATTATATTCACTTCTCTCTGTACACCATTGCCTCTCCTGCCCTTCCACCTTCTTCCCTTCACCCACTCATCCACCTTCACCCGTTCCCTAACCATTCCATTACATTCGCCTCCGACAGCCCTACCCTCTCATACATTTTCCTCCTCCTCCCCTTACCACCACACACGCTCTCCACCCATACAGCCTTCACCAATCTCTCTTCCTCCAATTCCCATACTCTCATCTCATACCTCACCACTCTCACCATTGTCTCGCACTCTAACCTCTCTCTATTCGTCTCCTAAAGCACTATGTAGCTGGGCATGGATCTTTCCACTCCCAACATGTTCTTCAGGAACCACATCTGTTCCCTCTCCATGCACTCATACCCTCTCGTCCCCCACACTTCCACTCCATACATTAGCACCGATCTCACACACGCATCCCATATCTTACACGCCACTCTCACATTGTTCATCGTCCACTTCCCCCACTTTCCCCACGCCATCCTCCACACCTTCCTAGCCTTACTCTGCACCCACTTCACATGGTCCTCATACCCTCCCGTCCCTTTAAGCATAAACCCTAAGTACTTAAAACTTCCAACCCTCTCAATAACCACCCCCTTCCACTCCGATTGTTTTGTTTTTTTATTGCTGAACCTCACCCACTTCGTTTTTTCCACATTCACACTCATTCCCCTCTTATCCATGAACCTCTCTGCTCCTTTCAACATGTACCCCCTTGTGTTTCTGGGCAGGAGCCTCTTCTCCTCCACCTCCATCCGGTTCCTCACTATGATCATTGCCAGCTTGTATTCAATATTTGTTATAGTTATTCCTCTATAGTTCTTGGCCTCTTTCTCGTCTTCTCCTTTCTACACTGGGCACATCATCCCTACGCTCCACGCCTCCGATAAGCTCACCTTCCCCCTCCAAATCTAATTCAGCAGCTCTCTGAACCTCTTCTTTCCCTTTTCCCCGATCTGCTTCCACATTTCTGCCTTGAAAGCCCTCTCCACCTCCTCCTCCGTGAACTCTTCCCCTCTGTCTTCACATCAATCTTCTCCAATCCACTCCCTTCTCTAAATTTCCTTCTCCATTTCCTCAGCGACACCCCTACCTGTCTCTTCTTTTCCCCTCTCCTCAGCACTCTCCACATTTCCGCCTCGTTCTTACACCCTCTCAGCTTCTCATTCGCTCTTTCCTCTGCCGGTATTTACATCTGTCGTTACTAGTTCCAAGTTCCAGCAGAACGCCTCTGCATGCGCTCCACTGTAACGCGGTATTTTCTCATGTGGACCGTGACGTCGCGTTACGGCAAAATACCTCTCCAAAGGAGCGTTACCGAAAAACCGTATTATCATCATTAATGCTAACAACACAAGACGAGACATTGTTTGCATGAAATAACAACTTGTTTTCTGACAAATCTCCCTTAATAATTTCTAAACGGAAGGTAATATATTTCATTTATGGAACAACTAATTTAATTTGATTTAATTTCTCGTTATATGAGTAACGTCGTCGCGTTCCCGATTGTACAACGGCGGCGCCCGATGACTAGCGATTGGGAGCGAGCGCGACTGATACGTTTCACGCTCCTGAGAGGAACGGGTATTCCCATCGGTCATTACTCGTTGCAAGTTCCGGCGGAACGCCTCTCTGCATTCGCTCCACAGTAACGCGGTATTTTCTCGTCTGGAGCGCGACGTCGCGTTACCGCAAAATACCGCTCCAAAAGAGCGTTACTGAAATACCGGATCATCTCTACTCTCCTCTCTCCTCCTCCTCCTCCGCCTCCTACACACTCTCTTACCGCCTTCCTCATATCCTTCTTTGCCTGCCTGTATTCTTCATCTAACCATGCGTCACCATTTCTCTCACCTTTCCTCTTTCTTCCACACCCCACTATTATCTCTTCCATTTCCTCCATCGTACTGACCTCCTCTCATTTAATCCTCTCCAACTTCCTCCTCATATCCTCCATCGCCTTTACCCTGCACTCCAACACATCGCTTTCCTTTCCACATCTCCACCTTTAACGGTAGGTGATCCGATCCCAACACCTCCTCTATCTCCATACACCTTATTCCTCCTCTTGTTATTCCCTTCACCACTACATGGTCAATCACCGATGTCCCTCTTGCTCCTATATATGTTTTCTTCCCCTCCCAATCCACCTCCGTGCGTCCATTTAGAATTTTCCAGCCTTCCTCCATCACCCACTCCTTCATTCTCCTTCTCCTTCAACTGTATGAGTCAATGGAGTATTAGAACACATACATCATGTTGTAATACCGCAAAAATACCAAAAAATGTTATATACGACTTATACCTTGTCAATTACTCGTGTAATTATATTATTATTACCAAGATATGGAAAACAAAATTTACTTAATTTGAGTGAAGATATTAACACGCGGTTAAGAGGATAATGAAGGTCATTAATATGGCTACTTATGCTATTTGGCCCCTTTTTGTAAGCGCACAAGAAAAGTTATTCCTGAAAAATTAATTTTTTTTTTTCACGTTTTTTTGATTTTTTCAAGTTTTTTGAGTTCATGATCCGTAAAAAATCTGAAAAAAATGCCGTTCTCTAGTCAATCAATTAAATCCGATCACACAACTGACTGGAAAAAAATACACACAATTTTACAGTGGAATAATTTAATAATAATTAATAATTTAACGCATCTTTTACCACATTTTTGGTAGAAGTTGAAAATGACAGTTAATGAGCATGCAAATCTCATTTTTTAATATTTAAAACAAGTTTTCTGAACATGCAACTCAAATCGCGCGGGGGCCGCCACAACCATCTTATCCCGCTACCGCCTTTGTGCCATTATAAACAGGATCATGGACTAGATCAGTGGTGGGGAAACTTTTTTTAAGACGGGCCATTTGTAATAACTAGACAATCGTAGCGGGCCAAAGAATAATGCTTAATCGTTAACTAATTTATGTGTTCTATAAACATATACATATATTATTACATACACTTATTATTTTAATAGTAAAATAGCAAAAGGTAACAAAATTATAAGCACAAAATATAAAATTAATTTAGTGTAGTTCTTGATGTGAAGTATTATCACTTTATTTTCTGGTGTCATTACTGGTTGATGGTGCATGAGAAAAATGAAATTGAGACTGTTTCATCAAAATTTCATCATAGTCCGGTTCCATTTGCGAAGCAGAAATTCTTAAAACTGATGAAAGGTGCTCATCTGTAATTCTGTTTCTTAAAGAAGTTTTCCTAAGCTTCATTGTTGAAAAGATTTGTTCGCATATATAAGATGAGCCGAACATTGTCATTATCTTCATTGCATGAGTAATTAGATTTGGGAAATTATCTGGACTTAAATTTTTATAAAATTCTAGTAATGGTACTGTATGAAAAGTTTGTTTCAGGAGAGTATTACAGTTCAGTTCTATTAACTCAAGTTGAAATTTTGCATCAACTTCTTCGTAATTAACATTGAATGGGGTCGCAAAAATACTAAACTCTGGTTCCATTTTTCTAAAGTCCTGAAATCTCCTTTCAAATTCTGTAGATAGTTTTCTCAAATTAATTTCGTATTTTTTAATCTTATTGTTTGATATAGTGTATTTTAAAGATTGTATTCTTGGAAAATGAGAAAAATCAGATTTAGAGATCTGATTAGCAAATAATAATAACTGTAATTTGAAACTTTTCAGGTATTGCCAAATATCGTGAAGAAACTGATTTTTTCCTTGCAATTTGAGATTAAGTTTATTCATGTGTACGAGCAGGTCTGTGAAAAAAGCGAAATCAGAAAGCCACGTTTCGTTTTCTAAGACGTCAAATTGATTATAAATGTCTTTATCAAGAAGAAAATTCACAATATCGTCTTTTAAATCCCAAATTGTTTCAAATACTTTTCCAGCACTTAACCAACGAACTTTTGAATAATACAGGATATCGGAATGTTCAGCATGTACGGACTCCAAAAACTGTTGAAACTGGCGATGTAATAATCCTCTGGAACGAATCATATTTACTAGTTTTACAACAATATTACGTATATGGTCAATATCTAAAGCCGATTTACAGAGAGCATCCTGATGTATAAGGCAATGCAAAAAAACATAATTTTCCGGATACTTAGAATTAAATTTCCCAACAAATCCTTGATTGATTCCAACCATATTAGCACCATCTGTAGTTACATTACATAGCTTGTCAATAGGTAAACGAAGTTTATCGATGCAATTTTCAAATTGCATCTGTTTAGGTCGGATAGATTTGTCCAGAATACTATTGTGTTTTGAATATCATAGAAAACAATGCGAACCGTTTCATGTCGCAAACAGTACCCAATATGAGCAATTATTCTCACGTAATAGCGCGCCGCTGTAAAGTGAACACTCTGTTTCGGCAGGTAGAGTGCCCCCATGCCAAAATACCATACCGAATATGAGTTTCAACAAGCGCATGATACGCTACTTTTGCTGCAGTATTATTACAGTAGCGTGCGGTACTGCGAAGTCAGAAAATATTTTTTTAAATCTTTGCGCATAAAGCTTCAGCATGATAGTTCCCAATTTAATTGACTGTCAATGTTAACTCCCAGAAAACATACACTTTCACATGGTTTACAATTTTTATTGACAGAGAAAATATTTTTGTTTGTTTTAGAACCATTTAAAACTAGCCTGTTTTATATACACACCATTTAGATATTTTTCCAAGTTATTCATTATTAGCTTTTTCTAGGTCATCTCGTTCAGTAGTACGATTGATAATAGTAGTATCGTCTGCATACATAATTACTGTGGCATCGTTTACTAAGGATGGCAAATCATTTATGTATATTATGAACAATACAGGTGCCAAAATTGATCCTTGAGGTACACCATTACTTATAGGCAGCACATCAGACTTATTTCCATTCAGATATACTACTTTTTTTCTGTTAAATAAGTACGAGTGGATCATTTTGGTGCTAATGTCATCAAAATTATATCTTCTTAATTTGCCTAATAATATATCATGTGGAACGCTATCAAAAGCTTTTCTTAGATCTAGGAAGGAGGCCATACAGGGTATCTTCTTATCAAAACTATCGCAGAGTTGTACAAGTGCATCTATCGTAGAGAGATTTGATCTGAAACCGTACTCATTCACATCAAAGAGCTGGTTTCCCTCAAAATAATCAACTATTTGATTTTTCGGTATCGTTTCAAATATTTTTGATATCAGTGGAAGTATTGAGATTGGTCTATAATTTATTACCTCATTTACATTTCCCTTTTTAAGAATAGGGATTACTTTGGCCAACTTTAAGGAGTCAGGGAATACCCCCTCTTCTATGCAATTATTTATTAGTTTTGTGATAGGGTGTACTAATTAGATCTCTTACACCTTTTAAAATACCTGAAGTTAATCCGTAAATATCTGGACCTTTTGTATTTTTTATTTTATTTATAATCTCCCTGATTTCGACACTTTTTTTAATCTAAAAGAAATGGACGTTCTCAATGAGATTTCACAGCAGAATGGATTTTTTTGCCTCTTGTCTTGGCAAAAATACATGTGATGGAATTCGCGGTACCATAAAACGTTTAACTAGCAAGTCTACAACAACCATATGAGAATCAGATACTAAGTCCCGAAGATGTTTTTATATTTTCCAAAATGTGTTCCTGGAATAAATACGTTTTATGTAACAACTGAAAATATTGTAAAATGCTCAAAAATGCTGCAAGAATGGTATCACACTGCTTTCACAATACCTGGGAGATCACAAAGCAACTTGCTTATAGAGTTTCAAAAATAATTTCATGATCAAAATGCTTTCCCGTACTTCTTAACGGAGAAAGTAAAAATTAATTGTTAGAATCTTGATTTTTTTTGCGAACTAGTTAACAATTAGCCTACAAAAGACCATTTATTATGAAAATAACAATTTTTGCGTTTTCCTTGTTTTTTTTTCTAATTGTCCAACCACAAAAAATACCCTCCTGATTTTTTTATGGTGAAAACAATTGAGAGAGAGAGAGAGAGAGAGACAAAACATTTATTGAGACACTTTTACAAATGACCTCAACAGGCAATTGACCAGAGGTCTTACAGCCTTGAAAATAATTATTAAGAAAAAAAATTGAAGGTGGTTCAAACTTGTGGTTTTGCTGTAATTGTAACAGTTTCAAATTCTGTTAGAATTTTTATTAGTTTATGGATATTTATTATATCCAACCACATTCACGTTTTATGATTTATTTCTATCCCCATGTTATAGAATTCTGCCGCCAATCCTTTCAGGAATCGAGTAACCTCTTCCTTGACTTCATCATCGGTATTGAAGCGTAAACCACCGAAGTGTTTTATTTTGGGAATAATTAGTGTTGGAAGTCTCAGAAATACGTAAAGCAAGTTCATTAATGGTGATCCTCCGATCTTCAAGCAATATTCTCTCAACTTTTTTGACAATTCCATCTGAAACTGAAGGCCTTCCGCTCCTGTCTTCATCGTGAATTTCTGTGCGGCCTTCACTGAATTCTCTGCACCATTAGCGAACATGTTGAAAAGATATGCAATTTTCCCCATAAACTTCGATTAACTGACGATGAATGTTAATAGGTGAAATCCGTTTTGCACTTAAAAAACGTATCACAGCGCGAATTTCGCATCTGGCGGTAACAGCGATAGCGAGCTCCATCTTCGAAGGCTGCTAGGCCAGCATTGAGCGATGTAGCGTGGCGGGAGAGGTGGGAATAGAGAGAGAGAGATTTGACAGTGTAAGACAGTTTTACATTTTTCCCAGCACGTCACATTATTTCTCAGCAGCATAGGGAACCTTATTTTACGAATCCCCATTTCTCAGGAAATCCCCATTTTTCAACGATTTTTGCCATTACGCTGTTATTATTTATAGTTATTTATGAACACGTATTGCATATCATATTTTGTTTATACCTTTTTTTTTACTGGGGCAAAATAAATGATATATTTATTTTTATGTTTTGGAAAATTATAGATTTTGTTCAAAAGTAGTTTTCGTGATTTTGTTTAGAAGGTTCTGGTGATAATCGTTGTATAAAATCATGTGGCGCCCAAAAATTAAAAAAAGAAAAAAAATCTTAACCCCATCTTCACTGAGCGGGTCGGCCGGCGATTATCAATTATTATTAACCAGAACCGATAAGGGCGGAACGTGACATAATACATGCTTGAAATTTGCATATATTTTGCAATAAAAAAATGTAAATTTTCAGCATTTTACAAATTCTGTTTTGTAGTTTATATACTTTTGTCTTTCGAATGACAACAAAATGAACAAAATTGGTTCATAAATAACAAAGTTATAGTTATTACAAACTTAAACGTCACCTTACCTGTTGATGCCATTTTGTTAAATTGCATCAAATTTCAGAATGATCCACTGACTCCAGTTTTGACATAGAAATTCTGAAAAAAAAAATTGCGAGCTGGTTGAATATTCATTTTTCTAATAAATTATTATTACCATTAATATCTAAAAAAAAAAGTATATGGCTACTATGTTTTTTCCCTGATTTTTTCCCAAAAACTATTCTCTATAAATTGTGCATTTTTGTATTTTGTACAATTATGTTTGAATAAAATTTGATGTACACCTATGTATAATTTCATAATTCCATATTAAAACTGACAATATTTTGCAATTCTATTCACAAAAAACAAATGAGGATTAAAGTGTCTTGGAAATTAAAAGCTGAATTTAAAAACATTTTTTGATTTTTGAGATACACCACTTTAGAGCGATCGGCTACTAAATATTGACATCACAATTACCCCAACCAATATTTACACATCTTCAGGCTGCTTGATATATTCAAGTAGTAATAAGTTTTTATTATTTAATGTTGAGTCCACTTAAAGTCTTCTGAAATTAAAATATACAATTTATCAAGTTACACTTGCAGAACTAAATTTAATTTCAGATACTTCATATTTTTGGTATGACCTAATTGCAACACTGTGTCTGGTAACTGGACAGTAATATTTCAATGTATCTGTAGTGAAACTGTATAGATTAATAGATTTGAAATTTCTTATATGTAGCAGAATTTTGGGTCCCTGGTGTTTGCTGGTGTGTTTATCTGAGGTGAAACCCATTCCAAACGTGGATTGGCCACTTATGAGCATGGCAATGGACAATTGCGTTGTCGTCTGTTCAAATTTGCCCAAGCAGCTCAAAGAGACTATTCGAATGAGGGTTCAGGGAATGGGTGGACACTTTACAACAACACTGGTTTCCTCAAATACGCACCTTGTCAGTGATTCAGTTCGCTCGGAAAAGTATTTTGTAAGTAGGTTTATTATCATTTTGTCTTAATTGTACCGTGAGATCAAAAATTTGAAAATAGTTGGCAGCCCTAGTGATGATCAGTTGTGGAAATAACTGCTAAATGTTAATGTTAAAAACAGGCAAAATCAGCAGATCAAAATACACAAAACTATTTTTAAAATAAGTAACCTTAAAAATCTGATGTCAAAATTAAAATTGGAGAATTCCAGACAGTCAATATAATTTTACTCGAATTATTATAGGGATTTTTAGAAATTGTGCTGCCAACTATTTTCGACTTTCTGACCTCACTGTACATATTATTCAGTGGACTGCTAGGCATCATTTGCCTTTGAAGGTAATAATTAGTGCATGATAAACATTGTAATTTTAAGTCTAATTTAATAAAGTCCATTATTTGTAAATTATAGAAATAACATGTTTATGTTTGAAAAATAGTAGGAATCCATCAACCTTATCCTACAATTGAAGATAAATGAGCTTTAAAAAAAAAACATTTCCATAATACATAAATTTTAGTTTGATTATTTCTCTTTTTCATCTTTTGGATTTATGTTTCAACTATTATACATATTTTTACTAGATCATCCCTTCCTCCTGTTTTTCTCTCACCTGCCAATTTATGTTCTTTTCTGAAATTGTTTTGGTATGCATCCTTATATGATTCAACATTATAAATTATTAATTTTTGTTCCACCAATTCATATATTATGTTTTCCAGCTTTTTCGCACTAGTATTTTACGAAATAATGAAAAATTAAACCCCCTCCACTTTTAGTAATACAAATGAATTCGTCCTTTAGAAAGCTGCACCCATAGGTCTGAAAATCATGCTTCCCTCTTGGATAGACCAAGTGTGGCAAGCCAGCTTGCAAGAAGTAGTGCATGCTGATGACGAGAGATTTAGCAAATACAAGTGCCCTCCCTTTCACAACTTGACTATTTGTACAACAGGTTTTACAATTGTGGAAATAAATAAGATTCAGCAACTAATCACTGAAAATGGTGGGAATTACTCCAAACAGCTTGTACTAAAAAATACAGATGTTTTAATATGCAACAGGTAAGTCATTGCCAAGTCAGAGAAAATCTACTGAAATTGGAAATATTATAAACACTTTTAACTTTGTTTTGTATAATTTATATATTTATTTTTGTGACTTAAGTTTTGGTAAGTACAATTACCATTTTCAAATATGAAGTATTTTAAAAACCTATTTACAGAAGTATATATATATATATACAGGTATAGTGTATTCATCGCTCTTTTGCTGAGCAATAAAAATCGAACTTGAATACCCTCAATAAAATTATAATCATTATACAACCTTACATCTACCGGCACTGCGGGTGACCAGCGCGGGGGGTAGTTGGACCGGGACGACAAAGACGCCAAATGGTTTGGTTTACGGTTTCTTCTTCTGCCGGCTCAAAATATACCTGCGATCCCGACCCTTCGCACTATTCAAAGGTCGTGAGTGAAATAAACGTATCTTTCAATATTTGTTTTCTTTTTCAGCGAAACCTCACACTTTTGGCATAAACATAGATCTTCGGATGCAAAGCATGCCCTGATCAGACGTATATTTGTATTATTGAAAATTGTAATAAAACATTTATTTAACACTTAGGATAAAGTGTAAGGTTAGAAATAAATTTTAATTCATTGAATTACATTGTCATTTAATAAAACAATATTTACATATATAAATGTAAAATTTTAAACAAAATACTGTTTACTAAACATTTTACTAAAATTATTATATACATTCATAACTATTAGTTAAAGTTAAATTTCTGAATCTGAGGAGACTTCGATTTCATCGTCGGTATCTTCCATATTAATAATAAATTGAAAATTTGAGTCATATGTATTATTCCTTTTCCACTCTAATGGTATGTTTCACACATCTGGACCAGTGTAGCGAGGTTATTTTTTTAATTCCATATTGATACCATCTATGACTGTTTTGTTTAAATTCGGTGAAGTGTTATTGTTTCTTAATGTTCGCTTCAATTGGGCCCAGATTAATTCAATTGGATTAAATATACAGTGATATGGGGGTAGCCGTACCACCATATGCCCATGTTTTTTCGCCAATGTGTCAATATAAAATTGTTTTTTGTTTGTTTGTGTTTTCAACCCTTCCAGAAGCTGCGCTTTTGTATAGTTGTCCTCGTAAAATAAATCATTTTTATAAAAATAATCGGATATTTCTGACTTTTTACTGGACGTAGTCGGTGCCTTATCAATTTGTCGACTATGGTATGATGCATTATCCATAACTATTACGGAGTTTTTGGCCAAATTCGGTATCAATTTATTTTCGAACCAGTTTTCAAATAAAACCGCAGTCATATCGTCATGATAATCGAGGTGGCATTTAGAGATCTGCTTTCCCGATAGAAGTAAACAATCGTTTATCCATCCATTTTCGTTGCCGCAATGTAAAATTGTTATTCGTTTCCCTCTAGATGGAGGAACTTTCATGATACTATTATCTGTCTTGTCTGACCACATTTTTTTTTAAGTATCATGTGTATTAAACCAAGTTTCATCTAAATAACAAATATTTCTTCCAGCGTCTCTATATTTTTTAATTTTCTGTAAATATTCGTATCGCCATTTTTTAATATTTTCCCTTTCCATTAGATGCTTCGTTTTATCTATAGCGGCGAATTTAAATCCATTGTCCTTTAAGGATTTCCATAATGTTGTTGAACTACACGATATAATTTCCCTTTGTTTCAAAATATTATTAAGGTGCCTTTTTAGCTTTTGTTACTTCATAAGTAATTTTTCTAATTTTATTGAATACTGTAGGCGTAATTTTTTTCACAACTCCTTTATCACACCGATTTGTTATTTGGTCGGTAGGATTTTTTATTATGTGGCTAATTGATCTTGCAGAAACATTGGTTAAAAGTTCTGCTATTTCCAAAAAATTCTTTACTCCAAGAACATCTTTGAGACCTCGATATACGTCCTTTATAATTCGTTTTGCGTCGGGTGAAAAATTATTATGTTTCGCCTGGTTATTTCGTTGGCGGGAACTTGGGATTTCTATACCTGAAAAAAAAACCATTATGAGATAAAGATTCTATAATTGAAAATCTTAAGCCTTGTTCGGAGTTAGTTCGTCAAGAGTTCATTATTTACACCATTTACACTTTCCCCTTTTTTATGTACTACAAGTGAAAACTTCATTAATGAAAATATTCAAATATTTTGGGTAAATATAATCACAATTTTAACGACAATATCCGTTTTGACATCCCTATAATCGATTAAAACCATTTTTTTAAATGTCTGTCTGCTCGGCTGGCGGAAACCATTAGAGATATCGACATCAACTTATTATATTTGTAGGTGCTAAAAATATTTTGGTGAAAACTGAAACTGGTAGTTTCTCGCATCTCTACATTAAATATAACTTAAAAACCTTCATCACTTGGCAAGATATTTTTCTAGACTGAATCCCGCACACTTTATCATTTTAAAGTTTTTAACTGTCAAAATAAAAGAACTTCGGGCGATTACAACTATCGAAACAAACGAGCTATATCTTCAAAACAGTGACAGCTGTCTTAGTTCTGTTAAAACAATTGAAAACTAGACTGAATTCAGAATTGTTCAGTACATTATAAATACCTATTTATGTAACGAGAAAAAGAATTACTTAATAAATTTCAATAATTTGAATAAGTTTATATGTGAAAAAGCAACATCATTTTAAATTGTTAAAGTTTTAAACGGTGTTTCATTGAAAAAAAACGATTTGTAAATAAAAATTATTGTTCTAATTAAAATGAAAAAAAAAACGTTTTATTTAACAAACCCCAGTATGAAATAGTTTTTTTTTTTGTTTTAGAAAAAATGCTCAATGTATATTCTTATGTTTTAGAAGAATACCATAACATAAATGAATTCTTACAATTTTTAATGCGCTGGACACTCCTATTCTGAACATGGCTTTAGCGATTTGGATCAGTTCGGGTTTAAAAATATTTTTTAAATATGTTAAAAAATATTAGTATATATTGGTGATTCAGTTTGGTGTTCCATCCCCTCATAACTTTTGTATTTTAAGAGTAAAGTATAATTAACCATATATGTTTTTAAACAGTAGGAAATTCTCTTTTCAATGGCGTTATATTGACAATATGATGACTACTGTCAAAGAGGCGATTGTCTACTTTTTTTCTCAAATGACATCATACCAATTTTTTTGTTAAATTCCGATGGAGGGCAATTTCCTAAATCCAAATATCCATCACAACTATACTCTTTGATAACAAAAAAAGTGAATAAATTGGAAGAATTTAATACCGGTTTATTTAAATAAAATCATATGTATCACATTTCATATCGCTGTTACAGGTTCATTCTGTCTATCAACCGTTTATAGTTTTCATTAATTAATGTGTTAACATACATGGCATATTGGAATTTAGAAAAAGTAGACATAATTTTAACTTAAAGAGATCTACCTTTAAAAAGATTTTGGATTAATTTGGGGAACATTTTCATCGAAGGAATACGTGTGTCTGGACAATGCTCACCACAATAACGTCTTGATGCTATACTGTTTTTACTACACTCTCCTTAAGTTAAAATTATGTCAATTTTTTTTTTACTATTCTAATATTACATATTTGTTAACACGTTAATTAATGAAATCTATAAACGGTTAACAGAAAGAATGAACCTGTAGCAGATATATGAAGTGTGGTTAAGCATTTGTTTTAAAATACCATGGCTACATATGATTTCATCTAAATAAATCGGTATTTAAATTTTCCGATTTTATTCAATTTTTTTGTTTTCAAAGAGTATAGTAGTGATAGAAATTCGGATGTATAAAAGTGCTTGTTACTTCGTATTTTCAAAACGATGACACCATTAAATAGAGAATTTCCTGCCGTTTAAAAACATATATATTTTGTTATACTTTACTCTTAAAATAAAAAAGTTAGAGGGGGTGGAACACCAAACTGAATCACCCGGTATATGATATTTTTAAATACATACCTTGGCTCTTTACTGAAATTCTAGTGTTGCTATTATCTGCTTCAACGGCGCCTTCAATAAATTGATTTTGGTTCATGATGAAACAATTATCCCAGGGTCGCCACATATTTTATCAAAAAATAGATGGTCGTCACAAACAAAAAATAAACAAAATCCGTGAGAATATAAACTCGTAAGTAAAGTAGGCACAGTAAGAAGTAATGAGAAAACTAAGGACGAAATATGCACTAACACAATTGCTGATAAAATGATGAATCTTAAACCAAGCAAAACGACCTGTTCTTCATTTATAAAAGGAACATTAAAAGCTAATTACCAATTCACAGAAATGCATTCCCAAAAATGATTGGAAATGCATACGGGTTTTCCCATTTTCGTCCCGGTCCAACTACCCTCCGCGCTGGTCACCCGTAGTGCCGGTAGCCGCAAGGTTGTATAATGATTATAATTTTATTCAGGGTATTCAAGTTCGATTTTTATTGCTCAGCAAAAGAGCGATGAATACACTATAAAAACTAATTATACAAGGGCTTTGAAAATAGGGGTGTAAGTTAGGTCAACCTGGTCGTTCAATATTGGGATTTCCGAATTAGCGCACACTTTGAGAATTTCTAGGGACTCTAGTAAATCCATTTTTTGGCCTTTCTTTACAACATGCATAACGGAAAGTACATCCGCGCCAAAAGAATGGTTTTCATTTAGAAGGTGTATGGCAAAGTTGATTTATCATGTTGCATGAGGCGGAAAGATCTTTGGTGTTCTTTAAGTCCAGTACTGAATTTTCGACCAGTTTGTCCAATGTACACTCCTCTACAGTCTGTGCAGGTTAATTTATATATTCCTGACTTTTCAAAATTTAGTATGGGCGATTTATGGTTAACAATACAATTATTTAATTTTGTAGATGGTTTAAGTGCGATATTTACGTTCTGTGTTATTAATATGTTGCCAATTTGTGAACTAACATTGCCAAAAAATGTAAGAGATTTAAATTTTATGTTGGGTTGTATTAAATGCTCTGTGAATCATTGAATTAAACAGGGCCATTTTGTATTACCCCTAGCTGAAGATTCCTTAACGAATGAATTAAATATCATTAAACAGATTCTCCAACGGTTATACTCCAAATATTATCAATCAACTTATTAAAAAACACAGAATGAAAAAATATTCCAAATATTTATACGCTGAAATACAATACAATACAACCCAACATAAAATTTAAATTCTAGAGTAAACTAAAAAATTGATATTTTTAATTCCAAAATGTGGCAATGTATTTGTTGTCCATTCCTATATGTAACATACGGCAAAGTACTCTAAGAAATGAATCAGATAATCTAATTTTGAATGGTTCTGGAAAAAATTATTATTCTACCATGCAACTAATTGTTTAATAAATACTTGACTGTTGATTGTGTCGCAAGAATCCTCCGACATTTTAAATTCTAGCAATTACACAACAATACTACATTTTCTTCAATCCTTATTTTATAGTATTTTTTATGCTTTTTATACAAATTGAGTTATTAGAAGATGGAGACAGAAAGACCTTCGGTCCATAGCCATTTAACAGGCTAACAATAATTAATTTAGTTACATACTATTGTAAAATTATTAAACTGTTAATAAAGATATGATATATTTAAAATGTGGTTAGAAATCACACATTATAATCATTACTCAATTTTTAGTTCATTTAGTGAAAAGTACAAAGCTGCCCGTAAACATAAAATTGTTTGTGTTTCCATGGATTGGATAAGAGACAGTGTAGATAAAGGTTATAGTATACCCGATGTTAACAAGTATCCTGTGAAGAAGGGCACATCAACGCCGACGAAAGGTGCAGATCAATTAGACCCGAATTTCTCCATGATGAGTGCAATTGCTGAAAAAAATCACCTTGGCCTCTCTGTTTCGCAAGATACTGTAAATGCGCCTACACAGTTTGCCAGTCCATTTCCACCAGCAGCTACAAGTAAACAAAAAAGTAAATATGAGTTATTTATAATGGAAACACTTACTTTCTTACAATGAATAAATTAATATTCAACCTGTTTGTAAATCTACAAAAATAAGTCTTAAGGATGCTTTACATTACACAATTTTCTGAAAATTCCTTGTTCAATTTAAATTGCCTAGTTTCATTCAGCAAATTGTCTCAAAAATTGAGTAAAAATCTACTACTTCCAGACAAGTTATAGCCAATGTGTTGGGTGGTCATCTGTTATGCTTGGGAGTCATCTTTATTTGTTTTTTATGTTATTTTTCCTTGTGTTTGTTTGTGATTAATTTTATCTTATGTATTGCCGCAATTATGTTTTTATATCAATTCATACAAAAATCTGAACATAAAATTGAACAATTAAAAAACAATACTAGAATTTAACAGCAGATGTCAGATAACTAACCATTCATTGTTTCAAATTAAGACATGAAACTTAGAACTAAACAATTTGCACTTCATTTCACACGTAAAAAATTGGGTAATGTAAAATGGTTTTGACAAATAACTTATTGAAACAACTACTTCCCTGGCTAATGCCATGCCGAATATTACATTATATGAAATAAATTTGCATGTTGGAAAGTACAAGTTTATGCTACATAAAGTGCGTAAAAAGCAACTAGTCAAAAAAATTTAATATTATGAACACTTTCAGATTCTCTGAAATACACAGATCTTGTTGATGGAATAGATATGAAGTGTGTAAAAAGGGCAGCGTCATTTTTGGATGGTTGCTGTGTATGTCTATTGTAATATGTATAAAATTATTACTAAACATTTATTTCTTTAGGTTTACCTAACCGGATTTACATCAGAGCATCACGATAAGTTATGTAAGGTGTTGAATTTTAGTGGGGCCAACAGATTCGACACACTGTCCGAAAGAATTACGCATATCATAGTCGGAGACAGTTCCTGTCATGAAGTTAAATTGATCAGATCAAAAAATGTGCAGAGTCCGATGGTGTCTGTGAAATGGGTGGTAGACAGTATTGAAAAATGCCGACCTGTACCAGAAGAAGAGTATTTGATCTCAGGTGTAAGCTCACCCAGTGCAGATCACGGGTCTCCATTAATTAAAAAAGTGAGTAAATTTTATAGGGTTCTTCAACAATTTCTGCTATTCACACTTAACTGTTTAATCATCCACAGGCTTTACGTCTTTTAAAAACCGATGTGTCTCTTATGGAAACTGAACAAGTACCCAAAACTTCTATTGTAACAACTACAACTGAACCAGAGGAGCTTAACCAAGACGGTGATATCATGATGCAGTACACGAGGAAATCATTTGCAAGTCAAAGTAAGTTACAGATTTTATTTCTCAACATAAAAATTACCCATGAAAGGTTTTTTTTTTCTCGTAGTGAATTAATTGAGTAAAATAAAATATTAGTTAACATTCATTTATAGATCAAGAAGATGGCCTCGCAGCAATGTTAGCAGTTAATCTATTCGATACGAAACAACATATCAACACTAATAAAACCAAATCATCTGTAAAACTGCGAGTCTCCTCCTCGCTAATTAATACCATGTCAATAGAAGAGACCAGATCGGATAAAATTTTCCAAAATCTTAAATTTTTAATTACCAACTTTAATCCTGAAGAAGAGCACGGAATTAAGTTATTAATCGAAGAGTTTGGCGGCAAAGTAGTATCAAAAAAAGACAAATCGATCCCCGATTATACAATAGTTCCAATTACCACCAGGGAATTCCGACATTCTGCAAGTGAGGTGGTCACGGATTTATGGTTGAAGGACGTCGTTGAAAGAAAGGCTTTAATACAAGAGGTCATTTATTATCACCGCCCTTACCTGTTGGATAGCTGTTCCATAATGAAAGGATTCGTTATTGCCTTAAGTGGATTTTGTATTGCGGAAAAGGCGTTTTTGAAAGTTGTTTGTGAACAGTTAGGAGCGGTCGTGCAGGACGCACTCGCTCGTATTGCCAAGGAACCTAAAATTCTTGCTTCGACTCATCTAATAAGCGCTGAGGATTCTGGGAAGAAGTACGAAGGTGCCATTAAATGGGGGTTACCTGTCGTCAGTAAGGATTGGGTGTTAGAGTGTGCTCGCACCAGGAAATTGATTCCAGAGAATGAGTATTTGATGGGTTCCTGCAAAGAAAATTTAATAGAAGATAATTCTAATGTTACGATTTGTACAAAATCTGTTGCTAAGGAAAAATTGAAAAGCAGTTCTTGTTTAAACATTTCTGTTAACAAAGGGGTCGATTCCCCAATTGTTAGCACTAGCAAATGTCTTGATTTAATGCAGGACGAAAATAAACCTGCGGGAAGTGGGAGAGCCGATACATTTTTGGAGAAGGAAACTGGATCAGGTAATACTTCTACACGAAAATGTATTTGATTGATTTAATGATTGTTTTTAGGACACAATACTCCTGCCAATAATGTGAGCACGTACTTTAGCCAGATAACTCCAGTAAATCAGATAATGAAAAAGGCCAGAATAGATCTAGGAATGAACACTCCCACTACCCCTAAACCTTGGAATCATGTTGATACACCCAATTCTCCTGTAGGCGCTGCTTTATGTGATGGTACTCCACCACCAGAACTTAGGAAAAAAATGCAGAGGTGGATTAACGGATTTCCAGACCATATAGAGAAGCCGAGGCCTCCAAGTACGGTAAGTTTTAATCATAATTTTCAGTCATGTGATTTAGAAATCTGCACAAAAATTCTGTAGCTTATTTACAGGGTTGGGCAAATTTTTAGCTTTTCTTATTACTTTTAAAAGAAATGTTTATATACTTCGATCAATAGATATTTACGTGACGTACTATGATTTTCAACCCCTACCCTATTTTTCGAGAAATAACATCATCGGCAGTTTTTTTAAATGGATTACCCTGCATATTTTTACATTTCCAAATAGATGTCTTCAAAAATTCCAATGATTTAGGGTTTGGTGGGTGTGCGACTTGTGGTTTTTTAAATATTAGATAAAATAACGAAAAATTAAATATGTGAATTTCGTAAAACTCTTGCACAACCCTTGAAACTGTTGATTTAGAAATATTAGAATTTATATCAGGGAATGTTGCATCAAAATATTGCATGAATCTTGTAGAGGTCTCTGTATATCTCCAGAACAACGCAATTTTTGCACGTTCAGTTAGTTTACCCATAATTGGACAGCAACGTTAATATATCTGTCAGTGAGTTCTTTACTACGCCAGAAGAACTCTGGTTTTTAAAGGGTTAATATGCCTTATTATTTAATATCAATTTAACAAAAACCCTGCAACTATGTTAATATGACTAGTTTGAAGATTATTTGGCAGTGTGTAATCTTTATATCAAATGTGAATTTTTAACACTATGAACAATTTATAAAGAATAGTGATTTATTGGCTCCATTTTCAAGATTTGGTTGCATTGCACTCAGCGTTCGGACGATATATATTCCATGATATACCGGGTGACCCAGGGATCTGTAAAAGCCCCATAACTTATTTGCTATTTGAGATATTGACTTCTAGTTTTCCTGAACTGGTACCGACACTTATTCTACATATTTTAAAAATATGTATGTTTTTGTACAGGGTGTCCCAATATACATAACAGACCAAAGTTATGTTTTTTAAATGGAACACCCTATATTTTATACTTTATTTTCAACCCTCTTGAGAAGCTGATAAAAATAGTATAAGATGCTATGGGTCTATTATGGACGATTGGTTAGTTATGGCCAAATTTGTGTCAAAAACAAGGACACATTGAAAAAGTTGCAGAAGCGCTCCCAGCAATGCTAGCGTCGTTTTTTATACACTAAAGAATTTTCCACATCATGGAGAATAATACAAATCGACTTTGGTTCTTTTTTGTTCATACTGCTATACAGGGTGTCAACATACGCAAAATAATGGATAACTATTTTTTTTCAAATGGAACACCCTATATATCTTGCCACCAATGCATGGAATTTTTAATAAGCTTTCCAATGATGTACAATTTGTATAATGAAATATTAAGGATTCTTAAGATTTATCCATAAAAACATTTTTCTTTTGTTACCTCCTACTCATTTTTGGATTTTTAGCGAAAACTATGCATTTTCTGAAAAAATAATAAGAGACCAAAGTTGTAGAGCGGAAACATTTCGATCGATATTGGTCTTTCGACTTTTCCAATAATGCGTGCATTGTCCGCCAGAGTGCGCAAAATCGTGACCGCATATGCATTTTAGCGTTTTTCTCAATTTTTTTGTTAATTAATTGCACTATACTTTATTTTCCACGTCCTCTAGCAGAAAAACGGGTAATTATAGAATTATTTAAATGACCTACATCGATTGAAAATATTCCGCTTTACAACTCTTAAAAGAAGCAATTTTTGGCCAAAATGCATAGTTTTCACTAAAAATGCAAAAAACCATTGAAAAACGCAAAAATTGATATATACATTTTCAATTTGCATTTTTAGGGTAAATTATGCATTTTTGGCAAAAATTGCTTCTATTAAGAGTTGTAGAGCGGAACATTTTCAATCGATATGGGCTATTTTAATTTCCCTATAATTTCCCGTTTTTCCGCTAGAGGGTGCGGAAAATAAAGTATAGTGCAATTTATTAATAAAAAAATTTGAAAAGAAAACGCTAAAATGCATATACGGTCACGATTTTGCGCGCTCTGGCGGGCAATGCACGTATTATCTTAAAATTGAAAGACCTATGTCGATCGGAAATTTTTCGCTCTACAACTTTGGTCTGTTATAATTTTTCTTGAAAATGCATAGTTTTGGCTGAAAATCCAAAAATCAGCAGAAGGTGACAAAACAAATATGTTTTTATTAATAAATCTCAAGAATCCTAAATATTTTGTTATATAAACTGTATATCATTGGAAAGCTTATTAAAAATGCCATAGATTGGTGGCAACTTATATAGGGTGTTCCATTTGAAAAAAAATAGTTATCCACTGTTTTGCGTATGTTGACACCCAGTATAGCACTATGAATAAAAGAGAACCAAAGCCGATGTGTATTATTCTTTATGATGTGGGAAATTTTCTAGTATATAAATAATGATGCTATCTTTGCTAGGAACGCTTCTGCAATGTTTTCAATGTGTACATGTTTTTGCCATAAATTTGCCTATAACTAACCAACCGTCCATAAAAGACCCATAGTATCTTATACTATTTTTATCAGCTTCTCAAGAGGGTTAAAAATAGAGTATAAAATATAGGGTGTTCCATTTAAAAAAACATAACTTTGTTCTGTTATGTATATTGGGACACCCTGTACAAAAAGATACATATTTTTAAAATATGTATAATAAGTGTGGGTACTAGTTCAAGAAAACTAGAAGTCGATATCTCAAATAGCAAATAAGTTATGGGGCTTTTACAGATCCCTGGGTCACCCGGTATATGGGCTACGGAAGAAATAAAAATTGGATTTTTTCGGCTTGAAACATGTTTCCGCACAAAATTTTTTGTAAGTACCTTAATAATAACACGTATAGAGCCCCTAAACAAAAAAAAATAAATCCGAAATCGGGAGTTTGGCAAATTTTGAAAATTCTGTTTTCCTTGTTATCAGTTTGTATTAGTTCCCGTTTTTGAGTTTCTGTGCTATTTTCGTTTTGTTTTATTCAATTACGATGGATTTTACCATTAATGAGTATGCCAAATCTACATGGTGTACGGTTTCTGCAATAGAAACAGACATATGCATAAGTACATTTTCCAAATTGAAGACATACTTCTACAAATGTATTACAAAGGCTGCATCAACGGCTATGTGAAACAGGTATGTTTGTCCCCAAGAGGAAGTTCTAGGTGCAATGGAAGAAGATCCCTCCGTCAGTACCGGACAATTAGCTGTCACATTAGATATCCTCCAGTAACAAGACCGTTCATTTGGTTCTGCAAAAAAACCTTCTTTATTAATTTCTTCTCGGATGTTAGGAGTGGAGAGGTCGACACCGAGTTATATACTGCGGCAGGAGACGAATAGGGATAGAGTGGTGTGTGAGACGATGAAGAGGGTAGTGAAGTATGAGGAGAAATTGTGGGGGTTAGAGGAGGAGAGACTGGTGAAGGCAGTGTGGTGGGGGTGCATGAATGGGGAAGAGGGGAAATGGAGAAGAGGGAGAAGGAAGATATATGAGAGGGTGGGGTTATCGGAGGCGAAGGTGATAGAGTGGTTTGGGAGGGGAGTGAAGGTGGCAGCGTGGGTGAAGGAAAAAATGAGAGAGGTGGATGCGCAGGAGAGACAGGGAAGGATTGAAAGGAGTGAATATAATGATATGTATGGGAGGTGGCAGGTGTACGGAAGAATACCGGAGTATTGGGGGGGAGGGGAATGGAGTAGGGAGGAGAGGGTGAGGTTGGCAAGGGCGAGGTGCGGGTCGGGAGAGAAAGGGAGGAAGAGATGGATGGGGGCGGAGTATGTGAGATGTGGGTTGTGTGAGTGGAGGAAGGATACGTGGAAACATCTGGCAGAGGAATGCGAGGGGGTAAAAGAAGAATGGGTAGGAGTGGGAGGGAATAGAAAGGTGACGGAATGGATGAGAGAGGATGGGGCAGGAATGAAGACGCTGAAGAAGGTGGGTTGGGAGAAGGAGGGTAGAGGGCAGGACGGGAGGGGTGGAAGGGGGGATAGGGAGGGGAAGTATAGTATTTAGAGAAAATGTAGAAAGTAAGATGCCAATAAAGGTTTTTTTGTTTTTAATTTCTTCTCACGAAGGTCCATCCCTCTATGAAATTGATAACATATACCGAATTAATTGTTGTACACCTTTTTAAATAGAATTTGTGGCAACGGCGCATTTATGACACATATTCTTTGGAGGGATGGGATGTTTACAACACATGGGGTCTTTAACACACAACAGTTACTATTGCGCTCAGGAAAAAAGTTCGAGAATGCGGTTACAAAAGAATTTACGAGTTAATATGATATACATGCATGATGGAGCTCCTGCCCATTTTTGCCTTATTGTAAGAGACTGTCTGGGCTAGCCATTCCCAAACAGTTTGATTGGTTGTACTGGTTCTATCGTTTGGCCTCCGAGATCACCCAATCTCAATCCATTAGATTTTTTTTTGTCTGGGGATTCATTAAAGAAAAAGTTTACGGCTACACTGGAAATTACACCAGAAATACTGGAGAGACTAATGCAAATGATACCAAAGAGATTGTAATTGTGCTTAGAAGCAGATGGGTTTCATTACTACAGTTAACATAAATAGAACCACGTATTTGATATTTCAAATGAAGGTAATAAACATGGTACGTAGATACCTGTTGACGCGGCAGACGCGATTTTATTTTCCAAATTACTTAAACACGATTATTTGACTGAATTAATATATTTTACAAATACCGTGCATCATATACAAATGAAATATTTACAAAAAGGATAGCTAAAATTAAAACAGTATAAAATAAACGAATACAAATGATTGATAATTGCAAGAATGTGAATGAAGTTAAAATTACACAAATAAAGATTACAAAACAAGGATACAATTCTCAGTTAATATTAAAGTTTCACGTAAGAAGACATAAAATGTAAGAACTTACTTGTGTGCTGTTTATCAAAAGACTCTATCTTGTTCTTACATTTTGGAAAGAAGAAAACAAGAAAGGGATCTGATTGGTGGAACGAAAATTAGAGAGCATGCATAAAAGAGAGAAGAAAATGGAAAAAACCGATTTCATAATTAGTTGAACTGGGCTGCATTTTTATGACTCTAGCGAAAATCTCTCGGCGGCGGATTAGCGTTTATTGCCCCTCATTAGGCACGTAGGGCCGAGAATCTATTGTGATTCTAGAAATTCTGCACAAAGGATTTATTGCAGGTTCGGTTTGTTGCCGTCATAAAATGCACTCAGATTTGGCAATATAGGTAATAAAATTGCTCCGAATTGTCACCCAGGCACGGATTCGAATTCGCCGCACTATTGCCGCGAACAATACCTATGTATACATCCCCGATATTATCATGGTGTTCAGAACTACTGTCTTCGCTTGCACCACTGTCACCCAGACCGCCGCATCCTCATGCTGCTACTTTGTGTTGACTACGACATTCGATTTCGATGCTCCCTTGTGTGGTAACATAACATCCAAATCACAACTGCCATCATCAACTTCGCTGCTCCCTCGTCTCGAGGAGACGACGTTCGATCACATCGAATATATTGAACTTTTCGCTGCTCTGTGTGAGGACAGGACACTTAACTGCTGTAATTCAGACGCTTCGCTAACGCCTTCAAGGACGATGATTTTTAAAATTTTGATGAAAAAAATATTTTATTATATAAAATGAGAGTTACATCTAACATTAGTTATTTATGAAAAATGTCATTCAGGTGGACATCTTCTTGAATGCACACTTCAAGTCTGTGCCGGAAGTTATCCGTAACTTTGGTTAGCTCTTGTTCGAACATTGCTTTTTGTAATGGCATCTTTCAACTCCATTAAAGTTCGGAGAAAAAAATCACATGAGGACAAATGCGGTGATCTTGGGGGCCAGGGTATGTAAAAAAAAAACGCGAAATGAGACATTCTGGGAACATGTTTCTCACCACTTCATCGATGCAATGGCAGTGTGTGCTGTGCTGGTTGAAAATAAACTTTTCATATAATTACTTGTCGTCTTTGAAGTTCCGGTAGAAAAAACAACTCCCAATAACGGCTATTATTCCCTCAGATGTTTACTCCCTCACTGCTTCGCGGCTCAAGTAAATTTATCCTCGGGAATAATAGCTATCATTATTGACTCGTTGTGTAATCTACTATTAGCAGATTTACGTGAACATAATAAACTAATTAATCCACAAAATTGACCGGACGGTGCATCGATAAGTAGGTATATTTTTATGCGGGCCCGCCGAGACGCGACCAAATCATAGTGCGCATAAAAAAAGCAAAAACCAAATAAATATATATTTTACAAATATCCAGAGCATTCGAAATAAAGTGAATGAATTTGAAGCATTTTTGGCTGAACATAATAATATATTAAAAATAATTTGTTTTTGTGAACATTGGCTAAATGAAGCAGAATGTACCCATTTGCGCTTTGACAATGTATCTTCCGGCCCATTTTTTGCACGTAGTAACTTTCAACATGGGGGTGTGATGCAACTTATAAACAAAAATATTTCTTTTAAAAATCTAGCACACCGCCACAGAATACACGCCTGCTTTCTTCATCCACTAGCAATATCTCCTGATGGCATTGATGTTTGTAGGGATAATACCTAGTATTATTATTATACCTAGTGCTTATTCAGAATCTTATACACTGAGAATGTAGACACGCTGCACTCACGAGCAATGCATCGTATGCTAGTTGTTGGATCAGCATTTATCAACCCCAAAACTCTTTCTTCCAATTCATCGTTGCTTCTTCTCTTCCGTTTGCCTGCAATGTTAATGTTTTTGAAATAATATTTGTTAAAATTGGACTATTGAAATACCTTTTGAATCATCTGCCGCTACACTTGCTGTATTTTCGAACTTTTTCACAAATTTGGAAATTGTTGATACAGACGGAATTGGTCGATTGTTAAATGTAACCGAAAATAAGTCACGAACTCTGCGTAAACTGACGCCACTGTAAAATGTTTTAATAATGAATACCCTCTCTTCATTGGAATAACTCAGATTATTGTTCATCGTAATAACTAGAATTGATATCTGACTTGCAATATTATTATTTTCAACAGTAATTGCACAAGTGCATTGGAAATTATCGGTAACAAGTTTGTGCGATTTCAACAAACGAAGTCGTATTGTTTGGCAACAGTCCCGAGCCCGGAAGGGCGAGGGGCTGTTGCCTAAAACAATGCGGCTGAGTTTGTCGAAAGAGTGCAAACTTGCGATAATTTACAATGCACGAGAGCAATTTATCAGACTATATCCCAACAAAAATATTACAACAAAATAGAATGACATTTACTGTCATCGCGGGCGTGTCGTGCCGGTTTGAATATTACATTTTTAAATGGATCAAACAAAATTTAAAAATCAGAAACGTACTTCTCTTGCACTAACTTAGCACTGATATTCCATATGGAGTTTACATTTTCTTTACAGTACGTACCGTTTGCGTTTCGCACGTTATGTGCCCCGTTTTCCAATATTGTAGAAATGACTTCCCGAGTACAGGTCATGTTAGTGACTCCGCCCAAACTTTTTGGTTGGGCCTCTTTCCCTTTTTCTTAAATTACTTCAAGAGAAACACTTCCAATGCGGAGTTTTCACTAATTTTAATAGCGTTCTACCCGCAAACTGACGTTTGACATTGAACATTGTTTTTCTTGAAACCAATCATGTGCCGAAACATAATGCGAGTAGAGAACTAATCACAAAGCCGCATTCGAACTCTACATGATATGTTTCCTGAAAATAGAAGTTATATAGAATCTGATTGGTTCTAATTCATTTGAATTTCGGCATGCTACGTTTGGCGGGATATAGTCACTATAACATGAAACATGACATTTGTCAAAGTCATGGCAAGGGTTTTTATTAAATGGTAAATTGTTAAACTTATTTTTATTATTTCTGAGGTGTATGCTGGTACAAACGTAAATTAAATGGATGATACATTTACAGTTTTTAATTCTCTAAAAAATATTCCTTTATGATTTTTCTCTAAAATGAATAGGGGAGCAAATAATTACACATATTTAATTTTACATGTTAAATCCCTATGTTCGCCCCTTATCCCAAACACTCGGTATAATACATTGTTATTGTTATATAAATAATTTTATTTGTATATTGGGAAAGTTATTGGATAATCTTAACCTCAATAAAAGGATTGTAATTTGTGGTGATTTTAACGTAAAATTTAACAGTAGCAATTACCAAACATCTTGTACCTGTGGTTTACTGGCATCGTATTGTAAATACGTAAATTGTAAATATGTAAATTGTAAATATGTAAATTTCCCGACAAGGAAATAAACTGTTTAGATAACGTTTTTTCAAATATCAAAGATGTTTTTATTGATGTTCGCCCAATGGATTCAGGTTTATCGGATCATGTTGGAATAAATATTCAACTTAATCTCGAACTAAATCCACATATTGCAAATCAGGTAATTAGACCTGTAACAGAAGATGGCAAATTTTGTCTGTTTAATCATCTCGAAAGAACTAATTTTGCATTTATCGATAACCCTGAAATAAATGTCGACGATAAATTTTTAACATTTATCAATACAATAGAAAGTTACATACTGAAATGTTTTCCAGAAAAAAACAAACGTCCCAATGACAAACAAAAATTTCATTGGTTCAATGATGATCTAAAACAAACGCGCGAAACACTTCTCCTGCTAAAAGCAGCCAGTGAACTACCCAAACTTAGAAAGAATTATAACAACTATAAATTGACTTATAAGAGGGCTCAAAAGAATCAAGACAGTCCGCTGCAAATAATTTCATTAAAAACAATAAAAATGTGCCCAGGGCTATGTGGTCTTTAATAAAAGATAACCCATCTAAAAATCAAAATCAAAATTCTTGTAATATTAGTACTGAGGATTTTAACGTGTTCTTTAACAGTGTATCAGAAAAATTGATGAATAACCTAATTCCTTCTAACATCGATCTTCTACAAATTATGTGCTCTAGTGCAAACTGCGCACAGAATTCGTACTTTAACTTCCATACAGTTAGCGAGATTGAAGAGATTGAGGTGTAGCACTCTCCTTAAAAAATTCACATTCACGTGATATTTATGGGATAACGGATGGAATTTTAAAATCAATTATAAATGTAATAATCACCCCATTAACGAAATTAATAAATCAATGCATTAAAACTCATACTTTCCCTACAGCATTAAAGATAGGTTGTATTATTCCTATTTCAGAGCTCTGTGAACGGTCAATCACATGCTTATTTTTCAAAATTTCGAAAAATGTTTTATACAAAAGCTATGTATAATAGTGAGCTGCACGCCCTAAAAATATTTAAATTTATACAGCATGTCTCATAATAAGGTTACAGACCAAACTTATGTTTTTTTAAATGGAACACCCTGTATTTTTTGTCATTTTTGAATTATATGGAGCAAATAAAGGTGAGTTACTTCAATACTCCCTATACCTATTGTTTGCCGTTTTCGAAATATTTGAAGATTTCTTGAAATGCATGGTCTGGGTGAAATTTAATTTTTGCCCCAGTGATCGACATTGAACAATTAAAATCATTTCTATTATTTGGTTGAAGGTTCGAACTATAGAGCCAACCATGATTTCATACAAAAAATTATACTGGGTGCTAGAAAAACCGAACTTATAAAGTTAAATAACTTCGTTTTTTCAAATGGCACACCCTGTATTTAGTAACGTATTCTTAAGTAGAATCCAATTATCTTTCAGATTGTATAAGGGTTCCCTGTTCCTAATCTCAATAGTTTTCTTGTATTCGGCGATTATCATATCAGGAATAATTATTATAATCTGAAAGATAATTGGATAATAATAATAATGTAGAATTGTCAAATTTGGAATTTAAAAATTTTCAGGAAGACACAGTACTTTCTCATATTCTTTAAGGAAAAAGGAAAAATTTGAGGTTTTTTTTTCATTTTAAGGTTGATAATAAAAATTTAATTTCCATAACCTCCAAACACAGAAATAAACATTTTCATGAAATAACTAAAAATATTTTTTTCAGCCATTGTCTGAATTGAAGAAACGTCTTTGGGATCAGATTTGTCCAGATTTTTCAGAAACGAATAATAGAATTGAGCCACCAGATTCAGTATTAGAAGAAACACAAAAAGACGATCATAATAGTGCAGGCGCCAGCTCCAAAAATGATGAGGTAGAGTGCTCACAAATTTTATGTTTGAATGAAAATTTTAAAACTACTCTGCAGGATTCTGTCGACAGCGCATTAATAGGAGAGAAATTAAAACTGCTGAATAGTATGTTAAAGGCGAGTGCTACCCACAGGCGAAGCTCTGTTAAAAGGGCCAACAGTTATCCCATGGAAACTTACACTCATGATAAGGTGTCCCAGCCATTTTCTATTGGTTGGGATGAAAATATGGATTCTAATGAGGTAAATGTGTTTAATCCATGTGTTGCTGATTGAATTTGAGAGAGTTATTTTTAATGTAGGCAATAAAGAAACCAGGTTTGTTTATGATATCGGGTTTAGATTTAGAGGAACGTGAACGACTGATTGACAGTTTAGAAAAGTTAGGTGCCAACGTATCTGATTCACCAAATTACGATCCCTCTAGTACACATCTAATCTGCCAGAAATTAAATAGAAATGAAAAACTGTTGGCTTCAATGGCAGCTGGAAAATGGGTGCTGCACCCCTCCTACATATACGATTCTGTTGCTGCTGGAAAATTCCTCGATGTAAGTGTTTAGAATGTTTAGGATTAGATTTTATTTCAGTCCAAAAACCAAAGTTTTTTTTATGGCTTCTAGCACTATTTTTTGCAGCTACAAAACTTGAATTTTCTCTAATGTCATTACTGTGAAACAAATTGATATTTATTGCACTTAATTCATTAAAACAAAATAATGGATAAGCAAAGTTTTTTCTCTATCCACAACTGAAACAGGAATCAATGTGCGCACTATCAACCAAATATTTTTCTTGAACTGTAGACTTGAAGTGGAAGTTTTTTTTTTATGACAGGAGGAAGATTATGAGTTCGGAAATCCAAAAAGTAACAAAAGAATGAAAGTGGACAATGAAGTACAAAATAGGGCTCAGTGTGTGTACAATTGGAGGAAGGAGATCTCGAGGAGAGGATATGGTGCTTTCCATGATGTGAGGGGCATAATTGTAGCAAATAAAAGGGAGTCCTTGATTCGAGTGATAGAAGCTGGAGGTGGTATGGTTATAGATGCAAGGTAATTTAATTTATTCTCTAGAATTTTAATCTGTAGTAACACATTTTTTTTTTAGTAAAACTTTTCAAT
Source organism: Ocypus olens (assembly GCA_910593695.2). Lineage (NCBI taxonomy): Eukaryota > Metazoa > Arthropoda > Insecta > Coleoptera > Staphylinidae > Ocypus > Ocypus olens. The sequence goes on along the minus strand of OU343061.1, from coordinate 28,786,723 downwards.
AAAATGCACTTTGTTGGGATCACACAGATTTCTTTACGATTAAAAATATTAGTCATTATGTTCATAATATTATTGTTCAATGATTGAATTGAAATTACAGAATACGTAACCTCCAAATCCCTTTCGATCATTTTTCCGATTGCTGCTCGGGTTCAATTACGTGGGAAAGTTTTCGTAGAAAACTTACGCGGGGTTGTTAATACTTCGCAGAAGCTGTTATTGAGCTTCTTGCACAGGCAACCTCCGAAGGAAAGTCTCTCGTTTTATTGTGCCAGGAAATAAGTGCGCCGGTCGACGGCGTTTAAACGTCAAATGGCGGGCCACTTGGAGTCGGTTACGGCAAACAAATTTCGCCACCGTTCGTCGACTCGATTTTTGTGCGTGGATAAGTTAGGGACTCGCATGGAGGTCGGGGAAAACACACGCGGTGTTATTAAAACTTCGGCCTTCGTTTTTGGCCTTTTTGGCACGGGAAATTCGAAGGCAACTCTCAATTAAGCGAAAAATACATTGTTATGTCAAACAAATTTCTGGGCGGCTTCTATTGGTCGGTCGACGCGGCGTCTCATCTGATTGTCCGTGTAGTCTCACCTGATTGGCTGATTATTTTTACAGCCTAGGCATAAATAGGCATTTTTAAAGCCTAGTCCGCAAAAGTGATATTTCACGGCCTAAAATCAGTCCGAAAAATCTTACATTTCATATCAATCCGAGTAAAATAAAATTCCACGGTTCAGTCCTTATCAAATCAACCAATGATGGTCGCTGACAAAATTTATTTATTTTTTATTCTTTTATCTATGTTTGTATTATATTTAGAGAGTTTTTAAGCGATTTTGGTTTTTTTTCGAAATTTGTGTAAACATGAAAAATAGAAAAACTTTTCAAAAAATATTGAAGATAACGGAGAATTATTTTCTAAAAAAAAAAAAATTTAATTTTTGGCCTATAATTAAAAAAAAAATAGTTAATCAAATATATATTAACAATAATTGAAAAGAATATTAATATTATTAATAACAACTTCTATCGATTTTTTTTCAAACACCTAAATTCTAAAAATGGTGATGTGGCAATTATGTTACTTTCTCGGTTTCATTTATATTTACGCTTTCATGGTTTATTTTCAATTAAAAAAAAAAACGTCAAAATTATGAAAGATGGAAACATTATACTTCAAATTCAAAAACTCAGTTTACTCAAAAACCAAAGAGATTTCGAAATAAGCTTATTCTTTATAAGTTGTTCATTTTGGCATTCTCTACAATTATTATTAACATAAATTTGCTGTAACTATTATCGTTTCATAATTATAAACCAAAAATGAAAAAAGAAAAATACATTTTTTTCTCGAATAACAATGATTTTATGAAAAATATTTTCAAATAAAAGATGTTCATTTCTTTGTTGTCTTCAATATTTGTTGAAATGTTTTTGTAATATTTTTTATATTTAAAAAAATATTGGGAAAAAACAGTTAAGGTAAACAACACAGACACAATTTTTTTTTCCAGAAATTGTTGAAATGGCATCTAGGGACGGATATTTCCGTAAAAAAAAATTTTTACGATCACAATACTTTCTCGTAATTCGTAACGGAGAAAGTAAAAAAAAATCCCTTTAATTCCATCGAATCGAAGAAAATTACATGATGGTCACATTTCTTAACGAATCTGAAAAACGAAAATTATATGTTAAAACAACTTCGTAAAACTTTATTTAGGTTAGGGCGGCAAAATCCTTTGCGCCTGTAGCGGCCTAAATGGGGCAGGGCCTGGGTAAAGGATTTTTTATTTCGATTAAAATTTTGTTGTTTATTACAAAAAAAAACAAAATTACATAGTTCACCTCGAAAATTTGACTTTTTCGTAAAATTGATGTCATTTTTATAAAAATCAAAATTTTACCAAACTCTTTGTTCAGGTCCTTCGTATCCCAATATGACGCAATATTCTTTTATTTTGATGTGGGATAAGCCGTTCTTGAGATATCTCGGTCGCCGCAAGTGATGAAAAAAACGGACGTTCTAGAGAATATTTTTCCTTGGTTTTATGAATACTTTGGCTTTAGTTTATTTATATATTTAAATTTTCGATTTGTTCTTTGTTCACACCTTAACACTTGTGAAAACCTCATTTTTGAAAGGTAGAGACCATCCAACTTCCTTATATTCTAATTTAACTAATTGTTATGTTAGTATTTGACAATTTAATTAAAATTTTCACAAAAACAATTGTAATCAATGCAGCAAAAGACAGTTAACCGATCCAGATATGTATGAATAAAAATCGAAAATGACAGCAAGCAAAAACGTGGTTTGTTGTACAAAAAAACCTGGATTACGCACTCACAACATAAAATGATGAAGCGTATAAGTTACATCTTGTGTATGGCATTCCACCTTCATCAATAACATAAAATAATGAGGCTTATGAGTTATGTAAGGCAAACCGTCATCATCAATGCATCGCATCGAATAATTTCGGGTTTGCGCAAAGAGCGTCGAATTTCTCTTCAATTCTCGTTCTCAAATATTGGATATTACGTGGCGTGGTGGCAAAATTTGTATCCTTAAATACTCCCTTACCCTTTAATCAATGGCCATTGACAGATAATTGATTGTATTCACCGTTTCCAAATGGACCAACTTATTTTAAATTCAATGAAACGAAATATAGCCTGAATATATGAATATTCAACCTGTTCGTAACTCTGCAAGCAAAATTAAATCTTACTAAGACTATAAACAAATAACTTATTGAAACAACTACTTCCCTGGCTAGTGCCACGCCGGATATTGAATGATACAAAAGAAATTTGCATGTTATTACTAGTACTACTAGATAAATAACATTGGCTTAAGATCGTTTATTTCTACCCACAGGACTAACTTGAAAATTCAACTAAATTGGATTTGAAAAAACTTTAAACTAGAAAACTGAACCCTAAAATATGTAAAAATTATTTAATTAAATAGCCATCTACAGACACGTTTCGAGATTTATCTCTCATCAGTGCAGCTTCGCATTTAAATTGAATGTTAAAGAATAAAATACACTTACGTGAAGGTGATGGTGAATATAATAAGTTATTTGTTTATTGTCTTAGTAAGACTTAATTTTGCTTGCAGAGTTACGAACAGGTTGAATATTCACATATTCAGGTTATATTTCATTTTATTGAATTTATTTAATGCTTTCTGCAACAAGTAAGGTTGTTTCTAATATATCAACTTATTTTAGCCCTCACTGTTATGGTGATGGTTACATGAGTGTTCTCAGTGGTCCAGTAAACGCAATTATGAGGGTGTAATTTAAACTATGCATCATCATCCAGATAACGGATGTTCACTCTCGCGAGGTTCTCCGACAATGTTAACTTACTTTTGCCGCACTCTGTATATTAATTAAATCATTTGTAATTTTCAGTCCACCGTTTGAAGACAACGTATTTGCAACTCACTGTTTCATGGAGGTGAAAAATGTGTCAAACATCCAGGACTATATCCCGCTGGCGCAGCAGGGAATTTACTGTTTGAACACCCTCTATGTTAACGATTTCCTACACAAGACTGTAAATGACTTCCGAGACTTTATTGTGCCCAGTTTTCAAAAATATTACTTGTAAGAGGATGATTATGTACAGAATTTGATTTTTTTCATGCTAAAGAATGATTTAAATAAAGGTGAAGATGTGATCTGTTAAAATGTTAAATGATTTTTATACTATAATTAAATTAGTATTTTTACTTATTCTCATTAATTTTCTTCCTTTCATATTTTGTAGCTGATACCACCATGTTGAGACGATATGTACAGGGTAGGCAAAATTATAACAGCAATAATATTAATATATTCATTTAAAAAATAATGTTTACATTGGTGACATTGTTAATGTGTTAATGTGGATTAAATATACAACCAGGCATTAAATTTGAAAATCGTCAAAAATTGTCATACTAATACGAGGAATAACATTAGCGGATATTGGATATAAGTAATAATAATAATAATAATAATAATACGTTTATTCACGGAAAACCATTTCTATAAAAAGTTATATACAAAAAAAAAAATAAGTAAATATATATATATATGTATATACATACATACAAACATAAATATTATTATTAAAGTATAATGTAATGTGTCAGTACAATATCTCTTTCAATTAAATTTGATAAATACATGCTGCGTTCGTCAATCTGATTGACAATGGAAATTATCAATTAGATTAAAAAAAATTAACTTTCCATTTATGTAAACTAAAATGGATAAAATGGTCATCGATTTCATCAACTATGTATCTCTCAATCCATCGTTTGTAATAGCAGTCAAAATTAAGGTTACTAATTTCAAAACCGTCTGTCAAATGCAAGTAAATTTGCGATTATAAACGTCGTGAAGTTAACCGCTCTTGAGTTAATAATTTTATGTTTTTGAAAGACTAATCGAGATTAAGTTGCGCTGCAAGTCAATTGTCCACCGATTGAGGATTGATTACCTTTTTAATTAAGACTTAAGGCCGCTTTACAACAACCCCAGAACGGTGAAAACGAAATTTAGTTATTAGTTGTGCATGCCAACTTTTGGTTACCGTTTTCGTTACCGTTCTTGGGTTGTTGTAAGGCGGCCGAAGCTACAGTGCAAGTGAATACGGCACATCTTAGAGGCACGTCATCTAGGAGACACACCTACTACTAATGCGAGAGTTGAATGGCTTCTTCAACCAGTTCATCTCATCCCATCCTCGCTAACAAAAACACCTATAGAATCATTTCGTGCGCCAACATTTCCCACTAATTAAAACTCTATACGATTACATTCACGAAGTACGAAATTACGACGAGCGTAATCAACGGTTGAATAACTCGTATATAAAAACAAAAACTATAGTATATGAACAATGACTACAGTTTATAAAAACAACAATGTTGGTAAATAGATATTGATAATACTTAATTACAATTAAGAAATTTGGTTATTAATTTGGAGTAATATTAGGCAATCTAATCTACAGTATCCGTTCTTGTTATAACATTGGTAACTGCATCGTTACTGTGGTTTCCCCACGTACGTGTACTAGTCACATGTTCTTTGAACCTTGTACGTTATGTTTGGTTTGTTGTTTCCTGAAATTGTTTTATACTATTCGTGAAATAAATAGCGCCGCTTGTTTTTCTCGTTGATAATTATTAGAGTAAATATTCTAGTAACTACATACACCGGCTTTGAAATGAGCTCAGAAACTGAAGTGTCCTTTGAGGAAATGCTGAGTAAGTATGGTATATTCTAGAAAAATATTATTTAGGTAACAATTTACTTTTAGCACTTTCTAGTAAAAACAACGATGAGTACAGTTTGATTAAGAAATGGTATACAAAGTAAGTTGTAATTTCTTATATAATATTTAATTTAAAAAAAATAGGATGATGAAACTTTGTATAAAATGTACTTCTGCAAGCCCAGTAATTAAAAGTATATTTACTTTTATCAGTCGTATCTACTGATGTGATTTACATTGATGATCAATTTCATTTTACCAGCTTCCAGAAATACAGGGTGGGGCACCTCATACAACACAGGTATTTTATAGAAAACCCTGTAACTTCGTGTTATTCTTTTCAAACGGATAGACGTAGGATGGTTGTATGCACGGGGATGAAGCCGAGATACGAATATCGGCAACACGAAAGTATGTGGGCCACCCCAGGACAGTGGGGCGAGGGGGAATTTCAAATTTGCCGCTTTTGTAAAGATGGTTCCCTCGATGTTGCCAGATTTATCAAAGATCTTATTATGGGGATTACCGTTTTTAATAATCTTTAAATTTCACTATAAAGTAATAATTTTAACAATTAAAATGATGTTTTAAACATAATTAGACTCATTATCGCTTATATTTGTAATAATAACTTATGAAAGTACAATATTACTGTTTATTAAATATAATCATGTGCATTGTACATTTATACTTCGATGTATATGCGGCAACGCTTAATGAAGTCTCACCATTTTTATCAACTAACCTCAAGGGTGCTGTGAGTGCTATTAATTCATGTTTGAAGGTAAGTTATTATATATTCTGTCTTGTAAACTCGTCACTTGTATTTATTAATAATGGAAACATCAAATGGCCGTATTAAATATTCTTGTAAATATTCAGATTGTCAAAATTCTTTCTTTTCCGATATAACTAATGTCGACTACAAAAATAAACATTTCTATAAATTTCCTAAAAATGAAGAATATCTTAAAACATGGAAAACCATTTGTGATATTGAAGAGACCGTTCATTGTTTAAATTTTCATTCATGTGGAGATCATTTTATTCGTAAACATTTTGTTAACCATTTCCGCAAAAAATTCAATTGCAATGCTGTTCCGACACCATGTAGTAAGACAATATAACTACACTAATTTACTTTTTTAACTATTTTAATGTCATGAATCCTGGATACGAGCAAACAACTGACCTGTTACGACGCCTGAAAGAAGTATCCGAAGAGACCTGATGGAACATTGCACCTGGACAAGACCGTAATACCTGATTGTTGTGATATTTTTATATTTGATAATTTTTATAATTTTGTTAATAATAATGTATATAATTATTCTGTTAAATATATTTTTTCCATGTAGGCATATTTTTATTTTGTGAAATCCAATCTTTTTTCTTTTACCAAAACCAGTAACTTCTTCATTTCTGTACTATCTAAAAGTATAATCAATTATGTGCTCAAAATACATAATTGATTATATTTTTAGTGTTATTAAATTGAAATATATCGTGTAGACGAGTATAACATTTTTAAATTTTGGTGGAAATCGTAGTAATTTGCCACCCCGACACCAGGCGGCGCCAAAAATCGTGTTTCCGAAATTTAACATGCAGGTTTCACTTCTAAAGGTATGTGTTCTGTGGTTGTATGCACAATTTAAAATCATTACCAGTTATACAGGGTGTCCCATAAAAAAGATCCACATCAAAGTTATGCTTTTTTTAAATAGAACACCCTATATTTTTGTCATTTTTGAATTCTAGGAAGCAAATAAAGGTGAGTTACTTTAATATTCCCCATACCTATCGTTTACCACTTTTGAAATATTTAAAGATTTGTTAAAATTTTACCTGTCCTTTCATTTCAATCTTTAAATATTTTGAAAACGGTAAACGATAGGTATAGGCAATATTGAAGTAACTCATCCTACATCTATCCATTTGAAAAGAATAACAAGAAATAAAGAAATTACATGGTCTTACATAAAATGACCTTGTCATATGAGGGGCCCCACCCTGTATAATATAGAACTTTTAGTTAACTTAAATAATATGAGACTATGTACTGCATGCTGTTGAGCCAGCGAAGGCTACCCGTGTGACCTCTGGCCAAGTCAGAGCAGTAGGGCTAATAATAGAGATAAGCATTTCATATGGCACAATGACGTCCTACATACCTACAATGGATGTACGCTTCAGTACATACGTATGTACAATGTACTTTAATATTCGTCCAGAAGATGTCCTGTGGATGTACAATGTATGTTACTTTGGCACAAATTTGTATGTCCACGAGACCTGCAGTGTCATACGTTCATGGGCCATATGGAGGCATAATTGGGACATAAGTGGACGTATATTATAAAATAAAACACTTTGTTAATATCGCATGATTTATTTCTAGTGACTATAATTATGATCAAGTTCTGATCATATCAAATCCAAAAGTTGAACTTGATCGAAATTATGGTGGCTAGAAATAAATTGTGTGATATTAGCATTGAAAATGTTTTATTTTATCATGAAGTAAACGCATCTACTGTCAATCAATTAGACACTTATTGTTTTGGAAAAATAATTAACACAAAATTTCATTTTAGAACATGCTAATCTAGTTATTACGAGTATTTTTATTTGTGATTCTTACCTCTCTCAGGACTCCTAAGAGATTTTTCAATGTTGACTTCAATGTACTTAATAGTTAAAATAAGGAATAATTTCTTTGATGATTTTGTAAAAATCGAGTCAGATCTACCAAAGCAGATTACAAAATGAGTTATTCTGCCCATCTCTAGTACATACTCCAAAGTACGTACATAGTACATTTATTTTTGGTACATGGACGAATGTGCATAAAATGGATGTAAATATACGTACATGGGATGTAAGGTGTTATATAGGGTGGGACAGTTGATTTACTCAGAATCTAACTCTGTCAGGTCAGTGTGGTGGAGCTTAAGCTCATCTATGGCTTGCCTAACTAAAAATATCGTATATATCTGTAAGGATGACAAATGGCCTCTCAAATTGTACTTTATTGATAAGTCCTAATTATTATAGTATTTGTAAATTATTTATAACTGCAATAAAACTTTTCTTATGAGTGGAAATAAGTAAACATAGATTTGTGCTATCCTCATTTTCTTGTAAGTATTCATTATTTTCGAAGATATTGAGGTTGAAAGTTTATGAAAAAAGAGCGTTTTTACCGTTCGTGTGGCGGCGCGACAGCGTGTAGCTAGTAAGTAAATAATTAATAACTCGGTAAATATAAATATTTAGATGTCAAATTTTTACTATTTATTGTGTGAAATATGCAGATACTGTAAAAAATAGTTTCAATGTATTGTATTGCTTTGAATCATAGTAAAAAAATATAACTACATGTACTTTCAAAATTTTGAGGTAACAAAACATGTCTATTTGAAAATTCGATAGAGAGGGGAGGAGTTACCTGACCAACTTTTTTTTACATGTAGCTAAAAGTATATTCTAATAGAATATGAAATAAAATGAATGGGATTTTAGCTGCCTATGCAATAGTTTAGCATCTTTATGGATTTTTAAGATTAAAATACATTAACGGTGTAATGCATCAAGTGAAGAACCTTATTTATTATATACATTTAATTCGTAGTAACCCTTAATTATTTAACAGATTCGTTAATTATAAATTATATTTCCCGTGAATTTACTCGTTAATTATTTTTATAGGCTTGGTACAAAGTTTGACTTTCGCGTTATGTATTATTTTTGTGTTTATGTTTCCTCCCCGTTATTAACCGGATGTGTTTACGCATTGTTTATATATGGCGTAGATTTTTTTGCACTAATGCTTTTTCAACAATTTTATATTCTTCGCGACAAAGAGTTATTTGTGCGTGCAATACTATGTTATCATATTAGCAATTTCATGGTTCAGTCTGTCTTTATATCTTGATAAGTGAAGTTATACTTGAGTTATTTTTAATATTGTACGGTTTATCAATGTGTTCAGTGAAAGTAATAAATATACAATGACTTGTATTAAAGATATGCTTGAAAAGTGTTCCTTAGGAAAAATAAATAGTTCCGATTGCCATAAAAAGAGTTATACAAAGAAGATTGGACTTGTCAATATTGAACTATTGAGTCAACCTGACAGAGAGCTTTTAATTAAAAGGAGCGGCACAAACTATGATTTAGTAAACAATGTTTGTGAACATCATAAAATGTACTACTTAAGGAAGTTCGAGTCTTACCAGACAAGTTGCTTTGATCCTTTTAAAGTTCACAAGAAAAATATATCTAAAACTCTAAGAACTGTTACTTTAAACTTCAGTGAACAAATAAATAATATTTTGCTAGATGTAAAAGCTACTCCAGGTGTTAAAATATGTGACTCATGTAGAGTGATAGTTAAAAATAAAACATGTTTACCGACTGAAAATGGTCAAGAGGAACAAATCCAAGACGCAGACAGTGGCAGTGAAAGCAGTATTTGTGAATTGGAAACATCTTTGTCAAAAGTAAATACTTTAGATGAATTAAATAATTCCTTAATTGGCATTGGAGAATCTCCTTTTAAATTCCATGCTGTTCCATCACACAGTAAGACTACATATGCAAAGAGAAAAGTAGAGTCTGCTTGCTTTAATATGAAAATAAAAGTTAGCTGAGTTTTAGAAAAAGAATTTCCACCAATTAGGAAGTGACAAAAGAAATAGAACAAAAAGCACAAGACATGGATAGATTTGTATGTCTTATTAAAGAAAAACTTGAAATTACAAGTACACGGAGTGAAAAAATACAACTTCTGACACTTGCTCCAATGTCTTGGAGTAAAACAAAAGTAATGGAAGAATTTAAGGTCAGTGAGTACGTCATTCGTCAAGCTAAAAATCTGGTAAAAGAAAAAGGAATATTGACCATCCCACTACCAAGAAAAGGCAAAGTGAAAATACTATCAGTTTAGTAAAAAACATTTACCAAAGTGACGAGTACTCTCGAATTTTACCAGGACAAAAAGACAAAGTTATTGGTATTGGTATATCAACCAATGTATACATGCAAAAAAGGCTTTTACTTCAAAATCTTAATGAATTATATTCTTCATTTAAATTTGAGTATCCTGATGTAAAAGTTGGCTTCTCAAAATTCTGCATGTTGCGCTCTAAATGGTGTGTTATAGCAGGGTCTGCTGGAACACACTCAGTTTGCGTTTATACGATCCATCAAAATGTGAAACTGTTACTTCAAGCAAGCGGTATTGAAGAAACACATAAAGAACTAATAAAACTGTTGGTGTGTTCTATTGACAACAAAGACTATGTTGGGTCATTGTGAAAAGTGTCCTTCAAGAGAAAACTTGAAACAACTATTACATGAAAAATTTGAAGAGTGGGATCCTGAAGATGAAATTTCATACTCGTCGTGGGTGTCCACTGACAGAACCCATCAGGTTAAATTTACAGTTTCTATGGAGGAATACTTAGAGACTATAATCAACAGTTTGGAGATTTTCATACCTCATTCTTTTATATCAAAGGCACAATCACAGTATTTAAAAATGCTGAAAGAAAATTTGGATATTAACAAAGCTATTTATTGTGTTGCTAGGTTTTAGCGAAAACTATTCTTATGTAATTCAAGATGAAGTTCAAGGTTACCACTGGACTCGAGATAGCTGTTCGGTTCACCCAGTAGTTATCTACACTCGCTCTGAAGATTCAAAAAATATAGTTACTTCAAGTTTGTGCGTATTATCTGACGATTTAGAACATGACGTAGTATTTGTGTATGAAACACAAAAAATTGTTGTGCAGTTTTTAAAAGATCATTTTCTGAGTGTTAATGATGTGACATATTTTAGTGATGGTTGTGCTGGTCAGTACAAAAACTGAAAGAACTTTTTAAATCCGTGTCACCACAGCCAGGACTTTAACTTGACAGCTACATGGACATTTTTCGCAACAAGCCATGGAAAATCTCCTTGCGATGTGATTGGAGGGACAGTAAAGCGCCTAGTTGCAAAACAAAGTCTTCAAACTTCTCTGGGCAATACAATTGATAGTGTTGATAAGGTTTTCACCTTTTGCACAACGAAAATAGTAAACATTCATTTCTGGATACTAAAAAAAGAAACTTTATCAGAAACTCGTCAACGGTTAGAAAACAGATTCAAACAAGCTAAAACAGTTCCTGGAACTCGTAACTACCACCAGTTTGTCCCCCTATCATATGTTCTGTAGAAACTAAAAGAGTTAGTGTGGATGAGGATTTTACTTTAATTTTCAATTTCACAAGAGAAGAAGTTCATAGAATAAAATTTTCAGAACTCTGCACTAACTCTTACATAGCTTGTATCTATGACAATCACTGGTTTTTTGGAACTATTGTGTCGAAGCACGAAGAGGAAGGTGACCTTAAAGTGAAATTTATGCATCATTTCGGACCGGCTCCATCATTTCACTGGCCTACAAGAGAAAACATTTGCTATGTGCCTTGAGTAATGTAATTGCACTCCATGTAACCAAAGGATCGGGTCGAGTCTACTACTTCTGCAAAGAAACAGTGCTACATCAATATTTGCAAATTTTCACAAGCCCCGTCACTCGGACAAGTAGCAATAACTAACAAGTAAGAATTTGCAATACTATTTAGTTAGTTTGTTTGGTTTGAAATTGTAATATAAACAGTGGCAAAAAACGGTACAAATATATAATATATTTTCAATAATAATTAATGCATTAAATTTTGCTTTGAATAACAAAACCTTTACACTCTAGATTTCAAAAATAATTAATTGCATTTTTTTATCGAAGATATTTAACATTAATGAAGGCTGTGCAAAGGTGGGCGTTTAAAATGGATCGCTGCTTCGCATTTATAGGTATCAAAATCAGTGGGCCATGATTTATTTTTGTTTTCTAATAAATCTCAGTTATTAGCCGTCACTTCTATCGGTTAATTTAGTTGTTGTGACAAAAATGGTTTGCCTAAATGAAGAAGATAAACATTTGTTTCAATATGATAATTTATCTGCACGAAAGATTGTCAACAAATACCCACAAAAAAATAGAAGAAGTTTATCGAAGAAGATGCTCTGGGCACTAGTTTAAGTACTATTTCTTTAGAGCAAACGTACTGCGTCTTATCTATAAAAATTGGGCTTTTCAGTGTTCTATTAATTATTTAAAAATGGTGATGTGGCCATCATGTTACTTTCTCCGACTTGATGGGATCATAGCCATTTATATTTACGTTTTTATGGTTTATTTTCAATTGAAATCATTTTCCAAACGTACATCGAGCGTTGCACAAACTCGGGTGAAACTGACATTTAAAACGTTATAAATTATAAACCAAAAGTTAAAAAATTAATAATAAATTTTTTTCTTGAATAGCAATGATTTTATTATTTTTCACACACACACACAGGCACACCCGCACACACCCGCGCACACCCGCGCACACACGCGCACACACGCGCACACACGCGCATACACCGGCACACACGCGTACACACGGGCGCACACACGCGCGGGTTTTTAATTTAAAGTGAAAGTTTTCTATTAGCTAAACTATTACACTGGCTAAAATCCCATAAGTTTTATTTGATATTCTGTTAGATCATACTTTTAGCTACATTTAAAAAAAGTTGGCTTCGTAACTCCACTGCCTCACCTCTCTATCGAATTTTCAAAAAGTCATGTTTTGTTACTTAAAGTTTTTGAAAGTATATATAGTTATATTTTTTTATTATGATTCAAAGCAATATAATACATTGAAACTATTTTTACAGTATCTGCATATTTCACAGAACAAATAGTAAAAATTTGGCATTTAAATATTTATAATTATAATTTGCCGAGTTATGATTTTTTTTCTTACTAGCTACACGTTGCCGCGGCACCACACGACGGGTAAAAACGCTCTTTTTTGCTAAACTTTCAACCCCAAATATCTTGAAAAGTACTTGACTTAGGCCAAAAATATGTTGCGTGGCTTCATAACTTTGTCATACTAACTTGTAAAAAAAAAATTTCAAAATCTGAAGTGATGGGTGACATGGCCTGGGTGAAATGACGTGGATTGACCCTGCAACTTTTAAATGACCCTAACTGAGCAGATTCTCTACCGACCAAATCTTTATAAATAACAAATATTTTAATCGAATTTAACTTTAAATGATCTTACAAAAAATAGTATACGATACTTTATGGGTATGTGCTCACAATTTTTCGACCGTATGAATACCTACCTACTGATGTATCGTAATATACTATTTGTAATACCCATTTAGTAATGCATGTACCAATCCTTGTTTTTTTTTTGCATTTAATTAATATCTTGTTTCGAACAAGCCTTTGTGAGTTATCTTCAGGTTGTTTTGGCAAGTTGTAGACTCATTTCGAACTCTGGATTCTAAGAAAAAAAATTCACCTGCGCATATGCATTTTCTGATGCAAGAAATGAGTTCAAACAACCCAGATGTTTTGTTTCTTATTATTTATGAGAAAATGATCTTTAAAGTGTTTTCATATTGTTTTAGAAGAGGCGGAATTTATTTTTACAGTTGCAATAATTCTGAAGAGAAATTCTTCATGTTCGTTGCAATTTTTCACACAAAGGTGTGAATACCCTAATTATATTATTTAAAAAAAATGGATTTTGAAAACTAAGGCAGTGATGAAGGCATTTTCGTCCGTCATTTATCTGCTCATTTGGGTTTTGGATGATTTGCATCGGTGACGAAGAATTTTTTTTTGTTTTTAGTTTTTATGTGATTTTTTTCTCATGAAACTAGTATTTTATGTTATATTTTGTCAGTTGGTGAGTACAACAAAAAAAAATTTGTAATATTTAAAATGCATGAAATTAGTATAAAGAATAATATTTTGTGAATTTATTTTGCCATTACAAGTATTAAAATTAAAATTGGATTACATTTTAAATATAAAATTATACTGCTTATAATTAAAATTGTCAAAATAAATATAACTGGTAATATCAAATCTGTCATTTTGAAACTTACATGAGTGCTCCTGCAGTTGGCACGAAAGAATACAAAATCCTCAAACAGGTTGATTTTTAATTTAAAAAAATGAATATATTAGATACCAAAATACATTGAAGACTAGAAAATCAGCAATATTTAATAAATTGTCCATTTGTTTGTAGATAATTTTTGAGATTAAATTAGTCATAGTTAAATTAGGTACTGAAGTGATTAACATTTTAATACGTAACTAAGCTTAGTACCATTTTAAATTGGACCATGCAAAGGGTAAATTGTGAATCTACTTAACACTAGTTGGAAACATGTTAGTAGCTGCTAACTGCACTGTGCATACAGCTGTTGGAACATCAAATTGTTATTTTTTCACTGATTACAATACATTGTTTTATTTTATTATCCATTAAATCAATTTTAATTATGGTCACACCCAGTGTCGTAACTTCAAATTGTGGGCCCTGGGGCGAACCTATACATCCCTTTTGTATATATTTTTACTTGGATCTTAAAAAAACACTACAGATTTTCAAATAAAACTTTAAACTTCGGGTGGTTTATTTAATAATATGTAGAATAAAATTTTGTAAATTGTAAATGGGTGTTTACTCATTTTGAGATGAAATTGTGCGCACACCTAATAAATTATTAATTGTCAAAGTGACATATTTACACCAACAAAGAAAAAATAAAAGTTACCAAAGTATTCAAATTGACTTTAAGATATCTCGTAAATCTCTGAATCCTTAGATTTCCGGATCATCAATTATTTTAAAAACTGAGCAATTTTCGAGTTAAGATATGATGAAATATTTGCAGCTAATCCTCACAAACGGTACAAATTTACTCAAAATTGATTCTTCTTTCAGATGTATTACATCTGGAAAAAAACAAATGGGTGTTGATTTGAGATTATCTTAAAATTTAGCAAAATGACCTTTTAGAGATTGTATGGTATCACGTACTAGCAACCATTCTAAGTAATTTCAGGATGTTTCAAACTTGTAGCAATTGTTTTTCTATTTTTTAACCGAATACAAAAAATTTAATTTAAGAAAAACAAACGGATGTTGAATTTAGATTATCTTAGAATTTAGAAAATTGACCTTTAAGAATTGTTATAGTATCACGTAATAGCAACATTTCTCAATTAATTTAGAAAGTTTTGCACTTGTAGCAATTGCTTTCCATTTTTTACTGAATTAAAAATGTAACTACTGAAAGAGCAAACCAACTTTCAGGTGCGATTATCTTAGAACTTGAAGAGAGCATCTATTCTGAATACCTTCTGAAAGTTTTATGCTTGTAGCAATGGTTTTTCTAAATTTCTTTAAGGGGGACACTTCCTCAAAAATGAACAAAATAATTGTTTTTTTTTTATCATCGATTCTCAATAGACACTTAATCCTGCGTTTGAAAAATTTTATTTTACATTTTCCGATTTTTTAAAGTGGTCAAAATTTGTAAGCAAAATGGGGGAGGCTAGCTCTGGTACGGACTATTTTTAAGTTTTTGACTCCTGAAAAATTTACTTTTTTAAGGTAGAAACGCCAAAGTGGCGGAATCTATTGCCTGAATGCTGTACTTGAACCAAATCCGGGTGGCTTTAACACCGACAAGATATGGACATTGCCAGCGGTGGCAAATATAACAATATAAATGTGAACATTAAATATTGTTCCCCCATCAGAACACCTACAGACCGGTTTCGACCTTTCAGGTCTCATCAGTGTAGTTAGTTGCTGATGGGGAAACGGAGATTACTATTGGAATATAAATATTCCAAACACAGTAATCTCCGTTTCCCCATCAGCAACTAACTACACTGATGAGACCTGAAAGGTCGAAACCGGTCTGTAGGTGTTCTGATGGGGGAACAATATTTAATGTTCACATTTATATTGTTATATTTGCCGCCGCTGGCAATGTCCATATCTTGTCGGTGTTAAAGCCACCCGGATTTGGTTCAAGTACAGCATTCAGGCAATAGATTCCGCCACTTTGGCGTTTCTACCTTTAACGGTGTTTGGAATATTTATATTCCAATAGTAATCTCCGTTTCCCCATCAGCAACTAACTACACTGATGAGACCTGAAAGGTCGAAACCGGTCTGTAGGTGTTCTGATGGGGGAACAATATTTAATGTTACTTTTTTAAGTTTAGGTACACTTTTCTTTAAAACTATAAAAGCTGTCAACAGGATTTTTTTTGCTTTAAAGGTGATATTGATACTTACCAGTATGAATGGCTGAGGTTATTTCCATATGTTGAGTGGTGGATTTTTTTTAAATAAAAAGAACTCGAAAAATTTTCATGTTATAATTCTGAATCCAATTAATATTTTTTAATTCCTCAGCCGTAAATGCTTATTTTGGAGGTAAGAACATGTGTGCATAATTTCAGAGAAATCGATCTAGTTTTCTAGAAAAGTGTACCTAAAAATCAAATTTTTCTAATGGAAAACGGCTGGGGGAAGTGGCCCCCTCAACTGAATTTGAGAAAATGCAATGAAGAGTTGCCTTTTGTAAATTATATAGTTTGGAATTCAAAAAATTGTTACAAGCTTGAAACTTACTCTGTTTCGTTATCAGACTATGAGAAAAATTTTAAAACATCACTTTCCTAAATTGTAAGATAATCTCACTTCAACGCCTATTTGCTTTTTCTGTTTACTGAACATTATTTCTGTTTACTTCCTACCTAATCGACTCGATATATGTTAAGGTTTGTCCACATTGGGAAACCTTTCTTTTTGAATATGGTGAAACTAGTGAGAAGTTTAGATAAGATGAAGGTGAATAAATAACGTGCTCTATTAAAGCACTATGTCCCATTTTACTCAAATTTCAACTATTTACTATTGTTAGTGTAGACGAGACTTCTCAAAACATCTCTTGAAGAAATACAATATCGTTTCAGAGGGACAAACCAAATTCAAACGGTGTGCAAAGTAAGTAAGACAGTAAAGACCCCGCTATCAAATTCTGTACCTGCATCAAAATTCAGTGTGAACTGATTAATTTAGACCGGCTGTGGAATCATACCACAAAAGTTCTTTCGAGTTGGGACCCCTCTGGACCCAGAGCCCTGAGGCAGCTGCCTTCTCTGCCTCGTAATTATGCTACTGGTCACACCAAAAAAAAGACCTTTATTGACATAAAACTATTTACATTCTCAAACTACTATACTACTAATATTCTCCTACCGTATCTTCTTTTTTCCCCTCTCCCTCCCCAGCTTCTCCAGCCTCCTTACCCCAGCCCCATCTTCCCTTATCCACTCCATAACCCTTCTGCTCCCTTCCGCTCCCATCCATTCCCCCTCACACTCTTCCGCCAAGTGGCTCCACTTATTCTTTCCATTTTCCACAGTACACACTTTCCATATTCTACACCTTCCATATTTTTCCCCCATCCATACTTTCCTTCCTCTCTCATCCGATCCACACCCTGCTGTTGCCAGAATCACCCTATCTTCTCTACTCCATCCCCTCTCTATCAAATATCCTGGTAGTCTTCCATACATCTGCCACCTCCCATACCCATCGTTATATTCACTTCTCTCTATACACCCTTGCCTCTCCTGCCCTTCTACTTCCGTGCCTTTCCTGCCCTTCTACTTCCTTTCCCCTTCACCCACTCATCCACCCTCACCCCATTCCCTAACCATTTCATTACTTTCGACTCCGACAGCCCTACCCTCTCATATATTTTCCTCCTCTCATTCCTCCACTTCCCCTCACCCCCACATACGCTCTCCACCCATACAGCCTTCACCTATCTCTCTTCCTCCAGTCCCCACACTCTCCTCTCATACCTCACCACTCTCACCATTGCCTCGCACTCTAACCTCCCTCTACTTGCCTCCTGAAGCACTATGTAGCTGGGTGTGGATCTTTCCACCCCCCAACATGCGCTTCAGGGACCACATCTGTTCCATCTCCATGCACTCATACCCTCTCGTCCCCCACACTTCTACTCCATACATTAGCACCGATCTCACACACGCATTCCATATCTACTCTCATATTGTTCATCATCCACTTCCCCCATTTTCCCCAAGCCTTCCTAGCCTTACTCTGTACCATCCTGTCCCTTTAAACATAAATCCTAAATATTAGAGGTTGAAGCAAAAATAATCTCGGTTTTCATATTGTTTGCTTTTATGTATGATTTCTGATTTTTTTTTTAAATAAATGTACTTATCCTATATGCCGTTTTAAAGCGCGTTTTCGCTCCATCTAATTGTGATAGTCGTTTTCTTTTTTAATATTTTCGCTGCTTTCTTCGGGACGTCAAATACGACATAGACAAAATGGAAATTCACACAATTTCCTTGTTCTAATTCAAACTAGGCCGAAATGCTGCCGAGACAGCTCGCGATATCAACGATGCGTTTGGCCCGGGAACCAATAACGAACGTATGCCACAATGGTGGTTCAAGAAATTCTGCAGTGGTGACGAGAGCCTTGAAGATGAAGAGGGCCGTGCCGCCCGTCTGAGATTAATAACGACCAATTGACAGCCTTAATCGAAGCCGATCCTCCCAAAACCACACGAGAAGTTGCTAAAGAACTCAATGTTGACCAATCAACAGTCGTTTACCATCTGAAGCAAATGGGAAAGTTAAAAAAGCTCGATAAATGGGTGCCGCACGAATTAAAGGAAAACCAAAAAAATCGCCGTTTTGAGGTGTCCTCTGTTCTTCTTCTACGGAACAAAAACGACCCGTTTCTCGACCGTATTGTGACGTGTGGTGGGAAGTGGATCCTCCACTACAACCGACGATGTTCAGAGCAGTGGTTGGACCACGACGAAGCTCCAAAACACTCCCCCAAGCTGAAACTTCACCAAAAGAAGGTTATGGCGACTGTTTGGTGGTCTGAAGCCGGTCTCATCTACCGCAGCTTCCCAAATCCGGGCGAAACAATTACGGCGGAGAAGTACCGCCAACAAATCGACGAAATGCACCATAAACTTCAACGTATATGCCCGAGGTTGGTCAATATGAAGGGGCCACTTCTTCTCCACGACAACGCTCGGCCGCACGTTTCAATGATGACGCGCCAGAAGCTGCATGAGTTGGGCTATGAAACTCTCGACCATCCGCCATACTCACCAGACCTCTCGCCCACGGACTACCCCTTTTTCAAGCACCTCGACAAGTTTCTGTGCTAGAAATGCTTCAAATACCAAGAGGATGCAAAAAACGCCATAGCCGACTTCATCGCCTCCAGAAGCCTGGATTTCTATGCTACCGTAATAAATAAACTCGTTTCTTGTTGGCAAAAATCTGTTGATTCTGATGGTTTTTTATTTCGATTAACAAAGTTTACTATTAAAAAAGTTATGGTCTTTTAAAATTAAAGATTAAAAACCCAGATTATTTTTGCATCAACCTGATACTTAAACTTTTTCACCCTCTCAATCATCTCCCCCTTCCACTCTAGCTCTTTTACTCTCCCTTTATTCCTGAACCCCATCCATTTCGTTTTCTCCACATTCACACACAGCCCTCTCTTGTCCATATATCTCTCTACCCTTTTCAACATACCTTTCATTCCCTCCCAATCTCTTGCCAACAACACTATATCATCCGCATACGCCAACATCCATACCTTACCAATCATAATCCCTCCCTCTTGCCCTTTCCTCAACACCTCCTATAACTCACTAGTATATATATATTGAACATCGCCGGACTCAGAGGGCATCCCTGTCTCAATCCCATCCACGTCCTAAACCTCCCTGACACCTCCCCCACTTTTGCTTCTACCCACTTTTCCTGATACACGCCTCTTACCCATTCTATCACTCCCTCACTCACCCCCTTTTTCCTCAAACACTCTACCATACACCCCCTCGGAGCTTTCAAGTTTAGGAATACCGCATACCCACCCCTTTCATTTCCATCCCTCTCAGTCATCCTCGCCAGGGTAAAGATCTGGTCCCTGGTTCCTCTCCCCCTCCTAAATCCCCGCTGTGACTCCGGTACCAGCCCCTTTTCATCTATCTCCAACTGGTTCTTCACCATTATAATCCCGATTTTGTACCCCATACACATAATTGTGATCCCTCTGTAGTTCTTTGCCTCTTTCTTGTCCCCTACTTTGCATACTGGGCACATCCTCCCCACCTTCCACGCTTCCGGTAAGCTCGCCTCTCCCCTTCACATCTGGTTCATCAGCTCTCTAAACCTCTTCTTCTCCTCTTCCCCGATTTGCTTCCACATTTCCGCCTTGAGGCCATCCCTCCCTGCTGCTTTTCCACTCTTCACTTCCTTGAAGGCCCTCTTCACCTCCTCCTCTGTTAACTCTTCCTCTCTATCCTCAAATCTCTCCTCTCCAATCCTGTCCCCACATAGCACACTTCGTCCACGGTATGTACATTATTCGTCCAAATTATGTACATTCGTCCATGGGGGTAATATGAACGTACAGTACGTACATTATTGTACGTACAAAAATATACGTCCGTGGTAGGTACATCACTGTACGTACATAAATATAGGCCCATAGTACGTACATAACTGGACGAATTTTCCCCACCACGCAGGATGGACCGCAAGCAAATCAAACAGAGGGCGCCCCCAATAATAAACCGACGGAATGGTAGCGGTGGCCATTTAAAAAGGGCAACTCGGAGATCAACCGGCAGACTTCGACTCATCGTCGTTGGGTAAATCTGACCGAAAGCCGAAGCGACAAGCTCTCCCATAGGTTGTCCGCGCCATAGCTACCGTAAATAAATAAATCGACTTCGAAATCCCCTTTTGTGTTTGATCAATTACCGCACACTCCACGCTATTTATTTTAAATGGGAAATTTCGAATGATTACTTGCACGTGTTAATATTAATCAATTTGGCACAAAAATTTTCTTTGTTATATTGGAACCAAACTGGCGTAAATCCTTTGTACGTGAATTTGTGTGTCCAGATTTGGTACAATGCTGTACATACTACGTATGTACATGGAATGAAAACTATACGTCCATAGTACGTACATAGGACGTACTTGTCCTACATACGTACATTCGAGTACGTCCTATGTACGTAAATTTGTGTACATCCAGAATTGATACAATATTGTGCCAAATGGACGTACCACGTACGTACATGGGATGAACGCGGACCAAGATGTACATACATTGGACGTGTGCATTCCTAAAATAATACGTACATAGGACGTATTTGTGCTATATGGATCCAGGCACTCTACTCCCTTCTCTACATTTCCTTGCCCATTCCCTTGGCGACACCCCTACCTGCCTCTTCCTCTCCCTTCTCCTCAGTACCCTCTACATTTCCACCTCATTCTTACATTCTCCCAACTCCTCACTCGCTTTTTCCAACGCCTGTATCTTTTTCTTCTCACATGTCTCCTCATATCTCTTTCTTGTGTTCGCCACTCTCCCCTCTCCTCCTCCACCTCCTACACACTCTCTTACTGCCTTCCTCATCTCCTTCTTTGCCTGCCTGCACTCCTCATCAAACCATGTATCGCCATCTCTTCTCTCACCCTTCCTCTTTCTTCCACACCTCACTATTATCCCTTCCATTTCCTTCATCGTACAGACCTCCTCCCACTTAATTCTCTCCAACTTCCTCCTCACATCCTATATCGCCTTCACCCCGCTCTCCAACTTCCTCCTCACATCCTATATCGCCTTCACCCCGCTCTCCAACACATCGCTTCCTTTCCTTTCACCACTACATAATCAATCACTCACGATCTGTTGTGTTGATTCTCTCAAGTAGGCCGAGAGGCAACTGCAGTTCGTCGCGGAGCGACCCTACTGCTGTGTTTTCTTGTTGTAGTGTTTGCTTCTTACATTTATTTACAGTTTTATATACATAATAGTCTTAGCCTATGGTTTTTTTCTGATTTGGCCCCCCTTTTTTTTGTTAGTTTTCTCAATTTTTTGTTTTGATATAGTTTTCTGTTTTTTTTTTTTTTTTTTTTTCTGGCCCCTATTCTATTTGGTGTTAGTTACAATATGGTTTTTACAGTTTTTCTTACTTGCTAAGTGTTAGTAAATTTACAGTGGTATTTTTGTGAGATTTTTCTAGCATTGTAAAATTAATCTCGGGATTATCAGAGAGGTCGGCTGTGGTTGTGAATTTTGATTTTAATTTAGTGATATGTTCCGTGATTGTTTCCTTAAGTTGGGATGTTTTATGCAGTGTTTGGGTTGTTGTTAGTATAGGTGTTCTATGTATTTTTCGGAGTATGCTGTTTTCTGTTATTTGTAGGAATTTTAGCAATCTGGGACGGGACAGAGACCAGACTTGGCATGCGTATGTGAGTGTTGGTCTTATTATGGATGTGTAAAGTAGTGTGTTTGTTTTGTGTGTAAGATTTTTTGTGATTAATGTTATGTCTTTTGTTTTTGTGTATGCTTGTTGTCTTTTGTTCTGTGAGTGTGTGTTAAATGAGAGTGTCTCGTCTAGTGTAACTCCCAGGTATTTGATTTCCTGATTCCATGGTATGTTTGTGTTGTTGTGTGTAATGTTGTCTACGTGTATGTGGTATTTGTGTGGTATTTTGGGTTTTTGGAATATGATTCCTTCTGTTTTATCTGTATTCAGATTAAGGCCCCAGCGTTCTAAGTGGTGTCTAGTGTGTCTTGTAAGAGGATGTTTAAGGTGTTTGTTGATTTGGAAGTGGCTAGGATGGTTGTGTCGTCGGCGAATAGGGCTGTTGTGACTCTGGGATCTTGGTTGATGGGAATTTTGTTGAGGAATATGTTAAAGAGGGTAGGGCCTAGGGCGCTACCTTGGGGGACCCCGCAGGATTGTGATGTGTTTACTCGGACTGTGAATTTGCGATTTTTTAGGTAGGATTGTAGGATTTTGATGAGGTATATGGGAATTTGGGCTTGAGTCAGTCGATAAATCAGCACGTCATGTCTCCCTTTGTCAAAAGCTTTTTCCAGGTCAATGGTGACCATGGCGGTGTTGTGCTTCGTTGCCCATCCGTGCTGAATTTTATCGACGACTCGAAGGAGTTGAAGGGCGGTGGAGTGTTCAGTTCGGAATCCGAACTGTTGGTTGATTATGGTATTGTTTGTTAGGAGGTGGTCAGTGATTTTTTTTTTTGATTATTTTTTCGAGGAGTTTGCCTAAGGTGGGGAGGAGGTTTATGGGTCGATAATTATTGGGTATTTCTGGATTTTTGGTTTTTTTTGTGGATAGGTATGATTACTGAGGTTTTCCAGGTTTCGGGGAAGGTGTGGTGATTTATACATTTGGTGTATATTACTGCTAGTTTGTCAAGGATATTGGGGTGTAGGTTTTTTAGGGCTATGTTTGGAATGTTGTGGATGCCTGGGGATTTTTTATTTTTAAGGGTTTTTATGATGGAAATGATGTCGTTTTTTGTGATGTTTTCGGTTGATGTGACGGGAGTGGAGTTTATTTGTTCGATTGCGTTGTTTACTGTGTGTAGTGTTTCATTGTCTAGGGGATTTGGTGTGAATGTGTTTAGGTAGGTTTGGGCGAGCAGGTTGGCTTTTTCTAGGTCTGTGGATGCAAATGTTTGGTTGGATTTTAGGGATGGCATGGGGTATTTGGCTTTTAGGAATATGTTAGGGTATTTCCATGGGTTATCGGTTTCGCTTTTTTTAATGGCTTCTTCCCATTGTTCGGATTTAAATTCGCGGATTTCTTGTTGGATATTTTTTTGGAGGGATTTTTTATTGGATAAGTATTGTGGGTCACGGGTTTGGAGGTAGAGTTTGTATTGGTGATTTTTTTGTTTGATTGTGTTTATGATATGTGGAGGTAGTGGTGTGTTATGTGCGTATGTGTTTTGGTTGTTGTGTGTGTGTAGCAGACTTTTTTGTAGTGCCTTTGTAATTGTTTCGGTTATCTGTTCAGCTGCTGTGTTTATTTCTTGTGTTGTGTTAGGTGTAATTATGTGTTCGGTGTGTTGTGTGAGGTGTTTGAATAGTGTCCAATTTGTGTTTTTTTCTGTGTATCTTGTGATTTTGTGCGGTGTATGATTTGTTGGTATATTGAGGGGGACAGTGAATATGACGGGTAGGTGGTTTGATGAGAGAGCAGGTTCTGTGTAACATGAGTGTATTGGTATATTTTTGTGTAGTATAATGTCTAGTGTGTTGGAGCAATGTGTGTCGTGACTTATGTATGTGTGTGTGGGATTTGAGGGGGCGGTGATGTTAAATTCTGGGGATTTGATGGTGTGTTTAATTAGTGTGTTTCCTGTTGCGTTATTTTTGGTGTGATTCCAATGGGTATGATGTGCGTTGAAGTCGCCGGCGGCAATTACTTGCCCCGGGAAGCTGGTGAGTTTGTGTAGGGTAAGCGGAGGGAGTTGTTTTTTGGGAGGTCTGTAGATGCTGATGATGGTAAGAATGGTGTTGTTGTGCGTGATTTGTATTATGGTGTTTTCTGTCGTTGATTGTATGTGTGGTATGTGTTTGTGATCTATTGAGGCCTTAATCAGAATAGCAGTGCCGCCGTGTTGTTGGTTGTGTTGTGTGGGTGGGCGTGTGTTTGTAAGATATGTTTTGTAATTTGGTATTTTAAAGTGTTCTGTGTTTTTAAGTCTGGTCTCTTGGATTTGGGCTATGTCTATGTTGTTTTTAGTAAGGTAGTTAGTAAATTCAGGTTTTTGTCTGTTTATGCCGTTGGCATTAAATGTTAGTATTTTTAAGGAGTTGATTTTGTGGTGTGTGGTCATTTATGGGAACATGTCACTTACGGCTTCGATTATTATGGTAATTTTGTCAAAAATATTTTCCACGTTTCTAAGTTTTTGTATCGTGTTTGTTATGACCTCTCTGATTTTCCCGAGATTAATACCGGTGAAGATTTGTTTTAGTTCTATAATTAGAGATGCAATTGATTGCGTGTCGTTTTGATTGTTTGGATTTGGCGTTGTCGTTGCACTAGGTGGTTGCGGAACTTTTGTGGAGTGGATTCTCTGTCTAAGTTCCGCAATTTCCTTGGTTTTTTTTATTTTGTTCTGCGGTGCTGTCTGATGTCATGGATGTTGATGCGATTTCCGCGTATTTGTTATTTAGTGGTGGGAATTCATTTGGGCTAGGGATTTTTTGTTGTTTGGGGGCTGGGGGTGTTGGTGTGTTTGCGTTTTTAGGTCCTACCTTGTTGGTTTTCTTGGTGATTGCTGCCAAGTATTCCTTGTGGGCCTTGCATCCACGGTAGTTTGCTGGGTGTTGTCCTCCGCAGTTGGCGCACTTGAACACTGCTTCGGTGGTAGGGCATTTGCCCTTGTGAGGTCCTGCGCATTTGACGCACTTGGGGGCGAGCTTACAGAGGAAGCTTGAGTGGCCGAAGTTCTGGCAGTTGTGGTGTTGTCGTAGATTTGTAGTGTTCGGTCTTGATATGCACTCCACACAGTTGCACAATTTTATAAACTCGTGGTGCACTTTCCAAGTCGGTGGTCAGTTTAACTTGCGGTATTGCGTTGTCAGTTTTTTGTTTGATGCGTCCAATGGAGGTCACTTTCACTTGAAGATCCAATAGTTGTTTTGTGATTTCTTCATTGGTGACATCGCGTGGTAGGTTTTTGATTAGGATTTTCACCGGTTTGCTGCTGGTCGTTCCATAAGTGAAGAATTCTACGTCATCCGACAGCAATCTTCTGATGATATTCTTGTTGTCCTCCTGGTTGGTTGTTTTTGCCGTCATATACTTGGAGTTGATTTTTATTGTGCATTTGCTCTCGCAGATTGCATTGATTGTTTTTGCCATTTCCGTCTGTTTAGTAGTATAGATGTAGATCGTTGGATTGCTTCCACTGGTTGGTGTTGTCTCAGGCTGTGTGGTGTTGTTTGTTGTCTGGGTAGTTTCGTGGGGGCCTTCCTCGTCGGAGTCCTCGTCGCTGGATAGGGGTTCGAACCGATTTTGTGTTTTGCATTTGTATGCTAGCGGTTCTGTGGATTTTTTTTTAGGTCTTCTGTCCTCTGGTAGAGGCACTTCTCTTGGGTTTACGGTTTCCGTCACCTTCATTGCGGCGGCGGAGTGGTCCTTTTTGGAGATGACCTGCTCCATAGTGCGCGTTGGGTTGTGGCCCGATGATTGCTCCGTTATTCTTCGGAAATTTCTTCGGTATTATCCCTTGTCGCTGTTGAATGTTGTGGAATGATGGTTGGCTGTTGCACGTCTGATCTGGTCGGTTGTCGCTGCTCGGCTGGACTGCGACTGCGACTGTGATAATCAATCACTTTTTTTTTTTTTTTTTTTGAAGAGAGGAGAGAAGATCTTTTATAGACACCCCTATAGTGGGGTAGTGTTGGAGTCCTCCCCTGAAGGGCACGAGTATACCAACTAAAAACTCTCCTCAGAGTAGAGCGGAAAGAGACCGAACCTTGACCCTGGTCAACCGCCGGGGTAATCAATCACTAATGGCCGTCTTGCCCCTATATACGTTTTCTTCCCCTCCCAATCCCTCTCTGTGCATCCATTCAGAATTTCCCACCCCTCCTCCATCACCCATCACACATCACACCATTGGATTGCTTATTGAATTACCTTTTATAACGGGTGTGTATAAATTGGCAGACAATCTACACGTGGCGATATTCTTCCTAAAATTTTGAATAGAATATGCCAATGCAAAAATGTTGTATTCATGCCTCATAGGCCATCAGGAGCCATTTAAAAGAAATGTACATTTGGCAATATAGCATTCACAAGCTGTCCTATTTTTTCAATAATCTCATGATTCATTGGGTCAGAGTAGAAGAGTAATAACGATAGAGCGGGGTTTATTTGCAGATGTATATGCAAGGTGAAACAGATTATGAGTAAATAGTGTCGAGAGAAGTCTATTTTGACACGAGGGAACTAATACAAACTGATAATAACAAGAAAAGCAGAATTGACACAAAACTGGAACCAGCAAGTTTGAATGAAGTCGTTGTGTCAAAAGTGACTTTAGTGGGTGTCTGCATTGCCGGTTCTACGTTTTATGAAAATACCCTCGTAGCACAAAATATTTGTTTAATATTGAAAAACACATATTTCTGTGATATAGATTATGACAGATTTTTATATGTTCTAGCAATATTTGCAAAAATGTTAAGGAAATGTTACTATATATATTTTTGCAATATTTGTAAAAAAAATGTTGAGGAAATATTACAATATATATTTTGCGGATTTGCGTTATCACAAAGCGTGAGGTTGTGGTGCGGAGACAGTACAGTGTTGCCTTTTTTCTGTCATCCATATATTTATTTGGATACATTTATAAAATGCTACTTACTAAATATATAGACCATGTTTATAAAATATGTTTATACTACAATCCAAATAGCCACCACCCCCAGAATTAACTTTTGCTTCAGTTAAAAACCTAACATCAATGAATTTACAGAGAAATTTGATTACATGAACATGGTTTTGTAGCTTAAGTTAAGGTTAAATATACGGGTGGTGGGTGGGGTCTATCCTACAATCTAACCAGTTAAACATCAACGAAGTTTGCACAGGTGCAGAAGAATAGCGAAAATGTAGCAACGTTATTTTTTAATTAGTCTCTGTTAATTAATTTATTTGCAGCAAACCTTGTTATGGTCAACTGATTGGATTGTAGGATAGAGCCCACCCACCACATCAACTTTATTTCAACAAGCAAAACTTTGTCCAGTTAAGAAATTTCTTTAGCACTTCAATGGAGAAGTTTAAAGTTTAAAAATAAAACGAAATGCGATTTTCAAGCATAAATGGGGTTGAAACAAGGGGAGGTGGGTGGTCCCTATTCCACCCTCCATTCCATGGATCATAAACAGGAGTTTACAAGTATAGACCTATTCATGAGTAAGGGCGGTTTATGAACTAAGTTCGGAACATTCAAATAATATTAGTATCCTTTTCTACTACCTGATAACCGAGCGGATATTCCCAAGACGTACGATTTGCGTAGCTGGGTTTTAGACCAAGCGGTAGAAGGAGAAAGAAATAGTTTACGGCGTCTCTTACTTACCGGTTGTTTCATTGGCACGCGCGATTTAGTCAAGCATTGCAATTACGCAGGTTAATTGAAAGAAAATATGTTTTTAATGAATTTATTTCATACGTTTTAGCAAATGTGGAAATTCGAGAGTGGTACCTCGTATTATCGATAATTATTAAACATGGTTCTTCTAGTACATTCTGGTACCCACCCAGACGAGGAACATGTGTGCACAATCATATAGCGCTTTCCAGTTGACGCAAACGAATGTTTCACGCTATTCATAGATTCATTCTGCCAAATTTTCTTTGGTCCTCCATATTGAAAAATCCTCGTTTCGTCCACAAAAATACATTTTAATGCATTCTCAGAATTTAAATTTCTGTGGTATTCTCGCAGAAAATTGATTCTGGCATTTACAACTGACTGTTTTTCGCAGAGAGCATGTCTGTTATCATGAGTTTTAAAAGACCACCCCATTGAATGCATAACTCGCATGATATGTTTGGAAGATGGCAAGTGTATGGGAGGGTGCCAAGATACATGAGTGAGGGTGGGTGGAGCAGGGAGGAAAGGGTGATAATAGCGAGGGCTAGGTGTGGGTCTGGAGAAAGGGGGAGGAAGAAATGGATGGGGGAGGATTATATGAGATGTAGGTTATGTGAATGAGGGAAGGATACGTGGAGACACCTGGCGGAAGAATGTGAGGAGGTGAATGAGGAATGGGTGGGAGTGAAAGGAAACAGAAGGGTGACGGAATGGATGAGGGAGGATGGGGCTGGGGTAAAGACACTGGAGAAAGTGGGACGCGAGAAGGAGGTGAAGGGAAGGGAGAGACGGGGAAGAATAGTATTTTTATTTTGTATATAGAGTGTAAAATTATGCCAATAAAGGTTGTTTTTTTTTTGCTAATTTGCACATTCCCTCCTTCTGTCAATTGTTCATTAATTAAAGCCACACTAACATGTTCCTTTTTTATGTACATGTTATAAATAACGAATTTCACTTCGAGCACATGCAGGTAGATCTTCGGTAGTTGATTTTTTTCTTCTTCGGGAAATTTTGCAGTTCCTTTTTCCATTTTCATATTTTCCGCGCTGAACTGTTCTCTCCACCGATCGTAAACTTATTTTTGAAGCTTCGGCTACCCTCTCTCGAACGCGATTAATATTTGTAATTGGCCCTTCATATTCTTTTTCCTTTTCAAAATATTCTAATAAGTTTAAAACTAAACTGTCACATTTAGAGTTTAAACACTTCGGCATTTTTAGACTTCTCGGAGTACTAATGTTTCGGTGTTGTATTGATTGCAGTTATCAAAATGAATGTAAATTACATTATTAAGTGAACATGTAAATTTTTAATAAGGGAATTCCCAGATTTACTCGGGTTTTCTGAATTTATAATCCATTGCGCAGATTAATTTGCGTCCCTTTCGGCCGCCTAATGTACTAAATACATTAACAAGCCCCAGGGGTTATTTGTTAAGATTTTCGGTACTTCTCGGTCATAGTATTATATCATTATTAAAGAACAATTAGGTCAACTAATCCGGTTATTTATTCCTGTTCAAAATTGGCCGAAGAATATTAATCCTCTTATAAAACGTGTTGCCAATTATATCCGCTATAAATCAAGTAATTTTATGTGGGATGAACATAATTTTTTTTTAAATTTGTGATATTTTCGGTTTTACTTTTATATTTGGCGTTTTTGCACACGCCTATGGTGGAAAATAGCAACGGACACTACTTGATTCGGACGGACAAGACACCCCGACCGCCATCTCTGCTGAATAGCTCTATAGAAATCAATACATAAGTCTAATAAGAAAACACTAAAGGACTTAATAATTTTTAATAAACTTACTTATTGAAGGAAACCTTGGCACGGAAGCAACGGATTGGATTGTAGGATAGGGCCCACCACCCTTCGGATAAACTTACTTCAATTAAAAACCCTATTTCGGCTGCTGTTAAACCTCCAACATCACAAATTAATTTACAAAGAAAATTTATTACACGAACATGGTTTTGTAGCTTGAGTTAAGATTTATATAAAGGGTGATGTGTGGGCACTATCCTACAATACAACCAGTTAAACATCAACGAAGTTTGCACAGGTGCAAAAGACATAGCAACGTTATTTTTTTATTTGTTTCTGTAATTAATTAATTAATTTGCAACAAATATTTCTATAGACTTATCATATAAACATTTACTTTGGCCTTTTAATATTTCCGAAACATAAAAATGTGAAATCAATATTTAGAAAATATTTCCCACACATATTGTGCTACCAGGGTAAGCTAATTAAAAGGTTTTAAAAACCTGTTTGACAATATTTTCATTTTTTTAATTAAAATTGACCTGTTCGAGGATTTTTTTTTTTCAAGCTATCTCGGCGGGAGCACTTTGGTTCCATTCTAATGTATAGTTATTCTTTATTTAAATTATTGTTAGAATATTTTAAGTAGATTCAAATTGTGTTGTCAAATATTATTGTCGTGTTATTTTTGGTTTGTGAATACTTACCATTATTAATTTTATCATGTTTATTTGATTTCTTTAAAATGTTCATTTTTGCTCCTCATTTAAAATTCAATACCAATGATCATAATCAAGAAAGTATTCACTATCAGATATAATTGTGTTTGCTTTTCGGAGCCGAGCGGGCGCAGAAAATACTGGGAAAAACAAACAACTAATTTATACTTTAAATTAGTAAAAAAATGTAGCTTTCTCTTTTATCCGAAGATGACAAAGTTCACCCCAGTGTTATGTGTACCCCCCCAGAGAATGTTTGTTTAACGAAGAAACGTTTTTCAAAAATGTTAGAATTTGATAATGGCACTAAAAGCATCAACAACAAAAATTAATTACTACTTAGAGTACTGCTGAACATTCAATTAGATACTTACGATTCAGTCGTAATTCGTTAAACAATCATCATCCTAGTTTAAAATTAGTTATTCTGAATTGTTAACAACAAAAAGTGAATATGTACATTCATTAAACAATAATAGAATTGGTGTTTGCATTTACACCAGTCATAACCTATGTATTGAATTTCAATATAGTTATAACCGGTATTAGCTGTTTCTCGAAAACGAAAACAATAAATTTTGACGGGTGTGAAGTTAGCAATAGATTTCAGCAATAGATTTTAAAATTCATTTTTTGCCACAAAAATGTACATTTTCCAAAAACCATCTATAAGCAGGGTGGGTTTACTACTAAAGAATACACATAAACCTCCGCCACCCCAAAATTTCAACCCCCTACAATTTTTCACACTATATAAAAAAAAATCCCCTTTTTAGCTAACTTCGATGACAGATAAGAAAATGCTGAAAACATGTAATTTTTCTACATACTTGGACCTACTAACACAAAAAATAAAAAAAACGTTCCGGCCCCTAGATCAATTAAAAAAAAATTAAAAACTTGTCCGCCCCATCCACCGTGAAGAGGTGCGCGGGCACACTTACTAACGTTTTTTACGATATTCGATGTCCGTCTCGAAAAAGTAAAAAATTCAAAAACAATCTAGATATACAGGCTTAACAAACATATTTGGAGAATGTGTCGGATTGTTTATTTTTTTTCAAAGTGATCAAGGGGCCGGCACGTTTTTTTTATTTCTTCATTTGTTAGGCCTGTATGTCTAGATTGTTTTTAAATTTTTAACTTTTTTATGGCGGTCATCGAACTTTGAAAAAAACTTCAGTTAATGTGACGGCGCATTCATATTTGGAGAATGTGTCGGATTGTTTATTTTTTTTCAAAGTGATCAAAATCAAAAACAATCTAGATATACAGGCTTAACAAACATATTTGGAGAATGTGTCGGATTGTTTATTTTTTTTTCAAAGTGATCAAGGGGCCGGCACGTTTTTTTTATTTCTCCATTTGTTAGGCCTGTATATCTAGATTGTTTTTGAATTTTTTACTTTTTCGAGACGGACATCGAATATCGTAAAAAACGTTAGTAAGTGTGCCCGCGCACCTCTTCACAGTGGATGGGGCGGACAAGTTTTTAATTTTTGTTTAAGTGATCTAGGGGCCGGAACGTTTTTTTTATTTTTTGTATTAGTAGGTCTAAGTATGTAGAAAAATTACATGTTTTCAGCATTTTCTTATCTGTCATCGAAGTTGGCGAAAAAGGAGTTTTTTTTTATATAGTGTGAAAAATTTTAGGGGGTTGAAATTTTGGGGTGGGGGAGAGGTTTATGTGTATTCTTTAGTAGTAAACCCACCCTGCTTATAGAAGGTTTTTGGAAAATGTATATTTTTGTGGCAAAAAATGAATTTTAAAATCTATTGCTGAAATCTATTGCTAACTTCACACCCGTTAAATTTTGTCGGAGAATGTAAAAACCGAAAACGATAAATTTGTTTTCGTTCTGCTGAGAAATGAAAGAAATATTTTTCGTTTTTAGTCCCTGTTTAGAAACACTATTTCTATACAGGGTGTAGAATTACTTCACGGACTATGGGGATTTCCATGTTAAATTTTTAATGTTCAAATATTGGCTCCCAAATTATTTTAGGGCAAAATACTGTATACTACTACTGTTACCATAACTTATTTTTTATTTTCCATAAAAAAAAGGGGAAACTACCATTTTAGCAAAAATAGTTGGTGCCCTGGAATTCCAAAATTTGCTGATTATACTCAGGGCCGATCCTGTACCTTTGGCCGCCCGCGTGCAAATGTTGACTATTACGGTTTGAAATTTTAATTATTTACATTCAAGTTGACACAGTGCCACCGGAACATGTTGATGGTAGAGCCACTTATACAATACACCCCCCCCCCCATCATTTTTTAAAGAAAGAAAGAACGATTTATCTTCCTAGACCAAAATAACTGGCGAAAAAGTGTTTTAAGAGTTAATTAAAAATTCTTGCTAAGCTTGAAACTGCAGGTTCTTCTTGGCTCTACATAACGAGCCGCCCCTGTCCTGTCCTCAGCACTAAACTTATTGATAATTGAATAGTTTTGTGGCTGATAATTGTTGATAAATTAATTATATTTAAGGATGGGTAATATTTCACGTACCTGTGATTTTTCACTGATAGTAAAATATCATAGGTCGTTACTGAATTTCACCGTGACTGTTAGCCAAACTGTGACTGCTAATTAAACAGTGATTGCTACTTCAAACGTGACTGCGAAGTAAAATTGTAATTGATACCCAAACTGTGATTGTTAGCGAAAATCCTAAGTTTTTGACATTTTT
This sequence comes from Ocypus olens, assembly GCA_910593695.2. Taxonomy (NCBI): domain Eukaryota; kingdom Metazoa; phylum Arthropoda; class Insecta; order Coleoptera; family Staphylinidae; genus Ocypus; species Ocypus olens. Next base: position 28,753,258 of record OU343061.1, on the reverse strand, counting down.
CACCAATTTTATAGAAAATTTTCTTAACCATTTTTCGAAGCCCGTAAATTTTGGCACATTTTAATTTTCAAATAATCGAGATCACCTGACACGTTTGGGTATTACAAACCTTTAAAAAGTTACTTAATATACATTTCTAAACTTCTGGACTCAGAAACCTTGTTTTTGGATATTTTTTTACACATTTTACAAACGAGTTTCTTGACAATTTTCTGTAGATTTTAGTTTTCAATCAATGAAGATCATCCAACGCGTTTGTAAGTTATAAACCTCGAAAATATCTAATAACAAAAAAATAACATAAAAATCATTTATATTTTTCTTGAATGATTTTTTTCACATTTTAAAGCTTGCGTTATTAAAATTGTCCAACATATTTGGAAGTGCTATTTTCAAAAATCGACAAACACCTTTTGCAAAAATTTAACACACAAATGTCTCGATTTTGACGTTTCAATGATCAAAAGAAATTCTCTAAAACGAGAAAAAAGGGTTAAAAAACAAGATTTGCAGTGTTTAACACGTTTGGTCGCTATACGTTTTAAAGAACCAAACATTGAGGATTCGATTTTTAAAACGTATAACGACTATACTTGAAAATCTTGATTTTCTAATCTTTTCTTTTTAGAGAAATTTCTTTGAAAATCATAAATTTGGCACTATTCTGCTTATGAATGATCATAATCAAGATTTTATAGGTATTTTATTAATCTTTTCTCATTTTTTTTTATTTCGACTTGAAATCTAATGATCAAAATCAACATTTTATTATTTTTTGATTAATTTATTCATTGGTGAAAAACTAGGTGCGTGGGCAACAAGATATGGCCCACTCACCACGTAAAATAGCACCCACCCACCATTCACTCTACCAACTTTATTCTAACCTAAAATTCTGTATGGTTGAAGAAATTTGAAGAAATGATCGTTTAAAAATAATGCGAAACGCATTTTGTAAATGCTTTATTAATTACTTTATACTCTATTTTTTTCTGTTCAAATTACTATTTTCATTAACTAAAAAAAATAAAAATAAAAACAAATGCTGAACTTCTATAGCACTATAACAATTTTCAAATTACAAATTTCACGAACTAAAAAAAAAATAAAAATTTTCTGAAAACTCAAAATATACTGGACGATTCGACGTTAATTATTTCATTTAAAAATAATCCCTTGAGAACAGAGCAAATCATCATTCTAAATATGCGCTTTCTCAGAGGCAAAACACAAATTAAAAAAAAAACGATTATCAAGTATTGGAATTGAAACTTTACAAAATTACTAAAAATTCATTCCATTTTACGATTCTGCAAAAATCTTTAAATGCTTCTCGTCTAGATTTTAAAACAACACCCCGAGAACAGAGCAAATCGTTATTTTGACGATGAGCTTTTTCAGAGACATAGAAAAACATTTGCAACATACTTTACTCAAAATACATTTCACTTTACTTTTCCCCAACAGTCTAGAAATGCTTCTTCACTAATGTTGAAATAATCACAATTTCAAAAGATGTTACGATGATTACTAACCGTGATCACGGTTTAAAATCACTGATATTAAAAAGTAGCAATTACAGGTAGCGATGTGATTCAAAAGTAGTAGTTTAGCCCATCTCTAATTATATTTAAAAGTGTTATCGTGTATTAATTTATTTCTATACATAATCATATACATAATCATTTGTGTAATTTCGATTATATTTCACCGTCGACAATAACTGAGGACCGATTTGGACCTACATTAGTCTCGGCACACTACGATCGTCGTTGATGGAGAAACAGAATTCGACTGTGGCCTTATAAACCAATCAAGTAACTGTTAGAATAGAAAAACAAGCCTCCCCTGCATACAGTGCAGGATTTCTTCTTCGACTTCTCTTTAGATTTTTCAATTTTATTTAAATGATCTGACGATAAGGGGTCAAATTTAGCTAGCATTTCTGCTGCTTTTAAAAAAATCGTTATTCTCCTATAGAGATTGGAACTACTTCGTCTAAAAGCAAGACATTGACTTGTTAAAAAGTGCACAATAGCAATCTTTCTTTCTACAATAGCCCTCCATTGTTTTTTCTTGAATTCAAATTGTTGTTGTTGTTCTTTGTCTATGATTTTTATTTATTTAAACGGATTTTTAACTCCCGCCATTTTTGGAGACACTTAATATACTTTGATCCGTTTAAAAATGTAAAATTCAAACCGGCACTACAAAGATAATTTGGGGAGACAATATTTGAACATTAAAAATTTAAGATGAAAATTTTTATGGTGCTTGAACCAATTCTCTACACCCTATATAAAAATTGTAAATCCATTCTGTGATTTTTCACAGGTATTCACTGGTTTATAAAAAAAGCTTTACGTATGGAATTGTACTTGTGCAATTATATTCCTAAATAACTGCTGTAGTTGATTGAAATTTGTAAAAATAATAAAGGTTTTATTCAATAGTCCTACATAGTAAACATATTAATGGTAAGTAAGGAATTATGTCTTGAGAAATCATGAACGGATTTGCTTCTCTTAATTTAAATTTGGGGCATTGTTATTATGCTTAAGAATGATTTCTCCATTTTACTTTTCAAAATTATAATCAACAATGAAAACACTTGTTGTAAGTGTTAATTTAATATAACATTTTAAGCTTCTAAAAGATTAGTAAATATTAGTAAAATGTATTTAAATTAAATTATGTACAAGTGTACTCTATATAATAAAGTATTATTATTAAACAAATTTGAGTTTCCATTCTGTCAACAAGTAACATTAAGCAATGTTTTTATTCTGTTGGAACATAATTCTTGGGCCATAAAATAATTGTAAATACAGACACAATATACTAAGCCAGTGTGAAGTATTCAAAACATAACAATATTTTAACACAAATTTTTGTTTAGGAAAGATTGGTTATCAGAAATAAAGAGTTGGGAGCGCCAAAATAAGAGCGATAGACGGGCAGAAGTCATTAAGAATATCGGCAATGCCGCTTATGCTATAAGAGATTTCCAATCAGCCATAAAACTGTACACTGATGCACTCTTGTTCGCAAAACACAACGGTACAATATATGGTACCATCTTGGCTAATATTTCTGGCTGTCTGTATGAGCTGGGCTTATTTAAGGTTAGTATATTATTAATGTTTTTTTTTTAAGTTTTTAGCATGGTGCGCACGATATTTATCATGATATATATCGATATTTATAAATTCCGATATATGTCATGGATATTTATAGAAAGCACAGCACCACAAAGATCGCGGTTTGCTGGGTATTCCCCCGTTTGCTATAATATAAACATAAACATTGGCTAATGCCAATAGATATTTCCACACCTGTAAATTAACCAAATGAGTGTATCTTTTAAAACACAAAGACAAAAGTTTGAATTAAAAAAAAAACTGCATTTTTAAAGTGAAAATAGAAATTGCTACGTCATTGTTTTGTCAATGCTAACAAATACTTTTACATCTATTAACTAACCAAAAAAGTTTATTCTTTTCTAAAATACTTATTATGAGAAAATATATGTATTTCCAAAAAAATATTCAATGCATAAAGATTAAAATTTCTTTCATTTTAAAAATTGCAAAAAAATAAAACAGTTTAATTACTTACATTATTGTTTTGCTAATGCCAACAGTAACTTTTACATCTATTAACGAAAGACCTTCGTCCCTTTCAAAAATTCAGATTATAACAAAAATTATGAATTTTCAAAAAAGTATGTGCGCAAGGTGATTAAAACTTTTTTAAAAAAAGGCAGAAAATGGAAATCGTTGCGTCATTATTTTGCTAATCAATTAACTAATGAAAAAAGTTCATCCATTTGAAAAAATCCAATTATGAAAAAAGTTGTTTTCAGTAGTAAAACTTGAATGAAAGCTCACATTAAAAATGTTGGTTAAAAAAATTGGTAAATGTTAAAATGTTCCTAAAAAGATGCTCCTATTTTTGAGTCAAATATCATGGATTCTTCTGATAATGAGCCTAATATGCTAAATATTTTAAGTGTTTTTTTTCATTGCAAATAACTTTGATTAGACATGTATTAATATCAATGTGCATGTATCACTCCACAGAATGAGAAAAATTACAAAATCATATTTTTAACAATAGGTTGACGTGACTGTATATTTGAATCTAGTTCTAGTCAATTCTAAATAAAGTACTCTTGAGCAAAATCCATATTTTCTGACACTCTGTATACAACTGAAAAAATTTAACATTTGATGGTTGCAATTTAGGTTTTGGATCATTCAAAACTTTTTATGAAGAATAACTTTTTTTCATAAAACTAATATTAAAAATGTTTTCCATATGCTGCCAACTTAAATGGACACACTTCACAATTGAATCATAAGAGCCTATTTTATTATGATTTAGAAATGCGTGATCTACATTGATGCCTGTTTTTCCACTGCATATCCCAACGCCTCTCGACCCAAACTACATGTGAGGAAAATCAAGGCTTTGAATAGTTTGGGAGAGAAGTCATCTGCTGCAGAGGCAACCTCGGATTTCAAGAGATTCGTCTGCAAGTATAAAATAAGTCCTGAAACCCAAGGTAATACACATAATATTACATTGAAATTTTCTGAACACGTCTATTATTCCTCATGTAAAACAATGCATTTTGAGAATACAAAATATATTTTAAAAAATTCAAAGTTTTTTACATTATTATCATTATATCTAAAAAAGTGCCATTGTATTGTGCAGATGACGCAAAAAAAAAACCTTTGAGTGTAAATTCTACTTACCACCAATACATGACTTGTTTTCAGAGTGTAAATCATATTCATGGTCAAACGGAGTATTGAAACTTTAAACAAGTTTTTTCAAAACTGCATTTTCTCGAAAACTACTGCACTGTTTTTTTTTAAACCTGGCACGTTTATTTGAGATATAATAGGCCAGTGATTCGATGAAGGAATTTGATCTTTTGAACGTCCACCATTTCGTCCCAGATCAATATTTCGAAAAACTGTTCATTCAATCTCCAGATTCTTTCATATATTAAAGAAATCTTTTTTTATTTTTGATTTTTGATAATCCAAATCCGAGTACCAATGGTAACGGCGGAACCTGTTTTTTTCAACGGAGGATAACCGTATGTTTTTTGATTACCAGCATTTTTTCTTATAAAATGTATGTTACATTCATGAAAAACCATGCTACCACATAGTCTAACTCAATTTTAAACAAGTTTTAAATTTTATGCAAAAAGAAATTCACTGCGTGCCTGTATGCAGTGATGACCTATAACGCGAAAGTTTAGATTTAGTTTGTATGAGACCAATCCAAAGGGGGTAGCGGGATAAGATGGGTGTGGCGGCACCCGCGCGATTTGAGTTGCAAGTATAGAAACCTTGTTTTGAATATTAAAAAATGGTGATGTGGCCATCATGTTACTTTCTCCGATTTGATGGTATAGCCATTTATATTTACGTTTTCATGGTTTATTTTTAATTGAAATCATATTTTAAATGTACATCGAGCGTTGTGTAAACTCGGATAAAACTGACGTTTAAAACGTCAAAATTATGAAAGATGGAAAAATTATACTTCAAATTAAAAAACTCGGTTTACTCAAGAACTAACGAGATTTCGAAAAAAACTTATTCGTTAGAAGTTGTTCATTTTGGCATTCTCTACAATTATTATTCACTTAAATTTGCTGTAACTATTATCGTTTCATAATTATAAACCAAAAATTAAAAAAAATTAATAATTTTTTTTTTCGAATAGCAATGATTTTGTGAAAAATATTTTCAAGCAAAAGATATTCATTTATTTGTTTTCTTCAATGTTTGTTTAAATCTTTTTGTGATATTTTTCATATCTAAGAAAATATTAGCAAAAAACAAAAAACAGTTAAGGTAAACACCCACTTCCGGTGTACGAAATTTTACCAAAAGCTTTTCAGTTCTTCAGATTATCAAATCAGACGTATGTTCAAAGTTTGATATCAATTGCTTTATTAGTTTTTGAGATACAGCGCACACAGCACACACACACACGCACACACACACACACACAAAATTTCCAGAAATTGTTGAAATGGCATCTAGGGACCCCAAAACGGATATTTCCGTAAAAAAAAAATTTGAAAAAAAAATCACGATCACAATACTTTCTCGTACTTCGTAACGGAGAAAGTAAAAATGAGATTTGCATGCTTATTAACTGTCATATTCGACTTGTACCAAAAATGTGGTAAAAAATGCGTTTTTCTTAAAGTATTCCACTGTAAAATTATGTGTATTTTTTTTCGGTCAGTTGTGTAATCGGATTTAATTGATTTAATTTTATTACACCCAAAACTAAAGAACGGCATTTTTTCCAGATTTTTTACGGGTCATGGAACTCCAAAAAATTTAAGGCCGCCACAACCATCTTATCCCGCCACCCCCTTTATAATCCCTAAAATAGTTTCATTTCATTTATCCTTTTCATTTCTTGATTCTTGTAAAATAGATTTTTGCAGTTTCTGGGAGGCATATTTGTTATTTTGTTGTACCATTAGATGTAAAAAAATATTTTCATCAACAAACAAGTAAAAAAAATCAGTAGGTTGCTTGTTGTACATTTTGTTTTAAATATCATATCTTATTCAGATATTAGTAGAACGTTCCAATATCTCCTTAGTGATTTGAGAAATTTTTTTAAGCCCCTTATGCCCGGTTGCACCGTAAGTTAAGGAATGCTTAAATAGTAAGGATTTCTTAAAAATGTTGATTTCGTTTGCACCGTTACTTAAGTAGCAATTTGGAAGTTAAGGACCCTTAACTTTAAGCCGTCGGGTGGTGGCGGCTTAAATTTTAAGTGCGTGTCACAGAGCATAAAGGATAAAGAGAGACAGTTCAATGTTAACTTTTGGAAACGCCATCAGCGCCGTCTGCGAGTCATCTGGCCAAACACATCGAGCCAGCGGGAAATTTAAAATTGCGACTTTACAATTCATTTTTGCAAGTGTTTCGAACTTTTTGGTTCTCATCAGTGCGACCCATCCAAATAAAAGTGGAAATCGCAGACACTTGCTTTATAAAGAGCTTAGACTTAATCAAACGCAAAAAGTAAAGCTCTAAATGATGTTGGAGGGGATTCGCTTGAAATTTTTTCCAAACGAATTCTTTTTGGGGCAGATGTTAAATCATGAAGTGAGCTACATTCTTGAAGGGGCCGTTTTAAAAAAAAGATTTTGCAGGAATTGTACTGGAAGAAGTACTACAGGTATATTAAAAAATTGTCGGAATTGCATTCCAATTTAAATATTTTCCACAGGAATTAATAAATACTTAAAAAGTGGTCCTCACAAATGTGCATAACTTTTGAATGTGGATTTTTTTTTAGAGTAACACATTCAATGGAATTAACCCATTAATCTCTGCGATTAGGACACTTCGGAAATGTAAAGAAAGCTTTATTTTTAATATTTGAATCGCGGGTATAAACGTTACTGCAATAAGGTGCCTTAAGAGTACTTAATTTACCCATTGCACACTCTTTTAGCTTTAAGAATATTAATTTAAATTTGAATTATAAATACCTGGCCAAATAACAATTCAACTCGTGACATTAATGAGGTTATGTATAAAAAGGCCGGAAATTTGATGGGAAATAGATGTTGTCATATCTCATTTGTGAAATTATTCAAGAGTCTATTTTGCTTTAAAATTTATCAAATAGACTTAAACAAACAATTAACACTAGTGGACTTTGAATATTACCAGATAATTGGATGTTCTTAAATACCTAAAATAAATTTAACCAACAAAAATATGACCATATCGCTTGCTTACAAAGATTTGTACATAGATTTGGCAGCGTTGCATTGCGTTAGTTGGGCCAGATGACTGTGAGATGGCGTGGATGTCGCTTTTCCAATTCTCCCTATTAAATTAACCCCCCCTGGTGCGTGCTAAGAAACGCACGAAGTACACAACATTATAAAATAGGCAATTTCACACACGTTATTTAACTTAACCTCACGTTTTATAAACAATTAAAAATTAATCTTTATTTTGACTACGATCGTGATATTCTAGAAATCATTGAGCTCAGAATTCTACGTAGAATATATAACAGAACAAATGACTTCCATGATATGGATGACTTTAATTTTTAACTTTTTAACGGAGGTTCCGCTTATCCAAGCAAACAACATTGCATTAACTTTCATTAATTGGACATCGATTAGAATTTAATTCAGACATATAAATTCACATTGTTTACTCCTACACATAAAATAATAATTGCTAGGAACAACTCATCGCCCATGAATTATTCATATATACACATGCTTGGAGTTAAAAAAAAACATGAAATCGGTGTCTTTTCTATGCATGGAATGAACTAAACCGTTTCCCAGAAAATTCCTCCAACTCTCCCTCCAAATATACTCAGGAAATATTAAATTTCCCTAGATTTCATGCATTATCTATGACCATTACTCCCTTTGTCATTCCTTAGTTGGAACGTTGCAAGAGTCACGGTGCAAGCGAACCGGCACTTGACTCTTCCTTAACTTTTCCTTAACTTAGCGCTCCCTTATCTTATGGGTCCTTAACTTAAAACGGTGCAACCGGGCCTTAAATATTGAAAGTACTATCCATATTCTAAAAATCAGAAAACCGATCAGTGAATTGCTCTGACAGTAGTTTCAGTTCTTCAGCATAGCGTCCGTAATCAATATTTTCGTGACTGGATAATGTTACAAAATAAAAACAGTTTTTACTTCTCATTTGTGTTTCCCACAATTGAATTTTGTTTTGAAAAGTTTTAAGGTGACTGTACAGCTGATTTAGAAATTGCCCTTGTTTTGGAAGCTTTAAGTTCAGGTCATTTAAATGTCCTGTGATGTCACCAGGAATACCAAGTCACAAAGCCATGTTGTGACAAATTTATGGCAATGATTTCTCTTTCATTTCCATAAAATCAGCTATTTATTTTCTAAGGTTATAAATCTTTTTAGTATTTTGTCTTTGCTTAGCCACTTTACTTCGCAATAGTATGTCACATCATCGTGTTCTGAAGAGAGTTCATCCAAAAATACTTTAAACTGGCGATGGTTAAGACCGCGGGATCTAATGAAATTGATGGTATTTACTACCACATCAAGAACATTCTTCAATTGAATGGACTTATAGTACAAGTTTTGTTGGTGAATAACGCAATGCAGAATTATTAAATCACTCACTTGCACATTCATAGCGGTTGCTCTTTCCTTTAGAATTTGGATGAAACCTTTTTGTGAACCAACCGTTAAAGGTGCACTCCAACTAATTTACACCACTGCAAACCATATCGCTCAAAAGTACTTTGCACCTCGGCAAAAATATCTTTTCCCGCAGTGGTCCCTTGAAGCGGCTGTAAAGCCAGTCATTTCTCGGTCACTGCAAATTCTTCATCAACACCTCGTATAAATATATGTGTCAGATAAATTTGTACTCTTATCCAAAGCAATCGAAAACGTTTGAAATGCTTTCTGAGCACAGAAGTTCTGCAACATCTACCAGGCACTCTTTAACAAACTCTGCCTCAAAAAATGACTTTGATGTTTTCGCTATTTTGTAGCTAACTATAAAACTAGCTTTAACAAGACACTCTGGTTTTGATTTTTGTCAATGGAACATTTCTTGCCGTTTCCTTAAATCGGTAATGAGTTTTTTAATTTTATCTTTTCTTACCTGGCCCGTAAGTAAATTATATTGAGCGAAATTCTTGCTGGAGTAATGCTGCTTCATATTGTATTCTTTTAAAACAGAAATTGTTTCATTACACAACAAATACATAGGTTTACCACTGTGCATGATAAAAAAGTATTCTTCAGTACATTGTTTTGGAATTGACGACATTCTGTATCCACTTTCCGCTTTGTTAAACCAGACATCTTGATAGATTTCTTTTCTTCTGAGCTGGATTTGCTTGAATATTTCCCGCGTCTTTTCTTATCAGTTGTTAAGAAGTAATGAGCTGACAAGCACGCCGAGCGTTTTATATATTACCCTCAATAAGCAACTAGAATACCCTCGATCGTACGCGAATATGCGCTGCTAACCGCGTTATGAATAACAGTCGTCTCTGGAGTGCTTCAAGGTCAGGAAAAACATTCGCGAAACCGCCCTTCCCGAATGTTTTTCTGTTTGTCTCTTCTAACGACTCGATCTGTGGCGTTCCACTGCGTACGCTTAATAATATTTATCGATTTGCGGTGCGCACCGACTCTGCAGAAAACACTATGTGTGTGCTGTTATTTGAAATTTCTCTCGCGGGTCGGATTGAAGCTGGTTGAGGGCCGGATCTGGCCCGGGGGCCAGGGTTGCCCATATATGGTTTAAATAAATTATTAATGGTTTTGGCAAGTATAAAGTCTAAATGAAGACTGTTCAATACGGAGACAACTCCTTATTAAATAATAATGTAATAATACGCCCATTGGATATTGGACGTTTACTACCATAAATCACCGAAACAGCCAACCTCTCAATAGTTTTAGTGAGGTGCGGTCCTAATCCACTTGAAATGCGACTTAAAGAAATATCTCAAATCACCGTAGACATATTGGAACACTATACTTACGAATAAGATTATCACTCCACTTCAAATTTGTTAAACTAACATTGTCTAGTAACTCGTCGGAAGAGGATTATTAGAATGTCGATAACCTCATCCACATATTAGTGTAGTTAGGCAACTCTGGTCATTTGTCCTATTACTAGACGTATTTTCTTTGCCAAGCTTGGATGTACTGACAGTGCAATTATGTCTTTTACCAACACTTTTATGTTTTTTCATCTTCTTCTTTGCGATGGGAGAATTGGAATTGGAAGAAAAATCTTCAAATAATCCGTCTTCTCGGAAAATATTTCATTCAGCAAACCTTCTAAACGAGCCTGTTTCTCAAAATCACCCATTTCACTGTTTGTACAAGTAACACTTGAATGCACAACACCTGGTTTTCCATATAGAAAAAATGGGCGCACACTGTATGTTCGCTGCCAAGAAAAAACTAATGTACACATTTTCGAAGGTGTGATAAAGACGTGCACAGCGTGATACACATGATTGATTATTCCGTTTCGGAAAACATACCATGGAACAAGCAATGGTATGCGTCTATCAGGTTGTACACGAGCTGATGTTAACATTTGTTTTTTCTTAGGAATGAAAGTCTATAGAGTCATAAAATATAGTACAAGAATAAATTGCGCAGTTAAATCATTACTCGATGTTAATTTGACTTCGTGAGGTAAAATGGACTCATTTAGTTTTTAGATATAACTGTGCTCTATAAAAATGTTGGTAACGTTTTATAATTGAGATGTTGGTGTAAAATATCCTTGCCTTTACTCAATTATCGAAATATTAACTAAGAATGCACTGTTGAGACACAAATTTCTTTCTGTTCTTACTAACAATTGATAATTTCAGAAAAATACTTCAAGTTGGCGAAGGAAATGGTTACGGAAATCTGTGATAATGACTTTATTATGGAGGATTATGTTTTACCAGAATTTATGGAGAATCCTAGGATTTTAAATGTTTGCGAGAGTGCCACGTTGAAGTATGAAGAAAGTTATTTGTGTTGATTAAAATAATTTTTTTTAACTTTTACAGGTATAGTAAGAAATATGGCCGTCACATTGTTGCACAGAAACCAATAAAAAAGGGCGAGTGTATTCTAATGGAAAAACCATATGCCTCCCTAGGTTATGCCAGGTGTCCCAATTGCTTCAAGTGCATAAAAAATATTATACCGTACGTAATATATAATAATATTCTACAAATTTAAAAGAATTGCATATATCAACATTCATGATTTCTAACTGTTGTCTACTTGGTTTACATAAAAACGATTATATGGGCTATTTTTAAACCTTGTTCAATATTCAAAGATTATTAATTGAGGAGAATACCATTATTGTCTTAAGCACTAGTGACAAAAAATCATGAATAATAAATGTACCAATACATCTAAATGTGCTGACCACTGATATATTGTGGGACATGGGTATTTCAAAGTTGCATAAAATGTTCATATCTCAGGCAAGCCACCTTCTTACAGAGACTAGGCAAGTAAATTATTGCCAAGTCGTTTTATATAATGTGTAGAAATTAGGTACTTCCTTAATTTGTGTAATAGTTATTTAAGCAACAAGGAACGTAAGGACGTATTAACATTTGAGGTAGGCTCGTCGACTGCCGAAAATGTTAATTGTCATTACGTTCCGTGTTGCTTATTAATTTTTTTCTGCTACCGGAAATAAAATACTTAAAAAAGATCAAAAAATATTCTAAAATACGGCTTGTAACATTTGGGATTAAAATTTTTATAGTCACCTATGCATCATATGGCAACTCGGCAACCGAGAAAACAATATCAAATTTTGTTTGTGTCAATTCAGTGAATCTTTTTGCGGGCATGGATACAAACGAAGCTGCGAATTTTGCGTGTTAGAATCTGTTACCGACAAAATGGAAAAAAGGTATGCGTCATGTCACAACGCTTTTACGCAGTGATTATGTAAAAAGGATGCCGATGGAATAGATGAAAATGTCTTGCTCGCCCTATATGTTGGAGCGTTACGTTTGTGTTTATTATTGTCCTGGGTCCGTAAGTAAAAAAAATTAAGTTCCGTCGTCAAGGACAACAAATACCACGAATGTTATCGGCTACTTACAGTACCTGTAACCATGGATGCAATGCTTATTTACGGTGTCGGTAGCGGAAAAAAATTATTTATATTGCGACCTGTTTTGGCTTATACCATCTTCGGGCAAAACTGGAATTAACAATATTATAAAATGAAATAAAATGCGCAGTTAATTTAAATTTAAATTTATTTAAAAAAACTTTACATGCATTCCTTATTAAAAATGCTTTTTATAGCCTCAATGAATTTTTCAGTTAATTTATAATCAACTTTCATTTCATATAACTTAAGTCTTACTCTAGTGTATAGTTAATGTAAGGGCGGCCCGTTGGTGTAGTGGGTACAGGCGAGCGCTTGAGTCGGCTGCACCGCGGCCGTGTGGGTTCGATTCCCAGCTGGGACGAAAGACTTTTCTGTCGAGAAGTATTCGTTCTGGTCCGTGGTTGTTTGTATATGTCTTTCATTATTCATTTGTTCATTTATTCATTTCATTTATAACTTAAAAAAACAAATACAATGTAGATGATGGCTAATGGTCATAGCAGCAAAGCCAGGCACAACGCCAAAAAAAAAAAAGTTAATGTAAATTTTGACGTGTCAGTATATGTCACTGTATACATTAATAGGCAATAAATATTATTATTATTATACATGGGTTATTTAAGATTAAAGATAAACATTATTGTGCAATTAATACTAGTTAAAATTATCTAAACAAAGTCAAAGTTGAAATAAAAAGTTGATTTTTAAAGTATTATTTTGTTTATAAAAATATTTAAATAGAATTTAATTATATTTATTTGGTACATTGGTGATAAGGGTGTGTTTATGGCTTTATTAAATGTGGTGTGAATGTTGTGTTTATGTATGTTTTATTTTATTGTAATGTTGTAAGTTAGGCCTCGTGTGCCTTATTATGTATGCAGGTGTGTGAGGGTATATGTATGTATCGGGTGTACTTATTTGTCTATTTAATAATAATAATAATAATGCTTTATTAGTGCTATTACCACTTGGCTTACACAAGAAATACAAATTTAAAATTGCATAAACATTCAAATTTAAATCTAATTTAGAATGATTACGTGGGTACATCTCTATGTTTAATGTTTATTTTGGTTTCACTTTTAATATTGTTTTGTTTGTTGTTTATTTATGTGGTTTGTTTTAAATAGATGTGTGTGTCATTGTCATGTATGTGCAGTAGAGTGGTTTTAGCATATATGGTGGAGTTTCGAAGTATGTGAAAATCAATGGGACAACCCGGAAACTTGTTCGTATAGATAAAAAACTAATAACTGTAAATTTTGAGCCATATCGAACATTGCGTAACCGGGCCCTAGCCCTGTAAAATTTGAAAAAGTCGGTTTTTTATTTTAATTTTATTTTGGTCCCACCTTAAATTAAACAGTTCACCGTTATGGTGAAATTATATATTGTGTCGACAGAGGAGGTTAATACGAATCCAAAATTAATTTATTTTTTTAAAACGGACTTAAATTAATGGAGTTATGATTTTTTAGTTACATCGTACTTGTATATTTCGATATTTCATGTTTTTAGATATTACCAATTAATGCATTTTTATTAAAATCTCTTGTGATACTCTTCAAAGTTTAATAATAAAAACTTTTTTTGTTCCTTGTCATTGGTTAATAGAGTATTACCATTATATTTATACAGGGTGTCCTAAATAGAGTAGGATTGCATGGTATCTTTCTTATTCTTAAAGCTAGAGATCTGGTTAAATGGGCAATGTTGTGCAGTTTTCTATGCTGATTCAGATTATGTTGAGAAAATTTCAAAATTCCGAGCAGTTTAGAAAATATTAAAAAAAAACTGAAAATCGCGAAAAAATCAAATATCTCAATAATTATTAAAGATGCGAAAAAAAGTTTTAAATAAAAGTTACTTGGTTTAATTAGGCAAATATAGAAATCAAGTCAAAATAAAATTCAAGATGGCGGTTTCCGAGATATTAATACCAACTTTCTTATTTCAAATGCCCGCCATATTTGATTTTTACACGCATAAATAGACTTTTTTTTCTCTTTTCAACGATGTACAACAACCTATGTCAAAATAAAAAATAATGGAAATATTAATTGTTTAAATTTTAATTTTAATTTTAATTTTTTAAATTATTTTTAAAGCAAATGTAACAAAACAAAAAGAAGTAATACAACCAAGTAGTAAAATAACAATAAATTATAAAAAATGCTCAAAATGTTGACCGTTATTGGCCAAACACAATTGACACGTTTTACAACACTGCCAGTTACTTTTCGCAATGTGTTGCGATTAATGCCGTTTATTGCCTCTGTCACTGCTTTGCGAAGTTCATCCACATTGTTATAATTGAAGTTACTTCCATAAACTTTGTTTTTTAAAGTGCCCCACAAATAAAAGTCGAGAGGCGTCAAGTCTGCAGATCTGGCTGGCCACTGTACAGGTGTATTAGTCGCTATTACTTTATTATTAAAACGTCCATTTAGATAAGTAATAACATCTCTGGCATTGTGTGCTGGAGCGCCATCTTGCTGGTACCATATTTGCATATTTTGTGCCAAAGGTAAATCATCCAATAAATCTTCTTAGGTTGTTTGAAGAATTTCCAAATAACGTTGTGCAGTTAGAGTTCCATCAAAAATTATAGGACCAAGTAAACGATTTCCCATTATGCCACAAAAAACACTAAAGCCGAACCGTAATTGGTTTCGCCGTGGAATAACTATGTGTGGATTTTCTTGAGCCCTATAGTGCTCGTTATAACGATTAAATAATCCACAATTAGAAAAGTAAGATTCGTCAGTCCATAAAATTGTGTTTATAAAATCACCATTTTCCGTAATTTTGTTGATTAACCACCTGCAAAATGTGAATCTACGGATGTTATCATTTGGTTGTAAAGTCTGAGATAGGTGCAATTTATAAGGGTGAAACTTGTGCTTTTTTAAAATTGTTGATGCTCTAGACTTAGATACGTTAACTTCATTTTCTATCTGCCGACATGAAATGTTCGGATTAGCTGCCACACAAGCCAATGTTAATTCTTTATCATTAACGATCATATTTCTATTTCTCTTAGGTTTTTTTAAACTTCCATACAATTGCATATTTTCATCCAATCTTTTAAATACCTTAATGTCCGGCTGCCTTCTTTCAGGAAAGTTTGCTTGGTATGTTTGTGCTGCAGGATGGGGGTTTTTGTAACACTTGATGTAATTACAAAACATATCGTATTGTTCAGATATTGAATAATTCGCCATTTCAAGTAATTAATATTCATCGATATTACAACAACTTAAGACAATACACATGTATGAATGATTAATACAACTGATGAACTAATGTAAGATGACAGTTAGTCGTTATAACAAATTTTGTTTTATTTTTATTTATGCCTACTTGTTTTAAACTTACAACAATTAATATTTCCATTATCTTTTATTTTGACATGGGTTGTTGTACATCGTTGAAAAGAGAAAAAAAAGTGTATTTATGCGTGTAAAAATCAAATACAGCGGCCATTTGAAATAAGAAAGTTGGTATTAATATCTCGGAAACCGCCATCTTGAATTTTATTTTGAATTGATTTCTATGTTTGCCTAATTAAAGCAAGTAACTTTTTTTCGCATCTTTAATAATTATTGAGATATTTGATTTTTTTGAAAATCGCGATTTTCAGTTTTTTTTAAATATTTTCTAAACTGCTCGGAATTTTGAAAATTTCTCAACATAACCTGAATCAGCATAGAAAATTGCACAACATTGCTCATTTAACCAGATCTCTAGCTTTAAGAATAAGAAAGATACCCATGCAATCCTACTCTATTTAGGACACCCTGTATATCTAGTATGCCAACGCAATGTAAATTTTTGATGCTAAAAATTGGGTTTCGAAATACACCAAGAGAGCGCGTAAGCGTTCACACATTGAAAAACTTGAGTAGCGTGTGATATGTGTTGCATACTTGAAAATTATTACTCGTTTTAGAATGAATTTTCGAATTATCGCTCGATATAGGAAATAAGAGGCCACCGCTGAGCCGAAACTATTGTGTGCACGCGTATGTAAACAAAAATCGAGAAACATAAATAAACACCGCACCGCATAATATATTTTAACATAAAGACTATAGCGGCTGTAATATTGAAAATATTCTTCATTCAGATAAACTAAAATATTAAAATGTATGTAGATAGAATTAATTAGAGGAAAGAAAAAACAATATTTACTTTCTCCATATAAAGTACGCAAAAGTATTGTGATCGTGAAAATAGTAAAAAAAAAAAAGTAAAAAATTTCCTCTTTGATATCCCTAGAAAAATTGTTTGGGTGCTGAACTGAATATATTTTGGTAAATTTTCGTTCACCGGAAGTGGGCATTTATCTTGACCGTGTTTACTTTTTTTCCGATATTTTTTTTTATACAGGGTGTAGAATTGGTTTACGCACCATGGGGATTTCCATGTTAAATTCTTAATGTTCAAATATTGGCTCCCCAAATGATTTTACAGAAAATGTGTTTCTGGTAGAGAAAAAATACTCTACATAACCGTCTCCTTGCTTATTTTTTTACTTTCCATAGAAAGGGGAAATAGAGGAAATTAAAACTACTATTTTAGCAAAAATAGGTGGTGCCCTAGAATTTCTGAAACAATAAACCGTTGAACGTTAGCGGTCACGTTAATGTTTTAATCACAAATTTAGGCGTATTTTAAGTAATTCTGAATTAATATTATGGATTTGTTGAATGAAAAGATCCTAATGGTAATATCGAACTATTCTACTAATAGTGTCCGTGCAGTAAACCACACTACTGTTAACAGAATGGTCCGCAAATTTTGGAACGTTCAACGGATTTTTGTTCCAAAATCATTTGAGGAGCCAATATTTGAACATTGAGAATTTAACATGAAAATCATTTTGAGAAATATAGAAAGTAACAAAAAAAAGTTGAAATCTTTCATTATAAATAGTTTTGTAAACTTTTGATTTATGAAAAAAAATTATAAATTAAATACGGCATTTTCAGGATAAGCCACAGCAGGTCTTAAGTTTTTTGTCAATAATTATTCAATCATCAACGTTACATCAAATTTAGTTAGATATAGATAATACCAAAATGAACAATTTAAAATAAGAATATTTCGAAATCTTTAAATACCCACCCCAGCAGTAAATATTCAAATGCCTGGCCCGGCCCGAAGAAATAAAATGTTTTGTCGGCCCAGCCCGGCCCGCTAGTGAATATTCAAAGCTCGGCCTGGCCCGGCCTGGCCCGGTCCGGCATCGTTCTTTATTTTTTTTGCTACTATTTAAAATTTATAATAAAACAAATGAATTATTCTGTTTTGAAATATTTTATAAAAAAAATCATCTCAAAAAGTGTCCATACTTTTGAAAAAAGAAACATTTTCAGCAAGAATCAGGGCATAACATATATTATTTTTAAGAAAATGAAAATATGAGTAATTGATTATTCTAAAAACTAACTATCTAAATAATTTTTTTTTGTTTTGGATTTTCTTTTTAACTTTAAACATTTAAGCATAAAAAAGTATAGAATAACTTTCTTCGTATCCGTAACGGTTTACGATATTTTTGAAACCAAAATAAAAGTGTACTAAAAGTTTATATTGTTATAACTTTTGACACAGTAATTTTTTGAGACTCTAGTAAAGACCAAAAGCTATTTCTTGATAGCCTTTCTAATATATCGCTCATTCCACGTCAAACCGGACACTGAATTTTAATCGATGACTCCGATTTTTTTAAATTTTGCAGACGCATTCTACATATGAAATAATGGAAGTCATGTTTCGCGAAAAAAAATTTAAAAATTTTTTACCAGTAAATGTACCCCACATGTTTGGCCGCCGCACCGCGCAGTCATACTCTTTTGAATATTTGTTTAAATATAGAGCCCGTTTGAGTTCCATTTTTAAATTTTCACTGTGTGGGAATACGATGGTATTTTTTTCGAAATTTTAAGTTGGTGAGTTGATGATGAAAAATGTTAATGAAATTTATATACAAATGAATAATAATTTATTAATATTAAATGCAAATTTTAAATACACCACTACATAGAATGACTCAAGATCTTCAAAGTTGACCTCTTGTATTTTTTTTGTACGACTAATGGGTTTGACGATACAGTTGTTTGAATGTTCGCACGACCGACGTTTTTCGTAATTTCTTGCAATTTACAACCGTGCATATCTTCTTCAAAAAAAATCTAAATTTTTTTTCGCTAAACATGACTTCCATTATTTCATGTGTAGAATGCGTCTGCAAAATTTGAAAAAAAATCGGTATCATCAGTTATTATTTTTACCGAAAACCGTCTGACATGGAATGAGCGATATGTGAAATTCGCTAAAATACCCCCAAAAAGTGTGCATTTATTAATGGAATGGCCGGTTTAACATTTAGAGGAAAAATAGTCTATTTAATTTTATTTAGAAAGAATTCATGCATCCGAAAATATAATCAAGATCAGCGGGTGTAGTTGAACACCAAATATTATAAAAAAAAGTATCGTAAACCACCGAGTAGGTAAAAAAAAATGGAGCAAACCCAGAGCATTTATCAACAGTAAATCTCTGAACGCTGTACGACCGAAAATATAAATTAGTCATTCTCCACAAAAACAAATAATTTCATATTAAATTCAGGCAACTCAGTAGGCATATTATTTTCATAGCCATCTATGAGGGTATAGCAAAATCAATTTAATATCTATTTTTTACCGCAGCGGTAGCGCCTCATACGGAGGCTTCCAAAGTAGGGCTCACAGGCTTCCAAAACTTGCCTCTTTTTCTCCCATAAGCATTGCACTACTAGATATGTATATACAATGGTATTACATTCTTCGATTAATTTGACTTTTCATTCTAAAATGTCATTTTTCTTAAGAATCTCACTGCCGGCAATATAATCCTGACAATGGGGCCAAATGTTGGATTCAAATTTCATAGCCCGCATTGATGAATAATATGTAATAATAATTAAATCGTTTACATTGTGACCTAATCCTTCAGAGAAGGTAATCAGAAGATGAACGGCATTTATGTCACTTATTTTACACTTGTCTAAAGCAGATGAGAACCTTTTATTGATAAATGCAATTTTTCCTCGAACAAATCATTGAAACTTTTAACAAATTATTTTTCTTTATTTATATGTGCTGCAGTTTCTCGAGAAGAACGCTTACTAAGATTTTGCCAATTTTTATGCCATAACTACATTTAATCGATGCGACATTGTTTGCGTTGAATCGGAATATGAGCCTTTGACCAACAGACAATACTCACCACCACAACTAGCGTTTCACTGAAGCGTAAATTTATTAAGTGCTCGCTGATTGGAGAAAAGCAAAGATACGACTTGCTTCCTAGATGATGGTTTTGAGCAAAGTATTTGGCTATGCGGTATTCCGATCAAATGAATTGCATCTGCAAATATGGTTCTTTCACTCATTTTGAAAGCAACTAACTCTATTATTGTTACAAAATGCCGCCGAAAACATCAAACCAGATTAACCAGGTGTTAATCTGCGTCACAGGCCGCAAGAAAATCACCCAAAATTACGCACATAAGGGCATGCACGGATTATCTCTTGCGAACTGTGGTGCATCAAACTAATATTACCAAATGTCAAAAGATAAAAATAAGATGGGGTTACCAATTGAAGTGAAACGTCTGGTTCACATAGTCATGGCTTTCTTATAGTGCAATTTCAATTTTAATGAATAGAGGGGCATTAAAAAATTCATAACTTTGTCAATTTTTGTCCAATTTCAACAAATAAATACTTTTTGGATACATATTAACGTCCTTTATCCACAAAATATATATTTTGGCCATTTAGGTGGACCGTTTAATATTAGGATGAACCAAAATAAAAAAACGACTTTTTCAAATTTTAGAGGGCTAGGGCCCGGTTACGCAATGTTCGATATGGCTCAAAATTTACAGTTATTAGTTTTTTTATCTGTACGAACAAGTTTCCGGCTTGTCCCGTTGATTTTCACATACTACGAAAATTAGAACCACTCTAATGTGTAGTTGTATACATATTGAATGGTCATTACGGTAGGTAATTAATTGATTGCATTTGGTTTTCTAATTTCATAATTTTCTAAAAGGGTTAGTTTATATGATTTTTTTAGCATAGTGAAGGAGTTTTATGTTCGGGCTATTACAGTAATGATTATTGAATTTCAGGTGTCATTCAAAGTTAGAGCTTGTGGTGTTTCGCTCATGTTCTTTAACTTCGTCCTGTTTCGCCTATGTATATTGCAATGCAATCGTCACATGCAAGATTATACCACTATAATCTCTACTTTTTTGTAGTGGATCAGAGTGTTCTTTGTGCTTAGGTAGAAGTGAATAAAGGATCTTTTGTATTTTTAATGCAGCATTGATATTATGTTTATAAAATATTTTACTGATTTTTAGGCTCAAATTTCCATTGTAAGTTAGTAGATGGTAGATGTTATTGCTTGTGTTGATTCGAGTGAGCGCGGTATTGTTTTATGTAGGATTTTATTAATAAGGTGACCTGGGAAGTCATGTATTTTACCTAGTTTGTTTGATATTGGTTTTGTGTTCATAGTCTGTAGCATTTATGGGAATGTTTTTTAACCGGTGGGCTAAGCTGTGGATACAAGCAAGTTTATGTTTATGATGATGATGTGAGTTGTAGGGGATGATCAGTCATGAGCCACATAATTTTGTTTCTGAGTTGGCCATGCCTGAGAAAGAGAAATATAGCAGTCATGACTGAGATTAATTCTTTTTTTAAATCTAATTCAATTGAACTAATTTAGTATCATGACTAGAGTCCGGATTTATATGCGCTAAAAAAGGCATTATAATTTTTTTATATGCACTAAAAAAAAGACGTTATAATTTTTTTATACGCGCTAAAATGGCATTATAATTTGTTTATATGCACTTAAAATTAGGCAATATATGCGACAAAATGATTCATATATGGATTTTATATGCGGTTTAATTAAAAATAATACAAATAGCAACTATTAATTATTTATTTATTGGAATTACAATGTCGAACCAATATTTGATTTTGATTTTCTATTTAGGTAAAGTTAAATGACATAGAGCATGTTAAAATTTATTATGTCCTCCTCAGCCTCCATCTTTACATTTTTTAAGTACTGCCGATTCTTCATCATTAAAATTAAGAAGAATATTTTCAAATTTTTCAAAATTATTGGCGTAGAATGAAGCAGCATCCAACCAAGCACAATTACCGAGTACGGTTGCATCAAGTATCATCTGCATAGGCGTACTAGCTTAACTCGTTTATGGGGAAATCCCCATATTCTATATAAATAATATAATATGTACATATCTACATAACACAAGGTTACGTTCGCTAGTTAGGGGAATCCCTTAAATTTATCTTATACGATTTTATAAAAAAGATTTCCACGCTCGCAAATTTATAAATAAATTTCAACAAAATCAATTACAATTAATGGAAATATTGACTTTATATGTGGTTATATGCGGATATACAGGGTGTCCTAAATAGAGTAGGATTGCATGGGTATCTTCCTTATTCTTAAAGCTAGAGATCTGGTTAAATGGGCAATGTTGTGCAGTTTTCTATGCTGATTCAGATTATGTTGAAAAATTTTCAAAATTCCGAGCAGTTTAGAAAATATTAAAAAAAAACTGAAAATCGCGATTTAAAAAAAAATCAAATATCTCAATAATTATTAAAGATGCGAAAAAAAGTTTTAAATAAAAGTTACTTGGTTTAATTAGGCAAACATAGAAATCAAGTCAAAATAAAATTCAATATGGCGGTTTCCGAGATATTAATACCAACTTTCTTATTTCAAATGGCCGCCATATTTGATTTTACACGCATAAATAGATTTTTTTTTCTCTTTTCAACGATGTACAACAACCTATGTCAAAATAAAAAATAATGGAAATATTAATTGTTGTAAGTTTAAAACAAGTAGGCATAAATAAAAATAAAACAAAATTTGTTATAACGACTAACTGTCATCTTACAATAGTTTATCAGTTGTATTAATCATTCATACATGTGTATTGTCTTAAGTTGTTGTAATATCGATAAATATTAATTACTTGAAATGGCAAATTATTCAATATCTGAACAATACGATATGTTTTGTAATTACATCAAGTGTTACAAAAACCCCCACCTTGCAGCACAAACATACCAAGCAAACTTTCCTGAAAGAAGGCAGCCGGACATTAAGGTATTTAAAAGATTGGATGAAAATATGTAATTGTATGGAAGTTTAAAAAAACCTAAGAGAAATAGAAATATGATCATTGATGATGAAGAATTAACATTGGCTTGTGTGGCAGCTAATCCGAACATTTCATGTCGGCAGATAGAAAATGAAGTTAACGTATCTAAGTCTAGAGCATCGACAATTTTAAAAAAGCACAAGTTTCACCCTTATAAATTGCACCTATCTCAGACTTTACAACCAAATGATAACATCCGTAGATTAACATTTTGCAGGTGGTTAATCAACAAAATTACGGAAAATGGTGATTTTATAAACACAATTTTATGGACTGACGAATCTTACTTTTCTAATTGTGGATTATTTAATCGTTATAACGAGCACTATAGGGCTCAAGAAAATCCACACATAGTTATTCCACGGCAAAACCAATTACGGTTCGGCTTTAGTGTTTTTTGTGGCATAATGGGAAATCGTTTACTTGGTCCTATAATTTTTGATGGAACTCTAACTGCACAACGTTATTTGGAAATTCTTCAAACAACCTTAGAAGATTTTTTGAATGATTTACCTTTGGCACAAAATATGCAAATATGGTACCAGCAAGATGGCGCTCCAGCACACAATGCCAGAGATGTTATTACTTATCTAAATGGACGTTTTAATAATAAAGTAATAGCGACTAATACACCTGTACAGTGGCCAGCCAGATCTGCAGACTTGACGCCTCTCGACTTTTATTTGTGGGGCACTTTAAAAAACAAAGTTTATGGAAGTAACTTCAATTATAACAATGTGGATAACTTCGCGAAGCAGTGACAGAGACAATAAACGGCATTAATCGCAACACATTGCGAAAAGTAACTGGCAGTGTTGTAAAACGCTGTCAATTGTGTTTGGCCAATAACGGTCAACATTTTGAGCATTTTTTATAATTTATTGTTATTTTACTACTTAAAATAGAAAAAAAAGTCTATTTATTCGTATAAAAATCAAATATGGCGGCCATTTGAAATAAGAAAGTTGGTATTAATATCTCGGAAACCGCCATCTTGAATTTTATTTTGACTTGATTTCTATGTTTGCCTAATTAAACCAAGTAACTTTTATTTAAAACTTTTTTTCGCATCTTTAATAATTATTGAGATATTTGATTTTTTTGAAAAATCGCGATTTTCAGTTTTTTTTTTAAATATTTTCTAAACTGCTCGGAATTTTGAAAATTTCTCAACATAATCTGAATCAGCATAGAAAACTGCACAACATTGCCCATTTAACCAGATCTCTAGCTTTAAGAATAAGAAAGATACCCATGCAATCCTACTCTATTTAGGACACCCTGTATGCTCAAATAAGTTTATTGTGACAAAACCTCGAAATATTAAGTTATATGCGAAATAAAACTTGGTACTTTGATTTATATCAGAGAGAAACGTATAGATACAATTCACCAGTTCAATACGAAAGAGCAAATAAAACATGTAAAAAAATATAAATCCGGACTCTAACCATGACGTAATAATATGCGACATACCTCATTTATGTCGCAGCCAACTGAAACAAAATTTTGTGGCACACGATAGTAACACTGTGTGTAGGTTTTCGATATATTTTGTATTCTATTTTTGTGTTGTTTATTGTGAGAGTAACATCATGGTAATTAATTACGTTGTTGGTTTCAATTTCGGTTGTGAAAGTTATGTTTTCATGTAGTTTGTTTAGAAAATCTTGGGACCATCCCAGATGCATATTATATCATTTCCACATTTTTATGTTGTCTGAAAGGGTTAGAGTTGTATAGTATATTTATATCTATTGCTATTGTTAAAAAAAATAATCTGCTAGAAATTCAGAGAGGAGTGAGCCCATGGGCAGCCCATCTCTCATTTGGTAAATTTTTCTGGTAACTAAGCACAAGCTTTGTTCGGTAATGTGTTATTATATTTATGTGGTGTGTCTCAGTTATGTCTATGTTGGTTGCTAAGTCTGTTATAAGCATATTTAATGTTTCCTCAACAGGTATGTTGGTGCATAGGTTTACAATGTCAAAAGAGATAATTGTAGTTATTGCAGTTATTATGGTTGATTTCATTAATGAGTTCATAGGAATTCCATATAGTGTGTTCACGTTGTATGTTGAAACGTTTTTAGTATGTTTAAGGTTTCTTTTGCTATTATTTCTGAGGGTGTGTTGTTATTTGCGGTAATTGGGCGTATTGGGTGGTTATGTTTTTAATGTGCCATGATGTATGAGTAGTTAAGGGTTCATTGGTATTTATATAGTTTTGTTTTAAATGTATTTTTTTTTTACATATCAGTACCATTTAGCTTTTTATTATAGAGTTTTTAACTTTACCCTTTTAGTAGCGACTAGTGCAAATAAAATGTACGACTTTTGCAGAATAAAGTTATGCAATCCACCTGAGTGTAAAAATTATAAATTCCACTCCATATTTGCCAGTAAATATAGAAAAGCATTATTACAAGGATTTCACCTCATCACGCTATGTCAAATTATCAAGGAATCAACATAATATAATCGGGAAGAAATTTCCATTTTAAAGTTGCAAAATAAGAAGCTATCTAAGAGAAAGCATATTCAAGTTTGTAGTCCCTTAGTACAAGTTACTTTGCAAGTATTTGTAAATAAAATGTGGCTTAAGATGAAGTTCTGGCCAGTTATTTGGCGAAACTCCTAAGATACTGCAGGCCCTTAAAAGTAGAATTTGCCAAGAGATTTCCATACGAGAAAAAAATTATAATTGACAACCAAGTAAAGTTCCTGTAAACTACCATGGCTAAACTTAATGAATAATCTTTTCTTAAGTGATTCATCATTATATTTTGCAATGATTTTATTACTATTTGGATTAAATATTTTAATTTCAAACAGCATTAACAAGATATTTATTTTCATACTGAAAATAATGAGTGTGTTGTTAGAAAAGGTGAAATCCCAATTATAATTCAAATTTTGAGCAGTATACTCTCTGTGTAATTTGGTAATATGAATCATTATACTAGTGTTTTCTTTATTGCAGTTGTGACAATTGTCCCGGTTTTATGTACTGCTCAAAACTCTGTAGAGAGCAGGATGACGAATTGCACAGATGGGAGTGCAAACTTTACCAGCTGGAAAAATTTCGGAAATTGGATGAACAATTTCGACTAGCTTTCCGAATCTTTTTGAAGGGTTTACAAGGTGGTTACAAGTCCAACCTAAATAAAATTGAAGAAGAGCTATGCTTTGGAGATAAGACAGATAATTTTCCTTATGTTCAGCAAATTTATGGAAGTTTCTCTGAATATCCTCCCCTTACCAAAGCATTGTTTCTAGGTGTAAGTAATCATACTATAATTAAAAATATATCGGGTATGTATAAATTGGCGGATAATCTACACGTGACGATATTCTTCCTAAAATTCTGAATAGAAAATGTCGATGAAAAAGTGTTCTATCATGCCACATGGGCTATCAGGAGCCATTTAAAAGAAATGTACATTAACCTAACTTATTGAGGAATTATTTAAGGATTAATTGCCTCAATTACTATTTAACTTGCTTCAATTACGTTTCAGAATTGTTGTGTCCTTCTAGCATGCATAAACATGGAGAAAAATTTAAAGGAATGGATTGGAAGAAAAATGGGCAAAGATTTGTTTTTGATTGGAAAAAACCTCTTACAGCTTATCGCTAAATGCACCTGCAATTACAATAACCATCGGGATTGTGACACTATGAGTTGCCTTCAATTGCATCCATCGAAATCCCTTTTTAATCATTCATGTAAACCTAATACTGCATTTTGGTGAGTAAATATTTATGAAATTAAGACACAAATTTGAAATGTTATATTTTATAATGTAATTCACTGGTACACATTTGATTTAAGAAATCGATATACGGATATAAAATGCAATGATAAACATTTTTAGTCCAAATATGAGTTGCTCGGGTGTTGGCAATGTTTGTGAAACTGGTAATGAATTAATTAACACCTCTTACTAAAAGCTCCATTGCTACAGCAATTTTAGACAGAGAAAGTTCTTATTTAAAGTGGTTACTCAATTTGCTAAGCAAATGTAGGCGCAATTTTCAAAAAGTCATGCTAAATAAAACTGCTTTGAGTTGTTCAACGGACTGGAGAGCAACTCATTTTGTTGACCACTGCATGCATTTATAACCTAAAATTCTTGAGAAAATTGAACCTTTTCTCTCGGTGGTCAATACCTTGCTTTACTCACTTGTACAGTAAATAACTATTACATGCGACAACTAGTATATTGGGTGTGTATAAATTTGCGGATAATCTACACGTGGCGATATTCTTCCTAAAATTTGGAATAGAAAATGTTCATGAAAAAATGTTCTATCATGCCACATATGCATGCCATCAGAAGCCACTTAAAAGAAATATACATTAGTCATGGGCTGTCCTGTTTTTCAATAACCCCATGATTAATTATGTGGGTAGGTTCAGAGTAGAAGCATTGTATTTATATATCTAGTATGCCAACGCAATGTAAATTTTTGTGGCTAAAAATTGGGTTTCCGAATACACCAAGAGAGCGCGTAAGCATTCACACATTGAAAAACTCGCTACTCAAGTGATATGTGTTGCATACTTGAAAATTATTACTCGTTTTAGAATGAATTTTTGAATTATTCGATCCGTATAGGAAATTCAAGGCCGCCGTCTGTCCCGAAACTCTTCCGTTGTAATGTAAACAAAAATCGAGGAACATAAATAAACACCGCACCGCATAATATATTTTAACATAAAGACGATTGCTTCAGTAATATTGAAAATATTCTTCACTCAGATAAACTACAATATTGAAATGTATGTAGATAGAAATAATTAGAGGAAAGAAAAAACAATATTTACTTTCTCCGTGTAAAGTACGCAAAAGTATTGTGATCGTGAAAATATTTAAAAAAAAAATAAAAAATTTCCTCTTTGTTATCCGTAGAAAAATTGTTTGGGTGCTGAACTGAATATATTTTGGTAAATTTTATTTCACCGGAAGTATATAGGTATATATGTATATATATATTTTTTTATATTCAGGGTGTAGAATTGGTTTACGCACCATAGGGATTTCCATGTTAAATTCTTAATGTTCAAATATTGGCTCCCCAAATGATTTTAGAGAAAAATCGTAAATATGTTTCAGGTAGAGAAAAAAATACTCTACACAACCGTTCTCTTACTAGTTTTTTTACTTTCCATAGAAAGGGGAAATCGAGGAAATTAAAACTACTATTTTAGCAAAAATAGGTGGCGCCCTGGAATTTCTGAAACAATAAACCGTTGAACGTTAGCGGTCACGTTAATGTTTTAATCAGAAATTTAGGCGTATTTTAATAATGATTAACAACAAATCCATAATAAATATTATGGATTTGTTGAATGAAAATATCCTAATAGTAATATCAAACTATTCTGCTAATAGTGCATGTGCAGTAAACCACACTACTGTTAACAGAATGGTCCGCAAATTTCGAAATGTTCAACGGATTTTTGTTCCAAAATCATTTGGGGAGCCAATATTTGAACATTGAGAATTTAACATGGAAATCGCTATGGTGCGTGAACCAATTCTACACCCTGCATGAAAAATACCAGAAAATCATTTTGAGAAATACAGAAAGTAACAAAAAAAAAATTGAAATCTTTCATTATAAATAGTTTTTGTAAACTTTTTGGTTTATGAAAAAAAAATATAAATTAACTACGGCATTTTCAGGATACGCCACAGCAGGTCTCAAGTTTTTTGTCAATAATTATTAAATAATACCAAAATGAACAATTTAGAATAAGAATATTTCGAAATCTTACGAGTTTTTGAAAAAAATAAATGGGGAAAATATCATCATAAACCCTACTATTATTATATTTTATTTACCCCTTTTGTTCTATAATAAGCGATATGCCCATGGCGAGGCTCGAATTTGAAATACCCTTTATACAATAATCAAAAGTTTTTAACTGCCGTTCTACGTAAAGTTAAGATTATCATTTAAACATGAGTAACTTTATACCGAGTTTACGGTTAAACTTGGTTTAAGGAACTATTGAACAACTGATCCTGCTGTTATTAGCTTTCAATGAAATTTTGTTTTCCGTTCTAAACATTACAAATAAGCAATTATTTCAAAGTTTTAAAGAATACAACTTCCACATTTGGAAGTTTTGATAATATAAATGCTTTTTATGATATTTTTCATATTTATCGCTTTTTCTCAAAAACTAGTGACAAGTTAAAAAATAACATGTTTTATAAATTATTATTTTTGACATTATCTATAGATAGTGATAATTCTAATTTCATGTAACTCTCGTAGTTTCATGATTATGAACAAAATATTACAAATATTTGTAATTATTTCATTTTTTTCCAAAATTAAATAAAATTTGAACCATGTTTCTTAGAAGTATCCGGACCAACATACCGGCAGACCAACAAACAGAAATGTGTGGAAAATGGTCTCGAAAATGCACATTTTCGTTGAAAGTTAGACTAAAAATGGTTTTTAATTTTTGAAACTGTATATAAAAACTTATTGTACATAAATTTTACCTACTCTCACTTTGTAATTAATAAATTAAACAGTTTCCATCAATATGTAATAATGCAATGTAATTTAAAAATTCAACCATTCAACGTAGCTCAAAACGGACATAAAAAAAGAAAACATTTTCACGATCACAATACCTTTCCGTACTTCGTACAGAGAAAATAATGACAAAAATTGAAAATTTCCTTTCTTTTGAGAAATTTTCAACTGATTATTATTCCGCGTTATAATACATACATTTACCCTATTTAACCAACTTTGTATGATAACGGAATCGCCGGAGTACCTTTCTAAAAACGATAAGCCTGCAACTCGCTAAATTCCGTTTTATATAGGGTTTTTCAAAAGTAAGTTGTGTATTGAAATACTGATATTTGTATCAATCATTGAGAAATTTGAAAATTAAAAATGCCTATATGTGAAGAAAGAAATAGAGTTATGGATACATTTTAAGTTGCCTTTGAAGAATCTCCAAATGGCCTGCTATTTTATTGACACTAGATGTTCCATATTTGTTTTCATTTGCTAAATTTTGCGTTTCTTATAAAACTTTAGCAACTACAACATCTGTTGTAACAGGGGGTCTTCCTGATTTCTTTTTATCCATAACAGAACCACTGTAATGTACCCGATAATCTAATAATCACTATTATTATTATTATTATATATGTTAAATATATAAAATATAATATAAAATATTTAACATATATAATAATAATAATAATAGTGATTATTAGATTATCGGGTACATTACACCACTTTCTTCAAATTTTGCTACCAGCTTTTGAATAGCTCTCAAAGTGCATAGGCTAAAGCCCTGCACAGGCCGTCTTTTAAAGACCCGGCCCGACAGTGAATATTCAAAGGCCTGGCCCGGCCCGAAGAAATAAAATGTTTTGTCGGCCCGGCCCGCTAGTCAATATTCAAAGCTCGGCCTGGCCCGGTCCGGCCCGGCCCGGAATCGTTCTTTATTTTTTTTTGCTATTATTTAAAATTTATAATAAAACAAATGAATTATTCTGTTTTGAAATATTTTATAAAAAATCATATCTCAAAAATCTTTTGAAAAAAGAAGAAAGGATCAGGGCAAAACATATATTATTTTTAAGAAAATTAAAATATGAGTAATTGATTATTCTTTGAGATATATTTTATTCATTAAATACTATCTAAATATTTTTTTTTTGTTTTGGAATTTTTTTTTAACTCTTAGCTTTAAACATTCAAGCATAAAAAAGTATAGAATAACTTTTTCGTATCCGTAACGGTTTACGATATTTTTGAGTCCAAAATAAGTGTACTGAAAGTTTATATTGTTATAATAATTTTCTAAGCCTCTAGTAAAGACCAAAAGCCATGTCTTGATAGCCTTTATAATATATGTAAAATTCGCTAAAATCCCTGATGTACCCCCAAAAAGTGTGCATTTATTTATGGCATGATTTAACATTTATATTAAATAAAAATAGTCCATTTAATTGTATTTAGAAAGAATTCATGCATCCGAAAATATAATCAAGATCAGCGGGTGTAGTGGAACAGGAAACATTATAAAAAAGTATCGTAAAACACACCGAGTAGGTATAAAAAAAAATAAACAAACCCAGAGCATTTATCAACAGTAAATCTCTCAACGCTGTGCGACCGAAAATGTATATTAGGACGCGTGTTATTAGTCATTCTCCACAAAAACAAATAATTTCCTATTAAATTCAGGCAACTCAGTAGGCATATTATTTTCATAGCCATCTATGAGGGCATAGTAAAATCAATTTAATTGCTATTTTATATCGCAGCGGGAGCGCCTCATACGGAGGCTTCCAAAGTAGGGGTCCACAGGCTTCCAATACTTGCCTCGTTTTCTCCCATAAGCGTTGCACTACTAGATATGTATATACAATGGTAGAAGGTAATAGATAGTGGGGTTTCTTTACAGATGTATATGCTAGGTAAAACAGATTATGAGTAAATAGTAAAATCTATTGCAGTTGAACAAAACAAAATGAAAATAATACAGAAACACAGGTACACTGAAACGCGAGCACTAATACAAATTGATAATTATGAGAAAAGCAGAATTGGCACAAACTTGGAATTAGCAAGTTTGAATGAATTCGTTGTATCAAAAGTGATATAAGGGGGTGTCGGCGCTGCTGGACGTATTTTTAATGAAAATAAGCTAATTAATGGTGGGTTTATACGATGTTTAACGTTTAAGGTTTAAGGATTAACGTTTAAGGGAAAGATGCTGTTCACACGAAAATTAAGAATTAAAAATTTTAGATAATGCGCTTGCAACTATTTTGCAACGAATTCTTCTAATGAATATAAAACAAACAATAAAATGATTGTTTATAATATTCAATTTTTAATCTTTATCTCTAACAATCCCGACAAATTACTCAAATTACTTAAATCTCATGTTTTAACAAATGATTTGCGATGAATATGTAAATCTGGCATCATTGTACTTATCAGCTGTGTTTGTGGAAACGATTAATTTACAACAGTTTATGTACACTGATTGAATGCTTCAATATGGATAGATGCCACAAAGTCGTCAAAACTGTCCACTTTTAATCTTTGGTTGTTTTTCTACTGCGTGCCAAACATTAGTTGTGATTCGTTATTTAAAAAGCTGTAAATTATGCGCACATCGATTTGTGTTTAACAATTTTAAGGGAAAAGTAGAAAGTAGCCTACCCTTAAACATAAACTTAACGTTAAAATCCTTAAAACTTCGTATGAACGCATAAGCACTAATACGTTAGTTCTACACTAATCCTTAAATGTTAAACGTCGTATAAATCCAGCATAAGAAGTGTTAAAAATACGTGTTTAAGATAGAAAGATAGCACACAGTGAGAAATAATTTTCAAACTAGCTTTACTACTGAAATTACAAAGTTTTCTGTAAATTAATATTGAATGATAATGCATATTTAACGACTGGATGTTCAAACTTTGAGGACCTCGTGAAGGCTCAGGAAGCACGGTACAACATTTTAGAATTAAGATAAGCTGCTTAGAATTTTCGGAAGAATATCATCACTTGTAGATTGTCCCCCAATTTATACACACCCGATATATGCTTAATACATGCTCGTGAATAATTGGTATACCGTGTGTCCCGTTTCAAAACGCATCATAGGGAATTCCCATGTAAAATTTTCAATTTCAGTTGTATCTCTATTATTGAATTTAAAAGGTCAGAATAAAATTAGAATCATTCCTTTGCCTACTAGACAAAATAACCAGTAAAAAAAGCCATAAAAAAATAAAAACCGAAATTGACTTTTCGTTTTTTATTGAATAACTCCAGAAAAAGTCGGAATATGTATTTTAAATTACTTTTTAACAAATTTTCAGCCATTAAAATTCGCAACTTTGCCTTAATTTAACCAACTCTCTATCTCCTATAGTTGCCTATATAGCAATGCTAATGCATCGAATTTGTAACACCTTGTATATACACTGTGTCCAAGATAAGAGTGCACAGCATGGGGATCTTGAAAACGGTAAAAAAAAAGATAGAGGGTGGCTTAAATTAGGAAAAAGTGGCACTATTCAGAATATGTTTACATGCCGATCGCAGAAATTCATGATTGTTTATCATTTTCGAAATTTAAAAAAAAATGCAATTATTTGGATTTTTGATTTTTCCAATTTTTGGATTTATTTTAAAAGACTTTAAAAAACCAATGGCACTATGTCATTGTCACTTTTTAGACTACAAAATGGCATCTTTAAATTTTTTTTAAATGTTTCATCTTTCAAGTTTTTTTTTATATTGTCAGAATGATAATAAATTATTTATTGTTTCCAGTCTACAAGATGATAGAATTGTGATGAGGGCCCTCGAAGATATTTGCCCCGGTGAACAAATTTTCATGAACTACATATATGGAATTGATGCAATGTCTCTTGAAGTTCGGAAAGATATATTATTCAGATGTCACTTTTTAACCTGTCACTGTTCATTATGCACTACAGAAATTGAAAATGTATGTTGTTAAATTACTCTTTCATACCAAGTTTATATTCAATGTTTTTTAAACACTTGTTTAAACTAAGAATATTTTTAGTTTGGGCTTTGATAATGATTATAATTGATTAATAAGGCAAATTCAAATTTCAGCGACTGATGCTACCATGTCCTGAGTGCAACTTTTATTGTGACGTGGTTTATAATAATCTGATTACTTGCAAATCATGTGGGGCAGTAATATTAAATTGGGATGGAGTATTGAAGATGAAAACCATATTGGATGCACAAATAATTTGTATGTATATTTTGAATTTTTAATATATTTTAATTGCAACTGTTATTTCATTGACTTAAGCTTAAAATTTAAATAAAAATAATTGTGAAGTCTTCCAATTTATCTGGATAATATACCGGGTGACCCAGGGATCTGTAAAAACCCCATAAATTATTTGCTATTTGAGATATCGACTTCTAGTTTTCTTGAACTGGTACCCACACTTATTCTACATATTTTAAAAATATGTATGTTTTTGTACAGGGTGTCCCAATATACATAACAGAACTAAGTTATGTTTTTTTTAATGGAACACCCTATATTTTATACTTTATTTTCAACCCTCTTGAGAAGCTGATAAAACTAGTATAAGATAGTATGGGTCTATTATGGATGATTGGTTAGTTATGGGCAAATTTGTGGCAAAAACAAAAAAAAAAAATTGCAGAAGCGCTCCTTCCAAAGCCAGCGTCATTTTTTGTACACTTAAGAATTTTCCACATCATGAAGAATAATACAAATCGGCTTTGGTTCTTTTTTGTTCATACTGCTATACAGGGTGTCAACATATGCAAAATATTGGATAACTATTTTTTTTCAAATGGAACACCCTATATATCTTGCCACCAATGCATGGAATTTTTAATAAGCTTTCCAATGATGTACAATTTGTATAATTAAATATTAAGGATTCTTGATATTTATTTATAAAAATATTTTTCTTTTGTCACCTCCTGCTCATTTTTGTATTTTCAGCCAAAACTATTCATTTTCTGAAAAAATAATAAGAGACCAAAGTTGTAGAGCGGAAAATTTTTCGTGACCGTATATGCATTTTAGCGTTTTTCTCAAATTTTTTGTTAATTAATTGCACTATACTTTATCTTCCACGTCCTCTAGCAGAAAAACGAGTCATTATAGAATTATTCAAATGACCTGCATCGATTGAAAAAATTCCGCTCTACAACTCTTAAAAGAAGCAATTTTTGCCCAAAATGTAGTTTTCGCTAAAAATACAAAAAACCATTGAAAAACGCAAAAATTGATACATACATTTTCAATTTGCATTTTTAGGGAAAATTATGCATTTTTTGCAAAAATTGCTTCTATTAAGAGTTGTAGAGCGAAACATTTTCAATCGATATGGGCCATTTTAATTTCCCTATAATTTCCCGTTTTTCCGCTAGAGGGTGCGGAAAATAAAGTATAGTGCAATTCATTAATAAAAAATTTGAAAAGAAAACGCTAAAATGCATATACGGTCACGATTTTGCGCGCTCTGGCGGGCAATGCACGCATTATATTAAAAGTTGAAAGGCCCACATCGATCGGAAATTTCTCGCTCTAAAACTTTGGTCTCTTATAATTTTTCCTGAAAATGCATAGTTTTGGCTGAAAATCCAAAAATCAGCGGAAGGTGGCAAAAGAAATATGTTTTTATTGATAAATCTCAAGAATCCTTAATATTTTGTTATACAAACTGTATATCATTGGAAAGCTTATTAAAAATGCCATAGATTGGTGACAACTTATATAGGGTGTTCCATTTGAAAAAAAATAGTTATCCATTGTTTTGCGAATGTTGACACCCTGTATATCACTATAAATAAAAGAGAACCAAAGCCGATGTGTATTATTCTTTATGATGTGGGAAATTTTCTAGTGTATAAATAATGATGCTATCTTTGCTAGGAACGCCTCTGCAATGTTTTCAATGTGTACATGTTTTTGACACAAATTTGCCCATAACTAACCAACCGTCCATAATACACCCATGGTATCTTATACTATTTTTATCAGCTTCTCAAGAGGGTTGAAAATAAAGTATAAAATATAGGGTGTTCCATTTAAAAAAACATAACTTTGTTCTGTTATGTATATTGGGACACCCTGTACAAAAACATAAATATTTTTAAAATATGTAGAATAAGTATGGGTACCAGTTCAAGAAAACTAGAAGTCCATATCTCAAATAGCAAACAAATTATGGGGCTTCTACAGATCGCTGGGTCACCCGGTATATATCAAAAAAATAATAGTGCCATTTGCAAACATACGGGGTGTCCCAAAAGTTCCGGAACGGTTGAATATCTCGAAAACTAAGCGACGGATCGCAAAGTTACAAAACACGTGTTTCTTTATTTGTTGGGAGGTATTTAACCGTGGCACTTCGTAAACTTAAATGGGAACCCCCAATTTTTTTTTTGCAGTTTTGGATATTTGACCGAAAACTGTTTATAAAAAACTCAAAACCCCAACCCCACCGCTCACCCCTCCCTTACCGGAGGGTAGAAGAAGAATTATCGTTAAAAAATTCATTCCACGAGTCCAATTTTGCTTGTTTTTTTAAAATTATTATTCAGAAAATATTCACACCAATCCTACACACAATCCCTCACCCCAACCCAACCCCTAACGGGGGTCGGAAAAGAGTTGCAGTTGAACAATTCGTCTAGAGCGCCCAATTTTTGCCTAATTTCATGATTTTTGAACAGAAATTATTCAAGAAACTCTTGATATCCAAACACCACCCCTACCTACCCCAACCCCCATCGAGGGTGGGAAAGGAGTTACACTGCATTAATTCACGTCAATGCCCAATTTTTGTGTAAGTCGTGGATTCTGAAACAGAAAATATTCTAGAAACTCTTGATACCCAATCCCCACCCCTACCATTTGTACCGTCGGCATTAGCGTTACCCGATGTGCACCACTGGGAGGTTGCCTGCTCAGATTTTGCACATCATGTAGCCCTGAAAAGGGCTGATTGAGGTTACTCCATTACTCGTTGACTCTCCTCATCATCATCGGAAATGCTCGAACTGACGGCCATTTTGTCCTTGGCACTGAACGAAGCGAGTGTTGAAATCGTTCAAAACGTTATTGATCATTTCCGGTGTGATTAAGTTGACCTCATCCATGATGCGGTTCTGCAAATCAGGCAAACTTGCTGGTTTCGTTGTGTAAATATTATTTTTCAATTATCCCCAGAAGAAATAATCAAGTGGTGTTAGGTCCGGCGATCTTGGGGGCCATTCAATAGAGCCGCGACGTCCAATCCAGTGGTTGGGAAATGATTGGTTCAAAAATTCTCTTACTCTCACCACAGAACACATACCTACTCTCACAGCGTAATGAGGAGCAGCTCCGTCATGTTGGTACCAAACATTTACCAAATTTCGAGGGTATAGGCCGGAAATGGCCGTTCAAATTGCCCTGGGTGATAAATGGTCCCACGACGCCGCGTTTTGACAATCCCGTCATCCAGTGCGGATTAACATTACTCCGATACTGGCAATTCTGTTCATTAACCTGCCCATTTGGCTGAAAGGTCGCTTCATCCGAGAACACCACATTATCTAGAAAATCATCGGCCAAACGACACAACATGTCTGCGCGGAAGACACGTCTCTTGCGAAAATCCTCCTCCGAAAGTTCCTGAGCAAGATGTATTTTGTAGGGATGCCATCTTACCGCTCGTATAATCCGTTGGACCGACGATTTACTGACATCTTGCGCTTGCGCGACTTTCCTAATTGACACATGAGGATCTTCAACATAGTGCTGCAGAACTTCCAGCTTCTGGTCCTCACTTGTCACAGTTGATCGTCTGCCACTGCGTTGACGATCTTTAACTCCTCCCGTGTCCTCAAAACGTCTCGCATTTCTTTGGACAGTCTATTTTGAGATCGGCTCGCGATCAGGGTGAGCAGCGTTAAACAGCCTGGCTACTTCTGCATACGATCGAATGTTCTCCCCGATTCCTCGCAACATCAACAAAATTGTACAGTCACTTTCTGACAATCTCATCTTAAACAGATTACTAATTAGCACTGTAAGGTCAACGGTTACGTTAAATAAAAACTTTAACTATTAAATTATTATCTATCGGGAGACAGAGATGTTTATTTTAATGTATTGAACACAACGTGTCATTTTTTACTTTCTCCGTTACGAAGTACGAGAAAGTATTGTGATCGTGATTTTTTTTTCAAAAATTTTTTTTACGGAAATATCCGTTTTGGGGTCCCTAGATGCCATTTCAACAATTTCTGGAAAAAAAATTGTGTGTGTGTGTGTGTCTGTCCGTCCGTCCATCCGTCCGAAACTTTGAACATACGTCTTATTTGATAATACGAAGAACTGAAAAGCTTTTGGTTAAATTTCGTACACCGGAAGTGCGTGTTTACCTTAACTGTTTTTTGTTTTTTGCCAATATTTTTTTAAATATGAAAAATATCAGAAAACCATTTAAACAAACATCAAAGACAAGAAAGAAATGAACATCTTTTGCTTCAAAATATTTTTCATAAAATCATTTTTATTCGAGAAAAAAATTTATTAATTTTTTTTAATTTTTGGTCTATAATTATGAAACGATAATAGTTACAGCAAATTTATGTGAATAATAATTGTAGAGAATGCCAAAATGAACAACTTCTAAAGAATAAGTTTCTTTCGAAATCTTGTTAGTGTTTGAGTAAACCGAGTTTTTGAATTTGAAGTATAATTTTTCCATATTTCATGATTTTGACGTTTTAAACGTCAGTTTCATCCGAGTTTACGCAACGCTCGATGTACATTTAAAATATGATTTCAATTGAAAATAAACCCATGAAAACGTAAATATAAAGTCGGAGAAAGTAACATGATGGCCACATCACCATTTTTTATAAAAATTCTAATATCAATAAATATTTCCATGACGACCCGTAGATCGTCGATCCTTACTACTTCGATCCGCATATCCACATTTCCATGTCTCAAGTGCTCCCACAGCACTGTTCTAAATGACTTCAGGAAGCACACTGACAATAATCATGTTATTACTTCTAATTTCTAAGCTGATCCGTATTTTTCGAGATACATTTTAAATGGGTGGGGATTAGGGGTGGAGTTTGGATATCAAGAGTTTCTTGAATAATTTCTGTTCAAAAATCATAAAATTAGGCAAAAATTGGGCGCTTTAGACGAATTGTTCAACTAACTCTTTTCCCACCCCCGTTAGGGGTTGGGATGGAGGTGAAGGATTGCGTGTAGGATTGCTGTGAATATTTTCTGAATAATAATAAAAAAAATTAAGCAAAATTGGACTCGTGGAACGATAATTCTTCTTCTACCCTCCGATAAGGGGTGAGCGGTGGGGTTGGGGTTTTGAGTTTTTTATAAACAGTTTTCGGTCGAGAATCCAAAACTGCAAAAAAAATGGTGGGATCCCATTTAAGTTTGCCAAGTGCCACGGTTAAATACCTCCCAACATATAAAGAAACACGTGTTTTGTAACTTTGCGATCCGTCGCTTAGTTCTCGAGATATTCAACCGTTCCGGAACTTTTGGGACACCCGGTATATTCTTTAACTATTTCACTACGGAATGCAAATATACTGTGTGATTGATTCACCACGGAACATGGCAAGTTAACATGGGAAAATTGTTTTTTCTAGATTGCTGCTTCCCCATTTAATCTAAAAGAAATCCAATATCACCATAAGATGGATTATTTTGTTTGCGAAAATCTTATATGTGCATTATTTAATTTTATGGGCAGCATAAATGGGGTACATTTAACACTCAATTTCATTAAACACGCTAATTCGTGCTTTGATTGATTCACAGAACGCGATTTATGATTACATCAGTTAGGGACCCTATTACACATTCAAATCGTGATACCACAATCTGTCTGACATCTTCAATCTAAGCGTTGACGGGGAAACAATGTTTAATGCTCATCATTTACAATGTTATAATTGTCGCTAGTTGAAGCAGTCAACTATTATCAGTGGATTACTGTTCGCACTTAGCAAAATATGTGCAACGTTTAGACAATAGGTGTCATCTTAATGGTGTATCTATCTCCTCTATTTTTACTTTTTCCGTTACGTAGTACGAGAAAGCATTGTGATCGTGAAAATTAAAAAAAAAAATTTTTTATGGAAATATCCGTTTTGGGGTCCCTAGATGACGCCGTTTCAAGAATTTCTGAAAAAAAAAATTGTGTGTGTGCTGTGTGTCTGTCTGTGCGCGCTGTATCTCAGAAACTAATAGAGCAACTGGTATGAAACTTAAAACATGTGTCTTATTTGATAAAGAACGAAAAAGCTTAAATGTTTTTTGTTTTTTTCCAATATTTTTGTAAATATGAAAAAGTATCACAAAAGCATTTAAATAAATATTGAAGACAACAAAGAAATGAACATCTTTGGTTTGAAAATATTTCTCATAAATCATTGTTATTCGTGAAAAAAAATTATTAATTTTTTTTAAATTTTTTGTTTATCATTATGAAACAATAATTGTTACAGCAAATTTATTCCAATAGTAATTGTAGATAATACCAAAATGAACAACTTATAAAGAATAAGTTTTTTTCGAAATCTCTTTATTTTTGAGTAAACTGAGTTTTTGAATTTGAAGTAAAATCTTTCATAATTTTGACGTTTTAAACGTCAGTTTCATCCGAGTCAACAAAACGTTCGGTGCATATTTAAAATATGAATTTAATTGAAAATAAACCATCAAAGCGTAAATATAAATGATACCATCAAGTCAGAGAAAGTAACATGATGGCCACATCACCATTTTTTTTTTAAATAAGTGGTACTTGTATATTACAGATCAGACATGCAAGGACATAAATGTTTTGCATGAGGGCATCAAAGTTGCTCAAGAAATGCGGATTAAATCAAATTGCCATTTTATGTATGAATTATACATGCAATTTATATTCCAATCTATAATACAGGGTAAGTATGAAAGGTGAGAAGAAATTATAATTAATAATTAATTAACAATGACTTTTACAGGTACATTGGATCAATCAGCAAACTTTCTTCAATACATAAAGAATGATGGATTTTTAAACTCATTCCACAAAGATATATTTGGTGCACTTAAGATGCTGATAAAGAAGATGTGCTCATCAAGTGAGTGGCATAGTCCAAAATATAAAAAGTAAGAATTAACCTTTAATTTCTATCTTTTTAATGTAAAGCCTTATATTTTCAAGTTTTGGATAAAACTGTAGAAAATTTGTTGATGAAAAGCATTTAATTTTTTCCAATTAACAATATACATTGGTGGAAAAAAATGAAACACTTGAAATTCGTGAAATTTTGACCATTTTCAAGCCATAACTCGGCATATGTTCAATCGATTTTGATGAATCTTTGTGAGCGAAAAACTTTGAAGTGTCTTTTTTAAAGTCATGCATGCGAACTTTAGCGTAATCCCTTCCGCCCCCCCTCTAGCGCCCCTGTGAAAAAAAAGTTTTTTCTGGAAACCATGTCCAATTTTGAAGATGTCTACGGAGTTGAAAAAATTTTGTCGACTCGATCCACCATAAAGGCATTAAAATTTGATCAAGTCCCTATGCAGGACTCAAAGAACGAAGTTCCTACGACGATTTGGCACCAAGTTATTGGTGTTTGAAAAAAAGTGCATTTTGAGGTTTTTCGCACATAACTCATGACTTTTCAAACAAATTTGATGATTCTTTCGGGAAAAAAATCTCATTTTGGCTCTACTTAAGGGGATAAACTTAGATTGCCTTTATGGTGGATCGAGTCGACAAAATTTTTCCAACTCCGTAGATATCGTCAAAGTTGGACATGGTTTCCAGAAAAATCTTTTTTTTTCACAGGGGCGCTAGAGGAGGGCGGAAGGGGTTACGCTTAAGTTTGCATGCATGACTTTAAAGAAGATACTTCGTTTTTTGCCCTCAAAAATTCATCAAAATCGATTAAAAACATGCCGAGTTATGGCGGTTTGAAAATGGTCGAAATTTCACGAATTTCAAGTGTTTCATTTTATTTCCTTCAGTATAAAAATAAAGTATGTGTATTATATAATTAAGAAGTTATATAAATATTAATATTAATGACCAAGAATAAATATCAAGAAGTTAATATACAGGGTGTTCCATGAGGTGACAGCCGATATCTCGGAAACGGTTAGTAGTACGAAAATTAAGTTTGGTGGCTTTAAATGGTTTGAAATGATGTCCCTTTCTGAATACAAAGATTTCATTTCCGTTTCTCCATTTCCGTAAAAATGACATCAACTTCAGAATTTAAAATGGGACACCCTATATATTTATGGATTTTTGGAAAGGTGGTGGAAAGTCAAATTCAGTGATACCATATTATTTTGGAGTTTTATTATAAATTAAGGGAGTATTATTGTTAAAGCAATAATCAAAATAAATAATTGCGGTGACATGGATTAACAAAACAAAACGTCAAACAAAAAATTGAAAACACTTTGTATCAAATGTTCGATGTCAAGTTGAGAATATAATCTGATTAAGTGTAAGTAATGCGTTCCTTTTTACGTACAACAAGTATGTCGATATGCTCCTTATCTATGGAAAATCCCGCAAAAACAGACGACTCTCTTGAGTTAAATATCCGAATCGTCTAACGTTGAACAATAAGAGTTTCGTCAAGTTAGAAGCAAGAAAGATTACGCAGAGGTTCTTTTCCGGTTGGAAAGCGAAAAGGCCGGTTCTAAATGAGAGAGCAATGATTTGGTGGCAACAGGATGGTGCAGCCCCTCAGAATTCTTGACCAGTTACTCAGTATATTAATTTCCAAGGACGCTTGCGGATGAAATAGTACGATAAATTATCCAATGTGATAAAATAAAAGAAAACAAATATGTATAGGTAAAGTTTATATCTTATAGCCCGAGTCCCTGCCCTTGCAACTTTTATCAACTGGTTTGTTATCTTTATTCATTGTTTTTATATAAATTATTTTTTGTTTGTTTTTGTAACAATAATATAAAAATAATATGGTATCACTGTATTTGCCTTTCAAAAAATCCATAAATATACAGGGTGTCTTGTTTGAAATTCTGAAGTTGATGTAATTTTTCCGGAAATGGAGAAACGGAAATGAAATCTATGTATTCAGAAAGGGGCATCATTTCAAACCATTATATAGCCACCAAATTTCATTTTTGTACTACTAACCATTTTCGAGATATCGGCTGTCTATTACCTTGTGGGACACCTTGTATATCGATATATATCCGATATTTTGATATTTATATTAATAATCGGATATATTCTGAACCCTGGTACCGGCATACTTCCAATATATTCATACTTGACATCGCCAATTGACACATTATTGACAGTTTGTTATTGTTATTGATTTCCGCCATAGAGAATATTCTAAATGATGTGACGAACCAACTACACACCTACGCGGTATGATTCTTGAGTGCCATTTTCGTAATAAATTAAGTTTCGTAAGTACTACTTTTTGTGGCGAGAATTGTTCGGCAACCTAGTGAGGTTTCTGTCACTCAAGATGTCAAAAAAGTCTAATCTATGAGTAGATGGAGTATACTTATTTGTGTTACAGATTAACTCTCAAATATTTATGGAAACCAATCATTGAACTTTAATTTAAACACATTGATGCTATATACATGTGCACATGTACCGTGTGGTTGGTCATACATCTGAACATAGGGAAATAGCATGGGAAATCACGTTTTTGGAAATTCCTGCTCACCAAATTTAAGTACAAGCATAAAAGTGGTATCAAAAGATCCTATTTGTGGGAATTTGTTGATGCCAAATACTTGCACATTGATGCATTATTTGAGGAAGAAATAGTATTTTATATAATAAAATTTGTACTCGTAAAAATAAATGTAGGCTGTGAAACGTCAAAACAAAATATTTAGATTTTCATGTTTCCGAGCTTATTGACAATTAAAAATTTATCAGATTTGACAATTAAGTAATTAATATTACAACATGAATTCGGTTTATACGAACGAAGAGAGAGTTTTCATCATTGAAATGTTTTATGCCGGCAACAGTTTACGGAGAGTTAGGGACATATTTTCCGTACAATTTGAAGGCAGGCCAATTCCATCAATTGGGACCATACAATTTTATGTGCGAAAATTCGAAACTACGGCGAGTGTCGCAGCTGAATCTAGTAAAGGTAATAGTAATTACATACAGTTTTGTATTTAATCGCCGGTATTTAAAATAAGATTTTTCAGGCAATCGCTCTAGTCGAAACAATTCTATTTGGAAGAAAGAGTTCTGGGACTAATAAATATAAATTCAAATTTGAGTGCAAGAACCATTGCTCGCGAGTGCAATATAAGGCTACACCTACATTGGATCCGTATTTCTCCCGATCCGACGACGCCCGACGTCGGCCGACTATCGGATTGAAAACAAACCAACGGTTTCAATGAATAGTGCCTACATTGGATGGGGAATCCCGATCCGACAACGACCGATCACATCCGACGTCGGCCGTTAGATTCTCAAAACCAAACTTGTTTGTTTCCAATCCGATTTCTTGTCCCGACGACTCCAGACGAAACCTTAAAAATGTCTGTTAATAATGTTAAAGTTAAAGTGAACGTCGATAAAGAGTTACTAATACATTATGTAAGAGATGAACCACGCCTGTGGGACCAACGGCTTACAACCTATCATAATCGCGGAATAAAAAGTGATTTGTGGGAGTCTATTGGAGAAGAATTATCAATTAAAGGTACGTAAACATTTTAAAATTTAAATGAATTTAATAATTTTTTAAATTTATTTTAAATAAATTTATTTATTTATATATATATATATATATATATGTATATATATATATATATATATAATATAGTCTTAAAATATAGATGGAGAACTAAAAACAATAATAATTATTGTTATCATTAATTATATATGCGTTCATTTTGCCATGAAATAGCGCCGATACCATTGAAGTATGATTTTAAAGTGTCTCTGATGATTTTAGCCTGATTTGATGGTCTATTGAATGTTCTTGATGAACTAATTGGTTGAAGAGGTGATTCGATCAAACCGTCCTGGTCCTGTAATTTTACCGAGCTGAAGAAGTCCCCACCTTCACGATCAATAATTATGTTGTGTAGTAAGCAAATACATTTCACAATTCTCTCAGCTTTGTCAACTTCGGTTTCTATACATTTTCCTAGTAAGCGCCATTTGGCAGTCATAATACCAAAGGCACATTCTACGCATCTTCTAGCCCT
This sequence comes from Ocypus olens, assembly GCA_910593695.2. Taxonomy (NCBI): domain Eukaryota; kingdom Metazoa; phylum Arthropoda; class Insecta; order Coleoptera; family Staphylinidae; genus Ocypus; species Ocypus olens. Next base: position 28,708,440 of record OU343061.1, on the reverse strand, counting down.
TGATAGCCTATAATTGAAAACCCTCTCTTCGTGTGAAAGAAGTCGTTTTGAATAAGGTTTCATCAAATACGTTTTCAGAGGATAAGCATCGTCTCCTAGCATGACAAAGGGCATATTTGTAGCAATTCCTTCAACAGGTGAAGGTTGGGGTAAAGTATTATTGCAGTTTTCCAAGAACGTAGACAAAGTAGATGCAGCAAACGTTTGTCCATCATGTTGTTTTCCATAACTACCCACGTCCACAAAAAGAAGTCGACAGCGGTAATCCGCAACAGCTTGCAGCACTATTGAAAAAAACTTTTTATAATTGAAATACGTAGTTCCACTTTGTTTCGGACATTTAATTCGGATGTGCTTGCCGTCAATACATCCAATGGTGTGAATAAAATTCCACCGCTCGCTAAATCCCGCCGCTATTTCTTCAAATTGTTTATGATCAGGGACAGATAGGTGTCGCTGATAAAAATTGTTCCATATTACATCCACAACTGACGATACACATTTGCCTACTGTGTAATCATTCATTCGAAATGTTAGACCCAGGGATCGAAATGACATTCCTGTCGCCAAGTACCTGTAACAGAGAAAACAAAACGAATGCGCGGTTTATTTGTGATGTGTAGTTATTTTAAAGTTAGGTGTAATAAAGGCACATCATGTAAAATTTTCTGTATCTTTTTCAGGTGAATTGGCTCGTAAAACGTGGGAAAACCTTAGAGACACATTTAGAAGGAAATATAAAGGAGAAAATGAAACCAAAAGCGGTCAGGGAGCGACTGCCCCTAATAAGTGGCCTCATTTCAACAGCATGCTGTTTTTGAAGGATATTATGACACCTAAGAACAGTTCAGGAAATTTGACTGCCACAATAACTGAAGATGAATCTTTAACAAATTCCATCATGGCAGATGAGGAAAGTGAAAACGAGTCTGAATCGGCTTGCAATAGCTCTACAACACGACAAGAGGAACCCACTTCACTTTCTAAAACACAACAACGTCCAAAACGCCAAAGAAAAGACAAGAGTTACGATGAGGCACTTGACATTGAAAAAAGAAAAATTTCACTCATTGAACAACACTTCTCTAAAAAAACGCCTTACCAGGATGACGATGACTATGCTTTCTTGATTAGTTTACTGCCAACTATTAAGCAACTAAATCAATTGGAGAAAATGAAGCTCCGAATGAAAATTTTAGAAGATGTCACTGGAGCACTGGAAGCACACAATTTTGCTAATGACGTGAGAGTGTTAAAAGTCATACCATCACCCAATTGTTCTAATTTTTCATCAGTACTATCATCACCTAACCAATCGCCAGGTGTATCTGATTATTCACAACATTCACCTAACCCTGTTATACAGTGTGCCACATATCCTGGAGTCATAACATCACCAACTGGTTCTAATTTGTTGTCGACACCTCAATACACTGGGGAATTTGATTATAGAGTACATACCTTATGATGCTGTTTGTTTGTATACCTTCATGTATATATAATAAAAAAAAATCAATATTCAAACATAATGATAAATATGTTCATTATGTAAATACTGTCAAATGTCAAATATGTTAAAATGATAATAAAATTATATAAATAATACCTAAATATGTCATTTATTTTACTTACCTTATTGTGATACTAAGTTTTTCTTCTGGACTGATACATTTCCTGATGTTTGATTGCCCAGATATGTCATCTTTTATGCCTTCCAGGATATAATCAAAAGTTTCCATAGTCATACGGTAATACTCCTTGAATTTATCAGGGTAATTTCTTATAGTTTGCCAAGTTTTAAAAAATTCCCCTGCAGATCTATCTACATTGAATTTATGCACCCATTTACTTTTTATTCTACGCCTTTTAAGAACATTGTTCTCTAGCAGAAGCCAACACATGAAATCATCATCACTCATGTTAAGGTCACGACTGGGCGTCGGGCGTTAACTGAACCACTGTAGGCACTCACGTCGTCCGACGTCGAACTAGAAAATCGGGCGTCGTCGGATCGGGAGAAATACGGATCCAATGTAGGTGTAGCCTAAATCATGCATCAGTATTACAAATACTAAAGAAACATAACTACCATCCGTATAAAGTACAATGCCACCAGGAAGTTTTACCACTTGATGAAGAAAGTGGATGTACAGCAAACACGTTTTAACCGGGCCCGGCGCCGCGCATACGGTAGGGGGTACATAGGCGTGCGAAAATTATTTAAATTTAAGAAATAATTACTTTTTTTAAATTAATTTATTATGATATTATATACAAACAATACAGACAATATAGAAGCTACTAGTCACTATCAAATCCCAAAAAATCACTCTCATCGTCACTGTCATCGTTGTTAATATTAATAATCAGAGTTTCTGTGTGCATATCTGTAACAACTTCATTCTCCAAATATTGATTCTCCAGTTTAACAACATGCTGGCACCTTTTCACCCATTCTTCCTTAACGATGGAATTGAATTCCTTTACCGCTAGTGCTTTTACGTCCTCCAATTTAAAGCTGATATTTCTTTTAGCGACGTTATTTTTGACAGTAGCCCATATTAATTCGATTGGATTTAGATCCGGATGGTAAGGAGGTAACCTCAATACACTGTGACCTTTTTCGTGTAATAATGTATCGAATTTGAAAACTCTATGTCTTGATTTATTATTTTTTATTATCTCATATAATTGAGGTTTCAACATATAGGGGTCAAAAGAAATATTTTTCTCCATTAACCAATTAACCATGTCTGCTTTTTTGGTGTTTGAGTTTGGTGCAGGATTAGATTGTACATTGTGATAAGGGGCATTATCTGTTACAATGACCGCATTAGGGGGTAAATTGGGGATTAACATTTCTCGTAACCATTTGCCGTAATTTTCCGAATTCATTTCGTTATGGTAATCGCCACTTTTACTACCCGACTTAAATATTAACAAACAATTGGGAACAAAACCCATTTCGCCCCCCGCGTGTACTATAATTAGCCTTGGGCCCTTTGAAATGTTTTTAAATAAGCCTTTCGTGCTTTCGTCGCTCCAATTCTTGGAAGACGTGTGACCACTATGTAAATAAATTTCGTCTAGATACACAATTGGCCTCTGCTGATCTCTGTAATATTTAATTTTCTGCAAATAAGATATTCTCAATGCCCTAATATCCATTCTTTCAATTAACAATTTCCTGTTATTTTGAGTGTTTCGCCATTTAAAGCCCATCCTCTTTAAAATTACACCTAGAGATGTATTACAGCCATCCCAATCTATATCCATTTTCAATTTTTCGCGTAAATTATTTATCGTTAGCCGCATACCTTCAGTCCGATGAAACGAATAAATTGTGTTTCTGACGTCCACCATTTTATATTCCGGCAAACTTGTAACTGAACTCGTACGTACGCGTTTTTTTGGACTTCTAAACTTACGCTCTCCTTCTTGTACGTCTGCAGAACCTTCTTGAATAATTCTACTAATTGTTCTTATGGATACACCCGTAGCTTCTGATGTACGGGTTTTAATGTCCGTTGCAGAGTCACCCACACTTTTCAAATTTAATATGTAATTGTAAACATTGAACACAATTTCACGCGCTTGGCTATGCAGAGCTTTGCCACCACCGATTGTCGACATTTTACAAAAAAAAATCACTACGCTCGTTTCAATTTTACAGTGTTCGCGGTGCGCCACTGCAACTTGTTTTGAGGCGAAGGCGCGACCATTTTGCACGGGCCAGGTTAAAACGTGTTTGCAGTATATTCTGCGAAGAAATGCAAGAGAGATCAAACCAGGATCGTAACTTTCTTTCATCTATTTGTTTTACGGATGAATCAACATTTACCCTAAACAATGAACCCAATGTTCAAAATACTAGATTTTCGTCTCAAGAAAATCCAAGAATACAATTGTCTACCAGAACGCAGTACCCACAAAAAAATAATATTTGGGCTGGGATTTTTAATAATACAATAATTGGACCATTTGAAATAGGTGGAAATTTAAATTTGGAATCATATTTGGAGCTATTGATAACCAAGATTGGCCCTGCATTAGACAAAGCAGCGCAAGAAAGTCAAGAGGTTTGGTATCAGCACGACGGATGTCCAGCGCATTTTGGACTCGATGTAAGAACTTATTTAAACCAAGCATTTCCAAATCGTTGGATTGGTTGTGGTGGAGCAATTCACTGGCCCGCGAGATCTCCTGATTTGACACCGTGCGACTTCTATTTGTGGGGTCATCTTAAAACCAAAATTTACCAAAGACGCCATACAAACCTACATTCCTTAAGGGCTGCAATAACAGCAAAATGTGCACTTATCACGAATAGACAGTTAGCAAATGTTAAAAATTCTTTCTACAATAGACTAGGGTATTGTTTAGTTGAAAACGGAGGATTGTTTGAATATCTATTATAATGTATGTTGTTGTGAAATGAGTATTTTATTTTATGTATTTACATAAGTTCCTTTTTGCAATAAATACTCATTCGTTGTAAGAATAGATCATCGTTTTCTTGTAAAATTCTATTTTGCAGTTTCTATTCGTCGTGGCTATTGACATTGACGTTTCACAGCCTACATTTATTTTTACGAGTACAAATTTTATTTAAAATACTAGTTTATCCTCAAAAAAGGCATCAACGTGCAAGTATTTGGCATCAACAAATTCCCATAAATAGGATGTTTCAAGTGATATCACTTTTATGCTTGTACATAAATTTGGTGAGCAGGAATTTTCAAAAACGTGATTTCCCATGCTATTCCCTATATTTAGATGTATGACCAACCATACGGTATAGAAATCTCTTAATAAATATCTATGTAGCAAGAATCATTTTGGCTAATCTAATATTTTTTCTAGATCAACTTTATTGGAGTATGGACAATATCTCATGTTCTTGCACGAGCTTGTTTCATTATATAAACCAATTAAGTCTGTTCTAAAGGACATAAAGAAACTTCAAATGTTTTTTAGCATACAAGAGCAGATCATGGATTTCAGGGATTCGTCAGGATGGATTAATTAGCATCTGGAGACACCCGATTGATATTAATGTATAAGCGCAAGTTTTTATTTTTATATTTGTTCTTAAATAATAATTTAAATGACTTTTCATTCACATTTTTCATGTAATATCTTTTAATTGTTATTTGTGTTTTTATATATATTTAAATAAAGTTTCTTGAACTTTTTCAATAAAGTATTTTTCCAGTACAGATTTGTAATTGGTAATTCCAAAAAGTAAATACGTAACTCTTAATATTTATTTAATCATAGGGCCCACTATTCCATGTTAATTTAACTATACCATGACACCCACGATTTCAGATTTTCATGAAACTGCATGTGTGTATTCCTTTTATCGATTTATAAGCGTACAAAATATTTGTGCTGCATCTCAAATGGTTTTAGGTTTTACAATTTGTTAAAGTTATTGGGATCTTTCACATTTTTTCTCTTGGGCGGAGAAAACGCAATTTGTTCTATTCCTTAAAATATATCTTCCTTATTTACCAATGTTTATCAAAAAGTTTGAGTAAGGAATTTATAAAAAAATTAAGTCTGCACATCGTCAAGAAAAAATTCTAAAATGTTGATTCCAAATTTTTTTAAATGAAATTCAGTGTTTGTCATTCCAAGTGGAATATCAAAAAAAAATTCATTCTTGTACTAAAAGATTTGTTCTACCACATGAAAAAATAAAATAAATGAGTTTTATTTTGTACTTCATTGACAAAAGTGGATAGTTCTGCAATAAGAAAAGTCGTTGTTTTCCAGCGAGTGCAAATTTACAAGAGCCTGGAAGAATCACTTTTCTAATGTGTTAAACTTGTTATTTTTTCGTGTAATTAATGAAACAAATATAAAATTGATTGACACTGGAGGCATTTACTTCGTGATTTTGAATTACAAATAAAACATTTTCTTTTGTTAATATCGCATGATTTATTAATAGCGACTATAGTTTCGATCACTTAATGGACAAACTGACCTAGTAAATTTCTCACTGTTACTCGCTGTATAAATGGAAGTATAGTGCACATAATGGACACTCTGAATATTTTAGTATTATAAACAATTGTATTCATTCTTCATATATTAATGTAAATGCTTAGGTTAGCATAGAACAGGAAACAGAAATATGTAGGCGTATCTCTCGTTATCTCTCATATAAATAGTTAACTGTAAACACATTAGATCACTTCTTGTTACACTGCGTAGTAAGTAAGTCTGTAACTCGTAATTAAGAAAATAAACCTTTTTAAAAATACAAATCCGGCACGAACAAAGTTAATTTGTATGTGTTTATCGTTTGTTTAAATTACTTTTAGTATGATAATGATCAGTACGTGATCGAAACTATAGTTGTTATTAATAAATCGTGTGATATTAACAAAGAAAGTGTTTTATTTATGAAGAAAAAAAATATAATACAATTAAATGTGCTATGAATTATTGGAATCAATGTGGCCACGGGCCATGCCTACGACAAATTAATAAAGAATTTCTTCCAATATTTGCAAAATGGAGTGTAATATTTGGCAAATTCCCAGATATTGTACCATTCGAAAATGCGCCTGCGCTAAATTTGCGATTCCAGTGGCACACAACCCGTTTAGTTTTATCCACTCACGTGCCTGCTGAAACTATTGGTTGGCTCAAAAAGGGGGGAACCTTAACCTCATCCTAACTGATTGCAAGGCCGGCCCCAGGGCAGGGCGCTCCGGGCGGCCGCTCAGAGCGCAATGATCCAGGGGCGCCAAAATCATGGAAAATGAAAATAAACTGATAAAAAAAATTAAGTTAACAGGCTTTTATAAAATGCACTAAAAAGTAAAGAATATTTTTTTATCATTCTGATATATCAATAAATTATTTTTCATAATATTGCATTGTCATCGGACCCTTGTATTGTAAGTATACCAAATTTCATTGAAATCGGTTCACGGGAATTTTCTCAAAAACGCGTTGCAAGATTTGACTGATAGTTGACAAGATTGAGAGGCGGCAGGCGGAATGTATCATTTTTATTTCTAAGCACATAATTCAAATAATATAATATATTTAAACATTAAGGCAAAATCTAGTTGAATTCAATTCAACATGACAAAACCACTCAACCACCGCCTTTCAAGAATTGACAAGTTTTTCGGCCCGTGGCAACATAACTGTACAGGAAACAACAATTTTTAAACCAAGCGAAACAAGATTTAACAGCCCTTTTTAACTGCATATAAAAAGGAAGTAGACTTAAAACAATGCATTATTTGCCATTAGACTTCGGCTGGTGCGAAATAAAATAGTTTGTTTAAATTGTTAGTGCAAAAAAGCTTTAAAAAAGTGCTTGTGCAAATTGTCCAGTGCGTTTGGCTTTTGTGAAGGTAAGTGTTTTAATTTTTGTTTTAATTTTTAAAAACGAATAAAATCCATCAGACATAAGCCAAAAAAAGGGTGGGGGGTAGATTTCAAAAATGAGAGTTTAGATCAAAACATGGCTTGTGTGGTATCAAATGAAAGGTAATTGAGTCTGGAGTTGAATAAAATGCATTTTATTGTTTTAAGCCAGTGGCGCACAAGGGGGGCATTTCAAAAATTAGAGTTTAGATCAAAACATGGCTTGTGTGGTATCAAATGAAAGGTAATTGAGTCTGGAATTGAATAAAATGCATTTTATTTTTTTAAGCCAGTGGCGCACAAGGGGGGGATTTCAAAAATTCGAGTTTAGATCAAAACATGGCTTGTGTGGTATCAAATGAAAGGTAATTGAGTCTGGAATTGAATAAAATGCATTTTATTTTTTTAAGCCAGTGGCGCATAAGGGGGGGGGCTTTCAAAAATTAGAAAAAAATGTCGTGTGTGGTATCAATTTTTTTTTTGGCCAGTGGAGGTACCTACAATGAAGGGGGATTTGGTGTTAATCGTGTGAGCTTAGGTGCCCATAAATTGGCAGAGTATTTTTCATTTTGTTTGTTTTAGTTTGTCCTTCGTATTAAAAAAAATTGGGTAGTTATATATTACAAATATAAAAATAAAATGTAGGGACTAGGGACCCCTAAAATTATATAGCGTAGGGCCACATAAATTGTAAATACGTCGCTGCATGGTGTGACTTGGTTGTTATGGTGTGACCATTCTTTTGAGGACTAACGAAATAGTAATTTATAAAAATGTCAAAAAGCAAGCTGTTTTATACAAGCGGTTTTCAAAGCACAGCGCAGCAAGTGCTTAGAAGTAGTGAGTATAAAAAAGCGTAGTTTTGGCACGAGTTTTATACAATATTTTATCTTGATCAAGAATTTTAAAAAAATTAAAAAAGTGCCGCAGGCAAAAATATATTTTACACAAAACTACCAAACAGGAGACAAAATACCAATTATTATTATTTTTTTTTTATATCAGTATTATTTTTTATTTTAATTAATTTGTTCCAGGAACCAAAATGTCCGATGCTAAGAGAAAACCCTCTGGGAGCGAATTTAAAAAGCAGAGATTGAACAAGCAAACACAGCTTCAAAAACAGTCAGATGCGCTGCAGAACTTCTTGAAAGAAGGTAGTTTCAACGCTCCCACAACCGACCAACATTTGAACAACGCCCAGCACCTAGATACTGACTTTCCCGATATGAATCCCCCTTTGGACGCAACCGTCAGCATTACTGAGCTGGGCAAGTCATCTCAAACGAGTTTGGCGAGTAGTTATGCAGTTCCGTGCAGTTCCAAAAATCAAAATTCACAAGTTGTGCAGACCTCGGAGAAACATTTAGAAAAGGCTACCGTCCAAAGTATCTCTTCTGACCCAGGATTATGGCCCGAAATCATGCGTGCAGCAGATAGAGTTTTTTTGGTTAAACGTGGTCCAGCTGCACCTTTGTATAATTTTGATTTTCCTTTTGATGATCAGCATATAAGATTCTCACCAAAACATTACAAGAAAAGGCTTAGAAATGGAGAAGAGGTTTTAAGAGAATGGATGGTATATTCCGTATTTCAAAACGCTTTGTACTGTTTTCCATGTCGACTTTTTGCTGCGCCATCTAGCTTGAGCGCTCTTGGCAATCGGGGATTTAAAGACTGGAAGCATTTAGGGGACTCTTTAGCACATCATGAAAATGCTAAAACTCATATTAGATTGTTTGAAATCATGGCTTGAATTGAAGCAAAGATTGAAAATAGGTGAAACAATAGATGCAGTTTCTCAGAGACTCATTGATTCTGAGATAAATCGCTGGTCTGAAGTTCTTTTACGCATTATATCAGTCGTTAAAATGCTAGGTGAGAGCTCTCTAGCTTTTCGAGGAACAAGCGATAAACTGTATGAACACAATAATGGAAACTTTTTGAAGTTAATTCAGTTATTGGCTGAGTTTGATCCAAAAATGGAGAAACACGTTCGCAGAGTCCTCAATAAAGAAGAAATCAAAGCTACATATCTAGGGAAAACTATACAAAATGAAATAATTGAATTATTGCATGACAACATAAAGCACCACATCAATGAGCAAGTTCAAAAGGCCAAGTATTATTCTGTGATTCTTGACTGTACTCCCGATTCAAGTAAAGTAGAACAGATGACATTTGTGGTAAAATTTGTCTCCATACAGGAATCAGAGTCTGAAGTTCAAGTTAATATCAACGAACATTTTTTGGGTTTTCTACCCATTGAGAGATCAACAGCTAAGGAATTGTCGGAGGTTTTACTAGAAGAGCTAGAGAAAAATAGGCTTAAAGTAGAAAACATGCGCGGTCAAGGGTATGACAATGGTTCCAATATGAGAGGAGAAAAATCGGGAGTACAAACAAGAATCAGAAATATAAACCCCAGAGCATTTTATGTTCCATGCAGCAGCCATTCGCTAAATTTGGTTGTAAACGATATGGCAAAATTCTCGTTTGAGGCAGCCAACTTCTTCAATATTGTTCAAAAGTTATATACATTTTTTTTCTTCCTCTTCTTTTCGTTGGGCAATATTACTGAAATATATTGATGCTTACACCCTAAAACCATTGAGTGATACGCGATGGGAAAGTCGAGTCAACTCATTAAAAGCTCTGCGGTTTCAAATTGGTCCAATTCACGATGCTTTGTACAGCATGTATGAAGATTCAGAAATCGATAATATGATCAGAGACGAGGCTGGCGGATTATTAAATAATTTGAAGAAGTTCAAATTTATATGCTCTGTTGTGATCTGGTACAAAATTTTGAGCCATCAGCAAACTTTTGCAAACTGTAAATTTTGATATGTTACAAGCTATTGATATGCTTAGCAACTGCAAACTCTTCTTTGAAAACCTGAGATCAGATGAAAGTTTTGAAAGCATCATTTTAGAAACAACCGAGCTTGCTTCAGAGACTGACGTGGAAGCTAATTTCGAAACCACCACACCACGTCATCGTGTCAGAAGCAAAACAAGAACGTTTTTGTATGAGGGCCAGGATGAACCCGTTCAAGACCTCAAACAAAAATATAAAATAGATTTTTTTTTTTCACACTATAGATCAAGCAATAAATGCTTTGGAAACCATATATAATTTTCTAAATACTCACAGTAATTATTTCAGCTTTTTGTATAATATTTTTGGTCTAAAAGACATGCCCAGAAATGAGCTACTGGCTCATTGCAAAGATTTGGAAGTAGTTTTAACTGATGGAAATTCAAGCGATCTTACCGCCCTGGAACTAGCCGATGAAATAAGCATTGTTTTGTCATTATTAACAAAAAAGGAAACCCCTGTTCTCAAGTTTATCGCTACACTTAAATTCGCACCAAACCTCAGCATAGCATTAAGAATCCTACTTACATTGCCAGTCACTGTGGCTTCAGGGGAAAGAATTAAGGTTTTGCCCGGAGCGCCAAAATGTCTAGGGCCGGCCCTGCTGATTGGTGCATAAGCACCAATTGTCAAAATCCTGTGTGTGGGTAAAATGAAACTGGTCGAGTGCCACTGGAATCGCTAGATTCGCGCCTGCTGGTTTGCGAGTAAGCTTTTGCTATTAAATAACCAAGAAACACTTGAATGACAGATGTAGTATTATAATTCTTTATTGAAAGTAATAAAAAGGAAATAATGTCTAGCGAAGGCAGAAAAAAGACACAGCTACTTTCGTTTATGTTACAGAGATTCATATTTGTTTAAATTTCTCCAGATCTAAATAATAAAGTCTATTGTTCATCGTACGAAAGAAAGGGCTTTAACCCTGCTTTATCCAATCCTTTTAATGGCATAATGAAATTATGTTTTGAATTAAATTCATTATTTATTATCATTACCACAGAAATAGTTAAATGGTATATTTTTAATTAGATGTTATACAGGGTGTGGCACTTAAGACGCCTCGGATCATAGCTCCTTTACGATAAAAGCTATCGAAAAAAATCTAAGAACAAAGTGGTGCATAGTTACCGTCGCTATGTTTCAAAAATATTTCTAATCATCAGTGGCGTGCCGTACTCCAGTGGCGTACCAAACTTATGTTTTTTTAAATGGAATGCCCTATTTTTTATTGCAGATTTGGAAAGTGCTCGACGAGTGCTTATTTTTTACCTAACATGTTATACCTTTCACTTTAGCGGTTTCGCTGTTATAACCCCTTCTTTCAAATTTGCGCCCCATTTTTGAGATTTTTTTGTAGAGAAACTAATTGACGCCGGCGCCTAAATTTTGAATTGAGGTACAGGTTAAGACCTCGTATACCTTCACATAATTTTTTTTCGGGTAATTTATGGAAAAAAAATAATTTTTGATTGATCTTCGCATGTTGTCATTTTTTCCGAATATTTCAAATGGCACCCCCCTAAAAAAATTACGGCGTTGTACAGCCAAAACTCTAAATTTTTCATTGGTGTAAAAAAAATTACACATTGCATAACAAAATTTCGGAGAAAAAAGGAATTTCATCGCAAATGTCGGGAAACGTTTTCCGTTCCCAAGTGTGCCATGAGAAAACAAATACACAAATACGGTCATCATAATAGTATGTACTTATTTATTCAACATGATATGAAAAATGCAGATAAAGAAAATTTAACAACTTAAACTAAATGTTCGAAATGACGACCTTCCTGCTGGAGGCATAACCGCAACTTCGACTCACAGGCTCTAGACACTGCCCTAAGGACTTCTGGTGATACACCACGGAAAGCCGCGCGGATTCTCTCCCTCATATCCTCGACAGTAGTTGGTACCGTCCTGTAAACCTCGTCTTTGATATGGCCCCAAAGGAAGAAGTCAAGGGGAGTGAGGTCTGGTGATCTTGGCGGCCACCTCACAGGACCCCCACGACCAATCCAGGAGTCCGGAAACGTTTCATCGAGAAATTCCCGAACGACACAGCTATTATGTGCAGGAGCTCCATCGTGCTGGAAAACTATCTGTCGAAGAGCGGCTAGAGGGACATTTTCCAAGAGATCATCCAAGTCGTCGCGAAGGAACCTCAAATAACTGTTGCCATCCAGGTGCCCCTCGATGAAATAAGGACCCAAAAGGTATTCTCCAAGTATGCCTCCCCAAACATTCAGCGACCATCTTTGCTGGTGGTTTATCATTCGCATGGCTTGTGGGTTTTCATCGGCGTAATAATGGTAGTTGTGGCGATTGACATGCCCATTTCTATGGAACGTTGCTTCATCAGAAAATAATACGCGCATAAGAAATGATTCCTCCTGCTCAATTTTGTTGATAGCCCACATGCAGAAATCTTGCCTCGCATGAAAATCTTGAGGTTGCAATTCTTGGTGCAGTTGGACGCATCTTAAATGGACGGAATTTGTACTTTTTAAGAACACGATGTACGGATCGCGTTGAAATATCGTGATTCCTACTAATATCACGGATACTGGTATGAGGATCTTCAATAACTGCCTCCAGAACCTGCAGTTCATTATTTTCGGTAATAACTGCCTTCTTTCTAACTCTCCTTGGCCGTTTCACACTTCCCGTAGTAGTAAATCTCTCCAACACTTTTTGAAACGCACGTTCATTTGGATGTGCCCTGTGCGGATATCTCGCAGCGTACACTCGTGATGCCAAGAAACAATTCTTGTTACATTCTCCAAGAATAAATATCATGTCAAACATTTCCTCTTGAGTTCGGAACATTTTTAGAACGTTTATCAAAAATGACTTATGGCTGCTACTGACGTCTAATAATTTACTTTGACAATTACCAATCTTTTGTTTTCTCATGGCACACTTGGGAACGGAAAACGTTTCCCGACATTTGCGATGAAATTCCTTTTTTCTCCGAAATTTTGTTATGCAATGTGTAATTTTTTTTACACCAATGAAAAATTTAGAGTTTTGGCTGTATAACGCCGTAATTTTTTTAGGGGGGTGCCATTTGAAATTTTCGGAAAAAATGACAACATGCGAAGATCAATAAAAAATTATTTTTTTTCCATAAATTACCCGAAAAAAAATTATGTGAAGGTACACGAGGTCTTAACCTGTACCTCAATTCAAAATTTAGGCGCCGGCGTCAATTAGTTTCTCTACAAAAAATCTCAAAAATGGGGCGCAATTTTGAAAGAAAGGGTTATAACAGCGAAACCGCTAAAGTGAAGGGTATAACATGTAAGATAAAAAAATAAGTACTCGTCGAGCACTTTCCAAATCTGCAATAAAAAATAGGGCATTCCATTTAAAAAAACATAAGTTTGGTACGCCACTGGAGTACGGCACGCCACTGATGATTAGAAATATTTTTGAAACATAGCGGCGGTAACTATGCACCACTTTGTTCTTCGATTTTTTTCGATAGCTTTTATCGTAAAGGAGCTATGGTCCGAGGCGTCTTAAGTGCCACACCCGGTATTATCTAAGATAAATATAATAATGTTTGGACATAAGATGATTGAAAAAATTTTGAGTTGATAAAAAAAAAGGAATTAAAAGAAAACGAATATTGTATGGTAATTCGATAAGCCATTCATTTTCTAAATATGTCACGAATTTTTTTAATACTTTATATCAAATAATTTCTATTACTAAACATTACATAATCTTAGACCCTTATAATTGTTTGTGATAAACATTTATAATGTTTAGCTGGTTTTATTAGAATTTATTTGAATCAAAATATTTTATGTAAAAACAATTGATATTTGTGAAGTTTTTATAAAATGATTCTCTATTCTTAATCTAAGAAACACTAAAAAAAACTCCTTCGATATTTGTTTCATCAAGAGTGTATCTTGGGAAATAAATTTTAATACAATTTAAAAATCAAATAAGACTATATCTAAATAGTTATTTAAGCAACAAGGAACGTAAGGACGTATTTCGGAAGGCTCAGCCTCGGCCCGTATTCCTCAAATGTTAAGGCTCCTGCAGCGTTCCACTAAATTCATTTAAAATCCTATTCACAAACGGATAAAGACATAAATGTGAAATTTTGAATTTTACTCTGCAAATGTATTCTGCAACTTAAGACGTATTTATTTGTTATATAATAATAGTAATAAACAATTTAAAAACGAATATTTCGGTAATTCAGAAAAAAAAATACGTCTCACGATGGAGAAATTTACTTTAAATTTATTATTCAGATAATATTTTTTCATATTTTTGAAACTGTGTTCCTAATCTTACAAACAGTTTATTAATTTTAATGCTCTGTCGTAGTGCGCCCCCTGCGGCGCTCTTTTGTAGCTGGCTGGGCATATGAGAGAAGGCGTTCCCAAGGCGACTACGCAAATACCGCTTTCGGGACGAGGGGAATTAACGAATCTTACAATTAAATAAACACTCGTTTGGAATTATTGGGTTTCTATAAATATATACGAAATATATATTTATTCCCAAGATAAACATTATACAATGCATTTATAATTCCAATTTCGCCTCTTTGGTCCTGTCAACCAGCTGTCGACCTGATGGCTTTTAGTCGATTTCTGTGTATTTTATTACAATATTTTAGATTAGTTTCTAATGTACTACAAAATTAAAAGAATAATGATTTGTATCACGTGTATCTATGCAAAAAAAATGTGTTTATGTTATCGCGTCGACAGACACATTTACCCGAGTAGATTAAGAGATATTTACGGACCCTGTTATTGGTCAAGTTTCCACAGACACCCCGACAAAAAACACATGTGCGAACAAATGTGGCTAGGCTAATGTGTGCCTATTCTATTCAGATCCCTTCAAGTCGCCCCGTGGTTACGTCGTTGAACCTTTAGAAATATTATTTAGTGTGTGTTGGTGTCTTATAATTATTTTCAAATATGGGTAAAAAGCGAAATTCTTATGTTACCAAAAGTAAGAGGGTACGTGCAAAAAATGCACTCCGTGCAAGATGGTCGTAAGTATTTTATTAATTTAACACAAATCGGAAGTGATAATTATTTTCAAATATTTATTAGTACCGCTAAGAATCCCAAAATTAATATCGAATACGCTTCTGATGGTTACAAGGATGGCTCAGAGTAAGTACAGTAATTTGAACATACATTATTAGCTAAATGAACCTTAATTATACACGGCTGAACTAGCATGAATTATCTCTTCTTATTTGGAAAAAGTGCTATAATAAAATTATTTTTCAGTTCATCGCCGACTATTACTCATATACGTAATGATACTAATTTGCCTGACAATGTGGATATTGAGGCAAATAATGCAAGGTACTTTTTTTGTTTAAATAACAATGCGATAAATAAAGTATAAGTTTCTTGTAGAAATGAAGAGATACATGGCAGAAGAATCATCAACATTCATTATTTCCTGGATCAAATTCTGAAAAGCACAAGACATGTTCCTTTTGATTGTTCCATTACAGACATGGACTTAGTTAATGAGAATAGACAAGGGATGTTGTCCACGTTTTTTTTGAAGTGTAAAATGTGCAATCTAATACAGAAAATTCATAGTGAAGAACCCAATCCAACGTACAATATTAACATTGAATCAACATTGGGCGCTATATCAGTGGGATTGGGATATTCTCAAATGGATGAACTTCTATCGACATTAAACCTGCCGTACATGTCTAATGGCACGTATCAAAAAACCCATGTGCAGGTTGGCGAAATATTACATAAAACAGCGTGGCACAGTATGACTTCAGCTGCAGAAGAAGAAAGGGCAATTGCAATTGATGTAGGCGACGTCAACAAAGATGGTATACCCGAAATTAGTGTCATTTGCGATGGTGCATGGTCTAAAAGATCTTATAAAACAAACTACAATGCCGCTTCTGGAGTGGTAAGTTTCTTTTTTCATATGAGGTACGGTGACTTGTTAGATAAAGCTACTGAATCGCTTAAATTCGAAAATGGTAACGAGGTTATTATCCATTATACACTGTATTACTAAGAATAGTATATAAAGAGCTCTAATACTGATATTATAGTTATTTTATTGCAACAAAGAGTTAAGTATACTTATTCAACTTTCAAATTTCCTGAAAGACTATATTTATTGAGAAAGAAACAGTACCTAATTACTCTTATTTCCGGCATTTCTAAACAATATCTTGTTCGATTTTTTAAATTGTAGCGAATCCTGAGCGAGAGTTACAGACCATTAAGCTTACTTCATGTATACTTCTAGGGTTGTATTGTTGGCGCAAAAACAGGGAAGTTACTTTTCTTGGGTGTAAGGAACAAATATTGCGCAGTGTGTGCCAAAGCACAAGCTTGCAATGAAAATGCAATAAACCATAAATGTTTTCTTAATTGGCATGGACCTTCCACAGCAATGGAAACTGATATAGTTGCAGAAGGTTTTAAGACAAGCTTAGAAATGCACGGATTAATATATAAACGTTTAATTGGAGATGGAGATAGTAGCGTATATAACAACCTTCTAAAAATAAGACCTTATGGACATAATATAATTACAAAAATCGAATGCAGAAATCACTTGCTGAGAAATTTCTCGAATAAATTAAAAGAAGTGTCGAATAGGAAACGAAGTAATTCTCAAAATGACCCTGTCCCTCCCATATTGAGAAATACTGTAAAAAGTAACATTATGCGCATTCGCGCAAGTATAAGAAAAGCGACATTATTTAGAATAAATGAGGACAATTCATTCGAAAATAAGATAGAGCTTCTCCGCGCCGACATATTAAACTGTACTTCTCATGTATTCGGTGAACATGAAAAATGCAGAGAATTAAAATATTTTTGCAATGGTGAGGCAAAAGATGGAGAAGAAAATTTAATACCAGCGATGAAACAATGCGGTTTATATACAGACATTAAACAATGTTTATACCGCCTTGTACATCACTCTTCTAGCTTACTAACAGATATGGACAATAATGCTGCGGAATCATATAATTCAGTTCTTTGTAAGTTTGTTGGGGGAAAACGAATAAATTTTTCTCTGAAGGGTTCCTATTTGGCAAGAGCGGAAGCTGCAGCTGTATCATTTAATTCAAAAGGAAATTTCCATTCTATTGTACACGATGCACTAGCAGAAAATGCCATAACACCCAAAAAAAAATTTTTAAGCAAATATATTTCAAAAAAAAAATTACAAAGAGATATAACAAAAAAAAAAATTACAAAAAGAAAAATATCATTTAAGCGGAAGAAAAATTTTGCACCGGCAGATGCAAACTACGGAATGACAGAAAACTTACCGTCTATAGACATTATAGACAAAGATTTGTTTCTGTCAGGACTTAAAAAAACCCAGGAAGAAATCAATATCATTGAATACAACACCCGCGGACAATCTACAACAGCTTTATGGTATGAAGAAAGATTCAAAAGGATTACTGCTTCAAATTTTGGACAAATCTGTAAAATGCGGATAAAAACCTCACCAGACAAAAAAGTTAAGCAAATGTTGTATTCCAAATTTGTAGGAAATGGCTGTACGAAATATGGGCAAGACAATGAGCCATTGGCGATTGATTGTTTTGAACAATTATTAAACATATCTGTGGTCAAATGCGGTCTATTTATAGATAAGGAATATTTTTACTTGGGAGCCAGTCCAGATGGAGTAATTAACGAAACATCGATAATAGAGGTAAAGTGTCCTTCCACTTGCTGTAAATTACATCCTCTTGATGGCATTAAAACAAATATTATTAAATTTGCAATCCTAGACAATAATGGAAATATGCGCTTGAAGCGAACGCATAACTATTATTATCAGATTCAGGGACAACTGCGAATTTGCAACAAAAATTCATGCTTTTTTGTTGTCTGGTCACCACTGGGAATATTATTTGAAGAGGTAGGTTGTATAGTTATTTGCAAGCATAGATATTAATTCAGTGTTTTTTTTATATTTCAGATCCAACGAGACGATCATTTTTGGATGGAAATAGAACCCAAATTAACTCAATTTTATTTTTCTGCACTTTTACCAGAACTGTTAAATCCTAAATTAAATATATAACATGCTTTTCTAAATATTCATATACTATTATTTGGCCTTTTGTCGTCTTTACTAAATGTACACATCGAACATTTTTTATTGCGAAAAAACAACTCCTAATTGTATTTATTTTCTTCGGACCGTAGAATTAACTTGTCGATCATTTATTTATAATTTACATGGATGTCTAAAAATAAATAATTCTTTTTTACCTTCTAATTAAATTGATTTTGAGAAAGGGAGCCAGTTTTATATTTTGCAGGGGAGCTGCAATGTGAAGTTCCGCCACTGGCTGTATTTCAAAAACTAATACAGGAATTAACATGAATCTTGGAAAATAATAATTGTAGAGAGTGCTGAATTGAACCACTTATAAACAATACGTTTTGTCGAAATCAAATAAATACAATAAAATGATTGACGAGACCAAGTGAAAACATTATTTTTAAAATCCTAGATCAATCTTCGGAAAAGGCCCGACGCGCGACGGCTCGAAAAGAATACGCACGGTGTGTATGCACTCGACCTTATCTTATTTATGTTCCCACATTATATATGGGCCGCTAATGAGTCATCTAACGTAAACATTGCCCGGTATTAGCTCCGCCTCTTCGAGTTGATTTTCTTACCCTCCTCTCACCGATTTACCTCAGCAGAAACTTTAGGACGGGTAACCAGGCGCCTTAATTGTCATTACGTTTCGTGTTGCTTATTATTTTTTTTCCGCTACCGGAAATATAATACTTAAAAAAGATCAGAAAATATCCTAAAATACGGCTTGTAACATTTGGGATCAAATTTTTATAGTCACCTATGCGTCCTATGGTAACCCAGCAACCGAGAAAACAATGTCGAATTTTGTTTGTTTCTGTCAATCCAGTGAAACTTTCTGCGGGCATAGATGCAAACGAAGCTGCGAATATTGCGTGTTAGAACCTGTTACCGACAAAATCGAAAAAGGTATGTGCCCTGTTACGACTCTTTTAAGCAGTGGTTATGTAAAAAGGGTGCCGATACTATAGGTATAGACGAAAATGTGTTGCTCGCCTATATGTTGGAGCGTTACATTTCTGTTTATTATTTTCCTAGGTCCGTAGTAAAAATTAAGTTCCGTCGCCAAGGACAACAAACACCACGAATGTTATCAGCCACTTACGGTACCTGTAACCATGAATGCAATGCGTATTTACGTTGTCGGTAGCGGAAAAGCACATTTTTGCTTTTACAAAAAAAAAAAAATTTTAATTTTATGAATTAAATTATGTGCGTTAAATGATTAACTAAAGGTAATATTTTTAGGAGCCTTTCATCTCATAGGATCATCACCAATATCATACACAAGAACAGTGACGGTTCGCGGGGTTTTTTCTGGTACGGCCGAGGAACAAGAGGTGGTAATACAGATAGGTAGGGTCGGTTGCAGAGACGGCTGGTTGCGTGACCGCACCTATCTGTATTACCACCTCTTGTTCCTCGGCCGTACCAGAAAAAAACCCGCGAACCGTCACTGCACAAGAAACACATTTGTGAAAATAATTTTGAAGCGAGTGATTTTATGAACACGCCGAAGAGCAGATTGAAACAATTGGATGTCCCTAAAAAAAATCCCTCAGACTGATGAAGAGTCTCCACTGAGCTCACCATCTATAAATGTAATAAAGACGAACATTACATTTATTCCATAAAACTGCAATAAGTGAGGTTGTGTCAAGTTAACTCACCATCTATGTTGAAGGTAATATTCCAACAAAATCGTATACCGAAAGGGTTAATTATCGTTCTTCAAGCAGTTCTTCTTCACTACCTTCACAAGAATTTGCCTCAAGCTCACACACTCGGAGATGGCTGATGGATGTAAGAGAGCTTCCTGAAAACGGAAGTGCTCCTGCTCGACATGAGAGGCATATGTAATTTATTCTCCTTGAATGAAAAACTTGCTGCTATAGTAAAAAGGAAAACAGTCGACCTTAAAACAAAAACCTCACACATCTAATCGTAAAATTTGAATTGTGAAGCGAAAAGTTTTCGATGATAATCGAAAACTTTTCGAAAGTGTTAAAAACAGAAGAAGGCCCTGGAAACTTGCGTGAAGTGAAAAGTTTCCGATGACACTTGACAAACTTTTCAAAAGTGATAAAAACGGAATAGGGCCCAATATAACTGATTTCACAAACGGGGGACAAAGGTGATTTTTCAACCTTCGAAATCGTGAGAGAAATAACATTTCTCTCTCTGGGGAGAGAAGTAATCATTTCTCTCCCTACGAGGTTCCATTATTTATTTTAACTGTCACGGCTGACGTTTTTTTTTTCTAGGATAGGTTTTAGAAACGAACGTTGTACTCTTAAAATATTTCGTTGTGAAAAAAATAGTATATATAGGGTGTTTCAAATTCGAGGCTCACCATGGGGATCTCGCTTATTAGAAGAGATAGAGGGTATGTTTACATTTGGCACTTTTGCAGAATTTTATGCTGATTAATAATCCACTGGAAAAAGTTACTTACATTCTTTTGTTTTCGAGTTAAGTCCAAAAAAAACTGAATTTCGTTTTTTCTTTATATCTCTGTTATTTGAGGAGATATTTAAAAATGGTAAAGACATTCTTATAGCACTTTTTTTATTATCTAATAGATGGCATAAGATTTTTAGTTGTAACATGTTTCGTTTCTTTTGAACCATCATCAACTTGCTTATTTCTTATGGACGCCATATTTATTTTTTGTTACATCTGAATGCTTAATTTTTTGTGATGACAACAATATAACACAACATACATTTAATTTCATAAATGAACATATAATCGTCTAAAACACTTTTATTGGCAATCTCTGTAGCGCTTACTATACCTCATTTAATAACCAGGCGGACTAAATCAAATTATTGCCGCCAAAATACGTTGTTGTGATTGGCTAAACCGGCGCCGTTTCTACACAGGCCCAAATTGCTGAAAACAGTAATGGCCGTTGTTATGATCAGCTGATCTCGAACCGATCCTTGTGTCCCACCGGTTAGACGCGTTTCGCCTCAATTTTTGTGTTTTTAGCCAGTTATTTCTACTGTTGATAGTGTAAGAATGGATTCCTCTCATCCCGCGATTTTCGTGGAAATAGTTGTTTTATTTTTAACTACGGATAAATACCCAGCACAAGTTTGGTAGCACTTTCGGCCCCCAAGAAACGGAAATGGTTGGATGTTAGAGCATTAACGCTCGAGGAAAAACAATTCAAAATTATCGACATAACAATTTTCGATTCATTAGGTAAGTGCGGCACGTTCACACAATTGGGGAGTGTAAGGAGATTGGGGCAGTAACAAGTCCCAAACTTCTTGAAGGACGTCCAGCTACAGAAAATATCTACAGTGAAAGCAGCAAAAATTCTGTGTGTTATGAGTTGATATGATTGTTAAATGAATGCTATGGATAAACGAATTTGAAATGATTTTATTTTTACCGCCAAAACATGTCTGGTTATTTTTCTGGTAACTTTTTATAGTGTAAATGTGGCTTTCGCGTTTAGTCCGCCTGGTTATTAAATGAGGTATAGTAAAATGCCGATGGAATTAAAAACAATGAAACATCTGTATAGCTCTTTGTTTGTCAAACATTATTATTCTTTATGAAAAAAGGCCGTTCCATAATTCAGAAAAGCGTGATATGTTACGTATTTTTTATTCAGTAAATAGAAATACGGTATTAGCCAGTGAAAAATATTTACAAATTTATCCAAAAAGAAGGCAACCTCATCGAACATTTTTTCTACGGATGGACAGAAATTTAGGAGAGTTTGGATCATTGATTCAACATCGCAAAGCATACGGTAATAAAATTACCAAAGAAGATAGCAATCATATATTGGAAATGGTAATACTAAATGTATCTTAGTTCTTTAATTTCACGTTTACTTACAAAACATATTTTAGGTAAATCAAAATCCATCAACCTCTTGCCGCGAAGTAGCAGCTGAATTAAATTTGCCACCAACGGAAGAATGGAGAATTTTGAATAAATTCAATTATAAGCCATATAAAATTCATTTGGGCCACACACTTGTGCCTGGTGATAATTTAAGATGTCTTGGATTTTGTAATTGGTTGCTTCAAAAGTGAAGTGAAGATGATAATTTTTTTAAAAAACCTTATTTGGACCGATGAATGCCAATTCACAAATAGTGGCGTATTCAATCTCAACAATAAACATTATTGGACAACAGAAAATCCCAGACAAATCCGAAGTATCAGGCCACAGCATCGTTTTGCAGTAAATGTTTGGGCAGGTATTTATGATGAAAATATAATAGGGCCAATTATGGTCTCTAACCAGTGAACGATATTTACATCTTCAAACAAGCATTTCTAATTATTTGGATAATTTCCTCTAATTCAACTTCAGAAGTTCTAGTGGAAGCAAGATGGTGCACCAGCGCACAATGCAGAATTGTAGCTTGGCCAGCTAGATCGCCCGATTTGAGTGTCTTGGATTATTTTTTCTGGGGTTTTATTGAAAATGCAGTCCACCGTCATACTTACGAGAATATTGAACAACTCAGAGATGGTATTACGAATGCTTTTAATACGATTCCCAGAAGAAGTGTTTATAGGGCAATCAATAATGTTAAGAAACGCGCTCAATTGTGTATTACTGAAAACGGTTTTTTATTTGAACATAAATTATAATTAATAATCTCCATATTTGTCTTATAGTTATTAGTATTGTATATTATTTTATTTATTAAGAACTTTTAATTTTGTATCGTCTATATCGTCCAAAATAATTGTTCATTTGCATAAAAAATTATTCGATGCAGTTGCTTTCTTTCTGTATACATTTGTAAATATTTTTGGCTAGCAAATTCTGTATTTCTCTTTACTGAATAAAAAATACGTAACATCTCGCTTTTCTGAATTATCGAACATTTTTATTTATACAAAATAATAATGTTTGACAAACAAAGAGGTATTCAGATTTTGAATTGTTTTTAATTTCATGGCACGGATGATTTTTAGTAAGCGCTACAGAGATTTTCAATAAAAGTGTTTTAAACGATTATATGTCGATTTATGAAATTAAATGTATGTTGTGTTATATTGTTGTCATCACAAAAAATTGAGCATTCAGATGTGATAGAAAATAAATATGGCGTCCATAAGAAATAAGAAACATGATGATGGTTGAAAAGAAACAAAACATGTTAAAAAGAAAATTCGTATGCTATCTATTGGATAATAAAAAAGTGCTATAAGAACGTTTTTACAATTTTTAAATATCTCTTCAAATAACGGAGATATAAAGAAAAAACGAAAAACAGCTTTTTCAGTTTTTTTGACTTTACTCGAAAACAAAAGAATTTAAGTAATTTTTTTCAGTGGATTATTAATCAGCATAAAATTCTGCAAAAGTGCTTAATTTAAACATACCCTCTATCTCTTCTAATAAGCGAGATCCCCATGGTGAGCCTCGAATTTGAAACACCCTGTATACCTTGGGGGAGAATGCTATTTTTCCCTCGGTGCGTTGTAGCCCTCGGGCTTTCGCCTTGGGATACAAATTTGCACCTCAGGAAAAATCACGCATTTCTACCTTGATATATAATCTACTATTTATTATTAAAAATTACCAATCAACTATAAATACAATGTCCTTCAATTAAACTTAATAAGTATATGGTGCGTTCGTTGATCTGAATCGACGATGGAAATGATCAATTACATCCAAATGTAACCCTTCATTTAAGTAACGAGGTAAACCTAAATGGATCAAATCGTTAATCGTTAAGTCATCGATTTCATCAACCTCCTTAACTACCCCTCAATTCATCGTTTCTAATAACAAAGGCAAAATGAAGGTTACTAATTTCAAAATTGGCACTTTACAATTATAAATGTGAAGTTAACCGCGTTTGAGTTAATCGGCTGATCAAATATTTAATGTTTTTGAATCACGTTTAAATTGCGCTTAGGGTTGCCATATCTAGCTGGGACCTCGTCGGGACACAGATGGGGGTGTAGAAATGAAGTAAAAAAGTATTTAATATAATTACTTTTTATTAAGAACACAATTACATGAAACTTGTTGCGGCAAAAGTAGTTCGTACACCATATTTTTCGGAAGATTTCACCTTTTTGAGCAGGTCTTTTTAACCTTTTTCGTATTTTAAAAACTCCATGCAAGTCAGCTTGTAGTTAAACTGGCACTGTAAGATTGATTCCACAGTCCCTGGCAGCAGTCGATTTCTTTCATCAGTCCACTGGGCCGACATCAGCGAAAATACTCCACAAAGTTGGGTCTTGGGACGTCGGGACAAGAAAGTCCATAATGGTGGCGGTCTCAGTATATCGGGACGGATGGCAACCCTAGTTGCGCTGCAAGTCAATTTTCCACTAACCATTGATTAACTTTTTAATCATGACTTAAGGCAGCTTCACAACAACCCGAGAACGGGAACGAAAATATACCTAGCTTCTCGTTCCCGTTACCGAAATTTAGCTATTAGTTGTGAATGTCAACATGCGAATCATGTTATTTAACTTTTGGTTCCCGTTCTCGTAACCGTAAAATAATGACTATAGTATATCAAAACAATGATGTTGCTAAATAGATATTGTCAATATTTAATTACAATTTCGAAATTTGGTTATCAATTTGCAATAATTTTAGGCAATCTAATATACAGTATCCGTTTTTCACATTGGTAACCTTGCATCGTTACTGTGGTTTCCCCAGATACGTGTACTAAAATCAGGTCATCACATATGCTTTGAGGTGAAGTACAGTATGTTTGGTTTTTTGTCTCCTGGAATTGTTTTATATTATTCGTGAAATAAACAGTGCCGCTTGTTTTTCTCGTTAATAATTGTTAGAGTATATATTCTAGTAACTATATACACTGGTTTTGAAATGAGCACAGGAACGGAAGTGTCCTTTGAGGAAATGCTGAGTAAGTATGGCATATTCTGGAAAAATATTTTTTAGGTAACAATTTACTTTTAGGACTTTCAAGTAAAAACAATGATGAGTACAATTTTATTAAGCAATGGTATACAAAGTAAGTTCTAATTTATTATATAATATTTATATTTAATTTAAAAAAATAGGATGATGAAATTTAGTATAAAATGTACTTTAGCAAGTCCAGTAAAAAAAAGTATATTTTTCTGCAGCCGTCCCGAAAATAAAACTTTCGATATGATTTATTTAATCGAAAGAACCACTTTACATAAATCGTACCAAAAGTAGTTATTTTCAGGCCAATTTTGTTTCACTTTCGGAAAAATTTCTTTACTTTCAGGATAATTTTTGTTACTTTCGGGACATTTTGGGTATATATGTAGGCGGCCTTGAGAATAACATCAACTTCTTATTTAATTATGACAGCGCTTGTCATATAACACTCGTGTTTTTGCTTTTTTAACATATAAAACGGCTGCAGAAAAAATATTGTACGTAACATGTTCCAAAAGTGATTTTACGGGATTTTGCAGGATTCTAGGACTTGCCTATGGCTGGTATATCAATTGAAACTTGTTACGTAAATTACTATTACTTTCATTAGTCGTGTCTACGGATGTCATTTACATTGATGATCAATTCCATTTTACTAGCTTCCAGAAATATAATAAAGAACTTTCAGTTAACTCAATTAATATGAGACATAAAAAATCTTCAATTACTGTTTTAGAAGGTGTTGTATCGAAAATAAAGGAATTAAAATTTTTCTTTCTACTTTAAGTAGAATCAAAATTAAAAAATTTAAATATTCTAACGCAACCTGAAACTACTCATTGGATTTTGTTGTAAATTTCAGGGATATCTCGAATAGTTATTTAGAAGTATCTGTGAAAATTTTAAATCATTGTATTTATTATTTTAGGATTTATATAACATTTTTCATTAACTTAAGCACAACGTAATAACTGTATGAGTTAATTATATAATTACAGTATGCAACGCGGGGTAGTCAATAAAGACCATTACGTATGCATATGTTTCCTGTTTTTGAATATATCAACGTTTTTTTTCAATAATATAAATTATAATTATTGTTTAAATAACTTGAGTATTTTTTCTGATAATTTCTGATCAACCTATAAACAAGTTTGATATGAGCATTTAACCCACAATTTCATTTAAAATACACAAAAAAATACATCCAACTCTTTTGTATTGATGGGTAGAATTAGTGTTTTAGTTTTATGAACATTTTACACAACCGTACAAAAACTTCCCTGAATCTGCCGAAATTTTCAAACTAAGTAATAATCCCCTCGTTAAAATGCTGAACAAGCGAAACGAGTTGCTTTTCAAAATTTTTGAATCTCGCCCTATTTTATTACCAGTATAAATGAAACTTTTTTGATTAATTGTTTCACTTGATAATGACCGTCAAATGTCGAAACTTAAGTTGTAAAATTATGTGTGTATATGTAATAGTTGTACATACATTAAATATATTGAAGGTAAAAAACATAGTAAGTATTTTATTCAGTGATTATGTTATACCTCAGCAAATATTTAAGTTAAAAAGATGAAATAACCAAAATATTTGTTTTTTTTAAGCTTCAAATTATAATCAACACTAAGGCAGTGGCAGAATAATTTAATATACAATTTAGAGCTATTAAAATATTGGTAAATATTAGTAAAATGAACAAATTTATTATGCACAAGTATACTTTATATAATAAGTGTTATTATTAAACAAATTTGAGTTTCCATTCTATCAACAAGTAACATTAAGCAATATTTTTATTCTGTTAGAATATCATTCTTGGGCCATAGAATAATTGAAAATACAAACACAATATACTAATCCTGTGTGATATATTCAAAACATAATAATATCTTAACACAAATTTTCATTTAGGAAAGATTGGTCATCAGAAATAAAGAGTTGGGAGCGCCATAATAAGAGCGATCATCGTGCAGAAGTTATTAAGAATATCGGCAATGCCGCTTATGCTGTAAGAGATTTCCAATCAGCTATAAAAGTGTACACAGATGCACTCCTGTTCGCAAATCACAACGGTGCAATGTTTGGGACCATCTTGGCTAATATTTCTGGCTGTCTGTATGAGCTGGGCTTATTTAAGGTTAGTATATTGTTATTGATATTTTTAAGTTTTGTAATGTACCTGATAACTAAAGTCTGGATTTATATGCGCTAAAAAAGGCATTATAATTTGTTTATATGCGCTTAAAATTAGCCAATGTATGCGACAAAATTATTCACATATGGATTTTATATGCGGTTTAATTAAAAATAATGTTGCAAAATAAAAAAAAATACGAATAGCAATAATTTATTTATTGGAATTACAATGTAGAACCAAAATTTGATTTTAATTTTCCTTTTAGGTAAAGTTAAATGACATGGAGTTCATGCTAAAATTTATTATGTCCTCCTAAGTCTCGCCTTTCAAAATTCCACAAATCTTTTTAATTTATTCGTATCCCGGATTTCGCATCAAATTTTCGCAAAAGTTAGGGAACTGATTTTAAATTTTCACACACTTCTTCAATAATTTTAAAAGCCTCAATCAAAAGCATTGGAGCTGTTTCCAAATTCTTGATTGGTTATTAAGATGCAAAAATGAGCAATAAAAGCTAATTGTTGCAAAATATTTATACATGCAACACAATCTTTACATTTTTTAAAAGCTGCCGATTCTTCATCATTCAAATGAAGAAGAATATTTTCTAATTTTTCAAAATTATTGGTGTAGAATAAAGCAGCTTCCAAGCAAGCACAATTACCGGGTATGGTTGCATCAAGTATCATCTGTATAGGCCTACTAGCTTAACTTGCTTATGGGGAAATCCCCTTATTCTATGTAATTAATATAATCTATACTTATCTACATAACACAAAGTTACGTTCGCTAGTTAGGGGAATCCCTTAAATTTATCTTATACGATTTTATAAAAAATATTTACGCTCGCAAATTTATAAATAAATTGCTTATGGGGAAATCCCCTTATTCTATATAATTAATATAATCTATACTTATCTACATAACACAAAGTTACGTTCGCTAGTTAGGGGAATCCCTTAAATTTATCTTATACGATTTTATAAAAAATATTTCTACGCTCGCAAATTTATAAATAAATTTCAACAAAATCAATTGCAATTAATGGAAATATTGACTTTATATGCAGTGATATGCGGATATATGCTCAAATAAGTTTAATGTGACAAAAAATATGAAGTTATATGCGAAATAAAACTTGGTACTTTGACTTATTTCCGAGAGGAACGTATAGATACAATTCGCCAGTTCCATACGAAAGAGCAAATAAAACACGTAAAAAAATATAAGTCTGGACTCTACTGATAAATTAATAATCACTATTTTTATATACCGAGTGTCTGGGATAAGGGGCGAACATAGGGATTTAACATGTAAAATTAAATATGAGTAATTATTGGCTCCCCTTTTCATTTTAGAGAAAAATCGTAAAGGAATATTTTTTAGAGAATTAAAAATTGTAAATGTATTATCCATTTAATTTACATTTGTGCTAGAATCCACCTCAGAAATAATAAAAATAAGTTTAACCATTTACCATTTAATAAAAACCCTTGCCATGACTTTGACAAATGTCATGTTATGGTGAGAATCATTTTTCTAGTCAAATATCAATTCACGCATTGTAATTACTATGAACAATAATCTGAGTTATTCCAATGAAGAGAGCGTATTCATTATCAAAACATTTTGCAGTGGCGTCAGTTTACTCAGAGTTCGTGACATTGCATGCAAACGGAACAGAAGAAACAACGATGAATTTTAAGAAACAGTTTTGGGTTTGATAAATGCTAAACCAAAAATTAGCATACGATGCATTGCTCGTGAGTGCAACGTGTCTAAATTCTCTGTATAGAAAATTCCGAAGAAGAAGCATGGTTATCATTCCTACAAGCATCAATGCCATGAGGAGATACTGCTAGCGGATGATGAAACTAGGCATGTACTCTGTGAAATAATGCAGGATCGATCAAATACAGACCGACACTTTTTGCAGATGAATGCCAGTTCACACTTAACAACGAGCTCAACGTTATTGTTCATAGTAATTACAATGCCTGAATTGATATCTGACTGGCAAAATTATTTTCACTATGACATGACATTTGTCAAACTCATGGCAAGGGTTTTTATTAAATGGTACATTGTTCAACTTATTTTTATTATTTCTGAGGTGTACAAACGTAAATTAAATGGATGATACATTTACAATTTTTAATTCTCTAAAAAATATTCCTTTACGATTTTTCTCTAAAATGAAAAGGGGAGCCAATACTTACTCATATTTAATTTTACATGTTAAATCCCTATGTTCGCCCCTTATCCCAGACACTCGGTATATATTTATGTTAAATATTTTATATTATATTTTGATGTATAGTATTTTCCTAAACTTATTATTGATAACGGCTTAGCACAGATAACATTGGAAACAACAAATAGTCAATTAGTTGAAATTCAAACATTATTGTTATATCATTTAGTAATCATCGTTTAAAGTCCGTTTAGATCCGCGTGATCATAAAGTAAATACCTTGCATTTCAGAAACTAGACTTTGTTCCCCATGTTATTTCTTGTGTGGAGAAGTGTGGAGGAGGACTTTTTATATTTTTACTAGTCAGTCAAGTTAACCCCGTTCGAAATCGCTTCTACTAAATCTTTCAGACAGAAAGGGCGTATTCTCAAATAACATCAAGTTTTGAAATAAAACCAATCTGAATGTGTTAAAGAACATTTTAATAGAACCACTACCATCCGCTCCCTGCCTGAATATTACAGTTTTTAGCGGGGTTCGGACGATATATATTACGATATTTATCATGATATACGTGCATATCGATATTTATAAACTCCTATATACAGGGTGTTTCAAAGCTCTAGGAACGGTCAATCCCAGAGCTCTGAAACACCCTGTTTGTCATATATATTTATAGAAAGCACAACACCATAAAGGTCGCGGTTCGCCGGATATTCCCCCGTTTCTCGAATATGAATAGTAAGCATTTGCTATAATATAAACAACAATTTTTGGGATTTGTATTTGCATTATTGTTTTGCTAATGCCAATAGATATTTCTACACCTGTAGATTAACCAAATTATTGTATCCTTTAAAACACAAAGAGAAAAGTTTGAATTAAAAAAAATCTGCGTTCAATTTAAAGTGAAAATTGAAATCGTTGCGTCATTGTTTTGTCAATGCCAACAAATACTTTTAGATCTATTAACCAACCAAACAAGTTTATTCTTTTCTAAAATGCTGATTATGAGAAAAGATATGGATTTCCAAAAAATGTTCTATGCATGAACATTAAAATTTCCTTAATTTTAAAAATCGTTAAAAATAAATTAGTTTACTTGTATTATTGTTTTTCTAATGCCAACAGTAACTTTTACATCTATTAACGAAACGAAAGACCTTTGTCCCTTTCAAGAATTCAGGTTATAACAAAAATTATGAATTTTCGAAAAAGCATCTGTGCAAGATGATTAAAAATTTCTTAAACTGTATTAAAAAAAAAGCAGAAAATGGAACTCTTTGCATGATTATTTTGCTAATTAACTAATGAAAAAAGTTCATCCATTTGAAAAAATCCGATTATGAAAATTTCAGTGGTAAAACTTGAATGAAAGCTCACATTAAAAATGTTGGTCCTCTCACATGGTGGAATTAACTGACAATTGATAGTTGGCCCTCAGAGAAACTGTGTTTTATTAAATGGTACATTGTTCAACTTATTTTTATTATTTCTGAGGTGTATTCTGGTACAAACGTAAATTAAATGGATGATACATTTAAAATTTTTAATTCTCTAAAAAAAAATTCCTTTACGATTTTTGTCTAAAATGAATAGGGGATCTAATAATTACACATATTTAATTTTACATGTTAAATACCTATGTTCGCCCCTAATCCCAGACGCTCGGTATATCGGATATACAGGGTGTATTTGAAATAACGAACAGGCTCGCAACCACAAAGAGATTATATGATTTTTAAACAATATTCGCAATTATTTTGTTTATAACTGTAACAAAAAGCCCGCAATTAATTATTAAAGTTAATGAGTGAAAATACGCAACATGTTTGGGGGCAGTGGTAATGTGACCTAATTTTTAAACGGCATCGGCTTTAGATATGGAATTACAACAACCGCGTAGGAAATATCTGAGTGCTCTTTAATGAACTGGAAATAGGATCTCGCGTTTTAAATAAACAAACACACATTCCATGCAGACCTAATTAAATGAGAAAAGCATCGGTTCTCAAAATGTTTAAAAAACATAGAAAAAC
Source organism: Ocypus olens (assembly GCA_910593695.2). Taxonomy (NCBI): domain Eukaryota; kingdom Metazoa; phylum Arthropoda; class Insecta; order Coleoptera; family Staphylinidae; genus Ocypus; species Ocypus olens. Next base: position 28,676,768 of record OU343061.1, on the reverse strand, counting down.
TAGGAAAATTAAAAAAAAAAATTCGAATAAATTTTGATGGAAATGGGTTCACAAATATTTTGTGTATGTGCCCTTATATGCCTATTCGTTATTTCAAATACACCCTGTATATCCGATATATTGATATTTATATAAATATCGGATATTTTCCGAACCCTGCTCTGTATACAACAGAAACAATTTGACATTTAAATAATACACTTCATAATTGAATCATAAGACCCAATTTTATTATGATTTAGAAATGCGTGATCTACATTGATGCCTGTTTTTCCACTGCATATCCCAACACCTCCCGACCCAAACTATATGTGAGGAAAATCAAGGCTTTGAATAGTTTAGGAGAGAGTTCATCTGCTGCAGAGGCAACCTCGGATTTCAAGAGATTCACCAGCAAGTGTAAAATAAGTCCTGAAGCTCAAGGTAATATACATAATATTAAAGTCCGTCCAAGAATCCAAGCAATATGTTAAAGAGCTTAAAGTCCCCGCATTGTTGCCAAGAATACATTTAATCTCGAAACTTACCGATGGCGGTGCTTCGATCGCGGTGAATAGATGAAAACGAGTATATCGTCCGCATTCCCGTTTAACTTTGTGTAAAAATGTTTCATTTTATTTTAAAAACTATCTTTGTCAACTCTAAAATAGCGGAACAACAATAACAGTAACTAAACTTGGCAACGAAACACGCGATCAAACAGCTGACAACAATATGATCTAGCGGCTACGCTGCGGGGTAGTACCAACATCACATCCTTTCAACGCTTGCTATTTAACCACAGAACACATACCTTTATTTATTTTTTGCGCTATGCTTACTGTGTGTGTATTTAGTCACGTACGAATGGCTTTCCCGGACTAATTTCGGTTGCTAGGAAACAAAATGACAAGCCTGTTATGAATCATGACAGTCCTATTACCGTTATAGGCTAATTTAAAGAGCAGGGATTTTTAATTATAAAACACGTTTTGAACTATTTTTGTTGCTATTTTTATAAATATTTAAATCGGTAGCGCAAAAAATACTATACAACACTCGGTTCGTTAAGTGCATTCAAACAGGTCTCGAAAATTAAAAATACTCGACCCTACTGGCCTCGTATTTTTAAAATTTTATCGACCTGTTAAATAGCACTTACTGAACTTGTGTCGTAATATACTATAACGTTGTGTTTAGGGCAATGAAAACAACTAGATATTGCTTGCATTCTTGGATGAACTTTACATTAAATCATATGTTTGAAATTTTCTGAAAATGTCTATTATTCCTCACGTGAAACAATGCATTTTGTGAATACAAAATAAACCAAAAAAAAATTAATAAAAGTTTTTGATTATATTTATATTATCATTTTATCTAAAAAAATGCCTTTGCAATGTGTGGATGACGCATTTATAAAACCTTTGAGTGTAAATTCTACTTGCCACCAAGACATCACTTGTTTCAAGAGTGTAAATTATATTCATGGTAGAACGGACATTGAAACTTAAACAAGTTTTTGTCAAAACTGCATTTTCAAACTCGGTGACCACGATATCTCAAAAACTACTGCACCGATTTTTTTCAAACCTACCTCGTTTATTTCAGATATAATAGGCCAGTGATTGGATGAAGGAATTTAGATTGAGATTGAGAGAAAAAATATACCTGCTTCTTTTAGATTTAAAGACTGTGTATGATTTGTTGTTTAGGAAATTGCTTGTGTAGCAAATGGTCAGAGTGGGAGAGTATATGTCAGGCACTGGTGTATTGGAGGGGGAACGTGGGGGAACGACGTTCCCTCACCCTTTTTTCAGAAACGGAACGCGTTTGTGTTTGTTAATATTTTGTATAGTAAGAGTAAAAAAAAATAAAAAAGCTTACAAGTAAAAGAATAGTTTGCCTAAAATAAGATGATCTCCGAAAAACTTTTAGCAAGCTGCTTGTGGAAAGTCGCGGACTATTTTTTTGCTCTCACCATGCGTTCCCTCACTTCTTTGTCTCACCGTGCGTTCCCTTACTTCTTATTTTACCAATACATCACTGATGTCAGGGTGTTATCAGGTGGATCGGGTAGAGAGGCAAGGGTGTTTGTTGAATCCGCTGCTATTCAACCTGTTTTTAGCAGATATGGGGAGAGTTTTGGAGCTTGGTGGAATAGTAGTGGTAGGTAAGAAAGTATGGAACTGGGCGTATGCAGATTATATGGCTGTGTTTGCAAAGTTTGTAAGTTGAGGGAAGTGAAAACTGGAGAGGTGTTTTAGAAAACTATGAATCTGAGTAAAATGAAATGGATGATATTAGTGATGGGCATAATCGAATGATTTCAATAATCGAATGATTACTATTCAAATTAAACTGAAAATCGATTATTCATTTGAATGATCATTCGAATGATTATTCGAGTGATCATTCGAATGATCTGAAAATCGATTATTCATTTGAATGATTATTCGAGTAATCATTCGAATGATCTGAAAATCGATTATTTATTCAAATGATCATCCGAATAAAAGTTCGAGTAACAATTCGAATTGTAATTCGAAGGATTGTGAATCGAGAATTTTTATTTTTCAAGTGGTATAGAGATATCCGAATGATCAGTCAAATTATCGTGACGTAAATACTAAAAACAGAACTCCGGTTATTTCGTTAAAATCGTTCAATAAACACTTGTGTTCTAATTTCAGCGATATATCATAATAAACTTATAAAATAGAATATATTGTAAATAATATCCGTGCGTCTCTCGTTTATTTATTTTTTGTCAACTTTCATGAATTTATTTTCTAACCTTTCAATGCCAATCGAATGATCATTCGAGTATAGATAATTCGAATGGTCGTTCGAATGCTCATTCTAATGATGATTTGAATGAGCATTCAAATGTTAATTCGAATGATCATCCGAGTACCGATCATTCGAATGATCATTCGAATGTTCACTCGAATACCGATCATTCGAATGATCATCCGAATGCCGATCATTCGAATGATCACTCGAATACCGATCATTCGAATGATCATTCGAATTAAAGAATAGGTTCTCGTGGTAATCGATTATTTTGATAATTGAATTAATCGATTATCGTCATTCGAATGATCCCATCACTAGATGATATGCAAGAATGCATGTGTAGGAAGGTGGAATTTAATTGGTTAGGAGAAAAGATCGAGCTAGTAAGAGGTTAAATAAAAAAGAGAAAAATCTTTATTGGCGTAAACATCACAATTAACAATTCCTTATCCTATTATACTATTACCCCCTCCCTCCTGCGCTCTTTCTCCCATCCCAATCTCTCCAGAATCCTTACCCCGGCCCCATCCTCACTCATCCATTCCATTATTCTTTCATACCTTTTCCTCCCACCCATTCCTCCTTCACCCCCTTACTTTCCTCCGACAGATGACTCCACGTAATTTCAATAAAACAGACAGCATTGCATGCCATATGAAATTTCAAATTGAAAACGGGAGTGGCTATGGCACGTCTGCAGAAAATTTGGAATGGGGTATTAGGAAAGAATGTGAGTATGCAAATGGCATGGTGGGATGAATGTGTGAGGCAATAAAGGTGTGTGCAGTGGGGATTAATTGGCTAGATCAATAACATGAAAGTTTAGATATTTGTACGAGACAAATCCAAATTTGTAATCATCATCCATTTCTTGATTCTTGCTTTGGATAAAATAGATTTTTGCAGTTTCTGGGAGGCATATTTGTTATTTTCTTATACCATTAGATTTAGAATATCTTCATCAACAAACAAGTAAAAAAAAATTAGTAGGTTGCTTGTTGTGCATTTTGTTTAGTATATCATACATTAGTACTTATGAATAAGACTCACTCCAAGTTTGTTAAACTAACATTGTCTAGTAACTCTTCACAAAGAGGATTATTACAAAGTCAATAACCTCATCCACATATTAGTTGTAGTTAGGCGACTCTGTTCATTAGCACTATTACTATTTTATTTGCCAAGCTTGGATTTACTGGCAGTACAGCAATTATCTCTTTTACCAACACTTTTATGTTTTTTCATCTTCTTTGTGATTGGAGAATTGGAATCAGAAGACGAACTTTCTTAACTAGCCTTGTAACTCTCTAAGGAACACAACACAACTGGTTTTGCATACAGAAAAAGTGGGCGCACACTGTATGTTCGCACCCAAGAGAAAACTAATGTAAACATTTTCGAACGTGTGATTAAGATGTGCATAGCCTGATGGACACATTTGATTAATTGTTCCATTTCGGAAAGCATACCATGAAACAACGAATCGTATGTATCTATCAGGCTGTGCACGAGCTTATGTTTACAGCAAGAATAAATTGCGCAGTTGAGTCGTCACTCATTCACTTTTTAGACATAACTGTGATCTATAAGTATTTTGGTAACATATTTTAATTGAGATGTAGGTGTAAAACATCCTTGCTTTTACTCGGTTAACCGAAATATCAATGGAGAATGCACTGTTGAGACTCAATTTTTTTTCAGTTCTTACTAACAATTGATACTTTCAGAAAAATACTTCAAGTTGGCGAAGGAAACGATTAAAGAAATCAGTGAAAATGACCTAATCGATGATTATGTTTTACCAGAATTTATGGAGAATCCTAGGATGTTAAATGTTTGCATGAGTGCCTCGTTGAGGTATGAAGAAAGTTATTTGTGTTGGTAAAAATAAAATGTTTTTTACTTTTATAGGTATAGTAGGAAATATGGCCGTCACATTGTTGCAGAGAAACCAATAAAAAAGGGCGAGTGTATTCTAATGGAAAAACCATATGCCTCCATAGGTTATGCTAGGTGTCCCAATTGCTTCAAGTACATAAAAAATATTATACCGTACGTAATATATAATATCATTCTATAAATTTAAAAGAATTACATACAGGGTTGGGCATTTGTGTCGGAACACCTGATGTCTGGCTAAACGTCTGTCATTTTCTTATTACTTTAAAAAGAAATGTGTAATAAATAAAACTATACACATATCTGCCGGCGGCATCATTGGGCCATTTTTCTTTCGAAAAGAAAGCAAGGAGCTGGCATTACGGTCAATGGCGAATGTAACCGTGCCATGCTAAACGAATAAACGAATTTTTGTTCCCAAAAATTAAAGAGTATGGCATGGATGACATTTGGTTTCAACAGGACGGGGCCACTTGCTACACGGCCAACGTAACTATGATCTTTTGCACACTGTTTTTGGAAATGTGTAATAAATAAAACTATACACATATCTTTTTAAGAAAGAAAATTATAAGAAAACAACAGAGGTTTAGCCAGAAATCAGGTGTTCCGACACATATGCCTAACCCTGTATAATGGGTGGGCCCATTTTAGAATTTGAATCGGCTATAAAAAAAAAAAAATAAATATTTTTTTCGAAATTATGAGTTTATTACAAAGATTGGATATTTTCATTTAAGAATGAAACACATCATCATTCAAGTGACTGCCATGGCTGGCTCGACAGTACCCCATCCGATCAACCCAATTTTTCAGTACATTTTCAATTGTTTGGGCTTCAATCGCATGAATGACAACTTCGATTTCGTGTTTCAAGGCATCAATCGTCTCTAGATGGTTAGCGTAACACTTATCCTTAAGGGTTCACCACAAGAAAAAAAAAACGTTTAGCCAGAAATCAGGTGTTCCGACACATATGCCTAACCCTGTATAATGGGTGGGCCATCTAACGTTTGGAATTTGAACCACCGTTTATTTTGAATTTGAAGGGTATAATGACATTCATGAGTTGACAGAAATTCAGTTTTATGTTTGACAATTACGGAATGCGACGCTTTACACGTGAAAAAAGTTGGGAAATATTGAAAACTTCCTTCCAATGTGGTGAGTCTTCTACTCTTCTACTCAACGGTAAGAAATTTATAAATTTGATAGAAAAGAAGTGCCTTCAATGCAGTTTGTGACCAATTTGTGAAGTGAGTTCGAGAAACTGGTTCGTTAGTGGATAAAACAATACGTTCATGTTCACGTCCAGTGCGCTTAGCTGAAAACATTGATGCTGTTGCTCGAGAGTGTGCGTGAACATGCATCAACATCAACTCGTCATCGTTCTCAGGAACTTAACATTTCTCGCACTTCTCTGAGAATTTTGCATAAAGACCTCGGTTTGAAAGCCTACAAAGTTCAATTAGTCCAAGAAATGAAGCCTCATTACCGTCCGATGCTTTGTCAGTTCACCCAAGATCTTTGGCCGAAATTTTTATCGAAAAACGTGTTTTCCGATAAAGCTCATTTCCATCTCAGAGGCTATGTCAATAAGCAAAATTGTCGCATTTGGGGATGAGAGAATTCACACATGACTATTAAGCAGCGTATGTATCCTTAACTGTTTTTGGTCCGGCGGCATCATTGGGCCATTTTTCTTTCGAAAATGAGCAAGGAGCTGGCGTTACCGTCAATAGCGAACGTAACCGTGCCATGCTGAACGAATAAACGAATTTTTGTTTCCAAAAATTAAAGAGTATGACACAAATGACATTTGGTTTCAACAGGACGGGGCCACTTGCCACACGGCCAACTTAACTACGATCTTTTGCTCACTGTTTTTGGAAATCGAATAATTAGCCAAAATGCTGATATCAATTTGCCACCTAGGAGCTGTAATTTGACCCCGTTGGATTTTTTTTGTAGTCAGCCCTTAAGGATAAGTGTTACGCTAACCATCCAGAGACGATTGATGCCTTGAAACACGAAATCGAAGTTGCCATTCATGCGATTGAAGCCCAAACAAACAAAAATGTATTGAAAAACTGGGTTGATCGGATGGGTGCTGTCAAGCCAGTCATGGCATTCATTTGAATGATGTTGTTTCATTCTTTAATGAAAATGTCCAATCATTGTAATAAACTCATAATTTTGAAAAAATATTCATTCGTTTTTTTTTTATAGCCAATTCAAATTCCAAACGTTAAATGGCTCACCCTTTATATTAATGATTTCTAGCATTCTAAGCTTTGTCCCTAGTTGGTTTATTTAAAAATGATTATACAGGCTATTTTTAAACCTTGTTCAATATTCAGATTGTTAATTGGTGAGATTGCACTGTTGATAAAATATCATCAATGGTAAATGTACCACTGATTTATTGTGGGACATGGGTATTTCAAAGTTGCATAAAATGTTCATATCTCAGGCAAGCCACCTTCTTACAGATTGCCAAGTCATTTTATATAGTTTTGTTTTAAGTACCATTTTTTACATATCAGTAGCATTTAGCTTTTTATTTTAGTAGCGACTAGTGGTTAATAATAATTTATATATAAATTTAATATGGTTCTAAAATGGGTTTTAGTTGAGTGTAAAATAAAGTAATATCGTTTCAGACTTGAATTCATGTTCAATGCTATAAAGAATTTTTTTTTAATAACAATAAAACTTAAACTTTAAACTAACATCAAGAGAACAAACCAACTAAAAACCAAGGTACAGAAAAAATGTACTACTATAATGCATTCCACCCGAGTGTAAAAATTAGAAATTTGACTCCACGTTTGCCGGTAAATGCTAAAGGATTTCACCTCATCACACTAGGTCAAATTATCAAGGAATTAATATAATATAATCGGGAAGAAATTTTTATTTTAAAGTTGTTGAATAAGTTGCAAAATAAGAAGCTATCTAAGAGGAAGCATATTCAAGTTTGTAGTCTCTTAGTAATGTGATTTTAGGTGATGTTCTGACCAGTTATTTGGCCAAACTTGTAAGATACTGCAGGCCCTTAAAAGTAGAAGTTAAAATTAAAATTGTAATTGAATACCAAGTAAAGTTCCTGCAAAATACCATGACTAAACTTAATAATCTTTTCTTAAGTGATTCATCATATTTTGCAATGATTTTATTACTATTGGGATTAAATATTTTAATTTAAAACAGGATTAACATGATGCTGAAAATAATAATAAGTGTGTTGTTTCAATTAGAAAAGCTGAAATCACAAAAAATCACTATATGTCATATTTTGAGCAATAAACCTTTTGTGTAATTTAGTAAATGAATCACTATATTAGTGTTTTTTTTTATATTGCAGTTGTGACAATTGCCCTGGTTTTATGTATTGCTCAAAACTGTGTAGAGAGCAGGATGACGAAGTGCACAGATGGGAGTGCAAATTTTATCAGCTGGAAAAATTTCGGAACTTGGATGAAAGAGTTCGTCTAGCGTTCCGAATCTTTTTGAAAGGTTTACAAGGTGGTTACAAGTCCAACCTAAAGAAAATTGAAGAAGAACTATGCTTTGGAGATAAGACAGATAATTTTCCTTATGTTCGGCAAATTTATGGAAGTTTCTCTAAATATCCTCCCCTTATCAAAATATGTCTTCTAGATGTAAGTAATCATACTATAAATATAATTATAATATATGTGTATACACAGGGTGGCCAATTCATTTGAAGATGTTGAAATATTTCAAAAGCTAGGCATCGGATCTGAATAAAATTTGTTTGCCATTGGAAGAAGGTCATCCAATGATTTAATCGAAGATTATCTGAAAAATGCTCGGCATACAAGGCAACAGCATCGTCAACATTCTGCCTACATTCACCGAAAATCAGAATCATTTCAATTTTTTCTTCTACAGTTGCAGCATTAATTTCAAATGTATCATTAAATGGCTTTTTGAAAAATTAAAAATGTACACTTATTGGAGTTATACCATCTCTTAACATAACTTATTGAGGAATTATTTAAGGAGTAATTGCCCCAATAACTCCTCCCTTATGTAATTTGTTTCAATTATTTTTCAGAGATGCTGTGTCCTTCTAGCATGCATAAACATGGAGAACAATTTAAAGGAATGGATTAGCAGCAAAATGGGCAATGATTTGTTTTTGATTGGAAAAAATCTCTTACAGCTAATGGCCAAATGCTTCTGCAATTACAATACCCATCAGGATCGTGCCACTATGAGTTGCCTTCAATTGCATCCATCGATATCCCTTTTTAATCATTCATGTAAACCTAATACTGCAGTTTGGTGAGTAAATATTTATGAAATTAAGATACTAATTTGAAATTTTATATTTTTTAATGTAATTCACTGATACACATTTGATTTAACAAATCGATTTACGGATATAAAATGCAGTGATACATTTTTAGTCTAAATATGAGTTGCTCGGATGTTGGCAATATCAAGTGACGAAAAACACAATATTTTCTACTTTATAATCAATTTATAATCTATAATCAACTTATATCGCAAACAGTGAAGCAATGAGATTTTGTTGACATCAAAATGTAAAATGTGCCTATGATTTTGCCGGAAATTATTAGCGGCAGGATCACGATTTTCTAGAAGTAACAAGCAAGAGTGATCCAGACACTAATAATTGCTTAGGAAAAATCGAGATTCGAGAAGACAATTGGCCGAACAGAAAGTTCACACTTCATAATTTGAAAAGTTAAATTTAGTAACACCAAGTGTCAGACGTGTATTAATCTGCGCCACAATAATTGTAGTAAAAATGAGCTTACCAAGATTTTGAGAAATGCCTATGAATACTATTACTGATGAAAGCACTAACACTTCACCCGAAAATACAAACAGATCGAATTCAGGAGCAAACTGCTTAAAAGTCCAGTAATAACTGATGTTTTATATGTCATAGAACATGTACTAACGTGTTGCTAGGCAATACCAACATGATGGATTATCAACAGTAATATAACGAGTGCCTATGATTTTGCCGGCAATTATTAGCGGCAGGATCACGATTGCTTGTTGCGACGAAAATCGGCACGACTGCGAAGCAGAAGTGCTGATTTTCTAGAAGCAACAAGCAAGAGTGATCCAGACGCTAATAATTGCCTAGGAAAAGTCAGTCACGAGTTAGATTCGAGAAGACAATTGGCCGAACAGAAAGTGCACACTTCTTAATTTGAAAAATTAAATTTAGTGACACCAAGTGTCAGACGTGTATTAATCTGCGCCACAATAACTGTAGTAAAAATAAGCTTACCAAGATTTTGAGAAATGCCTATGAATACTATTACTTATGAAAGCACTAACACTTCACCCAAAAATACAAACTGATCGAATTCAGGAGCAAACTGTTTAAAAGTCCGGCAATAACTGACGTTTTATACGTTATAGAAAATGAACCAACGCGTTGCTAGGCAATACCAACATGAGAGATTATCTGATTAGATACCACCCAGGGTAAATTGCCATGCATAACATAGAGCGTGGTCTGTTAAGCATCGTAATTAGAATTTTATTGGATCATCTCATCAACGTTATTCGATTTCATTGGTTAATAAGTAAATGAGGGCAATTGTCTGATTAGATACCACAGAACACATACCTTTAGAAGTGAAACCTGCATGTTAAATTTCGGAAACATGATTTTTGGCGCCGCCTGGTGTCGGGGTGGCAAATTACTACGATTTCCGCCAAAATTTAAAAATCTTATACTCGTCTACACGATAATTTCAATTTAATAACACTAAAAATATAATCAATTATGTTTTTTGAGCACATAATTGATTATACTTTTAGATAGTACATAAATGAAGAAGTTACTGGTTTTGGTAAAAGAAAAAAGATTGGATTTCACAAAATAAAAATAAAAATAGGCCTACATGGAAAAATATATTTAACAGAATAATTATATACATTATTATTAACAAAATTATCAAATATAAAAATATCACAACAATCGGGTATTAGGGTCTTGTCCAGGTGCAATGTTCCATCAGGTCTTTTCGTTCTTCTTAGGATATTTCAATCAGGCTTCGCAACAGGTCAGTTGTTTGCTCGTTTCCAGGATTCATGACATTAAAATAGTTAAAAAATGTAAATTAATGTAGTTATATTGTCTTACTTCTTGGTGTCGGAACAACATTGCAATTCAATTTTTTGCGGAAATGATTAACAAAATGTTTATGAATAAAATGATCTTCACATGAATGAAAATTTAAACAATGAAGACTCTTCAATATCCCAAATGGTTTTACATGTTTTAAGATATCCTTCATTTTTGGAAAATTTATATAAATGAATATTTTTGTAGTCGACATTAGTTAAAGTTATCGGAAAAGAAAGAATTTTGACATTCTGGATATTTACAAGAATATTTAATACGGCTATTTGATGTTTCCATTATTAATAAAGACAATTGACGAGTTTATAAGACAGAATATATAATAACTTACCTTCAAACATGAATTACTAGCACTCACAGCACTATTGAGGTTAGTTAATAAAAATGGTGAGACTCATTAAGTGTTGCCGCATATACATCGAAGTATAAAATATACAATGCACATGATTATATTTAATAAACAGTAATATTATACTTTCATGAGTTATTATGACAAATATAAGCGATAATGAGTCTAATTATGTTTAAAACATAATTTTAATTGTTAAAATTATTACTTTGTAGTGAAATTTTAAGGTTATTAAAAACGGTAATCCCCATAATAAGATCTTTGATAAATCTGGCAACATCGAGGGAACCATCTTTACAAAAGCGGCCCCACTGTCCTGGGGTGGCCCACATACTTTCGTGTTGCCGATATTCGTATCTCGGCTTCACACCCGTGTTAGATACTACCCAGGGTGAATTGCCATGCATAACATGCAGCGTTGTCTGTTACGCATCGTAATTAGAATTTTATTGGATCATATCATCAACATTATTCGATTTCATTGGTTAGTAAGTAAATGAGGGCAATTGTCGAGATAAGTTCTTTCATAAATAAACAACCAATCAGATTGGTCCATTTTTGTCGAACGCCGCACGCTACAGAAACTTAGAACGTCAATGTCACTGAGAAACGGTAAGACCCCGCGCGTCAGGGCGATTTGTTAAACTTAGGCTGATAAGACCCCCCCGCTGTCGGTGTCGATGTTCAGATTTATATCATATTCATAGATACCCTTGAATAAAAAATTACGATCGATCTGTCAACGTATAAACAAACATGTCTGAATCACGCTTCGGGACAGAATGCGATGAAGCAATTAATAATTTAATTGAAAAAACGACACCAGAAAACACAGTAAAAAATAAAAAATACGTATGGAAACTGTTCCAACAATTTTGTGAGGTACGAAAATACGAATTGAATGGCAATAGATCGATTGAAGAAATTGCCTTGATGTTGAAAGATTGGGCTGTAAATATGAAGCAAAGTAATGGCAATGACTACAAGGAGTCTACTGTTAAAACAATCTGGAACATAACTGCCAAATTACTACAAGAAAAATATAACACGGAATTTAAAATAAATTTGGATCCATTCAATAGCATCGTATTCAAACAAGCTCGTGACGCTCGTAACGCCAAAAGACGAATACTACAATCTGTGCCCGAAAAACGTAAGGTTAGTTCAGTACCACTAAGTACCAGTGAATATAATCAAATAATAACATTATGGAATGAAAATACACCAGAGGGATTGCAACGAAAATTTGATCACATTATTGCGGTTGAATTAGCATGGAGAGGTGGAGAAGCCGTTAATTGTTTAATTGATTATTTTCACGTTGAAAGAGCTAATGATGGTTCCACGACAGGAAGAATTGAATATAATCCTATTTTTAATAAAACTTGTCAAGGAGGAGCAAACAGTTGTGCAAGTAGTAAGTGGCTTGCTGAAAATTTAAATAAAGATAAATGCCCGGTTCGATTGTTTCATAAATTAATCTCAAAAAGAAGCAGAAATATTAAAACCAATAGATTATTTTTAACACCAAACCGTAATTGGAAAATGGATGAGGATATATGGTATGTCAATATACCACTTGGAAAAAACACTATTTTAAAATGGACGAAATCTGCTGCTGCAGCAATTGGATTAGATACCACTAATAATAAAATAACTAATCATTCCAACAGACCAACAGCTGTCGGCCATCTCGCTAAAATATTTACCAAACCCATCACGAGAAAATCATAGATAATATGCGTGTAACTAACAATACAATAGTACGACAAGAAATAGCCACCACCTCAACTAACTCAAGAAGAGATACGTCAGAGCAACCTACTTACTGTTTTAATCATTGTTCTTTCGAAAATTGTACTTTTAATTAATAAATAGCTTTTCAAGTTTTGTACATAATTCAAGAACTTATCTTACCGAATGTACCTCGGGCAATGATAAATTTGAGATAATTTTGACTAGTTCCCTCAAGTGTGTTGCTTTAAGTAATTGCCCTCCGCCTGACGGCGTCGGGCAATTACTAAGCAACACACTTTCGGGGTTTAGTCAAAATTATCGCGAAATTATCAGTGCCCTTGGGACATTATAGCTGATAATACCATGTTGCTTCTGTATTTCTATTGGTTCTCAAAACACACACCATGGTTACCAAATAACAATTCAGTTGATTTGTCAAACATTAATAGAATGGGACATTTTTCATTCGATTTAATCGACGTGAAAATATCAAAAAGCAATACAATAAAATCAAAACGATTAGTTTGGACAGTTTACACAAGTTTACAAGGAGCGAATTTAGCAGTTTGATGCAGGAACATTGGGCGAAAGATTGGTAATCAGGATTGGAGCTTCAACATGCGAAAACTTGGCGGAACAAACTATAAAGAATGTATGATGAATACTTAATGCAATACAAGTGCCAATTTAATGCAGGTGAAAGATTTTAATGAATTCTAATGTTTAATGAATTTCATCAAATGCATTTTCAGTTATAAGTTATATTAATAAATTGCATAAAATATCTTTAAAATATGACTTGTTATTTACATAATAAGATGAATTCTATTGCAAAATATCAGTCGTAGGATGAATACATCTTATAAGTCTTTAAATTACTAACTCAATTGTATTGCTTTAAGAAACTCAACTCGTCCTATGCACTTGTCGAGTTTCTAAGCAACACAATTTCGTTATTAAATAAATTGACAGAATTATTGCGAGTATTGCAACCGATAATTAACTCATATAAATAAATAATTGGACTTTATGAATTCACCTTATTTATAGTCCTCGCTCGCAAGAAACTTTAAGGCTCATTCATAAATTATGTACATAAATAGCTATTTTACACGATCATTTGAAATTAAATTGTTATTTGTTGAATTTGGTTCTTGTTTATCACGTGGTGAAACATTTTTAATATCAAAGCTTGTTGAAATGAGGCACTTGGTTAAAGTGAAACCAACCAACTGCCTCATTTCAACTACCTTTAATATGTCTGATAATTCAACTCAACTGTATAAAAATGTGTATTTAAAAAGGTGGTCAAAGAAATTTGCAATTTTTTAGATATTAATAAGTAAAAACAAATTTTCTTACACAACCCATAATTAACACGATTTTTAAAAAATATTTAAAGAAATTTTTGTCTAAAATTTTTAAATTCTAAATTTTTTTCAGTCTAAAAAAATTAGATTCTAAAAATTAAAAATTATTAAAAGCAGACTTTTCTTACAAGTCTAAAAATTATAAAATTTAAATCAATGAAACCAGAATTTTCTAATCATTTTAGAGTGTACATTTTTTATCTAAAGAATTTAGATTTCTAATCATTAAATGTAGACATTTTGAATAGTCTAAAAAATTTAAATGTTTAGATTTTAAATCATTAAAAACTGATATTTTTACAATTCATTTTTTGTAGATTTTAATAAGTAAAAACAAATTTTCTTACCACAATTTTTATAAACCATTAAAAGAAATTTTTAAGTCTAAAAATTTTGATTCTAAACACTAGATTTTATTAAAAGCACCTTCTTACAAGTCTAAAAATTACAAAATTTAAATCATTGAAATTTCTAACTTCACGTAAATGTATTTTATTCTTTAAGATTCAATTTAAATGCGAAGCTGCATAAATCTCGAAACGCACCTACATATGGCTTTTTACTTAATTTTTACATATTTTAGAGTTCAGTTTTATAGCTTAAAGTTTTCAAATTCAATTTAGTTTAATTTTCAAGTACGTCCTGTGGGTAGAAATAATTGATCTTAAACCTATGTTATTTCACTAGTACCACTAGTAATAACATGCAAATTTCTTTTGTATCATTCAATATCCGGCGAGGCACTAGCCAGGGAAGTAGTTGTTTCAATAAGTTATTTGTTTATAGTCTTAGTAAGACTTAATTTTGCTTGCAGAGTTACGAACAGGTTGAATATTCATATATTCAGGCTACATTTCATTTTATTGAATTTCTTTAATGCTTTTTGCAACAAGTAAGGTTGTTTCTAATTTGTTTGAACAACTTTGTTTTTCAAATGGCACGCCCCATATTTAGTAACGTATTCTCACGTATAATCCAATTATCTTTGAAATTGTATTAAGGTTCTTTGTACCTAATCTCAATATTTTTATTGCATTCGGCAATTTTCATATCGGAGATTATTATTTATTAGTTTTTTTTTATTTACCCAGCTTTGACATTGCCCTTTTTAGATCAGGAAGTCACCTTTATTCAATTAAAGTTGCAGAAAACAGTAATGTGGAATTTAGTGTTTGTGTCTAGTAACTGTGGGAAAAAATGAGGATTTACATTACTATAATTTAAAATTTAATCAAGATGTAATATAGCCTGAATATGTGAAAATTCAACCTGTTCGTGACTGGTTGAATTTTCACATATTCAATCTATATTTCATCTTTATTAAATTTATTTAATGCTCTGCTACTCGGGACATTGTCTCTAATTTATTTATTTACTATAATTTTGCCTAATCGCAATTCAATCAAGAAATTTGCCATGAAATTACCTAAAATAAAATTTATCCCGCCAAAATTATAACCACGAGTGGCATTTGTTAAGATAATTTAACGAATAAAAGCTATATACAGGGTGGGGCACCTCATATGATGTGGTCATTTTATGAAAAAACATGTAATTTCGTGTTATTCTTTTCAAATGTATAGTCGTAAGATCATTGTATGCACAATTTAAAATTATCACCAGTTATAAGGGTGTCTCATAAAAAAGATCCACATCAAAGTTGTTTTCTTAAATGGAACACCCTGTATTTTTCCATCTCAATTCATTCTCCAAATTTGTGTCGATTCAATGGATCGTGCAAAAAAAATAAAAAATTTAAAAATCCGTTTTGAGGTCCATAGAGGCAATTTCAACCATTTCTAGAAGAAAATTTTGTGCGTGTGTGTGCTACTGTGCGCGCTGTATCTCAAAAACTGCTACAGCAGTTAACATGAAATTTTGAACAATAATCTTATTTGAGAATCTGAAGAAAAGTTTTTGGTACAATTTCGTATATCAGAAGTGTGTGTTTACCTTAACCGTTTTTTTGTCGTTTTCCAATAATTTTTTTAATATGAAAAACATTGCAAAAACATTTGAGGGATTATCCTACTGTCAAATTTTCAAACAATCGAAATTTCTTTTTTGTCTTTAAACAATGCGTTGAAGTGTTTGGAATAATATGCAAAATGATCCATGTAGATATTCGAAGTACTGTTCGAGTTATAGCGTTTGCGGCCAAGGAAGAATTGAGCGCGCAGGTAGACTACCGAATCGGCACGCACTTTAAACGCGTTTTTCTCGAAACTATGTTTTTCAAAACGGTGTACACGATATCTCAGGCTTTGATTAATGAATCGACTTGAAATTTGGTACATAGCTAGTGCCATGTAGTTTATGAGGATATTTTTGTATTTTGTTTCAGACCAACCATATTTGTGTAATCATTTTCACCGACCGATCGAGCATGGTAAATATCAGCCAATGCAAAAGAGAATAACATGTGACAATTTCAATATTTCGGGATGACTAGAGTTTTACACACACACACACACACACACACACATTATACGAGTACATACAAAAATATAAATATTTACACTAATTGCATTTGTAGTTTTCCCGAAATAAAGTCCCAAAACTTAGCCTGTTTGGACACTGATTACAGTAGGATAACCCCTTTAACAAATAGTGAAGACAACGAAGTAATGGACATCTTTTGTTTAAAAATATTTTTCATAAAATCATTGGTTTTCAAAAAAAAAAAATTCCATTTTTGGTTTATAATTATGAAATTATAACAGTTACATCAAATTTATATTAATAATAGTTGTAGAGAATACCAAAATAAACAACTTATATAAAATAAGTTTTTTTGAAATCTCTTTAGTTTTTGACTAAATTGACTATTAGAAAGGTAAATAAACTGGACCCATAAAACAGAGACAGACCTGTAATCAAAAGCAGAACATAGAGGACAATGTCAATTATAGTCATAAAGTCAGCACTCGGCTGATACCCAGGAAAGGCTTATGATCTGCTGAATAGATAGTGGGTGTATTACGATCTCCTTATGTATGTGAGGATGTTACCAAGAAACGTGTTCATTGTTCTAATTTCTCAGATGTATCACGAACTTATTGCCTTAACCGTGAATCGTCTATTCTTTTTTATTTGTATAAGTTTTTGTTATATTGTAGGAATGATAATAAGTTATTTATTGTTTCCAGTTTCCAAGATGATAGAATGGTGATGAGGGCCCTCAAAGATATTTGCCCTGGTGAACAAATTTTCATGAACTACATACATGGAATTGATGCAATACCTAATGAAGTTCGGAAAGATATATTATTCAGACATCACTTTTTAACCTGTCACTGTTCATTATGCACTACAGAAACTGAAAATGTATGTTGTTAAATTACTATTTCATACCAATTTTATAATTAATGTTTTTTAAACACTCGTTTAAAGTAAGAATCCTTTTAGTTTAGGCTTTGATAATGTTTATAGGTGATTAATATGGCAAATTCAAATTTCAGCAACTAATGCTACCGTGTCCTGAGTGCAACTTTTATTCTGACGTGGTTGATGATCTGATTAATTGTAAATCATGTGGGACCGCAAGATTAAATTGGGCTGCAGTTTTAAAGATGAAAACCATAATGGACGCACAACTAATTTGTATGTATATTTTGAATTCTTAATCTGTTTCAATTGCAACTGTTATTTTATTGACATTAAAATTTAAATAAAAATAATAATGAAATCTTCCAATTTATCTCGTAGTGGATAATGCACATGTTTTTAAAAAAAATAATAGTGCCATTTGCAAACATATACTGGCCACCATAAATAAATGAAAACCTAGTTAATGCTGATGTATTTTAATGAAATTTTTGGAAAATGTGTATTTTATTCGTATTAAAAAACGATGAAAATTTCAACAAGATACAATAAAGATTAAACAATGAAACAAAAACTCTTTCTTTTCATTTGACATCAGTTACTCAATTGTCAATGCAAAACATAGTTTTAAGCTTACTAAGTAATCACATTAAAGTTGAAATAATGCCTCCTGTACGACATCCTGCAAATGTCCATCAGTTAACCGAGTTTAACCGTGGCAGAATAATCGGACTGCGAGAAGCCGGATTATCAATTCATGATGTAGCCGCTCGCATGGGACGCACTGTCACAACAATTTCCCTACGTTGGCAAAGATGGTCAGAAAATAATGAGGAACCACTCATCGTGATGATCGTGCTCTTCGGCTTGTAGCTCTTCAGGATCGTTTTTCACCAACAAAGGAAATTGGTGATAGATGAGAGGATTAGCTGATCATCAAATCTCCTTATGATCGACGTATCGAAGAATTCGATCTTTTGGGATCAGATCATACCGCCCACTGTTTTGTTTACCTCTAACTCCATGCCACCGTAAGCATTGTGGCAATGGTATAACGAGAGGTTGCATTGGATGTGTAATGGAATCAAGTCATCTTTAGTGATGAATCTTGATTTTGTTAATTCTGTATAATGACATATTGCTCTCAGTTAAGGTGCGATGGTGTGGGGGGGGCTGTCTGTCATGGAAGTAGATCTCCTCTAGTAGTTATTCAGGGAACATTGTGCTTGAACCAGTGTTACTCTATAAGAAATAGAAAATCCAATTTTTCAGCAATACCGCATACTTATCACCAATCGAACATGTGTGGGATATGGTAGGACGGAGAATACATGATTTACAGCCGCCCCCAAACAATGCAGATGCCCTTTAACAGCGGATTTTAGAAGCATGGGATAGTACACCTCAGGCTAGCATAGATTCGCTCATTTCAAGTATGCCTAATCGGCTAGCTGAATGTGTAAGAAACAAAGGAAGGTCGACGCATAATCAGTGTTAACAATATTTGTATCTTGCTGAGAATATAACCGATTTGAAATAATACAACTCAAATCTGGGACGCTGATTGTCTGGCACTGAGAATACAACTCATGGCCTACTAGAATGTATTTGGAGCCAATCAGATGCAAGGGAATGCATAGCAGGATGTGTATCACCGCGATGATAAAAAACAAAAGTAGCGATGATATTTTATTGTGGTCCTGTCAGAATTTCAAACCTCAAAATGGACATACTAAATTATTGGGATGCAGTTTCTAACAGTGAAATCAGGGAAATGGTGAAAAATACGACGCCCAGAAACACCGCGAGGAATAAAGAGTCGCAGTGCCGACAGTTTACGGAGTCTTTGTGCTGCAAGAAACTACAAGACGAATTGAAACATTGCAATATGTGAGTTGTCATCAAGATTATAAAAGGTTATTCGTTATATTCTCTCACTAAATATAACTCGTGGTACGATTAATAACCGATGATATTTAGTCGTTGAAACCGAAGCAGCACATTCAACTCGCGCTAGCGCTCGTTGAATCTGCAGCTCGGTTTCAACTCCAAAATATCATCGGTAATAATCATACCACTTGTTGTATTACGGCTGAAAATACAACTGATCCTTGAAAATACAACTTGAATGTGGGACGTTGATTGGCTCGCGCTAATATAAACTAGACAATGACAGTGGCCGTCAAACAGCGCATTCATTACACGAATTTGTAAATATCAGCTGCTTTTATACAAAATGCGGCGTTTTTGAAACCGCCTGCGCTACAGTTATAAAAGAAGTGAAAAATTACGTTCTGAACATACAAAACGAAAACAAATTTTATATGGAATTCGTTATATTCTCTAACCGAACATAACGTGTGGGGAGATTAAAACCATTGCAATTTTATTTTGAAATACACTTGTTATAATCTCGGATGAACATGCAACTCCTGCTTTGCAGTCGTTGCATTTTCATCCGAGATTATAACTCGTGATTTCATTGAAAAAAATTGCAATGGTATAATCTCGACACTTGTTATATTATAACTGAGAATAAAACTGATTTGAAATAATACAACTCAAATCTGGGACGCTGATTGGCTGGCACTGAAAATACAACTCAAATCTGGGACACTGATTGGCTGGCACTGAAAATACAACTGAGCCTTGAAAATACAACTCGAATGTAGGACGCTGATTGGCTAGCGCTAATACAAACTAGAGTGACAGTAGCTGTCAAACGGCGCATTTATTATATGAATTTGTAAATTTCCGCTACGTTTATACAAAATACGACGTTTTTGAAACAGCCTGTGCTACAGTTATAAAAGAAGTGAAAAATTACGTTCCGAACATACAAAACCAAAACAAATTTTATGTGTAATTCGTTATATTCTCTAACTGAACATAACATGCGGGGAGATTAAAACCATAATATTTTGTCATGGAAAAAATAATTTTTGAGTACAAAGAGCTTCAGTTAACAATGCTTTAAACTTTTACATTACTAAAGTCAAAACAGTCTCTTGTCACCTTGTTAAATTTGGATGTCAATAAATTGTTTTTCAAAGCCACCTTCAATTTTTATTTAGTAATGGTTGATAAAACGAGTTTTCTGCAAATATCTTTTAATGCGTTAGGAACTGGGACAGGGTTGTTATTAGGAAAAATGTATGTTTTTTATTCTGCATGGAATGACATAAAAATATACAGGGGCTCCAATTTAAAATAAGAAAAATAAAGTGCTTTAAAGTTTGAAATGTTTGACACTAAATTTTGGACACCCTGTATAATTCATATCGATCAAACTTGGTTAACAGGACTATCAGACCTTATTTAATAAGTACCTTGTATGATTTTATTAACAAGAGGTGGATTCTGGTACAAACGTAAATTGAATGGATGACACATTTACAATTTTTAATTCTCTAAAAAATATTCCTTTACAATTTTTCTCTAAAATGAATAGGGGATCTAATAATTACACATATTTAATTTTATATGTTAAATTCCTATGTTCGCCCCTTATCTCAGACACATGGTATATCGGATATATTGATATTTTTGTAAATATCGGATATATTCCGAACCCTGACTAAAATACATATATAATATAATATATATTTAAATATTCTGTTATTTATATAGAAATTCTATTCTTCTGCTCTTCTCGCAAAATGCATTAATTACATTGTTGTAGAAAGTGTAATTTTTACGTAGTTCTTCAAGAAGTTCCTTTTCGATTGACATCATTGCAAGAGAAGACACTCTTTCTTGACCACAACTATTGCGGACAAATGATTTTATATGTTTTATGGACGAGTCCGGCCGATAATTCAGAACATCATGCAACGTAAATGCCCGACAGTATACACTCTTACATGTAATGTTATTTATAGAACGCATTATTGTAAATGCTTACTATGAAAGAAAAACACAAATATTATTTTATGTAATAAGACATTCTTAAGATTCTTTTTGAACTTTTGAAGTGTAAGTAAGTAGAGAATTTTCCAATTCGAACAACATTGGCAAGAAAATTAATTAGTTATATTTTTATAATTGTTTGCATTTATACCAAGGGAAGCAGTGCTTCCCCTGTTTCCATGGACGCCTCGCCACTAGCGTGTATTAAATGGCTCATTTTAGACTCGTTGCATAAATAGCTTTTTTTCATATGCAATTTTTTAAATTTAGATTATAGATTTCACAGCAGCTTTCAACAGCTTTTATTTTCAAATAAATATCAATTGTTTTAAACATTAAATATTGTTTTCTCATCCACATGACAACTGTGGACCAATATAGATCTTATTAGATATCATTAGCTCAGTATAGATGCTGACATGTAAGGAGACATCTATGATCTAAGCGTTGACGCAGAAACAATATTTAATGTTTATCATTTATATTGCTATAATTGTCGCTAGTTGGAATAGTCAACTATTATCAGTGGTTTACTCTTCCCACACAATTGGTGTCATCTTAATGGGGTATCTATCTTATCTATTTTTTTAAATAAGTAGTACTTTTATATTTCAGATGATACATGCAAGGACCTAAATGTTTTGCATGAGGGCATCAAAGTTGCTCAAGAAATGCGGATTGACCCAAAGTGCCATGTTATGTATGCAATATACATGAAATATATAATCCAATCTATAATACAGGGTAAGTATGAAAGGTGAGAAGAAATTATAATTAATTAACAATTCATTTTACAGGTACGTTGGATCAATCAGCAAACTGTCTTCAGTACATAAAGAATGTCCGATTTTTAAGCTCATTCTATAAAGAAATTTTTGTTGAACTTAAGATGCTGATAAAGAAGATGTGCTCATCAAGTGAATGGCATAGTCCAAAATATAAAAAGTAAGTATTAACGTTTAATTCCGATGTTTTTTTAATAACAATAATGTCTTTATTTTTTTTAAAAAGTACAATGAAAATAAAAATAAATATAAGAGTAGGCGAAGTTCTGTCAGGTAACACCTGTTACTGCTCTTCCACTTAACCTACAAGTAACTAAAAAGAATTATACAGAATCCAAAAGTATAACATCGCACGAAATTCAATGTATGTACGGACAAATATAAAAATAACATATTCAAATAAACTTCGTTAACTTTGAAGCTCTTCTTGTATTAATAATTTTGATTTTAAAGATTTCAGGTTTAATGGTATTTTATTGAATACATAGTTTGTAGATGTTGTATGAAAACAATCTTAAAAATAGCTGACTTGTGTTTTGGTGATGAGATAAATCCCTTAAATTTAACATGTTGTGTTCATCGGTACAGAATATGATTTTGTTGAATAAATATAAAGGTGTTCGAAAATAAATGATCTTATAGTAAAGTCTGTAACAGTGTAAAATCCTTCTATTATACATATTTAACCAGTTCAACTCAGTACATTTACCGGAAATATGATCATATTTTCTAATACCCAATATTAACCGTGTACAGGAGTTCTGAACTTTCTGTAGGCATTCAATCATCATTTTGTCTAGGCATGCACTATAAACAACGTCAGTAATACAACAAAGTAGTCATTTTGCATTTTTATTTAAAATTTATATTTTTACTTTCTCCGTTAAGAAGTACAAGAAAGTATTGTGATCATGATTTCTTTTTCAAAAATTTTTTTTTACGGAAATATCCGTTTAGGAGTCCCTAGATGCCATTTCAATAATTTCTGGGAAAAAAAATTGTGTCTGTTCGAGTGTGAGTTTGTTTGTGTGTGTGTGTATGTGTCACTGCGTGTGTGTGTGTGTCTGTGCGCGCTGTATCTCAAAAACTAATAGAGCAATTAATATGAAACTTTGAACATACGTCTTATTTAATAATGTGAAGAACTGCAAAGCTTTTGGTAAACTTTCGTACACCGGAAGTGGGTGTTTACCTTAACTGGTTTTTGTTTTTTGCCAATATTTTCGTAAATATGAAAAATATCACAAAAACATTTAAACAAACATTGAAGGCAAAAAAGAAATGAACATCTTTTGCTTGAAAACATTTTTCATAAAATCATTTTTATTCGAGAAAAAAATTTATTATTTTTTTAATTTTTGGTTTATAATTATAAAACAATAATAGTTACAGCAAATTTATGTTAATAATAATTGTAGAGAATGCTAAAATGAACAACTTATGAAGAATAAGCTTTTTTCGAAATCCCTTTAGTTTTTGAGTAAACTGAGTTTTTGAATTTGAAGTATATTTTTCCATCTTTCATAATTTTGACGTTTTAAACGTCAGTTTCATCCGAGTTTACACAACGCTCGATGTACATTTAAAATATGATTTCAATTGAAAATAAACCATGAAAACGTAAATATAAATGGCTATGATACCATCAAGTCGGAGAAAGTAACATGATGGCCACATCACCATTTTTTTGTTACTTTTTCATAAAAACTGTATTGTTATACAAATTTACCAATTACAAAAAAAAAACACCTTTATTGGCATATAAATATTTACATCATTATATATATACTTTTTTACTTCAACTACCAGTACATGCAACAAATGCGGGCGTGTACACCAAAGTAAGAAAATTTCAGATAATAAATACGTAAATAATCCACACTAATGAAACGATTTCTGAAGCACTCAGCAACTCGCCTAGGAATACTAGAAGTCAAATTGTCAATGTCAGCCTGAGGGAGTGCATCCCAAGCTTCTTGAATTCGCATCCTAATATCAGGTAAAGTGAGTGGGAGTGGTCGGAGAGGGCCTGTCTTCTGCCAATTATATCCCACACGTGTTCAATAGCTGATGGGTCTGGAGAACGAGAAGGCCATGGAAGTAAATCAACATTAGCTAGTTCCAGGAACTCCATAGTAACCCTGCTGTATGCGGCTTTGCATTATCCTGTTGGAAAGTGGGGTTTTCAAACCTTCTCAGATAGGGCTTTAATGTTGGTTCTAGAACTGTGTTAATGTAGTGATTTGCTTTTAATGTTCCTGGAATGAACACAAGAGGAGACTTATGAATGGCGTTCCACTGCAAACTGTAAATTTCCTCGTTCTCCTGGGCGACATCTAACCATTTTACGACCATCGTGGGCACACAAACAAAATCTCGATTCATCACTAAAAATAACTTGCCTTCATTGATCGACCCATTGTAGTCTCTCAAGGCACCATTCCAGAAGGCACCTCTTATGGCGAGGAGTTAAGGACAAACAAAGAAAAGGACGGTACGACTTGAGACCAAATGATCGAATTCTCCGGTAAACTGTTCGAACGGAGATTCTTTGGTTCGTTAAATCTCTTCAGATGTCTCCAATGGCTCTAATTGTTGAAAATCGATCCCGGACAGCGACGAGCCAAAGAGCTCGATCTTCATGTTCTGTAGTGTTTCTAGGGCCCCCAGGTCGTAATCTCCGCCGTTGTTCCTGTCCCTCGGCCCATCTATGCTAACATCGAGATATTGTACTGACACTTCTGCCAAATCGTTGGGCAATATCACGAATTGACAAACCTCCTTCTCTGAGCCCGATTACTCTACCGCATTCAAAATTGCTTAATTGTTGAAATACGCCACGCTGACGAACTCGGGGTACCTCTTGATTTAAATGGGGAACCAATTAACTGATTTGTACGATAAAATTTTATTGTCACTGCTTAGTTAATTTAACAAAATAACAATAAATTTTCTTTCATTTTTTATACTCCAAGGTAAATTGATCAAAAAGTTACCAAGATTTTTTGTTGAACTTTTAATCATTTCTTAGTGTGGATTATTTACGTATTATCTGAAGTTTTCATAAAAATTGAGCAACGAATTCTTGGTGTTCCTTTACTTATGGCGACCAGTATATATAAGAATGTATATTTTTCTATAACATCTACCCAATTATCTATTTGGCATGCCATTGTCAAATGTTCATTATTTACTTTTACCACCGTTATCTTAAGTTATCAAAATATGGTCTAACTAAGAATCATAAAGTTTTTGTTGATCATTTCTCAATTGACTGTCTATTTTGTAAAAGTGCGGTATTTTTAATTTCTTTGATTTACATACTTACTTATGTTTCTCAAATATTTATGGAAACCAATCATTGAACTTTAAGCACATTGATCCATATTCATGTACACATTTATTTAGAAATCTCTTAATAAATATCTATGTAGCAAGAATCATTTTGGCTAATCTAATGTTTATATTTTTTCTAGATCAACTTTATTGGAGTATGGACAATATCTGGTGTTCTTGCACGAGTTTGCTTCATTATATCATCCAAGTGAGTCTGTTCTAAAGGACATAAAGAAACTTCAAATGTTTTTTAGCATGCAAGAGCAGATAATAGATTTCAGAGATTCGTCAGGATGGATTAATTAGCATTTGCATCTAGAGAAACCAGCTTGAGATTAATGTATAAGCACAAGTTTTTGTTTTTACTGTTCTTAACCCTTTAACTGCGGCTGTCGTCAATAAGCGACTCGGGTAAACTTTACCGTAACTACGGCTGTCGTCAATAAGCGATTCACATATTTTTTGCCGTTCTTTTATGACGTGAATCGCTTATTGACGACCACTAGTAACATGATACGTTGGTTCAAATGGAATAAAATTTACTAAATTTTCAGTCTTTGTTTTTTTGCGTTCAGGCAGCCAGTTTCTTGAAAACTTTTTAGTAGCTAAAGGGTTAAGTAATAATTTAGATAACGAAATAACTTTTCATTCACATTTTTCATCTATTATTTTTTAATTGTTAATAATGTTATAATGGTTAAGTATTTTTCCAGTACAGAGAGTAAATATGCAACTCGTAATATTTATTTAATCATAGGGCAACCATTCCATGTCAGTTTAACTACCCACAATTTCAGATTTTCACGAAACTGCATGGGTTTTCCTTTTATCAATTTAACTAAGTGTACAAAATATTTTGCTGCATCTCAAATGGTTTAGATTTTACAACTTGTTTTTGGAATCTTTCGTTTTTTATATAAATTATATCTTTCTTATTTGCCAATGTTAATAAAAAAATTCGAGTAAACATTAATATGTAAGGAATTCATTAAAAATTAGGTCTGCACATGGTCAAGAAGAAATCTTAAAATGATCATTTGAAATTTTTTTTAAATGAAATATGGATTTCGTCGTTTCAGGTGGAATATCAGCAAAAGGAAAAGTGACGATCAACAAAAAAATAATAATTCTTGTTCTAAAAGATATGCTCTGCCACATAAAAAGAAATGAGTTTTATATTTTGTTAACTTGAGACAAGCTCACATTTTGTACTTTGATAGACAATTGTTCTGCAAGTTAAGGGAAGTCGTGTTTTCCAGCAAGTGCAAATTTTTGATCAAATTTACAAGAGCCTGGAAGAATCACTTTTCTAATGTGTTGGGACACGTAAATTTTTCGAGTAATAAAAAAATATAAAACATTTAAATGTGATGAATTAAAAAACTTACTTACTTTTGGGTTCAGTTTTATAATTTAAAGTTTTCAAATTCAATTTAGTTTCATTTTTCAAGTTAGTCCTGTGGGTAGAAATAAGGGATCTTAAACCAATGTTATTTCACTAGTAGTACTAGTAATAACATGCAAATTTCTTTTGTATCATTCAATATCCGGCGTGGCATCAGCCAGGGAAGTAGTTGTTTCAATAAGTTATTTGTTTATAGTCTTAGTAAGACTTAATTTTGCTTGCAGAGTTACGAACAGGTTGAATATTTATATATTCAGGCTATATTTCGTTTTTTTGAATTTATGTGATGAATTATTTTAATCAAGGTAGCTTTTCAAATACATGTGACGTTTGCATGGCCAGGAACCATGCCCACGACAAATTAAACAATTTCTTCCAATATTTGCAAAATGGATAATAATAATAATAATAATACTTTATTTGCGTGAGCCACCATACATAGAATATACATAATGTAAAGTATATAAAATTAGTGGATGCAAGCGTCAATTATATGGATGAGTCAAAACTGATGTATAATATAACAGTTTTGAACATTGTTGTTCTTAAATGGTTCGATTATAAAATAGTTATACAGTTAAAATAATAATAGTTATACAGTATAAAACATGATGAGCAGATCGCACAGTAATATATTAGTAAAATAATACAATAAAATATATGATAAATACAAGTATGAAATAGATAAATATATGTGTCATTTATGTTAAATGTATATGTTGGTTTGGCGTTTAAGCGACTGGGTTCAGTTTGTTAGGAATTCAGTAAAATTATAAAAACATTTTTCAATTAGAAATTTTTTTAGTTTAGTTTTAAACAATTTGAGGCCATTGCAGGTTTTGATTTCCTTTGGTAATTTGTTGAGGATTTTGCCACACATGTATATCGCCGTTTTTTCGTAAAGGGTTGTTTTTTGTTGGGTGGCTCTGATATCAGAGCCTTTCCTCGTGCTGTAGCTATGTGTGCTGTGGTTTTTTGTTAGGATGTGTGCATGTGTGAATGCAAAGATCGCACATTTGAATATGTAGATACTTGTAACGGTTAGTATGTTTTTTGTTTTGAAAATAGTACGGCAGGTTTTGGTCTTTCGTAGGCCAAATATTAATCGTATTATTCGCTTTTGGGCTACGAATATACGGGATGTGTCGGCCCTTCCCCATGCTAAAATGTTGTAGGCAATATGTGGGTGGGCTAGGGCATAGTAGGTCTCGAGTAGTGATGAGTGTTCAATTTTACTTTTGAGTTTGAGTATGGCGTAATACGCACTACTTAGCCTTGATGTGACATGATCGATTTGAGTGTCCCAGTGTAGATTTGATTGGATGAAAGATCCTAGGTATTTGACAGAGGACTTGGTATTTTCCGATATTGTGTTTCGTGGTTTTCTATTGTAGAACAGAATAGTATTCGTTTTTTCGGCGTTTAGGAGGAGATTGTTTTTATTGCACCAATTTGACATTTCATCATTTGTGTTTTTAATTTTCTGGAGCAGTTCGCCCTCGTTTTTTGCCGTTATTATGATGGCGGTGTCATCAGCAAAATTGATTGTGTGTCCACTGGTGATGTGCCCGGGGAGGTCGTTGATATAAAGTAGGAATAAGAGGGGTCCTAGGGTAGATCCTTGGACCACCCCTTTGTCCAGACTGCGGGTGGTAGAGGCGCTAGTTCCGATTTGGACGTATAGTTTGCGGTGCGTAAGGAAAGAGTCGATGAGGTTGGAGGCGTTTCCACGAATCCCTAGTGCGATTAGTTTGTCGCGCATAAACTTGGGATTTATTGTGTCGAATGCACTCGTGAAGTCGTAGAATAGCCCAGCCACTTGGTAGCCTGTGTCGATGTTTTTGGATATTAATTCAAGGAGATTTACGAGTGCTGTTTCGGTGGAATGTCGTTTTCTGAAGCCGTGCTGGGCGTCGCTTAGTAGTTGAAATTTATCAAGATAGTTGGTAATTCGTAGTGCTATGACTTTCTCAATTATTTTTGAGAATGCATCGAGTAATGCAATCGGACGAAAATTGTTGATGTCAGTTCTTGATCCTTTCTTATGGATTGGGATGATTTTTGATGTTTTTAGAGCGTTTGGAAAGACACCTGCCTGTATTATTTGATTTTTGATGTTTTTAGAGCGTTTGGAAAGACACCTGCCTGTATTATTTGGTTTATTAGGTATTGGAGTGGTTCTAGGATTTCCACAGCCACTTCTTTAATGATTTTAATTGGTAATTCATCATGACCTGCACTAGCGCTCGTTTTGAGTTCAGTTATTATAGTATGCAGCTCTGTGCGCGTGATCGGCTTGATGAATAGAGTGTTCGTTACATTATTAGTGGTGGTACAACTTTCTGATATGTTGGTTCCCAGGTGCTGTTGTATTTTTTTGTCGGTAATAGTTGAGAAGTGGTCAGCGAAGATATTCGACACCTCTTTTGTGTCCACTAGTAGCTGTCCGCTGTTTAATTTAATTTCGTGGGTACTGACTTTTTTCTCCCCGTGTAGTTCTTCTCGTACTATGTCCCATATTTTTCGCTGTTTGTTGTGTGCAGTGTGAATTTTGTTACTGTTGAACTTTCGTTTAGTATCCTGGATCAGCTTTTGGTGCGTTTTTTTTTCATAATAATATTTGTTAATCATGTCCTCTGACTTAGATAGCATCATGAGTTGATACGTCATTTTTAGATTAAGGCTAGATTTTCTTATGTCGCTATTGATCCATGTTTGATGTTTGTGTCGGTTTTCTGTTCTTTTCCGGGGACATGAGATATTGTATTTATGGAGAAAGTCCTCCAGGAATAAATTAAAGCTAGTGTCTACATTGTCGGAAATAATGAAACCCCAATTTGTATTTTGAAGGTGAGATTTTAGTTCCTTAGTGCTGGAGTCGTTTATTGTCCTTCTGTAATTGATTTTTGGTTTGTGTTTGGGAGTGCTTGTTGCTTTAACATTTAGTTTCATTACTTGAGCATAATGGTCGGATAGGTGCAGGTTGGAGTTTTTACAATTCCAGGTAGAGGGTGGAAAATTTGTAACTAGATAGTCGATTTGTGTTTTGGTGTGTCCTGCATCGTTTATGCATACTCTTGTTGGATCTTTTAATTGATTTACGAGGCCGAATGAAAGGAAAAGTTCATTTAGCCGCTTTTTATTAGTGTTGCTTGACATGTGATCAATGTTCAGGTCGCCACTGAGAATTATATGAGTGTGTGAGTCGTTTATTGCGACCATTAGGTTTGTGAGCGCGTCTAGGAATGTGTTGATGTTACCTGAGGGTGGCCGGTATACACACAGTATTGCAGTTTTAAAGTTGCATTCCTTCCAGGAGCAGGCTGCACATTCCATTTCAGCTTCGACACAGTACTCGTTGACATCCTCCGTGTTCACGGTGTTTCCGCATGTAGTCAGCTATGTTTTTGTACCCTTTTATATGTACAAGATTTGAATTGTTCGTGTTGCACCAAGTTTCAGTCAGGCAGATGATATCAGGTTTTATTGTATTTAGTGCGACAGTTAGCGGGTCGAGTTTGTTGATGACGCTTCTAATGTTTTGGTGTAAGATCTTAATTTCTCTGGTTTGTGTGGTAGAATTTACGTTATTTATTGGTGTATTTGTTGAATTTGGTGTTTGATCGGAAGGTTGATTTCCGAAAAAACTTAAATTCACTTAAGTTTATTCCTTTGGGCCAGAGACTTGGATCGGTTATGTAATGGGCTGATTCTTCTGGGACTCCGATCTTGAAGCATTTGTATTTTTCGCGTGTATTTTGATCTTCATATATTATCGGTTCGACTAAAAATTGTACGTTTGGGATTTTGGTTTTAAGCTTCCTCATTATGTTTTCTTCGGTGTAGTCTAATTTATATTTTCCGATGTGGAACCACTTGTTTTTGAATGGAGTATAAACCGCATCACTCTCATCGTCTGCATTTCCTGCGGTGTGGGTGTTTTCTTTGGATGTTTGGGGTTGTTTAGTATTTGTGTCGGGTCGTTTTATCACATTCGGTTTAGTTTGTTTGTTTACGTTTTGGTCGGTTGAACTTTTAGTGTCAGCTGTGTCGTCTTTTTGTATCGTATTGGGGGATTTCTCGCAGACTAGTTTTTGTTTGTCTGTCTGGCGAGGCAGAGATTGCTTTAACGGTGATAGGATGGTTTGGGTGACCTCTTTCGGATTTATTAGCGATTGTAGGTTTGTTGTTTGGATGGTTAGTAATTGATTTAAGGACTTGATTTGATCTTGCAAAAACGATATGTTTGAGCGCAGGTCGCGCATGGCTGTGTCCTTTGATTTTAGTAGTCGTTTCAGATATTTCACCTCCAATTCTGCATCCCGTTCGATGATGGTGGATCCACTTGCTGTTGATGAGTCAAGGTCGTCGTCACTGTCGCCGCCATGTTGCTCGTCCTCTGGGTCTGAGCAGCAGATTATTGATTCCTTGTCTATTTGAATCACGTTTTTCATGTACTTTATGCATCCCGGGTGCATTGTTAGTCCGCACTTTATGCACTTGTCTAATATTTAAAAAGCTCAGAATTGTTTAAATGAGACACTGGATTTCACCACATGTTAAACGAGAACCAAATTCGACAGATCTTTAAAAAGCTCTATCAGAAACGATCGTAGGTTTATTACCGAGTAAATACGCTAATTAAATTTCACTTATTGCACTTGCATCAGCGTTTCTCGACCTTTTCGTATTTGCAATGTCTTTTTCAAGACAATACCACGAGATCAAAAAGTCTGGAAGTATATAATTTAAATGCGGTTTTCAACATGTACCCTTCTGTGTAATAAAATTAAGCAAAAACATATGTTTAAAACGGACTTCCAGGTTACGAAAATAAGTACATTTGTCAATTTCCTTAATGTCAAAATGCCGCGTTATTTATTTAGACAACAATTTAAAAATTCGAATTATAACTAAAATAGAAGATGGTTTTTAGTCTTACTTCTTAGTTTTGGCTTTTTAATAAAGGTGTTATTTTCAAGTTATGGTGTTTTATCATTTATTGAAAAAGTTGTAGACCTGAATTAAACAACTAGAATATTGTAAAAAATACTTATAAGACTTGTGCTTTATTTTATTGCACAGAAGTGTAACTGGCGAATATGAAACTATTATGAATAGTTTGAATAGTAGAGGATCGACGACTGCATTCTTCATGAGATGATTAATGGAACAATGGATTCTCCCAATTTACTGGAACAACTCACACTTCACATCCCATTTAAAACAAAATCGTGCTATCAAAATCAATCTCCGAATTCAAATGTAAATAAAATTAGGGCACATTATTAATTCATTATTCATTTCATTAGTTTAATAAATCACTTTGTTTTAAGAGTAAAAGAGGGTACAACTTTTCAAGAGGTTTAACTACCGCTCGGGGATGATTTTATTCTTACATTGTCTTAAGTATTGTCCTTCCTAGAAGTCAAAACTTATCATTAGAAGAATGCGATACATAAAATCAGTACTTTGAAATAAAGCAAATAAAATACTTCACATTGTAATCAAATCTGTATCAGTTATGCATCAATTATTTAAAATAAAATCAAAATTAGATCAAATATGAGTATATATATATATATATATATATATATATATATATATATATATATATATATAACGAAGGGGTATAACAGCCGTTATAGTTAGAAAACCGAATTTAAGTAACGGGTGTGCGGCTTGGGTCTGGTAGGAAAACTTGTTATTTACTGCCAATATTTCGCCGTTTATTTACAGCTTCATCAGGGCTCTCAACACGTGGTATAAGTTAACATAACCTACAATATTTATGTTATACTTACTAAATAGTGAGTTTTTAGTAAAACTAGCAACCGTGAATATACAGGGTGTCCCCGAATGGTCTGTACAACGCTCTACCACATATTCTCTGAAACAAAATAAGACGATTTAACTAAACTTATCTCTATCCAAAAGTGGTTCCTAAGCCATCTACGAGGCCTCAAAGATATTATTTTTTTTCATTATTTTTCAAATATTTTTATTTTGGAATTGGGTAAGAAAACCAAAAAAAAAACAATGTTGATGTTTTACAACGTGTCCATTTTAATTTTTTGCGTCGTGTAAATTGTTGTATTGCTGAAAATGGCAATCAGTTTGAACATTTGTTGTGAAACTAATAAATTTGTGTTTATTGTTAGGTACCTATCTTTATTTCTACTTTGTTAATTGTTTTGAGAAGCAAAATATTGTTCATAATTTTATTACTTTTTTTTGACAAATAAAAATATTTTTTTGTGGGGAAAATAGCAAAATTTTATAAAAGACAAAAAATACGTAAAATTGAATGATCTTGCAGAAAAAAAGTATTCCTTATGATTTGACCTGTTGAATAAAAATATTTAGGTATCTTAAGAAGTCGATGGTCCTAGTTTGACCACTTACTTTAAACGTAGGATAAAGAAACATATCGCAAAAAGTGCATGGTATCAATGTAATTAAATGTGCCAAATTAGGTTTTCTTACCTAATTCCAAAATAAAAATATTTGAAAAATAATGAAAAAAAAATAATATCTTTGAGGCCTCGTAGATGGCTTAGGAACCACTTTTGGATAGAGATAAGTTTAGTTAAATCGTCTTATTTTGTTTCAGAGAATATGTGGTAGAGCGTTGTACAGACCATTCGGGGACACCCTGTATATATATATACCGGGTGACCCAGGGTTCTGTAAAAGCCCCATAACTTATTTGCTATTTGAGATACCGACTTCTAGTTTCCTTGAACTGGTACCCACACTTATTCTACATATTTTAAAAATATGTATGTTTTTGTACAGGGTGTCCCAATATACATAGCAGACCAAAGTTATGTTTTTTTAAATGGAACACCCTATATTTTATACTTTATTTTCAACCCTCATGAGAAGCTGATAAAAATAGTATAAGATAGTATGGGTCTATTATGGATGATTGGTTAGTTATGGGCAAATTTGTGGCAAAAACAAGGACACGTTGAAAAAGTTGCAGAAGCGCTCCGAGCAATGCTAGCGTCGTTTTTTATACACTAAAGAATTTTCCACATCATGAAGAATAATACAAATCGGCTTTGGTTCTTTTTTGTTCATACTGCTATACAGGGTGTCAACATACGCAAAATAATGGATAACTATTTTTTTTTAAATGGAACACCCTATATATCTTGCAACCAATGCATGGAATTTTTAATAAGCTTTCCAATGATGTACAATTTGTATAATGAAATATTAAGGATTCTTAAGATTTATCCATAAAAACATTTTTCTTTTGTCACCTCCTGTTCATTTTTGGATTTTCAGCCAAAACTATGCATTTTTTGAAAAAGTAATAAGAGACCAAAGTTGTAGGGCGGAAAATTTTAGATCGATATAGGTCTTTCGACTTTTCCAATAATGCGTGCATTGCCCGCCAGAGTGTGCAAAATCGTGACCGTATATGCATTTTAGTGTTTTTCTCAAATTTTTTGTTAATTAATTGCACTATACTTTATTTTCCACGTCCTCTAGCAGAAAAACAAATAATTATAGAATTATTCAAATGACCTACATCGATTGAAAATATTCCGCTCTACAACTCTTAAAAGAAGCAATTTTTGCCCAAAATGCATAGTTTTCGCTAAAAATGCAAAAAACCATTGAAAAACGCAAAAATTGATATATACATTTTTAATTTGCATTTTTAGGGAAAACTATGCATTTTTGGCAAAAATTGCTTCTATTAAGAGTTGTACAGCGGAACATTTTCAATCGATATGAGCCATTTTAATTTCGCTATAATTTCCCGTTTTTCCGCTAGAGGGTGCGGAAAATAAAGTATAGTGCAATTTATTAATAAAAAATTTGAAAAGAAAACGCTAAATGCATATACGGTCATGATTTTGCGCGCTCTGGCGGGCAATGCACGCATTATCTTAAAAGTTTAAAGACCTATGTCGACCGGAAATTATTCGCTCTACAACTTTGTTCTCTTATAATTTTTCCTGAAAATGCATAGTTTTGGCTGAAAATCCAAAAATCAGCAGAAGGTGACAAAAGAAATATGTTTTTATTGATAAATCTCAAGAATCCTTAATATTTTGTTATACAAATTGTACATCATTGGAAATCTTATTAAAAATGCCATAGATTGGTGGCAAATTATATAGGGTGTTCCATTTGAAAAAAAATAGTTATCCATTGTTTTGCGTATGTTGACACCCTGTATAGCACTATGAACAAAAGAGAACCAAAGCCGATGTGTATTATTCTTTATGATGTGGGAAATTTTCTAGTGTATAAATAATGATGCTATCTTTGCTAGGAACGCTTCTGCAATGTTTTCAATGTATACAAGTTTTTGCCACAAATTTGCTCACAACTAACCAACTGTCCATAATAGACCCATACTATCTAATACTATTTTTATTAGCTTCTCAAGAGGGTTGAAAATAAAGTATAAAATATAGGATGTTCCATTTAAAAAAACATAACTTTGGTCTGTTATGTATATTGGGACACCCTGTACCAAAACATACATATTTTTAAAATATGTAGAATAAGTGTGGGTACCAGTTTAAGGAAACTAGAAGTCGATATCTCAAATAGCAAATAAGTTATGGAGCTTTTACAGATCCCTGGGTCACCCGGTATATATATATATATATATATATATATATATATATATATATATATACCGAGTGTCTGGGATAAGGGGCGAACATAGGGATTTAACATGTAAAATTAAATATGTGTAATTATTAGCTCCCCTATTCATTTTAGAGAAAAATCGCAAATGAATAATTTTTAGAGAATTAAAAATTGTAAATGAATCATCGATTCAATTTACGTTTGTATCAGAATTTACCTCAGAAATAATAAAAATAAGTTGAACAATGTACCATTTAAAAAAAAAACCTTGCCATGAGTTTGACAAATGTCATGTTATGGTGAGAATAATTTTTCTAGTCATATCAATTCACGCATTGCAATTACTATAAAGAATAACGTTGGGCTCGTTGTACAGTGTGAACTAGTATTTTTCGGCAAAACAGACAAACTGCAAAAAGTTAAGCTTAGTTTAGTTTTTAGATAGTGTATTAATTCGGAGTAAATGTTGCTATTTTAAATATGTAAATGCATATTAATGTAAGTATGTTGTTCTCCTAAAATAAATGGTATATTATAGGAGAGATAAGGATATACCTTAGTAGTAGAGAGTTATGATTGTCTCTGGTGGTAAAATTGGTTTTAGTTTAAGAACTGCATACTAAGCAGTATTTAATTTAGTACACACATAATCGACATGCTGACACCAGGTGAGTTGCTCGTCCTCAATTTACCAAGAAATTTGGTGTTCTGATTTAAATTAACAATTGGTGTCTTTTTATTAAAAAAACTGAATGTTTACTGTTTTATTGTTATATGGAAGTAAATTATTAGCATTCATATGGTCTGTATTTGATCGATCCTGCATTATTTCGTAGAATACACGCCTCCTTTCTTCATCCACTAACAGTATCTCCTGATGACATTGATGCTTTTAAGAATGATAACCATGCTTCTTCAGAATTTTCTGTACAGAGAATTTAGACACGCTGCACTCACGAGCAATGCATCGTATGCTAGTTGTTGGTTCAGCATTTATCAAACCCAAAACTGTTTCTTATAATTCAACGTTGTTTCTTCTGTTCCGTTTGCATGTAATGTCACGAACTCTGAGTAAACTGACGCCACTGCAAAATGTTTTGATAATGAATACGCTTTCTTCATTGGAATAACTCAGATTATTGTTCATAATAATTACAATGCGTGAATTGATATTTGACTAACAAAATTATTCTCAACAGTAATTGCACAAGTGCATTGTAAATTATCGGTCACAAGTTTGTGCGATTTCGACAAACGAAGTCGTATTGTTTGGCAACAGTCCCGAGCCCGGAAGGGCGAGGGGCTGTTGCCTAAAACAATGCGACTGAGTTTATCGAAAGAGTGCAAACTTGCGATAATTTGCAATGCACGAGAGCAATTTATCAGACTATATCCCAACAAAAATATTACAACAAAATAGAATGACATTTACTGTCATCGCGGACGTGTAGTGCCGGTTTGAATTTTACATTTCTAAACGGATCAAACAAAATTTGAAAATCAGAAACGTACTTCTCTTGCACTAACTTAGCACTGGTATTCCATATGGAGTTTACATTTTCTTTACAGTACGTACCGTTCGCGTTTCGCACGTTATGTGCCCTCTTTTCCAATATTGTAGAAATGACTTCCCGAGTGCAGGTCATGTTAGTGACTCCGCCCAAACTTTTTGGTTGGGCCTCTTTCCCTTTTTCTTGAATTACTTCAAGAGAAACACTTCCAATGCGGAGTTTTCACTAATTTTAATAGCGTTCTACCCGCAAACTGACGTTTGACATTGAACATTGTTTTTCTTGAAATCAATCATGTGCCGAAACATAATGCGAGTAGAGAACTAATCACAAAGCCGCATTCGAACTCTACATGATATGTTTCCTGAAAATAGAAGTTATATAGAATCTGATTGGTTCTAATTCATTTGAATTTCGGCATGCTACGTTTGGCGGGATATAGTCAACAGTAATATAACGAGTGCCTATGATTTTGCCGGCAATTATTAGCGGCAGGATCACGATTGCTTGTTGCGACGAAAATCGGCACGACTGCGAAGCAGGAGTGCCGATTTTCTAGAAGCAACAAGCAAGAGTGATCCAGACGCTAATAATTGCCTAGGAAAAATCAGTCACGAGTTAGATTCGGGAAGACAATTGGCCGAACAGAAAGTTCACACTTCTTAATTTGAAAAATTAAATTTAGTGACACCAAGTGTCAGACGTGTATTTATCTGCGCCACAATAATTGTAGTAAAAATGAGCTTACCAAGATTTTGAGAAATGCCTATGAATACTATTATTGATGAAAGCACTATAAACACTTCACCCGAAAATACAAACAGATCGAATTCAGGAGCAAACTGCTTAAAAGTCCGGCAATAACTGACGTTTTATACGCTATAGAAAATGAGCCAACGTGTTGCTAGGCAATACCAACATGAGAGATTATCTGATTAGATACGACCCAGGGTAAATTGCCATGCATAACATAGAGCGTGGTCTGTTACGCATCGTAATTAGAATTTTATTGGATCATCTCATCAACGTTATTCGATTTCATTGGTTATTAAGTAAATGAGGGCAATTGTCACCGTAACATGACATTTGTCAAAGTCATGGCAAGAGTTTTTATTAAATGGTAAATGGTTTCAACTTATTTTTATTATTTCTGAGGTGGATTCTAGTACAAACGTAAATTAAATGGATGATTCATTTACAATTTTTAATTCTCTATAAAATATTCCTTTACGATTTATCTCTAAAATGAATAGGGAAGCTAATAATTACACATATTTAATTTTACATGTTAAATCCCTATGTTCGCCCCTTATCCCAGACACTCGGTATATATAATTGGTAGATTATTCCTTCTGCTTACATTATCCTGAGGGTATCCCTTATTGTCCCAGATTGACAAAGACTATCGTACAGATATTTCAGTAGGATCCAAAGTGGCAATGTAATCACGTGGTAGCACTTCAGGCACATGACCTTGGTATAGCTGGTTCAAGTTATTGGGATATTTTCCCAAGCTCGTGGATGGTGAAAACTGGGCCACGTTTTCCGGAAAGAGTAGTTATTTAATAATGTAACATTTATTTTATAACCAGCAGATTAATAACTATTAATGTTTAATGTTGGCGGCGTTTACTTCGTGATACATCGATTGTAGATTGGAATAAAACACTTTAACTTTTTAATACCACTATATTTTATTTATGTGACTAGTGTCGACCATTCACTGGTCCTTTTCAAACATGAGTAAATTAACGGTAAGGTATCCATCAAAAGTACGGTAAACGCCCGCGAGAGGGGGATTAAATCAAATTGGTATGACTGTAGGCAACCCAGCTTACAGCGAGGGTAAATTAACTCAGTGCTATTTCCGTATATCTAATGTAATGTAATACATTCAAGGTTGCGCCTGCGATTCTAAAAGAGAGAGGCTATTATACGTCTGCACCCCGCTACAGCGCGAGCGTGAGAACCGTATTAGAATATGTATTGTGGTTACTTTTTTG
Organism: Ocypus olens; assembly: GCA_910593695.2. Lineage (NCBI taxonomy): Eukaryota > Metazoa > Arthropoda > Insecta > Coleoptera > Staphylinidae > Ocypus > Ocypus olens. The sequence goes on along the minus strand of OU343061.1, from coordinate 28,637,574 downwards.
CATCGGTGGTGGCGGGTGAGAAGTTATAAAAAAAACACTTCTGCTGTAGCGTTTATACCAAACCCCGCCCAACCCAACCATTTCACGGTTTAGCGAGCATCGTCCAAACACAATTGAAGGGCGACATAATCGTAAGCAAGTAATTCCCAAGAAATAATCTCTTGGGGATTATAACTTGAAATTTTCATTATTGTCATACAACAAATCTCCAAAAGCTACCAATAGATTTTATAATGTAGTTTGAAACCATATCTGTTGTATGGGCCCATTATATAAGTAATGCGCATTTTCTGGCAAAAATATATTTATTGATCGCACCGGTACAAATGCTTCCAATTCTTAAAAAAAAATTTGAATTTACGAATCATTAAATCAAATTATTTGCCAAAATAATTTGCTTCAAGACTGGAAACGTAGGATTAATAAAAACTTAAGATAGCAAGTTTTACACTTTTTCGTTGTTGTTATAAGGTTATTTTACTTTATGTCTTATAGTAATATTAGTTTCCAAATTAAATTCCTTTTCCAAATTGGTGTTGTACTATTCTAAAGAGTATAGACTTGTACATCATTTAAAATGTTAAACATATTTTAACTTTCGCCGTACAGTATTGTTTTCGAGAAAATGTTCATGAAAATATTCATTTTGAGGTTCCCGAAAACAATTATTTTTTTGGAAAATGGTCTGTATGTCCGTGTGCTGTGTCGACCTATCTCTAAGTTTGTCATTTTATGGGCACTGTGTCTCAAAATCTAATAGACATTTTTAAATTGCCTGTTGAGGTCATTTGTAAAAGTGTCTCAATAAATGTATTGTCTCTCTCTATTACAAAAATGATTATTCATCTATTTAAGATAACAATCTTTTGTTGATGGATGAATTTCGTAAACTCTTTGATTTTCGAGAAAAAATTTTGAATGGAAAAATTTTGACTTTTTTGAGATAATGAATAATTTTTGTTCGAAATCAGACTTGAAAAATGCAAAACATCCGAAAAACCCATTTTATACTCTCAAATAAAGAAAGTAACATGATGGCCACATGGACATTTTAAAAATTATATTACATACATGAACTTTATTCCAACATACATACAAAACATACATATGTTAGAAAGGGCCATCGATCGAGTCCTTCAGTCCTTTAAATTATATTATTTCGTTTTAGTCTTAAAAATATTGCCCTATATTATAGGTTGTAATGTTTAAAAAGTTTTTAAAACTGATGCCTTATTTCTTTTTACTTTCTACCTTATAAAATTAATGTATGTAAAGGCTTCTGAACTCTGCGTAACCTTTCTCTGCTACTATGTTGAATGTGGCGAATCTAGCCGGAAGTTTTAATACAATAGTGATGAAAGTAGAGCATATTCTAACCCAAAGTTCTATTGTCGGCTCTTTTATATCACTATGTCAAAATTCCAATCATCTATTGAAATCAATGTAGAATTTGTAGAGCAATTTTGGAAAAAGTGTATTTTTGGTCAGCTAGCCATTTTAGTTACTGCAAAGTTCAAATGATTTTGATTGGACATATTGCTTAAGATTAATTTGTTAAAATGTTAATGTTGAATTCCTAAAGCAATTTCTGTAAGAACTTTGTCTTCATATTGCTGCAAAGTCAAATTAATTTTCTTTAGGCAATTACAAAGACACGTTATTCACTCTATTATGTCCCTTTTTATGACTCAAATTTCCAATTAGAGAACAGCATATTTACGACAATTATTATAGACGAGACTTAGCAATAAAATATCGTACCTGAGTTACAAGCCAATTAATAATCAATTAAAAAATACAAAATGTGTGCAAAGTAAAACCTCGCCGACATAACATTGAAATTCAATATGAACTACAGTGCGGCTAGGATATTATACCCCGAAATCAGGCCAGGGTCCCTCTAGACCCGGTGTTCGGGGGCAGTTCCCTCCTCTGCCTCATTACAGTTACGCCACTGCACAGTGGTCCAGTTGCACTCAAAATTTGGCCAAAATCCTAAATTGCAAAGTCGAAAAGAAGCTTTAAAACTAAGGTAGTTTGAAAGATAAACGTGGATAGCATTATAAAATATTAATAATTAAAATAAAGTCGTACCCCATAGTCGAGCCGTTAAAGTCCTAAGATGTAGTGAGTGCTTTGAATGCATAATAGTACGACTTGCGAATATAAATTTTTCATATTTGTGTACAAAACATACAGAAGGCCTATGTGGAAAATTATATTGCATTATGTTTCTTACAATATTAAGCTCTTCCAAAAAATAATTTTATTTCTAAAATACGACGTTTCGTTATAAAGATACCCACAATAATCATCATTTTTTATTTCATTTTTGAGTAGCTTTTCACCTCCCAAAATTAATGAAATATCACACTTAACACTAAATTGTTTGCTATAGGAGTTATTTGAAGTTTAAAAAAATTGAAAAACGCGCTGAATGAAAAATGGATCATCAATTTTGTTTAAATTCATTTTGACTTTAGATTCGTAATCTGCGACCTCGAAAACCCCCATATACTAATTTTCATCAATTTTTTATGTCATTTCCACATATTTTGCCGCCATATTGGATCCGCCGTTGTGTTTATAGTAATTTTGAATTAGGACTTGTAATCAGCGACGTCAAAAATCCCTATATACCAATTTCTGCAAGAATGTAAGTTCATTTGGGATTTTGGCCAGCTTTTTAGGGTGGCTGGACCACTGTGCTGGGGGTACCGGTATTTAATTGGCAATATAGTGGGATATACCAGTGGGTAAGTACTTTTTAAAAAGCAGACCTAAAAATGTTTTCTATAAAAAAAAAATATGGAATACATAATAAACAGCCGAACGTTAAACAAAAACAAACAAAACAAAAAAACTATTTCCAATTAATACTCTATAAATTATCGGACCATTAATGACTCTGGTACGGCCGAGGTAGCAGAGATGGTAATACAGATAGATCACGCCGACAGCCGTCTTTGCAACCGACCCTACCTATCTGTATTGCTACCTCGGCCGTACCATGAGTCACCCCGCGAGCCGTCACTGTATCGGTCTTAAATTATTTACTAATTAATATCTGGAATTTCCCGATCATGTGACTATTCTTATTAGCTTGTAAACTTTTCAAGTTAGTTTTGTACTCTGCAATGATGAGGGGATCAACAACTTCTATTTATCAAAAATATACATGAGGTAATTGATTTATAAATTTTATTGAACGCATTACTAGTATGTACATGTTATAAATCGTAATCGTCGTAGGTGCCCTGCCCTCCGGTCCCTTGTTTATTTTTTTAGTGCAGTTGTAACTCGATACACTAATATGTGTAAGTGCCGCCCTCGCGAGTGACGCAGAATGTGAATAACATGCGATGTTATTGGGCATGCAGGTGAATATGCATATGGCATACGAAATCCAGCACGGAAGAACGATTTGAACGTCGCGCTAAATAAACTCCCCCATCATAACGTATCCCCTAATCCCCGCGCACACTACCATCACGCTCAAGTGGCCGAATGCCCGTACTAGGATAAAGAGCAATAGACTCGCTGCAAGAAATATCTACATAACTTCTTTATTTCTTTCTGATTGACTATCTTAAAAAGTTGACACAGGATTATTTTGAAATTTTGCACATATGTCAATTATGTTCCTGTCTAGACAGTAAGAAAATTTTATCAAGTTTTGACCAATACTAATGGAAATAGACACAAAAAACATCATTTTAATATTCATTTGTCTCCTAATTCGTTCATAATTTTTTTATTAACTATGATTTTGCCTTGAAATTACTTCATTGCCTAGATGTATGTATTGGTTGGCTACAAGTCAAATTTCACTGTTGTTACTTACTTGGTTCTGCAGTTTGTCTGTTTAAAGTAAAATGTTGCTAACTTTGTTAATAATAACGATTAAACCAAAACTTAAACACAGAAATAATAATCGATCTTTATATAATATGTTATCAAAATAAACTTTTCGAAGAAGTTTATATTTACAACGATATATTCGATTTCTTGAGCGGGTAATTTAATGGGTACCCTACCCTTAAATTACGGCTTTACATTTCTTATATATTTATTAATTATGTTTATTATAGAAACTAGTCACATAAATAAAATATAGTGGTATAAAAAAGTTTTAAAGTGTTTTATTCCAATCCAATAAGTATAAGTTGGATTTTATTTTTTCTTCTAACCTTCAAGTTTTATTGATGTCTCGTTGTTTACGTTTTGTTCCTTATATTACGCGCAATACAGCACTTGTACTCACTTGTACTAACGCCAGCTAATGTTCCTTAATTTTAACATATTTGGTACAATATTATATAATTATCTAGTACTTTACAAAATGCCCAACATTACACGTATATTATATGCACGTCACAGAAAATAGTGGTACTATGAGTATGTTATTTATGCTAAAAAATGTATAAGATACCCAGAGAAACACTATTTTCTGCCGTTGGTACAAGTGAGATCTTATTGTAACTTCTGTGTAACATTACATATTAACAATATCATGTTACTGTGTTAACTGGGATAATTATATAATATTGTACCAAATATGTTAAAATTAAAGAACAAGTTAGCTAGCGTTTGTACAAGTGAGTACAAGTGGTGTATTGTATGCGTAATATAAGGAACAGAACATAAACAACGTGACTATTAATAAAACTTGAAGGTTAGAAGGAAAAAAAATCAAATTTATACTTCCATGACGTACACAGTTTAAGCATGTATAATTTTAGATTCGGTATATTAAAACTAATTTCACAGTTTTAAACTATAACTTTTCTTACAATCACACACAAAAGTAAAGACGTAATAGCACAGACACCTCCAACTCATGCCAAATGAAATCAAATAAAACAAGAATGGATCGGAGGTCATTATGGGGAATTAAAGGCACAGGCATGTATCTTTTTATATCTAAATGTAACGTAGTATTTGTAATATATTATGTATACATAATTAAATTACATTAAATCTGTAACAAAAAAAAAAAAACACCTTTATTGGCATGTAACCTTATATATTTATCTATATTATACTGTCTCTCCTGCGCATCCACCTCTCTCATTTTCTCCTTCACCTACGCCGCCACCTTCACCCCCTCCCAAACCACTCTATCACCTTCGCCTCCGATAACCCCACCCTCTCATACATCTTCCTTCTCTCCCTTCTCCATTTCCCCTCTTCCCCATTCACACACCCCCACCATACTGCCTTCACCAATCTCTCCTCCTCTAACCCCCACAATTTCTCCTCATACTTCACCATCCTCCTCATTGTTTCACACACCACTCTATCCCTGTTCGTCTTCTTGGTGTCGACCTCTCCACTCCGGATGTTAGCCGTTTCATGAACCAACCCTGCTCCCTCTCCACCCATTCATACTCCCTCGTCCCCCACACCTCCACGCCATACATCATCACCGATCCCGCACACGCATCCCATACCTTGCACATCACTCTCATATTATTCTCTATCCATCTTCCCCATTTACCCCACGCTATCCCCCATGCTCTCCTCGCTTTGCCCTGCACCCATCTTACATGCTCCTCATATCCACCCGTTTCCTTAAACACAAACCCTAAATATTTAAACTTCTTCACCCTTTCTATCACCTCTCCCTTCCACTCTAACTCTTTCACTCTCCCCTCTCTCCCTCTGTTCCTGAATCTCATCCATTTCGTTTTTCTTACATGCACACACATACCTCTTTTATCCATATACCTCTCTACCCTCCTCACCATCCCTTTCATCCCCATCCAGTCCTTCGCCACCAACACCATATCATCTGCATACGCCAACATCCATACCTTTCTCGCCCCAATTACCACCCCTCCCTCTTGTCCTTTCTCTGACACCCCCTCTAATTCGCTCATATACCGGGTGACCCAGGGATCTGTAAAAGCCCCATAACTTATTTGCTATTTGAGATATCGACTTCTAGTTTTCTTGAACTGGTACCCACACTTATTCTACATATTTTAAAAATATGTATGTTTTTGTACAGGGTGTCCCAATGTATATAACAGACCAAAGTTATGTTTTTTTAAATGGAACACCCTATATTTTATACTGTATTTTAATCCCTCTTGAGAAGCTGATAAAAATAGTATAATATAGTATGGGTCTATTATGGACGGTTCGTTAGTTATGGGCAAATTTGTGGCAAAAACATGTACACATTGAAAACATTGCAGAAGCGTTCCTAGCAAAGATAGCATCATTATTTGTACGCTAGAAAATTTCCCACATCATAAAGAATAATACACATCGGCTTTGGTTCTCTTTTATTGATAGCGCTATACAGGGTGTCAACATAAGCAAAACAATGGATAACTATTTTTTTTCAAATGGAACACCCTATATAAGTTACCACAAATGTATGGCATTTTTAATAAGCTTTCCAATGATATACAGTTTGTATAACAAAATATTAAGGATTCTTGAGATTTATCAATAAAAACATATTTGTTTCGTCACCTTCTGCTGATTTTTAGATTTTCAGCCAAAACTATGCATTTTCAGGAAAAATTATAAGAGACCAAAGTTGTAGAGCGAAAAATTTTCGATCGACATAGGTCTTTTAACTTTTAAGATAATGCGTGCATTGCCCACCAGAGCGCGCAAAATCGTGACCGTATATGCATTTTAGCGTTTTCTTTTCAAATTTTTTATTAATAAATTGCACTATACTTTATTTTCTTCACCCTCTACAGAGAAACGGAAAATTATAGGGAAATTAAAATGGCTCATATCGGTTCAAAATTTTCCGCTCTAAAACTCTTAATAGAAGCAATTTTTGCAAAAAACGCATAGTTTTCCCTAAAAATACAAATTAAAAATGTATATATCAATTTTTGCGTTTTTCAATGTTTTTTGCATTTTTAGCGAAAACTATGCCATTTGGGCAAAAATTGCTTCTTTTGAGAGTTATGGAGCGGAATATTTTCAATCGATGTAGGTCATTTAAATAATTCTATAATTACCCGTTTTTCTGCTAGAGGACGTGGAAAATGAAGTATAGTGCAATTAATTAACAAAATATTTGAGAAAAACGCTAAAATGCATATACGGTCACGATTTTGAGCACTCTGGCGGGCAATGCACGCATTATTGGAAAAGTCGAAAGACCTACATCGATCTAAAATTTTCAGCTCTACAACTTTGATCTCTTATTATTTTTTCAGAAAATGTATTGTTTTGGCTGAAATCCAAAAATGAGCAGGAGGTGACAAAAGAAAAAAGTTTTTTGGATAAATCTTAAGAATCCTTCATATTTCATTATACAAATTGTACATCATTGGAAAGGTTATTAAAAATTCCATGCATTGGTGGCAAGATATATAGGGTGTTCCATTTGAAAAAAAATAGTTATCCATTATTTTGCGTATGTTGACACCCTGTATGAACAAAAAAGAACCAAAGCCGATTTGTATTATTCTTTATGATGTGGAAAATTCTTTAGTGTATAAAAAATGACGCTAGCATTGCTAGGAGCGCTTCTGCAACTTTTTCAATGTGTACTTGTTTTTGCCACAAATTTGCCCATAACTAACCAATCGTCATTAATAGACCCATACTATCTTATATCATGCTTATCAGCTTCTCAAGAGGGTTGAAAATAAAGTATAAAATATAGGGTGTTCCATTTAAAAAAACATAACTTTGGTCTGTTATGTACATTGGGACACCCTGTACAAAAACATACATATTTTTAAAATATGTAGAATAAGTGTCGGTACCAGTTCAGAAAAACTAGAAGTCGATATCTCAAATAGCAAATAAGTTATGGGCCTTTTACAGATCGCTGGGTCACCCGGTATAAGTTAAACATTAACGGGCTTAACGGGCACCCCTGTCTCAGGCCCACCCATGTCCTAAACTTCTCTGCCACCTTCTCCCCCACTTTCGCCTCCACCCATGTCTCCTCATACATCTCTCTCACCCATCCTATCATCCCCTCACTCACACCTCTCCTCCTCAAACACTCTATCATCTCCTTCCTTGGTACTACATCATACGCCGCTTTCAGATCCAGGAACACCGCAAACATACCACCTTTCCCTTCCATCTCCCTTTCTATCATCCTCGCCAGAGTGAAGACCTGGTCTATCGTCCCCCTTCCTCTCCTAAATCCCCCTTGCGACTCTGGCAACATCCCCTTTTCCTCCACCTCCGCCTCCACTCTGTTTTTAACCATTATCATCATTGTTGCATACCCCGTATTCATGATTGTCACCCCTCTATAATTTTCTACCTCCTCCCTCCCCCCCCCCCCCCCTTGTGCACCGGGCACATCCTGCCCACCCTCCATGCCTCCGGCATGTTCTCTCTCCCCGTCCACATTTTATTTACTAGTTCCCTAAATCTCTTCTTTCCATCTTCTCCTATCTCCTTCCACATTTAGTTTAGACTATAGTTTAGACTACTAGTCATTATCAAACATAATACTGCAGATTACAAACATTTTATATTTATATGGCCACTTCAACTTTCAATTTCTATTTTATGAATACTAACATAAAAATAAATGTACCCATTGGGGAGCCAAGTATTATTTTTTAAGCGCAGATTCTAAACTAATGTACATGTATATGGTTGAACTGAAATATATTAAATAAAATTATTATATTTTCAATTATTATTTCAGATACCTACAATCAAGTAAGGAAATCAAATGTGTTTATACAGATACTTCCATAGTATTTTATTTTTACTTTCTCCGTTACAAAGTACGAGAAAGTATTGTGATCGTGATTTTTTTTCAAAAATTTTTTTTTACGGAAATATCCGTTTTGGGGTCCCTAGATGCCATTTCAACAATTTCTGGAAAATTTTGTGTGTGTGTGTGTGTGTGTGTGTGTGTGTGTGTCTGTCTGTGTGCGCTGTATCTCAAAAACTAATAGAGCAATTGATATAAAACTTTGAATATACGTCTTATTTGATAATCCGAAGAACTGAAAAGCTTTTGGTAAAATTTCGTACACCGGACGTGGGTGTTTACCTTAACTGTTTTTTGTTTTTTGCCAATATTTTCTTAAATATGAAAAATCTCACAAAAACATTTAAACAAACATTGAAGACAACAAAGAAATGAACATCTTTTGCTTGAAAATATTTTTCATAAAATCATTGCTATTCCAGAAAAAAATGTATTAATTTTTTTTTAATTATTGGTTTATAATTATGAAACGTTAATAATTGCAGCAAATTTATGTGAATAATAATTGTAGAAAATGCCAAAATGAACAACTTCTAAAGAATAAGTTTTTTTCGAAATCTCGTTAGTTTTTGAGTAAACTGAGTTTTTTAATTTGAAGTGTAATTTTTCCATCTTTTATAATTTTTACGTTTTAAACGTCAGTTTCACCCGAGTTTACGCAACGCTCGATGTGCATTTAAAATATGATTTCAATTGAAAATAAACCATGAAAACGTAAATATAAATGGCTATGATACCATCAAATCGGAGAAAGTAACATGATGGTCACATCACCAGTTTTTGTAATAAAAAACTAAAGAAGTTCCTGTATAAATACATTTCATTTTATATAAACCTTAGTACGGCATACATGGTAAGGGAATGTTTAAAGGAATAATATTTATTATATTAACTTTTGTTATTTATATTCCTTAACTTACAAATAACTACCAATAATGTATTGGAAGTGCATTACTGAATGTTATATTTAACGCAGTGGCAAAGTAATGTAAGATGACAGTGTACGTATACTATATTTACAATATAAGTATAACCCGAGGATAAATTAACTTCCAGTTTTACTTGTAAATTAGCCTTGAAAACTATGTAAACATAACAATAGATATTTACGGGACCAGCTTTGTAAATTCATTTTTACTGGGCGCACTTGGAGTTTGTGAGGCGAGCGACGCAGGAGCGAGCCTTATAACCAAGTAAGCCCAGTAAAAATTAATTGCAAAGCGTGTCTTGTATAAAGTTTTATTTTCACCTTTCTAAAGCTTTTTTTTTAAATAAATAATAAACAAACAAAAATAGGACGCTATGATTTAGGCGATTGTATTATGGTGTAAGTAGGTCTTTCGTTAATAGGTGATGCGATTAGTGATCGCGATTAATTGTTGATGTAGTACACGTGAAATGCGATAGTGGCTATTGTGGCGCTACGCGCTGTTCGCTAGATTTGATTATGACATAAGTTTTGTGAAATTATGGCTGAAGCTTATGTAAGTATACAAGCACTTGCAAGTGCGGAAATATTACCGATAGTTTCGAAAAAGTAATGTGAAGTTTGTCAATATGTCAATATAACCAACAAATTCCGATGACATGTTGGCAGCCATATTTACAAGATTAAAAAATAAACATTAATGAGAGAGATAGCGGTTTAACAGGTCTGCAACCAATGTGAATAAACAAGAAAGAGAGAGATCGTTGACTTAAGAGTCCTGCTTCAATTTATTACAGGTCTCATACTTATAAAGACAAATTTACACTGTAACCAAAAATGCATGTAATGTATCATTTACATGGACGGTGGAAATAAATAAAGTAAAAAAATACCTGGTACTTGCAGACACATCATTATATGTAGATTCATTTATGTGGGTGTCCAAATCGGGTACATTTTCAATGGATCTATAATAAATACCATTCAGTAATTCCTAAATATTTATTTTATTAGTTAACTAACCTTAAAATACGTTTTCGGGCAAGCACAGATCTTCGTGAACGTTTTCTTCTGTTATCCCATGATTTGTTAACTACCCCACCAGTGATTAATTGCACTTTAACCATTTTAAAATAAAAACACCGGATTATGCGCCTCAGACAATTCCGTCAAATGTCAAGACTGCAATTTATTTTAAATTGGCTGAAATTTAACACGGTCAAAATTTTCTTCCAGGCACATTTCAGGAAGTACAGTGCTTTCTAATGTTTTCAGCGTTTGTGCGGCATGACAAAGTATCGCCATCTATTTTCGCCAATCATAACTAAAATTAACATTGGGTTTTATGGAGATTACTTCGCAACGATTAATATCATTTATTGGTACATTACAAAAGGTGATTTCGGGGGCACAGGTTCTAAATCAGTATCTTAAGGCGGCAAGTGCCGCTCGAAAAAACATGCAATTTTACATGTCCGGCGATAGAAAATTATGAAGTTATTAATAAAAATGAAGAAACCATATTTGGCACGGCTATATATAAAGGTTAAAACTAGGTTTATAACTGGTTTTCATATTTTTAATCATGTTCAATAAAGTGTAATTTAAAGGTTAAAATTGAGGTTTTTTGCAGATTTATTTATTCCATTTTTTCACAAAAGACTGAAAGCGCACCTAGTTATACACCTCATTTGATCTTTTGTGAATAAGTTGCAACAATCAAAATTAAAATTATTAGTCAGATAAAGTTACCAGCTCCTATGAGCTAGACCCCTATTTCCCGTATTTTCGGCACCGTAAAGTTACGCCACCTGCCTGAAATAGATGGTACAGTACGATGGGACGTGCACAACTAGATTTTCGTATTCAGGTATATTGAAAGCCCCGAATGAGTATCTTATTTAAAAGAATTTAACATGTTGTTTGTGTATTCTCCATTCAAGGTACAATAAACCATTGTCATCATTAAAATTTCAACGGAAATATCTTTCCAATAAGAAGGAGTATAGATTTTGTATGGTTAATATTAGGACCAAGAAAAGATTGCTTAATTAATTATGCGGTGGAAACGCGCTAATTATTCCAGTTGCCATTTTCGTATATTAAAAATAATATCGTGTCTTGTTTATGTTGTTCTGCGAGCATAAATGCATATAAGTGATCTGTATAAATAAGTATTTGTTTAAAGTTACTGAGAGTTGTGTGTTTTATCTTTTCATTGGCATGAGTGCCGACGAAGATTATAGAAGAGACAAAAAACGCAGTCTTAGATTGTTTGCAACTCGTGACAAAATAGGCCACTCTTGAAATAATAATGATTTATTTAATTGCTTGTTAGCCAAGAAAAATAAAACTGAATTAAAAAATCACCAATCATAACGTGTAAAGGCAGTTATATAAATCTAAAAATATTCACGACCCGAGTTTCGACGTGTAACCATCATTATCAAGTGAATTGCAATTTGATTTTAAATTATAGAATTTATACAAAATATTTTAGGGTGAGGGGAGTTATCTGTTGATAGTTGAATGGTTGAGCCAGCTTAAAAAGTGGAAAAAATAGGCCGGTTTGCTCGTTAAGGAGATTTAGGATTATCCTTCTGTTTGAAAAATTTCTGATGATAAGAAGATTAAGCTCAGTGCCTTTGTTGCAATCATGAACAATATTGAGATTATCCGGGAATTGATTATTACATTTTAAACAATTGTTTGAAAATAAACTGAAATTTTAATTCAGACGAAATACACGAAGATTCTCTTGAATTCAGAACCACGGATTTTGTAAACATTAGTTTTTTTTTTTTAGGGGGATCGTTTTTATTTTTAGCATTAAATTGCTAAAAGTACATTTGCTACTTTTAAAGAAGGTTTAAATATGACGTGATGATTTTGTTTTTGAAAAATGTTTACTATTTCCACGTTAGTTTTTCTAAAATATGTTAATGAAACAAACAATTTATCTAAATTTGGTAATTTATTGAATTTGTGGTTTGGTGCAGTTTTTTTATTTATTAAATTTTGAATGATTTTCACTGGAAAACCGTTCTCCATTGCAATTGAAATGATATTATTTAATTCCGTTTTATTTTCTTCAGTAAATCTCAGATCAATTTTTTTCGCCACTTTTTAAACTGGCTCAACAAAATCAGTCAAAATTCTCAAACAGCGATCAGCAGGTAAGTACGTTTAAATAAAGAAGAACTTCAGCCTACGCGAAATCGTAGAGGTCACATGTTGCCAGTGGCGTATGCATTTCAAGTAAATATACTATTTGGGAGGGTCTTTTTGAGATCTGCTTCTCACCAGCTCTGACTGTAAAAAGAGTCGACTCTAAGTCAGTTCATGACTCCTTCATGCAGAAATCCCTACTATCCAAGAACGTACCCAATCGCGAATAAATTCCGATTTATGGCATTTGGAGCAAAAAAAGCATCGGCATCCATATTTCGGTGACTTTTGTGAAAGTAGAATGACAACCCGCTGTGGACCATTAGTAGAGCGAATTTTATATTCAAAGACCTATTTTACTTCTACAAGTACGGAATTTGGTATAATTAATGAACCCAAAGCACTACGGGATGTAAAAAACAAATTGGACAAACAATTGAGCCATGCGGAATGTTTATAGACTCAATATTGCCGTTTTTAGTAGCTACGCCAGACGGACTTGAAGGAGCTAGGGATCAAAGGAAGGCATAAGATTAAAAAAAATGGGTAAATAATAAAATTAACATCCACCATGAGTGATTTTACCAAATTTAGGGGCAATTGTACATTACTGTCAAAGCATATTGTATTTTAGGTGTATGGACTCCACACGGCATCAAAATTGAAACAATTTTTAAAGTTGACGATTTTTGGAGACCTAAAATGCAAAAGCAATTGAGTTTATTCTTTAATGATTGCATTTTACCAAAAATAATAGACTCTAGAAAAAAAAAACAGGAACCTGGTAATTAAAGATCCGTTATATATTGAAACGGCCATTGCTGATTAAAAACAAAAATTATTTTAGTGTAAATAATTCCTCATTTCTCCCCAACATTTATTATTTGTTATATTATCGTTTTTATCATTCGCAAAAAAAATTAGGTGACTATCATTTAACTTTCTCCGATTTCAACATATTTAGTGATTTTTCTAATATTTTGGGTATTTATCGTTTTTCTTTCAAAAACTGGTAGAATCTTGATACAAAATTATATTTTATAATTCAATAGCAAAGGATGTGCCGTTTCTTGCTTGTTACACTCGAACGATGTGTGGACATGTAAATCGTAGGTGCGAAAAATAAAACTAACAACAACAAAAGAAAATACGAACACATACGATTACCGCACAACCCTCGGTGAACTATCGTGCTAGCAACAATTTCCGGAGAGCACAAAAAAAACGTACAGATAAAAAAGCACAGTTCAACAACAAATAATACTGTTCACTTACCCTTTCAGCAGCCTGATCTCGTTCAACGCGCACAATATGGGGTAGTTAAGTTTAAGTAAAAAAAAAAAGAAATTTAAAAGGAAAAAAAAAAAAAATTGCATGAAATTGAATTGTATTAGAAAAAAAAACAGAAAAAACATTAACAAGAACAATTCAACAAAAGATGAATCAGAAAGATGATAACAGAATAGAAATACAAAAAAAAATAACGACGATTTGAACACAAGAAACAAAAAAAGAAAACAATATTAAAATGATTTAAATGATTAAAACGATTAAAATGGGACAACACACTTTGGCACTGGCCAAACTCTAAAATCGCGATGACTGGCAGCTACGCGGCACTAGCTGGTACTCGAAAGATTTAAGAAGTGAAAAACACGACTGACTCGTGTGACGGTACCCGAAACACACACTCATCACCACTCTCGCGAAGACCGTTGTCGGGGCGATTTTTGGGTGGTGGAAGTAAGTGGTAGGGGTGGTACCGGGTTCTTCCACCCTCTACCAGGTGTCGCCATAAGTACCGAATGTACCCAATTTCTAATTTAATTCATGTGTTTTCTTTTAGAGGGGTCTTAATACTAATTAACCTATCCAATGCTACCTATGTATATGTACGACTACGTGTATGGACATATGAGCATTATCCCTCATGATTCGTGGCAATCTACTACCCGTGTATGCATGTACCTCGTGTCGCATATCATTAGATGCGCTGTGAAGTTGCCGATGCGGATTACGACGTTCCGCGGGGATCGCGACTTGACCCGCGGCGTAATTCGCGAAATACGCGATCGGATCTAACTGGGCCTCTTTACTGCTGCCATAAACCGATTCGTTTCGCTTGAAACGAAACGAAGGCCCCTTTGTCTACCGTTCTCCGAATTTAGACAAAGGGCCTCGCATTTTGAAAACGTTTTACTTTTACGGCGCAATAAATATTTTTCGTTAGTTACACGATATCTGTTTGTTTATTGTTCGGATTGTTCCGAAGCAAACGGAGTTTTATGATTTTGGATAATCTGCCATCTGTGCAGCAGATTTTCGCATCTTCCACACGGCGCTTTTGTCCCGCAGGCCGAGTTTATGACATGCCCTAAACTACGGATCGTTTTGGGCTGGAATCCCATGGTCAACGGGCGCTCGTATTTCGGCCCGGTCGTGGCTACGCATAATTAGCCAGGTAGCAGATCCTCACGAGAGATTTTACTCATATGCCCTTAATTTCCTAACCTTACGAAGCTTACAATTAACATACATCCTATTATATACAAGACTAAGAATACATTGCGTCAATGTATGTGTTACGAACGTAACTCCTTTTTTAAATAAAAAAAAATATAAATGCTTATGAAGAAAATAAAATGTGAAATATAAAATACTGATAATGAAAAGCGCGCGGATTGAAATAAATGGTAAATAAGCATTGTTACGACGCTCTCGCTAGAGCGCCGGTAACAATTCGGCCCCGTAAAAATGAGTGAAGTTCGCATTCCATCAAGATTCGCGGAATATGCACAACGACATACATTGACAGTAAAGATAGTATATACAAACAAAGAAAACAAATATATACGATATACGATATTTACAAACGATTGAGCGGTGGACCCTTCCTCTGTGTTGGTGTGGGGGAGATTTGGACATCCCCACACCGGATCCATGTTCCTCTGGGAACGGCGCTGATGCAGTGTGACAGCACTGGCTGTCTGCAGGTAATCACGTCCTGCGGCTCCTGTCACCCTGGAAGGCGGCACTGGCAACCTCCCGCTGCAAGGGGCGCTTCTGGTGGAGGCTAATGGGACGGATCTGGAATTCCTGTTATCCCGGAAGGCAGTACTGATTGCCTCCCGCTGCGAGGGACGTTGCAGGATATTAGTACTACTTCCTTAATACTGGGACGTTGACGGGTAGACGAGATCCTTCTGCGGCTGTGGTGCGAGGGGATTCGGACGTCTCGGCACCGAATCTCGTCATACATGGCTCTGGAATAGCTGCATCCTGTGGATGTTATCCGTACAATGTTTGGTCCGGCCGGGGATGGACTGCCATCCATAAGTGCACCGGCACGGCGGGTACCAATTTCGAATAATGGGCGCCACAATGGGTAACTCGCTGGAGTTTCATCTACTGCCCATTGTCAGTAGGCTGGCAATTGGACGATGGCGACCTCGACGCCTTGGATTTTGAGGCCTTTTTCCAAGTTTAGTATCGCCAGCGCGGAGACGGTGGAGATAGCGTCACCGTCCGGCGTCACGGAACGTGCCTGGATGGCACCCTCGTTCCGTAGGGTGGATTACAAAATATGAACGTCTATATACAGCACAATAGATAGTCTATTTACACGAAGAAAAATAACGAAAGTATTTACACGGATATATAAATAACTATTTGGGGTCACCAGGCCCAACGGTTTGAGAGTGTCTGTTTATCACGCGCACTTAAAATTGTCCGGGGTCACAAGGCCCGGCGGTTCGAGAGTGTCTATTGCCGTGTCAAACTAAGTCCTATTATCTGTTTCGACACCGCGCTGGCGGTGAAAAAACGCAGTTTTTGTGATATGGTGAATATGATATATATAACTGCACTAACAGAGCGTCTCTTGTTTCGGAAAGCGTCTATATCGCGGAACACAAGGCACTGTGATGAAAACGCATTCCGTGGAGGGAATGTTCCGACACGCGTAGGTATGCTGAGACTACGTGCTGGCAGTTCCGAGTGAACGAACGACAGTTCACATCACGATGCGTGTGAGTCGTTACTGGTGGAGGGGCCGGGCACGGCAGGATCGTCTACACTGCTCGGTTCTTCGGTGCGGCGTCGTCTTGGGCGGTGGCGAATGGCTCGTCGAGGTGATGGCCTAATGTCGTCGGCGTGGACACGTACCGTTGTTCCATCGCGGTTGATGCGATACACGTGATCGGAAAGCCGATCTTGGATCGTATATGGGCCAAGCCATTTTGCCGCGAAACCAGCAGGGTTCTTCGCATCGCTTATCGGATGGTTTCTAATAACTACTGGTTGCCCTTTTTCGAACCGTGGTGTCTCGTCTGGCTGATCATATCTGCGAACGTAATGGATTTGGCGAGTGCGGATATCATTTAATCGCACTTCACGATCCTCGTGAGCTGGGGCAGCTACTGGTTGCGTTTGAAGAATTCGATGCTCACCGGGTCTGGCTAGTTCGTAGCCAAGGAGAGCTCGACCAGGTGTAAATCCAGTGGCGGCGTTAGCACGGGAACGGAGCTCGAATAGGATGGAAGGTAAATGTTGAGCCCATTGGTTACCGGGTTTTCCTTGTAGACGGATTCGTAAGCATTTCTTCAGCTCTTGGTTCCTGCGCTCTGTCGGATTGGCCCGCGGATGATATACCGGCGTATAATGAGTGGCAATGTCCCATTGTTGGCATTGCGTCTTCCATTTATTCGACCGGAATTGCGGCCCATTGTCGCTAATTATCACCTTAGGGTAACCGAACCTGTGGAAAACCTGCTCCTCCAAGAGCCGTAGGATGGTTTCGGTGCTGGCCTTTCCAATTGCAAAGGCCTCTACCCACTTAGTAAACAGGTCGGTTACCACTAAGATGTTCCTTTTCCTAGGTCGAGCTTCAGGGTACGGACCGACAAGATCCACTGCGACGGTGTGAAACGGGGCTGTTGGGATGCGGGCTTTGAGTGGAGCGGCTTTTTGGCGTTTTCCACGCTTTGTGGAAATGCATATTAGGCACTCCGCGACATAGTTCCTTACATCTGCTTGGACGGCTGGCCAAAAGTACCGTGTCATAACGCTTCTGATTGTCTCATCGCGGCCGGGGTGTGTCGCCTCATCATGGAGGGCGTGTAATATGCGTGGACGAGCAGCGAGAGGGACGTAGAGTGTTCTGTCGCGTTCTTGCGTGGGTCGATGATACAAAAGTCCATTTACTACCTCCAGGGAGGCCTGGAGGCTGTCATCCGCTGGATTTTCTTGATCTACGAGGGACCGGATCTTATGTTGGATTTCTTCGTCCTCGGCTTGGGCTTGTGCTACCACATTCGCAACCGGAGGACCGATTACGTTGAGAGCCGGTGGTAAAATCGTATCGAGGTCCGGCATTTCGCCGACCGATTTTTCCTCTGGATCGCGGCTCAGCAGGTCCGGTAGCTCGTTGTCCTGTCCAGGGCAATGTTCGATGGTGAAGTCAAAACTCTGGAGCAGCAGCGCCCATTTCGTCAATTTGCTGCGCGTATCCTTAAAATTCGCGAGCCAAGTAAGTGCGCGCGAGTCGGTTACAACACGAAAGTGTTTTCCTTCTAACAGAGGACGGTACCATTTTAACGCCCAAATGAGCGCTAGACATTCCTGCTCATTAATGTGGTACCGCCTCTCTGTTTCATTGAGCTTGGCTGAGTCGAAGCTCATTATCTTCTTCTCACCGTCCTCCGCTGTTTGGAATAAGACCGCCGAAATTCCAATTTGTGACGCATCCGTTTGGACGGTAAACGCCAGTCCGGGTAATGGTCGGTGAAGACGTAGAGGTTGTAGGGTCTTCTTGCGGAGCTCCTCCATGGCGGCGGTGGCTTCAGACGTCCATCTAAACGGCTTCGTGGTCGCTGTCAATTCATTAAGAGGGGCGGCAATGTTCGCGTATCCCTGGATATATTGCCGCACCCAATTACACAATCCGAGATAGCGCCGTAATTGTTTACGGGTTTTCGGTACGGGATGGTTCCTTATCTGAATGAGGTGCTTTTCCAATGGGCATGTTCGATCTGCGTCCACCATGTGTCCCAGGTATTCGAGTGATGCCTTGCCAAATGTGCATTTTTCAGCACCCAGTCGCAGGTCGTACCGATCTAGCCTCTCGAACACGAGTGCCAGATGTCGAATATGCTCCTCTGGTGTCCTGGAAAATATAATTATATCATCCAGGTACACCATGGCAAAGTCATGTAACATGCCCGAGAGGACTTCCTGCGACATCATTCGTTGAAATGTAGCCGGAGCATTTTTCAATCCGAAAGGCATCACTCGAAACTGATAATGTCCGCCATCCGGGGTGCTAAAAGCGGTATACTGTTTCGATGTGGCCTCCATCGGAATTTGCCAATATCCGCTTTTAAGGTCGAGTGTGGAAAATATGCAGGCATCTCCTAGATCTCGTAGCGCCTCCTGGATGACGGGCATCGGTATTGGTTCGGAGGTTGTCACCTCATTCATTTTACGATAGTCGATGCAGAAGCGACTCTCGCCATTTTTCTTCTGCACCAGAACGATGGGGGAAGCATAGGGACTGATTGAAGGCTCGATGATGCCTTGTTTGAGTAAGTCCCTGACCTGTTGGTCAATATCCAGTTTCCTATTGGGGTTTACACGATATGGTCGAATCCGGATGGGCTTACTGCTCGTCAATTGAATCGCGTGTTCTGTTGTTCGAGGACGATGCGCGAACTGATCTTTTGGCATGAAAGTTCGGCCAAATCGTTGGACCAACTCCTGGAATTGATGTTCCATTTCGCCAGTGAAACCGTGATCGAGCTTGGGAAGCGGCTTGGGGTCGTTGGAGCTCGTTTCCTGTGACCAATGAATGGTCTGCCTCAGCCCGGTACCAAGATGCACGCAGTTTCGGCTACAATCGACTACGGCGTCGTGTTTATTAAAGAATTCCAGTCCGAGTATTGCCTCATATCGCAGAGAGGGCATTACAAGGAACTCTTCGCAGAAGGTGGAAGTTCCCAGCGTGAAGGTGAGGTGCGCTACCCCAGTTATTTCGGCGGTTGCATGCCGGTCAGCCAGGTTGGTCTGCATTCTTGTTGGCACGACCTGGGACGCGATGCCAGGGCGTATATAATTTTGCCCGGCCCCGAGATCGAGTAAGCACGCGAATGTCCTGTCACGGATGATGATTGGAAGTGTAATTAATGGAATTACACCCGAACGATTTACCGGATTTAATTTCAACTGAGCGTCTTTGTCGCGGGGACGTACATCGATGTCGTCGGAAAAACACACTTCACGCACATTGTTCGTGGGGGGCAGCACTGTACGCGGAATTGTCTGTATTTGTTGGGAGAAAAATTGTTTATGGGCACCGACATTATAATGTTGATTTCGTCGATTTCGGCGAGATGTCCGTAGTCGTAGCAGCGGTGGTCGTCGATTAGCGGCAGAAACGAAACGGCGGTTTAATTGTGATTCTGCCGCTGTTGACCGTTTCCCGGCATGTTCGGGCATTCTCTATGCCAGTGTCGGCCCTGTTTACACCTTCTGCATGGCGGCGGGGTCCTCGGACGGAATGGTTGAGTTGCTGCAGGCGGCGTCTGACTCCTCGGTGGGGTGGTATTCACGTCAGGTTGTGTTTCGGGTCGATTATCAGCCGTTGCTTGTCGTTCTGGGTGAATATATTTTGCTTTTCCCGGGGATGAGTGCTGCCTATAATCCTGGCCGTTGGGCCCCGGTGGAGTGTGGCGGCCTTCTTCTCGGGGGCGGTTGCAACCTTGGCGGTAATGGTAATTTCCGCGGTAATTGTTGTACGGTCGGCCAGTTCCATGATTCGGACGGTAGTTATTAGGGCGTGGCTGGCTCGGTCGTCCTGGTTGCTCTTGGGGCGGCGGCGAGCGTCGTTGTGGCGGTGGCGAGCGTCGCTGGGGCGGCAGATACGCAGGGGCTGCTGAATTAAGAGGCCTTTTCGTAGTAGTTGCGGCTGGTATCTTTATAGTAGCGGCCTTTGCTACGAACTCGGCCACTGTGCGTGGCTCAAAATGGAGAGCTGTGCGGAGGCTCTGAGATGACAGCTGCCACATGATTCGCGTTAAAAATTCTTCGGGCCAAGCTCCAGCGTGTCGTCCGAATAAAATTTGTTTTCGTAAGGCGAATACTCCTGGCGGTGTCTTCCCCTGTTCTAAATTAATCATCTCCGCAACCTCGTCGTAGCGGGTCGTCAGAGGATCTACGGAGGAGATGAATAAGCCTTTCGCTTGGTCCCAGGGTACGTCCTCAGCGAAATATCCACCATACTCGGCCTTAGCTGCAGCGTCCATGCGGGCCAGGGCACGCTTGTTCTTGGCAGAGTCGTCGAGGATGATTCCTTCAAATTCTCTCTCCAGGAGATGAATAAACTTCTGGGGGTCCTTCCCCGTAAACGTGACTCGTTCCTCGGGCTCGCTCATTTTGGCCTCCTTCAGGTATGCCACTATTTGCCTTCCCATGTACGCATCGGCGTTTCGATTGGTTGGCGGCGGCGTGGCAGGACGGCGGACGGTGGGCTGCTCGTATTCCCTGTATGGCCGGCGTTCTTGGGGCTGCTCTCGTGGTCGTGGCAATTCTTCGCACGGTGTTGATGGCGACTCGGTGGAAAGTCGAGAATTTACTCTTTCGCTTTCAATTCGTCGAAGTTCCCTGTCGCAGTCCTGCTGGTACTCTCGGAACCGTCTATCTTGCGTCTCCTGGTATTCGCGGAGCCGCCGCATTTCTCTGACGAGATCGTTGTCCGGACTCCATCGATTTTGAGAATCCCTCTCCTGATGGTGTTGATTCTGTCGCTCTTGTTCCTGTCTGTGCTTCGCCTCACGTCTAAGTCGGATTTCCTCGAGGGTAGCTTCCGCCTCTCTCGCTTGCCTGTCATCCTCATCCTCAATGATAGGCCTAAACGATGAGGCTCCTTCTACTTCCATCGGTTGGATTTCAGCCCTATCTCCCATGATCGAAGCAGAGTGTCGTCTTGGTAATGTACGATCGATAACCGTGTTGGCGTCGGTGTCGTCCAGGATTTGGTAACTCTGCATCGAGGTGGTGCCTGGGCGGAAATGGTAGTTTTGGACGGACATAGCTTCCACAATTTGTGTAAATTCGCTGCGTTCGCGAATCAGAATATTTTAATTACTTGCGGCCCCGCTGAAATCCCTAATCTCCGTTTATCAGGCCGAATGTCAGTAAACAAATTAAAAATAAAATTTAAAATTGAAATAATAAATGGCGATCATTCGTCCTCGTGGATGCGAAGAGAAATTTTGGCATTCCCTTTCAGAAAAAAAAAAAAAAAATGTAAACTATACTGAGTCTGCCGAATTTAACCGACAACAACAAAAAAAAAATAAAAGACGAGAAAAACATACGTAATTAAATAGACACAATACACAAACAAAAAAAACACACAACGCTCTGGAACAGAACAAACATACACAAATCCGAAATAATGAAATTAAATATATCAATAAATTCGTAAACGAATCGAACGACAGTTGGATTCGCTTACCCTCTGAAACAAAAGCACAAAATAACACACAGTAAAAGTAACTCTAGTCTATTCGTCGCGAGTTAAAAACTTGTGCTCTCGGGTAATTAATTCTATAATTCACACAGTTTAAAATAGATTAGTGGATGGACTGAGATTTTCACAACTACTGTAAATCTATTTTAATTCTGAAAATAAGCAAGATGGCTACGAGTGAAATTGAATTTAACTTGCTTATGCGAATTTATAATTAAAGCCCACAAGAGGAAAAAGGAAAGGGGAAAGAGAGAAAAAAAAAAAAATTATATAACAATAAGTGAGAGTAAAAAAAAAATAGTTCATAAACTGTGTAAAAAAAATTAAAATTGATTCAGGGTGTGGGAAATTTTTGGCCACTAGGTTGGGCGCCACTTGTTACACTCGAACGATGTGTGGACATGTAAATCGTAGGTGCGAAAAATAAAACTAACAACAACAAAAGAAAATACGAACACATACGATTACCGCACAACCCTCGGTGAACTATCGTGCTAGCAACAATTTCCGGAGAGCACAAAAAAAACGTACAGATAAAAAAAGCACAGTTCAACAACAAATAATACTGTTCACTTACCCTTTCAGCAGCCTGATCTCGTTCAACGCGCACAATATGGGGTAGTTAAGTTTAAGTAAAAAAAAAAAGAAATTTAAAAGGAAAAAAAAAAAAAATTGCATGAAATTGAATTGTATTAGAAAAAAAAACAGAAAAAACATTAACAAGAACAATTCAACAAAAGATGAATCAGAAAGATGATAACAGAATAGAAATACAAAAAAAAAATAACGACGATTTGAACACAAGAAACAAAAAAAGAAAACAATATTAAAATGATTTAAATGATTAAAACGATTAAAATGGGACAACACACTTTGGCACTGGCCAAACTCTAAAATCGCGATGACTGGCAGCTACGCGGCACTAGCTGGTACTCGAAAGATTTAAGAAGTGAAAAACACGACTGACTCGTGTGACGGTACCCGAAACACACACTCATCACCACCCTCGCGAAGACCGTTGTCGGGGCGATTTTTGGGTGGTGGAAGTAAGTGGTAGGGGTGGTACCGGGTTCTTCCACCCTCTACCAGGTGTCGCCATAAGTACCGAATGTACCCAATTTCTAATTTAATTCATGTGTTTTCTTTTAGAGGGGTCTTAATACTAATTAACCTATCCAATGCTACCTATGTATATGTACGACTACGTGTATGGACATATGAGCATTATCCCTCATGATTCGTGGCAATCTACTACCCGTGTATGCATGTACCTCGTGTCGCATATCATTAGATGCGCTGTGAAGTTGCCGATGCGGATTACGACGTTCCGCGGGGATCGCGACTTGACCCGCGGCGTAATTCGCGAAATACGCGATCGGATCTAACTGGGCCTCTTTACTGCTGCCATAAACCGATTCGTTTCGCTTGAAACGAAACGAAGGCCCCTTTGTCTACCGTTCTCCGAATTTAGACAAAGGGCCTCGCATTTTGAAAACGTTTTACCTTTACGGCGCAATAAATATTTTTCGTTAGTTACACGATATCTGTTTGTTTATTGTTCGGATTGTTCCGAAGCAAACGGAGTTTTATGATTTTGGATAATCTGCCATCTGTGCAGCAGATTTTCGCATCTTCCACACGGCGCTTTTGTCCCGCAGGCCGAGTTTATGACATGCCCTAAACTACGGATCGTTTTGGGCTGGAATCCCATGGTCAACGGGCGCTTGTATTTCGGCCCGGTCGTGGCTACGCATAATTAGCCAGGTAGCAGATCCTCACGAGAGATTTTACTCATATGCCCTTAATTTCCTAACCTTACGAAGCTTACAATTAACATACATCCTATTATATACAAGACTAAGAATACATTGCGTCAATGTATGTGTTACGAACGTAACTCCTTTTTTAAATAAAAAAAAAATATAAATGCTTATGAAGAAAATAAAATGTGAAATATAAAATACTGATAATGAAAAGCGCGCGGATTGAAATAAATGGTAAATAAGCATTGTTACGACGCTCTCGCTAGAGCGCCGGTAACATGCTGTCTTCATTGTTTATTGAATGATTTCTCTAATATCATATTTAAATTTTTTTTGGAAAACTTACAAATCCACTTCCTGTGTATGTATGATCACCATAAACAATATTTTTTAGAAATCAATGTAATGAATAAGTACTTTTGCTATAAACCACTTCCATTGTTGATATCTCAATTTCATTAATAATTTGTATTGTATTCATTGGATGTTCTGATTAAAAGTAAACTCTGTTATTTCTGATACTGGCATTTTATCATTTTGTACTGGTACGGAAAGTACGCCATTTTGGCCTAAAAAGAAACCGCCAAAGTTGCTATCTTCGTACAGTTGAACTTTTTAAGTTGTTCATTTTGGCATGTAACTTATGATTTCATGATTATAGACAAAAAATTAAAAACATTAATTAAATTACCTATTCTTTAAATCGAACAGTTTAAGTGAAATATTTATGAATAAAATTTCGAAATGTTTTTGTAATCTTTTTCGTATTTAGAAAAAAATTGAAAAAAACATCCACTTTCAGTGAACAATATTTTACCAAAAGTTTATCGATTCTACGGATAGTCAAATAAGGCTTATTTTCACAAAGTTTCCTTTGAAAATATATAGTAGTTTTTGAGATACAGCGCCCACACACTCACATACACAGACAAAAAAACACTAAAATAAAATGTAATATTCTTTACAAATAATAATTATAATTATAGACGGTGTAGATGAACAAAACGGAACATAGGACTTTCAATGTTATTTTTTTTTATATTGGAATAATTAATAAAATAAAAATGATGGTTGCCATCAAATAAAAAAAATATGATCCGCTGTTGATCTGTTGCTTTCTGCCAAATAGATTGAATATTTCATAATTGTTTACAAGTTATTTATTTAAAAATGTATTGTATTCAAGAAAAACTGCAAATTGTGAAGTGTTGGCAGTTTTCGTGAAGTGCGGGACATGTTTACCATCAAATATTCTTCATATATTCATGATATTATTTTTATTTTCAGTCATAAAAACCAAACAGATCATCTGCGAAGCATTTTTTTTTAAATTTCATGGCAACCATTATTTTCGTGATAATTATCATTTTTATTTTATTATTTTTTCTGGTATTATGAATGCCAAAAAATAAATAACCACATAACTGCATGCAGAAATTAACATTGTAAATCCAATGTTCCGTTTTGTTCATCTACACCCTGTATACAAAAAACTAAATGTTTTATATGTAATGATAATTGGAATATGATAATGACCATCGTTTTTATAAACCTGAGTACTCGCTTGTAATACCATATAAGGATACATTTTCTATTTGGTAATTTCTCGACTTAATGTTGAAACTAGTAATAATAAATATAAAATTTTGTAAAACAAACATGTGTTTAATTTCCTTTTATTACATTTAAATAAATATAATGCGGCCATCATGTAACTTTTTCCGATTCGATGGTATTATCGGGCTATATTTTGTGATATTTTATGAAAAGTGTGCAACGAACTTCAATATTCGGCATATTTGGCGGAGCATTTACCGTTTTGCTGATGTCGGTGACTGTGAGGAGGCACCGGGGCGAGATCGCGTGGCGCGCTGATAATTATTTTTCGTGCCGCGGAACGGATAATGATGAAACGGAACGAGCGGGAGGCGAGCGCGGGTTATGGTGCCTGAATCCGGCCCTGACATTCAGTTGAATAAAGAGAGCAGTATGAAATAGATAAGGATATGTGATTGAAGCGATCGGCCCACTTTGGTGGTCCCCCGCACCGATCCTCTTCTGGTCTTGCTCTGACGTGAGGCACTTACCGCCTTAATAGATCCAAGTCATTTCAGCTACGCACGTGGTATATTTTCCCTGCAATCGACAGATTTAATGTAAAGAATGTGCGCCTTCGCTTTATTTATTGTATAATTAATTTAATAATTGGTTTTTATACCCAAATTTACTTTATTTTACTCACAAAGGTTCAAGTAATAATATGGGTAATTTTCATAGCTGTGGATTACGTATTAATTAAATCTAATCGTTGTACTCCCTTATAGCCAAATAACATGTAAATTTCTCACCTTAAAATATTCCGTTTGTGAAAAAATAGTATATATATCTTGGGAGAGAATGCTATTTTTCCCTCGGTGCGTTGTATTCCTCAGGCCTTCTCCCTCAGGATACGAACATGTACCTCAAGAAAAATCACGCATTTCTCTCCCGTGCCCTTTTTTCGAGTGACACCCTGGGGATTTCAGTTATATTAAGAGATACAAGGTTGGTTAAATTAGGGCAAAGTTGTGTATTATAACGTTGATTAATAATCTGTTGAGAAATTTGAGTTACCTTTTTTTGTTTTAAAAAAATCGCAAAAAAATTAAAAATTTCAATTTTCATTTTTAATTTTTTATTCGAAAACAATTACTATTACGCATATTGCACTTAGACATTATTAGAGCACTTTTTAATGGAGGATCTAAATATGTTATTAGATTTATTGTAGCTTTCAAGATGGCGGAGAAACAATAGACAACTTTTGTTTTTCTTATGGGCGCCATATTTGATTTTTACATTTTCTAATGCAAGATTTTTTTTTCTGTTTACGGTGATATATCACACATTATGTTTTAGTCCAAAATTTGAAATGTATTATTTTTGTAAAGAGTGCCATGCAAACGTCATACTTTTCTATAACAATGAGTATTACAAAGCATATAAAACAAACTGTGGCATTTTATTTTATTATTTAATTCATCTACAATCAAGCAAGGGAATATGCATTCATTTATCAACACTTCTGTTTGGGTAAGGTCGGGTTTACATAAAAAATACAATTTGTAAACGAATAACAATCTCAGGAATTTATTACAACATTTAAAACTACTAGAAAACATAATGCTACAATAAGTGTTCAAATTATTCACATTCACATTCCACTTCCAAACAATTCTGCGCTTTTTCTTAAATTATAAATTGCCCTACTAATATCTCTTCTTCTAATATTATTTATAGAATCAACGATACTTCTACGCAGTTCATTAATATTGGCTGGAACGCTTTGATAAATCTTATTTTTCAAAGTTCTCATAAAAAGTAATCCAATGGGGATACATTTCTCGGGTATTTCTGAAGATACACCTCCATTGAGACTTGCACATTTTTATGGGAATTGTAATAAATTTGTAACATATCGCGTTATTCTTCACTTGAATATTTCATTTTTACGATAAAGTTACCGGTTAAGTAAATTTCAAGAATGAAGTTTAAATGGAACTGTCACATTTTGTTTTGAACAAAAGTGTTGATTTTGTTTACATGGCACTGTTTACAAAAATAATACATTTGAAATTTTGGCTCAAATGTAAAATTAAAACATAATGTGTGATATATCATCGTAAACAGAAAAAAATCTTGCATTAGAAAATGTAGAAAACCAATATGGCGGTAATAAGAAAAACAAAAGTTGTCTATTGTTTCCGCGATCTTAAAAGTTACAATAAATCTAATAATATATTTAGATTATCCATTAAAAAGGGCTGTAATGATGTTTTACTGTAAAATGCGCAATAGTAATAGTTTTCGAATAAAAAAGTAAAAATTAAAATTGAATTTTTTTATTTTTTCGCGATTTTTTGAAAACAAAAAGGTAACTCCAATTTCTCAACAGATTATTAATCAACGTTATAATACACAATTTTACCCTAATTTAACCAACCTCGTATCTCTTAAGATAACTGAAATCCCCATGATGCCGCTCGAAAAACGGGCACCCTGTATAATCTACTATTTCTAAACCGGCTTACTAGTTTAGAATAAACGCAACCTTTACTATGATTGGGTATCGGATAACATATCGAAAAGGAAAATAATAATAATAATAATTATAGTAGTTTATTACGGGACATACCCATTAATACAGTGAGGAGAAATTAATGGAAAATGTAAATTGCAAAAAAAAATTAGGAATTGACATATATCAGGGGCGGCTCGTTATGTAGAGCCAAGGAGCCATGGCACTACCTGTAGTTTTAAGCTCGGCCAGTATTTATAATTAATTTTTAAAACCCTTTTTCGCTAGTTTAACTGTTGAAGAACGCCTGTATAACTTTAATGAACAGAAATAAATCGCAATGCATTTGTTCCCCAACGCAACTCCGCGGCGCATGAGCCAGCTTTCACGTAGCGCACCGAGAGCACGGCATTTCGTTGGGATATTGCGGCTACCGCGGGGAGACGCGCGTTTGGAGGTCGCGCTCTGAACATGCATTTTGTGCTGAACAAGGTCTGGCACATCCCGAACGCGCACTTATTAGACGTATTTTGTGGCGACATATAACTAACATTTATTTGCAATTATTTTAAGGTTTGTGAATTTAAAAAGACAAACATCAGTAGACAATTTTCTAGTGGAGCTGGATATTTCTTACTTTCTCCTTCTCCCTTCTCCCTTCTCCCTTCTTTTACCGTTTTCAACTGTTTGAACAAATATTTCATTGATCTTCTTTGGTATATGCATAATACAATCAGTGCAGTGTGGATGGTGTCGAGATCATAAATTTGTTTTTCCGTAGCATGTTGTTAACGTTTATTTCTATAATATCATAAACACATGGCCGGAGTCTAATTTTCCACTGGCTCAAGAA
The DNA here is from genome assembly GCA_910593695.2 of Ocypus olens. NCBI lineage: Eukaryota > Metazoa > Arthropoda > Insecta > Coleoptera > Staphylinidae > Ocypus > Ocypus olens. Next base: position 28,608,551 of record OU343061.1, on the reverse strand, counting down.
AGAAAAAAAAACGATGCAAATAAAACAGTGCAACTAGTCGCAAAAACGAAATTAATTGAATTCCACTACGATAACGACTTAGAATTTACGCGGACGGCGCGGAGTGCATATACGAGGAGCGGTCAAAAAGTTCAAGTTAAGCGAGCTGTCGATAAATGGGCAGTAGGCAGCGCACGAGCAGTTGCGGCGACCTTAAACAATTCTTCGAGCAAGTAAGCAAAAGGAAGAGGGCCGAAGAGAGCAGGGGCGATAACATGGAGGAGAAAATTGATAAGATTCTGAGCAAATTTTAAAAGTTAGAACAGAGGCTAGATAAATACGATGACCATATAAAGGAACTCAAAGAAGAGTTAAGACAAAAGGATCAAAGTTGCGCGGTGGAGAGAAGGAAATTGGAGGAGAGAATAGTGAAGTTGGAAAATATGGAAGAAGTCAGAGAAAAGGAAAGGAGAAGGAAAAATATAATTATCAATGGATTGAGTGAGGAAGGGAAGGTAGAGGAAGTGGTGAATAAACTAGTGGAGGATATGAAAATCGTGATGAATTATGAAGAGGTAATGAGGCTAGGGGCCAAGAAGGAGGGAACGAGACGGCCGATTCTGGTGAAATGTAATGACATGGAAGATAAAAACCGAAATTTGGCTAAGAAAAGCTCTCTGAGAGACAGAAATAGTGATGTATACATAGATGATGACCTCACAAAGAAAGAGAGATAAATACAAGTTAGTATCAGAGGAAAGACGCGAGAAGAAAGAAAGAAAGGGAAACAAGTTCAAGTATTCTATCAGAAAATGCGGGTAGAGAACAAATGGTGGAGATGGAATACAGGGACGGGGTTGCTAGAGAAGGGGCCAAGGGAGTCAAAAAACGCAAACAGAGCCTAAGAGAGAATGGAGGTAGAAGAGGGGCGGGGAGGAGAAGAGGATGACTGCCTCGATTTGCAATGTCGTGGGGCTATAAAAGAAAGTGGAAGAGGTGGTGGGGGTTTTGGAGTTGGAGGAATCGATAAAGGATAAAGATATGGTGGGTCTAATTGAGACATGGGTAGAAGAGGAGGAGTGGGAGAAGGTAAAAAAGAAGATGCCATCGGGATTTAGATGGGAATGTACAGGGGCGACAAGGGATTATGCAAGGGGGAGAGCAATAGGTGGAATTGTAACGGGGGTGCGGATAGAATTGAAAGAGGTGGAGGAGGGGGGAGAGAGAGAAGGAGGGAAAGGTAGTACAGCGGTCGTTTTGGAAAGGAAACCGCATTTGGAGAACCGTAACGATATACAATCAGAAGGAGGGAAAGGAATTACGGAGTGAGATAGAGAGACTGATAAGGAAAGGGGAGCACCCTGGAAATCTGATTGTGGGGGGAGATTGGAACGTGAGAATAGGAAACCAAGATACCAAAGGGGTGAATGAAGAAGAACAACAAAGAAGAGAGAGAAAGTCGAAGGACGGGACAATAAATAAGGAAGGAAGGGATTGGATTAGATGGGCTGACGAGCAGGGACTGAAGGTGCTAAATGGAGCTAAATGGGTGATTGGGAGATAACCTACGTAGGACCGAGGGGAATGTCAGTAATTGATTACGTGCTGGTGACGGAGGATATCAGGGACGACGTGGAGGAATTCAGGGTAGAGGACGGGGGTGGTTCTGACCATTTTCCAGTGTCGGTGAAACTATCGGGGAGGAGAGAGGTAGTAACCAACAGAGAGGAGGAGGGGTGGTGTTGGTCTGAAAGGGCAAAAAGAAGATATATGGACAAAATAAAGGAGGTCAATTTTCAATCGGTGAGGACAGTAGAGCAGCTGGCGGAGACGGTTAAACAGGCGATGACGAGAAGGAATAGAAGAAAAGTGGAGCGTAGAGGCTTGTAGGAAAGGGAGGAGGGGAGACAAAGAGATGAAAGTGGCAAAAGTTAGGTTTAAAGAGGAATGCAATAGGAAAAAGGACATGTGGCTGGGAGACGAGGTGAAGAGAGTAAGGGAGTTGAAGAGCGAAAAACAACTTTGGAGGTACTTGAAGGAAAGAGGGCCGACCAGGAATATAAGAGGAGAGGGTATAAACATCGAGACATGGAAGGCAAACTTTGAAGAGTTGCTAGGAACAAAGAGAATTCGAGGGAATCAAGTCACAGAAAGAAGGGGTTTCGAGAGGGAGGCTGATTTTAGTATGGCAGAGTTAGAAAGGGTGCTGCAGGAGATGAAGGATGGGAAAGCGGCGGGTCCCGATGGGATTCAGGCAGAAGCATGGACGGGATGTAGTCCGGAAGGGAAGGAGAAGATGTTGGTGCTGCTGAACGAAATATGGAGAGGAGAAAGGCAGTTTCCAAAGGAGTGGAGGGAAGGAGTCATTGTGCCAATTGACAAAGGAGGAGATGACGGCGATCCGAAAAGCTATAGGGGGGTTTCGTTGATGGATATCATGACAATGGTCAAGAATAGGTTGGAGATAGAGGCGGAAGATCAAAGGTGGCTACCGGAAATACAAGGGAGGTTTAGAAAAGGGCGGTCCACGGTAGAGCAGATAGCTACACTTAACTGTGTGATTGAGAGAGAGAGCTGAAAAAAAAGAGAAATTGTGTTGCTGTTTGTGGATCTGAAAGCGGCGTATGATTCGGTGGATAGAACCTTAATGATTGAAAGTTTGAAAGGAAAGGGAGTGTCTGAGCAGGTTGTGGAGTAGATAAGGGAAGTATATAAGGAAACGTGGTGTAAAGTGAGAGTGGGAGAGCATGTGTCGGGCCGTTTTCAGGTGGAATGTGGGGTGAGGCAGGGGTGTCCATTAAGCCCACTGGTATTCAACCTATACGTCGTGTTGGAACTGGGGCAGTCAGGGGGAATAGTGGTGGGTGGAAAGAAGGTGTGGAGTCTGGCGTATGCTGATGATGTGGTAGTGATGGCTAAAACAGTGAAGGAAATGAGAGAGATGAAGGTGAGATTGGAAGGGTACTTTAGAAAAAGAAGATTGACTGTGAATGTGAGAAAGACGAAATGGATGATTTGTAAAAATGTAGGAAGGAGAGGAAAGGAGGAAGAATTGAGTTGGCTGGGAGAACAGATTGAGCGAGTGAGTGAGTTTAAATATCTTGGGTATATGTTCAGTGAAACAGGGACGAAAGCGCGTCATGTGGAATTTGTGTGCAAGAAAGCGAGAGTAGCTATGGAGCGTATGCGGGGTATATGGAACGGGATGCGGGGTGCAAATGGCATGGTGGAATGTTTGTGTGAGGGCAATAATATTGTATGCATCAGAGGTGTGGGGAGTGAGTGGGCATGAAAATATCAAGAAAGTGCAGATGCAATACCTGAAGAGGATATTAGGGTTGAAGAGGACCACGCCAAATTATATAGTTCTGCAGGAGAGTCAGCGATTGTCGGTAGAGTGGGAAGCGGCCAGAAGGGTGGTAAAATTTGAGAGGAGGATATGGAGCTTAGGGGATGAAAGAGTAGTGAAAGAGGTATGGAAGGTGTGTTACAGAGAATGGATGAGGAAAGGCGAAGGAATAAGATGGATGAATGAGAGGTATAAATTGTATGTCAGGGCGGGGTTGTCAGCGATGGTTTTCGAAGAAAAGGTATCGAGGGGGGAGCTGATCGAGAAGGAGGTGGCGGAAAGGTTACTGTCGGTGGAGTTGCAAGAGAGGCAAAGCAAAATTAACAACAGTAGATATAACCCGAAGTTCCAAGGTCTGCAGGTGTTCGCAGGCCCGCCTCGGTATTTTAAAATTTTGAAGCCTGATAAAGTGCGTTTCTTGGCGAGGTTCAGGTGCGGGAACGAGGAGAAGGGAAGGAAGGTGTGGATGGGAGAGGAATACACGAGTTGTGGGTTTTGTGGGGAAGAAAGAGATGAATGGGAACACTGGACGAAGGGATGTGAAGAAGTGAGGGAGGCGATAAGGATGAGAGTGAAAGAAAGAAGTAGGAATGTGTGTCTGTGTGAAAGCGGCAGTGGGATAGAGGTGTGTAAGTTATTGGTGAGATTGAGGACAGAGAAGTGTAGCTAACTGGAGGTCGAGAGGACTGTGAGAAGAGATGGGGGTGGGTATATGGAGCTTTGAGTTGTTATACGAGGTTATGCCAAATAACACACACACACACACACACACACACGCACACGCCCCCCTGTGAATTTTTTTTTTCTGGAAACCATATACTACTTTGAAGATGTCTACGGAGTTGGAAAAATTTTGTCCACTCGATCCACCATAAAGGCATTAAAATGTTATCAATTCCCTATGCAGGACTCAATGAAGTTCCTACGACGATTTGGCACCAAGTTATGGGTGTTTGAAAAAAGTGCATTTTGAGTTTTTTCGCACATAACTCAGCGACTTTTCAACCAAATTTGATAATTCTTTCACGCATGCGAACTTAAGCGTAACCCCTACCGCCCCCTCCAGTACCCCTGTGAAAAAAAAGTTTTTTCAGGAAACCATGTACAACTTTGACAATGTCTATGGAGTTGGAAATTTTTTGTCGACTCGATCTACCATAAAGGCATTAAAATTTGATCAATTCCCAATGCATGACTCAAAGAACAAAGTTCCTACGACGATTTGGCACCAAGTTATGGGTGTTTGGAAAAAAATGCATTTTGAGGTTTTTCGCACATAACTCTTTTCAACCAAATTTGATGATTCTTTCGGGAAAAAATCTCATTTAGCCCTACTTTGAGGGGATAAACTCAAATTGGAATGATCCCTTTTCGAACCCTTCAACCCTGAACAAAAAAACTCATTTTTGGGCAAAAAGTCCAACTTTGGCAACGTGTACCGAGTTGGATAAAATGTGTCGACTCGATCCACCAAAAGAGCATTGAAATGTGTTCAATTACCTTACTTTAAAGAAGACACTTGAAAGTTTTTTGCCCTCGAAGATTCATCAAATTCGATTGAAAATACGCCGAGTTATGGCGGTTTGAAAATGGTCGAAATTTCACGAATTTCAAGTTTTTAATTTTTTTTTTCCTTCAGTATATACCGGGTGACCCTGGGATCTGTAACAGCCCCATAACTTATTTGCTATTTGAGATATGCCACAAAATTGGCCATAACTAACCAACCGTCCATAATAGACTCATACTATCTTATACTATTTTTATCAGCTTCTCAAGAAGGTTGAAAATAAAGTATAAAATATAGGGTGTTCCATTAAAAAAAAACATAACTTTGTTCTGTTATGTATATTGGGTCACTCTGTACAAAAACATACATATTTTTAAAATATGTAGAATAAGTGTACCAGTTCAAGAAAATTAGAAGTCGATATCTCAAATAGCAAATAAGTTATGAGGCTTTTACAGATCCCTGGGTCACCCGGTATATATTGTATGATAAGTGGCTCTACCACTCAAAAAGTTCACGAACCGCCACTGACATATATACAATTTTTTTTTAGCAAAATATGAGGCTGAGAAAAATACAAATATATACATACCGGGTGACCCAGCGATCTGTAAAAGCCCCATAACTTATTTGCTATTTGAGATATCGACTTCTAGTTTTCTTGAACTGGTACCCACGCTTATTCTGCATATTTTAAAAATACATATGTTTTTGTACAGGGTGTCCCAGTATACATAACAGAACAAAGTTATGTTTTTTTTAAATGGAACACCCTATATTTTATACTTTATTTTCAACCCTCTTGAGAAGCTGATAAAAATAGTATCAGATACCATGGGTCTATTATGGACGGTTGGTTAGTTATGGGCAAATTTGTGGCAAAAACATGTACACATTGAAAAAACTGCAGAAGCGCTCCTAGCAAAGCTAGCGTTATTTTTTATCCACTGAAAAATTTTCCACATCATGAAGAATAATACAAATCAGCTTTGGTTCTTTTTTGTTTATACTGCTATACAGGGTGTCAACATACGCAAAACAATGGATAACTATTTTTTTTCAAATGGAACACCCTATATACGTTGCCACCAATCTATGGCATTTTTAATAAGCTTTCTAATGATAAACAGTTTGTACAACAAAATATTAAGGATTCTTGAGATTTATCCATAAAAACATTTTTCTTTTGTCACCTCCTGCTCATTTTTGGATTTTCAGCCAAAACTATGCATTTTCTGGAAAAATTATAAGAGACCAAAGTTGTAGAGCGGAAAATTTTCGATCGATGTAGGTCTTTCAACTTTTCAGATAATGCGTGCATTGCCCGCCAGAGCGCGCAAAATCGTGACCGTATATGCATTTTAGCGTTTTCTTTTCAAATTTTTCATTAATAAATTGCACTATACTTTATTTTCCGCATCCTCTAGCAGAAAAACTGGAAATTATAGAGAAATTAAGATGGCCCATATCGATTGAAAATGTTCCTCTCCACAATTCTTAATAGAAGCAATTTTTGCCAAAAATGCATAGTTTTCCCTAAAAATGGAAATTGAAAATGTATAAATCAATTTTTGCGGTTTTCAATGGTTTTTTGCATTTTTACCGAAAACTATGCATTTTGGGCAAAAATTGCTTCTTTTAAGAGTTGTAGAGCGGAATATTTTAAATCGATGTAGGTCATTTAAATAATTCTATAATTACCCGTTTTTCTGCTAGAGGACGTGGAAAATAAAGTATAGTGCAATTAATAACAAAAAATTGAGAAAAACGCTAAAATGCATATACGGTCACGATTTTGCGCACTCTGGCGGGCAATGCACGCATTATTGGAAAAGTCGAAAGACCTATATCGATCGAAAATTTTCCGCTCTACAACTGTGGTCTCCTATTATTTTTTCAGAAAATGGATAGTTTTGGCTGAAAATCCAAAAATGAGCAGGAGGTGACAAAAAAAAATGTTTTTATAGATAAATCTCAAGAATCCTTAATATTTTGTTGTACAAACTATATATCATTAGAAAGCTTATTAAAAATTCCATAGATTGGTGGCAACGTATATAGGGTGTTCCATTTGAAAAAAAATAGTTATCCATTGTTTTGCGTATGTTGACACCCTGTATAGCAGTATGAAGAAAACAGAATCAAAGCCGATTTGTATTATTCTTCATGATGTGGAAAATTCTTTAGTGCATAAAAAATGACGCTAGCTTTGCTAGGAGCGCTTCTGCAATTTTTTCAATGTGTCCTTGTTTTTGCCACAAATTTGCCCATAACTAACCAACCGTCCATATTAGACCCATGGTATCTTATACTATTTTTATCAGCTTGTCAAGAGGGTTGAAAATAAAGTATAAAATATAGGGTGTTCCGTTTAAAAAAACATAACTTTGTTCTGTTATGTATACTGGGACACCCTGTATAAAAACATATATATTTTTAAAATATGTAGAATAAGCGTGGGTACCAGTACAAGAAAACTAGAAGTCGATATCTCAAATAGCAAATAAGTTATGGGGCTTTTACAGATCGCTGGGTCACCCGGTATATACATATGAGCGTACTGCAAGAAGTAGCTAAAAGGACAAGAAAATATCAATTTAAATATGACATTTTGATAAATCCAACCTATTTAAAGTACGCTTAAATGATTGCAAACTAGTGGAAAATAAATCAAAACAGCAATTGCTTAACATCATATTTGATAACCTCATAACTCTAGTTAACGATTAATTATAGCCATAGTTGGTAGTATGAAATGGAATTCGAAATAATTTACCATAACGCTGTGTACCTTCTCTCTTCAGGTACCAAAAGTCAACATAGCTTAATAATTGAGGACTGTCTACATAATTATTAAGTAGTTTAAATAAAAATATTAAGCTAGCTCTAATTACAGCAATGGAATATGCAGATGCATTGCAAGATCATTATATCTAAGAGATAAAATTGGTATGTGAAGCCTAAACGCTACTAGGCGTAAAAATTTGTTTTGAACTTTATTCAAATACTTTGTTAAATATTTTGAATGCGGGTTCCATATCATTGCTGCATATTCCATCAAAGGACGAGCAAGAGAAATATATAGAGTTTTTAGAGTGTCAATACCAAAATCTTTGCCAAATCTAGCAATGAAGCCTAACACCTTTAGACTTTTATTTGTTATCGTTTTTATATGACTGAAAATTTAGCTTGCAATCAAAAATCACGCCGAGTTCCTTAATTTCGATTACTTTATCCAATTCAACGCCATCTATGTTATATGAAGCATTATTGTTACTACTAAGCAATCGGGAAAAGTTCATATACTCACATTTGACAATATTTAAATGTAGATTATTTATCCCATCTGATAAAAGAAAAACATTTGAAAGACGTCACAATTGACATATACATGTAAATCATGCTTCAAGCCTTTTTTAAAATCAATCGGTCGCTTCTTGTTAGGGAATTAAAACGGAGAACTCGTGAAACAGTTTACGATTATGTAGAAGATTTTGCAGAGGAGAAGGATCTTTTCGTGAAATGTTTCCATCTGCCCGGCCAGAAGATTTGGCAGTATATAATTATTATTATGGGATTCTACAACGTAATTTATGTACTGGATATTGCTGCTGAAGAACTATTAGCGAAGACAGATGATCACACCATTCATAGTAAGTGTCATATTTGAACTAAGTTTTTTGCGTTCCTATAAAAATATATCATTATTTCCAGAACTCTTCTACTTGTGCGATTTTTGCTGGTTCATCGACATTATGCTGCGCTGGCACTCAAGATACGTATCAGGTCTCAAAACAGAATATGCGCCACCTATAAAATCGCAGTTCAGCATTCTAATTCAGTTGATCTCTGTCTTACCTTTAGAAACTTTGGCACCAACCAACACGGTTGCAAAGCTCCTGATATGCAACAGGATATTGAAAGTATTTAATCTGCACGTCATGTTCAAATTCCTCAAAAACAAACCCTGTCCTAAAATGCATATCCTATTATTGCAATACACCTTCTTCTTACTATTCTACATCATGCTTAATATGCTACTAGTGGGATCGATATGCACAGTTCAAAAGCTGGAATGTTTTAAAAATGATGCACACTTCATAGGTTTACTGAGGATTATGGTGGAACAGATGACTGGAAGAGGATATGGACTTTTAGCGAATGCACCTGCTGCTGTTTTATTTCCAACCATTCTGTTTTCGGTATTTGTGTTTATAACAATCAACTGTTTCTACTTAGCTGATTTGTGCTATTCGAGGCTAATAGTTACGGCTACTAAAGTTAAATTTAGGTATAAACTAGAAGCAGTAAAACAAATACTGAGGATAAATGCAATTCCTGATGACCTAACTGAATATGTGAATGAAGTTTTCGAGATTATGTGGAAGCATTCTGGTGGTTATGAAGGATTCTTGGGAGAAACGACTCACAGCTATGGGACGGATTCCTTTATTAGGGTGATTCCGAAATCTCTAGCCTTGGAGTTACACGTTAGCATTTTTACCGGTGCACTTGTTCATTCTATACTGTTTGAGAATATTTCAAAACCCTACCTGAGAGATCTAACTTCAGTGATGAAGATGCAGGTGTATACCGCCGGTCAGTACGTGTTTCACGGAGCCGAACCGAAGGATGCAATGGCTTATTTATTGAAGGGAGTGGTCGGAGTAATTTCCAATAAAAACATCGAATCCTATTTATTCACTTTGAGGGATGGCTCGTGCATAGGTGAAGTGTCTTTATTAATCCCATATAACTCTGTTTACGAGGTCCAGTGTCGAACCCCTTGCGTGGTTCAGATGTTGGAAAGATGGGACTTTCTTACGGTCTCGAGGAGATTCCCAAGTCAGTACAGACTGATACTAAGACGCGTCTTAGATAGATACGATAGTATGAGGACTCTTAACCAGGTTAAGAAACTTTTAAACTTTGATGAGTATGAGTTAGCAATGGACCACACGCTTAGTACAAGATGGGTGAACCACACCCTTCATATGATGATGAGCATGACTGGCAAGTCCAGAGCTTATCAGCATGCCATACAAAATATGTTCATACAAGACATAGTCAGCTCGTTTACCTTTAAAAACTACTTATACACAGCTAAACACCTAACGCTTTACGCTGGAGCTGGTAGGATGTTTTTTAGGAATGATGCCTTATTTATTAAACCAACATTCCCTTACATATTTAAACCTTCTACTGTTCTTACAATATTTTGGGATATAATCATTGCAACACTAGCTGTAGTTTCAGGAATTTTAATCCCGTACCTGAGTTTGCTGGGACTTGAAGCTGAATCTTCAAGGCAGTCATGGATGTGGATTTTTATCACCGTTTGGTGGCTGGATATCATCGTAAGCTTGAGAACTGGTGTGAAATTAAAACACATGCTAATAATAAAACCTTTGGACATCTTATCTCATCGATTAAGCGACATACAATTTGTAATTGATATAATAACCATAGTACCTACGGAAGTTCTATCTGCAATTCTAGTTTCAGCCTTTAAAGCAAACATAATCTATATAAACCGATTTCTAAAGTTGTTTAGAGTGCTGAAGGTTTTTAATGAATGGAGTTATAAATACAACAGCAATCTGTTATTAGTACGGACTCTCGGTCTACTTTTAATGCTCATTTTAGGTACCTGGTTAATCAGCTTCGTTCATTATTTTGATGAGCTAGATAAGTTTAAGCAAAATAAACTTGGAAACCTGTTGTATTTTGGAAGCCAGAGGATTTCAGGAGCTGCGTTGAACGTTCCAGGTTGCGTCTACGATCATCCTGATCGTATTTTAGAAATCGTGATAATCTTCGTGGTTCACGGGATTTGGGCCCAGGCATACACTTTAATTTTCACTTCGTATGCAATTAAGTCACGTTACCGATTTACAGTACAAAATAGGGCCAAGTCATATATTGCTGTGGTTAGAACTTTAAATACAAAATTTGCGAGGAGAATCATAAATGATGTAAAAACGCAATCGTTAATTTCCAACGATTTAAACTTTTTAGACCCCATGTATATTTTCAAGATTCTTCCAGCACCTTTAAAGAGGTACTGGTTTGATTACGTTTACATAGATCGAATATCTGAGTTGCCGATTTTTTCAGACTTTCCTAGACATTTGGTGGTTGACATTTTACAACACTCCACATATGTGTCGTTTGTAGGTGCAGGAGAAATTCTCTACAATGTAGGTGATTTATCGAATGAAATCATCATCTTGCTACGTGGAGTATGCGAATGTGTTTCCGGTATAGGATACAGCTTCAAAATCATCTCTACAGTAATGGCCCTCAACGATTTTGAAGTTTACGTTTCCATGCCAGCTAGATCTTGTGTGATGACCACGACTTGTTGCGAGTTGATGTTCGTCGACTACAAAAAAATGCGTCATACCATATTGCACTACAAAAGAAATGTTGCTGTGGTTAGGGGATTGGTCAGTCTTCGGAAGAAGGCATTAGCACTGGAAACTTGGCAGCCGTATGAAGATAATTTCCGGTTTCGATCCTCACCCATACCCTCATTTGTGATGCATTCAACAATGCAATCCGATCTTAAGATGATTACTAAAAGCCAAATAACTAAATATATAATATACACGATACACCCTGAAGGTAAGTTTATATTATATTGGGAGTATTCACGTTGCGTTTTCGGATTTATTAGCTCTGTTTTGTATACAACCACAGCTTTTCCTTTATTACCGATGACACACCCGATGAGAGTTTTATCCACATTTTTGGACATCTTGCAGTTTGTGGATATTATCTTACGCCTACACGTTTGCTACTATGATCATGATAATAGTCTGTTGATCGCGGACCCTTTGTATACGTACAGATATTACCTAAAGCATGGATTTTTGGTAGATTTCATTGCGTTTTTACCAACACAGTTATTGATCAATGATAACACTAATCTTCCACTATGTTTTAACAAAATCCTTCAGCTATATAGAATTAATGGGGTTTTAAAATATTTTACGTTTGGTAGAGCAACGCCAGTACCGAAAATTTTCATTATAAGATCACTCCCTATGTTGCTGGTGGCGTCAAACATAATCTGCTCCATGTATATTCTGATTAATTGCGAAACATCGGATGATATTTTTCATGAAGCAATGATTTGCAACAAAGGCTCAATCTTGAATAGTAGCCTCACCCCGTTCAGGGCACATATATTTGTTTTATACACTGTTTTCAGTATCATAACAGGTGCAAACATTCAAGGATTTGCTGCCTCGGGGCCCGGCACGATGCTGGTATTAGGATTATTGACTTTTGCTCCATTTTTTGGGATGTCAATATTAGCCGCTCATGTTATGGATTTTTTCGTCTATAAATATAATGCGCAATTTTACAACGACCATAATTTACACTACGTCTACCAGTACTTCAGTCGGGAAAATATCAAGAAGGCCTTAAGAAGGCACATCAATTGGGTCGTCAAGAAAACTTTACTTTCCAAAAAATATAAGGATTTTAGAACGATCCAGGGATTGCCTAAGCGGATAAAACGCGATTATTTGTTTCAAAAATACGGGAAGCCATTACAAAAGTCATGTCTTCATGGTTCCTACGATTTTTCCCAATTTATTCGGAACATCCTGTTGATCAGCGAGTATGAATGTTACGAAGATAACGGCTACATTATAACGGTTAATGATGTCACGGACAAGGTCAAAATTATCTTTAAAGGAGTCGTGGAAGTCGTCAACCCTTGCGGTGTACACATTGCGACTCTCAATCGCGGAAGTATAATTGGCAACCTGTCGTTACTGAAATACGATAGAATGGATTGCAGCTTCATTTCCGTAGGTCCAGCGGAGATTATCACTATCGATGCGATACAATTCGCGGAGATCATCCAGCACTTTCCCCAGACATTTGAGACTTTTCTAGAACAGAGATCAAACGGCAACTACATACGCGGAATTAGTGAACCAGTAAAGTCTGCGTCTGAACATGTCATCATAATAAAACACTTGAATAGAAATTTCATTTATTTGGAACTAACATTGATGTACTTCGGTTGCTACTTCAGTCAAATTTCGCTGGTATATCAAATTTCAGTTCCGAATAATGCCACCTGGATCACTTACTTTGACATAACATGCGATGCCTGTTATATACTATCTGTCCTTATTTATGTTATGTTCCTGAAGAAAAGTCAAAAACTGTCATTTAACAAGTTTTTAGAACGCCACAGAATTTCAGAGCCCGGAATTTGGATCGTTATCATCGCAGCAATTCCATTCGAGATTTTCCTTATTGTAATAAAGATTAACGAACGTTGGAGATGGATGCTTCTATTAATCCTTCGCTGTAACATCACCCTACGTTATTATTTTTTCAAGATGAGCTTACATCAGTACATCCATCGATACAGAATGAAACTATTTGTAATCAAAAAAATTTACATAATGTCCATCACGATTCTGATCCCTATCTACATCACTGCCTTATACTTACTAACGATTGGGATTTCTAATGATAACATCACCATCACCAGTTTCCCTACAATAATAAACGATTTGGAGGAGAAAACTGATTTACGGAAGTTTCTTAGCATGCTCTATTTAATTACAAATTGTTTTATTGGAACAGCACAATTTACAATATATCCTATCAGTATCTACGGGTATATGGCTGTGTCGTGTTTATCCGTGTTTATGGTGGTATTTGTGTCTACCGTCTGTGCCATTAGCATTGCAACTAACTTGGCTGCAAAGGAAAATAATTGGAAATTTACGAGGTTAGTAATGAAACTACATACTTTTGTCGATAAATACGAAGCATCATCGCGAATTGTCAAGAAGATTGATGATTACACTGACATGATATGGGCGACAATGCGTGGTTGCAAATATCCGGAAATATTACAACACATTCCGATGCATCTACAAGAAGCAATACTTTATAATTCCCTTGGGCATTTAATCGACAAGCATCCCGTTTTTGGAAAATGCCACATTGACTTTAAGCGACAGCTTGTTGCAAAACTCAGATACGAGTTTTATTTTTGTGGAAATTACGTACAATTTGAGGGTGCTGTGGACAACACTATGTATTGGGTGCATAGTGGTGACGTTACGTTGTTGAGTGATAGCTCTGAAGCCTTTGAAGAGGTTGTTTTGGTCTATTCTGCTGGACAGTGCTTTGGAATTAAGCAAGGGATTTTGGAAAATGTGCCTCATGATTATACGTATATGGTTAATAACAAGACTTGTATTATTTCGTTGAATCGGGAGAGCTGGAGTTATTTGATGATGTTCTTTCCTGCTTCGAGGAGTATTATTTATGACGAAATGAAGAAGGTGTGCCGGATATTGGAATTCAATAATGAATTTGATGAATAGTCTTGTTTATCAAATACAAATAATATTGTTGTATAATTTTTATTTATTAAATACATATTGTATGGTTATGGAACGATGTTTCTAGATTATTCTTGTATTTCCATCTTTTTCCATTTGTGAGTAAAATTTTAAGCATCAGTATACATGTGCAGTGGCGGCTCGTGGAACATGTTGATGGTAGAGCCACTTATACAATATACCCACTACACCCCCTAGCCCCCTTTTGAAGAAAGAAGAAACTATTGTTCTTTATAATGAGCCGCCCCTGGTTATAACCCTTTAAAAAACTATTGTAATTTAGGAAGTTGATTATATTCTTAAAATAGAATTATTTTGAAGTTGTATGGAATTATTTCAGAATTTTTAAACAATTTCTACTATTTTTCATTTATTTTAGAAAATGCCCAATTTGAACGCAATTAAAAAATGCATGTTTAACAACGAGCAGTTATAAACCATTGAAAAATGATTGGAATCTAAGACGTTGATTATATTCTTAAAATATAATCATTTGGGAGTTGTATAGAATTATTTCAGAATTTTTAAACAATTTCTACAATTTTTTATTTTAGAAAATGCTCAATTTTGAACGCAATTAAAAAATGCATGTTTAACAACGAGCAGTTATAAACCATTGAAAAATGATTGGTGTTTAAGACGTTGATTATATTCTTAAAATATAATCATTTGGGAGTTGTATACAATTATTTCAGAATTTTTAAACAATTTCTACTATTTTTTATTTATTTTAGAAAATGCTCAATTTTGAGCGCAATTAAAAAAATGTATGTTTAACAAGAAACAGTTACAACCCATTAAAACATTGTTGGAATTTAAGAAGGTGACTATATTCTCAAAATATAATAATTAAGGAGTGTAGCATCCTCCCTTGTACGCGCCCGACTCACCACCGTTTCACTCCCCCTTCGACGTGCGCGCTCTCTCCACCCGGCCGGCGTACGCGCTCATTCCCCCCCACGCACCCGACCGACGAGAATGGAATAAAAGGCATCGCACCAGGGAAGAAATCATCACTTAGAAGACAGTCACTCCGAGTCCGAACTGCGAGCCGAGCAGTCGTCCTCAGAGTTCCGCTTTTCGTTTCTGAAATTTAATTTCAAACCGCGAACGAGTTTTTACTGGCCCGACCCCGGCTTACCAGTATTAATTTCGCAACACCCTTACCTGCCCCACGCCTAATCGTGTTCGGTGACAGGGAGAGTTATTAATAACCTCTCACTGCCCGCAACTCGGTGAAAGCCTGGCCAGTGCTAAGGTGCCTTCCTAATTGTTTATTAATAATTGTTTAGTTATACATTTGTATATTTTACAGAGAGGTGAACGCCGCCGCAGTTAGTGCGTGTAATATACTGCACTGACCGTGGCCGGTCGGAACGAGAAACGTCTTCTTCTTCGTGTCTGCCTGGGCCGGCACGGGGTCGAAGTGCGTCTTGCACGCTTGCTATAACAGCGAACTGTAGCTTTGCCATCCTTTCTGGACATTCCCGATAAAAAGGGAATTGCTGGAGGATCTACAGTAAGCAGCCGGGTACCCCCTTGGGGGGTACGCGCGGTACCGTTTAACGGCAAGCAGACCTGGGGGCAGTAAACTCAGGTCTTCCTTTCCTCCTTTTCCTATTCTGCCGGGCGGCCACCCATCCACCCACCGATCGGGCCCGCCTGTGCTTCACTCCGTTTTGGCCACTATCAGCCTTTTAGAGCATTCCTAGCTCATCTCCCCCTACTAAAAAAACGCTCTCCAAACGCGTTAATCATGCCGCCACGGAGGGTAACGAACATGCGTTTTGCCAACACTAAAGCCACCGAAACCGCTTCAAAAATGGAGACCGACGCGCACTCCAACGCGTCCGCCGAAGGAGATGACGACCGATCACGTTCGCGATCACGATCACGCGAAGCGGCAGATTATCAACTGCCCAATTCCCCCGTCAACGTCGCGCCCGAAGCGCCACCCGCAGCCCCCGTCGTCGCCGCTTTGCAAAAACAGCTAGCGGATCTAGCCGCGGAAAACCTCGCGACAACCCGCAGCTTCCAAGCGACCATCAACGGAGGAAATCAGAGCCCTCCGCCTCGCCTCGACCGAGACCGCGACCGCGACCGCGAACCCCGCCGTACCCGCGACGTCAATGATCACGGAAAATACCCCCCCGACAGCAAACAATCATTCAGATTTCGCTGATTTCCCGCCGCTGAAACCGGTAGACGCGCCCTGGGTCGAGATCCGTCCGAAGGGCCATTACAAAGCGCTTCGAAAAACCCAAATCGACGCGGAAAACGCCTCCGCCGCGATAGACAAGGCACCGGCAGCGCCTCCGCGTTCCTCATCAAAAAAAGGGGCCGCGAGCTCGCATGACAAAGCCGAACAACCGGCAAAGAAACAGCCGAACGGACCCATAAATTCCGCCGCGTCCGTTCCCGGCCCTTCCGGCAACCAATATTCACAGCATTCACAGAATTCTCAAACTCGTCGGGCCACCGCGCCCAGGGCCTCACCCATGCCCCAGGTCAATACCGACTCGCCGGCGGTCAAAAAACCCCCACCGATAATCCTTAGAACCAAATCAAATTGGACAACATATTCCAAACGGTTTAACACAGCGGGTATTAATATCTTACGCTCGCTGCCAATCCGCGAAGGCATCCAAATGCACACCGCGACGCCCACCGACTTCAGAAAACTAACCGCGCTTTTGGACAGGGATAACCTACCATATCACACTTATCAATTAGATGAGGATAAAACCCTCAAAGCGGTACTCAGACCGGTTCCAGTTGAGATTTCCACCGAGGAAATCGAAACTGAATTAAGGGAACAGAACATCCCTGTCGTCGCGATCCACCGCATGAGCGGCCGCCACGGCCCGTTTGAAATGGTGTACGTCCAGGTCGAAAACAGCGACGAAGGAAGAGCTATTTTCAACCTTAAACACATCGCGGGCCTATCCCTTAGGGTAGAGCCGAAACATAAATCTCCAGGCGGCGATCAATGCCACCGATGCCAGAGATTAGGACACTCGCAGCTTAACTGCAAAGCTTCCTTCGTCTGCGTTAAATGCGCCGGCAATCATAGCTCCGCGGAATGCACCCTTCCGGCTAATTCCACAGTTACCTGTGCGAACTGCAACGGCCCGCACGTGGCACGCTTCAGGGGATGCGTCGCGTTCGCGAAATACCTCCCCAAACCGGCGCCTTCCGCGACCGCGACCGCGACCGCGACCGCTACACCCACGTCATATTCTCAAAGAATAAACGGAGTTTCGTACGCCACCTCCGTCAACAGAAACCTCCCTGCCGCGCAAACGACCACCTCAGCCAATCAGGCTCCAAGATCCACCCCTCAGGCCCCCCCTAACAATAACCGGCAGGCAGGTGCTCTGTCCTCCGACGCGCTCGGCCTCCTGGGCGACACCCACAGAACATATACCTTTAGAAGTGAAACCTGCATGTTAAATTTCGGAAACACGATTTTTGGCGCCGCCTGGTGTCGGGGTGGCAAATTACTACGATTTCCGCCAAAATTTAAAAATGTTATACTCGTCTACACGATATATTTCAATTTAATAACACTAAAAATATAATCAATTATGTTTTTTGAGCACATAATTGATTATACTTTTAGATAGTACATAAATGAAGAAGTTACTGGTTTTGGTAAAAGAAAAAAGATTGGATTTCACAAAATAAAAATAAAAATAGGCCTACATGGAAAAAATATATTTAAGAGAATAATTGTATACATTGTTATTAACAAAATTATCAAATATAAAAATATCACAACAATCGGGTATTAGGGTCTTGTCCAGGTGCAATGTTCCATCAGGTCTCTTCGTTCTTCTTAGGATATTTCTTTCAGGCGTCGTAACAGGTCAGTAGTTTGCTCGTATCCAGGATTCATGACATTAAAATAGTTAAAAAGTAAATTAGTGTAGTTATATTGTCTTACTTCTTGGTGTCGGAACAGCGTTGCAATTCAATTTTTTGCGGAAATGATTAACAAAATGTTTATGAATAAAATGATCTTCACATGAATGAAAATTTAAACAATGAAGACTGTTCAATATCACAAATGGTTTTCCATGTTTTAAGATATTCTTCATTTTTGGGAAATTTATAGAAATGTTTATTTTTGTAGTCGACATTAATTACAGGTATCGGAAAAGAAAGAATTTTGACATTCTGGATATTTACAAGAATATTTAATACGGCCATTTGATGTTTCCATTACTAATAAATACAATTGACGAGTTTATAGGACAGAATATATAATAACTTACCTTCAAACATTAATCGCTAGCACTCACAGCACTATTGAGGTTAGTTGATAAAAATGGCGAGACTCATTAAGCGTTGCCGCATATACATCGAAGTATAAAATATACAATGCACATGATTATATTTAATAAACAGTAATATTATACTTTCATGAGTTATTATGACAAATATGAGCGATAATGAGTCTAATTATGTTCAAAACATAATTTTAATTGTTAAAATTATTACTTTGTAGTGAAATTTAAGGATTATTAAAAACGGTAATCCCCATAATAAGATCTTTGATAAATCTGGCAACATCGGGGGAACCATCTTTGGAAAAGCGGCAAATTTGAAATTCCCCCTCGCCCCACTGTCCTGGGGTGGCCCACATACTTTCGTGTTGCCGATATTCGTATCTCGGCTTCATCCCCGTGGCGACACCATCGCAAAAATGATGTCCGCTATGTCCGCCGAGGCGGACAAACAAATCATCGCGATCGCGTTCACAAAAACGCTGCAACAGCTGGTTTCAGCATAGAGTTGCACGACTTCCCGAATAACTAATCAGTACAATGGGCTCTACAACAGAAACTCCGATTGAATTTATTCGCATTGCCTTCTGGAATGCGAATGGGCTTAACGAAAAGTTCGAAGAGTTAGAGTATTTCGTCCACGAGCACGATATTCATATTATGCTGGTGAGCGAAACTCGTCTCAGACCTAATCGTGAACCTAAAATTCAAGGTTTCTCGCAATATCATTCACACAGACCAAATAGCACCGGTGGCGGCACTGCTGTTTACATTAATAACAGTATCGATCATTCGCGTCTCCCGATCGCAGGGCTAGAAAACTTAGAATCGACCGCAGTTATCATTAACACGTCCGAAGGTCCGCTTAAAGTCGCGTCGGCATACCAACGGCCACAAAATTACATCCTCGAGGATGATGTCAATCTTTTATTTTGCGACGACATGCCAACAATTGTGGCAGGCGATTTAAATTCTAAAAGCCCGGTTTGGAACAGTAGAATCACGAACAGAAACGGCAGGAAACTCCTCGCCTATCTTGACAGCGCGCCAAATAACATCCGCGCGGCGGCCCCGGATTGTCCAACCTTCTTTCCTTCTAATGAAAACCACCGGCCGGATATTATAGATATGGCATTAATTAGCAATCTTAACGTTGAAATTGACATTTACACACAAAACGACCTGAGCTCTGATCACAACCCAGTTTTTCTGGACGTTGCGATGGGAAATCAGATTCCACCGCGCTCAATTAAAACCACCGACTGGATTTCATTCAGGAAGAAGGTTGACTCGGGAATCGGTACTCTGTCTAACATCAAAACCGAAGCGGACCTAAATTACGCGGTTAACCATCTCATCTCTGTGATAATCGCCGCGGTAGACGAGGCCACATCCACGCGAACCACGTCGCAAAAAGAGCCCCTTTTTCTCCCCGAGGAAGTCTTGTCTCTAATTAAGGCTAAAAGAACTGCACGCCGCCGTTGGCAGACCACTCGCAATCCGGGTTATCGCCGCGAAATGAATAGCCTCGCCACGACGGTCAGAGACAAGATCCGCGAGCTCCGCCAAAAGCGTTGGGCGCGTAAAATTGAGTTCATGCATGAATCGCAGAAGAAATTCTGGGCCATAACTAAAACACTCAAACGCAAACCGCACGGCAATGCCGCGATTCACGGGCCTAGGGGTCTCGCCTACACAGCTAGCGACAAAGCTGAAGCGTTCGCCGACCCGCTCGAGCAGCAGTTCACTCTGAACCCCTCCTACGACGACGACTTCGCGCGGGAAGTCGAAAACACCGTTAACGCGTTTCTCGCCACCGCCGACGGACAACCGAAAATTATTCCGGCCACTAAAGCCGAGCTCGACGCGGAAATTAAAGCGCTCAAGACCAAAAAGGCACCGGGATACGACGGAATATCCAACACGATGGTAAAAAACCTCGGTCGCAAAGGTAGGGTCGCGCTTCTCAATATCGCGAACGCCTCGATGAGACTCGGTATTTTCCCGCAGGCGTGGAAAATTGCCTCTGTTATTAACATCCTAAAACAGGGGAAATCGCCGACGTTCCCACAAAGCTATCGTCCGATCAGTCTGCTTAGCGTGTTAGGTAAAATCGTCGAGAAAATTATACTCAAGCGCATTCGCGATCATACAGAAGCGCACGACATCATCTCCGATACGCAACACGGTTTCCGCGCCGGCCTCTCTACGTCACACCAACTGCTTAGAGTCACGGAATATATCACAGAGGGTTTTTCTTTCGCGAAAGACACCGCGGCAGTGTTCTTTGACGTGGACAAAGCGTTCGATAAAGTCTGGCCCGAGGCGCTAACTTACAAAATGATCAAACATCAGTATCCCTCATACCTAATTAAACTCACTCACAATTTCATGCACAACCGCGAATTTCATACCAAAGTAAACGCAGCCAACTCGTCGCGGAGGCACATAGAAGCCGGGGTGCCCCAGGGGTCCTGCCTCTCCCCGACGCTCTATAACATCTTCGTCAGCGACATTCCAGTTCTTACGCCTGTTATGACCGCGCAATACGCTGACGATACGGCGTTTCTTTTCCACGGCCGCGCAAACACGCCTAAAACTAAAAAACACCTAGAAAAAAGAATGCAAAACGCCATTGATTCCTTCGAGGCATGGGCAATCAAATGGCGCATTGCAAATAACCCTGATAAAAGTAAGGCCGTGCATTTTAGGCGCCCTGGCATGCAGCCCCCCGACCCCCTCATACTTAAATTCGCGAACACTCAAATCCCGCTTCTCGATCACGTCACATACCTGGGCGTCGTCCTCGACAACCACCTAAACTGGGCCAAACACATCAAGCTCGCGGTCAATAAAGCTAAAGCCACGCTTAATCATCTATGGCCGATCACTAACACGCGATCCAAACTGTCAATTAAAAACAGAATTAATCTTTATAAGATGGTTATAAGACCACAAATGACCTACGGCTCGGTCGTGTTTGGTTACTGTATTAGCTCGCGAATCGATGCGCTCCAACGGCAGCAAAACCTCTCGCTTAGACGCGTACTCAACGCCCCGCTGTATATGCGGAATACGCAAATACATCGCGACACTTAAACGCCGAGTGTGTCGGAGCACATCAAAGAGCTCGCTTCTAAATTTTTCGACAGACTGGACAACCACCCACCCATCAAAATTCCTTTTCCCAAATACGACGTCCCTGTTTCACGCAGACATAACCGACCTAGAGGAGTACTAATTTAATTTATTAAATTAGCTTCATCACTCCACTGCGACGGGGCCGGGCGCCTGCACCATAATCGCGCGAAAGCGCGAGGAAGGTGCAGCCGAACGGACCCATAAACAGCAATTCAGACATTTCATTCTGTTCCCCTGCGGTTGACCAGGGTCAAGGTTCGGTCTCCTTCCGCTCTACTCTAAGGAGAGTTTTTAGTTGGTATACTCTTGCCCTTCAGGGGGAGGACTCCAATACTACCCCACTATAGGGGTGTCTATAAAAGATCTTCTCTCCTCTCTTCAAAAAAAAAAAAAAAAATCATCAGTTTTCCGATTGCGCTGACTACGGCCTTTTAGAAACTTCTAAGCACTGACACCGGTCTTAGATCACAGTAAACCCTCGCCTCTAAGCGCTGACTACGGCCTTAGAACGCTTCACGTCGCTCTATTCATTAATTACCTTAAGTTTGTACATATTTGTTTCTGTTATGATGTGAATAAATACGAAGATCGACATTCTGCTGCTTATTTCCAATCTCTGAAGAGAACTTCGCTACAATCTGGATTCCCAACGTGCGGCTCACGAATACCACACAAGAAGTAAAAAGATGACGGCAATAACGCTTTCGGAAGAGCAATTCCGGCAGTTACTGGAAAAAACAGGCGGTCATTCCAAAGCAGGAACATACGCGAAATGTACGGCTCGCTACTCCGGTAATCACAGCAATCCGATCCAGGTGGAGAGCGTCATAAACACTATACAGGTATACAAACGGATAGAAACAATTACAGACAACGATGCACTATTCGGACTACCACTACTACTCGAAGGTAACGCAGCAGTATGGTGGCAAGGAGTCAAAAACACCACAACAACATGGAAAGGAGCCATGGAAATGTTACAGCAGACGTTCGCTCCCAAGAAACCTATATACGCCATTTTCCAAGAGATATTTACATCCAAGCAGAAACCTGAGCAGAACACGAACTCGTTTATAGCAGAAAAACGAGCGCTGATTGCGCAAATCACGACAACCCATGCTCGTCCAGACCCTACCGGCTTTCTGCCATTAGGCAAGCTGAATTGAGGAAAGAAATCGAAGAAATGAAGATTGATGGTATAATCACGGACAGCCAATCTCCGTGGGCTTCGCCCGTAGTAATGGTTCCCAAAAAGGACGGAAATTGAATTCCATTACTGTACCGGATGTATACCCGCTGCCCCGTATCGACGATCTGCTCCACTCGATTGGGAAACCAAACATTATTTCCACGCTGGATCAAAGGGCAGGATATTGGCAAATCCCGGTCAAAGCGGAAGACCAGGACAAGACGTCTTTCATTACCCCGTTCGGTTCCTACAAATTCCAAAGAATGCCGTTTGGATTACGAAACGCTCCATCGACTTTCCAACGGTTAATGGACCGATTCCGGCAGGAAATCCCCGACACTAGGATGTTCACTTATCTGGACGACCTCATCATCATCATCATCTCTGACTCTTTACCACGACATATAGAGGACCTAGAACGAATCTTCAAGAAGATGAAGGAATACCACCTAAACATCAACCGAAAGAAAAGCTACTTTGGATGCGATCAAGTACGCTACCTCGGCCACATAATTTCAAAAGAGGGATTCACTCCTGATCCAAGCAAAATAGCCGCGATCAAAGAACGAAACAAACCCAACAACGCCAAACAAGTTGTTTCCTTCCTGCAAACGTGCTCCTGGTATAGACGTTTCATACCAAACTTTGCAAGAACGGCAAAACCCCTCAGCGAATTGACAAAGAAGAACGTAACATGGAAATGGGAGGAGCCCCAACAACTGGCCTACGATACTCTAAAAATAGCGCTGACTGAGGCTCCCGTGCTCCACACATCCGATCCGAATCGCCCACACTCCATCCAGACTGAGGCCAGCGGATACGCGATTGGTGCGGTATTGAGCCAGGGGGAGGCCTCCGAAGAACACCCGATTGAATACGCCAGCCGTTTGCTCACCTCGGCCGAACAAAATTATGCCACCATGGAAAGAGAAGCCTTGGCTATTATATGGGCGTTGGCTCGGATACCTGGATGGATCTCCCGTGACCATCACAACCGATCACCAACCCTTACGCTGGCTTATGAGTATCCAGTCCCCGACAGGACGATTGGCTCGATGGGCGTTGCAGATCCGGCCCTACGTCCCAGACATTCAATACATCACTGGGAAAGCGAACCGAGTCGCGGATATGTTATCCAGACCCACGGATACGGAACATGAGCCATTATATACATGGGACATCCGGAAAATCTCTATAAACTTCTCAGGTCGCAAAGGAAGCGACATTCGGGAGGCACAATTAAAGGATGGTGCATTGAAGATCATCATCAACCACTTGGAAGCTTCACACCCCACCGAAGACGCCAATTATTGGGCAAGAAAAGGATACCTTGTGGCCGACGGAATCCTGTATCGATACGATCCCCAAGGAGACGAAGAAGATGCCCAACAAGTAGTACCCGCCGCTGAAATACCAATAATCTTCAAGGCTCATCATGATGACGCTACCGCAGGACATTATGGTATACATCATACCTTGACCAAAATTCAAAAACGATACCACTGGAAAGGAATGAGAGATCATGTGCAGGCCTACATTAAGAAGTGCAAGGAATGTCAAAGGTACAAAATTTCCAATCTCCGACCCGCCGGACTCCTTCAGACCCGAAGTCCGAATAAACGATTTGAGGTATTGGCCATCGACCTATTCGGACCGTTACCCACCACCGCCAATGGGAAAATCACGGTACTTATCGTAGAAGACTTGGCATCCCGCTGGATTGAGCTCTTTGCGCTAGAACGCGCCACTGCAGCCCAGTGTGCTCAAACCTTGGTGGAAGAGGTGTTCCTACGATTTGGATTTCCCCGTAGACTCCTGAGTGACAACGGAACACAATTTGTGAGCGCCGTTATGCAGCATGTGACTCAAGTGTTGGGTATACAACAAACCTTACTACCAAGCTATCACCCTCAAGCCAACCCGGTCGAGAGAAAGAATCGCGACCTCAAGACTCAACTCGGTATCTTAGTAGGAGGACAACATACCCGCTGGGCAGAAATGCTGCCCTCCATTTGATTCAGCATGAACTCCGCTCCTTGTCAAGCCACGGGTTACAGTGCTTCGTTCCTTACGTTCGGACGAGAACTACGCAGTCCCCATGATGTAACCCAAGATATGAGACTGATCATCGAATCCGAAAATTTCGTGCCCGAAATCACCCCGTATCTACAACGTCTCAATGACCACCTCCAAAGATCTGGAGCTATTCAAGATGTTCAGCAGGATTCCCGGAAGGCCCAAGCAGACCACCACCGGCGTCCCACTCCCAAATATACTCCAGGGGATCGCGTCTGGGTCTCCCTCCATCCGCTCAGTAATGCGAAGAAAGGATTCACTTCCAAATTCGCTCCTCGCCGAGATGGGCCGTACGTGATTCTACAGGCCCTCGGATCCACTACATACGAGATCGCCCTGGATCAACCACAGACACCTATTGGGACCTACCATACCTCGGCCCTGACGCCCTACCATAGATCAGAGGTTCCTCCACCGCCTGTAGTGCCCCTCCGTCGACGAGGACGTTACTCCCCCGGAATAGGATGCAGTGACTTCTGGATGGATTGTCGGGACGACTTCACCTCCAGAGGGGGAGACTGTAGCATCCTCCCTTGTACGCGCCCGACTCACCACCGTTTCACTCCCCCTTCGACGTGCGCGCTCTCTCTACCCGGCCGGCGTACGCGCTCATCCCCCACGCGCCCCGACCGACGAGAATGGAATAAAAGGCATCGCACCAGGGAAGAAATCATCAGTTTTCCGATTGCGCTGACTACGGCCTTTTAGAAACTTCTAAGCACTGACACCGGTCTTAGATCACAGTAAACCCTCGCCTCTAAGCGCTGACTACGGCCTTAGAACGCTTCACGTCGCTCTATTCATTAATTACCTTAAGTTTGTACATATTTGTTTCTGTTATGATGTGAATAAATACGAAGATCGACATTCTGCTGCTTATTTCCAACCTCTGAAGAGAACTTCGCTACAGGAGTTGTATAAAATTATTTCAGAATTTTTAAACATTTTTTAATATTTTTTATTTATTTTAGAAAATGCTCAATTTTGAACGCAATTAAAAAATAAAGGGTGTTTTTTTTTAGACGTGTGGTTTTTAAGAAGAAATAAAACGCATATAATTTAATGTTATGGCCAAGAATTTAGCTTTATCATAAAGATAAGGGTTTGCCATTATGTTTTAAAAATGATTTCGGGCAAGTGGGCGCCGCGGCTGGCTCGAATAAATTCCAGCCGAGAGGCCCAGTTTCCGACCACTTTTTGCAGCAATTGGGGCCGTATGTCAGCAATAACGCGCCGAATATTCTCTTCCAAGGCGTCAATCGTCTCGGGCTTATCTGCGTACACAAGCGACTTCACATAACCCCACAAGAAATAGTCCAGCGGTGTTAAATCGCACGATCTTGGAGGCCACGCCACAGGTCCACGACGCGAGATAATGCGCTCACCAAAAGTTTCCTGCAACAAAGTGATTGTTGCGTTGGCCATATGGCATGTAGCGCCGTCTTGTTGGAACCATAGGTCGTCCACATCAACACCCTCCAATTCAGACACGAAAAAGTCATTAATCATGGCTCTATAGCGTTCCCCATTGACTGTAACATTATGGCCGGCTTCATTTTTGAAGAAATATGGACCAATGATTCCCTCTGCCCATAGAGCACACCAAACAGTGATTTTTTGAGGATGTAACGGCGTCTCAACAATGACTTGTGGATTATCTTTACTCCAGAAGCGACAATTTTGCTTATTGACATACCCATTTAACCAAAAGTGAGCTTCATCGCTGAACAAAATTTTCTTGTGAAAATCGGGATCGGTAGCCATCTCTTTTTGGGCCCATTCACCGAACGTGCGACGCGCTTGATGGTCGTTTGGCTTCAATGCTTGCACGAGTTGGATTTTGTAAGCACGGAAACCAAGATCCTCCCGCAAAATCTTTCATAAAGTTGATGGACACAGCTCCAATTGTTGCGCGCGATGGCGGATAGACTCATTCGGGTCTTCTTCGATACTCTGCTCCACAGCAGCAATAGCGTCTTCGGTGCGCACTGTACGGCGTCTCTGAGGATGCGCACTATCCACTAGAGTAAACGTGGTGCGAAACCGATCCATGGTTGCTCGAATTACCGGCTCTGCTGGGCGATTATGTCGACCGAATATTGGACGCAGCGCGCGATGCGTCGCGCGAACCGAACCATTATTTTGGTAATAAATTTGTACGATTTGCAAAATCGTCGTTTGAAATATTATTTCAATAAACCGAACGAATATTGAATGCTAGAACGATAAAATCCATTCTAATACAAAATTAAATCTGCAACCATTTTATTTAAAATAAATGGAACAAGGAAACTTTTTTGGGAAAAATATATTTATTCCCATGTGGAAATAAACATTTATAGTGCCTCCTTATTATTCATTGACACAAATCATCTTTATTCAGACTGAATATACAGTTTTGTTTATTTATTGAAGTTTATTGGATACATATTGATGAGTGCAGGATAATGGAGGATTAGTATGGAGGCCTAGGGCTCTTATAATATTATATTTCTTTATCTCTCACCGCGGCTACAAGATGTCCTTCACGCATTGCGTGATGTCACTGAGTATGCTTGGGTACGCTAGAAGGGCTCAAGGGTAGAAACCATTGTTAGCGTTTGCGAACAGATGAGATTTCTCTGTGAACAGCCATCTTACGCCTTTGTGAACATTGTGTAAATTGTGAGTGAACATTGTCTACTCGTATTATTAAAATAAGTGAGATTCCTATCATCATACGTATTAAAGCAATTACAAGTGAAGTTTGAACTTATATTGTGCTGTTTCAATAAGCCGAAAACAAAGTCTGCCTTGACCAGTCGTCGCAGAAAGAGCAGGAAGTCAAAGGCTGTACAAATCAGTTTGCGTTTTTGTTCTTGGTCGTTTTTGGTAAAATTTCGTATACCGGAAGTGGATGTTTACCTTAACTGTTTTTTGTTTTTTGCCAAGATTTTCTTAAATATGAAAAATATCACAAAAACATTTAAACAAACTTTGAAGACAATAAAGAAATAAAAAAAATAAAATATATATATTTTTTTTAATTTTTGGTTTATAATTATGAAACGAGAATAGTTACAGCAAATTTATTTATGTAATAATTGTAGAGTATGCCAAAATGAACAACTTCTAAAGAATAAGTTTTTTTCGAAATCTCGTTAGTTTTTGAGTAAACCGAGTTTTTAAATTTGAAGTATAATTTTTCCGTTTCATAATTTTGACGTTTTAAACGTCAGTTTCATCCGAGTTTACGCAACGCTCGATGTACATTTAAAATATGATTTCAATAAACCATGAAAACGTAAATATAAATGGCTATGATACCATCAAGTCGGAGAAAGTAACATGATGGCCACATCACCATTTTTTTGTCTACTATTGTTCCACATATCAATCTTTCCTTTGCGCATGCATTTTACTCTCGTATTTCATTGCATTTTTAAAAACATAATATATTTTTGTCTGGTAGATTTTTAGTGTAATATATTTCAAGAAGTAATGAACATTATTACGCAAATTATCCAAGATATAAAAATATCAAGAGTGTATATACACGAAATTCGATTTTGTTTTTATCATGTACGGCCGTACGCTACCGTAGTCACTCCACTCGTTCATAGTTTCAAGCTTTATTTTGTGCACGCTTCTTTTCATGAATCATACATATATATATGTGTCTCCCGCTGGCGTAAAATACATGCCTGGGTGTATACAAACATATTAGAAGGTCAGCTCCCCCCATAACCAGCGCGTGGAGAAGCAAACACGCGGCATATATAAGGAGGTCGCGTGTAAAACCGGTTATATCCATTCTTCTAGATTTTACAGGAGAGGACAAAAACGTATAACTCTTTGGCCCTAGACAATAATTCAAAATTATAAAAATATATGTTTTGTGATCAATGTTGTTATTGGAATGCATATATTGACTTTTAATTATGTGCAAAGGCTTTTAATTTATTGAATAAAATAAAATGAATTTAACCGGTTTTGCCCACAAATTTAACTAAAAATAATTTTTATTCATAAAAAAACATTGTGAAAAAGTTGTGAAATAAATGAAATATAATATTTATAATAAATATTTAAAAGAAATAAAATACAATAAAAACATTCTCATTCAATATGTTAATGTTAGATATGAAGAGTTTCTTTTTCTGTTTGTCAATCACAAAAAAAAATTAAATCCCAAACTTTTAGATATCATTAAGTTACTAGATATATCCACTTTCGCAACAAAATAAAACTAAATGTAAAATAAAATAAATATAATTAAACTACTGGTGAAACTAGCCTGTCCAAAAAGGAGGAAACCTTAACCTCACCCTAGCCTAAGCATAAGCATAAATCGTTGCAACTGCTAACTGGTACGTAATAACAACCTGGTTTTAAAAGGAATCACACCGATTCGCATAAAGAGACGTGACAACATAGCGCACCATTTCGCAGATTTCACGCATGCACACTTTTCGGTCGGTCACATGGAATTGACGTTTATATTCCTGATGGAATTATTGAAAATGGAGGTAATGAATTAGGACATGATCGCTGCATAAAGTTATCCATAACAATGGTAAGATAAGAGAAGAAACAGATTTAATAATATACATATAAAACAGTAAATATCAGGAAAGAACATAAAAAGTGCAGGATAATACAAGAAAGGAGAGGAGCGACACGAAATCCCAGGAAAGGATAGGAGCAGGACAGGAAAACTCAGAAAAGGACTGGGAAGGACAGAAACGGCCAGAACAGGTCAAAAAAAGGAAAGGACTGTAAATGTCAGGAACAGACAGGAAAGAAGAGGAAGGGGACAAGAGGACAGAACGAGACAGAAGTGAATTAAATTTAAGAAAAGGCATTTTTATCCCGTTTCGATGTACTTTTTAAATGGTATGGAAAAAATAGTGTCTACCTCGCGTGAAAGTGTGTTTGCTGCATTTATATGCTTGCTTGCTGTGCCACAATCATTGTTTCTGACCATTTGACCGGTTCTTGAGTTACTATTTATAGAGTTAAATAAATCAACACTAAATTAAGAGAAGAAACATTTAATAATAACATTGAACAATAACATTTAATAACATAAAATATTAGTTATTTAAAGAATTAACACCATTAAAATTAATGGTGATATTTGAATTGTCAGAGCTGTTTATTACGAGTGAAATTCCTTGTTTACTAGGTTCACTTGAAAAATTTAATGTTTGGGCGGAGGTTCCAGAATAATGCACGGTAGATGTATTATGATTATTATTGCTGGATAAAATGTTGGCCACTTTTTCTTGGCCATCTAGAGAATTATCAATATAGCTCTCGGCTATCGCACTGGACTTCCATCCACCCAACCTCTTTAGCTGAAGAATGTCGCCTCCACTATTTGCTAGTAATGTAGCTGCAGTTCGGCGAAAACAATGTCCGGTGAAATTATCAACATTTTTTAGATTTAAAAATGATGCTATTTTCTTAGGAAATTGTGCTATTGAGTTGTGACCATAAGGCTGTTTTGTGGCTTTGCCATATCTAACTTGCAGGAAGAATCGTTCACTGTCAATATTTTTCCGCAGTTCCACATATTGCTTTAAAATTTCAACCCATTGAATATTGGTTATTAAAAACCCTCTTGAATGGTACGTTTTGGTATCGGGAATCTGTATGCTAACTTTGTTTTGTAGAAAATCTACATCAGTGATTTTCATTTTAAACAGTTCATCACTTCGACATGCACCGGATACTGCAATTATTAGAGCAGCCTGAAATATTTTAATTTTTTACCGCATTTTCTGCTATTTCCCTTAATTCGGGGGGGGGGGGGGGTGCACTCTATTTCACTATCGGACATTTTTAAATACTAAATTCTGTTTGTTAATTTGACACTTATATAAATTGATAAACAATAGTTTGTTTTTATCAATGTAGGCTTTAAGAACAATAGAGTCTATTAGTAATACATGCAGTTTATATTTTAATGCATTGCTTAACGATGATTATTATTATTTGATTATTTGCTTTTTCACAGTGTTTATTTTTATGTATATTTTGATTGTAAAAAGTGTACCATATAAATAAATAAATGTAGTTAATCTTAATTATAAATCGAGTTGGCAGTAAATAATTTTTATAACGTTTGTTCTGTTGGTATTTTAAGTGACTATTCTAGCTAACTTCATTGTTATTATTTCCTATTGTTTGCAGAACCTATCTAAGTTGTTTGTACTGATAACCTAATTGAAGGATTTCGTGTCAGGTGTATAACATTAAAGGTAGCTTCTCAACAACCCGGGAATGAGTTATTAGCTGTGTACGTCAACATGTGGATAATATCATTTAACTTTTGGTACTTGTTACGGTTCCCGGGTTGTCGTGCAGCCGTCTTTAGTTAGATTACTCGCTACAAGCTCTCTAATTTATCCAACGACTAATGTGAAATAGGTGGAACTACTGATTATTATATTTGTTGTAAGCTATTATAATTGCAATATTCATTCCATAAGGTGAATTTACTAGCCGCTAGTAAATTAGTTCATTAGTCGATAGTAAAGCTGAAAGAATTCAACTTCACTAGCTCAGCTACTATACTAGATCCACCTATTTGACATAATCCATCATATCACTTCCTTTTCTGGTATTTTCTTCCAATTCCAAGTTTGCAATGTTAGACCATAACTATACTGAAATCGAGTTAATTTAAATCAATTCAGTCAACACTCCTAATTATTTAATAATGCATTATTAATCTTTTACTGTGACTAGTTAATAAGATTTTCATTATATACATTATTCATTGTTCGATTGTTAAACCCTATATTTAATCATTACAGACCCTAATTTCATATTGATAACTATCGCTAGTTTTTAGGTAATATACTGTCAATTTACATGTTAAGCGCTCTCGGTCGACAGTTAACTACGATTGTCACTAAACCATGATTGGCCAGAGTCGGCACTTGAAGCAATTATTTTTAATTTTAGCAGTCAAGTATCGATTTAAAAGAAGTGATTTTGGAAATGCAATTTTACTCGGTTGATAAGTGGACATTTAATTTTCAAGAGATTTCAGAACTATCTATTCTAGTCCCATTAAAGTACAATTATATGAAATAGATGTGCTACTGGAAATTAGGCCAACTACGCCGCAGAGCTATAACAGAAGATATCCACAATGCACATATCGGTGTTATATGTTTGCAAATTTGAACCATACAATTAATCATGGGACATCTTTTGTGATTAAATATTACTAGACAATGTATATCTGTGTATAAATAAAAAGTGATATTATTTAAAATAATACATTTACATAGAATATTTAATTACTCCAGTCTAATTACCTATTAAAGTGGGCATACACAATAAGATTTGCCGGAAGGCGTGCCTTCTGGCCATTGAACTGGGACGCAAATCGCAACGTCAGTGGTTCGATCGGCCCAAAGGCAAGATCAGAACTCTCGCCCTTCAAAAAACTGTCAGCGCTTTAAAAAAGACTGACTAAAACTAGCTGCAAAAACATAAAATGTATATCTGAGCCGAGAGTACAGGTTTAGCCTCTCCGGTTTAGTGGCCGGAAGGCATGGCCTCCAGTAAACCTTATCGTGTTTGCCCACATTTATAACGTTCTCAAAAGGATTGCTGTGAAACTTGTTTGACATCTCGAATACCGCCTTTTCATTTATTTATTTCACTTGATGTGCTTCACTGGTTTTAAATGTTTCTTTCTTACTATCGGCAGGTCTCTTCCTAAGAGCGTATTTCATGTAAACATATATCATATTAACGCGTTAAAGGGCATACGTGTCCTGTCATGGACTTCCGTATTTGGCAGAATAGAATTCTATCGAACTTCACTACAGGCGGAGGTTATAACTTCGTCGTACTTTGACGGATTTAAAACTTTTTTGAACTTGTTAACCTACATTTTCTTTAACCGCTTAATGCACTCGACTGTGTATAGCCAGGCTAAAAACTGAATAATTCTCGCTCACCCAGATTAGAATTTTGTTTTCACAGAGGAATTCAGCATTGAATACTTCGATACAGATTAATGCTTAACTCTATAAAATTACATGAACATTTTATTATTAAGCCCAGCCACTCAATAAGATTGATTTAATTTGATATTTATAGCGACCCAGTAAACGTGTTCAGTCGTCAAAATCACTCGTCGTCGTTGCACTATCACTATTGCATTTGAATTGGAATATATGCACGAGAACAATGACCTTAAGGTCGCTTCACAACAAACCGGGTCCGGGAACCAAAAGTTAAATGATTCGCATGTTGACATAACTAATAACTAATTTCGGGTAACGGGAACGAGAAGCTTGCTATATTTTCGCCTCCGTTCCCGTCCTCGTTACTGTCCGCGGGTTGTTGTGAAGGCGCATTTATTATGAGGTTACGGTTTTGACACTTGATGGGTTGTTGGGATGTTGCCAACCTGAGATATGCATAAATCCGTTTCGTGTAAGAGCACAAATCATTAATATCCACTTATAAATAAGAAGTACTTAATGAAGAGGATGGTTGCGACCGTTATGACGTGGTAATCCATAATTAAACAGAATTGTAAAATTCACTTTAGAGTAGATTCGTTGGAGAACCGAGCGCATGATTGATGTCAATTTGACGTTTATATAAACTGACAATTGACTGTTTCTGTATTTCGAAATAGAGGTTCGCAAAATGTTTCTGTACCTCGAAATAGACGTTAGTAATAGAATATTACCCATCTCGAAGAGGGAATCGCTAATATCCCAACTTTTTCGAGGTTAAAAATATGCATATTATTATAGTGATTGTGAATAAAAGTGATTACTGCTTTCTGCATGGGCCTCGTTAAAATTAAGGCGATTAGTTAAGTAAATTCAAAACAATTTGAACATTTTCAATACATTTATGACTTTTTAATTACAGTCCTAATTGAACATTGTGGATATTTAAATATGATTCGTAAAGATTACAGATTCAGTCTCAGTTTTTATGTTGAAGTGATATAACAATGGCATCGAGAAAAGTTTTGAGCGAAGAAGGGCGGATGATATTATTAAATGTGTTAGACTATTTTTGTGCTGAACGTGAAAATGGTGGACCACTGACGTCGATAAATAAAGTATATGAAAGAACCGCGAGTGCAATGCAAGTTTCAACAAAGACAGTTCAAAGAGTTTGTGCACAACGCAAAAGTGGTGAATGCCTCACAATTAAAAGGAGGAATAGATCAGCACTTAAAGTGGAAAATATGTCTGATGCGGTAAAAGGAGAAATCAGAAAAATCGTGTACGAAATGTATACTCAGAAAAAGTTTGTGACGGTTGATGGAATTCTTGATGAAATCATACGAAAGGAATTATGCGAAATTGGAAGAACTTCGTTGAAATCGTTGCTTCACTTAATGGGATTTAGATTTAAAAAACACAATAATAGACATATTTTATGCGAACAAGCACATATTATTTCAAAAAGGATGTACTTCTTAAGATCATTTACATATAATCCATTGCGAAAGGAAGTGGAACCGTGAAGAAGACCTGGAGTGATGGAAGTATTCAGGCTGCCAATAAATCTGTAAATCCATTATCACTAGGAAAACGGTTCATTATTTTGAATGCAGGGAACTCACAGGGGTTTATTCCTAACTGTTGCTTGGTATTTCCTTCAAGCAATTCATCCAGTGACTACCACAAATCAATGAATTCCACATTGTTCGAAGAGTGGTTTGAAGAGTCACTTCTAAAAAGTTTGGAGGAATCTTCCATCATCGTGATGGATAACGCCTCGTACCATTCAAGACAATTAAACAGGTGTCCGACAAGTGCGTCAAAAAAAAAAGATATTATTGAGTGGCTTAGGGAACGCAACATACATTTCGAGCCATATATGACGAAAAGTGAGCTGTTACTGATACTTAAAATAAATAAACCCCGTGTTCCAACGTATGCAGTCGACATTCTGGCTAAAAGATATGGACATTCAATTTTACGATTACCGCCATATCATTGTCAGTACAATGCTATTGAGAAGGTGTGGGGGATTGCAAAAAATCATTATGATAAAATTATAATAGCAACCTCAGGAAATGATAATGACGTTCAGCATTGTTGGAAAGCATCCCTCGGCCAAGTTACTCCGCAAATTTGGAGCATCTGCATCCAAAGCACAAATAAAATTATTAATGATGACTTTGTAAAACAGTGTGTAATGGACGACGTATTACCACTAGTAATATCATTAAATAGTGATGATTCGTCCTCGGATTTGACAGAGTCAGATACTGACTGTGCTAGTGATTCGGATTAAAAAACATTAGGAATTAAGTATAAAATTGTTTACGTTTTGTAAATATTATTGTATTGTTTTTTTTATTTGTAAGTAATTTAAAACTAACATTTTATTATTTTGTTTTTGTAATCAGCCGCTGTTTTATTTTGCTTTTGTTGTACATAAATTGCGTAACATTTTAATTTTGCTTTTATTTTCAACCCATTTTGAATCATTTGAAATAACGTTTTCATTCACGACAATACATTTTGGGATAATTACAACATTATTTAACATTCTTGGTTAAATAAACACGCGGAATTAGTCGATGGTACTTTTAAAAACCTTTTGAGAGCCACTCATTCAAATATCGAAGCGGACGTTGCAACAAGCAACACCAATGGGTGACAGGCCGAGTTGTAAATATTATTGCATGCAATATATCTGAATACCAATGAACTCCGTTTGGGGGTAGGACCTACCAGCTTTCGTTTATTACCTCAACGGACTTGCTAAATCGGCGCGATTATATCTTAGTAGATTAACACTTCAGAGTGAGTCCAACGATCCGTATTCTTAAATTTGTTCAATCAATGTATTGGACAATATATTATTCGACGGAAAATTGTTCGTACGGTAATTCGTTTGTTTAGTTGGTAGTCGTCCTACATTGCCATTACCGGCTAATTTAATACACATTTAAACGTCACCTTGACAAGATTCAGTTACAATATGTCTTTAGTTTAAGCGATTAAATGTAAGGTCGAAGGTAAAGTATAGTACATAACGCGAGTTGTAACGCAATTACGCGCTCGTGAAATTACGTTACTCGCCGCTACGCGGCTCGTACGCAATATCTTTCACTTGCGCGTAATTTGCTACTTATAACTCTAGTTATGTAATATGCTATTACATATTCAAAGGTGTGAATAAATTGCAGGGTATCACAATATGCAATGCGAGCTCATAGAGTCATATGTCATAGACACAAAATAGCTACCAATTTACTAACATACCGCAACCACATAGCCGCACTACCGTTGCTTGGAGACACACATGAAGTTGGCGTTAGCAGTCCATATGTATAGTCAAAGATGCATATGCTATCATTAGTTATGATCCGTATCGCATATAACATCATACTGGGTGCTGTAAAAAAGGCGGATTAACTCAATGGTACGTTGTCGACGATTACTTCGAGATTATGGAAAACAATAATGAAAAAAATCGGTATTGTATTTTTTCGAAGATATGAAGACTTTAGTGTAAATTATTTCATTGCTTAAAATCTGCATAACATTAATTATTTACACTCCAGCTCATCAAATATTTTTTCAGAGATACATACTTTCATGCTTATTAATATTATGTACAATTGGTATTTTCAAATGCGATAATTTGAATGTTATATCATTGATTTTCCCATTAAAAAAACCTGACATCAGTAGATTTATTTGAAAAAAATAAATCAATTATTTAAGGGCAGGTGACCCCTACCTATTTTGGTGCGGTAGATTGGGTGTAGCTCGTTTATTACAAGATGTAAACATACCGATTTAAGATATATTGTTAATGACTGTTCATTCTACCTTTTGCAAGAAAAAAAAAAGTAAACAAATTACTAATAAACAATATAGGATTTTCGTGCATTTTTAAATTTCTGTAAAAGTTAGAATGTACAATGTTTTTTTATATGTACGTTGCTATAATACCTAGGAGGTCAGCAATTTTTAGTTAAAATACGGTTAATATTTAATTAGTTATTGAATTATTTCTTAAATTTTATAAACAAATTTTGACAATTTTCATAATTTCTAGAAATATATAGCATTCTAGGTTATACGAATGTACTGATTGCCTAGGTAGTTGGTTTATGTTGATATTTTTTTTTACCGCTGGATAAAAGAAGATTTTTTAACATTATATGTCAACAAAGTATAGTTTCATTTTTTTATAAATCGAGTGAGAATGCAATTGTTATTTAGGTTGCCTATACTACCAATTCTAATGAAACGTGCGATTTGGTGGGGGATAGGGAGGTGCATGAAATACGGGGAGGCGCATGGAATAACGGTGTGGTGGTGTGGTGTAAACAAATTTTAATTTTATTTGTGAATACGTGAATGCGAAACTGTTGAGAACGGAAAACGCGAAAACAGATTGAGGCACATGTTTGTACTTCCCCGATACGTGAATCATGAGAATGGGATCATTAACACATACGCATGTGTATTCGCGCGCTGTTATTCACACTTTTTTTACATTTGTATATTTTTAAAGAATATCATTTTTATTAATATACCGTGGGCCAAAAAATGGTACAAGTAGTTTCGTGAGTTATTAATGTTTTTAAATAATTGATATAACACTGAAAAGCATGGGTAACCTTCCCTTAAGCACTATTTCTATAGAGCAAAAGTACTTCATCTTATCTATAAAAATCGGACTATTCACAGTTGTATTAATTATTTAAAAATATAAATAACTCACACAGATATGACAGTACAAAACTACTTGTAGCGTTTTTTTTGCCCAAAAACTACCAAATATCAACACCGTTGCACAAGGACTCAAGATATGGTAGCACCCTTAACCAAACATTTGTAACAACAATGGTTGGTAGTAATTCCAATAAATAGTCATCTGTTGTCACTCGCATCTTTTTTTATTTTAAACATTTATTTTTAATTAAACCGCATATAAAATCCATATTTAAATCATTTTTCTGCAGCCGACCCGAAAATAACACTTTCGGTATGATTTATTAAATCGAAAGTACCACTATACATTTTTGTATAATTTAATATTCGTCGTGGTATTAGCCAGGAAAGTAGTTGTTTCAAAAAGTAATTTGTTAATTGTAGTCGTATTCATACGACTAATCATCTACAGCAAGTTTGGCATTTTTGATTTCTTATTATTAACATTAATAAAAGTATGTGACTTATTTTTTCTTTATTAAAAATATATATAAACAAACTTATGTATTTTTCATTGGCATATTTCAATTTATTACATGAATATTTCAAATAATAATAATAAATATATTTCAGCATTTTATAGTGCATAAAATCCTCTCTTTACTGATAATATAATACACTGGGGGAAAAAAATGAAGCACTTGAAATTCGTGAAACTTCGACCATTTTCAAACCACCATAACTCGGCGTTTTTTTAATCGATTTTGATGTATCTTTAAGGGCGAAAAACTTTGAAGTGTCTTCTTTAAAGTCAAGCATACGAACTAAAGCGTAACTTCTACCGCCCCTCTCTAGCACCCCTGTGAAAAAAAAATTCAGGAAACCATGTCCAACTTGACGATGTCTTGGAATTTTTTTTTCGACTCGATCCACTATAAAGGCATTAAAATTTGATCAATTCCCTATGCGTATCTCGAAGAACAAAGTTTCTACGACGATTGGGCACTAAGTTATGGGTGTTTAAAAAAGTGCATTTTGGGGTCTTTTTATTATTTCGTTTGGAGGGGCGTAGAGCCCTCTCTTTGAGTGGGGGATAAACTCTCTCAAAGAGGACACATTTTGCTTTTTATTTCTCAAAAGATAGTCGAAATTGGTTAAATACAAGCCGAGTTATGACCATTTTAAAATTACCTAAATTTTTACAAATCTCAAGTGTTTTAGTTTTTTCCGGCAGTGTAATTTGTTTGTTTTTATTGGACGAATGGAAAAATGGACCAATGGTAGTGAGTTAGGCCCACATTTATTTCCGACCCTTCAGAGATCGTTAAAGTAAGCCTGTTTTGACCTAAAATAAAGTTTTTTGTTAATGGAGTTCTAAAGTACAAAATGCGATATTCATGATTTCGCGAAAACAATTAATGCTCGTGGATACCTCACAGAACATGCAAAGAAAATTTCATTCGTGTAAACGAAAACAATTTCGTCGAAAAACTTCGGACTTATGAGTCAAAAAACCACAAAATTCGCTTTTTTCAAACACCAATAACTTTGTGCCAAATCGTCGTAGGAACTTCGTTATTTGTGTCCAGCGCAGGTAATTGAACACATTTCAATGTCCTTTTGTTGGATCGAGTCGACACATTTTTTCCAACTCGGTACAAGTTTCCAAAGTTGGGCGTTTTTTTGTCCAAAAACTTGTTTTTTTTTGTTCGGGGGTTGAAGGGTTCGAAAAGGAATCATTATAATCTGAGTTTACTCCCTTAAAGTAGAGCCAAAATGGGATTTTTTCCCGAAAGAATCATCAAATTTGGTTGAAAAGTCACTGAGTTATGTGCGAAAAACCTCAAAATGCAATTTTTTTTCAAACACCCATACCTTGGTGTCAGATCGTCGTAGGAACTTCGTTCTTTGACTCCTGCAAAGGGAATTAATCAAATTTTATTGTCTTTATAATGGATAGAGTGGACAAAATTTTTCCAACTCCGTAGCCATCGTCAAAGTTGGACATGGTTTCCAGAAAAAAACTTTTTTTTCACAGGGGCATTAGAGAGGGGCGGAAGGGGTTACGCTTAATTTCGCATACATGACTTTAAAGAAACCACTTCAAAGTTTTTCGCCCTCAAAGATTCATCAAAATCGATTGAAAATACCCCGAGTTATGGCGGTTTGAAAATGGTCGAAATTTCACGAATTTGAAGTGTTTCATTTTTTTTCAGTATTTACCTTTTATATTTATGTATACGTCTATTTATTGTTCCCTTTTTACTGCCGTATCAGGATTGGTTACTACTTTTTGCGTTTTCTACCGTTATTCTGAATATTTTGCCTTACTACCTTTCTCGGCTTTTCCGCCTATTGCCTTATTCTGACTATTTTTATTTTATTTAGTACCCAACTTCTTTGATCTGGTTATAAGCCCAAAATATTATGTATACTTATATTTTAACAAATAAAATAAAATAAATAATTTATCTCTCTTTAATTTGCCACATTCAGTCCCAGCTATCGTTGGGGGCACCCCGACTTCCAAGCAAACAGAAATAATGACGCCGCAACACAAATCAGAGAAAGGGGAAGTCCCTGTAGAGTGACGTTTTTAAATAATAAAATGTATTAATCAACTGATAATTTTCGTTAAAAAAAAACACTAAGAGCGCTGATAATATCAAATCAGATAAACTAACACCACAAAAATAATTATATATGATGAAAAAAACACAAGTTTTGGTATTGCCGTCAAAAACGCATAAACATGTCGGCTCCAATTTATTGAGGCGTGGTCACTCCGTGCTTGGGGGCGTGTGATATATTTTTTTCGTCCTCGATCGCGAAATCATGCAGATTGAACATTACCCTAAACAGTGAAAGTTGTGTTGCCTATAGTTGTACTAATTTGATTTAATCCCCCTCTAGTGGACCGTTTAACGTACTTCCGATGGGTACCGACCCGTTAACATTTAAATTATCGCATTTGAAAATACCAATTGTATATAATATTGACAAGCATGAAAGTATGTATCTCTGAAAAATTTATTTAATGAGCTGGAGTGTAAATAATTAATGTTATGCAGATTTTAAGCAATGAAATAATTTACACTAAAGTCTTCATATCTTAGAAAAAATACAATTCCGATTTTTTAAATTATTTTTTCCATACTCTCGAAGTAATCCTTGACAACGTACCATTGAGTTAATCCGCCATTTTTACAGCACCTTGTATAATAAATTAGAATGGGAATTCAAACTAACCTTGAATATTTTCATGTTTAAAAATATTAAAATGGTCAACAACCGGTCTGGAGAGGCCAGCAATCATAATTTCACGAGATACTACTTATCAATAAATAAGGCTGTAATATTGACGTACTATTAAGCGATCATTGAAGTACCAAGTATATCAGCATTTAAACAATATCGGTAACACAACATGGAAGTTAAGACCACACCGAGTGAGATAGCAGATACGCCGAACAAGACACATGGTCATTTATTATTTAAACAGGTGAGTTAACAAATCAATTTTCATTCAGAATTTATTTATATAAATATTCCAACAAATTAACTTTTAAAAACAGTATACATGTTTTTTTTAAATTCAAACTAGATTAAATAAGACTAGTTTGCATGTGTAGTATTATTTGATTTGTTGCCAAATATTTTATATAATAATTTCTAATAATAAATTAAATAATCACTGTTTTTGCGTGTAGTTAGTCATATTTATTGC
This sequence comes from Ocypus olens, assembly GCA_910593695.2. Taxonomy (NCBI): domain Eukaryota; kingdom Metazoa; phylum Arthropoda; class Insecta; order Coleoptera; family Staphylinidae; genus Ocypus; species Ocypus olens. The sequence goes on along the minus strand of OU343061.1, from coordinate 28,567,243 downwards.
CTATCTATCACCGCAACTATTAGAAATGTTAATAATTTAATTTAAAGGAAAGATGGTTGATAGGAATTCGGGTTAACGGGTCGGTACCCATCGGAAGTACGTTACACGGTCCTCTAGAGGGGGATTAAATCAAATTAGTACAACTATAGGCAACACAACTTTCACTTTTTAGAGTAATATTTCGGTCTGCATGATTTCGCGATCGAGGACGAAAAAATATATATCACACGCCTCCAAGTACGGAGTGACCACGCCTCAATAAATTGGAGCCGACATGTTTATGCGTTTTTGACGGCAAAAACAAAACTTGTGTTTTTTTCATCATATATAATTATTTTTATGGTGTTTTACCTCTGATACTGTATTTTTCAGCGCTCTTAAAGTTTTTTTTAACGAAAATGATTAGTTGATCAATACATTTTATTATTTAAAAACGTCACCTACAGGGACTTCCCCTTTCTCTGATTTGTGTTGTGGCGTCATTATTTCTGTTTGCTTCGAAGTCGGGGTGCCCCCAACGATAGCGCCCGGGAGGGGCTAAATGTGGCAAATTAAAGAGAGATAAATTTATTATTTTATTTTATTTGTTAAAATATAAGTATACATAATATTTTGGGCTTATAACCAGATCAAAGAAGTTGGGTACTAATTAAAATAAAAATAGTCAGAATAAGGCAATAAGCAGAAAAGGCCGAGAAAGGTAGTAAGAAAAGGCAAAATATTCAGAATAACGGTACAAAACGCAAAAAGCAGTAACCAATCCTGATACGACAGTAGAAAGGGAACAATAAATAGACGTATACATACTGTAAGGTAAATATACTGAAGGAAAAATAAATGAAACACTTGAAATTCGTGAAATTTCGACCATTTTCAAACCACCATAACTCGACGTATTTTTAATCGATTTTGATGAATCTTTGAGGGCGAAAAACTTTAAAGTGTCTTCTTTAAAGTCATGTATGCGAAATTAAGCGTAACCCCTTCCTCCCCTCCAACGCCTCTGTGAAAAAAAAAGTTTTTTCTGGAAACCATGTCCAACTTTGACGATGTCTACGGAGTTGGAAAAATTGTCCACTCTATCCACCATAAAGGTATTAAAATTTGATCAATTCCCTTTGCAGGAATCAAAGAACGAAGTTCCTACGACGATTTGGCACCAAGTTATAGGTGTTTGAAAAAAAGTGCATTTTGAGGTTCTTCGCACATAACTCAGTGACTTTTCAACCAAATTTGGTGATTCTTTCGGAAAAAATCCCATTTTGGCTCTACTTTAAGACAGTAAACTCAAATTGGAATGATCCCTTTTAGAACCCTTCGACCCCCGAACAAAAAGAACAAGTTTTTGGGCAAAAAAACGCCCAACTTTGGCAACGTGTACCGAGTTGGAAAAAATGTGTCGACTCGATCTAACAAAAGGGCATTGAAATGTGTTCAATTACCTGCGCAGGACTCAAATAAAGAAGTTCCTACGACGATTTGGCACAAAGTTATGGGTGTTTGAAAAAAGCGAATTTTGTGGTTTCGTCCGAAGTTTTTCGACGAAATTGTTTTCGTTTTCACGAATGAAAATTTCTTTGCATGTTGTTTGAGGTATGCACGAAAATTAATTGTTTGCGCGAAATCATGAATATCGTTTTTGTACTTTAGAACTCCATTAACAGGAAACTTTATTTTAGGTCAAAAAAGGCTTACTTTAACGATCACTGAAGGGTCGTAAATAAATGTGGGCCTAACTCATCACTATTGGTCCATTTTTCCATTCGTCCAATAAAAACAAACAAATTACACTGACTGAAAAAAATAAAACATTTGAGATTTGTAAAAATTTAGGTAATTTTCAAATGGTCATAACTCAGCTTGTATTCAACCGATTTCGACCATCTTTTGAGAAATAAAAAGCAAAATGTTTCCTCTTTGAGACGGTTTATCCCCCACTCCAAGAGAGGGCTCTACGTCCCTCTATACATAATAATAAAAAGACCCCAAAATGCACTTTTTTTAAACACCCATTACTTTGTGCCAAATTGCCGTAGGAACTTCGTTTTTGAGTCTTGCACAGGTAATTGAACACATTTCAATGCCCTTTTGTTGGATCGAGTCCACACATTTTTTCCAACTCGGTACACGTTGCCAAAGTTGGGCGTTTTTTTGCCCAAAAAGTTGTTTTTTTTTTGTTCAGGGGTCGAAGGCTTCCAAAAGGGATCATTCCAATCTGAGTTTACCCCCTTAAAGTAGGACCAAAATGAGATTTTTTCCTGAAAGAATCATCAAATTTGGTTGAAAAGTCGCTGAGTTATGTGCGAAAAACCTCAAAATGCACTTTTTTCAAACACCCATAACTTAGTGCCAAATCGTCGTAGGAACTTCGTTCTTCGAGTCTCCCTATGCGAGACAATTCATCAAATTTTAATGCCTTAATGGTGGATCGAATCTAAAAAAAAATTCCAACTCCATAGACATCGTCAAAGTTGGACATGGTTTCCTGATTTTTCTTTTCACAGGGGTGCTAGAGAGGGGCCGGAAGAAGTTACGCTTTAGTTCGTATGCATGACTTTAAAGAAGACACTTCAAAGTTTCTCGCCCTTTAATATTCATCAAAATCGATTCAAAATACGCCGTTATGGCGGTTTGAACATAGTCAAAATTTCACGAATTTCAAGTGTTTCTTTTTTTCTTTCCTCCAGTGTATTTTATTATCAGTAAAGAGAGGATTTTATGCACTATAAAATGCTGAAATATATTTATTATTATTATTTAAAATATACATGTAATAAGTCACATACTTTTATTAATGTTAATAATAAGAAATCAAAAATGCCAAGTTTGCTGTAGATGATTAGTTGTACAAATACGACTACAATTAAGAAATTACTTTTTAAAACAACTACTTTCCTGGCTAATACCACGACGAATATTGAATTATACAAAAATGTATAGTGGTATTTCCGATTTAATAAATCATACCGAAAGTTTTATTTTCGGGACGGCTGCAGAAAAATGATTTAAATATGGATTTTATATGCGGTTTAATTAAAAATAAATGTTTAAAATAAAAAAAAATGCGAGTGACAACAGATGACTATTTATTTATTTATTGGAATTACTACCACCTACCAACCATTGTTATTACAAATGTTTGGTTAAGGGTGCTACGATATCTCGAGTCCTTGTGCAACGGTGTTGATATTTGTTAGTTTTTGAGCAAAAAAAAACGGTACAAGTAGTTTTGTACTGTCATATCTGTGTGAGTTATTAATATTTTTAAATAATTAATATACTAGTGAATAGCCCGATTTTTATAGATAAGATGAAGTACTTCTGCTCTAAAGAAATAGTGCTTAAACTTGTGCCTGAAGCACCTTCTTGACTACCAACGCATGAACTTCTATCCTTTCAGGATGTTTTTGTCCCCAAAACTAAAATGACTGATAGAAGTGACGGATAACGTGTGAGATTCATTAAAAACCAAAACAAATCATGGCCTATTAATTTTAGTACCTACAAATGTGACGCGAAAGTGCATTATAAACTCCCGCCTTTGCAGAGCCTTTATTAATGTGAAATAACCTCGATATAGAAAAAACTTTTCAAAAATGCAATTATCATTTTTGTAAACTACAAAGTGTAAACATTTTGTTTTTCAAAGCAATATTTAATGCGTTAATTATTATTGAAAATATGAATATTTCTAATAATTTTTTGGCCCACTGTGAGTGGTATTTATAGTACAAACAGAACAAAATAATTGATTTATTGAGATGTTTTTCAATCAGTACAGTTTTAGATCAAGATCATAAATACTACATTTTTTAAAGCTATTGTTCGTTATTTTTGGTTGTAAGTTAATCAATCTTTTACATTTCCTAGCCCATACCCCAAATGTCCAAATGTTTTCTTTCATCTTTATAAATATACGAGTGGTACTGAATTAATTAAAAATTAGCTATTTTTTTAATTATAATTAAGATCAAAAATATTTTTGTAACTACGTAATTTCCATTTTTATATGATCGAGATACAAAATGCACTATGATCTGCTTCCTGTAATAATGGTAAAAAACTACATTGAAAACCGTACAAAACCACTTGTACCATTTTTTTGGCCCACGGTGTATTAATAAAATAAACAAATGTAAAAAAAAAGTGTGAATAACAGCGCGCGAATACACATGTGGATGTGTTAATGATCCAAGTGTGAGGCGCCATTCTCATGATTCACGTATCGGGGAAGTACAAAAATGTGCCTAAATCTGTTTTCGCGTTTTCCGTTCTCAACGGTTTCGCATCCACGTATTCACAAACAAAATTAAAATCTGTTTACACCACACCATCACACCGTTATTCCATGCGCCTCCCCATTGTTCCATGCACCTCCCTAACCCCCTCAAAATCGCACGTTTCATTAGAATTGGTAGTATAGGCAACCCAAATAACAATTGCATTCTCACTCTATTTATAAAAAATTGAAACTATACTCTTTTGACATACAATGATAAAAACTCATATTTTATCCAGCGGTTTAAAAAAATATCAACATAAACCAAGTACCTAGGCAGTCAGTACATTCGTATAACCTAGAATGGTATATATTTGTAGAAATTGTGAAAATTGTCAAAATTTGTTTATAAAATTTAAGAAATAATTCAATAACTAATTAAATATTAACCTATTTTAACTAAAAATTGCTGACCTCCTAGGTATTATAGCAATGTACATATAAAAAAATAGAACATTCTAACTTTGACACAAATTTAAAAATGCACGAAAATGCTATATTGTTTATTAGTAATTTGTTTAATTTTTTTTTCTTGCAAAAGGTAGAGCGAACGGTCATAAATAATATATCTTAAATCGGTATGTTCACATCTTATAATAAACGAGCTACATCCAATCTACCGCACCAAAATAGGTAGGGGTCACCTGCCCTTAACACAGCTGACAATGGAGAGTGCCGCGAGGTTTAGTCCGGGAGGTGGTGTCACTTTTAATCAAGTCATTTTATGCACGCTGGATTTTATATCATTGGTAGTTCCTATATTGTTCATGAGGTATCCGACCGTCAGACCCTCCACTAGCGGTGGGTGTATTTGTGGTAGGCTGCGGAACTTGTCAAATTTTTTTTTCTGAATAGTTATTTTATGCACGCTGAAAATTATTGAGGTAAATATTTACTAACTATAATTCATAAAAAAACTCGTCAGACGCTTGTCTGGGGGTGGAATCTGCGTCAGTTACACGTATCAACTTGTTGGTAAACTGTGAAAATGAAGTCATAGTATGCAGGTTGGAATTCATTTAGGTGATGGTTTGTGATTCACAAAACATGAAAATAATCGTCAGACGCCACCAGAACAGTGGAAAGACCGTTAGTTGGGCCTCCGAAGTGAAGCGCAGCGTTTGAATGCATTGAGCGCGCGGCGTCTTTTACGGTCCAGCTGACGGACTTTCCACCACTCTGATGCCGACTGACGATTGTTGTCATGTTATATAAACCACAAACTATCACCTAAATAAATTTCAGTGACACCACCCCTGCATTTGTTTGTCCACGTTCATATCACGGTCTTCATTAAGACATCTCATATATTCTAACAGCGTTGAATGGAATCGTTCAGCATTACCTCGGGATTCTGGATTTTTCGTTGTACCAAAATGTATATTAATTTTGCGAGCCTTGAGAAATTCTTTAATTAATTTATTGTTAAATTTAGTTCCTCTGTCAAAACAAATTTCTTCAGGTATTCCAAAATTTGTGAAATATTGTATTAATGCTTCTTCTATTTCGCTCGATTTCTGCTGTTAATTTTAATAGCCCCTCCCATTCGTGAAAAAAATTCTACCATAGTTAAATACGTACTTTATGAAATTTAAAAGATGTCAGTATAGGCTTTTTCAAATGGTGTATTTGTCATTGACAATAGTGTTACTTCAGGATGTCTATTGTATTTGGCTAATTTGCATGTGTCACATCCATCAATATAATTCTTTATTGATTTTCTCATCTTTTTCCATCAATAATGTCGTTGTAAGTGTTGCAGTGTCTTCTATTCCCCTATGATTATGTGGTTCTTCGTGATATTTTATAATTATATCTGTTTGTTGATCTTAGTCCTCTATTCCTCTAGCTCGTTTTAAACATCTTATCTTAGTTCCATTATCATTAAAATTATCAGTAAAAACTTTATAACATATTTTATATAATTCCTCTTCATTCATTTACAAATAGACTTACTCACCTTTAGTCATATATTCTTTAAAAATGTTAAAGACATGTTGATATGTTTCAACACGTGGAATTTTGAATTTTAATATTTCACGTTCATATTTCTTCTGATGGGAAACTCGTGAGTCATAATTAATTCCGGTTCTTAGAATAAATTGTCTTCTTTTGTTACCTAGGATTGTTGATGATATTTCAATGTATTTTGTAGGTTCAGTTGTTGCCGAGGAATGAATGGTATAATCGTCTGATTCTTCTTCGATAGGTGAATCTAGCATTTTTACTTCTTTGCGGGCAATACCTTGTCCAACCGTAGGTTGTTTATTGATTGGTGGTGTCGGTTCCGGTGTGGGTTCCTCATTTATGACATCATCAATTTTATTATTCTGTCAAGTTTATCATCATCTATTATTTGTACACACTGATTGTGATTCAGCGTTTTCTTCTGTTGTTATAATATTTAATTGTTTTAGCTCTATTCATGACAATGCATCAACATTGTTGTTCAGCTTGCTGTTCTTATATTTTATTTCAATGTCATATTCTTCCAATTTTATTAGGTTTCTTTAAGGACCAAAGCCAGGTCAAGGGCTAGTGATCTGTATATACAGTGAATTTTCGTCTGTAGATGTAGGTTCCAAATTGTTTTACAGCATAAACAATTGCTAAAATATCTTTCTCGATGGTTGCATATTAACGTTCTGGTTTGGTGGGTGTGCGATTTTTTTTTAAATATGAAATAAAATAATTCAACATCGAGTTGGCTTTTTACATCTTTTTACTCTGTTTTCTGATAAAACAATTTCGTGTTTTTATGTTTTCTGTAACTAACAGATAGTATCCATGTGAAATATTAACATTGCTGTTCAATTTTGGGCGAACTAACTTAACCCTATATCATTGTAATTGTTGGAAAGGTGTCTATTTGAAAATGTAAAAATATACAGGGTGATACATTTAAAAAATTGCCGATGACGCCATATCTCGAAAAATAGGGTAGCTGTAGAAAGTAAAAATACGTCACTGAATAGAATAAATTAAACTATACACATTTTTTTTAAGAAATAAGAAAACAATAGACGTTTAGCCAGAAATCAGGTGTTCCGACACATATGGCCAACCCTGTATATATATCCTGTTGCATGAGATTTTCCAACTGATTCTGAGTATTTAGGCAAAGCTGATTTTTAATCTGAAATCAGTTTTATTCTGCAAGCTGCGGTTATCAAGCAATTTAAGATTTGGATTTTTCATTATTTATGTAGTTTTGTGTTGAATTTATTTAATTGCTCACCAATGAATAACGTCAGGGTTCGCCTACTTTTTAAGCCAAATATTTCACAAATAATCTCCTTTTTTCGTTTTTTTTATATTTTGCATATATGCCGAGGAATAGCTGCCCAATTACGCGCGTTCGGACAATTTCGACATCCAAAATTTTCGCCTCAGTTATCTGTTTTTTTTTTTAAATTTAGTTCACCATATTTTATAGCAAGAAACCTTACGAATAACCTACCTATCATTAGTTGCCGCGTAAATATCCCGAAATTCGGCATCTTCTTCGCCCCGAGAACACACATTTCTTCTCGAACGCGCCGAAAGAGAAACAATCATTAGACTATAACTTGTGCGTAAACTATGAGCTTCTGGTTACTGGAACCTTGTTGTCTTTCAGCGAACTGGGGTGCAACATGAGTAACAAGGTCCATTTCTTATACAGTCACCTTAATAAATTCCCAAAAAACTTTGACGCTGTAAGTGACGAACAAGGTGAAGTGACGAACAAGGTGAGGTCCACCAGGACCTTACGATCATAGAGGAGCTCTATCAAGGGCGATGGGACAGGAATATAATGACGGACGACTGCTGGAGTATAAAACAAGTTTGCCCTGAGCAAGTGTAGAAATGTAAGAGCTACAAGCGCAATTTTTTGCCGGTATAGAACATAGCTGAACTGTAAGGTATTAACCTTCATTTTGGGCTCATAATGTGAATATATTTCTACGCTCATATGTGATTTATGACTTGGTATGCAAATATGTATAATAAATATGAAAATTTCGCAAAATGTTCATTGTTGAATTGCATAAAAACGGTAGCTTAGGGAGAAAGGTAACGTCATAGTTGGATTCAGCACACCCAAATTAGGTTAGAATAAGTTATTTCATCATTGCAACAAAAATTTTGTTGTCCAGTGTAATCAATACAAGTAATTCATTTAGTTAATATATTTACTGTGACAACTGATAACAGATCGATGCATTTATATATTATTATTATTCTAAGTTCGTTGTATATACTTTATTTTTCATTTTAAAACCATGTATTTGTTTTTTAACAGATATTTGCAAATATTCCACAAATTCTTTTAAATACAAACAATGGTATGATTGCTGGCTATTCAGCTATTCTACTACCACAATTGGAAAATGAAGACAATATACTACATCCGACCAGAAGTCAAGAATCCTGGATAGGTAAGCCTATTTTTTTACATATTGCGTGTTCGCTGAATCAAGTTGTGATAACAACATTTATTGTTTCACGTATATTTACACTGACTGTTTCCATCGTATATGGTGTATTGTGTATAAAAGTTATTGTCTTGACTTCGGCCTTCTTAAAGTTTAAAGTAATTACTATGACGATCATAAATGTTCGTTCATAAATGTAAAACTTATACATTAGACACAGTTGAGAAGAATTAATCCATTAAGACTGGTTTGTACGATGCAGCCCTCCTCTCATAGACGTTCATAAGTTACGAGGATTTAAGAGTGTACATGTTCTCTGTAGAAATTAGAAATGTCATGTAGGTAAAATCTATTGACCAAACCCTTTATATTAACTAGGTGTCAAAATGATGTTCAGCGCTGACTGACTTGATTCGGTGAACATGGCATTAAAATTAAACTGACGAATTTATATTTTAGCATCTTTAGCACCTCTTCCAATGGCCTTGGGTTGCATCTTCAGCGGTTTATCAATGGAACGCTTTGGACGCAAACCAACGATAATAATGGCATCAGCAATGGCAGCCATTGGTTGGATGATAATATATTTTAGCCCAAACATCAATACATTACTCATTGGTCGCATCATAACTGGTTTAGGTGTAGGGTATACTGGAGTATGTATGACTTCATTCATAGGAGAAATCAGCCATCCAAAGTATCGAGGGTTTTTCCTAAATTCTATAGCTTTAGGAATATCACTGGGAACCCTTATAGTTCACTTTTTAGGAATAGTATTTTCTTGGAGAACAGTTGCGTTAATTATAGCAATACTGCCTATTTTATCTATAATAGTGATGAGTTTTATACCGGAATCTCATATTTGGTACATCAAAAAGAATAGATTGGAAAGAGCTAAGTCTTGCTATATTTGGTTTAGAGGAAATAGCGAAGAATCAAGATCTGAATTGGACAAACTTATCTACGAAAAAATGAAATTACCAGTTAGATCAGAAACCTTCATCAAGCTGTTGAAAAAGTGCAACAGTCAAAGATTCATTAAACCATTTTTACTCTCAATTCTTCTCTTTGTATTATCACAGACCACTGGTAGCAATGCTGTAGTTTTCTACTCCGTTCAGATTATGCAAAGTACTGTTGAAGGTATTGATAAGTATACATCAACATTATCTGTAGATGCTTTAAGAGTATTGATGTCTGTTATAGCGTGTGCACTAATTAAGAAATGTAAAGTCCGTTATTTAGCTATAATTAGTGGTATAGGTACTACATTGTCTTTATTATTATTATCACTTTTCGTTTACTTGACATTAAAATATCCAGAAAACAAACTTTTCGGAATTCTTCCCCTATTTTGTTTTATGGCGTACATCATATTCATTAGCATTGGTTTAATTCCATTATCCTGGGCTTTACTTGGAGAAATTCTGCCGCCAGAAACCAAAGGCATTGGTGGGGGTGTCAGTTCAACTATCAATTTCCTTATGTTTTTCCTTGTCGTCAAGACCAATCCTGATTTAATGGAGCATATTGGGTCAAGTGGAACTTTCGCAATATATGCTCTTTGTACCATGATTGGAACCTTATTACTGTATTTCTTTTTGCCAGAGACAAGAGGGAAAACGCTTGAAGAAATTCAAGAATACTTTGTGAGCAAAAGTATAAAAGTTGACAATGGTTCGGTGGAAGCAGATGAGTTGAGGAATTTAAAATCTTAACGGACATTTATTATTTATTTTATATTAATAAGTACTTTAGTACTCCAGTTTATAAAATACAGCCACATTTAATTGGATTTAAAGTAGTCAATTTATTTGTATGTTATTGTGCCTATTTATATTTCATTTACCTTATTCTAAATAAATTTGTAATGGTCTTATAAGAATTTTTTAATTTGTGTTTATAAAAAAGTCATTTAAGTACCCAAAACCGTATCGGACAGCTCATTTATATTACGTTACGAGTGCTATAATGGCGCTTACATAAAATTCTTTTATTTAGACAGGCGGGCCACATCAAAAATCTTGTACATTGATTTTAAATTGAATCAAATAAAATCAAACAACAAATGTATTCATGTTACGTTTTAGCTAAAATTGGCAAAAAACATAAAAGGCGCGAAATATCATATACAGGGCTTGCATTTCTGCTCCTGTCTCCTATAGCTCAGTTACTAATTAAGTTAGGATTTCGATATTTTGTAGAACATATTTGTATTCTATGATGCATTTCAGGAAAATATTTTTGATTATACAGGGTTTCTCAAAAAAGCGCGAAGTCATGATGATATATTTTTCTAAATTACATTCTATGTATTTTATTGCTTGTTTTAACCTTTTATGGTTGCCTACATACTCCTATAATTTTATTAGAATCTATTCAGGGATATCAGCAAAAAAAATCAGTTTTTCTGTTCAACTGAAGCTGTTTACGAATATTGTTAATATAAAGATCGTGGTCATGGCGAAGGTAAATATATTTTTAACCACTTGCAAATTTCTGAGTCCGCCGTTTTAAATGCACATTTTTATACATGAGTTGAATTATAAATAAATTATAAACAACCTTACTTGTTGCAGAAAGCATTAAAAGTTGAAAATTATAGGTGAAAATGTTTTTTCAAAAATTCGATTTTGCCGGCTCCATTGGAACGTGGAAGTATGCATTTGTGCAGTGAGACTGGCAAAAAGTAGAAAAAGGCCTAGCTCGGTAAAACAAGTTCATACGTTCGTATTCATTCATATATCTCTCATTGCGGCTGCCATATTTTCAATTTTAATTTGTTAATATAATTCAAAAATGAAAATTTTCGAAATCACGTGTGAGTGTACAATGGTTGTGCTCTGCTTACAATCGTTATTTTATTGGGAAAAGTGAACCAATAATCTTTATATTTGACACCCACACTTTACACATTGTAAGTACTACCTGAGTAAAATCTCAGCGTGATAGGATATTTAGAATGTGAGTAATCAGTGTTCATTATTTGTAGTTGCGTAGGATTGAAGAACGTTAATTTCCTTTTTGATACTTCTTTTTCCTTCCCTTTATTTTGTTGCCGGGAATTACGAATGAGTGTCTCGGATTTACTATCCATAGGACGGGATCAATGTAATATTGTTTATTTTTCGCGCATTGATTATTAATAATAAAACTACGTTATATTATAATTTGTATATATACATTAACTAACTTTGTTCGATACCTCGCCGGAAAGTGAGTCTGTCTGTATCCATAGCAACCAGTGAGTTCCTCTTTCGCTTATTTCACTTTCGCTCACTGTCTTTAACTCACTTGTCTTCATTCACGCACAATGATCTGTCATTGTGTACATTTTTCCAATTCTTTCTGATAACGTGATTTTGATTTTTTTTAATGCAACATTTGGTACCTTGCGGCATTTGCGACTTCCAGGACACCATCAGGAACATCCCCAGGAACGGGAGCGTCATTCCTGGCCGAAAAATATTTGTGCCCCTCTGCGGGGCAATTAAAGTGACTTTCGGGCGGACATACCCGACGAGTACGGACTTCTTCTCCCACCATTTATAGGTATCTCGAGGTTTAGATGATGTACGAACGTCGTGGTGAGTACGTCAGTGATTGTCAGAAGATAACCGGAGTCGCCGTCGAGTCGTCAGGAGAATTCTTTTAATTTCTGAGACAATTGCCCTCATTTACTTATTAACCAATGAAATCGAATAAAGTTGATGAGATGAGCCAATAAAATTCTAATTACGATGCGTAACAGACCACGCTCCATGTTATGCATGGCAATTAACCCTGGGTGGTATCTAATCAGATAATCTCTCATGTTGGTATTGCCTAGCAACGCGTTGGTTCATTTTCTATAACGTATAAAACGTCAGTTATTGCCGGACTTTTAAGCAGTTTGCTCCTGAATTCGATTTCTTTGTATTTTCGGGTGAAGTGTTAATGCTCTCATAAGTAATAGTATTCATAGGCATTTCTCAAAATCTTGGTAAGCTCATTTTTACTACAATTATTGTGGCGTAGATTAATACACGTCTGACACTTGGTGTCACTAAAGTTATCTTTTCAAATTATGAAGTGTGAACTTTCTGTTCGGCCAATTGTCTTCTAGAATATAACTCGTGACTGATTTTTTCTAGGCAATTATTAGCGTCTGGACCACTCTTGCTTGTTGCTTCTAGAAAATCGGCACTCCTGCTTCGCAGTCGTGCCGATTTTCGTCGCAACAAGCAATCGTGATCCTGCCGCTAATAATTGCCGGCAAAATCATAGGCACTCGTTATATTACTGTTGACAATTGCCCTCATTTACTTACTAACCAATGAAATCGAATAATGTTGATGACATGATCCAATAAAATTCTAATTACGATGCCTAACAGACCACGCTGCATGTTATGCATGGCAATTTACCCTGGGTGGTATCTAATCAGATAATCTCTCATGTTGGTATTGCCTAGCAACGCGTTGCTACATGTTCTATACCGTATAAAACGTCAGTTATTGCCGGACCATTAAACAGTTTGCTCCTGGATTCGATCTGTTTGTATTTTCGGGTGAAGTGTTAGTGCTTTCATCAGTAATAGTATTCATAGGCATTTCTCAAAATCTTGGTAAGCTCATTTTTACTACAATTATTGTGGCGCCGATTAATACACGTCTGACACTTGGTGTCACTAAATTTAACTTTTCAAATTATGAAGTGTGAACTTTCTGTTCGGCCAATTGTCTTCTCGAATCTAACTCGTGACTGATTTTTCCCAGGCAATTATTAGCGTCTGGACCACTTTTGCTTGTTGCTTCTAGAAAATCGGCACTCCTGCTTCGCAGTCGTGCCGATTTTCATCGCAACAAGCAGTCGTGATCCTGCCGCTAATAATTGCCGGCAAAATCATAGGCACTCGTTAAATTACTGTTGATAAGTTCTTTCATAAGTAAACAACCAATCAGATTCGTCCATTTTTGTCGAACGCCGCACGCTACAGAAACTTAGAACGTCAATGTCACTGAGAAACGGTAAGACCCCGCGCGTCAGGGCGATTTGTTAAACTTAGGCTGATAAGACCCCCGCTGTCGGTGTCGATGTTCAGATTTATATCATATTCATAGATACCCTTGAATAAAAAATTACGATCGATCTGTCAACGTATAAACATGTCTGAATCACGCTTCGGGACAGAATGCGATGAAGCAATTAATAATTTAATTACAACACCAAAAAACACGAGTCAAAAGTAAAAAATGGTGATGTAGCCATCATGTTACTTTCTCCGATCTTGATTGCATAACAGTTATTTATATTTATACTACCATGGTTTATTTTTATTTTAGATCAGATGAAACTGACGTTTAAAACGTCAAAGTTATGAAAGAAAAAAATAACAAATTATACTTTCAATTCAAATAATCTTAAATTAAAAAACTCAAAAAATCCTAATAAATTCTTGAAAAAAGTCCTAAAACCAAATCTTGATAAATCCTGAAAAAGATTTCTGAAAAAGCCCTGAAATAGTTCTGGTTATAAAGTTCCAAAGAGAATACCCGAAAAAAGTCTTGAATAAAACAGTCCTCAAAAAATCTGATTAAAAAGTCCTGATAAAAAGTCCGGAAAAAGAGTCCAGAAAAAAGTGCTCTGACAAAAAATGACTTGAAAATCAGGTTCTTGAAAAAGACCTGAAAATAGTCCCGAAAACTGAGTCGTCACAAAAAAAATTCTGAAAAAAGGTCCTAAAAAAGACCTGATAAAACGACTGTAGAAAAGTACTGAAAATACGCTGAAAAAACTCGTAAAAAAAGTTCCTGAAAAATAATCTTGATAAAAAAATCCTGAACAGGAGTCTCAAAAAAAAAGTTTTGAAAAAGAGTCTCGAAATAAATTCAGAAAAGAAAAGTCCTGAAAAAAAACATCGTTAAAGATGATTCCTGAAAATATGATCCTGAAGTAAAGTCCTGCAAAATAAGTTCTAGAGAAAGGTTCTTAAAAAATACCTGAAAAAAGAAATGAAAAAGTCCTGAAAATAAGGTCTTATTAAAAAGACCTGAAAAAAGAGTCCTAAAAAAGTCGTAAAAAAAGTTCTGAAAAAGTCTTGAAATTTTGATTTATACTTTCATGATATTTTTTTCAATTTCAATGTATATCGAACGTGTTGTAGTATTGGATGATTCTGACGTTTTAAACGTCAAAATTATGAATGATGGAAATGAAAAATTATACTTCAAATTCTAATAATCTTTACCGATGATTTATTCAAAAAGTAATGATAAGAACATATCCTTTATAAGTTAATAATTTTATCATTACCTACCAACATTATTAATATAAATTTGATTAACTGTTATCGTTTCTTAATTATAAACCAAAAATGACAAAAAAATGATAATTTTATTTTTTCATAAAACGTTCATTTTTTGAAAAATATTTTCAAACAAAGGATGCTCATTTCTTTGTTACCTTTAGGATTTGTTTAGATGTTTTTCTAATATTTTTCATATTTTAAAAATTATTGGAGAAAAACAAAAAACGGCTAAGGTTAACGCATACTTGAGGTGTATGAAATTTTACCAAAAGCTTTTCAGTTCTTCGGATTTTTAAATAAGGCTTATGTTCAAAATTCCATGTTAATTCATGTCGTAGTTTTTAAGATACGGCGCGCACAGACTGACTGTAATTAAAAAAAACTGTTGGATCTTCATTTGTTAAAACAGAAGAATTTAATACGCTACAATAGTTGAGAATTATGACTCAATTAGATTTAGGAGATTACAAGTGTTGCGAACATAAATCCGTCACTATTTTAGATCCGCTTGGCAAGATTTGCCCACACTGCAGCGTCCCGCGCCGGCCTCCAACTGAAACATCGGAAATCATCGCTTTTTTATGGGTAGGTATGGTAGGGATGGACAAAATTTGCGGGAATTTTAAATTTATCGGCCAGGATGGGTCGTTCCCCCAGGAACATATAACTCTTCTTCATCCATTTCAGAAATTCCAGAATGTGCACGTAACCACTTTATTGACGTTACAGAACTTTGTTTATTTTGTTTTTGTTTTTTCATAGCAACAAATGACTCCGAACATGTGATTCATTTTCATTTAAAATTTTGAATATTAAGTTACAGACTTTTTGGGGAGGTATCGAATGAAACCAAATGCAGCACTCGAGAGTAAGTGTACAGACCGACCAAATCAAGTTGGACGCTGAGGAGGCGTGCCGCGCAGAGTGCGATGATTTACACTCCAGAGTGGGGAACACATTAGCGCACGAAGATAGTCGCAGTCATAAATTTACGTACGTTTAAAAAAATCACGTGGACACTAGGAAAATAATACGAATTAAAGCGACTAAAATATGCTTTATTAAAAACAATATATAACAATAATGCATATAAATTAACTTATACACTCCAAATTGTTTTTTCCGCTACCGACAACGTAAATAAGCATTGCACACATAGTCACAGGCAGGGCCGTGCGAAGAGAAAACTGCGCCCGGGGCGAAAGTAAAATTGGCGCCCTTCTATCCCAAAAAAAAAAAAAATGTTGCGGAAAGTGTTACTTATATTGCTGCAAAAGAAAAACAATTATTCTAATTCTAAAATTGTCTAGAGCTTCGGAGATTCTATCGATTCCTTGACTTGTATGATTTAAAAAAAATAGGCTACGGAAATCTGGAAAATATGAAGTCAGATTGACGATCAGCCGACCTGACCGCGCGTAGCTTGGAATAGCCAACCGGGCAATCAGTTCGGACAAAAAATGTCACAGCATCTGGATTATAGGTATGTCTTGTCGACGGAGTGTTAATTAACGATATTTTCACAAAAGAACATTTCTAAGAATATTATATAACATTTTAGTATGTGACAAGGGAGCCATTAGAAATAATTTAATTTAGTTTTATTTATTTATTCCCCTTTAGTATGTAATCAAGAAATTTAAGGTAAAATAAGAAGAAATTTTAGATATGCTGACGTGTGATAAATAATAAAAATACATTAATTAACACTTTTATGAATTTTCCGTCATTCCGATGTAATAGCGATTTTGGCGCCCCTAATTTTGGCGCCCGGGGCGGGCGCCCCCTTCGCCCCCCCCTTCGCACGGCCCTGGTCACAGGTACCATAAGTGGCTGATAACATTCGTGGTGTTTGTTATCCTTGACGACGGAACTTAATTTGTAATTTTTAGAATACTTTCTGATCGTTTTTAAGTATTATATTTCCGTTAGCGGAAAAAAATTAATAAGCAACACGGCGTCCTTACGTTCCTTGTTGCTTAAATAACTATTTTTATAATAATGGATAAATAATACGAATCGAAGTTATTAAAATGTACTTTATTCTCAATACAATAAACAATTTGTTCAATCTAATTGTCATCTGAATTGCTAGAGGTAGTGTCGGAGTCAGGGTCGTCATTGTTTACATTAAGAGGGGGGTATGGTAATGTAAAATTTATATGTTAGAATTACCACTGAAACGCCGTTATAAGTGCAAACTGTGACAATTTACTTGGATAACTATAAATGTGTCCTTTTCCAAGAACTCAACATCAATGGATTTCTAAAATTCATTTAATTAACGTGAATATGATTATTTTTAATGGGCATGTATTCACTTATAATTTTTACGACAAATAAATTATTTATTTCATAATGAAAGTTCAAACAAAGATTTTATTACGGTTGAGTTCTTTATACGAAGTATTCTTTTATTCTTGGGTAAACAAAAGCAAGAAATATGAGGTGTAAATCTGATTAGAAAAGAAAAACCAAATTATTCCCATATAAATAAATTTGAGGCAACCTCACTTGATTTATTCCCATATAACCAATGTAAAAATGTGTATACTGGGCTGCATAGGTCGCCTAAAATCGACGACTAAGAAGTTCAACGGAAAAATGTAAGATGGAGATATTAGAGTTTGTTTTATTTATTTATTGAAGTTGGGTTTTACGAGACAATTTTTGCAATACATAAACTACTACCATACTTCCTAATATATTGAATACATTTTATGTCCAATTAAATCAAAAATTATGTATTTACAATAAATTCGAGTCTATTTTCGTCAACGAAATGTCTTGTGACGGTGTTGCCTCGCACGCGGGATGCTAAACTAATTACATAAAATTTATATAAAAAGTAGCAATGTAATATACTGAAAGGCACCGCTTGTTCTAGTCGCTTCCAACGTAAATAGTCTGTTTATTCTCCATTCAGTTACGTGTAATTTGATACTTGGCTGTTTTTTTTCGAAGGTCGTTTGAAATATTATTTCAATAAACCGAACGAATATTGAATGCTAGGACGATGAAATCCATTCTAATACAAAATTAAATCTGCAACCATTTTATTTAAAATAAATGTAACAAGGAAACTTTTTTGGGAAAAATATATTTATTCGCATGTGGAAATAAACATATATAGTGCCTCCCTATTATTCATTAACACAAATCATCTTTATTCAGACTGAATATACAGTTTTGTTAATTTATTGAAGTTTATTGGGTACATATTGATGAGTGTAGGATAATGGAGGATTAGTATGGAGGCCCAGGGCTCTTATAATATTATATTTCTTTATCTCTCACCGCGGCCACAAGATGTCCTTCACGCATTGCGTGATGTCACTGAGTATGCTTAGGGACGCTAGAAGGGCTCAAGGGTAGACACCATTTTTAGCGTTTGCGAACAGATGAGATTTCTCTGTGAACAGCCACTCGTATTATTAAAATAGTTGAGATTCCTATCATACGTATTAAAGCAATTACAAGTGAAGTTTAAACTTATATTGTGCTGTTTCAATAAGCCGAAAACAAAGTCTGCCTTGACCCGTCGTCGCAGAAAGAGCAGGAAGTCAAAGGCTGTACAAATTAGGGCTGGGAATCGAATACGAATAGTACGAATAATTCGAATATTCGAATATTCGAATACGAATATATCTACAAAAGAATTATTCGAATATTCGAGTATTCGAATATTCGAATTATTCAAATATTCGAGTATTCGAATTATTCGAATATTCGAATATTATTCGAATATTCGAGTTTTCGAATTATTCGAATATTCGAGTATTCGAATATTCGAGTATTCGAATATTCGAGTATTCGAATTATTCGAATATTATTCAAATATTCGAATATTCAAATTTGCAGAAAAAATGTGAAGAATTAAATTTATGAAATTTAATTCTAAAGATATTTGTATTCTTATCTTTTCTCATCAAAGTGATACTTAAAAAAAAACAAGAAACACTTACAGTATACACACATTACCGTGTGCCCCAGCAAAAATGATATAGAAATAATTTGTATGAAAATTAGTTCTAAACACATTTGTATTCTTATATTTTTCTCATAAAAGTAATGAAATTTAAAACATTTTCCAAAAACAAACAAAAAAACACTAAGAGCGTACCGACACTACTGCATCTCTTACAAAGAAAATGGTAATTTATGAGAAATTTAATTCTAAACTTATGTTTAGCTTATAAAACTAATCATTTTTGAGATATTTGTAAAAAAAAAAAACAAAAGGAAATGTACACTTTTCAGACATTATCGTGTGTCCAAGAAAAATAGCTATAAACATAATTGATTGATAATTTAATTATGAACATTTGTAATCTTAAGATTTTTTTTTAATACTCGAATTATTCGAATATTCGAATAATTCGAGTATTCGAATAATTTCTTGAACGAATATTCGAATACTCAAATCATAAAAATTCCCAGCACTAGTACAAATCAGTTTGCGTTTTTGTTCTGCATATGAAATAAATGACGTGGGTAGTTTCATTTACCCTTTTTCCTTTATTCCTGGTTAGGTAGATGTCAGTATTAGATTTGTATTACTTAACTTATGGTGCATTTCTTCATATCACATAAATAAAATATTATAAAACATCAACTTTAAATTTGTTTCAGACATGCATAACCAAACATATTTGCCATTATTTATTTTGTTATATACATATACTTATTGTGGCTCATGAACATTTAAAATAAATTGCAATTTTTAAGACGGTTAACATTTTTTTCATGTAGTTGCTTCTGTGAAATGATTTTTTCCGTTTTGACAAATTGTAAACTAAAACTTCTGTTTCAAATGTTGCGTCTGAATCGGATTCAGAACTTAAATCCTAAGAATTTTGCCATCGAATAGGTAGTCATTTTGTTTTAAATCAAAAATTTTAGACACTTTTATCACGCCCAAATTGCAGACGTTAGGCGTTTTATTTCGATTACTCTGTTATTTTGCCTAGGAAGCTTTTATTTTATTTATTTGAATTTAAAATGTATTAGGACTGCTAAAATGAAGTGTTTAATTTATTTTTACACAGATAATACATGCCTAAAATTGAATCGCATGGATTAATTCTTATTGTTGATATTGTAAGATAACAACGAAACAATATCTAAGTTAGTGTTAAAAAGGCCCTGTGCACCTATTTTTGCAAGGTTGAAAGTGTAAAATAAAACAGACTATACAGTATATTTTTTTTATCGTGGGCCATAGGATTTTACATGCTAAAAATTATACCTTGTGTTAATGTATATTTTATCATATAATTTTGAAGCAAATTTTAGTTAGTAATATAAATCAATTATTTTTCTACATGATGCGCTTAATTAGAATAATTTAATCATGTTTTATTCCATTAAAAAGTGCGTTTGCTCGGAACCAAACGATCGGGATATGCTGCAGAAAAGTTGTCAAATATTTCCCTAAAATAAAAATTCCCTGACTTCTTGTAGAAAAAATACAACTATTTCCCTGCTGGACAAACCTCTTATAATTGCCGTTACAAATTCCACCCGTTCTTCAACAGTATAAACAGACATTTTCTAGTATAGATTCGTTTGATCACTTGCTTAATTAGTCAATCTGACATTTCGAAAATTCAAGGTACTTGATTATTTTTGCTCAGTTATTTATATTAAATCATTTCATTTTTTAATGGGGTAAAACATGTTTAAGATATTCTAATGCAGCGCATCATGTAGAAAAATAATTGATTTATTACTAACTAAAATTTCCTTCATAATTTCATAATAAAATATACATTTTAGCATGTAAAATCCTATGGCCCACGATAAAAAAATGTACTGTATATGAAATTCTTGTAATAACGGAGTCGCTTTTACATCTGCTTGTCTCGGTGTGACGTCATGCGCGAACTGATCCTAAACGCGTACACGAAGTGAGCGTATCTTATTAGTTTTAGTATCATGAGTGTGCACATTGGCCGCTTTCGTTCACTTGAATTGCATCGTCGAACACGGCTCCGTCAACTTAGCCCCCCGAAGTTCGACTTTTTTGAAAAAACCTATTGCGCCAGAAGGGCCTTAGCTAGCACCACCTAGCGCCACAAAATTTAGAGCTAGCGCCCCAAAGGCGAGAAAGTTACGGGGGTTTGAAAATCCGGGGGGCCAAGTCGACGGTTGCCCCCCGAACTTTGATTTTTTAAGTTTTTTCACTTGATTCGGATTCCGCTGAGCTAGCGCCACCTAGCGCCACCAATTTAAAAGCTAGCGCCATCCCCACAACCCTAGAAAATAAAAAAAAAACATTTTTGACCCCAGCCCCCCGAAATGGGATTTTTTTACTAAAATTGGGTGGAAATAATAGCTTAGAGCTAGCGCCAACCGAATATGAAAAAAATTTCTCTCAAAAAATCTGGTGAAGAAATATTCACATCCAAATTTTGATAGAAGAGCTTTCAGATCCCGTATGCGTATGCTGAATTTCTTCGTATCGTATTCGAAAAATTCAATGTAAATAATGGAAAACAAATATGTGTGCATACTCTTTTGGCACTGCAATTACTGAATTATTGTTCAGTAGTAGTAATCATCACATGGGTCGCTTAAGAGGGAGCACAATTGGGGATTAATTTTAAAGCCATAAATAATATTAAACGGAGCATATTGGTACATTAGCAAAACAACAAACGATGTCAAAAAATTTTCCTGCATTATAACAATGTCTTCAGTGTTACTTATCAAGATCAAGTATAGTAAAGACAGTGGCGTAACCAGCTCTACATTGTTCCCCAGTTAATTTTAAAATTGTTTTAACTTGACAAATAAACCACCGATTTCAAAAAACTTTACCGCGTTATATACTGCTAGTTGATACGAGTAATTAGAAAGCTAGCGCCAGTAAGGCAGAGGCGGACGGAGCGATTGATTTTTTACCCCCGAATAATTTAAATTGTTATAACTTGACAAATAAACAACCGGTATCAAAAAACTTGACAGCGCTATAAAGGCCTTCATACTGCTGGTTGATATGAGTAACTAGAAAGCTAGCGCCAGTAAGGCAGAGGCGGACGGAGCGATTGATTTTTTACCCCCGAATAATTTAAATTGTTACAACTTGACAAATAAACAACCGATTTCAAAAAACTTTACGGCTTTATAAAGGCCTCTATACTGCTAGTTAATATGAGTAATTAGAAAGCTAGCGCCAGTAAGGCAGAGGCGTACGGAGCGATTGATTTTTTACCCCCGAATAATTTAAATTGTTATAACTTGACAAATAAACAACCGGTATCAAAAAACTTGACAGCGCTATAAAGGCCTTCATACTGCTGGTTGATATGAGTAACTAGAAAGCTAGCGCCAGTAAGGCAGAGGCGGACGGAGCGATTGATTTTTTACCCCCGAATAATTTAAATTGTTACAACTTGACAAATAAACAACCGATTTCAAAAAACTTTACGGCTTTATAAAGGCCTCTATACTGCTAGTTAATATGAGTAATTAGAAAGCTAGCGCCAGTAAGGCAGAGGCGTACGGAGCGATTGATTTTTTACCCCCGAACACAAATTTTAACCTCTTTTAGGTGAGTAAAATACTTTACATTGTATACCATTATGTCGATTCAATCTTTTCCCTTATACAGGGTCTTGCATTTCACTTCCCGTCTTCTATGGCTCGGCTACTAATTAAGTCAGGATTTTGATATTTAGCAGACTTCACCTGTATCCTAAGGCGTATTTCATAAAAATTATTTCGATTATACAGGGTGTCCCAAAAACGTGTGACGTCATGATACTATATTTTTTTTAAAATCATATGCCCTATATTTTATTGCTTGTTTGGGTATCTTTTATGGTTAACTACATACTTCCATAATTTTATTAAAATTGAATCAGTGATTTCAGCAAAAAAAACTTAAAAAATCAGTTAAGCACTATTAGTTTAAAAAATAAATAAAAAATAAAAATATTGCATCGTTAATAAAATCATACAAGGTACTTAATAATTAAGGTTTGATAGTCCCGTTAATCAAGTTTGATTGATAAGAATTATACAGGGTTTCCACAATTTATTTTCAAACTTTCCAAAATTGAAAGCACTTTAGTTTTCTTATTTTAAATTGGAACTCCTGTATATTTTCATGTCATTCCGTGAGGGATTAAAAAACAAACATTTTTCCTTATAACAACCAAATCGAAATTCCTAACGCATTAAAAGTTATTTGCAGAACACTTGTTTTATCAACCATTCCAATAGCCATTTTACTAAAAAAAAATCGAAGGTGGCGTTGAAAAACAATTTATTGACATTACAATTTAACAAAGTGACAAGAGACTATTTTGACTTTAGTAGTGTAAAAGTTTAAAGCATTGTTAGCCTAAGCTTTATTGACTCAAGAATTATATTTTTTCACGGAAAAAAATTATTATTAAAACTAATGGTCAAGATGACCGATTTATGTTGTTACAATCTTTGAAAAATTGCACTGTTACTGCATCAATTACAGCTAATGAGCTTGCTGCTGTCAGAAATGTTCAAATATCGGCACGTACAGATCAGCGCCGACTTCAAGAAAATAATTTAAAGTCATATCGGGCTGCCACTGGTCCAAAACTTACGGTTCGTCACAAACAAAATCGATTGAATTTTGCTAGAACTTATCAGAATTGCCGAGTCACGACATGTCTTATGGTCTTATGAATTCCTTTTTACCTTGAATGCTCCAGACGGTCGTGCTCGGGTATAGAGGAGACCAGGAGAACGATACGCAGAATGTACCATGGCTCCTAGATCCAATTTTTTCGGAGGCTCTGTAAAGGTATGGGGAGGGATTTTTGTGCAAGCTCGTACAGAAGTCCATATTTGTGATAGAGCAGCCCTTAAGGCAGATACATACATTAGGAATATTGTAGAGGAACATGTTGTACCATATGCCCACTTTATTGCAGAAAACTTTCGATTAATGCAGGATAATGCTCGCCCACATGTGGCGAACGTTACCCTCTAATATTTAAACGAAGTCGGAATGAGGTGTTTGGATTGGACGGCTTATTCACCTGATCTGAACCAACTGGGAAGAGCCATTTGAGCTCGCCCTGATCGCCCTCAGACCTTAAGAGACCTCACAGCATATTTGGTTGAAGAGTAGGACAGAATGCGGCAAAAAAATGTTGCAACGTTGATTAACAGCATCTCTAGACGTCTGGACTGTGATATTAGGGCTCGTGGTGGAAACACCAAATATTGAAAGTTCCGTTCGTACCCATAGTTCCCGTTTTTTACATTTTTTTTTATAAACACTATATTTCTTTAGTATCCTAAAACGTAAGTAAATAAAGATTAATTATTAATTTATCATCAAAGGTGGTTTTTGATTTTCGTTTCTTGGCAGAAAAAAATTTCACTACGAAAAATCTGAAAAACTGAGACTTTTGTCGCGAAATGTATATAGACTGAACCGCAAAAACAACCGGCCACATCGAAATATTTTAAATATTTGTCAACTTAGAACAATTTAAATAATTCGGGGGTAAAAAATTAATCGCTCCGTACGCCTCTGCCTTACTGGCGCTAGCTTTCTAATTACTAATATCAACTAGCAGTATAAAGGCCTTTATACCGTTATAAAGTTTTTTGAAATCTGTCGTTTTTTTTTCAAGTTACAACAATTTAAATTATTCTGGGGTAAAAAATTAATCGCTCCGTACGCATCTGCCTTACTGGCGCTAGCTTTCTAATTACTAATATCAACCAGCAGTATAAGGGCCTTTATAACGCCGATTTTTTTTTTTTTATCGGTTGTTTATTTGTCAAGTTATAACAATTTAAATTATTCGGGGGTAAAAAATCAATCGCTCCGTACACCTCTGCCTTACTGGCGCTAGCTTTCTAATTACTAATATTAACTAGCAGTATAAGGGCCTTTATAACGCCGTAAAGTTTTTTGAAATCGGTGGTTTATTTGTCAAGTTATAACAATTTAAATTATTCGGGGGTAAAAAATCAATCGCTCCGTACGCCTCTGCCTTACTGGCGCTAGCTTTCTAATTACTAATATTAACTAGCAGTATAAGGGCCTTTATAACGCCGTAAAGTTTTTTGAAATCGGCGGTTTATTTGTCAAGTTAAAACAATTTTAAAATTAACTGGGGAACAATGTAGAGCTGGTTACGCTACTGTCTTTATTATACTTGATCGTGATAAGTAACACTGAAGACATTGTTATAATGCAGGAAATTTTTTTGACATCGTTTGTTGTTTTGCTTATGTACCAATATGCTTCGTTTAATATTATTTATGGCTTTAAAATTAATCCCTAATTGTGCTCCCTCTTAAGCGACCCATGTGATGATTACTACCACTGAACAATAATTCAGTAATTGCAGTGCCAATAGAGTATGCACAC
Source organism: Ocypus olens (assembly GCA_910593695.2). Lineage (NCBI taxonomy): Eukaryota > Metazoa > Arthropoda > Insecta > Coleoptera > Staphylinidae > Ocypus > Ocypus olens. The sequence continues at coordinate 28,541,879 of OU343061.1, read as the reverse complement.
ATATTTGTTTTCCATTATTTACATTGAATTTTTCGAATAAATTCAGCATACGCATACGGGATCTGAAAGCTCTTCTATCAAAATTTGGATGTGAATAATTCTTCACCAGATTTTTTTGAGAGAATTTATTTTTCATATTCGATTGGCGCTAGCTCTAAGCTATTATTTCCATCCAATTTCAGTAAAAAAATCCGATTTCGGGGGACTTGGGTCAAAAATGTTTTTTTATTTTCTAGGGTTGTGGGGGTGGCGCTAGCTTTTAAATTGGTAGCGCTAGGTGGCGCTAGCTCAGGGGAAACCGAATCAAGTGAAAAAACTTAAAAAAATCAAAGTTCGGGGGGCAACCGTCGACTTGGCCCCCCGGAATTTCAAACCCCCGTAACTTTCTCGCCTTAGGGGCGCTAGCTCTAAATTTTGTGGCGCTAGGTGGCGCTAGCTAAGGCCCTTCTGGCGCAATAGGTTTTTTTTTAAAAAAGTCGAACTTCGGGGGGCTAAGTTGACGGAGCCGTCGAACACGCAATTCGAGTGAACGGAAGCTTTGCCTTCCTCACTCTTACTGTAAGTAACTATTAAAAAAAAAAAAAAAAAAAAAAAAAAAAAAAAGATCTTTATTGGCATACAAATAAAATACAAATTACATTAACTTCCTTTCCTTCTCCTCTCCTTTTCCCACCCCAACCTCGCCAGTGTCTTCACCCCGGTTCCGTCCTCTCTCATCCATTCGTTCACTCTTTTCCCCCCTCCCACCCATTCCTCACACACACCCTCGCACTCCTCTGCCAAATGCCTCCAAGTATCCCTCCCCCATTCACACAATACACATCTCCCATACTCTGTACCCATCCATACTTTCCTCCCTCTCTCTCCTGATCCACACCTGGCTCTTGCCAGCGTCACCATTTCCTCCCTGCCCAGCCCCTTCTCACCCAGGTATCTCGGCAACCTCCCATGCACCTGCCACCTTTCATACATATCATTATACTCACTCTCACTGATACATCCCTGCCTCTCCTGAATTTCCACTTCCTTCTCCTTCTCTTTCACCCACGCTGCCGCATTCCTTCCACTCTTTATCCAATCCATCGCTTTGGCTTCCGACAACCCCACCCTCTCATACATTCTCTTTCGCTCCATTCTCCATTTGTACTCTCCTACACCCACACATGTTTCCCACACCTCTTTCACCAGTCTCTCCTCCTCTAATTCGCACAACCTCATCTCATATCTAACCACTCTCTCCATTGCCACACTCTGCATATTCCCTCTATTTGTTTCCTGAAGCAGTATGTACCCTGGCGTGGACTCTTCCACCCCCAACATACGCTTCAAGAACCACCGTTGCTCTCTCTCCACACATTCATACCCCTTCGTTCCCCATACTTCCACACCATACATTAAGATCGTTCTCACACATGCGTCCCACAATTTACATGCCATTCTAAAATTGTTTTCCATCCATTTCCCCCACTTCCCCCAAACCATACCCCACGCTTTCCTTGCCTTACCCTGCATCCATTTTAAGTGTTCCATGTACCCTCCCGTACCTTTAAAAACGAAACCCAGGTACTTGAACACCTTAACCCTCTCCACTCTCTCACCCTTCCACTCTATTTCTCTCACTCTTCCCTCCCTTCCTTTATTCCTAAATCTCATCCACTTCGTTTTCCCTACATTCACACACAGCCCTCTCTTATCCATATACCTCTCCGCTCTCTTCAACATATCCCTCATCCCTTCCCAGTCTCTCGCCATTAACACCATATCATCCGCATACGCCAACATCCATACCTTGCTTCTTCCAACCACCACCCCACCCGCTTGTCCTTTCCTCAACACTTCTTCAAACTCGCTTATATACAAGTTAAATAGCAAAGGACTCAGCGGGCAGCCCTGCCTCACCCCCATCCACGTTCTAAATTTCTCCGACACTTCCATTCCCACTTTCGCTACCGCCCACGTTTCTTCATACATTCCTCTTATCCACTCTACCATCCCGTCACTCACCCCTTTCCTTCTCAAACACTCTATCAGGCTCTCCCTCGGTATACTGTCATACGCTGCTTTTAGGTCCAGGAACACTGCATATACACTTCCTCTTTCTTCCATTACTCTTTCAACCAACCTTGCCAGGGTGAAGATCTGATCTCTGGTGCCCCTCCCTTTTCTAAAACCCCCCTGCGTCTCCGGTAGCAGCCTCTTCTCTTCTACTTCTTTCTCCAACCTGTTCTTCACCACAATCATGGCAATCTTATAGCCACTGCCCATGACTGTTATGCCTCTATAATTGTCCACCTTATCGTGCTCTCCTCCTTTGTGAACTGGGCATACCACACCTACTCTCCATGATGCAGGTAAGTCTGCTTCCCCTCTCCACATTTGATTTAACAGCTCCCTGAACTTATCCTTTCCCTCTTTTCCTATCTCCTTCCACATCTCCGCCTTCAGTCCATCCATTCCTGCTGCTTTCCCTCGTTTCACTTCCTCAAACGCTTTCTCAACCTCCTCCTCTGAGAAATCCTCCATCACTCCCCTTAGTCCTCCGTCCCCTATACTCTCCGATCGTCCGCTAGTAACTATTAATTACTTACTAATAACCATTACCGTGGTCTTCCTACTGTATTGTCATCTAGTTAGTCACGACCAAAGACCGGGTCGTGTGAAAAACAGTATCCCTGAATTATTATGTGCTAAATATTTATTATTATTATTATTGAAAAACGCACTCACGGAATATTCAAGATGGCGGAAAGTGATTCACTTGTGTTTGCCGAGATCGGTAAACTAAAAAAAGCGGACATAATTGAGTTATTTATTCACCATAAACTTCCCGAACAATGTAATAGTGATGTTTTAATCGAATACAATAACAAAGTGCGAGATAAAATCCAAGAGTGTACTAATACTGTGTGTGTCAGATCCAGATGTGAGGCAGTCCATTTGAGCAGTGAACTGCTATTGTTGAAGCAACTCATCAATCATTTGGAAAGAAGAATCAACACACAAGAGGATTTGATTTGCCAATTAAAGGTTATAAACAATAAATCTAAGAAGAAAGAAAATTCAGTGGATGCCGTAAAACAACTGGTGCCACCTGAAGAGGATCGAGATAAATACAACTCAATAGCGAAGAAGACTGCAATTCACACTTCCACTCTACAGACATCTACTGTTGAGGATTTGAAAGAGCGCGAGGTTCCATTCAGCTCTCCTGCACCGTCAATTGGATATGTAGATAACCCGGAAACTTGCACGGATAAAAACAAAATCAAATCAATTGAGCGGAAAATAACCTTAAATCGTGGCAATCGCAAATCTACATTAACGCAAGACAACCAAATTAATAATGTAAATAACAAAATTAAGACGTACTCATCAATCAAGGGCAAAAAACCAATCATCGGTTCTAATAACACAATTACCCATATTAAAACCATTGCCAAATTAGGATATCTACATGTATATAGATTACATAATGAAACAACTGCCTCTGATCTAAAAACTTTCCTGCAACAATCTGCTCCTAATATTAAATTTAATTGTGAATCCTTAAATTCAACTGAAAAATCGTGCTCTTTTAAAGTATCGTTTTCCATCGAACACGTTAAATTTGTTTATGAGTCAAATATATGGCCTGCTGGTGCAGCAATTAATAGATTTAGATTCGGAAATGATCCAAATTTAACCAACACGGCCTCAAGTCAGCTGGATATGTAACAAGGGAATGTGGTAACTATTTTTCATTTAAATATTAGAAGTGTGCGCAATAAAGTTGACGAGTTTCTTTTAGAATCACTAAATTTTCCTGAAGTCATCTGCTTATCTGAAACATGGTGTACTCATATGGAAATTAATGAAATAAAATTAAAATCGTATGTTCTGGGCGACTACCACTGTAGGCAAGATGGTAGAGGGGGCGGCGTCGCAATATTTTTAAAAAATAATTAAAATTTTGAAATAAGGAAAATTAAAAATTGTAATAAGACGGATGTTTTATTCGAATATGCTAGTATTAAATTCTATTTAAATGATAATGCCATATATGTAAGCTGTTTATACAGATCTCCTCATGCAGACATGATCTATTTTAAAAATAACTTTGATATTTTTTTGAGTAATTTCTCTAATTTTAATAACCCGTGTTTTGTATGCGGCGATTTTAATGTTAATTTTGACAAGGAGTTTTTAGGTAGAGATGCTAAGGATGTTATTAATGCCAGTGCAATGTATGGTCTGAAGAGCTGTATTAAAGAATATACGCGTCTCTCTAGAAATTCCCGAACTGTAATTGATAATATGTTTTCTCCATGACCATTGTAGAATTTAATATATTGAATACTTGTTGAGCTACTTTCTTGATGGAACCATATTTTCAAGTTGGGTAAAGTAAAACGCTTGTTTTGTTCGATAATTTTATGTTCAGTTGCCTGACACGTGTTTCGATCGAAACACGTGTCAGGCAACTGAAAATAAAATTATGGAACAAAACAAGCGTTTTACTTTACCCAACTTGTAGAATTTAAGGATTCTGAAATTAATTATGATCATAGAACGTACACATTCTCACTCTTGTTGTGGAACAAAACACTATGCATGCGCTTATGCGTTTTGCATGTAATTCATTCCATAACAAGTAATAGAATGAATATTAAATAGATTCAATAAAACGAAACGAAATATAGCCTGAATATATGAATATTCAACCTGTTCGTAACTCTGCAAACAAAATTAAGTCTTAATAAGACTATAAACAAATAACTTATTGAAACAACTACTTCCCTGGCTAGTGCCACGCCGGATATACTTTCACTAATCACCCTCAGATCAGGTATAAAACTCCTTCAAACCTTCCATAATCTCCTCAGTCGTTTACGACTTCTTCACGTTCACGATCACGTTCACGTAAGTGTATTTTATTCTTTAAGATTAAATTTAAATGCGAAGCTGCACTGATGAGAGATAAATCTCGAAACGCGTCTGCAGATGGCTAGTTACTTCATTTTCATATATTTTTTAATTCAGTGGTATTTTTAGTTATTATCAAATTTGTTTCATCTAGTAACACTATATAAGTTTAGCACTGTGTCTCCTTGTCAAAATGTTTTCTGGTTTTTTCATTTTAATAATAACATTTACAGTTTAAAGTTGCACATTTCATTTAAGAATAATTTTCTAAAGTTAGTCTTGTATGTAGAAATAAACGATCTTAAACCAATGTTATTATCTAGTAGTACTAGTAATAACATGCAAATTTCTTTTGTATCATTCAATATCCGGCGTGGCACTAGCCAGGGAAGTAGTTGTTTCAATAAGTTATTTGTTTATAGTCTTAGTAAGACTTAATTTTGTTTGCAGAGTTACGAACAGGTTGAATATTCATATATTCAGGCTATATTTCGTTTCGTTTTATTGAATCTATTTAATGTTTTCTGCAACAAGTAAGGTTGTTTCCAATTTAGAATGAATATTCTCACACCGTTTCGAATAATACAATTAGTCTTGGATATCACAATTGTCAAAATACTATAAACATAACCACAAACGTAATAATAAAACGTAAGTTTTTTGTGTTCATTATTTCAATAATCTATTTTATCTGGTCGAGGAGAAAGTATAGTCTGATACTCGGTAAGAATGGAAATTCAGATGCTCGTGATTCCTCACGCTCGCCTCGCGGCTCGCGCTCGGAATAGTCCACTCCCATCGAATTTCCATTCTAACCTTGTTACAGAATATACTATTCTAGCAATGATGTTGACCAAGCTAACCCGTGTATAATCTATTCCGATATTTCTGACCATTTTTCTCAAACGGTTACTTATCAAAAAGAAATAAGTAAAAGGTTGCATAATAAACCATATTTCAAACGCTCGTATCATAATTTCTCATAATATTAATAAATTCCAATTCACGATTCAAAATGAAGATTGGAATTTTGATGATTCCAAAAGCCATGAAATAAATTTTACACATTTTTATAATAGATTCTTGGACATTTTTGATACCTGTTTTCCTCTGGAAATTCATAAACTAAACTCAAAACGCAAGAAAGTAGGAAAGCCCTGGATTAGCGACAAACTTAAAAAATCAAGGGATCTTTCTGCGTGATATATTCAAACTTTACAAACAAACAAATGATAAAAAATTACTAGAAAGGTATAAACAAATGAAAAATGTCCGAACCCAGCTACCCTCGTGGACTGTGAGGGCAGTGGGGGGACAGGGGGTGTAACGCTATGGTGGCGAAACAATGAATTTAATATTAATGAGATTTTGGGTATTTCTAAGTTTTTCTTTAGGATATCTCTGGGGGTGAGGTGTTCGGCGTCAATACACCTAGACGGCCTATCGTACCGTGGGAATGAAATTCCCGACGGAGGGTCGTTGTCCAGCCTTTCAAAGAATTTACTGGTGAGCTCTTCGATATGATCCAGGACACTGACCGTTTTTGTGTCTCTGTGCAACTGTGAGTTGCGCATGTATAGGGGTGCTCGTAGCACCTTCCTCAGCATGACGTTTTGCTGGGTTTGGATCTTATTGATCGTGGTTGGAGAACAGTAACCGAAGGCTAGCGATGCGTAGAGCATCTGAGGTCTCATGATTAGTTTGTATAGGTTAACCCGGTTCTTGGTAGATAACTTGGATTTTTGGTTTATTATAGGAAACAGGTCGTGCAGTGTGGTTTTCGCTTTGTCGATGGCGGTCTTTATGTGCTTAGACCAGTTAGTTGCTGATCAAGAGTGCACCCCAGATACGGGGCCTGATCTTTGAGGGCTATCGGGGACTCACCGTATGTAAATTGCAATGAAGGCATCGGGGATTTGGGGCGTGACCGTCTGAAGTGCACGGCCACGCTCTTGTTCGGGTTGATCGCGATGCGCCACTTGTTGGCCCATTCCTCGAAGGTGTCGATGGCTGATTGAAGCTAGTTCTCTATATAATCGCGAAGGTTAATTTTTGTGGCTTTTCGGATGCGACCTTGGCACAGAAGAGCCGTGTCGTCTGCGTATTGGGTGAACATGTAGGGGGAGAGATCAGGCATGTCGCTCAAATAGATGTTGTAGAGCGTCGGGGAGAGGCATGACCCTTGAGGAACCCCAGCTTCTACCTTTCTCACTGTGGAGAGAGCAGTATTTACTTTACAGCTGTACCGTCGCTGACTCATAATTATTATTCATGGATTAGTCGTACTAAGTACTCAGCGTACTCAAGAAGGGATCATTTTGTAGATTAGACCTTCTGGCCAGACCTTATCAAAAGCCTTGGCGATGTCAAAGAAGACCGCACCTGGGCAAAACAATTGATAATGAACTCACCCGCTGATAAGTGGTAGAGAGACCTTTGCGGAAGCCGAACTGATGATCCGGGATGATCTTGTTGTCCTCCGTGAAATCACGGAGGCGTTTGAGAATTATTTTCTCGACGAGTTTACACAGTGTGCTGAGAAGCCTGATGGGTCTGTAGTTCTCCGGAAAGGTAGGAGACTTCCCTTGCTTCAGGATGCTGATTATGTTAGCCAGCTTCCAGGAGGTCGGAAAGTATCCTAACCTCATAGACTCATTCGCGATGTTGAGGATAGCAACTCTACCCTTTCTGCCGAGTTTATGGACCATGGCGGTGCTGATACCGCCAGGGCCCGGGGCCTTCTTTAGATTTTTATGAGGTCGTCGACTTCGGTTTTAGTGGCGTGGACTATGGTCTACTGGCTATTGTCTGCTGTTAGATATGAACTAATGTGAATGTTATTTCACCCTCGAAGTCAAAATCCTCGCTAGGGTTAAGGGTAAATTGATGTTCGAGGGAGTCGGCGAATGCTTCAGCCTTCTCAGCATCTAAGTATGCGAGACCTCTCTCACCATGGATGACGGCTCGGCCTGGTGGTTTGCGTCTAAGAGCTTTGGTAATGCCCCAGAAGACTTTGGTACAGGAATTGACCTCATCGATTTTACGTTCCCAACTCTGGTTACGTAGGACGCGGAGGTTGTCTTTGACCCGAGCTGCAAGGGAGTAGGCCTCCACCCTGTACTCAGGTAGATGCGTATTGTGCTACCTCCGACGGGCCGCCTTGTGCTTGCGGATCATTTCGATCACTTCCGGCGAGATATTGAGAGGGTCGGGACTTGTCGAGACTCTCGTGGTCGAGGATTCTTCAGCGGCTGTGAGGCTAGCGGTAGTGAGGCTGACGACTGCGGCATTCAGGTCCGCTATTGACTTGATGCTTGGAAGAGGAGAGAGGAGTTTGATAGGCTTTTGCCTGAAAAACTTCCAGTCCGTATTCCTGATATAATGGGGTGCGTTATTGACACTTAACGCGACATGCATTATTACTGAGTTGTGGTCGGAATCTAAGTCATTCTCGATCCAAATATTATTATATTCTGCGTTGAAGTTACTTAGGAGAGCAATATCAAGAATATCGAGCCGGAGGCCCCGGCGATCGAAGTATGTGGGACTATCTGGAGAAGCCACAGCTATCTCGTGAGCCGAGTTTTCGATGTAGGCTTCGAGGATTCTACCGCGTCTGTTGGCGACTCTACTCTTCCAAGCAGCGCTTTTGCTGTTTAGATCTCCTGCCAAGATGGTGGGCATGACATCGTTGAAGATGATATCGAGATCTGCATCGAGAAGTGACTTACTGGGGGATTGGTACCCCGAAACGATTTTTAGCGGACTGTATGTGGTGTTAAGGACCAAGGCAGTGGACTCAAGGTTGATCAGGCCGTCTATGGGAAGCTGTGAGTGGTCGAGTCCCCTTTTGATGTAGATAGCGGTGCCACGCCCGGTAGCATTTCTAGTGAGGAGAGGTATCTGATACCCATTGATCTTTGGAACTTGACTTGCACTGAGAAGCTCACAAGCACAACATGAATCTTGTGTTGGTGCATGAACCACTCCAGCTCGAGTATCTTGTCAAATAACCCGTTCGTATTCCAAAAAGCAATGCGAACGGAATCCATGGGAGAGTCAGAGTTTTTGGTGTACGAAATTTTGGGATTTTGGGGGTTCTCGGGAATGCGACTTAGGCTACGTGCAAGAACCTGTTGGTAGCAGTTATCAAGAGTTCGCGTAGCGCGGTGGCTAGCTTTGGGTTGCTGGGGGGAGACGACTCATGTCGTATGGCGGCACGGTGGTGTTTTGTGTAGGTGCCTGAGGGGCGAGAGCCACCCTCTGAGTTTGAGGTGTCGGGCTCTGGATGGCACTCGAGTACGAGGTGCCAGGAACTCTGGTGGATTGCCTCATCGGTGCGGGAGCGGGCCCAGTGGGAGGTCTTTGCCTCTGGAGCCTGGTGAAGGCTGGGCAGCTTCCGTAGCTGGCCACATGAGGGCCATCACAGTTTGAGCATCTAGGCTCCGAGTCGCTCACGGCCGAGCACTCTGCGGAGGGGTGGTTTCCGGCGCATTTGACGCAGACAAATGCGGCGCGGCAGAAGGCCTGTGAGTGGCCGACTCGTGGGCATCGGTGATATTGATTGCCCCCGGATTTGTGTTTGGACTCTACTTTGATAGAGAGTTCAGCGACACTGCGTATTTGGAAGATTTTATTCCCATCGTCATTCTTGGTGACCTGAACGTACACCAAGGGGATTGGGCCCTGACGATTTGTCATCCTGGTAACCGAAATCACCGGGATGTTCTTCTCTTTGAGAGTCTTCGACCTCCTGCGTGGAGATCACGATGGGGACGGTGCGGAGCACCACCTTGAGGCTTTTGTCCTCGTCTAGTTGATAGGTATGGTACGGCACAGCTCTCTCGTCGAAATAGCGAGTGGCCTTTCGGAAGTCGGGGATTCGACCTGCACCGTTATTCCGTCCTTGCATGGCATGGAACGAAGGTTGTTGAATTTTAGCGCCACCGTAAGGTGTTGGTGTAGCGCTACCCAACGAGTAGCACGATCGGAGGGGGCCTTTTGTAGCCAGGATGGGCAGGGGCTTCGTTGTTTGCCCTGTTGGCCGAGGTCGATTGCTCCGCACCGTCGATCATCGGAGTCAAGCACCGCTGACTCAGGTCGGAAAATTGGACGGGTGGCCGGATTTTTCCCTGCTTCACTTGAGGAGTTAGCTTCGGGGGGACCACCGGAGTTGGTGGTTGTTTTTTTTTGCCGGATTAGTGGTCGTATCGGGGGCTGCATGGTGCTTTTCGGGGCGAGAACGCTGTGGTTCTGAAAACTTTAGTTGTTGTTTTTCGAGCGCAATTTTTGCGGCGTGTTCTTTTGCGATGTCTACCTCTCTTTGCGCCCTGCGCTGTTTTCGAATAGCGCCTTTGCTGGGGACTTCTTTGAAGTCATGTTCGTCGATGGCCGAGGTGGCCAGCACCATTTCCTTCTCGCATTCTTGCGACTGGATGGGCATGTCGATGTCGGTGGAGAACGTCGTATTTGGGAACATAAGTTCCGAAAGTTGAAGTTGAAGCTGTTAATTGTGCTTCATTAGCTCGATATTCTGAGCTAGGACAGCATCTAATTGACTTTGTAATTTCTCCAGCTGCTCGAGGGCTCGACTGAGCTGGGTGTTCGTCGCCACGTTGGCGTCCACATGGGAGGTGGACGCGTCGCTTCTGACGCTGAGAGCGTCGGAGATCGAGTTGATCTCCATGTCCTCCTCGTCCTTGGACGGGAGGCTTGGTATTGTTATGAGGACTTTAACACCGGCCATGATGGGCGTGGTGCAGAAGGTGGATGGGGGAAAGGTAGGCCTGAGTTTACTGCCCCGGGCCTGCTCGCCGTTTAACGGTACCACGCGTGCCTATGAGGGCACCTGGCCGATATCCCCTGATCTCCCCAGCAATCCCCTTTTGTTAGAGGGGATGTCCGGGCAGATGGCAAAGCAGACGTTAAGCTGTTATAGCGAGCGTGTTTACGCCTTAGGTCACGTGCAGGTACCCCTGCACGAGTCAAGAGACGTATCTCGTTCCGCCCTCCGCGGCCAGAGCAGTTAAAACTCGCCCTTGCTACGGAGACGTTCGCCTCATTAAAAAATATACAAAAGTATATAAACAGAAATTAAATATGTTAGGAAGGCACCTTAACATTGGGCAGGTGGTCGCCGAGTTGCGGGCAATGAGAGATAATCAATAGCTTCACCTGTCACCGAACACGACTAGACGTGCGGCAGGTAAGGGTGATGCGAATTAGACCTGGTAAGCCGAAGTGGGCCAGGAAAAACTCGTTGAAAGCTAACGCTGATGGCTCTGAAAACTCGCGCCGTGACAACGGCGGTTTATGGGTCCGTTCGGCAAACGGAGGCCTCGATTGGAAAAGCGCGCGAAGCGGATCGAATCTGGGTAGCTGCTGGCACGTCTGGACGTCTCGACTGCTGGACAGCATTCTGGACTGAAATGATCATCACCGCTATCCGATCCCCTTTTTTTGACATGAGGAGAGGAGACCTTTAAAAGACACCCCTGTAGTGGGGTAGTGTTGGATTCGCCGGGATCGCGCCTACCAACTAAAACCTCTCCTCATATGCTCGGTGCTAGGGCTAATCTGACCAAAGGCCTATTCTAGCGTGACGAGATGTAGATCTCTGAGAAGCGAGTAGCTACCGGCGGTCCGATCCCAACCACCCTTGAGGACTGTGAGGGCAGTGGGGGGACAGAGAGTGTAACGTTGTGGTGGCTAAACAAATTAATTTTATATTAAAGTAGGGTTTTGGCGTTTCTAAGTTTTACCTTAGGATATCTCTGGGGGTAAGATGTTTGGTATTGCTGTACCTGGACGGTCTGTCATTCTGTCGTACTGTGGGAATGTAATTCCCGATGGTGGGTCGTTGTCCAGCTTTTCAAAGAATTAACCTGAGAGCTCTTTGATGTGATCCAGGACACTGGGCAATTTGGTGTCTCTATGCAACTGTGAGTTACGCATGTATAAGGGTGCTCGTAGCACCTTCCTCAGCAGGACGTTTTGCCGATTTTGGATCTTGTTGATCTTAGTTTGAGAGCAGTAAGCGAAGGCTTGAGATGCGTAGAGCATCTGTGGTCACAGAATGAGTTTATATAGGTTAACCCGTTCTTGGTGGATAACCTGGAGTTTTGGCTTATAAGGAACAGCTCGCGTAGGGTATAGTTCGCTTTAGAGATAGCGACATTTATGTGCTTGGTCCAGCTTAGGTGCTGGTCAAGAATGCATCCCAGGTATCGGGTGTGGTCTTTGAGGGCTATCGGGGACTGGCCGATTGTAAATTCGAGAGGAGGGATCGGGGATTTGGTGCGTTTCCGTCTGAAGTGCACGGCCACGCTCTTTGTGGGATTTATCGCAATGCGCCATTTGCCGGCCCATTCCTCTAGGGCGTCGATAGTTGATTGTAGTTTGCTTTCCATGTGCTTGCGATGTTTGGGATAAATAGTACGACCTTGGTACAGAAGCGCCGTGTCGCCTGCGTATTGGACGGCCATGCATGAAGAGAAATCCGGCATGTCGCTCACATAGATGTTGTAGAGCGTCGGGGAGAGGCATGACCCCTGAGGAACCCCGGCTTCTACCTGTCTCACTGTAGAGAGAGCATTGTTTACTTTGCAGCCGTACCGTCGCTGACTCATAAAGGAGTAAATTAGTCGTATTAAGTACTCAGGGTACTGATCATTTTGTGGATTAGACCGTCTGGCCAGACCTTGTCAAAAGCCTTGACAACATCAAAGAAGACCGCAGCCGTTTCCTTCCTATGGGCGAACCCGTTGGCGATGTATTCGTGACTCTCACCAGCTGATGAGTGGTGGAGAGACCTTTTCGGAAACCAAACTGATAGTCCGGGATGATCTTATTATCCTCCGTAAAATCGCGGAGGCGTTTGAGAATTACTTTCTTAACAAGTTTTGCACAGAGTACTGAGGAGGCTGATAGGTCTGTAACTGTCCGGAAAGGTAGGATGCTGGTTATGTTAGCCTTAGCCAGCCTCCAGGAGGTCGGGAAGTACCCTAGCCTCATTGACGCGTTCGCGATGTTTAGGATAGCGACTCTACCTTTTCTTCCGAGTTTACGGACCATGGCGGTGCTGATACCGTCAGGAGACATTTGATTAGGTCATCGACTTCGGTTTTGGTGGCGGGAACTACAGTCCACTGGCCATTCTGCTGTTAAGTATGAATTAACAGCGGATGTTATTTCATCCTCAAAGTCGAGATCCTCGCTAGGGTTTAACGTGAATTGGTGTTCGAGGGAGTCGGGGAATGCTTCAGCCTTCTCAGCATCTGAGTAAGCGAGACTTCTCTCACCATGGATCGCAGCCCGACCAGATGGTTTGAGTCTTAGCGCTTTAGTTAGCCCCCAGAAGGTTTTGAAGCAAGAGTTTACCTCGTCAATTTTGCGTTACCAACGCTCGTTGCGTAGGACGCGAAGATTATCATTGACGCGAGCTCCAAGGAAGTAGGCCTCCACCCTATGCTCAGGCAAGTGCGTGCTGTGCCACCTGCGGCGAGCCGCCTTGCTCTTTCGGATTATTTCAAGGACTTCCGGCGAGATATTGAGAGGTTCGGGAATTGTCGAGATTCTCGTGGTCGAGGACTATTTAGCGGTCGTAAGAATGGCGGTGGTAAGACTGGCGACTGCGCCATCTAGGTCCGCTGTTGACTTTATGCTTGGAAAAGGAGAGAGAAGTTGAACATGTTATTACATTTGCTAGAAATCATCATTATCGTCCTCAGCGATGAGGAAAAACCTGTGATATCATTTATGGAAGATGAAAATATGTATGTGTTCCGAAAAGAAGATGAAAATATTGAGGATGACGATGAATAATAAATTATAATAAAATATATAATTATAATGCTTTAATTTTGTATATTTTCCAATAAATCCACTATATTTACGTTTTATTTTCAAAATTTATTATTTTGGAGAGAAATAGAGGCGTAATTTTGGGGGGAGTTTTATTAATTATTAGGAAAATTAAAAATTGCTACTGGCAACACTCGTTGGCCGTTAATACATTATTATTACTATATTAAATATTCAATCTTTTTGTTTGCATTTTTATCGTTAGGCCTGGATTTTGATTTTTTTTTTACCAATATTTTAGAATTTTGACCTGCAGTTTCTGTATAACTGAATAATTTTTCTTCATTTTGGTTTAAATTTTCGATTTGTTTATTTTTTGATTAATTAAAACACTTGGTTTTGTTTCACTGATTTTATTTTTCTCTCCGACTAGCTTCGACCTTAGGTCATTCTCAAGGAGAAACTAGTCGGAGAGAAAAATAAAATCAGTGAAACAAAACCAAGTGTTTTAATTAATCAAATATATAATTATGTTTCACCACGGGTTAAGTGAGAAATTAATTAATCATTCGATTTGTTTGTTAAAATTTTCGATTTTTTGGTCGGGTTTTTTTTAATTTTTAGGCCCGAATTTTTGATTTTCTGCCCTCTATTTCAACCTGAAATATTCACTTTTATGCCTGATTTTTTTGCCGGTATTTTCGAGTTTTGGATTTTTTGTCCTTTATCTTTTTTTGAACATTTTTGCGTTTCTGGTTGGCAATTTATTTTGAGCTAGAGTTATTTTTGGAGTCGAAATTGACAAATTATATTTCTTTTACTTAAATTTGTCATTTTCTGGTCTGGATGTTTTTATTTTTTAGACCAGGAATTTTATTTTTTTTGTTTATATTTTAGATATTTGGTCTGCATTTTTGATTTCTTTGTTTATTCTAACTCAAAATATTTTGATTTTTTCGAGTTTAGAGTTTCGGCAAATTATTTTGGGACAAAGTTTCAATTTTTTAGTCTGCATTTTTTAGTCTACATTTTTTATTTTTTACATCAAGATATTTGGTTGTTTGCCTATATTTTAGATGTTTGGTCTCTGTTTTTCATTTCTTTGTTCCAAATATTAGAGTTTTTAGCCTATAAACCAACATTTTCGAATATTTATTTAAAATTTTGGTTTCTTCTTTCACGTCTGCATTTTTTATTTTTGCCGAGAGTTTACGATTTTTGGTCTAAATTTTCGATTTTTTTCCTGTATTCTTAGTTTTTTTTTTACATTGATTATAAATTTTAACGAGTTAATTTTTTATTGGTCTATACTTAAGATTTTTTAACCTGAATTGTTGATTTTTGTGTGCGAACTTTTTGCCGGTATTTTCGAGTTTTGGATTTTTTGTCCTTTATCTTTTTTAAACATTTTCGCGTTTCTGGTTGGTAATTTATTTTGAGCTAGAGTTATTTTTGGTGCCGAAATTGGCAAAATATTTTTCTTTTACTTGAATTTGTATTTATTGGCCTGCATATTTTTATTTTTTATATCAGGAATTTTATTTTTTTTTGCTCATATTTGAGATATTTGGTCTGCATTTTTGATTTCTTTGTTTGTTCTAAGTTTTAGAGTTTTTGGCCAAAATGTTTTAATAGTTTGTTGAAATTTTCTACATTTTTCATTTTTCGATTTTTTTAGTTTTTTATCTTAATTATTAATTTTAACGAGCGAATGTTTGATTGTTGATTTTGATGGGCGACTTTTGTTTTGTTTTGAGGGTATTTTCGAGTTTTTTGTACTAAGTTTTTGATTGTTTGCCCTTCATTTTAGATTTTTTGTAACCTGAATTATTGTTTTTATGGCCGAATTTTTTTAATTACTTTTGAGTTTAGAGTTTCGGTAATTTATTTTGGGATAAAGTTTCAATTTTTTAGTCTGCATTTTTTATTTTTTACATCAGAATATTTGATTGTTTGCCTATATTTCAGATGTTTGGTCTGTGTTTTTCATTTCTTTATTAGAAATTTTAGTTTTTGGCCTATAAACCAAAATTTTTGAATATTTAGTTAAAATTTTAGTTTTTTTTTTCTGGTCTGTATTTTTTATTTTTGCCGAGAGTTTACGATTTTTGGTCTAAATTTTCGATTTTTTGCCTATATTCTTAGTTTTTTTTTACCTTGATTATAAATTTAAACGAGCGAATTTTTGATTAGTCTATACTTTAGATTTTTAACTTGAATTGTTGATTTTGGTGTGCGAGCTTTTGGCCAGTATTTTCGAGCTTCTTTGACCAAATTTTTTATTTTTTGCGTGGGTGTGTGACTTGTAGTTTTTTAGATATTAAATAAAATAATTCAACATCGAGTTGGCTTTTTACATCTGTTTACACTGTTTTCTGATAAAACAATTTCGTGTTTTTATGTTTTCTGTAATTGGCAGATAGTATCCATGTGAAATATTGACATTGCTGTTCAATTTTGGGTGAACTAACTAAACGTGAAAAAATTACTTTGTTAATGATGGTCCGTTTTGGAGATTGATAGAGATCTCCACAAGATGCATGCAATATTTCTAATACAACATTCTCCGAGAGCAATTTTAATGTTTAAATCAAAATTTTCAAGGGTTGAACGTAATTGTTATGAAATTCACAAATTTCATATTTTATTATTTTATTTATTATTTAAAAAAACACAAGCCCAAACTCTATATCGTTGTAATTGTTGAAAAGGTGTCTATTTGAAAATGTAAAAATATACAGGGTGTCTCATTTAAACTAAAAAAGTTGAGGGTATTTCCGATAAAACCTGGCATCAGATGCGTTATGTGTCATTATACTTGCCTGCAAAGTTTCATTAATTTAGCCCTTTTTGTTTTAAAGATATTTACTTGGTTCCATACTTTATCCCAACCCTGTATAATGAATTCTAGGTACTATGTAATTTTATATTTTTTTTTTGTTTTCGCTGACTTTTTCCAATTGTTTGATATACTGTATTGCTTTTTATAGACATTTACATGTATACTCTTACATCTGTTGAAATAAACTTATTATTATTATTTCAATCTGCTACAACATTAATCTTAATCACGACTTTAAGAGAATATAAAGTTTGAACGTAGGATGCATTAGCGTGTCATTTTTTAAACGTTCTTTTTCTGTCACCATATTTGTACTTAAATGCCACTCACTCACTTTGCAGCATTTACATTTAAATTTAAACATCTCGACAATATTAATTCAGACAAACGAGCAACAAATTAAAAAAATACTACTTACCACGCAAACGATAAAATTAAACTCGAATCCGTCAAACAATTCTCTTGGAGAAATTTAACTCGCAATAGATACATCATTTCGGTTAATTAATTTCTCGCCGAATAATTAAATATTGCGTTCATTCGAAATAATGATCTAGAGGCAGGCCTGTTGGGAATAGGTGTGCGACAGTCATACCTGTTTATTCAATAACATAAATATATAAACTACATGCAATCCCACCAAGCCCTGGAATACATAAAAAGTTGTTTTTTATTTAAAAAATCTACAGTAAGCAAACATGGAGCGTACGGAGAGTACGGATATTAAGCAGGCTAAAAGGGCTAGCGGAAATCCGACCAAACCCGTCAAACAGAAGAATAAGTATCCCGGGTTCTGCAAGAATTGTATTGATTATAGTGTTGAGTTTACCGAGAATACAAGTTTGCATGGAGTGAGATATATGGGAGAGAAGAAAAGGAACATAATCGAGAAGTACGTTTTATTTTTTAAATCGATTATTGTCAGTGGGTTGCAAATTCAAACTTTAAGAATCTGGTGGCTGGTGGTTTTCATCGTTTCTTTATACCTCTGCATCAAATCGATCATCAAGACTTACCAGAAGTGGGAGAATTCTCCTGTGATTGTAAATTTCGCACGAAGTCCGACGCCCGTGTGGCAGATTCCGTTTCCTGCTGTAACGATATGTCCGGAAAACAAGTCGAGGCAGAGTGTCTTCAACTTTACGTATTACTACCACAAGATGATGGAGAATCCGGAAAATTTGACAAAGGATGAGTATGTTTGCTTTTGGAGGATTGGAAAATCAGAAGTCTGTGTTAGGTTGAAACAGTTTCAGGATATCGCTTTGCTCTGTGATCATGATCTCTACCACGAGGGGAATGATACGGTGGATAATAAGACCATAGACTTTTTATTCGAGGTAAGTATGTACATTATTGTTGCTTCTTTTACTAGATGCAGTATCTATTATTGCAATCTAGATGCTGTAAGTTTTATGTGTTCTTTTAAAATTATTTTGTATTAAATTTAAAATAAAAATTGATTCATTTTGCTGGTGTTACCAATTGTCTTGCTTAGAAGCAGAGACCTGCTGTGTTTAACTTCATAGGAAAGTATTTTCCATCACTCATAAAAATTATAATATATACCTTCGTATAGTACGACTTCTGACAAAATTGCCGATTCTTGTACGGTTTGTTTCGATAAATTGACTGTTGATAAAAATATTGAAGAACAAATATGGTTTATTTTAGACAATGGTAATAGTACGCTTATTCCAAATAACACGTATGCTGGCCAAAACGTCGGTAGAGGTTAGTTGGAGATTACCAGGATTCATAGATCTCACAAATACACACGATTGCTGATTTTTGTACCGTTAATTGAGTGTTGATCACAATGCTGAAGAACGAATAAGCTTTATTTTAGAAAATAGCCTTAAAACGCTTATTCTGAATTACGCTTGTATTTTCCAGAAATAAAAGTCTTAACGTTCAATGGCCGTCGATAAAAAGCGTCAGAGAAATACAATGGAAATTCGCAGTGACAGCATAAGAAATATACATGTTTTTCGAGGAATGATATGAAATGTAAGATTTTTCGGACTGCTTTTAGGCCGTGAAATATCACTTTTGCGGACTAGGCTTTAAAAATGCTTATTTATGCCTAGGCTGTAAAAGTAATGAGCCAATCAGGTGAGACTACGTCATGTTATCTCGCCAATCAGATGAGACACCGCGTCGATCAATAGAAGCCGCCCGGAAATTTGTTTGACATTGCAATGTATTTGTAAAAAAGGCCAAAAACAGGTTCCCTGAAATTTTAATAACACCGCGTGTGATTTTCCTGACCTCCATGCGAATCCCTAACTTATCCACGCACAAAAATCGAGTCGCTGAACGGTGGCGAAATTTGTGTTAGAAAATAATGCTCACGCAGTGACGTTCAACACAAGACTAACTCGTTTATTTTAATACAACATGTCTAATACAAGTGAAAATAGATGGCGCTGCCATGAACAAAGCAATAGATGGCGTTAGGATGAACAATTTTAATAATATAAATCTAACACCCCCACTGTATTACAAAAATTTTCATTTTCTACATAATCCTATAGCATGCATGAATTTTGAGTGCTTTGCCTCACATAGGCCTTTGGTTAATAAAGCTGCAGGCATGTCTGATGTAGGCATGTAAACAACTTCAATACTACCATCATTAACAGTATCCCTAATAAAATGATGTTTAACGTCTATATGCTTAGATCTACCATGAAAAACAGGGTTTAAAGAAAGCTTCTGCGCACTTTGGTTATCTATATACAACACTATGGGTCTATTCACTTCGATTAACTCACACATTAAATTCTTTAAATATATTCCTTCCCTCGCTGCTTCAGTAAGAGCCATATATTCCGCTTCTGTGCTTGAAAGTGCTATGGTTTTCTGTTTTCTACTTTGCCATGATATAGCTGCATTTGCTAAATTGAAGACATAACCTGTATATGATCTTCTATCTTGCTTGTCATTTGCCCAATCCGCATCTGTAAAGCCTTGCACCTCTGATCCTGACCATTAGAATCTTAAACAATGACTTTTTGTTCCCTGCAAATACCTTAAAATTCTTTTGCCACATTTCCAATGCGATTCATTATAGCAAGCATTAAATTGACTTAGGTAGCTTACGCTATATGAAATAGCTGGACGTGTGAGTACACTTAAATACATTAAGCTACCTATTAATTGTTGGTAAGGAATGTCTTCACTACATTTTCCGTTGCTGGGTTCCAATTGCAATTTGTTTTCCATAGGAGTATTAATTGGTTTACAATTAGTCATTCCAAACCTTTTCAACAATTGATTCACATAGTTTTCTTGATCTAGAGTTATTATTCCCTCCTTCCAATTTCTCTCTATTCTCATTCCTAAACATTGTTTGGCTTCTCCCAAGTCTTTTAGTTTAAACTTAGAACCTAACTCTTGTTTTAAGAATTCTACTTCTAATAAATCTCTCGAAAAAATGAAGAAATCATCCATATATAGAGCTATAATTGTTAATTTGTCTCCTTTACCCTTTAAGTAAATACACGGTTCCAACTTTGACCTTTCGTAACCTATCTTATTTAGTACGCTTTCTACTTTCTTATTCCAAGACCGGGAAGACTGTTTCAAACCGTATATAGCCTTTCTCAACTTACATACTTTGTTTTTATCCATTACAAAACCCTGCGGCTGTTTCATATACACTGTTTCGTTTAGATCACCATTCAGGAACGCTGTAGTTACATCAAGATGTGTTATATTCAAATCCAATTTGACAGCTAAGGCCATTAACATTCTCAAGGTTGAATGTCTCACAACAGGCGAATACGTTTCATCATAATCAACTCCGGCTCTTTGTGAAAAACCTCTTGCCACTAACCTAGCTCTAAATGTTGTCTTACCTTCGCTATCAAATTTTTTTTTGAACACCCACTTGCAGTCTACTATAGTTCCATCCTTCGGATAATCGGTTAGTACCCATGCTTCATTTTCCTCAAACGATTGTAATTCCTCTTCCATCGCTTTCTTCCATTCTTCTTTTTCGGGTCCTGATAAAGCATCTGTTATTGTAACTGGATCTTCTTTTAATTCAACTCCCTCAGCACACATATAAGTCACATAGTCTTCAAACACTTTGGGTTTCGGTTGTCGTGTTGATCTTCTTTCAGAACTTATATCCCCCACTGATTCTGCTGTTTCTTCTTTCTCAACTTCCGTGCTCACTATCACCTGCACTTTGTTTTCTACAATGTCCTCCATAATTACTACATCTCTACTTGTGGTTACAATATTTCTGTTAGCGTCGTACAATCTGTACCCTTTTGTAGTTTCGCTATATCCTACTAGTATCATGTGTACTGCCTTCTTGTCCCATTTTGTGCGTTTCTCTTTTGGAACGTGAACCATTACAGGGCTCCCAAAAATTCTGAAATTACTCACATCTGGTTTGTGACCATGCCAAACTTCATGAGGAGTTTTTCCTTCAAAACATGACACAATTGACCTGTTTTGCAGGTAGACCGCTGTATATACAGCTTCAGCCCAAAACTTGGTTTCAAGGTTCGCATCAAATAACAAGCACCTTGCCTTTTCTACAATTGTTCTATTCATTCGTTCCGATAGACCATTTTGTTCCGGCGTATAGGGATTTGTTGTCTGGTGTATGATACCATTTCTTTTTAGAAATTTTTCCATTTCATTACTACAAAACTCACCTCCATTGTCAGATCTTATTTTCTTTATCCTGGAGTCTTTTTGATTTTCCACCATTGTTTGAAATTCTTTGAATCGGTTGATAACTTCATCCTTCGTTTTCAGGAAATATACAAATGTCATACGACTGTAATCATCTTCAAACAACACAAAATACCTGGAACCTCCCAAGGACGTTACTTGCATTGGACCACACACGTCAGTGTGAATGACCTCCAAAATATTGTCTGCCCTTGTCCCTTTGTGTTTAAACGGCAGTCTCGCCTGTTTGCCTTCACAGCAAACCACACACTGTTCTTCCTGACTTCCTTTATATTTAATTCCATTTACAATTCCGCCTTGCAATCTTTTTAGGTCTGCATAATTGATGTGACCATATCTTCGATGCCACACTTTACTTGTGACTACTGATGTACTCATCAGGCTGCTTTCACATTCAACTAGATTTTCAACATTTAACTTGTAAACATTTTCAACTAAATCTGCTGTTGCAATCAAAACTTTATTTCTGTAAAAAATCTTGCACCCATCTTCTTCAAACTGAACACTGTTACCATTCTTGATTAGTTGACTGACTGACAATAAATTTGTTGTCAGTTCTGGCACGCACATTGCCCGTTCAATTGTTACATTATGTCTGTCTTTTCCAACAACTGTTATAATAGGTGCGTTCGGCTATTCGGAGCGGTGTTGGAGTGGAGTTGGAGCAGAGTGTGATCACGTGACACCACGGAGTGAAGGGCGTCAATTGTAATACGCGAACGCTTTAGTACGTATTACGACCGGGAAAATTTAGAATTTCAAAGAATTACTTAAAAATGGAGCGACAAGCAAGAACAATGGCTATAATTACCTTTGCAAACACTATGTTCTTTAATGATGATTCATCAGATGATGAATTGGAATCAACAATTGAAAAGGTGGATAATTTTTCAGAGTACACTGTCCCTATGATGGACGACAAACAGTTTCAAATGCATTTTCGTTTAAATCCAAGTACGTTTGAAGACCTTTTAGCAAAATTGCATAAAGTGTACAAATACCAGAGTGTGGGATACCCAAGAATTAAATTGGAAAAAGAATTAATGGTAACATTATGGTGCCTCAGCAATTTAGAAAGTTTTCGGTACGTAACAGCCTGTTAATTGTACAAAATAACTATTTTACTGATAATTGGGTTTTAGTTCAGTGTCAGATAGGTTTGGCATAAGCAAATCCACATGTTGGGAAACATTATATCGAACATGCAAATTGTTGTTGGATGCAAATAGGGAATTTAGAATTATTTCGTGGCCAAATCGAAGCCGACAAGCTGTTATAGCTGACGCTTTTAGCAAAGATGGTTTTACAGGTAGCGGTAGCAACCATTGCCTAATTATTAAGTAAGGAAAAATTGTAATATTTTTTTAAGGCATAATTGGATGTATCGACGGGAGTCATATACCAATAAAAAAACCCCAAAATGATCATACTTCCTATATAAATAGAAAAGGATTTCATTCCGTATTACTGCAAGGAATATGTGACCATAAATTGTTGTTCATTGATGTCTATGCCGGGCAACCAGGTTCCATACATGACAACACCATTTTCAAAAAATCAGATGTGTATGCGGGAATAATTTCACAAGAATTATCATTCTATGATGGTAATTATCTAGTTGGCGATTTGGCATACCAACTATCCATTAATTTAATGGTAGGATTTAAAGATTTTGGGAATTTATCTGTATTACAGAAAAGATTTAATAAGTATTTAAGTAGGTCACGGGTAAAAATAGAAAATGCATTTGCACTTTTAAAATCAAGATTTAGAAGACTTAAATTTTTGGAAACGGTAAGATTAGATTTAATAGCATTATTAATAGTGGCCGCTTGTATTTTGCATAATGTATGCATTTTGAATGGAGATCTACTAGATGATATAAATTTAAATGAAGAAATGTCAGAAGAAAGATTCCAAAATCCACTAAATTTAATTGACATGGAAGAAGGCATAGAAAGAAATGACGCCTTACAAAAAAGAAATAATATTATGAATTCTTTACTTGGTTAATAAATAATGACAATGATTTTGCAAACGTTTTTATTAAACTATTAAATAAAATACAAATATTGTTTTATTATAGGAAATGCCTAACGATTTGAACTAAAAAAATATTCTAAGCACAAAAAAAACTAAAATTTATATTTATAAAATACATAAATGAAATATGAAAAAAGAAACAATAATCAGTCTTTAATTTAACAAAAACAAAAAATAATATAGTTAGTTCCATATAATCTACATTTTATCAAGCATTCTCTCAAATAATTCATTAAATTTGTCCAACCTAGCCATTTTTTCTCTATGTCGTAGTTGGGCAGCACTTATCGACGACTTTCTTTTTTTGGTAAAAGAGCTCTCTTGGATCGTAGTTGGGGTGAAGTCAGTTTTGATACCATTTTGTTCCGGTTCAATTTCTTGCAAATTAGCAGTTTTTAAACCGGATAGGTTGCTGCATGTTGCAACCGGGTTTATTTCCGGTTTGTTATGCATAATTTTGTTTATGACTTGAAAGTACTCCCAATGTCTTCGTTTGGCACCTGAAGTGTTATTATGCTCATACACACTCTTATACGTTCTTTTTAAAGATTTCCATTGCGTTTCTATATTTTGAGGAGTAAATGTTTTTTTTAACTGTTCTGTCATGTTGATAGATATTTTTTGCCAAACATTTTTTTTTAATGATGTTTCAAAATTCTCCTTATTTTCACCAATTTTATTTATTAAATATAAAATGGTGTCATTCGTCCATATTTTTGTTTGCTCTTCATATGATTTTTGGATTATGCCATCTTTTTCATTGTGATCTTGATACATTAATTGAAATTCTTCCATTATTGTATTACTCAAATTAACGTAAATGTATTGGTCAGCTGCAATAAAATATTTAATAACAGTCACACATAACTAACCTCACTTGTCTTGTAATATGAAACTTACTCTCTTTATCTCGTAACAAAATCTGGTTATCATTGGTTATCGCGTTATCTTTGCCGAAAATAACGTCGTGGGTTTCAGACGAAACTGACATCTTTTCAGGTAGTTATTTATCACAATTTATAATTACTTTTCCAAATGCACGATGCATCGAACAAAAACAAACCATTTGCGCATGCCTGCACCGAGCACCCTCTTCCCGAGGTAAAGGTGCTAAAGGAGTCAACTCTATTCACTCCGTCCGGTAATAAACGAACGCTATGGAGTGAGCTCCTTTAACTCCAAAAGCAATAGCCGAACGCCGAAGGTACATTAGGAGTTAAAAGAGTGAACGGAGTAACCTTCCCGAACGCACCTAATATTAACTTGTCCCGTACACTCCACTGGTATTGTACTTTTATTTGCCACCATGATTTCATTTAAATTCACGTTCTTTGACACATTTCGCAGCCAATGTTTATTAACCGTTAGATGCACACTCGCGCCCGAGTCCACATACCAGTCGTTTTTGTTGAATGCACCGTTTAAAAATACCGCACTGAACGCGTGTTCGTTTTTATTATTACAGTTTCTACTATTTTCCACCTTTTCATTCGGACATTTATTTTTAAAATGACCTATCTGTTTACACCGATAACATTTAACATCTTTCATTCTGACACTTGACTCACGGTTACCGCCATCTGCCGTGCTGCGCCCGTATTTGTGTTGCTGTTTGGTTCCTGCATTTCTGGAGCTAGCAAATGCACTCCCTGCCTTACCGACTTCCGGCTCCATGTCCAGCAATTTTGTTTTAATGCTGGCGGCCATTATTAGAATTCCCGAGTGTTCGATCGCCATTATCATCGGCGAATACCTTTCAGGCAATCCGGCTAATAATAATGAACCGATCCACTCATCATGTATTTGAAATCCTGTCCCTTTTAATTTCTGCGCTGTGTCAACCATTTGATTCACGTACGACTCCACGGAACCACAATTTTCTAGCCTTATAGAAATAAGAGCTCGCAATAATCCAATTTTCCGCGTAAAACCCGAGTCATCAAATAGTTTTTTCAACTTATCCCAAACGTCTTTTGCAGTCTTTGCCTCCTTAATGTGCACATACAACGAAGCCTCGATGGATAGAACTAGCTTGGCCTTTGCTTTTCCAACCTTCTCCGCGTCTTCTTCAGTTCCAAGTATGCTCTTGGATAATCCGTCTAACACTAAAAGATTTTCCATTGCAAACACCCATTCTGCGTAATTATCTCTTCCTTTCAGCTTCGGTACACTCGACAAATAATTAACGGCTGCCATTTTTCAAGTCTGGGCCCATAACCTGTTAGAAAATAATGCTCACGCAGTGACGTTCATCACAA
The DNA here is from genome assembly GCA_910593695.2 of Ocypus olens. Lineage (NCBI taxonomy): Eukaryota > Metazoa > Arthropoda > Insecta > Coleoptera > Staphylinidae > Ocypus > Ocypus olens. The sequence goes on along the minus strand of OU343061.1, from coordinate 28,516,316 downwards.
GACTAACTCGTTTATTTTAATACAACATGTTTAATACAAGTGAAAATAGATGGCGCTGCCATGAACAAAGCAATAGATGGCGTTAGGATGAACAATTTTAATAATATAAATCTAACAATTTGCTTGCCGTGACCGGCTCCTGGTGGCTCGGCATTTGTGGTTTAAACGTCGTCGACAGGCGCACTTTTTTCCTGGCATAGTAGAACGAGAGACTTTCCTTCACATGTTGCCTGTGAAAGAAGCCCAATAACGGCTTCTGCGAAGTATTAATAACCCCGCGTAAGTTTTTTCCGAGCACCGTGTGTTTACCTAACTTTCACACGTAATTGAACCCGAGCAGCAATCGGAAAAATGATCGAAAAACATTTGGAGGTTATGTATTATGTAAGTTTTGTTTCAATTTAATCACTGAACAATAATAATATGAACATAATGTCTTTAATATTTACAATTCTAAAGAAATGTGTGTGATACCAACAAAGTGCATTTTATTTAAAAGTTTCTGAATTCCTGAAGTAATGGCTTCCACCATCAACCATATCAGTAAAGAAATGTATTAAAGTATTTTTTCGTGGATTGATATGAAATGTAAGATTTTTCGGACCACTTTTAGGCCGTGAAATATCATTTTTGCGGACTAGGCTTTAAAAATGCTTATTTATGCCTAGGCTGTAAAAGTAATGAGCCAATCAGGCGAGACTACGTTATGCTATTTCGCCAATCAGATGAGACGCCGCGTCGACCAATAAAAGCCGCCCGGAAATTTGTTTGACATTAGAATGAATTTTTAGCTTAATTGAGAGATGCCTTCGAATTTCCCGTACCAAAAAGGCCAAAAACAGGTTCCCCGAAGTGTTAATAACACCGTGTGTGATTTCCCTGACCTCCATGCGAGTCCCTAGCTTATCCACGCACAAAAATCGAGTCGCCGAACGGTGGCGAAATTTGCTTGCCGTGACCGTCTCCTAGTGGCCCGGTGTTTGACGTTTAAACGTCATCGACTGGCGCACTTATTTCCTGGTACAGTAGAACGAGAGACTTTCCTTCAGATGTTGCTTGTAAAAGAAGCCCGATAACGGCTTCTACGAAGTATTAACAACCCCGCGTAAGTTTTCTTCGTCCGATTTACCCGCGATATGTTGATAGAATTAAATATATTGAAAATTATCGCATTGCAAGTTATTACTAATTTCTCCTGAACAATCCGCGAAAAAACTATGTGTTTAACTCGGCAATAGAGCAGATTTCCTTACTTGGCTGGATTTACAGCCTCGCTCGCAAGCTCGCTCGGCGGTGAAATTCCAGCCGCGTCCGTAAATCTGTCACTTTATTGCCTCGTTAAACAAATAACTATTACTCTGCATGTCACTTACGAAATAATTATCATTATGATTATAAATGATTACACCACACACACCGTGGTTGGATTCACAGCCTCCTGCGCAAGCTCGCTCGGCGGTGAAACTGCAGCCGTGTCCGAAAATCTGTCACTTTATTGCCTTGTTAAACAAATAACTATTGGACAACACAATCGAAAACTAACCTACCTAACGGTTGGAGGAAAAGTTGACAAAATCATTTATCGAAAAATTAATTTACCAATTGTTATTACAAAAGTATTAAAATATCTATTCTCTGTTTCTCAATTAATCGATCCATAACGTAGGGTATTAATTCAACAGAAATTATAATATTATTATAAAAATTATACTGTGATATAAATAACTGTTTCTAGAATACAGACGTTTCATTGGTAACTAACAGTGGGAAAGGCAAATATATTTTTACATTTAGAACACTACAGTTGGTGTTTTAGGATGACATTTTCGAAATCGTTTCGAATTTGGTACACTCAACATATAAATCTGTAATAACCAATATTTCTTTACGGAAAGAAGCGATAAGTATGTTTAGCTAACACTGACCTTAAATTAACCTTATTTTTTTGTATTTCTTTGTAAGTAATAATTAAAACATACGAACCACACTTTGTAGTTTTGATTATTTATGCACATATGTAAGGTGTAAGCAGCAGAATTTTGTTTCTGAGTTGATCATGCCTGGGAGACAGAAACAGAGCAGTCATGTCTGAGATGAATTCATTTTTCTTAAATCTAATTCAATTGAACTAATATTGTCTCATGATGTAATAATATGAGACATACCTCATTTATCTTACAGCGAACTCTGAAACAACATTTTGTGGCTCACACGATACAAGTATGGTGAAAACTAAATTTATTTATCTTCTTTTGTTTTCGAGTTATAGCCAAAAAGTATTTTTTTCCATTTTCGATATATTGCAATATATCAGTTGTTTATCATTTGACAATAATGAAAGTTATATGTTGTCGAGGCACTTTTTTGAAAACAATAAAATAAGCTTAACAGCATTCCGATATCTTCATTAATATGCGCCAGAGCTAAATCAGAAGGAAATCGGTACGGGGGACGATCCCCTTCCCTTTTTTTTATCGTTGCATTCCAACTAAATATCAGGGGCGTATTCTACGGGCCCTAATTCGCGTGCGCTTCCATCTCGAATAGTCATCATTCTCCGTTCCGCTGAACGAAAATTGTAATTTACGATACAAGTAAGGTTATGAAGGTTTTTACATTACGAGAGAAAAGTTGTTACGGTTCAAATTCACTTTAGCGAGATCATGGGAATAAATTGGTTATTTCAGATTCATTCGGAGAAAATGGTAGTTGGCACATTTTCAAAAAGAATCGTTTCTATGCGATAGTATAAATTAGGGCTTGGAATTGAATACGAATAGTACGAATAATTCGAATATTCGAATACGAATAAATCTACAAAAGAATTATTCGAATATTCGAGTATTCGAAAATTCGAATTATTCAAATATTCGAGTATTCGAATTATTCGAATATTCGAATATTATTCGAATATTCGAGTTTTCGAATTATTCGAATATTATTCTAATATTCGAGTATTCGAATTATTCGAATATTATTCAAATATTCGAATATTCAAATTTGCAGAAAAAATGTGAAGAATTAAATTTATGAAATTTAATTCTAAAGATATTTGTATTCTTATCTTTTCTCATCAAAGTGATACTTAAAAAAAACAAGAAACACTTACAGTGTACACACTTTACCGTGTGCCCCAGCAAAAATGATATAGAAATAATTTGTATGAAAATTAGTATTAAACACATTTGTATTCTTATATTTTTCTCATAAAAGTAATGAAATTTAAAACATTTTCCAAAAACAAAAAAAAAACACCAAGAGCGTACCGACACTACTGCATCTCTTACAAAGAAAATGGTAATTTATGAGAAATTTAATTCTAAACTTATGTTTAGCTTATAAAACTAATCATTTTTGAGATATTTGTAAAAAAAAAAAACAAAAGGAAATGTACACTTTTCAGACATTATCGTGTGTCCAAGAAAAATAGCTATAAACATAATTGATTGATAATTTAATTATGAACATTTGTAATCTTAACGGGTCGGTACCCATCGGAAGTACGTTACACGGTCCTCTAGAGGGGGATTAAATCAAATTAGTATAACTATAGGCAACACAACTTTCACTTTTTAGGGTAATGTTTCACTCTGCATGATTTCGCGATCGAGGACGAAAAAATATATATCACACGCCTCCAAGCACGGAGTGACCACGCCTCAATAAATTGGAGCCGACATGTTTATGCGTTTTTGACGGCAATAACAAAACTTGTGTTTTTTTCATCATATATAATTATTTTTATGGTGTTTTACCTCTGATACTGTATTTTTCAGCGCTCTTAAAGTTTTTTTTAACGAAAATGATTAGTTGATCAATACATTTTATTATTTAAAAACGTCACCTACAGGGACTTCCCCTTTCTCTGATTTGTGTTGTGGCGTCATTATTTCTGTTTGCTTCGAAGTCGGGGTGCCCCCAACGATAGCGCCCGGGAGGGGCTAAATGTGGCAAATTAAAGAGAGATAAATTTATTATTTTATTTTATTTGTTAAAATATAAGTATACATAATATTTTGGGCTTATAACCAGATCAAAGAAGTTGGGTACTAATTAAAATAAAAATAGTCAGAATAAGGCAATAAGCAGAAAAGGCCGAGAAAGGTAGTAAGAAAAGGCAAAATATTCAGAATAACGGTACAAAACGCAAAAAGCAGTAACCAATCCTGATACGACAGTAGAAAGGGAACAATAAATAGACGTATACATACTGTAAGGTAAATATACTGAAGGAAAAATAAATGAAACACTTGAAATTCGTGAAATTTCGACCATTTTCAAACCACCATAACTCGACGTATTTTTAATCGATTTTGATGAATCTTTGAGGGCGAAAAACTTTAAAGTGTCTTCTTTAAAGTCATGTATGCGAAATTAAGCGTAACCCCTTCCTCCCCTCTAAGGCCCCTGTAAAAAAAAGTTTTTTCTGGAAACCATGTCCAACTTTGACGATGTCTACGGAGTTGGAAAATTTATCCACTCTATCCACCATAAAGGTATTAAAATTTGATCAATCCCCTTTGCAGGAATCAAAGAACGAAGTTCCTACGACGATTTGGCACCAAGTTATAGGTGTTTGAAAAAAAGTGCATTTTGAGGTTCTTCGCACATAACTCAGTGACTTTTCAACCAAATTTGGTGATTCTTTCGGAAAAAAATCCCATTTTGGCTCTACTTTAAGAGAGTAAACTCAAATTGGAATGATTCCTTTTAGAACCCTTCAACCCCCGAACAAAAAGAACAAGTTTTTGGGCAAAAAAACGCCCAATTTTGGCAACGTGTACCGAGTTGGAAAAAATGTGTCGACTCGATCTAACAAAAGGGCATTGAAATGTGTTCAATTACCTGCGCAGGACTCAAATAAAGAAGTTCCCACGACGATTTGGCACAAAGTTATGGGTGTTTGAAAAAAGAGCGAATTTTGTGGTTTCGTCCGAAGTTTTTCGACGAAATTGTTTTCGTTTTCACGAATGAAAATTTCTTTGCATGTTGTTTGAGGTATGCACGAAAATTAATTATTTGCGCGAAATCATGAATATCGTTTTTGTACTTTAGAATTCCATTAACAGGAAACTTTATTTTAGGTCAAAAAAGGCTTACTTTAACGATCACTGAAGGGTCGTAAATAAATGTGGGCCTAACTCATCACTATTGGTCCATTTTTCCATTCGTCCAATAAAAACAAACAAATTACACTGACTGAAAAAAATAAAACATTTGAGATTTGTAAAAATTTAGGTAATTTTCAAATGGTCATAACTCAGCTTGTATTCAACCGATTTCGACCATCTTTTGAGAAATAAAAAGCAAAATGTTTCCTCTTTGAGACGGTTTATCCCCCACTCCAAGAGAGGGCTCTACGTCCCTCTATACAAAATAATAAAAAGACCCCAAAATGCACTTTTTTTAAACACCCATTACTTTGTGCCAAATTGCCGTAGGAACTTCGTTTTTGAGTCTTGCACAGGTAATTGAACACATTTCAATGCCCTTTTGTTGGATCGAGTCCACACATTTTTTCCAACTCGGTACACGTTGCCAAAGTTGGGCGTTTTTTTGCCCAAAAAGGTGTTTTTTTTTTGTTCAGGGGTTGAAGGCTTCCAAAAGGGATCATTCCAATCTGAGTTTACCCCCTTAAAGTAGGACCAAAATGAGATTTTTTCCTGAAAGAATCATCAAATTTGGTTGAAAAGTCCCTGAGTTATGTGTGGATAACCTCAAAATGCACTTTTTTCAAACACCCTTAACTTAGTGCCAAATCGTCGTAGGAACTTCGTTCTTCGAGTCTCGCATAGGGAATTCGTCAAATTTTAATGCCTTAATGGTGGATCGAGTCGAAAAAAAAATTCTAACTCCATAGACATCGTCAAAGTTGGACATGGTTTCCTGAATTTTTTTTTCACAGGGGTGCTAGAGAGGGGCGGAAGAAGTTACGCTTTAGTTCGTATGCATGACTTTAAAGAAGATACTTTAAAGTTTTTCGCCCTTTAATATTCATGAAAATCGATTCAAAATACGCCGTTATGGCGGTTTGAACATAGTCAAAATTTCACGAATTTCAAGTGTTTAATTTTTTCTTTCCTCCAGTGTATTTTATTATCAGTAAAGAGAGGATTTGATGCACTATAAAATGCTGAAATATATTTATCATTATTATTTGAAATATACATGTAATGAATTGAAATATGTCAATGAAAAAATACATAAGTTTGTTTATATACATTTGTAACAAAGAAAAAATAAGTCACATACTTTTATTAATGTTATTAATAAGAAATCAAAAATGCCAAACTTGCTGTAGATGATTAGTTGTACAAATACGACTACAATTAACAAATTACTTTTTGAAACAACTACTTTCCTGGCTAATACCACGACGAATATTGAATTATACAAAAATGTATAGTGGTATTTCCGATTTAATAAATCATACCGAAAGTTTTATTTTCGGGACGGCTGCAGAAAAATGATTTAAATATGGATTTTATTTGCGGTTTAATTAAAAATAAATGTTTAAAATTAAAAAAAAAATGCGAATATTTATTGGAATTACTACCACCTACCAACCATTGTTGTTACAAATGTTTGGTTAAGGGTGCTACCATATCTCGAGTCCTTGTGCAACGGTGTTGATATTTGCTAGTTTTTGAGCAAAAAAAAACGGTACAAGTAGTTTTGTACTGTCATATCTGTGTGAGTTATTAATATTTTAAAATAATTAATATAACAGTGAATAGCCCGATTTTTATAGATAAGATGAAGTACTTCTGCTCTAAAGAAATAGTGCTTAAACTTGTGCCCGAAGCACCTTCTTTACTACCAATGCATGAATTTCTATCCTTTCAGGATGTTTTTGTCCCCAAAACTAAAATGACTGATAGAAGTGACGGATAACGTCTGAGATTCATTAAAAACCAAAACAAATCATGGCCTACTAATTTTAGTACTTACAAATGCGACGCGAAAGTGCATTATAAACTCCCGACTTTGCAGAGCCTTTATTAATGTGAAATAACCTCGATATAGAAAAAACTTACTTTTCAAAAATGCAATTATCATTTTTGTAAACTACAGTGTAAACATTTTGTTTTTCAAAGCAATATTTAATGCGTTAATTATTATTGAAAATATGAATATTTCTAATAATTTTTTGGCCCACTGTGAGTGGTATTTATAGTACAAACAGAACAAAATAATTGATTTATTGAGATGTTTTTTCAATCAGTACAGTTTTAGATCAAGATCATAAATACTACATTTTTTAATGTTATTGTTCGTTATTTTTGGTTGTAAGTTAATCAATCTTTTACATTTCCTAGCCCATACCGCATCCATTCCAAATGTCCAAATGTTTTCTTTCATCTTTTTAAATATACGAGTGGTACTGAATTAATTAAAAATTAGCTATCTTTTTAATTATAATTAAGATGAAAAATATTTTTGTAACTACGTAATTTCCATTTTTATATGATCGATTTACAAAATGCACTATGATCTGCTTCCTGTAATAATGGTAAAAAAACTACATTGAAAACCGTACAAAACCACTTGTACTATTTTTTTTGGCTCACGGTGTATTAATAAAATATACAAATGTAAAAAAAATGTGAATAACAGCGCGCGAATACACATGTGTATGTGTTAATGATCCAAGTGTGAGGCGCCATTCTCATGATTCACGTATCGGGGAAGTACAAAAGTGTGCCTCAATCTGTTTTCGCGTGTTCCGTTCTCAACGGTTTCGCATTCACGTATTCACAAACAAAATTAAAATCTGTTTACACCACACTATCACACCGTTATTCCATGCGTTATTCCATGCACCTCCCTATCCCCCACCAAATCGCACGTTTCATTAGAATTGGTAGTATAGGCAACCTAAATAACAATTGCATTCTCACTCGATTTATAAAAAAATGAAACTATACTCTTTTGACATACAATGATAAAAAATCATATTTTATCCTGCGGTTTAAAAAAATATCAACATTAACCAAGTACCTAGGCAGTCAGTACATTCGTATAACCTAGAATGCTATATATTTCTAGAAATTATAAAAATTGTCAAAATTTGTTTGTAAAATTTAAGAAATAATTCAATAACTAATTAAGTATTAACCTATTTTAACTAAAAATTGCTGACCTCCTAGGTATTATAACAACGTACATATAAAAAAAAATAGAACATTCCAACTTTTACACAAATTAAAAAATGCACGAAAATGCTATATTGTTTATTAGTAATTTGTTTAATTTTTTTTCTTGCAAAAGGTAGAGTGAACAGTCATAAACAATATATCTTAAATCGGTATGTTCACATCTTATAATAAACAAGCTACACCCAATCTACCGCACCAAAATAGGTAGGGGTCACCTGCCCTTAAGATTTTTTTTTAATTCGAGTATTCGAATATTCGAATTATTCGAGTATTCGAATATTCGAATTATTCGAACTATTCGAATATTCGAATATTCGAATACTCAAATACTCGAATACTCGAATACTCGAATTATTCGAATATTCGAATAATTCGAGTATTCGAATAATTTCTTGAACGAATATTCGAATACTCAAATCATAAAAATTCCCAGCACTAGTATAAATAATATATTGCGGTCGTTGATAAATTGAACAACGTTCAGTTCGAATCTTTGGAATAAAATTTAACGAGCTAGCTGCAGAACTCATTAATTCAGTTTATTACGACTTTCGTCGGATCTTTATTATTTTTTCTACTCCCACCTCTAAAATGTCATTTATCGCATGTGTTTCCATGACGCTAAGTGATTCTTCAAATACACCTTGACAAACTGCGACTTTGTGCATTTTAGTCATGGGCTGAAGTTAGCTCCAGATTTTTAAATCGCTAAAATCAAACGAAACTCAAAATCAAGTTATCACTTATCAACAATCTGTCAAAATAAAAAATAAATAAATGAAACAAGGAATAAGGTCACCCGGGGTAAGTGTAAATTGGGGGCAAGTGGAACCTATGCATATTATAATTGTTTTAAATAAGTGTAAGGTGGCGACACCTGCCGGTACATTATTGTATTACTATCTTCTAGATATGTTTGGCGCGCTGAAAGTGTCAATGCAACTGTTACTCGTAAAACCTCATGTTATTCAGTGTGTTGCAAATTCGGTTAACTAGAAGCTAATTTCATAATTGGGTTCACGATTGTAAATACCTTAATTTCAAGAAATTGCCGAATATTTTTGAGGTAAGTGTTTGTTCATAAATATCTAGGAAGGAAAGTGATTATAGTTACAATCGTTTTAAATATTTAACCTCTAAAACCACATGGATTCCACTTGCCCCGGAAAAAATACTGCAGGGGTAAGTGGAACCAGTACTACAGGGGTAAGTGGAACCAGTGGGTTATATTTACCCCAAATAGTTTTTTGGATAAGTAAGCAAGTATTTATTGTGTTGTTTCTGACTTATTACAGAAATGGTACGATATTATAAGCGAAAAACGGCACCGCCTTCATATACGCGTAAAGAATTAGAAAATGCGTTAACATCTGTAAGAAACGGTGAATTAATAATGTACCGAGCCGCAAAGTTGTACAAAATCCCTAAATCAACACTTTTTAAGCATTTTAAGGGACAAAGGGGCGTAAAAAGCCAATCACAAGGCCGACCCACAGCTCTTCCTCTGGAAACTTCCTCTGGTCTGAAAACCATGGAGAAATGGGGATTTGGTCTCTCCAAAAGGGAATTCTTAGAGACAATAGGCCAATACGTTCGTATAATCTAGTTACGCCTTTCAAAAACGGCGTACCCGGGGATGATTTTTTTATACGATTCAAAAAAACTCACAACTTGAGTCTTAAGGAGCCTCAAGCGGTAGAAGCTGCTAGAAAGAAGAGTATAGATCCATTTGTAATTTATGAATACTTTACAATTCTCAAAGAAGTTACTACCAATGTTGCCCCAACAGAGATTTGGAACTTGAATGAAACTAGTTTTTGCTTGGACCCCTCCCGAGTTAAGGTTCTTGGAGCAATAGGAATGCCTTCTCACAGAGCAACAAGCGGTCCAGGCAAAGAGAACATTACAGTCTTAATGGCTGCAAATGCTGCTGGCGAAAAACTTCCACCTTTAATAGTGTTTAGAGGGGAAAATGTTTGGGACTCGTGGATGTCACCCGAGTGTGAAGGATTTAATGGAATGACTTATGCTGCAGCAAAAAATGGTTGGATGGAAGCGGAAACTTTCAAAAATTACTTCACAAGAAATTTTCTGCGAAATATTCATGCTACAAGGCCAGCTGTTTTAATTTATGATGGACATGCTTCCCACATTGGTTTACCACTGGTTGAAAAGGCAAAGGATGAAGGTATTGTAATATTAAAATTACCACCACACACCAGCCATGTGTTACAGCCACTAGACCTGAGTGTTTTCAGGCCGTTGAAAATTAAGTGGGACGAAGAGTTAGTGAAATGGCAGAGATGCAATTATGGCAAAAAATTGCCAAAATCAATTTTTTCAACTATGATTGCTACCATTTGGGAAAATCTTAATCCAGATGTAGTAAAGAAAGGTTTTGAGAAAGGTGGCATTTTTCCTTTTTCTAATGAAGTCATTCCACCAGAAAAGTTTGAACCAGAGGCGTACCAGAGGTTAGAGCAAGAAACTGCCGCATCTGTGCCTTCGACATCCCGTGCTAGGACGTCATCACCACCACATCAAGAAAGTAGACCAGATTCACCATCTCCTGCACAAGAATCTGTCGTGTTTCTTCCTGAAAACTCTTCTCCATTACCACATGCACGAACAAAATCATTTGAAACATTATTATTACAACAATTGAAACAAGTTCCTCAAATGGAAACTAAAAGGAAGCGTATCTGTTCAGGAGCAGAGATAATTACATCGGCCGAAGCAATACAAAAATTAGCAGATAAAGAAGCAGAAAATAAAAATTCCCGAAAAAGCTAAAACAAACAAAAGAATAAAATCACTTTTACAATCGATAGTGACGACGATGATAATGAAGAACAAGTCGAGTTTACTGAAGATGAATCAGATGATGGTAATATGACTGATGAAATCCAAGAAAAAACAAATGATGATGAATTCATGGAATTAATTGACAAAGATTGTAATTCATTATCTGTGAATGATTGGATGATTGTAAAGCTTTCGTCAAAGAAAACGACCAAGATGTATGTTGCTCAGGTTACCGAAAAGGAACCTTGCTTCTACGTTAAATTTGCTAGAAGAATTGATTCTTCCTCGTTCTACTGGCCACATGTTGATGACACTAGTATCATTAATCCTGAAGAAATATACAAGTTTTTATCACCTCCAGTTGTAGATAAAAGAAGAAGAATCAAGTTCAATAATAGCTTTGACTCTTACTGTTTATCTTAATGTAAAACCAATGATTTCAATGTAATTTACTATATTTAAATAAAATATTAGCATTCATGTAAAATGAATTCACAAACTTGGTATACACTTGCCCTTTCACATTATAATGTTTCTTATACAGAAAATCAGGTAATAGTTACACTTGTCCCATGCATGGGTTACACTTCCCCCTTTGCATGGGGTAACTGTAACCCACAGCATCTATATATATATATATATATATATATATATATATATATATATATATATATATATATATATATATATATAATTGAAGTGGATTTAATATGCGGGTTGGAACGGCACGAGGGCGATTTAAATAATACTCCTAGTATTTCTGTGTCCAATATTTCGCTGTCCTCGGCAGCTTCATCAGGGATCAACTACAATTTATTTCATAATAGACAAAATTGTTTTTATAATAAACATAACCTAGAGGCCATGTGGATGGTACTTACAAATTGGCGGAGTTGGTGAATAAATTGACTTAAATAACATTACAACTTGTGTCGACGCACTTATTAATTGTATATAAACATGATTAGATTGAAGCAGAAATGGATGTTGTTAGATTTTAAATGGAAATTGACATGGTGAATGTAAAACGTGAGCGCCATTTTGAAGCAGAGTGTAAAAACTGGTTATCGGCGCACAGAAAGTATGTAGGCAGAGGGCCAAATGAGAAGTGTAAATCATAAAATTAGTTCTTAAATCGCTCGTCCCGCATGGAACCAAGGCGCTAATATTCATAGTGAGAATTTAAAACTGACAAAATTGAAATTGAAAAGAAAACTAGGCAACCAAACATACAAGCAGGTTTAATGTGGAAATATACATTAACGAATCACAGAGTTTTTACACTCTGCTTCAAAATGGCGCTCACGTCTTAGTTTTGTTTTACAGTTTTACATTCACCATGTCAATTTCCATTTAAAATCTAACAACATCCATTTCTGCTTCAATCTAATCATGTTTATATACAATTAATAAGTGCGTCGACACAAGTTGTAATGTTATTTAAGTCAATTTATTCACCAACTCCGCCAATTTGTAAGTACCATCCACATGGCCTCTAGGTTATGTTTATTATAAAAACAATTTTGTCTATTATGAAATAAATTGTAGTTGATCCCTGATGAAGCTGCCGAGGACAGCGAAATATTGGACACAGACATACTAGGAGTATTATTTAAATCGCCCTCGTGCCGTTCCAACCCGCATATTAAATCCACTTCAATTACATTCTTCACGGCGTTACTTCCCTAAACATTTATATATATATATATATATATATATACATTGTGTTGATAAGAAGAAGCTGCCATCAGAGGAGTTGTAGACATTTGCTTGATGTTATTTTATAGTCATGTTGATATTCTCGCCAAATGTTATGTTTCTTAAAGTTCAACTTCCTACGCAGATGCAAATCAAAATTGATCTAATAAAATTAGGGGCTCCACTTACCCCGGGTGACCTTACTTTCAACTTAAATCAAATAAATAATACAAAACATCAAAGAAATTTAGGAGAATAAATGATTTCCTTTAGCAATTGCCATAACGTCTCTAACGTAACTGTTAATGTTTCTTTACCCAAGTAGACTAATTTAATAATAATGATCTATTACCATATTCATTTAAGATGATAAAATAATTTCAAAATTTTACCAATTTAGTCGTAGAAAAAGTATAGTATGCAATTCGTGTTATAAACTTCTCTAGACACTCGTTATTAAACACTCGCTCCGCTACGCTCCGCTCGTTACTAAAATGCCGTTTATAACACTTATTTCATAAAATATTATATCGCATGAATCTTCAAGCCACACACCAAGTCAGGTGTGTACAGTGTCTAATCCATTATTTGGAAAGGATTAGAGTCCGTCCGAGGGATCGCGGAAGATTTCCTAACGAGGATTCACAGATATGTTTAAATACTAGATTATTTACTCTAAAAAAATTGACATTAACACATTAAGCCACTCTGACATATTAAGTCATTGCATCGTAGAATCGAATTATTAAACTTTTGTGAAACGTTGAGTAATTAACTTACAGTTTCGTCAAATTTATATGTGTGCTATTAATCGCTCCACGTTAACAGAAAGCTATCGGTTCGCGAACACCGAAGATTAACACTTAGCATATGTCATTCCCAAGTTTCTTTTTGTTTATTAAAAATTACGCTCCGTTAAAAATTATTATTTAGTATGTAACCTTCATATTAGTACAGAATCTGGTACTTTATTGTTTTTGTGCCAAATTCCTCTTTAATTAGAAATAAAACAATTGGCGTCCTTTTAGTGTATGTATATATACAGGGTTGGGCATATGTGTCGGAACACCTGATTTCTGACTAAACGTCTGTTGTTTTCTTATTACTTTAAAAATAAATGTGCATAGCTTTATTTATTCTATTCAGTAACGTATTTTGATTTTCTACAGCTACCCAATTTTTTGAGATATGACGTCATCGGTAGTTGTTTTTAATGGAACACCCTGTATATTTTTACATTTTTAAATAGATACTTTTCCAACAATTGCAATGATGTACGGTTTGGTGGGTGTGCGACTTGTGGTTTTTTTAAATATTAAATAAAATAATTCTACATCGAGTTGGCTTTTTACATCTTTTTACTTTGATAAAACAATTTCGTGTTTTTATGTTTTCTGTAACTAACAGATAGTATCCATGTGAAATATTAACATTGTTGTTCAATTTTGGGTGAACTAACTTAACGTGAAAAAAAAAATACGTTGTTAATGATGGTTAGTTTTGGAGATTGGTACAGATCTCCACAAGATGTATGCAATATTTTTAATGAAACTTTCCCTGAGAGATATTCTAATATTTATAAATCAAAATTTTTACGAAATTCACAAATTTCATTTCTTATTATTTTATTTATTATTTAAAAAAACTCAAGTCGCACACCCACCAAACCATATATCATTGTAATTGGCGGAAAGGTGTCTATTTGAAAATGTAAAAATATACAGGGTGATCCATTAAAACAACAGCCGATGACGTCATATCTCGAAAAATAGGGTAGCTGTAGAAAATCAAAATACGTCACTGAATAGAATAAATAAAACTATACACATTTCTTTTTTGAAGAAATAAGAAAACAACAGACGTTTAGATTGAAATCAGGTGTTCCGACACATATGCCCAACGCTATATATACCGGGTGACCCAGCGATCTGTAAAAGCCTCATAACTTATTTGCTATTTAAGATATCGACTTCTGGCTTTCTTGAACTGGTACCCACACTTATTATACATATTTTAAAAATATGTACGTTTTTGTACAGGGTGTCCCAATATACATAACAGAACAAAGTTATGTTTTTTTTTAAATGGAACACCCTATATTTTATACTTTATTTTCAACCCTCTTGAGAAGCTGATAAAAATAGTATAAGATAGAATGGGTCTATTATGGACGGTTCGTTAGTTATGGGCAAATTTGTGGCAAAAACATGTACACATTGAAAACATTGCAGAAGCCTTCCTAGCAAAGATAGCATCATTATTTATACACTAGAAAATTTCCCACATCATAAAGAATAATACACATTGGCTTTGGTTCTCTTTTATTCATAGTGCTATACAGGGTGTCAACATACGCAAAACAATGGATAACTATTTTTTTTCAAATGGAACACCCTATATAAGTTGCCACCAATCTATGGCATAAGCTTTCCAATGATATACAGTTTGTATAACAAAATATTAAGAATTCTTGAGATTTATCAATAAAAACATATTTGTTTTGTCACCTTCTGCTGATTTTTGGATTTTCAGCCAAAATTGTCTATTTTCAGGAAAAAAATATAGAAGAACAAAGTTGTAGAGCGGAAAATTTTCGATCGATATAGATCTTTCGACTTTTCCAATAATGCGTGCATTGCCCGCCAGAGCGCGCAAAATCGTGACCGTATATGCATTTTAGCGTTTTCTTTTCAATTTTTTTATTAATAAATTGCACTATACTTTATTTTCCGCACCCTCTAGCGGAAAAACGGGAAATTATATGGAAATTAAAATGGCCCATATCGATTGAAAATGTTCCGCTCTACAATTCTTAATAGAAGCAATTTTTGCCAAAAATGCATAGTTTTCCCTAAAAATGCAAATTGAAAAGTATAGTGCAATTAATTAACACAAAATTTGAGAAAAACGCTAAAATACATATACGGTCGCGATTATGCGCACTCTGGCGGGCAATTCACGCATTATTGGAAAAGTCGAAAGATCTATATCGATTGAAAATTTTCCGCTCTACAACTTTGGTCTTTGATTATTTTATCAGAAAATGCATAGTTTTGGCTGAAAATCCAAAAATGAGCAGGAGGTGACAAAAGAAAAATGTTTTTATGAATAAATCTTAAGAATCCTTAATATTTCATTATACAAATTGTACATAATTGGAAAGCTTATTAAAAATTCCATGCATTGGTGGCAAGATATATAGGGTTTTCCATTTGAAAAAAAAATAGTTATCCATTATTTTGCGTATGTTGACACCCTGTATAGCAGTATGAACAAAAAAGAACTAAAGCCGATTTGTATTATTCTTCATGATGTGGAAAATTCTTTAGTGTATAAAAAACGACGCTAGCATTGCTAGGATCGCTTCTGCAACTTTTTGAATGCCTCCTTGTTTTTACCAGAAATTTGCCCATAACTAACCAATCGTCCGTAATAGACCCATACTATCTGATACTATTTTTATCAGCTTCTCTAAAGGGTTGAAAATAAAGTATAAAATATAGGGTGTTCCATTTAAAAAAAACATAACTTTGGTCTGCTATGTATATTGGGACACCCTGTACAAAAACATACATATTTTTAAAATATGTAGAATAAGTGTCGCAACCAGTTCAAGAAAACTAGAAGTCGATATCTCAAATAGCAAATAAGTTATGGGGCTTTTACAGAACCCTGGGTCACCCGGTATATATATATATACAACGTGTCCACGTAAGTATGCAACATATGGGAAACTTTTTTATTATTAATTTCTCAGAAAATTTTATTCTTTATAAAAGTTGGTGCTTGATCCTAAACATACAAAAAAGACCAAACAAATGACATTCGACGCTATACAGGGTGGGGCACCGCATACGACACAACTTTTTAAAAGGAACACCCTGAATTTTTTGTCATTTTTGAATTCTAGGGAACAAATAAAGGTGAGTTACTTCAATATTCCCTATACCTATCGTTTGCCGTTTTCGAAATATTTAAAGATTTGTTGAAATGAAGGGTACAGGTGAAATTTTATTTTTGCCTCAGTGATTGACGTTAAACCATTACAATCATTTCTATTGTTTGGTTGAAGGTTCAAACTACAGCGCCATCCATGGTTTAGTATAAAAAATTATACAGGGTGATGAAAAAACATGGTAGAAAGTCTTAACTTATAAAGTTGAATAACTTCGTTTTTTTTTCAAATGGCACACCCTGTTTGTGTTTATCACGTAGAATCCAATTATCTATCAGATTATAATAATAATTATTGATATGAAAATCGCCAAAAACAAGAAAACTATTGAGATTAGAAGCAGAGAACTCTAATACAATCTAAAAGAGAATTGGATTCTGCGTGAATATGTTACTAAATACTGGGTGCGCCATTTGAAAAAAACGAGTTATTCAACTTTATAAGTCAGGATTTTCTACCACATTTTTTTCATCACCCTGTATAATTTTTTGTATAAAATCATATTTGGCGCTGTAGTTCGAACCTTCAACTAAACAATAGAAATGATTGTAATGATTCAATGTCAATCAATGGGGCAAATATAAAATTTCACCTGTACCCTTCATTTCAACAAATCTTTAAATATTTCGAAAACGGTAAACGATAGGTATAGGAAATATTAAAGTAACTCACCTTTATTTGTTCCCTAGAATTCAAAAATGAAAAAAAATACAGGGTGTTCCATTAAAAAAAAACATAACTTTGATGTGTATCTTTTGAATGGGACACCCTGTATAACTGGTAATAATTTTAATTGTGCATACAACGATCCCACATCTACCTATTTGAAAAGAATAACATGAAGTTGCATGGTTTTCCATAAAACGACCGTATTGTATGAGGTGCCCCACCCTGTATAGCGTCGAATGTCATTTGTTTGGTCTTTTTTGTATGTTTAGGATCAAGCACCAACTTTTATAAAGAATAAAATTTTCTGAGAAATTAATAATAAAAAAGTATCCCATATGTTGCATACTTACGTGGACACGTTGTATATACAGGGTATTTTTTTTATCGTGGGCCATAGGATTTTATATGCTAAAAATTATACCTTGTATTAATGTATATTTTATCATAAAATTTTGAAGGAAATTTTAGTTAGTAATATAAATCAATTATTTTTCTACATGATGCGCTAGTCAGAATAATTTAAACATGTTTTATTCCATTAAAAAATGAAATTATTTAAAATAAATAATTGAGCAAACTTAATCAAAGTATTAGTGAATTAATTTCATTTTTTAATGGAATAAAACATGTTTAAGTTAATCTAATTAAGCGCATCATTTGGAAAAGTAATTGATTTATTACTAACTAAAATTTGCTTTAAAATTATATGTTGAAATATGCATTAAAACAAGGTATAATTTTTAACATGTAAAATCCTATGGCCCACGATAAAAAAAACGTGCTGTATATATATATATATATATATATATATATATATATATATATATATATTAGTTTATTTATATTTATTTATTTATTATATATATATATATATATATATATATATATATATATATATATATTATATTAAAATGAACCTCGCCAAAATGTCACTGTCTAAAAGTGTTAGAACTTTGCCCTTGAAATGAAAGTCACGTCGGATTACCGAAGAACGTGCCAGTAACCATTTTGCAGGAGGGCATCTGGAGAGCAGGTACCCTAGAAGACCAAAGCGGTGCGACCATCTTACACCGCCGATTTTAACACCCTTTTCTACATATTTCTGTAAATTAGTGTTCACCGAGCTGTCGGATGAATAACTTGTTAAAATTGTACACTTTGTAAATATATTTCTTTACCGTCGTCAAGTCTTCTCAATTCAAAGCACTCCTAACAGTAATTCGTGTCAAATAAGAAGCAATAGACATAACAAAAAGCTAATTCAATTAATAAGACGTGAGGAAGAAAATCACGTAGCAAGTTAGGCGCCCAACGTGGGGCTACTTATTTTGTGGGGGCTACTCATTTTGTGGGGCCGCTTTGTCAGCCATTTGGGTTTGTGAGAATATATTATTTCGCCTTCGTGAATTGTATTTTTTTTTCTTACGTGGGTCCGAGCTATTCGATTATTTTGTTTCAATTTCAAATTCGGGTTCTCTTTTCCTAAAGTAGTTAAGTAATTTTTTTTTTAATGGATTTGAAACTTGAAATTAACAGATTGTCTTCTGATGAATTAAGTTTTGAATTAAAATGTAGAGGAGTACATACACATGTATCGGTTAAAGTAGGTAGGAAAACTCTTCATGAGTTAGTTAGGCTGGAAAAGTCATTAGCTTATACTTTTCTACCGTACCCTTTTAATTTTGTGGAAGATGAAATTGCAAATATCGCAGAAATTATAAGGCTTTTAGATTGCTTAGTTCTTTCTGAGCCGAGGAAAGTTCGCAAGATTTCAACGAAGATAGCTCACACTGAGTAGTGTCAGTCAATCCCATGGGTTGTATCAATATATCGCATCCATGAGCTCATTCTTCTGCAGTCTCGTCTGGTTCTTCTTGTTCATCGAATGACTCGAATGAAGATGAGGTACAATCATCAAATATTCTGAATTCCTTAAAACCCGTTCCGGCGAGACAGTGGAATTTTAACTTCAGCGGAGAACATGGTTTCCTTCAGAAAGTAGACGAACTTCGTATCGCTAAGAATGTAAATATGTCAGTTTTATTTACATCTGCATTAGATCTATTTCCTAGTAAGGCCTTAATATGGTATAGTGCTAATCATCGCTCATTTTTTTAATTGGGGTCAGTTAGTTATGGGTTTACGGGAACAATTTCAGTCTTATGATTATGATGATCGACTTTATGATGAGATTAAATCACGCACTCAAGGACCGTATGAGGACATTGGTATTTTTATGTCAGTTATGCAAAATCTTTTCTCTCGTCTATCTATTCCAGTCAACGATGACATTAAATTACAAATGGTTTTAAAGAATCGGCATCCATCATACAGGAATGCTTTATGGGCAATGAATATTACTTCATTTTCGCAATTATTGTC
The DNA here is from genome assembly GCA_910593695.2 of Ocypus olens. Classification (NCBI taxonomy): domain Eukaryota; kingdom Metazoa; phylum Arthropoda; class Insecta; order Coleoptera; family Staphylinidae; genus Ocypus; species Ocypus olens. Next base: position 28,496,648 of record OU343061.1, on the reverse strand, counting down.
TGGTGGGTGAAAATTTGAAGCAAATAAGCTTATGAAGAAAGCTTACACTCCACCAATTCGTCGCAACAAAGTTATGAAGCCTGATTTAGCTTACGTTGGAATAGAGTCATCGCCATCTTGGAGTACAGTGAGTAGTACTGGTAAAAAGGAAAATGGTCGTGTAAAGTGTTGGAATTATGGAAATTTAGGTCACATCTCTTCCAAATGTAACTCACAGCTGAAGAAACATTGATTCACATGTGGTGCTCCTAACTGTACCAAGATTACGTGTAAGAAGTGTAATTCGAATTCGGGAAACGTGTCGGAGGAATTAAACCGAGAAATACCCTCCTTAAACGATCGTTCCGTCTGGTTAAAATCTATTTCATGTTTGTTTGACGATTTACCTATTCGTTCTCGAAATTTTCTTGATTTTATTTTGTCGAATGCCCATAAGGATGAGCGTCCTTTTTTAAGAGTGAACATTTTTGGAAAAGAATTGTTAGGATTGTTGGATTCTGGTGCTTCGCGTACCATATTAGGGGGTACCGGTTGGGAATGTTTGAAGACACCAAACCTGAATTTGACAAGTGAATGTCAAAATGTTGTCGTAGGGGATGATGTGGAAGTTTTAGGAACGGTTCGATTACCTTTTTGTGTAGAGAACTCTAGTGTGGTTCTAGATGTTTTGGTGATACCGTCAGTTACACAAAACTTGATTTTAGGAGTCGATTGGAGGCAACTTAAGAAATTGTTGTTGGGAATTTAGTTCTGAAACAACAAATATTATTGAGACAATTGATGTTATATAGCTCTTCGTCCAATTTGATAAAACTTAATGCAATGGTTGAGCACCATTCTTCAAAAATGGGAAACAAGTTGGGACGTACAAATTATGTGGAGCATGAGATTAAAAACTCTGCTGCCCCTATCAATCAGCGTTATTATCCTGTTTCACCCGTAGTGCAAACACATATCGACGCGGAATTGCGACAGATGATAGAAGATGATGTGATTGAGCCATCTAATTCACCTTGGTCTTCTCTGGTAGTGATGGTCAAGAAGAACGATAACAGCTATCGATTTTGTGTTGATTATCGTAAGACGAACGCGGTAACGGAGAAAGACGCTTATCCTCTTATACATTACTAATATATTAGATCGACTTCGTGATGCTAAGGTGTTGTCGAGTATGGACATTAGATCGGCTTCCTGGCAGATACCAGCAAAGGTAGAATCGCGTCCAATTACTGTATTTACGGTATCCAATCGAGGCCTATATCAATTTAAGCGTATGCCATTTGGATTACACAACTCACCAGCTACTTTTCAACGATTTATTGATCGCATTCTTGGCCCAGAACTTGAACCTTTTTGTTTCGCTTACCTCGACGATATTGTCATTACTACTCTACGTTTGATGAACATTTTAGAATTTTAGATGCAGTTTTGTCCCCGTTAATGGATACTGGCTTAACTTTGAAATGTGAGAAATGTCATTTTTGTAGACCCGAAATTAAGTATTTAGGGAATGTTGTAAATAAACACGGGTTGTTAGTGGATCCTGAAAAGGTTTCAGCTATTGTTGATTTGCCGTTGCCTTCAACAGTAACTGAAGTTCGCAGATTTGTGGGAATAGCAAGTTGGCATCGCCGATTTATACCTAATTTCGCTTCGGTAAGCGCCCCTATTTATTGTCTCGTCAGAGCTCCAATTCTATCTTGTCCCGATTTTTCGTTGCCTTTTGTCATCCAGACCGATGCTAGTGATTTCAGGTTAGGTGCAGTACTACTACAAGAACGTCCTGAAGATGAACAAGTCATCAGCTACATCAGCTGTTCACTGAAGAAAGCTGAACGTCATTATAGCACCACTGAAAAAGAGTGTCTAGCCGTCATTTGGGCAGTCGAAAAATTCCGGCCGTACATTGAAGGTTCCAAATTTAAGGTCGTTACGGATCACTACTCTCTGTTGTGGCTAAACAAGCTAAAGAGTCCATCAGGTCGTTTAGTTCGTTAGAGTCTACGCCTGCAACAATTTGACTTCGACATACTGCATCGTAAGCGGAAAGAAAATATTGTACCTGACTTCTTGTCGTGCTCAGTACCAAAACTCGATTCTATTTGTAATAATTTCTCAATTGACAAATGGTATGAAAAGCTTAAAACTCAAATCGAATTATAATTATTAAATTTATTCAGCTAAGATTTACATGTTTCATGTACATAGGGTACATATAGACTTAAATATATATACATATACACGCAAATAAAAGGTAAATCCTAGATTATTTCCCTCCGTCTTCACCTCGAGAATCCTGGGCACCTGGTCATCTCTGGCTAATGGTATTGAGGGATCCATTGTTGATCCTCTGGTTCTTAGCATGCTATTATTTGAATGAGTAGTATTAAATTTTTAATTTGTATGCAGGATATTTAAGAGTTCGGATTTCTACTCTCAGGTTATTAAATTGTTTTGTAGTCTCTGTTGTTAATAGTTGTGTAAATTGTTTTTGTGTACATTTTTCAGTCCTTTTATCTGATTTTCTTCTTGTTTTGTAATCATGTATTTCTTTATTTATAGTTAGCGTGATATTCGTCTTTATAAGTTTATGTTTAATTTTATATATTAAGAGTAGGTTGTTTAATGTTATAAGATGTTTTATATTTAATTCTTGTAGCTGGTTATACAGTTCTGTGGTACTGGTTCTTTTATCTAATTTGTACATTTTTTTAGTACTTTATTTTGTTGGGTATGTATTTTTTAAATATTTTTTGTAATTGTGTTTCCCCAGATGTTACAAAGATAGTTATTTTTTGACGTGAAGAGCGCATGGTATACTGATTTTTTCGCTGTTGAGGGTATATAGTTTTTTATTTTATCAATTGCTGCTATTGTTTTTGAGTTTTGTTTTAGTAATTTGTTAATGTGCGCATCCCATTTCAGATTATCTTGGATTTTTAATCCCAAGTAGTCGACCTCTTTGATTTGACTTATGTCTTTATCTTTTATTTTAATTTTAAGTTCTTCTGCTGGGTTTTTTTCATAAAATATCATAAATGTTGTTTTCTCTTCATTGATTGTTAGTAAGTTGTTAAAGTACCACTTATCTAATTGTTTTAGATCGTTATTTATTTTTTCTTGGATGTCTGTGTACGTTCTTCCGTTATATATGATGCAGGTATCATCCGCATATATACCGGGTGACCCAGGGATCTGTAAAAGCCCCATAACTTATTTGCTATTTGAGATATCGACTTCTAATTTTCATGAACTGGTACCCACACCTATTCTACATATTTTAAAAATATGTATGTTTTTGTACAGGGTGTCCCAATGTACATAACAGAACAAAGTTATGTTTTTTTAAATGGAACACCCTATATTTTATACTTTATTTTCAACCCTTTCAGAAGCTGATAAAAATAGTATAAGATAGTATGGGTCTATTATGAACGGTTGGTTAGTTATGGGCAAATTTGTGGCAAAAACATGTTCACATTGAAAACATTATAGAAGCGTTTCTAGCAAAGATAGCTTCATTATTTATATACTACAAAATTTCCCATATCATAAAGAATAATACACATCGGCTTTGGTTCTCTTTTATTCATAGTGCTATACAGGGTGTCAACATACGCAAAACAATGGATAACTATTTTTTTTCAAATGGAACACCCTTTATCAGTTGCCACCAATCTATGGCATTTTTAATAAGCTTTCCAATGATATACAGTTTGCATAACAAAATATTAAGTATTCTTAAGATTTATCAATAAAAACATATTTCTTTTGGCACCTTCTGCTGATTTTTTGATTTTCAGCCAAAACTATGCATTTTCAGGAAAAATTATAAGAGACCAAAGTTCTAGAGCGAAAAATTTCCGATCGATATAGGTCTATCAACTTTTAAGATATTGCGTGCATTGCTCGCCAGAGCGCGCAAATATGCATTTTAACGTTTTCTTTTCAAATTTTTTATTAATAAATTGCACTATACTTTATTTTCCGCACCCTCTAGCAGAAAAACAGGAAATTATAGGGAAATTAAAATGGCCCATATCGATTTAAATTGTTCCGCTCTACAACTCTTAATAGAAGCAATTTTTTCCAAAAATGCATAGTTTTCCCTAAAAATGCAAATTGAAAATGTATGTATCAATTTTTGCGTTTGTCAATGGTTTTTTGCATTTTTAGCGAAATCTATGCATTTTGGGCAAAAATTGCTTCTTTTAAGAGTTGTAGTGCGGAATATTTTCAGTCGATGTAGGTCACTTGAATAATTCTATAATTACCCGTTTTTCTGCTAGAGGACGTGGAAAATAAAGTATAGTGCAATTAATTAACAAAAAAATTGAGAAAAACGGTAAAATGCATATACGGTCACGATTTTGCGCACTCTGGCGGGCAATGCACGCATTATTTGAAAAGTCGAAACACCTATGTCGATCAAAAATTTTCCGCTCTACAACTTTGGTCTCTTATTATTTTTTCTGAAAATGCATAGTTTTGGCTGAAAATCCAAAAATGAGCAGGAAGTGACAAAAGAAAAATGTTTTTATGGATAAATCTCAAGAATCCTTAATATTTCATTATACAAATTGTGCATCATTGGAAAGCTTATTAAAAATTCCATGCATTGGTGGCAAGATATATAGGGTGTTCTATTTGAAAAAAAATAGTTATCCAATATTTTGCGTATGTTGACACCCTGTATAGCAGTATGAACAAAGAAGAATCAAAGCCGATTTGTATTATTCTTCATGATGTGGAAATTTTTTTAGTGTATAAAAAATGACGCTAGCTTTGCTGGGAGCGCTTCTGCAATTTTTTCAATGTGTCCTTGTTTTTGCCACAAATTTGCCCATAACTAATCAATCGTCCATAATAGACCGATACTATCTTATACTTTTTTTATCAGCTTCTCAAGAGGGTTAAAAATAAAGTTTGAAATATAGGGTGTTTCATTTAAAAAAACATAACTTTGTTCTGTTATGTATATTGGGACACCCTGTACAAAAACATACATATTTTGAAAATATGTAGAATAAATGTGGGTACCAGTTCAAAAAAACTAGAAGTCGATATCTCAAATAGCAAATAAGTTATGGGGCTTTTACAGATCCCTGGGTCACCCGGTATATATATATATATATATATATAGATGCTGGAGGGAAGTAACGGTCGTACTTGTTGGGAATAGTAACAAATTTTTTCGAAGAAAAGTCCTCGTATCAGGGAATCCGACCAAAAAGGGTGTTAATAAGTCATCTATTTATCATATACCGAGCTTTCGCAAATCTGTATTTGCTTCATCAGGGTGACGATGTAAGATTAAAAATAAACTACCGCACTTAAGGAACTAAGCGTGGCCATGAACGATGAACAAGTTACACATTAAAAACTTTCCACAAAACGTGGATGTTAACAGATTAAAACGATTTAAAATTCACATTGTTCTTATTGAACAATGACATTGTTCAATAAGATGGCCGACGATGTTTACCCGTGTTTATCGTCCACCATGTGAATTTTAAATCGTTTTAATCTGTTAACATCCACGTTTTGTGGAAAGTTTTTAATGTGTAACTTGTTCATCGTTCATGGCCACGCTTAGTTCCTTAAGTGCGGTAGTTTATTTTTAATCTTACATCGTCACCCTGATGAAGCAAATAAAGATTTGCGAAAGCTCGGTATATGATAAATAGATGACTTATTAACACCCTTTTTGGTCGGATTCCCTGATACGAGGACTTTTCTTCGAAAAAATTTGTTACTATATATATATACAGGGTTGGGCATATGTGTCGGAACACCTGATTTCTGGCTAAACGTCTGTTGTTTTCTTATTACTTTAAAAAGAAATGTGTATGCCTTTATTTATTCTATTCAGTGACGTATTTCGATTTTCTATAGCTACCCAATTTTTCGAGATATGACGTCATCGTCAATTTTTTTAAATGGAACACCCTGTATATGTTTACATTTTTGAATAGATACTTTTCCGAGAATTGCAATGATGTATGGTTGGGTGGGTGTGCGACTTGTGGTTTTTTGAAATATTAAATAAAATAATTCTGCATCGAGTTGGCTTTTTACATCTTTTTATACTATTTTCTGATAGAAAAATTTCGGGTTTTTATGTTTTCAGTAATTAACAGATGGTATTCAAGTGAAATATTAACATTGCTGTTCAATTTTGGGAGAACTAACTTAACGTGAAAAAAATACGTTGTTAATGTTGGTTAGTTTTGGAGATTGGTAAAGATCTCACGAGATGCATGCAATATTTTTAATGCAACATTCCCTGAGAGATATTCTAATATTTATAAATCAAAATTTTTACGAAATACACAAATTTGAATTTTTATTATTTTATTTATTATTAAAAAAACACAAGTCGCACACCCACCAAACCCTATATCATTGTAATTGTTGAAAAGGTGTCTATTTGAAAATGTAATAATATACAGGGTGTTCCATTTAAAAAAATTGCCGATAACCTCACATCTCGAAAAAATGGGTAGCTTTAGAAAATCGAAATATGTCACTGAATGGAATAAATAAAACTATAAACATTTCTTTTTAGAGAAATAAAAAAACAACAGACGTTTAGCCAGAAATCAGGTGTTCCGACACATACGCCCAACCCTGTATATATATATATATATATATATATATATATATATTAATTCGAAACAAATGTTCAACACTTTGTATTGTATTTTAAAACAACTTACTTAATAATATTAATAACAGGAAATCAAGAACATTATTTTACAACTACTTTTGTTTTTGCTATAGCCAATTCAATGCGATGCGGATCCTTGATCGGCATATTTCTTTTCTCTCGCGGATCTGTTAGTTCCGGTAAAAGACATTCGATATAGAAATATTTTAACTGATTTTCCATTTTAGTTTTTCAGAATTCGTCGTTTTTAAAAATGGTTTCAATTTTCAATCCAAGTGGATTCCAAATGCCCAAAATGCAGTAATCACGCTCAGTAATGTGCAACTGGCCCTGTATTTGGTAATGCCATTTGTGATTGATATTAATTTCGGCATTTTTCCAAAATGTTATTGTCTTTGATTCTATTGCTTCGTCGGGTGTAAACTTAACGGCCAACCATGGGCATTTTATTTCGACAATGCCTTTTTCTCCTATGAGTCCGTCAGGTGTAGTTGCTAAAAAAGACATACCGGGTGACCCAGGGATCTGTAAAAGCCCCATAACTTATTTGCTATTTGAGATATCGATAGTTTTCTTAAACTGGTACCCACACTTATTCTACATATTTTAAAAATATGTATGTTTTTGTACAGGGTGTCCCAGTATAAATAACAGATCAAAGTTAGCGTGTGCGCGTGTGAGCGTGTGCGCGAGTGCGCGTGTGCGCGTGTGCGCGAGTGTGCGTGTGCGCGTGTGTGCGTGTGTGCGTGTGCGCGTGTGCGCGTGTGCGCGTGTGCGCGAGTGTGCGTGTGCGCGTGTGCGCGTGTGCGCGAGTGCGCGTGTGTGCGTGTGCGCGTGTGTGCGTGTGCGCGAGTGCGCGTGTGCGCGTGTGCGCGTGTGCGCGTGTGCGCGTGTGCGCGTGTGTGCGTGTGCGCGAGTGCGCGTGTGCGCGTGTGCGCGTGTGCGCGAGTGCGCGAGGGCGCGTGTGCGCGTGTGCGCGTGTGCGAAACTTTGAACATCCGTCTTATTTAATAATCTAAAGAACTGAAAAGCTTTTGGTAAAATTTCGTACACCGGAAGTGGGCGTTTACCTTAACTGTCTTTTGTTTTTTGCCAATATTTTCTTAAATATGCAAAATATCACTAAAACATTTAAACAAACTTTGAAGACAACAAAGAAATGAACATCTTTTGCTTGAAAACATTTTTCATAAAAACATTTTTATTAGAGAAAAAAAATTATAATTTTTTTTAAATTTTTGGTTTATAATTATAAAACGATAATAGTTACAGCAAATTGATGTTAATAATAATTGTAGAGAATGCTAAAATGAACAACTTATAAAGAATAATTTTTTTTCGAAATCCCTTTAATTTTTGAGTAAACTAAGTTTTTGTATTTGAAGTATAATTTTTCCATTGTTCATAATTTTGACGTTTTAAACGTCAGTTTCATCCGCGTTTACACAACGTTCGATGTATATTAAAAATATGATTTCAATTGAAAATAAACCATGAAAACGTATATATAAATGGCTATGATACCATCAAGTCGGAGAAAGTAACATGATGGCCACATCACCATTTTTTCCTATGTGAAATTGCTTTTGTAACTCCACATCTCAGTTTAAATTCATTTTTCTGTTAAAACCAAATAAATAACATGAAATTGTATCCACAAAACAAACAGAAAAAGTTTTTTATGAGAAATTAATTATTATGAATCATAATTAAAGTCCGGATTTATATGCGCTAAAAAAGGCATTATAATTTTTTTATATGCGCTAAAAAAATGGCGTTATAATTTTTTTATATGCGCTAAAAAGGCATTATAATTTGTTTATATGTGCTTAAAATTAGCCAATATATGCGACAAAATGATTCAAATATGGATTTTATATGCGGTTTAATTAAAAATTATGTTACAAAATTTAAAAAAATACGAATAGCAACTGATAATAATTTATTTATTGGAATTACAATGAAGAACCAAAATTTGATTTTCATTTTCATTTTAGGTAAAGTTAAATGACATGGAGTTCATGTTAAAATTTATTTTGTCCTCCTCAGTCTCGCCTTACAAAATTCCACAAATCATTTGAATTTTTTCGTATCCCGGATTTCGATATAATACGCATCAAATTTTCGTACAGTTCTTTAATAATATTAAAAGCCTCAATTAAACGAAACCAAAGCTGAGCTGTTTCCAAATTCTTGATTGCGGTTATTAAGATGCAAAAATGTGCAATAAAAGCTAATAGTTGCAAAATATTTATACATGCAACACAATCTTTACATTTTTTAGGTGCTGCCGATTCTTCATCAATAAAATTAAGAGGAATATTTTCTTCTTTTTAAATATTTTTGGCGTAGAATAAAGTAGCTTCCAGCCAACCACAATTACCGGGCACCGTTGCATCTAGTATCATCTGCATAAGCGTACAAGCTTAACTTGCTTATGGGGAAATCCCCTTATTTTATATAAATAATATAATACATACATACTACCATGGACAAAAAAAATGACACCCCTAATTTGTCATGTGTCTATTATTTCTTATTTTTTAGTGTTGTGAATTTGACTTATGTAACCTTAATATTTGACAGTGACAGTTATAACTAGCAATACAGTAAATCTAAAAAGGTATTGCCTCCCAACATGCTTTGATTTTGTGCCAGAGCTTAGATTGACATTTGCCGGTTTGTCAAATCAAAAGTCATATTTACATTAATAAAATTAGGGGTGTCATTTTTTTTGTCCACGGTAGTATCTACATAACACAAGGTTACGTTCGCTAGTTAGGGGAATCCCGTAAATTTATCTTATACGATTTTATAATAGTATATTCTGTAACAAGGTTAGAATGGAAATTCGATGCGAGTGGAATATTTCGAGCGCGAGCCGTGAGGCGAGCGCGAGGAACCACGAGCATCTGAATTTCCATTCTTACCGAGTATCAGACTATACTTTCTCCTCGACCAGATAAAATAGACTAATAAAATAATTAACACAAAGAACTTACGTTTTATCACGTTTGTGGTTATGTTTATAGTATTTTGACAATTGTGATATCCAAGGCTAATTGTTTTATTCGGAACGATGTGAGAATATTCATTCTATCCCTTGTTATGGAATGAATTACATGCAAAACGCATAAGCGCATAGTGTTTTGTTCCATAACAAGAGTGAGAATGTGTATGTTCTATGATCAAAATTGATTTCAGAATGCTTAAATTTTATAATGGTCGTGGAGAAAAAAGATTTCTACGCTCGCAAATTTATTTTTCATTTATTTATTTTTCAAATTTCAACAAAATCAATTACAATTAATGGAAATATTGACTTTATATGTAGTTATATGCGGATATATGCTCAAATAAGTTAAATGTGACAAAACCTCGAAATATTAAGTTATATGCGAAATAAAACTTGGTACTTTGATTTATTTCCGAGAGAAACGTATAGATACAATTCGCCAGTTCCATACGAAAGAGCAAATAATACATGTAAAAAAATATAAATCCGGACTCTAATCATAATTGGGTGATCCACAAAAATTGGTTCTGAGTTGACCATGAGAAAAATGTGGGCCTTTAAAATTATACTTAGATATGACTGGTATGTTTGCTTTGTGGATCACCCGACAATAAAATGTTAATTAACATTGGTGACAAATGTCGAACAAAATAAAGTTTTCATGACGAAAATATATTTAAATTAATGTACTATATTATACCTGTATTTCTTGTCGAAGTATTAATGGTCCAGCATATTTGTTTTTGGCAAGATCTCTAATTTTTCGAGAATAATTTCGAAGTAGGTGATTGCGGCATTCAATTTTCTTTCATAGGAATGTCTATCTAAAATGTTTTATAGCAGCTGCTGTCCCCGTCAGCTATTATTTTATTATATATACACCCGTACATCTGCATACTTTTAGAAAACCCTTCAACAATTATATCAGCCTCCATTGTTGATGGAGAAGAATTCCAGTTTTTATAACAAATATGTTCTATTAATAGGCTATCTCTCGACTTAGCCATTTGACAAATACTGCAATACTTATTCCTAACCCCCATGAATAAGACTTTTTTAGTTTTATAACCTATAATCGCAGCTGCACCAGAAAGCGAATTATAATTGGTTCGGTGATTTACGTTTTCCTTCGGAACGTAAAGTTTTTTAAAAACAAATTTTATTTGTTTTTAACTTTATTTATAAATCACTAATTACAATTTAAATGATTAAAACTGGTTTTCACTCACTAAATCTCGCTCTACGGTAATCTCTACGATTCTTTACAGTTGTGAACGGTTCTCTACGGTTCTAATTATAATACGCAATGAATAAGTATTTATATGAAGATAAATACGAACTATGAGATTTAGATAGTAAACATAACATCAGCAAGAATGCAGGCCGTATGAATTAGATTGTAACAAATATGTAACTCGTGTGACCTTTTTGCCCAGCTTCCATCACAAACCACAGTAATTAATAGAATGCCATTTTCATCAACCTCCCCATTTGCGATGGCCAGTTATCTTTCTCAGCTGCTTCTTTCATCAAATTTGCTGAAATTTCTTCCCAGGAATCCTGTACGTCTTATTACTCATATATGGTATTTCTAATGAAGACGAAAATTGTTCCAATTGTGAAAAGCCGTATCCAATTCCCAATATCCCCAGTACTGCATTTGAATTTACGTTTTCATTTACAGAGCACTGTGAGTTATGGATTTTAAATATTGCACCACACATGTTACATTTAAAATGTATAACTGAAAGGAAACCATTTCGTTCCTCTTTAAATACGAACATATTTTTTAAGGTGCAAATTAATACCGATGAATGAGTGCTCATTTCTATTAAAGAATCCATGAAGAATTGCATATCTATAATTCAACGACCTTACATTATTATTAGAATAACTTCTTGAACATCCTATATTCAGAGAGAAATAATTACAATTCTATTTCAGTTTATCATTGTTTTGCTTTCATATACCTTTGTCATTTCATGTAATTGATCAATTTCTTTAGGCAATAGTGATTCTCCATTTGATTCATCTTCTAATATTTTGGCTTGATGATTGCCAACAGCATTAGTTATTACCGCAGGAGCTACATTATCGTTATGTAATTTCAAAAACAACTTAATTTGAATTAAACATTTTTCGTACATTTCTTATCATTTGCATGAATGCAGTAGCAACGGATTTATTACTTGTCGGGCCTAAAGCGTAAGCTATTTTGATGCCCCCCTCTAATACTATTTCAATTTATGTGGTAAGTGTTACCACTGCAACTTTGTTCATAAATTACAATATCAACAAAAATAGTCAATATAGAGTAGTCATTTGGCATTTGGAATCGTTGCTACCTATGATTTGTAATATCAGTGATTTTTTTCTAGAATCCTAAAGTAGAATATATTTTGAATAAATTTGGAAAGTTTCAAGTGACAATTGTTTTTTCAGCCTCTCTGATGATTATTTCAAATATTAGGGAAGCATTTCTACATTTTTGCGGAATCGTAAATTGCAATGTATTTTGGGTAAATTTAAATATTTTCAAGGATATTGCAAATGTTTCTATACATCTGCGTTACCTCTAAAAAAGATCATCTTCAGAATAACGGTTTGGTTTGTTCTCGGGGAGTTATTTTAAAATCCAATCGAAAAGCATTGCAGAATCATAAAGTGGAATACATTTTGAGTCATTTTGGACAGTTTCAAGTACATGATATTTTTTTTAAGGAAGGACGAGAATGGAACTGCTGGTTAGGGAGAGTGAATTTTTGGGAAATTGGCGTTGGCTACGAGGCTATCTGCCACAACCGGTGATTTGTAGATATATTAGAAATTAAATAAATAATAAAATACAAATTACAACGACCGCGGTCCCGAGCAAATATTCCGCGCCCCCAAAATCTTTCGCCCGGGCTGGGAATCGAACCCAAACTGCACGCGGTGCAACAGGTACAATCGCTCGCCTGTACCCACACACTAACGGGCCGCCCAAACGTCACAATTGTTTTTCTATTTTTGTTTTGCCTCTGAAGAGGTACGTCTTTAGAATGATGATTTGTTCTGATCTTGAAGGATTATTTTTAAATAAAATAATAAACGTCGAGGGGTATTTTTTGCAGAATCGTCTAGTATATTTTGAGTAAATTTAGAAAGTTGCAGATTTGTAGAAATTGTTTTTATTTATTTTTTCAGAAATTTGTAAATTGAAAATTGGTTTCGTCGTAATATTTCAAAATTTATATAAAGGGATGTTTAGGTATTTGCACTGAATCTTAAAGCAAAATCATTGTTTTTTTTTTAGTAAATTTGGAAACTTTAGTATTTGTAGCAATTGTTTTTATTTCATGAAAATCGTAATTTCGAACATGATCATAAGAGCATTATCTTCCAATTCTTTAAAATTTAGAGCAACATGGAAGTATAAACTAATAAATATAAAAAAATAACATTTATAAATCACTGTTTAGGTAATAGTCACAGTTTAATTAACAATCACTGTTTGGATAACTTTTGTAATTTTATATAGCGATCACGTTTTAAGTAGCAATCAAAGTTTGAGTAACCGTTGAGATTTTAAATAACAAATCACGGTTTAAGCAAAAGTCGCAATCACTGTCACACTCACGGTGAAATTTGCCTATTTGTAACAGTAACGACCTGCGATTTCAGTGAAAAATTCCAGGTACGTGAAATATCGCCCTTCCCTAGATAGTACCATTTTTTATTGTAAGGCAGTTTGGCAAAAAATGATGCAGGTCATTCGTGAGCCATGGTAATGTTTTTATTTGAAAATGCATGATTTAAACAAATAGAGTACCCAGTGTGTTGGATTAAAACTTACTTACGTCTTTTTAAGATGGAAACTGTTTGCTTGTTTTTCGTCTTGCGGATAAATAAAGTCGGCATTTATTACCTCGACGATAATCATTTAAATCGCTCATCCTGGACACTGTGTGTCTTGTAAGGGAACTTGGTTGTGGCAACCGGACGAAAAAATCACATGTACAATAATAACTGTGAATATTTAAAACTGTCTCTGTATAAATCTGACTTAATACTAACAATTTCCAAAATATTTACACGAAATGTAACTTCGTAATACAGCTTTTAAGAAGTATGGCACAATGGGGGTGTGTCCACCACCTGCAGTATTTTACATTTGGCACCACTGCGAACGCACTTTTTTACAAATTCACTGAAAACATCTGGCGACTTTCCCAATTGCAGCCCTTGTCCTAAGAAGACAAAGGGTAAAAGTAATTTATCCGTGTGGCGATTCGCGGGCGGGCGCGCGAAAGACGCTCGCCACTAGGGTGACTCACCATCAGCGGCACTCGCTACGCACGATCCCACACCAAAGGAAAAGGGCCGCCCGCAACCTGAACAGAGGGTGCGCCCTACGCTCGCACGACGGTTGTGGCCGCACTGCAATCAAACAATCAATACAGTCGGTAAGATAGTCTGACAAGCGAGCTCACCAAGGCACGCAACACGAGCTCACCAAGACACGTATCTAAACACACGAGCTCACCAAGGCACGTGAATCAAAGCAAGCTCTCCAAGGCACGCTACGACAAGCTCCCCATGGCATCCGATGCTACGCTTTCCGGTTCGGCAGCATCAGACCCGGAGCACATCACGCCGGATATGACGCCACGTCAGTAGAAGAGTACGACGCTACTGCGTGGACCACCTGAGGCTATCATCACCAATCCCATCGACACCACGGAGGCGAGGCCCAGAGCGAACCCGAGGACCAGCAAGGACACACCCGAGGGCCGTGTCACCGCTGCCACCATCGCCGACGAGGACCCCCACGAATAGGACACCACGTTAACTGAACCTGACCGAGGTCCTGTACACCTGAGTGAACCCGACGATCGTGCACCCACAGGACCCGCGTCGCGATACCGACACCGCGCTAACCTTAATTATCTGTACCTGTATATATTCGTATTCTGTAAATAAACTGTTACGACCACATCGAATTCTCTTGGATCCAACGAACTACGCAACGCAACCCCCACATTGGTGACCCCGAGTGCAGTGAACTAGTAATAGTGCAAAATGCCAGACAACCACGAAGTAAATCGAGTGCAAGTGCGAATCCCGCCATTTTGGGTCGACGATCCAGACTTATGGTTCGCCCAGGTAGAGAGCCAGTTCCAGATAGCAGGCATCATCACCGACGAGACAAAATACGGACACATAGCAGGCAACCTAGAAGCACGATATGCCAAGGAAATCCGAGACATACTAACGAACCCGCCAACCACCGGTAAATACGAAAAACTCAAAGCCGAGCTGATCCGCAGGCTGTCCGTAAGCCAGGAACAACGAACAAAGCAACTGCTGGAACGTGAAGAATTAGGAGACAGAACACCATCTCGATTCCTACGTCACTTACAATACCTAGCAGGCACCACCGTACCAGAAGAGGTTCTTCGGTCGCTGTGGTTGGGACGACTCCCAAACCACATGCAGGCCATACTCGCGACACAAACTAAGGCAACACTGGAAGAAGTGGCAAAATGGGTAGATGCCATAGCGAACAGAGCAGTCCAAACGGCAAACGAGGCCACGCACACGTACGATGACACGCTGAAGAACCTCGTAGCGGAGATCGGACAACTGAAGACGCAGCTTAAACAGCAACAAGAGAAGCAAAACTTCAGACGACCACAAAGACGCTACCAGTCACAAAGCAGCAGCCAGAGCCAAGCCAGAACCTGTGCGAAGAGCCGCAAATATGAGACGTGCTGGTTCCACTACAAGTTTGGCAACGAAGCGCGAAACTGCCGACCCACGTGCAAACATTGGAAGCAGGGAAACGACCAAGGCAGTCAGTAGCGGCGACTGACGACGCGCCTAACATCTCCCGCCGTCTATACGTCACCGATCGACAAACGCGAGTCCAATTCTTGATCGACGCAGGAGCAGACGTCTGCGTTTTCCAACGGAAACTCGTAAAGCGAACTGGCAACGCTGCCGCGTACAAACTACGCAGCGAATGGAACTGTAGTGGATGAGTCAATATGCCTAATAAGCAATCGAACGAGTTGCATTAACTAGGGCGATTGCTTAAGCCGAAACCTGAGGCAGCGCTCAAGGTTCAATACATTATCGATGTGTTAGCATATAAGCGGATTGGCAATAGTTGCGCCACCCGAATGTAACGCACTTTCGTCAATCGAAAGACAATGTATTGTAATCAGTCTTAAGCCGATAACCGATTAGATTACATGGACTAAGCAGAGTGTGCTGTTTTAATCTGTAACCTACCCCATGAAGTCCGGCCCGCTCACCCTTCCGGGATAGGACCATTACATGGCGATCCTGCCAGGATCACGGTCACGTATATTAAGGGTACGAGTAACGTCATAGCGGATGCTTTATCTAGGATTAGAATAGATTCGGATAGTCTAAAAAGTATGTCTAGAAATAAAAACGAGCAAGTAAATGTTACAACGAGAGCTCAAGCCAGAAAAGCTACTAATGAATCGTCAATTAAGGAAAAGGTAGATCCCAGGATTGATCACCCTGGTATGGTCGAACTCTTAAAACCTCCAATTGATTGTACTGAAATTAGAATCGTAGATGAGGAAAAAGTGCAAACTGCACATAGGTTAGGGAATTTGACTGTTTCTTATGATGCCGAAATGAATGTAATTTTTATTAATGAACGAGCTACTAGATCGGCGGTAAACTTAGGTAAAACGTTGAGAGAACTTGTTAATATTTGCGCAAATAATACAATTAATAAATTAACAATATTAAAGAATGATAAAAGTAGAAGATGTATTGAAGGAATATTCCAACAGTCAAATATTCTTAAAGCTAATGGCATATCTATATATATTATTAAAAACAAAATTAAAATTGATGATAAAGCAACCCGCACTTTGATTATTAATGACTATCATATGCTTCCAACGGGAGGACACGCAGGTATAAAACGAACTTTTGACAACATTTCAAGGTCCTACTATTGGCATGGGTTAAGAAAGGACGTTGAAAATTTTATTAGGCGTTGCGACTCGTGTCAGCGCTATAAATACGCGAATATAAAAAAAACAACCACTTACAATAACTACCACTGCATCGGAAGCTTTCCACAAAGTTTTTCTTGATTTGGTAGGCCCTTTGAATCCTGATATTAAGGAAAATAGATATATTTTGACAATACAGTGCGAGCTTAGTAAATTTGTCGAATGTTATCCAATTGAAAACAAAGAAGCGAATACAGTAGCAAAAGCATTTGTGGAGAATTTCATTCTTAGGTTTGGCATACCTCCTATTGTAGTTACCGATAAAGGTACTGAGTTCATGGCCAACGTATTTAAAGAAGCATGTAACCTGTTGAACGTTAAACATTTAAATTCAACTAGATATCATCATGAGACACTGGGAGCATTAGAAAATACTCATAAGCATCTAGCGGCAAATCTTAGAATTTACACCTCCCAAAATTCTGGAGATTGGGGTTCTTGGGTACCGTTTTGGGCTTTTTCTTATAATAATACAGTTCATACAGCAACTAGATATACGCCACATGAACTCGTTTTCGGTAAATTGAATAATATACCCTCAAATATAACAGAGAAATTAGAACCCATATATGCATTTGATGATTATCCAAACGAACTAAAGTATCGGTTACAGGTGGCATGGCGAGATGCACAACGAAATTTGATACACTCGAAAAATTGTAGAGCAATTAATTGCACTTATAATAGGAAAAAGACTATGTACAGTGTAGATGATAAGGTGTTAGTGCGAAATCCGTCCAAAGACAAAAGTGAACCCATTTTTCTTGGGCCGTATACAGTCGTACAGGACGAGGACCCAAATGTGCGGTTACTAAAAAGCAACGGCACCATTTTGGTGCATAAGGACAGAGTAAAATTATATAACGAGTAGGATAATGTATTGAACCTAGGGTAAGTTTTTTTCTTTCACCCTTGCATGGTTCTTTGCTCAGTAAGAGGGGTGGTGTAGTGGATGAGTCAATATGCCTAATAAGCAATCGAACGAGTTGCATTAACTAGGGCGATTGCTTAAGCCGAAACCTGAGGCAGCGCTCAAGGTTCAATACATTATCGATGTGTTAGCATATAAGCGGATTGGTAATAGTTGCGCCACCCGAATGTAACGCACTTTCGTCAATCGAAAGACAATGTATTGTAATCAGTCTTAAGCCGATAACCGATTAGATTACATGGACTAAGCAGAGTGTGCTGTTTTAATCTGTAACCTACCCCATGAAGTCCGGCCCGCTCACCCTTCCGGGATAGGACCATAACAGAACTGTGATAAACACATTCAGCACAGTAAACTTGAACTTGGATCTAAATTTAAGGAGGAATTTCCCATGGCGGTTTGTGATTGCAGATGTACAAAAGGCGATAATAGGGGCCGATTTCCTAGCCTACTACGAGCTACTACCCGACATTCGACACCTAAAACTCGGGGACGCCAAAGCTAGCATCACCACACCCGGCCAACTGACGAGAAGCGACGAGGAAACGGTGAGCACGATCAACAACAGTAAAAAATAACACCAAATCCTGAGCGAATTCCCTGAGATCTGCAAATCAGCCGGGCTACCAGCAACCACACGACATGGAACAGTGCACCGCATCCAAACAACGCCAGGCCAAACAGTATCCAGCAGACCACGCCGACTCGCACCCGACAAGCAACGAATAGCAAAAAGCGAATTCAAGACAATGTATGAAATGGGGATAGCGAGACCATCGAAAAGCCCATGGTCCTCGCCACTTCACCTAGTGTCGAAAAGAAAAACACAGAATGGAGACCGTGCGGCGATTACCGAGCACTGAACGCAAGAACGATCCCGGATAATTACCCCGTTCCGCATATCGAAGATTGTGCCCAACAACTACATGGCAGCATACATTTCTCCACGATCGATTTGGTCAGAGCCTACCATCAAATACCCGTAGCAGAGGACGACATTCCAAAAACAGCAATCACGACGCCATTCGGACTATTCGAATTCCTATTTATGACGTTTGGTCTTCGTAACGACATTCCAACGGTTCATGGACGGAATCCTGCGAGACCCGGAATTTTGCTACGTTTATATCGACGACATTCTGGTGGCCTCCAAATCAGAGGACGAACATGAGAAGCACTTACGACAACTGTTCCAATTACTACGACACAACTGAATAGTAATCAACCCAGCCAAGTGTGAATTCGGAGCATCCAGGATAGCTTTTCTAGGATACATGATATCCGGAGAAGAAACCTGCAACTACCCGAAACAGCGAAGAGACTAAGACAAATGCTCGGAATGATCAACTACTATAGAAGGTTCATTCCCAACGCTGCTAGCATACAAGCCCCGCTGAATGACCTCCTGAAAGGCAAGAAGAAAGGCAACTAACCCGTCGAGTGGACAAATGATGTACGAGCCGCGTTTGCGCGATGCAAGCAGCAAATCGCAGAGGCAGCACTGTTGGCGCATCTAGAGCCCAACGCACCCCTAGCAGTCACGACCGACGCTTCAGACTACGCCCTAGGAGGCGTCATACAACAAATGCAACAGGGAGAGTGGAAACCACTAGCTTTCATGTTACGGAAGTTATCACCAGCTGAATAGAAGTACGCAGCGTACGACCGAGAGCTTTTTACAATATACGCGACCATAAGGCAATATCAGCACCTCCTAGAGGGACGAACATTCACGATATTCACAGATCACAAACCGATTACGTTTGCTTTTGCACAGAAGCCCGAGAAGTGCTCGCCGAGACAATTCCGATATCTCGACTACATCGGCCAATTTTCCACCGATATCCAACATATAAGGGGAAAGAGAACATCATAGTAGACATACTCAGCAGGATTGAGCGCATCGATGCAGGGATAGACTTTACAGCCCTAGGAGCCGACCAGCGGTCCGATCTAGAACTGCAACGAATCCTGAGCGACACAAAATCCAGCCCACAGCTAAAAAACCTCTTCCTACCCGAATATAACTGCGAAATTTTCTGCGACACGACAACCGACACAGTCCGACCCTACATCACACGCGACTACAGACAGGCAGCATTCAACAGCCAACATCAACTGTCACACCCTGGTGCTAACGCAACCACGAAACTGGTCACACAGAAATTCGTATGGCCCGGCGTACGAGAAGATTGCAAACGTTGGAGCAGGCAATGCACAGCCTGCCAACGATCGAAAATCACCCGACATAACGCTCCGACAGCAGGAGAATTCAGGCTACCATCAGCGAAATTCGAACATGTACACATCGACATAGTGGGACCACTGCTCGAAGCAGAAGGGAAGAAATACCTGCTAACGTGGATCGACCGATTCTCACGATGGCCAGAAGCGATCCCAATGGCCAACATCAAAGCGAAAACAGTCGCCCGACTATTCACGACGCATTGGATAGCCAGGTTCGGCACACCAGCAAGAGTCACGACAGACCAAGGACGCCAGTTCAAATCCCAGTTGTTTAAAAAACGAGACGAGACACCGCACCACGGCATATCATCCACAGGCAAACGGTCTAGTAGAGCGATGCCACAGACACCTGAAGGCAGCATTAATGTGCCACACCGACATCCTATGGACAGATGCACTACCGATCGTCCTACTAGGCATACGGACGGCTTGGAAAAACGATATCAAAACCACATCAGCAAAGATGGTATACGGTCAGACACTGCGACTCCCAGGAGAAATGCTAGCCAACCAAAGAGGCCAAAAGTCAACCGAAGCCGAAAATTACGCAACCCAGTTACAACGCGCGTTCAGAACAATCAAACCCGTGCAAACGACACAACACAATAAATCGAAGTCCTTCGTTGTCAAAGACATAGCGACGGCTTCACACGTTTTCGTACGGATCGACGCGATGCGAAAAACTCTGCAGCCCCCCTACGAAGGACTATTGAGTTATTAAACGAACAAGGAACACCATCACGATCGATCGGCATGGATAAACTACGACAGTCTCAACAGAGCGAATCAAAACAGCATTCACGGAATAAACTCATGATGACCCGACCGAGCAAACCGTCATCGCAAAACAGACTACGAAACCACCTATGATCACGCCCACGGTGCGTTTTGTAGAGTGACTCCATCACAAGGAAGGGGGTATGTGGCGATCCGTACACGAGCGCGCGAAAGACGCTCGCCACTAGGGTGAGTCACCACCAGCGGCACTCGCTACGCACGATCCCCCACCAAAGGAAAAGAGCCACCCGCAACCTGAACAGAGGGCGCGCCCTACGCTCGCACGACGGTTGTGGCCGCACGACCCACTTAAATAGGGTGTGTGCCCCCTCATCACTTCGTCACTTCGATCAGCGCACTGCAATTGAACAATCAGTACAGTCGGTAAGCGAACTCACCAAGGCACGCAACACGAGCTCACCAAGGCACGTATCTAAACACACGAGCTCACCAAGGCACGTGAATCAAAGCAAGCTCACCAAGGCATGCTACGATAACCTCCCCACGGCATCCGATGCTACGCCTTCCGGTCCGGCAGCATCAGACCCGGAGCACATCACGCCGGTAGAAGAGTACGACGCTACTGCGTGGACCACCTGAGGCTATTATCACCAATCCCATCGACACCACGGAGGGGAGGCCCAGGGCGAACCCGAGGACCAGCAAGGACGCACGCTATAACGACGCCCGTGTCACCACTGCCACCATCGCTGACGAGGACCCCCACGTATAGGACACCATGACGACTGAACCTGACCGAGGTCCTGATTTTCAGTCCGCGGCAGCGCCCGCGGAATCCGCGTCGCGATACCGACACCGCGTTAACCTTAATTATCTGTACCTGTATATATTCGTATTCTGTAAATAAACTGTTACGACCACATCGAATTCTCTTGTGCGAAATCAAGTACGGGCGGATTTCGTCGGTCCAGCAGAGAATGAAAATAAACATGTTAACAGTTGAAAATTTTGATGAATTTTGTCTGGAAGATATCTTCAGCACAGTCAGCAGGTACCCCGATGAAAATCTTTTTTTTCGTTATAAATGTATGCCACATCCTAACAGTAACTTAAGATTTTATACAATTATTTCACTGATTGATGTGCAGTAATGCGATTATGGTAGACCATTTGCTCAAACTACGTAACATATAGTAGATTATTTTTAAAATCGACAAGAAACTTAAAATACGCGAAATGCCCTGAAAAATCGACTGAAATCGGGCTTCTAAATTTGCCTCAATGCGGTTGTTCTCATACCGCTGTGCGCGAACTGTTGTCTACAGATGGCGTTACTTTACGCCAACTAAAATATCTCGCTTTAGGGGCTAGCTTTAGCGTAATTGCGTCCTTATTTTTCAGGAAAAACTAATTCGGCTTAATGGATTTTATTAATAAAGAATCAATCTGTGTCACTGTTGTTGTTGTCACATTTTTAAATTTTCAGCGTTTATTTAAATTTGATTTCATGTTGAAAAAACCTATTTTTTAACACTAAATTACATATTTTAAGAGATAAAAAATGTAATTCTTTAGTAACCAACATCCATCCTTTATATAACCCTGTGTAAAATTTTATTACTTAAATTTTTTCCATCACACCACTATCAGTTGATAGCCGAGTGCCAAAAACGCTTCATTTTTCGAACGGGTCTAACAGCCTTAACATCATGTATTCAGTGATAAAATGTTAAACTTTACTAAAGTTTGAAGAAAAAAATCATTTCTCTTTGGTGTTTTTAAATTTTAAGGCCAGTATAGTATATTGCACTTTGATAACTTTCAAAACATCCGTTTTCACTTGTTAGGTTTCAAATACATTTTAAATATTACAACGAAAATTATTATAAACCCCAATTTGTTTTAGGTGGCTCCCCAGTTAGAAGAAATGATTTCGATGTGTAAGTGGATCGATTTCAACGAGGCGTGCGATACACTTTTTACTCCAATTTTGACCGATGAAGGAGTTTGCTACACATTTAACATGCTTGATAAGGATGACATTTACAGAAATGAAGTGTAATTATTTCATCATCATTGTTGAAACCTGTAAAGCACTTGCTTTAACAGCGTTATCTCTTTATTGCAGTTACCATAATAGAAACTATCTTAATCACGGACGCGACCGATACGGATGGTCTCTTGAAGACGGATACCAAATAAACACCGCAAAAGACACATTTCCGAGAAGATCCATGTCGGTGGGGACCAAAGCAGGTCTGATGTTACTGATGAAAGGATATGATTACGATTTAGATTACATTTGCAGGGATTCAGTACAAGGATTTAAAGTAAGGTTTAGTAATTAGTTAACATTAATAAATGAATAATAATAATTATTATTATATAGGCTATTACACAGAATTGTATGGAATGGATTATATTCATAGTATAAATTACACAAGTAACATCGATCGAGATAAAATAGTAATCATTATAGGTGACTTTGTTAGTCTTGTTTTTGTAACAATATATCCATAGCATATCGAACTAAATTAAAAAAATAACTATTTATAACCAAAACCAAAAATTATTGGTGGCCAAAACTCTTTAAATATGGATTGACATAGTAACGAAGGACAAGCATCCTTACTATCACATTGAATGATGAGATTAAAATAATTTGTTTGATCTTGTCCTTTTTAAGCCAACTTCGATTCATCTCTCATTAACATTATTTTATACAAGCCCTAGCTTCAATATTTTATTGATGTTATTACTAAGATAGTTTTGTTTAGATGCTGTTGCATCATCCTGGAGAAGTACCGAGATTTAGTTCACAGTACTTCCATGCACACTTAAACCACCCTGGAGAAGTACCGAAAATGGGTTCACAGTATTTGAGCTTACCATTAAAACAGGAGATTGTTATCACCGTAACCCCAGACATGATGACAACCTCAAAGGCATTAAGAGACTACGATCCTCTCAGGAGGCAGTGTTACTATTCTTGGGAAAGGACGCTAAGATTCTACAAACACTATACCCAGCAGAACTGTGATGTCGAGTGTTTGACCAATTTTACCTTAGCTACGTGTGGTTGTGTAGCTTATCATATGCCTCGTAAGTTATTGTCTTATTATATCGGGTGTGTATAAATTGGCGGATAATCTACACGTGACGATATTTTTCCAAAAATTCTTAGCAGCTTATCTTAATTCTAAAATGTTGTCCCATGCTTCCTGAGCCTTCACGAGGTCTTCAAAGTTTGAACATTCAGATGTTAAATATGCCTTATTATTCGATATTAATTTACAGAAAACTCTGGAATTTCGGTAGTATGGCTAGTTTAAAAATTATTTGTCAGTGTTTGCTATCTTATCTCAAACGTGTATTTTTAACACTTCCTAATTAGCTTATTTTCATCAAAAATAAGTCCGGCAACGTCACACCCGCTTATGTCACTTTTGACACAACGAATTTATTCAAACATGCTAGTTCCAAGTTTGTGTCAATTCTGAAAAACAGGGCAGCCCGTGAATGCTATGTTGCCTAATGTACATTTCTTTTAAATGGCTTCTGATGGCCTATGTGGCATGATACACCCGATATAAATAAAGATTCAATTACTTACTGCATTTAATATTCATGATTATGGATTCAATAAATCAAGTAAAAAACCACACAGAGGTATTTCGTGGTGAAGCGGATTGGCGTCCGCTTTCGGTACGGACTGGATTAAGCTATAAAGATAATTACAAAAATATCGGCTGTGGCTCAATAACTTAGGGTTAAGCGAATTTGCCTATTACATACTGATACTATTCGTCTTCTTCTTCTTCACAATGTGAGTTTTACAAAGCCTATTATGAAAAACGAATCCTCTATATAACCAGAAATTATTCATTTATTGTAGACTTTATAAGACGTATATATCGTATTATTTCCTAGTTTTAATAATCAACAACCAAAGGAAGGAATTCTACGTCAATTTCCATATATTATTAAATCTTTAAAAACCATATTATCTGCAATCAGTCTTTATTGAAAAAAAAAACAACTAACACTGATTAGAAGTAAAATAAGGCAAATCTATAGTTTTAAATATTAGATAAATTGTGAAATCAATAACAAAATTTACTCAGTTTTTTTTAATTATTAAAAATGTGAAACCTGTATAATTGCCTATCTAAAAATAACTGATGATTTATAGATGATGAAGCAACTGACGTTTGCGGCTCTGGGAAGATCGGATGCCAACTTCAAGCTGAAGGTAACGTTATCATTGAATTCATTCTTGTAATTAAATGACGATCTTTCTAAATTAATTATGTGGTGTATTTTATTGTAGCATAAAATTAAGACTTCTTGGTCTTAAATTTCTAATTAATAGATTTATTTTATCAACTTCTGTGAAGTACAAAATAACGAGTGGCATTACCAAACATTAACCGGTCGAAGTTGAACAAAATCATCAACGAAATTCAAACATTCTGTAGTTTATTGCTTATTTCCAGTGTTTGCTAGGAACATACAAATAACATGGTATTTCGAGGTTTTAAATGATTTTGGTCTTGTAGCTATTTTGGGAATCTAAAATATTGTTGTTTAAATACGATTTACGTAAAGATGTAAAAAACGTGAAAATTTATAGAGAACCCATTTTCAGTAGCTTTTTTTAGGAATCTGAAAGGTTATTCTTTACATTGGATTTTTGTGCCGGGAATTCACCTTTTCTAATATACTCCGTATGAAAAACTAATGTAAATAAACTTCAGCAAGTTAATTGGGTTATTTATGGGTTTTTCACAAAACATTGTAAACGGCAGAAGTAAAATTTTACAATAATCTGTTTTTACCCCATAATAATTACATCTTTTGGGAAGTAGTATATTAAAGAACGAGTTTTGAATGTGTAGTTTTATCGCCCACGTCTAAATTTGCCCTAAAAGACAATTACTAGTTTCAAACGAGTTATTTATACCATTTTTTATATTTTTCCAGTTTTAAATGAAAAATATATAATTTTAAACTGTAGAGAATTTAGTCGAATAAATTTAGTGTAGCGGTAACCGTCATGTGTCGATGTCACATGAAAACTAATTTGATTCAGTAAATTACTTTTTGCGCTACCGATCTACACTGGTGGAAAAAAATGAAACACTTGAAATTCGTGAAATTTCGACCATTTTCAAACTCGGCGTATTTTTAATCGATTTTGATGAATCTTTGAGAGCGAAAAACTTTAAAGTCATGCATGCGAACTTAAGCGTAACCTCTTCCGCCCCCCTCTGGCACCCCTGTGAAAAAAAAATTCAGGAAACAATGTCCAACTTTGACGATGTCTACGGAGTTGGAAAAATTTTGTAGACATGATCCATCATTAAGGCATTAAAATTTTATCAATTCCCTATGCAGGATTCAAAGAACGAAGTTCTTATAACAATTTGGCACCAAGTTATGGGTGTTCAAAAATTCGATTTTTGTGGTTTTTTCCGAAGTTTTTCGACGAAATTGGTTCCGTTTTCACAAATGAAATTTTCTTTGCATGTTCTTTGAGGTATGCACAAAAATTTATTGTTTGCGCGAAATCATGAATATCGCATTTTGTACCTTAACAAAAAACTTTACGATCTCTGTAGGATCGAAAAAAATGTGGGCCTAACTCACCACTATTCGTCAATTTTTCCATTCCTCCAATAAAAAAAAAAAAACAAATTACACTGACGAAAAAATGAAACACTTGAGATTTGTACAAATTTAGGCAATTTTTAAATGGCCATAACTCCAATCCAATCGATTTCGACGATCTTTTGAGAAATCAAAAGCAAAATGTGTCCTCTTTGAGAGCGTTTATCCCCCACTCAAAGAGAGGGCTCTACGCCCCTCCAACCGAAAAAATAAAAAGATCACAAAATGCACTTCTTTCTAAACACTCATAACTTTGTGTAAAATCGCCGTAGGAACTTCGTTTTTGAGTCCTGCACAGGTAATTGAACACATTTGAATGCTCTTTTGGTGGATCGAGTCGACACATTTTATCATTAAAATTTTAACAACAATAATGTTCACACCGTTGGATTTTTGTCTTGAACTTCAACTTCAAATTATATTTTTGCGTAACTTTACAATAGGGTAGCCCCTTTTCCGAGGTATGTAACTCACTTTTTATAAATCATATCCCATTGTTTTTATTGTGTCATCATATTGTAGCTCTGAAGATGCTAACAACAGTCTTAGCGAAATATTAGCTTTACATGGAAATAAAGGCTTGAGTGAACCACCCATCAACTAGTGTTCTCCCTGTATGGACATAACCTCCCGTTACTTCTCCTCATTACAAGTAAACGTCCGTTACTTCTTTTCAATATATATATATATATATATATATATATATATATTGAATATAAATCGAAAGAAACATGGCTTAATGGGCACGTCGGTCGGTGATCACCGACCGACGTGCCCATATTCAATCAATATTTACGGTCATTATCCCCCCTAATATATATATATATATATATATATATATATATATATATATATATATATATATATATACCGGGTGTGGCACTTAAGATGCCTCGGGCCATAGCTCCTTTACGATAAAAGCTATCGAAAAAAATCTAAGAACAAAGTGGTGCATAGTTACCGTCGCTATATTTCAAAAATATTTCTAATCATCAGTGGCGTGCCGTACTCCAGTGGCGTACCAAACTTATGTTTTTTTAAATGGAATGCCCTATTTTTTATTGCAGATTTGGAAAGTGCTCGACGAGTACTTATTTTTTTATCTAACATGTTATACCCTTCACTTTAGCGGTTTCGCTGTTATAACCCTTTCTTTCAAAATTGCGCCCCATTTTTGAGATTTTTTTGTAGAGAAACTAATTGACGCCGGCGCCTAAATTTTGAATTGAGGTACAGGTTAAGACCTCGTGTACCTTCACATAATTTTTTTTCGGGTAATTTATGGAAAAAACATATTTTTTTATTGATCTTCGCATGTTGTCATTTTTTCCGAAAATTTCAAATGGCACCCCCCTAAAAAAATTACGGCGTTGTACAGCCAAAACTCTAAATTTTTCATTGGTGTAAAAAAATTACACATTGCATAACAAAATTTTCTCCGAAATTTTTGTTATGCAATGTGTAATTTTTTTAGGGGGGTGCCATTTGAAATTTTCGGAAAAAATGACAACATGCGATCAATAAAAAATTATTTTTTTTCCATAAATTACCCGAAAAAAAATTATGTGAAGGTACACGAGGTCTTAACCTGTACCTCAATTCAAAATTTAGGCGCCGGCGTCAATTAGTTTCTCTACAAAAAAATCTCAAAAGTGGGGCGCAATTTTGAAAGAAAGGGTTATAACAGCGAAACCGCTAAAGTGAAGGGTATAACATGTTAGATAAAAAAATAAGTACTCGTCGAGCACTTTCCAAATCTGCAATAAAAAATAGGGCATTCCATTTAAAAAAACATAAGTTTGGTACGCCACTGGAGTACGGCACGCCACTGATGATTAGAAATATTTTTGAAATATAGCGACGGTAACTATGCACCACTTTGTTCTTAGATTTTTTTCGATAGCTTTTATCGTAAAGGAGCTATGATCCGAGGCGTCTTAAGTGCCACACCCTGTATATATATATACATGTAGAGGGCCATTACGAAGCCAAAAGTTATATACTCCGCCGCTTATATCAAGCCCGACACCGACTTACGAGGCCCGAATCAGGGCTTCGTAAAAACTCCATGTATATCGTCTTATTTTTCAATGTTATGTCGGAAACTGCCGGAAAAAAAATTTCGCGGGGGCTTCATAATGCCGGATTTTTCGTCAAAATATACATGTTTAGTTCATTGCTTTTGCTGCAGAGGGCGCTTCGGTTTTTCAGTGTATATAAGATATACACATTTGAGATATATGATCGATTATACGAGCCAACCATATATTACAATGTATCCGAAGCCCTAAGTTTGGCAACATCGCTTGTATCAGTACTTATATTGTCTACCGGCTCGTTTGCGGTAAAAAAGACTCGATACGATTTTTGCTTTGTATGGGCGAGCGCTTGTGCCGGCTGCAGCGCGTATTCATTTATTCATCCAAAAATTTGTACATAAATAGTAGCCGCCTTGAGCGATCGATCCCGAGGCCAAAAAAACAATTTTTTCTTTATTCCAAACTAGAATTTGGCGGTTGAAATTCGAAATATCATTTCAGGGATGGTATGAAAATGTTAAATGGTTCAAGGAATATTTTTTATTTACCATTTCTATATTTTATTAATATTAGAAAAATATTTTTACAGATATTGAAGACAACAAAAAAGTGAACATCATCTGTTTGTAAATGTTTCTCGTAAAAATTTCGATTTTTAAAGAAACATTTTGAAATCAAACTTTTTTAGTTTGTTGTTTGTAATTATGAAATTATAAACGTAACAGAAAATTTAAATGAACAATAATTGTAGAGAATGTTAAAGTGAACGAATTATAAAGAATAGTGTTTTTAGAAATATTCTAGTTTTTGAAAAAAATCAATAAATACGAGAAATATCACTAAAAACCCTATTATCATTAAATCGGAGAAAGAAACTTTATGGTCACATTACAACTTGTTTGTATAGTAAAGGCTAATTTGCTTCGCTAAAGCAGGATTATGATGGGGGCATGCAAAAGGTGGGCAAAATTCGACGTTTATATGGGGGATCTCGATAACTATTATAGACATACTAATAGATAGAGAAAAACGCATGGCGCATCCTCGATCTCTTAAAAAATCACACAATGGTGAAAACTAAATTTATTTATCTTCTTTTGTTTTCGAGTTATAGACAAAAAGTCATTTTTTTCCATTTTCGATATATTGCAATATCTCACTTGTTTATCATTTGACGATAATAAAAGTTATATGTTTTTTGAAAAAAATTAAATAAGCTTAACAGTATTCCGATATCTTGATTAATATGAGAGTTATAACATAAAGTTGTGTTTTTTTAATATATCCTATAGTTGGCTTTGGCCTATTTTATTAGGTTATTTTTCTCTTTTTAACGATATATAGCATGTGGGGGTTGTATTTGCAATTTCATTAAAATTAAGTAAAAATAAGGAGTATTATTTTTCAATCATTAAATCTATTTTCTAAAGTTTCCCTTGTATTTTAAGAATTCTTGAAAATGGCATTAAGCCGAAACTAGTTGAAAATAAAACAATTTAATCGTGAAACAAACCAAGTGAATTTTAATTTTTTTAAAACCTATATTAACATAATGTTTCAATGAGAAACAAGTATACGACAGGTAATAGATGTTTTATTTATTATAATACTTCATAAAAATGCAAAGGTTACAACTATTTATAACACTTTTGCATGCATTATTAATATGGACATTTGAAATTTGATTTATACACTCAATACAATTTTCTCTTAAATTACTAATATTGCCATTTCTCATTTTATACAATTTGTCTTTTATAAGTCCCACAACAAAGAAATCTAGCGGTATCAAATCGGATGATCGTGGTGGCCACTTTACAGGTCCATTTGTTCCTATCCATTTATTCCCAAAATTAATATTTAATATCAATAATAATTATCAATAATTATACCATCTTGTTGAAAGAATATAGTTCTTCGTTGAATTAATGGCAATGTCAATGTATCCCAAAAAAATTTAATAGCGTGTTGGTCTAAAATTTTATAATAACGTCGTCTGTCAAGGTTTCCTTCATAAATTTCGTATGGTAACTTTTTGTTTCCTATGGTTAAAACCAAAGCGTCCCTGGCACTGGACATCAATAACATGGTGAGAGTTGGAATTAGACCAATAATGTGCATACCTGATGAGCTAATATATGTTTGGTGTGTCCAGGCGCGCACCCAGGTGGGTGGCTATCCAAGACATTTATATACCGAGTGTGACCAAACCTGGCCATAGGAAAATACCGTTTTTTAGAATTTGTATTAATTGTAATGCCATTGCTATATTACACTTTTATTTATTGTCATATTCACGGATTTTCAATTTACACATATGTTTATGAATGTTATTCTATGCGTCAGCATGCCCCCCCCCCCAAGCCAAATTTCTGGGTGCGCGCCTGCGAGTGTCGAAATAATACAACGACAACAACAAAGGGTTGGAATTGAAGATTTTGTAAATGTTGTTTTCGAATAGTGTAAGGCCTAAATTTATGTTTTTCATAATTGAAATCCCAAATTCCTCTCAATTTTACGAGTTGAAATAGCTGGTACAGCTCTAATTACGCATATAATTCATTTTTCTGCATTTTCACTATCATATCATGTTGGTCTTGAAAGAAAATTGGGTTGTTTAATAAAAAACAATTCATGTGTATACAAATAACACAAGCCAACTAAGCTGAAAGTGAGACAATGTATTTGATATTTCAAAAATTATCATTTTTAATAGATTTTAATGCTATATATCGTTGAAAAGAGAAAAAATACTCTAATAAAATACGCGAAATCCATCTACAAGTTATATTTAAAAAAAACACACAACTTTATGTTGTTATTCAAATTAATGAAGATATTGGAATTTTGTTGAGCTTATTTTGTTCTTTTCAAGAAAGTGCAATGTATAATTTTCATTATTGTCAAATGGTAAACAACTGAGATATTTCAATATATCAAAAATTGAAAAAATGACTTTTTGGCTATAACTGGAAAACAAAAGATAATTAATAAATTTAGTTTTCACTATTGAGTTTTTCTGTAAAACAGAGATAGTGGATGCGCCATCCGTTTTTCTCTATCTATTATAGTTATCGAGATCTCCCATTGAAACATCGAATTTTGCCCACCCAGTACTTTCATCGTAAGTAATTTACTTATTGATTATATGAAATATAGAGTAGTGTCGATAACGTGAACTAATTAATAACAAGCCTGTTCACGTTTTCGAGGAGTTCACAAAACTGGGTAGGTATATAAATACGTATACAGGGTGTAGAATTGGTTCGCACACTAAATTATTTCAACATCTGGAAAACATAGAAAGCTAGAGGGTCTTTGTGAGAGTGATTGATGAACACATCGGGTTTTAATCTACCATCAAACACGCATTTTAAGTCCTGCCACCTCACTCTATTCTTCGCAATTATTTTCTTGCAGTTTTTGATGGAAATATTTAGCTCTCGTTCAGTACCACTCCACTTATAATCGACGCGCGCAGCAGGTTCACGTTGTTTCAAAAATCATTTAGAGAGGCATTACTCCATCTTACCGAATTTAGAGGTTCAACGAGATTAGCTATTCCACATTTGTCAAATATATTGATGCCGTAATTATGAATGTACTGCTTCGAATATAGGCACTGTCCATGTTCACGTAAGGAATACTTTGCTATTTGGTTGTTTACGTTTTGGAGTATGCCAAATTTAAAGGGGCCGTTCACGTTTTGGGGTGTTCACATTATAGGATGTTTACATTATAGAGACTACACTGCGATTTTTTCAAGATGTTCTAAAAATCAAGAGAGACTATGAAAAGTGCATATAAAAATAGAAATATTAAAATTTAAATATATCACAGTTTTATTTATATTTTAACTTATATTTTAAAAGATTATTCAATATTTTCAATACCTACATTAAAGAGCCAACATTAAATTAAATATTTTAATGTGGCTATCATGTTATTTTTTTCCGATTTAATTATACGTTATATGTTTTTTTTTATATTTATTAATTTTTACAAAAACTACAGATTTCAAAAAACTTTTTTTTGAGATCCGGTTTTATAAAGGCGTAATTTTTTTCCAAAATTATGATTAAAAGCAATTCTGAAAAAAAAAGAAACGAAATTTCACCAAAAGTTTCAGTACTTGGGATTGCCAAATAAAGGTTATGTTCAAAGTTTCATTTGTAAATATTAAGTCGTTTTTGAGAAAAGACGCCCACAGACATTTTTCAAAAATGGTCGGAATCTTTGACTATGGACTGACGAATACATCGAGAATTTTTTTTTTTGCTTTCCCATTGGTAAATTACGCTCCATTTTTGGCTCAGGGGCGGGACTTATATCAGGCTCCAGCTCGCGGACAACTTTTGGAGCAGTGATCATATGGGAAATGGCAGGGAAATAGCAGTCCATGTTTATATAGTCAAAGGTCGGAATCGATTCATAGATGTGTGATATTTGCAAAAAACTTTACAATGATTTTGAATTAAAAACAAAAGTTTGCCATGAAATCATAATGTCGGATATATTATTTTGTTCTGAAAAATGACAGTTGCTGTCGCATTACGATTTACCGGCCGTTTATTCTACACAACAAAAAGTATTTGTAATTAAAAGGTTTTACTTAAGTAAAATTTAAATTAATTTTAATTTAAAACTTAATAAGTGTACGTGATTTGTTTAATGTTAAATTTCTGGAGAAGGCAAGGTACCAAATCAATCAGCTTAAAAAGCTTCTAAAATAATGTAAGAAGACCGATACTGTCAAATAATTAGGGGAACCAATATTAACATATTTCAATTTTTTGCATAAAATCAATGTTCATTTTTCATTATCTACAACTTGAATCTAAAATATTTTTCGAAGAGATTTAAAAAAAATATAAAAAAAGAACAAAAGGAAAACGCTAGTATAAACAGCCACTTCCGATTTCCGGATTTTAACTAAATGCTTTTCAGATCGTTGGGTTAAAATATTCAGGAGTTCGCCACCCGTACCACAAAGTTTAAAAAAAGGGGATTAATATTATGCAATTTTTACTGATGCAGAAAGCGTAGGAAATTGTCACGATGGTAGTTAGCATGGACGAACTATTTTTGTAATATTTTCACATTTATAAAATTATCGGATAAACAAAAACACGATTAAACATCCACTTTCGGTGTTTGAAATTTTAGGAGAAGCATTCTAATTCTATAGATTGTTAAATAAGGCTACTGTTCAAAGTCTTATTTTAAAATATTCAGTTTTTGAGTTATAGCGCACTCACAGACACTATGACATGAAAATTTTGTTTTAAAAACTATGGAAATCATCTCTAGGGACGCTTAAACGAATATTTCCGTTAAAAAAAATGTAAAAAAATTTCGTGATTACAATATTTTCGGTTGATTTACAAAACTGATTTTCTTCGGAGATATTTAAGAAATATCATAATATCATTGAACTTTCAGTATATTGTTCCCTACTTAATTAAGCTATATAAATTAATTATTTGGCTCGACATTTTTTGTTTGTTTCCAGCGCGTTTCAAATTCAGAGACCAAAATGTTTTAAACTAATCAGGATATTAAAAAAAAAATAAAAAAAATTACAGTGAAACTAGTCACGGAAATGGTAAAATTTTCAAATTGCCTGTGTATTAAAATGTTAGAAATATATTCCCGAGTTATCGCACCACATGGTAACAGAAAAAGTTTTGAAGTATAATACCGGCAGAAGTACAAAAACAAGGCATGACCACATTGGCAACGCAGTATGGTTTCGTAAAATGCGCAAAACACATACATTTTATACAGATGGGCTTCGCATCCCGCGTGATATATCAATGGCTTCGTAAAACGTGTAATATATGCTTTATTGCTGTATATACTATAAATTGAATAAAGTTACCCCTCTTAGGTTGCCTTTATTTATGGATATCTCGTCAATTGATATACTTAATTTGCACTCCATTATCA
The DNA here is from genome assembly GCA_910593695.2 of Ocypus olens. Lineage (NCBI taxonomy): Eukaryota > Metazoa > Arthropoda > Insecta > Coleoptera > Staphylinidae > Ocypus > Ocypus olens. The sequence continues at coordinate 28,462,345 of OU343061.1, read as the reverse complement.
CTTTAAATAGACCCGGGCTTCTGAGCACCTATTGTATATGTCGGGCCTCCTATCATCCGTTCTACATGTATATATATATATATATATATATAGATGCTGGAGGGAAGTAACGGTCGTACTTGTTGGGAATAGTAACAAATTTTTTCGAAGAAAAGTCCTCGTTTCAGGGAATCCGACCAAAAAGGGTGTTAATAAGCCATCTATTTATCATATACCGAGCTTTCACAAATCTTTATTTGCTTCATCAGGGTGACGCTACAATTAATAAAAGTATAATTAGCGTAAAAAAAAAAGTGAAAGGTTATGTGAGCACATGTGCTGAAGGCTGAAGAGTGATTACTTACATGTAAGATTAAAAATAAACTACCGCACTTAAGGAACTAAGCGTGGCCATGAACGATGAACAAGTTACACATTAAAAACTTTCCACAAGACGTGGATGTTAACAGATTAAAACGATTTAAAATTCACATGGTGGACGATAAACACGGGTAAACATCGTCGGCCATCTTATTGAACAATGACTGCATGGTAGATGGGATAGGTTAAATTGCAGTTGTATTACCAACGTATATCTGAAAAGGTGGTGGGGAGATCGGTAGTACCAATCGTATTTACTGTCCGCTGATGGCGGGTGGCGGGTAAATTCAAAAATTCGGTGGGTGACCTATATTGGTATTAAGCGCAGAGAAGCTGCCAATTTAACCTATTTACAATAGTCGATTATGATATTAATAATGACGTGAATCATTATAATATCATAATTAAATGTAGTGGTTAATGATTAGTAGATGAGTTAAAGTATAAGTGTTAAAAGTGGTGTGTATTAATTAAGTGATCGCGATTGCGCTTGTTACGAGGTTTAATATAAACAGGGGGTGAGATAACCCGACAATAATAAATTATAATATTGGCAATAGCGTAACCATCGCAATATTACAATAAAAAGGGGTGTTTAAAGGTAAAATGTAGATAATTGTAAGTGTGAAAAGGGGGTGAGACTACCCGACAATAATAACTTATAATATTGGCAATGGCGTAACCATCGCAATATTATAATAATAGGGGTGTTAAAAGTTGAAACGTAGATAATTCTAATATAAAAGTTAAATAATGAATTAATTCCAATAAAAGGAGGGGTGTGTCAAATGTATAAAAATGTATAAAAAACAGACGAATAATCTGATACGAAACCATTAAATTGAAAAAGCAAAAAGACAAGTAGCCTAAATAGATGAATTATGAGAGTGATCGACTGACGAGTTGATATTAATTTGTTTGTGAGACAGACTAATAAGGTAAGAGTAAATGTTGCTTAAACGATCTGTATCCGATTTAAAATTCATTGATTTATCACGGTTTTTTTGAATGTGATACATTTCAAGAAACAGTCTTCCCTTATACGTCTTACTGGTATCTAAGATTTTTACGTTAGTGAAGTCAGGGTTATGATCAGAAGAGTTACAATGAATAGAAAGTGCACAAGATTTCTTGCCCAGTCTGTAATCGCTCTTATGTTGGGTGAGGCGTGTTTTCAGCCATTGAGATGTCTGACCGATGTAAGAGAGATCACAGTCCCGACAAGGGATGTTGTAAATGACGTTAAACATAGTTTCTGAGGGATTCTTGTCTTTGAGTTTTGTGAAAAACGTCTGTTAAGTGTACTGATATTTGACTGCGCGATTCTGACCTTGTCGTGGCCCAGGACATTGATGAGTTTAGGGGTGAGGCCCTCTGCGTACGGCAACTTTCTGTATGATATTCGGTCTGGGGGTTGGGATGGGGGTGGTGCAGGTTCCACTGATGGTGGAGTGACGATTGGGTCCTGTCGGTTAAACAGTACTTTAGAAACAAGTGCTCGCGGAAAACCATTATTAATAGCTATTTCTGAAAGTAAATGCATATTCTTTTCTCTGAAGGAGTGATGGCATATTTTAGTAATACGGTTTTTTAAACCTAGTAAGGTGTTAATTTTTACTTTGAAAGGAGAGTGCGAGTGGTAATTTATGTAGCGACCTGAGTTCGTCGGTTTGCGATACCAGTCAAGGATAATCGTGTTGTCAGTTCTCCTGACAACCTTCGTATCCAAGAATGGTATGCTCTCCTCGACCTCAGTCTCTACTGTAAATTGAATATGTAAATTAAAAGTGTTAAATGTGTCTAAAGTGAGTTGAACCGATTGAGAGGGTACCGCAAGAATTAAATCGTCTACGTATTTTTTAATGAAAGGGGGTGAAAAGGTAGTGTGGGGAGGACCGCATCCAGTAAGTTGTCCATTACTAATTGAGCTAAAATTGGACTCAAAAGTGAACCCATCGGAGTGCCGAAGGTCTGCTTATAGAAAGACCCATTGAACGTGAAATAATTGTTGTCTCCTATGAAATTGATGAGTTTAATAAAGCTAGATTTATCTAGGGTGGTGTGTGAAGAAATTGAAGTGAAATCTGATTCAATGATACTAATCACCAAATCCATAGGGATGTTTGTGAATAACGAAACCACGTCTAAGGAAATCAACACAAAACCAGGGGGGAGGGCAAATTCATTGAACTCTTCCGCGAACGCGAAAGAGTCCAGAACGTTATAATTGGTTCGGAAAGCGAATGAGGAAGCCAGAATGTCTGCCAAGAAACATGATAATAAATAAGTAGGTGAATTAATGGAGGAGATTATTGGTCGCAAAGGTACGTCTGTTTTATGAATTTTCGGTAAGCCGTAGTACTTAGGTGAAACTGCACTGTACGTTATTAATTTCTTGACCGTTTGTTCGTCAAAACTTGCCGAAGTCCTTTAGTAGCTTGGTCAAACAACGTTGGATTGACGCTGTGGGATCTTTCTGCATGATTAAGTAAAACTGTGACGGCACCTTTGTCGGCCTTAGTTATAATTAAATTGGGGTTGTTTTTTAAGAAACGATCAGTTGCTTGAAGAGAATCCGACATAAGGGAGGTGTGTGGGGTAAGAACATAATTCGTTAACAAATTAGTGACTTTTGCACGAATAAGATTGTGTTGTTCCTGAGGTGAAGTTTCGAGAACTGACTCAACGTCAGAAAGAAAGTGTGAAATATTAAAATCTTTGGGTTGAACTGGTAAGCAGAACTTGGGACCGAGGGAAAGTAACGTGTCAATATATATATATATATATATATATATATATATATATATATATATATATATATATATATATATATATATATATATATACTGGGTGACCCAGCGATCTGTAAAAGCCCCATAACTTATTTGCTATTTGAGATATCGACTTCTAGTTTTCTTGAACTGGTACCCACACTTATTCTACATATTTTAAAAATATATATGTTTTTGTACAGGGTGTCCCAGTATACATAACAGAACGAAGTTATGTTTTTTTTAATGGAACACCCTATATTTTATACTTTATTTTCAACCCTCTCGAGAAGCTGATCAAAATAGTATCAGATACCATGGGTCTATTATGGACGGTTGGTTAGTTATGGGCAAATTTGTGGCAAAAACAAGGTCACATTGAAAAAATTGCAGAAGCGCTCCTAGCAAAGGTAGCGTCATTTTTTATACACTAAAGAATTTTCCATATCATGAAAAATAATACAAGTCGGCTTTGGTTCTTTTTTGTTCATACCGCTATACAGGGTGTCAACATACGCAAAATATTGGATAACTATTCTTTTTCAAATGGAACACCCTATATATCTTGTATGAACAAAAAAGAACCAAAGCCGATTTGTATTATTCTTCATTATGTGGAAAATTCCTTAGTGTATAAAAAACGACGCTAGCATTGCTAGGAGCGCTTATGCAACTTTTTCAATGTCTTCTTGTTTTTGCCACAAATTTGCCCATAACTACCCAATCGTCCATAATAGACCCATACTATCTTATACTATTCTAATCAGCTTCTCAAGAGGGTTGAAAATAAAGTATAAAATATAGAGTGTTCCATTTAAAAAAACATAACTTTGGTCTGTTATGTAAATTGGGACACCCTGTACAAAAACATACATATTTTTAAAATATGTAGAATAAGTGTGGGTACCAGTTCAAGAAAATTAGAAGTCGATATCTCGAATAACAACTAAGTTATGGGACTTTTACAGATCCCTGGGTCACCCGGTATATATATATATATATATATATATATATATATATATATATATATATACACATTACAGGCATCTGTAAAAGCCCCTTAACTTATTTGCTATTTGAGATATCGACTTCTAGTTTTCCTGAACTGGTACCGACACTTATTCCACATATTTTAAAATGATATAAATTGCTAGCGTCGTTTCTTATACACTAAAGAATTTTCCACATCAGGAAGAATAATAGAAATCGGCTTTGGTTCTTTTTTGTTCATACTGCTATACAGGGTATCAACATACGCAAAAAAATGGATAACTATTTTTTTTCAAATGGAACACCCTATATATCTTGCCACCAATGCATGGAATTTTTAATAAGCTTTCCAATGATGTACAATTTGTATAATGAAATATTAAGGATTCTTAAGATTTATCCATGAAAACATTTTTCTTTTGTCACCTCCTGCTCATTTTTGGATTTTCAGCCAAATCTATGCATTTTCTGAAAAAATAATAAGAGACTAAAGTTCAATTTTTTTATTAATAAATTGCACTATACTTTATTTTCCGCACTCTCTAGCGGAAAAACGGGAAATTATAGGGAAATTAAAATGGGCCATATCGATTGAAAATGTTCCGCTCTACAACTCTTAATAGAAGCAATTTTTGCCAAAAATGCATAGTTTTCCCTAAAAATGTAAATTGAAAATGTATGTATCAATTTTTGCGTTTTTCAATGGTTTTTTGCATTTTTAGCGAAAACTATGTATTTTGGGCAAAGATTGCTTCTTTTAAGAGTTGTAGAGCGGAATATTTTCAATCGATGTAGGTCATTTGAATAATTCTATAATTACCCGTTTTTCTGCTAGAGGACGTGGAAAATAAAGTATAGTGCAATTAATTAACAAGAAATTTGAGCTGAAATGCTTATACGGTCACGATTTTGCGCACTCTGGCGGGCAATGCACGCATTATTTGAAAAGTCGGAAGACCTATATCGATGGAAAATTTTCCGCTCTACAACTTTGATCCCTTATTATTTTTTCAGAAAATGCATAGTTTTGGCTGAATATCCAAAAATTAGCAGGAGGTGACAAAAGAAAAATGTTTTTATGGATAAATCTCAAGAATCCTTAATATTTCATTATACAAATTGTACATAATTGAAAAGCTTATTAAAAATTCCATGCATTGGTGGCAAGATATATAGGGTGTTCCATTTGAAAAAGAATAGTTATCCAATATTTTGCGTATGTTGACACCCTGTATAGCGGTATGAACAAAAAAGAACCAAAGCCGACTTGTATTATTTTTCATGATATGGAAAATTCTTTAGTGTATAAAAAATGACGCTACCTTTGCTAGGAGCGCTTCTGCAATTTTTTCAATGTGACCTTGTTTTTGCCACAAATTTGCCCATAACTAACCAACCGTCCATAATAGACCCATGGTATCTGATACTATTTTGATCAGCTTCTCGAGAGGGTTGAAAATAAAGTATAAAATATAGGGTGTTCCATTTAAAAAAACATAACTTCGTTCTGTTATGTATACTGGGACACCCTGTACAAAAACATATATATTTTTAAAATATGTAGAATAAGTGTGGGTACCAGTTCAAGAAAACTAGAAGTCGATATCTCTATCTCTATCTATTGGGTAGTTATGGGCAAATTTGTGGCAAAAACAAGAAGACATTGAAAAAGTTGCATAAGCGCTCCTAGCAATGCTAGCGTCGTTTTTTATACACTAAGGAATTTTCCACATAATGAAGAATAATACAAATCGGCTTTGGTTCTTTTTTGTTCATACAGCTATACAGGGTGTCAACATAAGCAAAATAATAGATAACTATGTTTTTTCAAATGGAACACCCTATATATCTTGCCACCAATGCATGGAATTTCTAATAAGCTTTCCAATGATGTACAATTTGTATAATGAAATATTAAGGATTCTTAAGATTTATCCATAAAAAACATTTTTCTTTTGTCACCTCCTGCTCATTTTTGGATTTTCAGCCAAAACTATGCATTTTCTAAAAAAAATAATAAGAGACCAAAGTTGTAGAGTGGAAAATTTTCGATCGATATAGGTCTTTCGACTTTTCCAATAATGCGTGCATTGCCCGCCAAAGTGCGCAAAATCGTGACCGTATATGCAAGTTACCTGTAGTCCACAACAGACATGTTATTGTTAGGTATTAATTGAATTTATTGTTAATATATTTATATTTAGAATTAATGCGCAGTTATCGCCAGATGTTAAAATGCTTAGTTTATAATTTTATTTAATATAAATAGTAAGAGTTAATATTATTCCACACATTCATAATTATAATTCGTGCCGTAAAGTTAAGTCTGTAATTAATGTCAGAATCAATGTAAAATATTATTTAATAATTAAATATTTTCGTGTAGAATTAAAATAAAGTTTTTTTAAAAACCAAAAGTGCTCTCCGAAAATATAATTTGCATTTTAGCGTTTTTCTCAAATTTTTTGTTAATTAATTGCACTATACTTTATTTTCCACATCCTCTAGCAGAAAAACGGGTAATTATAGAATTATTTAAATGACCTACATCGATTGAAAATATTCCGCTTTACAACTCTTACGAAAAGCAATTTTTGCCCAAAATCCATAGTTTTCGCTAAAAATGCTAAAAACCATTGAAAACGCAAAAGTTGATATATACATTTTCAATTTGCATTTTTAGGCAAAACTATGCATTTTTGGCAAAAATTGCTTCCATTAAGAGTTGTAGAGCGGAATATTTTCAATCGATAAGGGCTATTTTAGTTTCCCTATAATTTCCCGTTTTTCCGCAAGAGGGTGCGAAAAATTAAGTAAAGTGCAATTTATTAATAAAAAAATTGCAAAGAAAACGCTAAAATGCTTATACGGTCACGATTTTGCGCGCTCTAGCAGGCAATGCACGCATTATCTTAAAAGTTGAAAAACCTATGTCGATCGGAAATTTTTTGCCCTACAACTTTGGTCTCCTATAATTTTTCCTGAAAATGGATAATTTTGGCTGAAAATCCAAAAATCAGCAGAAGGTGATAAAACAAATATGTTTTTATTGATAAATCTCAAGAATTCTTAATATTTTGTTATACAAACTGTATACAGGGTGTGGCACTTAAGACGCCTCGGACCATAGCTCCTTTTCGATAAAAGCTATCGAAAAAAATCTAAGAACAAAGTGGTGCATAGTTACCGTCGCTATGTTTCAAAAATATTTCTAATCATCAGTGGCGTGCCGTACTCCAGTGGCGTACCAAACTTATGTTTATTTAAATGGAATGCCCTATTTTTTATTACAGATTTGGAAAGTGCTCGACGAGTACTTATTTTTTTATTTAACATATTATATCCTTCACTTTAGCGGTTTCGCTGTTATAACCCCTTCTTTCAAAATTGCGCCCCATTTTTGAGATTTTTTTGTAGAGAAACTAATTGACGCCGGCGCCTAAATTTTGAATTAAGGTACAGGTTAAGACCTCGTATACCTTCACATAATTTTTTTTCGGGTAATTTATGGAAAAAAAATAATTTTTGATTGATCTTCGCATGTTGTCATTTTTTCCGAAAATTTCAAATGGCACCCCCCTAAAAAAATTACGGCGTTGTATAGCCAAAACTCTAAATTTTTCATTGGTGTAAAAAAAATTACACATTGCATAACAAAATTTCGGAGAAAAAAGGAATTTCATCGCAAATGTCGGGAAACGTTTTCCGTTCCCAAGTGTGCCATGAGAAAACAAAAGATTGGTAATTGTCAAAGTAAATTATTAGACGTCAGTAGCAGCCATAAGTCAATTTTGATAAACGTTCTAAAAATATTCCGAACTCAAGAGGAAATGGTTGACATGATATTTATTCTTGGAGAATGTAACAAGAATTGTTTCTTGGCATCACGAGTGTACGCTGCGAGATATCCGCACAGGGCACATCCAAATGAACGTGCGTTTCAAAAAGTGTTGGAGAGATTTACTACTACGGGAAGTGTGAAACGGCCAAGGAGAGTTAGAAAGAAGGCAGTTATTACCGAAAATAATGAACTGCAGGTTCTGGAGGCAGTTATTGAAGATCCTCATACCAGTATCCGTGATATTAGTAGGAATCACGATATTTCAACGCGATCTGTACATCGTGTTCTTAAAAAGTACAAATTCCGTCCATTTAAGATTCAACTGCACCAAGAATTGTAACCTCAAGATTTTCATGCGAGGCAAGATTTCTGCATGTGGGCTATCAACAAAATTGAGCAGGAGGAATCATTTCTTATGCGCGTATTATTATCTGATAAAGCAACGTTCCATAGAAATGGGCATGTCAATCGCCACAACTACCATTATTACGCCGATGAAAACCCACAAGCCATGCGAATGATAAACCACCAGCAAAGATGGTCGCTGAATGTTTGGGGAGACATACTTGGAGAACACCTTTTGGGTCCTTATTTCATCGAGGGGCACCTGAACGGCAACAGTTATTTGAGGTTCCTTCGCGACGACTTGGATGATCTCTTGGAAAATGTCCCTCTAGCCGCTCTTCGACAGATAGTTTTCCAGCACGATGGAGCTCCTGCACATAATAGCTGTGTCGTTCGGGAATTTCTCGATGAAACGTTTCCGGACTCCTGGATTGATCGTGGGGGTCCTGTGAGGTGGCCGCCAAGATCACCAGACCTCACTCCCCTTGACTTCTTCCTTTGGGGCCATATCAAAGACGAGGTTTACAGGACGGTACCAACTACTGTCGAGGATATGAGGGAGAGAATCCGCGCGGCTTTCCGCGGTATATCACCAGAAGTCCTTAGGGCAGTGTCTAGAGCCTGTTAGTCGAAGTTGCGGTTATGCCTCCAGCAGGAAGGTCGTCATTTCGAACATTTAGTTTAAGTTGTTAAATTTTCTTTATCTGCATTTTTCATATCATGTTGAATAAATAGGTACATACTATTATGTTGACCGTATTTGTGTATTTGTTTTCTCATGGCACACTTGGGAACGGAAAACGTTTCCCGACATTTGCGATGAAATTCCTTTTTTCTCCGAAATTTTGTTATGCAATGTGTAATTTTTTTTACACCAATGAAAAATTTAGAGTTTTGGCTATACAACGCCGTAATTTTTTTAGGGGGGTGCCATTTGAAATTTTCGGAAAAAATGACAACATGCGAAGATCAATCAAAAATTATTTTTTTTCCATAAATTACCCGAAAAAAAATTATGTGAAGGTATACGAGGTCTTAACCTGTGCCTTAATTCAAAATTTAGGCACCGGCGTCAATTAGTTTCTCTACAAAAAAATCTCAAAAATGGGGCGCAATTTTGAAAGAAGGGGTTATAACAGCGAAACCGCTAAAGTGAAGGGTATAACATGTTAGATAAAAAAATAAGTACTCGTCGAGCACTTTCCAAATCTGCAATAAAAAATAGGGCATTCCATTTAAAAAAACATAAGTTTGGTACGCCACTGGAGTACGGCACGCCACTGATGATTAGAAATATTTTTGAAACAAAGCGACGGTAACTATGCACCACTTTGTACTTAGATTTTTTTCGATAGCTTTTATCGTAAAGGAGCTATGGTCCGAGGCGTCTTAAGTGCCACACCCGGTATTATTGGAAAGCTTATTAAAAATGCCATAGATTGGTGGCAACTTATATAGGGTGTTCCATTTGAAAAAAAAAATAGTTATCCATTGTTTTGCGTATGTTGACACCCTGTATAGCACTATGAATAAAAGAGAACCAAAGCCGATGTGTATTATTCTGTATGATATGGAAAATTTTCTAGTGTATAAATAATGATGCTATCTTTGCTAGGAACGCTTCTGCAATGTTTTCAATGTGTACATGTTTTTGCCACAAATTTGCCCATAACTAACCAACCGTCCATAATGGGTCTACTATCTTATACTTTTTATCAGCTTCTCAAGAGGGTTGAAAATAAAGTATAAAATATGTTCCATTTAAAAAAACCATAACTTTGTTCTGTTATGTATATTGGAACACCCTGTATAAAAACATACATATTTAAAAAAAAATGTAGAATAAGTGTGGGTACCAGTTCAAGAAAACTAGAAGTTGATATCTCAAATACCAAATAAGTTATGAGGCTTTTACAGATCCCTGGGTCACCCGGTATATACAGGGTCGGTACAAAGTATGGAAACACGGCATTTTACAACTTTTATAGACCTTATAATTCTGATTACAACCATATACCTTTTTTGAAAAATACTTGTCTTTTTATCGATAAACCGGACTTTGAAAAGTATGCAAACAGCCAAACGAATACTTTTTCTAAATGCTGCAATACCGCACATGCATGTTCTAGTTTTGATCAAAACGTATAAAAATATTAAACAGTCAAATGAAAAAATAAAATATTAAACAATATATGATTTTTTATTTTACAACATATGTTCAAAGTGCTCTCCATTCGCTTCTTGGCAGTAATGAATACGCAGGACAAAGTGTTGTAATGAACTAGTTAGAATATTAGGACGAATAATTGCAATTTCGGTTCTTATGCGTTCTTCTAATTCTTGTATATTGTGTGGCCTGTTGTTATAAACTCGATTTTTCAAATGTCCCCACAGGAAAAAATCAAGTGGAGTTAAATCGGGCGACCTAGCAGGCCATTCAATTGTTCCTCTCCTCCATATCCATTTGCCGGGAAAAGTTACGTCTAAATATTCACGTACTATTAGTCCGAAATAAGCTGGTGCTCCGTCTTGCTGAAAAGTTACCCTTGTATTTAAAAAAAAATGAATACAAAAAAATTAAAAAAATGCAAGTTGAAAGCCTTAACGTACTCTAAACCTTTGCAAAATTTCAGGACATACCGATAAACCGTTCTCAAAATATTTCGCTGTTTCGTATTGTCGTACACTGCTAGTAAAATGTGATGGTGCACCATCCAACTGGATCCACATATCTCTTATTACGTTGAGTGATACATCAAGTAGGTACTCATATAAATGATTCAGATCTGAAATGATTCCTAAGAAATTGTTCAAACACTTCCCCATTCAGGCTGCCTTCACAAAGGCAACCCATACATTCCATCTCCATCTCCATCTCCATCGTTTTTGATTATTTAGTGTACTTGCAAAATAAGGATTGTGCTCCGAATAATAATTAAGATTATGTCTGTTTTCCTTGCCTCTATTATGAAATATAGCCTCATCAGTAAACAGCACAAAATTTAAAAAAATGTTTATTATTTTCCAGAGTATTAAGGGCGCAGAGATAGACTCAAGCTGTTGTAAGCGTATGTGGTAAGGGTGAAATTTATGTTTTTTTCACAAGTCTATGTGCTGAAGACCGACTAATATTTAACTGAGTATTTAATTCGGATAAAAATAATTTATTATTTTAAATGACCGATGCCAAAACCAGGCATTCGTTGCCTTCGTTAACTACAGAATTGATTTGCACAGGTTTAGCATAGTTAACGTTACCTGTAGCCTCAAATCGCTCTTGTACTCTTCGAAATGGTTCTTGTTGTGGACACGGCAAGAATAATTTCGTGTATCGTGAATGGACAGCGGTATCTGGGCTCTATACACTCGCGAAGGAAATAGACAGTTTTTGCGACATTCCCCAAGAATGGAAATCGTGTCAACCAATTCCTCTTGGGAAACATTCATAATTTTGAACTGAGATCACAACTTAAATGGTAAAATATATTTTTGAGATCAATGTAGTAATTATTGTCACCTGCTTTTTTTTTAATTTGAAATGATTGGCACCTAGATTTTAAAACTAATAATAAAAACATGCAAATTACCAACGAATTTTGGAATATTCGAGTAACCATTGACTTCAGATATATGAAACCTTATTTGAAACGAAAGCTTACTTAATGAACTGTTAAATTATGAAATAATATAAAGGGTGTTCCATTTGAAAAAAAAAATAGAAATTGTGCAGTTTGCGAATGGCTATCACCCTGTATAATTCGTTATGTTTTGGTTGATAGAGTAATTTTGAAGACTAAAGTTCAACTAAACTTTACCACTAAATTAGAATGAATTATCTTTATTAGTTTCAGGGGAGCACAGTAACAATTTTGTTCAAATGTTTGCATAAACTTCTCAATAACACGAAAACGGCCTGGTTTCAATCGCCGAAACGTAACGCATTTTAATCTCCAAGTAACAAAGAATTCAAAAATGCTAAAATATACAGGGTGTTCCATTAAAAAAAAACAAGTTTGGTCTGTAACTTTGTTATGAGGCACCCTGTATAAATTTAGATATTTTTATTTATATTCTGCACAACTTTTGTCGCACGTGTCTGCGAGCTTTATTAATTCAAGGCCAACTAATAACCGGAACAGATGTTCCATTGATTAGAAGCATCTCGATGAGGAGACCAGAGGAAACTTATCTGTAACGTGGCCACTTGCCTAAGATAAGAAGCATGCCCTGGCGTTAGAATGTTTACATTATGGTGTTGTCATGTATACAAACGATTAAGCGCCCAATGTTGATTGCATTTCTAAATTTCAATACCGGGTTCATATTCAGGAATAAGAATATTTGATGCAACTTGCCCATTCGTTAATATTTCATATATTTTCTAATGTATTTATTTTAATGGTTATTAAGTAGGTTATGCTTTTGAATTTCCTGATTGAATTTTAAGTTTCTCTGAGTGGTTTCCTGTTCTGATAAAAGTTATTTATATTTTTGAATAATTAAATAAGAAGTCGGTGCCAAAAAATGACAGCCTTTTGCAAATAAGTATATTTTATAAACAGTTTGTTTTAATAAACAATTTAAATTAACAATTGTTGTAAAAAATATGAAAACGAACAATTTGCAAAAAAAATTATTTTCCAAAAATCCATTTTGTCTGAAATATTTTCTCAATTTTTGTGTGTAAATAGGTTTTTCGATTTAAATTTTACCTGAGACATATTTACAATAATAATTTAATTAATTCTTCCTTCGGTTGTATTAAATGTTACTATTATAAATATAGTAGAAGCCGGTTAAACCGCGAGTTATAATTGACCATTTTTCTGGAGTTAGTCAGTCGATAATAAACGAATTTTCAAGTATGCAGAGGAGGAAATAATGTCATCCCCGGGAACTTTAGCTATTTAAAAAACTAGCGATGGCTATTCATTTTTTCTCCTACATAAGCTTGTGAGTCATTAATTTTTAAATGAATGTTATAAAAGACAGATTTATAAATGAAACTAGTTTTACGTGTGTTTTACTAAAAGTGACAAAATATGATCCTGATAAAAGGAAAGTAAAGTACTTTTTCAACAATTTCAGGAATTTTTTTTGTGTCTGTGTGTGTGTGTGTGTGTGTCTGCTGTGCGCGCTGTATCTCAAAAACTAATAGAGCAACTGATACGAAACTTTGAACATAAGTCTTATTTAATAATCCGAAGAAATGAAAAGCTTTTGGTAAAATTTCGTACATCGGAAGTGGGTGTTTACCTTAATTGTTCTTTTTTGTTTTTTGCCAATATTTTGTTAAATATAAAAATTATCACAAAAACATTTAAACAAATATTGAAGACAATAAAGAAATGAACAACTTTGGTTTGAAAATATTTTTCATAAAATTATTGTTATTCTAGAATTTTTTTTTTTTTTTTTTCATTTTTGGTTTATACTTATGAAACGATAATAGTTATAGAGAATGCCAAAATGAACAACTTATAAAGAAAACGTTTTTTTCGAAATCTCTTTAGTTTTTGAGTAAAGTGAGTTTTTACTTTCTCCGTTACGAAGTACGAGAAAGTATTGTGATCGTGATTTTTTTTTCAAAAATTTTTTTTACGGAAATATCCGTTTTGGGGTCCCTAGATGCCATTTCAACAATTTCGGGAAAAAAAAATTTGTGTCTGTGTCTGTGTGTCTGTGTGTCTGTGTGTCTGTGTGTCTGTGTGTCTGTGTGTCTGTGTGTCTGTGTGTCTGTGTGTCTGTGTGTCTGTGTGTCTGTGTGTCTGTGTGTCTGTGTGTCTGTGTGTCTGTGTGTCTGTGTGTCTGTGTGTCTGTGTGTCTGTGTGTCTGTGTGTCTGTGTGTCTGTGTGTCTGTGTGTCTGTGTGTCTGTGTGTCTGTGTGTCTGTGTGTCTGTGTGTCTGTGTGTCTGTGTGTCTGTGTGTCTGTGTGTCTGTGTGTCTGTGTGTCTGTGTGTCTGTGTGTCTGTGTGTCTGTGTGTCTGTGTGTCTGTGTGTCTGTGTGTCTGTGTGTCTGTGTGTCTGTGTGTCTGTGTGTCTGTGTGTCTGTGTGTCTGTGTGTCTGTGTGTCTGTGTGTCTGTGTGTCTGTGTGTCTGTGTGTCTGTGTGTCTGTGTGTCTGTGTGTCTGTGTGTCTGTGTGTCTGTGTGTCTGTGTGTCTGTGACTGTGTCTGTGACTGTGTCTGTGCCTGTGCCTGTGCCTGTGTCTGTGCCTGTGCCTGTGCCTGTGTCTGTGTCTGTGTCTGTGCCTGTGTCTGTGTCTGTGTCTGTGCCTGTGCCTGTGCCTGTGCCTGTGTCTGTGCCTGTGCCTGTGCCTGTGCCTGTGTCTGTGTCTGTGTCTGTGTCTGTGTCTGTGTCTGTGTCTGTGTCTGTGTCTGTGTCTGTGTCTGTGTCTGTGTCTGTGTCTGTGTCTGTGTCTGTGTCTGTGTCTGTGTCTGTGTCTGTGTCTGTGTCTGTGTCTGTGTCTGTGTCTGTGTCTGTGTCTGTGTCTGTGTCTGTGTCTGTGTCTGTGTCTGTGTCTGTGTCTGTGTCTGTGTCTGTGTCTGTGTCTGTGTCTGTGTCTGTGTCTGTGTCTGTGTCTGTGTCTGTGTCTGTGTCTGTGTCTGTGTGTGTGTGTGTGTGTGTGTGTGTGTGGGCGCGCGCGCGCGCGCGCGCGCGCTGTATCTCAAAAACTAATAGAGCAATTAATATGAAACTTTGAAAATACGTCTTATTTGATAATCCGAAGAACTGAAAAGCTTTTGGTAAAATTTCGTACACCGGAAGTGGGTGTTTACCTTAACTGTTTTTTGTTTTTTGCCAATATTTTCTTAAATATGAAAGATAACACAAAAATATTTAAACAAACATTGAAAACAACAAAAAAATGCACATCTTTTGCTTGAAAATATTTTTCATAGAATTATTGCTATTTGAGAAAAAAAATTATTATTAACTTTTTAATTTTTGGTTTATAATTATGAAACGATAATAGTTACAGCAAATTTATGTGAATAATAATTGCAGAGAATGGCAAAATGAACAACTTCTAAAGAATAAGTTTTTTTCGAATTCTCATTAGTTTTTGAGTAAACCGAGTTTTTGAATTTGAAGTATAATTTTTCCATCTTTCATAATTTGACGTTTTAAACGTCAGTTTCATCCGAGTTTGCGCAACGCTCGTGGTACATTTAAAATATGATTAAAATTGAAAATAAACCATGAAAGCGTAAATATAAATGATACCATCAAGTCGGAGAAAGTAACATGATGGCCACATCATCATTTTTTTGAATTGCCAAACTGCTGAATGTGTTAGACCAGAGGTTCCCAATATTCTTAAGATGTTGTACTGATATGTAATAGACCGGACAGTGGCGTACCAGTAGATGGGTCCTAAAAAAAATTTCATCAGTTCTCAAGTGATGACCTTTTTTCATAATATATTCATTTACTGATCGCTTAACATTCGTGTACCGATTGCATTAGATGATTCTAATGATTTACATGTTTAAATATATCTAATAGTGTAATCCAACAACCAATATTGTTTGAAAAATCAACCCAAAATGTCATTTTTTCAAAGTTTAACTATTCTGATGATTTACATGTATAAATATACATAACCAATAGTGTAAGTCAACAATCAGTCAACCCATGTTTTGAAGTCAACAAAAACCAAGTTTTAGATCTCCAGAAATTGCATAACTGCCAAATATTTTGTTCGATTACAATGATTTAAACATCAACAAATGCCTAATTTTATGTGGCATAAAATGTGTATATTCGGCTTTAAATTAAATTGAAAGATTGTAGTATTTGTAGTAGAACTAGTGGTCATTACCTAAATTTTAAAGTATACATTTTTCCCATTACAGTGAAGACAACGATTTGATGGACAATGACCAGAGGTACATGAGCCCACAGACACAACACTCCCTCCCCTACTTTAAAATGTGAGAACACGTATTTTTTTTATTATTTTTGTTTTGTCCAAAATTATGAAAAAGCACCAAAATTTTGCCAAAATAATACATACATCAAAGCCATTACAATCATCAATTTGTGGGTGTTGCTTCTTAAGCTCATTAAAATTTTAATATTGCTGATAATATATATTTTTAATATTTGTATCGCTTTTTTTATAATCAGTACAACTTACAATCACGTTAGTTGATGATTATAAAAAAAACGAATTAAGCCAAAAGTTTTAATTTTTCCAGATTAACCTCGAAAATAGTATTATTATTTTATGTTTGAGAATCACTAAATGAGCAGAATTTGAATTCTTTAAAAATGGTCATATATCGTGTGTTCGATACAAAACGCCCAACGCCATGTTATTTATTGATCGCTGTGAATGAACTAAAAACCAAAGTCAATGGCCGTTTAAATACTAAAAAATGGCATCAAAATTTTTTTCAATAATAACTTCATTGCCAAATAATAGTCAACTGAATTTTTTTAAATGGCTGCCTATAATGGTTTAATTTTATTACATTAGACATTATTTTGCTGAATCCAATAAATAATGCCCAAAATGTTGTTTTCGTTCAATATTTTGGTCAAAAAAATTAAAATAAATATTCCATTTAAACTATATTTTTCAAAAATTATAATTAGCGTGCCTTGGAAAAAAGTGACAAATGTTATTTGGACTCAATAAATAAGCACCTATGTTACAATTCAATATAGAATAAATAAGTAGTGCAAGTATTCATTCACTTGCGATTTAAATGTTCTGTGATTATTGTAAACACTAAGTAGAACGTCTAACTCTGCAAGTCTACGATATTGTCGATCCACTCTCTTCGACTTTTCGAAAAAATATATAATTACCGTCATTTTATAGTATTTAAATAGCCATTGACTTTTTTTTTAGTTCATTCAAATCAGTCAATAAATAACAATTATTTTATCGAACACACGGTATGGTTTATGTAAAACTGCAAAATTTGGCATTTTTAATTCCATCACATAATTCCATATATAAAAGTGTAAAATCGATCAAGCAACCTCCAGTTTACTAGACTGTTGCCACTTGCGCCATTGAAGCCACACAAACTGTGTTACTTCTGCTGTGGCGCAAATGGAATGATTAATATTTTTTTCCTAGAAAAATCAACCACACGTCCAATACACTCACATAAAACATCCAAACCCATCACCTTGAAGGCAAAAAAACAAACCTCCTATTTTAGGGCATCAAAAAGGAATTTGATTCAGATTGGCAATAAGTTCTACTCTCTCAATTTTCTTTTCCTCAATTTACCTCATCACCAACTCCTGATTAACAATTTTCCATGTAATAGAACTGCTCAAATTAAGCCCACCAGTCACGTTTCATTTTTTTCCAAGCAAGCAAGGTATCTCGCGAGGCTCTACCCTATTACCTCTTATATTTAATTTATTTTGATTTTCTTTTCCACAAATTTAAGCCCATCTTTCTTCTTATTTCCTATCAAACAAGGTATCCCGTGAGGCTCTACCTTATCACCTCTTTTGTATAATTTCTTTTCTTTTTTGGTATTTATATGCAGATTCTTCATTTTTGTCCGCGAGATTCGGCCCTATAACCCCTTGTATATTATATATTCTGTTTCGATATTTATAACTCAGATTCTTCATTTTTGTTTCGGCGAAGTATATCTTACTACGATTTTCCTACGATACAGCTTATACAGGGTGCAAATAGACAACGAGCAATGCTCTATAAGTATAAACCTAAAAAAGATTTAAAAAATTCTCAAAACCGTTTCTAGGATATGTGGGGGAAATCAAGTATAACCACAAAAATGACCTTCACTAAGCAACGCCTGGGGCTGTAGCTAGCCTAACTATTCTTTTTGACACCCCTCGTATTTTTTTTAATAGCAACACCCCCTTTGTGGTACCTCATTGGAAATCTCTTGAAAATTGCTATTTAACAGTACTAAACAAAATACTTCCTATTCGTCTAATTTTTGAGAAATGCGCAAAATCATTTTTATTATTTATTCCAATTTATCGTTCTGAATATCAAATTGAAGCATTTTGTTGCTAATAAGGTCGAAATTGTTCAACAATAATCAGAACACTTTAATTTTTAGGGTTTAAAATTAAATGCAGAATATAACTGCCATGAGTCTATTTCTCATAATAACAACAATTTGTTTCTTTACGCTTTTTTTGTTAGAATTATTTTGTGTTCTCCAGTTTTCTTACTATTTTTACGACCTTATTCGCAACAAAATGGTTTAATTTGATATTTAGAGCGAGAAATTGTAACAAATAATAAAAATTATTTTGCGTATATCTCAAAAATTAGATGAATAAGAAGTATTTTGTTTAGAACTGTTAAATAGCAATTTTTAAGAGCTTTCCAATGAGGTGTCACAAAGGGGTTGTTGCCGTTAAAAAAATGAGTTGGGGTGGCTACAGCCCCAGGGGTTGGTTAGTGAAGATCATTTTTGTGGTCATACTGATTCCCCCACATACCCTAAAAACGGTTTTGAGAAATGTCTTCTATCTTTTTGAGGTCCATACTTATAGAGCATTGCTCGTTTGTATATAGACACCCGGTATATCCCATTCCGCTACCTTAAGAACGTTCAAAAATCCCAAGGATTGGCACATACAAAAATTTTACAAAATCACAACTCTAAAATTCCTTTCCACAAAATCACATGCACTTTCTCTACTTTTCAATTTAAAAAATGGTGATGCGGCCATCATGTTACTTTCTCCGACTTGATGGTATCATTTATATTTACGCTTTCGCGGTTTATTTTCAATTTAAATCATATTTTAAATGTATATCGAACGTTTGTCGACTCGGATGAATCTGACGTTTAAAACGTCAAAATGCTGAAAGATGGAAAAATTATACTGCAAATTTAAAAGCTGAGTTTACTCAAAAACTAAAGAGATTTCGAAAAAAAACGTATTCTTTATAAGTTATTCATTTTGAAATTCTCTATAATTATTATTAACATAAATTTGCTGTAACTATTATCGTTTTATAATTATAAACAAAAATTTAAAAAAAATAAATACATGTTTTTCTCGAATAAAAATGATTTTATGAAAAATATTTTCAAACCAAACATGTTCATTTCTTTGTTGTCTTCAATATTTATTTAAATTATTTTTTTATATTTTTCATATTTACAAAAATATTGGAAAAAAAACAAAAACCAGTTAAGGTAAACACCCACTTCCGGTATACGAAATTTTACCAAAAGCTTTTTAGTTCTTCGGATTATCAAATAAGACTTATGTTCAAAGTTTCATATCAATTGCTGTATTAGTTTTTGAGATACAGCGCGCA
The DNA here is from genome assembly GCA_910593695.2 of Ocypus olens. NCBI lineage: Eukaryota > Metazoa > Arthropoda > Insecta > Coleoptera > Staphylinidae > Ocypus > Ocypus olens. Next base: position 28,442,749 of record OU343061.1, on the reverse strand, counting down.
CAGCAGACAGACACACACACACCATCACACACACACACATACACACAGACACAATTTTTTTTCCAGAAATTGTTGAAATGGCATCTGGGGATCCCAAAACGGATATTTCCTTAAAAAAAAAATTGGAAAAAAAAATCAAGGTCACAATACTTTCTCGTACTTTGTAACGGATAAAGTAAAAATTATTTGATAAATCCTGTATATTTATTTAAATATCTAGGTATTCTTTTCGATTTCAAAATCACTCATAATTTATCAAATCCAGAATCAAGACAAGGCAAAGGTGCGATATTCTCGATTACTGACATAAAAGAAAACAAGGTATACAATTATTATATCATCAGTTGAAATTTACAAATCGATATGTCGCCCTTCGCTGGAATATAGCTGCATCCTTTTCAAACAAATGCATCCTTCTGCACTCAACTATATCCAAGTTACCGAAAGGTCAGCCCTTAGAATCCGAATTAAACTTAGACCCACTATACCAATCGATATTCCATCCAATGAATTTCGTTAAAAGACATCTCAAGTCGTCCGATATCTCAAAGTATGTTAGCCCTTGCTGAAAACCCCAATAACTGAACCTTTCTAAATGATAAAAGATAAATCAAAAATTAACACTTGGTTTGTTGCACGAGTTTGTTGTTTATTTACTCGACTAGTTTCGCTTGTCACAGCATTTTCAAGAGTGAATTATAAAAGAAACCGACAAATGTATTTATAGTCAGGTAATAAGGGATTTTAATATTGGGGAAGACCAAATCTGTTAAAAAATGTTTTCCTCATTTTATGGCTCTCTTTATTTCTAGGTCCTCTCTAAGATGTATTCAAGAAAAAAAAACTTTCTAAATGATAAATTTATTATTTATTAAATAATAATTTACATTACAAATGAATTTTACATAAAACCTAAATATCCCTGGAAAGTATACATTTCCACACATGACAAATATCAATTCATTCATTTTAAACTTCAAGGTAGTGAAATAAATTATTTTTGCTTCGCTTTTTTATTTAGAAAAATATAATAACTTTGAAACAAGGCAAGCTAGCTAGAGTGTGTCAAGTTGGCACCCCAATAAAGAGTTCTGATAGTTCTGAATAGAGTTCTCAATTCCTTTTGATGTATAAAGAAGTACTATCAATTTTTATAAAAGAGTTCTGTAAAATAGGGCTGTCAGGAATTTTTTTTTAAAATGGGGTGCCAACTTGACACCGCACCCCAACATTGTTATCGAATAGTTCTAAACTAGTTTTAAGATGTGTTTGGGTTAGTACTATAGTTCCTGATACTTTTAAAAAGAGTTCTGTTGAATTTACAGAGATAAAAATTTTCAGTTGGAAATTCGAAATATTCAAATTCAAATTACTCACTTAATATTGGACGAATCTAAATATTTCATAACAACTTTGGATAAAACTCACAAAGAACTACAGGAAACAACAATCAGAACTATCCGGAACTATCAAAAATATTTTTTTGAAAAAAGTCGCGAAGCAAAAAAAAAATTGAGAGTTCCAGGAGTTCTGAGTTACTTTTCTATTTCGCATAGTTGGTGTTTCCTGTAGTTCTTTGTGAGTTCTATCCAAAGTTATTATGAAATATTTAGATTCGACCAATATTAAGTGAGTAATATGAATTTGAATATTTCGAATTTCCAACTTTGAAAATTTTTATCTCTGGAAATTCAACAGAACTCTTTTTTAAAAGTATCAGGAACTATAGTACTAACCCAAACACATCTTAAAACTAGTTTAGAACTATTCGATAACAATGTTGGGGTGCGGAGTCAAGTTGGCACCCCATTAAAAAAAAAATTCCTGACAGCCCAATTTTACAGAACTCTTTTTTAAAAGTTGATATTACTTCTAGATACATCAAAAGGAATTGAGAACTCTATTCAGAACTATCAGAACTCTTCATTGGGGCGCCAACTTGACACACTCAGCTAGCTAGCTCGGCCAGCTTTAATAGTTAATATTGGAAAATACAGAATTGTTTCTTTTATCCGAATTGATATACGAGGGGTGTCAAAATTAGAATAGTTGTATATTTAAAGAAAATATTCAATACATTCTTTACTTCACTTCTCGATATAAATCGAGTAAACATGAACACATCAGACACTAGTTCTAATATCTCTTCACGGTACTGTCACTTATCAAGTTGCTTAAAGTAGACTACAACGGTTTTTGGATATCCTCCTGATCCATGAAAAGTTTTCCCGCCAAAAATTTCTTCAAAAGGTTCTAATACATGAAAATCCGAGGGGAGTAAGTCTGGATGCTGCAGGACCTCCCACTTGCGACGTGGTTTAATTTGACACGTGGGAGAGGCATCGGAAAAATGTTTCACTATTTCACGTAATCGTAAAGGTCTTCTTTTGTCAAATTTCAATATGCAATTTTTCGAAAGTTCAGCAGTGTCTCTCACAGCAATGGTTATGAAAATAATTTTCATGAACAAAATCAAATTAAATTTAATCGCTTTCGGCATTTCCAGTCGATGTGAGAGCTATCCACGTCAAAAGAAATTTTGCTTGTCTCAGTTTCTATAAGTCTTACAAATAAGTTTTATGAAGAGTGTTCGAGAAATACATAGTTGTGGTTTTACAAGTAGATAGTTAAGTTTTGAATGTTTTGAACTGGGGAAGATGGATGTTTTCAGCTCATATATTGTTATTTTATCTCCGGGTTGAACACATAGCTAAACCTATGCCTTCGGTTCTGGATGTAAGTATCCCAGTTTTTCTTCCCTAATTTTAATCAATAATCTGTTTAGTGTTATTTATTCTCCATACAACTATAAAATACACTAGTAAATAATACATGGTATGGTATATCAGTAAACAATATACTGTAATCTACGTACAAAAAATGGCAAATTAAAGACACGAATGAAATTAAAACGATGTTTAGAGTGACTATTGATAAGTTAATAAGCATAGATGAGAAACTTGAGGAAAACCTAGAAGAGATAAATATCATAGAGGAAACCGACGAACTAAAAAGGTTAATTGCAACTCAGGAAGAAAGAATATAAGCCATAAAAAGGGCAATTTAAAAAATAAATATTGTTATACAAGGAATAAGAGATGATAAAGAAAAAAACATGGACAGAAATAAGAAAAAAGGTTGAAGAAATGATATAACACAGGGATTCGCATAAAAACGGAAGGCATAGAAAGATTGGGAATATTTAGAGAAGACAGGAAAAAACAAATTCTCATTAGGCTAAAGGAATATATCATGAAAAAGGAAATATACTGGTGGAAAAATGAAAAAAATGAAACACCTAAAATTCGTAAAATTTTAACCATTTTCTAACCGCCATAACTCGGCGTATTTTTGATCAATTTTGATTAATCTTTGAGGGCGAAAAACTTTGAAGTGTCTTCTTTGGTCATGCATGCGAACTTAAGCATAACCCCTTCCGCCCCCTCTAGCGCCCCTATGAAAAAAAAAGTTTTTTTTCTGGAAACCATGTCCAACTTTGACGATGTCTACGGAGTTCGAAAACTTCTGTCGACTCGATCCACCATAAAGGCATTCAAATTTGATCAATTCCCTATGCAGGACTCAAAGAACGAAGTTCATATGACGATTTAGCACCAAGTTATGGGTGTTTTTCGCACATAACTTAGTGACTTTTCAACGAAATTTGATGATTATTTCGGGAAAAAATCCCAATTTGGCTATTTTATAAGAGAGTTTGGAATGATTCCTTTTCGAACCCTTCAACCCCTGAATAAAAAAAAACACGTTTTTTGTCAAAAAAAAACAAAACTTTGGCAAAGTGTATCGAGTTGGAAAAAATGTGTCGACTCGATCCACCAAAAGGGCATTAAAATGTGTCAAATTACCTGCACAGGACTCAAATAACAAAGCTCCTATGACGATTAGGCACGAAGTTCTAGGTGTTTGAAAAAAAGTGCATGTTGAGGTTTTTCGCACATAACTCAGTGACTTTTCAACCAAGTTTGATGATTATTTCGGGAAGTTCCTACGGCGATTTGGCACAAAGTGATGGGTGTTTAAAAACTTCGTTCTTTGAGTCCTGCATAGGGAATTGATCAAATTTTAATGCCTTTATGGTGGATCGAGTCGACAAAATTTTTCCAACTCCGTATACTTCGCCAAAGTTGGACATTTCCGGAAAAAACTTTTTTTTCATGGGGGTGCTAGAGGGGGGCAGAAGGGCTTACGCTTAAGTTCGCATGCATGGCTTTAAAGAAGACACTTCAAAGTTTTTCGCCCTGAAAGATTCATCCAAACCGATTGAAAATACGCCGAGTCACGAATTTCAAGTGTTTTATTTGTTTTCCTTTAGTATATATAAAAAGAACACAAATTTGAATCAATCAAGGCTACACAGAAAATAGGACAGGAGGAAAGAAAAACTTTGTTAATTAATCTAAAGAAAAGACGCCAAAAGAGAAATAGATCGTAATAATTAACGATGAAAATTGTGGAATTAAAGAAATGGGAAAACAAACGGAAGAAGAGAACTTTGGGCAACAGATCACCTCAAAGCAACGACAAGTTAGAACAGACAAAAAGGAGAACAAAAGAGAACCAAAAAACTAATAGATATTAGAACCAGGATAGAGAAACTGTGAAAAATGAATTACACATAAATTACAAATAAATAAACAGAAAAAAGGAAGAAAGAGAAAAAGAACATGAACTAAGAATCAGGGCTGGAATGTAAGAACCATACTGGCACCTGGTACAAGAAGAAATAGTATCTGAGTTAGAACAGTATAAAATAAGAAAAATAAGATGGAGAGGAAATAAAATAATAGAAAAATATTGCAATACTCAGTAAGCGAAAACAAGGAAATGACGGAGTGGGATTTATATTGCGGAAAAGCGTAAAGAAAAATGTAATACATATTAATCCAATAAGTAATAGAATACTTAAGAACAGAAGCAAAACCTTTCAAGAACTCAATGTTAAATGTATATGACAGAAATGGCGAGTGAAAACGACAAAGAATTAGAGTATGAAATTGCAAAAATACCAAAAGAGGGCACACTAATAGTTCTGTGAGACATAAATACACAAGTAGAAAAAGAAGAATTCTACAAACATGTTGCAGTAAAACACACTATACATAAAAAACAAATGATAATAGGGAAAGGCTCTGTAATCTAGCAACAGGTGCAAATATGATAATAAGCAGTACAAAAATTGCATACAATTACGTGGAGATCACCATATGAACAAATTGATCACGTGCTAATATCGAAAAGAAAACAGTCCTCGATAAAAGACGGGAGAACGTAGAGTGGCGTATGCGTGGCATACAAGTGGCAACAATAAAAAAAAAATAGAAATAACAGGAATAAAGCAGCCAGAGCAAGATGGGACGTGATATTATTAAACAACCCGGAAATATGGAAAGAGTACGAGGAAAGACTAAGACTAGAAATAATAAAAAAATATAATAGAAGAGGGAAAAATACAAACACAATGAAACAAATGGAAAAAATCTATAATTATACGTGCAAAATAAAAAGTAGGAGCAGTACAAAACAAAAGGATAAAGGAATGGTTTGGCGAATAATGCCAGGTATTAATAAAGAAGAAGTAACGAGCGTAGATTAAATGGCTGAATACGAATGATGTTGAGGATGGAGAAGAATACGGAAGATTAAGAAAAAAATAAAAAAGTTTCTGAGAAAACTTAAAAGGGACTCTCCAAAAAATGCAATAATTGAAACTGAAAATAAAAATCGAAATATAAGGTCATTCTAAAAAAAATATAACTTCATTAAATAAACCGTACAAAGATAAAATAAATGGTCATCGTATCTGAAACATAACAAGAAAATAATCAACGATGAAAAATGTGGAATTAAAGAATGGGGAAACAAAGGGAAGAAGAGAACTTTGAGCAACAGATCACCTCAAAGCAATGACAAGAAATAAACAGAAAAAAGGAAGAAAGAAAAAGAATATGAACTAAGAATCATGGCTGGAATGTAAGAACCATACTGGGACCTGGTACAATGGAAGAAATAGTATCTGAGTTAGAACAGTATAAAATAAGAAAAATAAGATGGAGAGGAAATAGAATAATAATAAAAAAAATGCAATACTCAGTAAGCGAAAACAGGGAAATGACGGAGAGCATAGATTAAATAGCTGAGTACGAATGATGTTGAGGATGGAGAAGAATACGGAAGATTAAGAAAAGAATAAAAAAGTTTCTGAGAAGACCTAAAAGGGAGTCTCTAGAAAATACAATAATTGAAACTGAAAATAAAAATCGAAATACAAGGTCATTCTAGAAAAATATAACTTCATTAAATAAACCGTACAAAGATAAAATAAATGGTCAGACATCAAAAGGCAAAATAATCGAAGAAGATTCCCAATACAAAAGAATATGGATGGACTACTTTCAAGACCTCTTAGCAGACAATGAAGAATAAATTAAAGACATGGAGGAAAAGGCAGAGGATGAGAACAGAGAAACAATAGCAGAATCAACAATAGACGAAGTAAGGAATTTATAAGCAAAAGTAAAAATGGAAAAGCATCCAGTACTGACGGTATAAATATGGAATTGTTAAAATGTAAAAGGGAAAGGAGCTTATAGAAAGGCTATTTCAGCTAGTAAGAAAGATAACGAATTCCACAGAATTGGAGAATGGGCCAAATCGTCACAATGCTAAAAAGGGCGACCGGCTTCATTGTAAAAAACTACAGAGGAATTACTCTACTAAATACGGTGTACAAAATAATTGCAAAGAAGACTAGCTTTATCCAATATATAGGGTGTAGTGGAACAAAACGGAACATAGGATTTTCAATGTTAATTTCTTTATACTGGAATATTATCTTCCCTGATCATTTTAGAGGAAACATGTAAATAAATGTTTTGTAGAGTAAACATTTCTGCATGCAGTCATGCTATTATTTATTTTTTAACATTTATAAAAGCCCAAAAAATTATGAAATAAAAATGATAATTTTTATTAAATAATGGTTGACATGGAATTAAATAAAAACGGTGCGTTGTTGTTACTAGCATAGCATCACTTCACAATTTGCACGTTTTCTTGAATAGAATACATTTTTAATGAAAAATTATGAAGTGTTCAATACATTTGACAGAAGCGCCAACAAATCAACAAATCAACAGCGCACCATTTTTGTTTAATTTCATGGCAATGTTTTCTCTAAAATGGTCAGGGAAGATAATATTCCAGTGTAAAGAAATTAACAAATTAAACCCAAAATTAACCCTGTATAAATAAGTCAATATCAAAATGGATTTATTAAGGGGAAGTCAACTACTGATGCAATACACACTCTAAACCAAATCATGGAGAACAAAAATGAATACCAAGCGGAAATTGAGATACTTCCAGCAGGCATTTGACTCAATAAAAAGAAGAGAACTAATGAATTCACGGAAGGAGTTTTGAGTGTGCAGGAAACTAAGCAAACTAATTGAAATGACTATGGAAGGAACAACTGTGAGAATCCTGAGAGCTAAAGGAGAAACTGACAATTTTCGAATAAATAAAGGGGTTAAACAAGGTGTTGCATTTTGGCTACTCTATGCAATGTAGCTTTAGACCAGGGGTCTCAAAACTTTTTTCTACTTTCCTTATAAAATGTACAATTTTTTTCATTAATTTGGGTTCATAACATATGTGACTCTTGAACCCTACAAACAGCGTGAAAAAAGTGCCGTAACGGTTCATTTTTTCACTCTTTTGCGTGAAAAAAAGTGCCGTAGCGGTTCATTTTTTAACGCTACTATAAAATTTCGATCAAGAAAACTTGATGATTATTATTTTTTTCATTTAAAAAATTATTATTACTTATAAAAATTGATTAAGGTTTTATCGAATTTATTTAAAGTTACAGACGTAGAAATTTTTTTGTATGAAACTGGAGAGCAATGCAACTTTTTTACTTGTAGGAATTGCCACACGAGCCGAAGGCAAGTGCGGCAATTCTTTCCTACTCGTGAAAAAAAGTACTAGTTTACTCACTTGTTGCATAAATAACTATTTCCATCGCGGGCTATATATACAATTCTTCATAACCTAGTGTGCCAAGATATAATCAATTTTATAACTAATTTTAAAACCTATAACAAAAAAATGGTGATGTGGCCATCATGTTACTTTCTCCGACTTGGTGGTATCTTTTAAATTTACGCTTTCATGGTTTATTTTCAATTCAAATCATGTTTTAAATTCACATACAGCGTTTAGTAGAATCAGATAAAACTGAGGTTTAAAACGTCAATTTTATTAAAGATGAAAATGACAAATTATACTTTAAATCCTAATAGTCAGTTTACTTAAAAACCAACGAGATTTCGAAAAATACTTATTCTTTATAAGTTGTTCATTTTGGCATTCTCTGCAATTATTATTAAAATACATTTGCTGTAACTATTGTTTCATAATTATAAACCAAAAATGACAAAAATATAATAACTATTTAATAACTATTATTTCTCAAAAACCAGACATTTTACGAAAAATATTTTCAAACAAAAGATGTTAATTTCTTTGTTTTCTTCAAGTTTTGTTTAAGTGCTTTTATAGTATTTTTCATATTTAAAAAAATATCGGAGAAAAACAAAAAAATGGTTAGGGTAAACACCCACTTCCGGTGTACGAAATTTTACCAAAAGCTTTTCAGTTCTTTGGATTATCAAATAAGGCTTATGTTCAAAGTTTCATGTTAATTGTTCTATTAGTTTTTGAGATACTGCGCGCACAGACACACAGACATACAGCCACACACACACAAACAGACACACAGACACACACACACACACACACACACACACGCAGACACGGATATTTCCGTAAATTTTTTTTTTTTTAAACATCACGATCACAATACTTTTCTCGTACTTCGTAACGGAGAAAGTAAAAATGCTGATGTAACCATCATGTTACTTTCTCCGACTTGATAGTATCATTTATATTTACGCTTTCAAGGTTTATTTTCAATTTAAATTATATTTTAAATGTACATCGAAAGTTTTGTAGACTCGGATGAAACTGACGTTTAAAACGTCAAAATTATGAAAGAAGGAAAAATTATACTTCAAATTAAAAACATTTTTCTTCGAAAAACAATGATGTTATGAAAAAAAAAATTCAAACAAGAGATATTTATTTCTTGGTTGTCTTCAATATTTGTTTAAATGTTTTTTTAATATCCTGCATATTTAAAATAATTATTGGAAAAAAATACAGCGCGCACAGACAGACACACACATTTTTTTTTAAATCGCCTCTAGTAACCTCAAAACGGATATTCCTGTAAAAAACTAGTGATGTGGCCATCATGTTACTTTCTCCGATTTGATGGTATCATAGTTATTTATATTTACATTTTCATGGTTTATTTTCAATTTAAAACATATTTGTACAACGAGCGTTTTGCAGGATCGGAAGATCAAAATGATGAAAGATTGAAATGACAAATATTGCAAAATCTAATAATCAGTTTACTGAAAAAGTAATTTAGAATAAAACTTATTCTTAATAAATTATTCAATTAGGCATTCTATATAATATGATAATTAATTTCTCACTTAACCCGTGGTGAAACATAATTATATAATTTGATTAATTAAAACACTTGGTTTTGTTTCATTGATTTTATTTGTCTCTCCAGTGAAACAAAATCAAGTGTTTTAATTAATCAAATTCTATACAATTATTATTAAAATAAATTTTATTTCACTATTATGGTTTCCTAATTATAAACCAAAATTCACAAAAAACAAACTAAACAATATTTTCAAACTAAAGAGGTTTATTTCTTTATTGTCTTCAAGATTTGGTTAATATTTTTTGTAATATTTTTCATATTAAAAAAAAATATCGGAGAAAAACAAAAAACGGTTAAGGCAAACGTCCACTTTCGGTGTATGAAATTTTACCAAAAACTTTTCAGTTCTTCGGGTTATCAAATAAAACTTATGTTCAAAGTTCCATGTTAATTCATGTAGTAGTTATTGAGATATAGCGCGCACGGACACACACACACACACACACACACACACACACACACACACACACAAAGCCACAACATGTTTTTTCCAGAAAATATTGAAATGGCATCTAGGGACCCCAAAACGGATATTTCCACAAAAAAAAAATTGAATTTTTTTTCGCGATCACAATACTTTCTCGTACTTCGTAACGGAGAAAGTAAAAATGGTGATGTGGCCATCATGTTACTTTCTCCGATCTGACAGTATACTAGTTATTTATTACATTGCAGAATCCGATGAAATTGACGATTGAAATCCTGCATCACTCGCTAAATTAAGGAATTTAAAAAACGTGCGATTTTACCGTTTTAGATTTGGTAGTTGTGCAATTAAGAAAAATATATTCACGGACTTTAAAAACGTGCGATTTTGGCGTTTTAGATTAATTTCACGAAAAAATGCAATAACCAATTTTTAAATTTTACTGAACAATAGAATTTAAAGTATTAAATCCTGCATCACTCGCTAAATTAAGGAATTTTTAAAACGTGCAATTTTGGCGTTTTACATTTGGTACTTGTGCAATTTAAAAAAAGACATTTTTTTTTTACCTTAAAAACGTGCGATTTTGGCGTTTTACATTTATTTCACGAAAAAATGTATTAACCATTTTTTTAATTCCACTAAACAATAGAATTTTAAGAATTAAATCCTGCATTACTCGCTAAATAAAGGAATTTTTAAAACGTGCAAGTTTGGCGTTTTGCATTTGGTAGTTGTGCAATTAAAAAAAAATATATTTTCCGACTTTAAAAACGTGCGATTTTGGCGTTTTACATTAATTTCACAAAAAATGTATTAACCAATTATTTAATTTCACTAAACACTAAAATTTTAACTATTAAATCCGGAATCACTGGCAAAATTAAAGAACATTCAGAAAATCATGTATAATAAACAAAATAATTCGTACCTGCAAAATTATTTTTGTTCGGAAGAAAATGAAGAGATATTTGGCACAATAGATCCGCTATCTTCTGCTTGAGAGGGATATTTCGTCATCTTCAATGCTTGCGTTTGGATCACTTGGATCAATTTTTTAAATATATTTAATTTATCCAAACAAATATATAAATTAAATTTATTAAAAAAATTGGGAATTGGTGTTCCACTTCATCTTCTCTTCGGTTAAGGGGATAAATTTTCTAGAATTACGAGCAAATTATTTAGTATGTGGTTCCGCTGGAATTTTCTGCACCTTACCTGGAAAAATTGGTTGCTTGGGTCCTCTCTACAGAAGGTTGAAATTGATCTTCCCGGTGGTGTTTTTAATTGTTACTTAAGCTACAAACACTGTTTATGCAATTTGTGTTGAATTAACTCTTGTTGAAAAAACCGAAAACATGGTTTGTAGGTTGAGTGAACATGAAAGCAAAGGGTGCCGGGTGAGCATTATTATACTTATTGTGTGACTGTGAGAAAATCTAGTTTTATACCAAACTGATTAAATTGTAGGATGCGCACCGCACCACCGATTGTTTCAATAAAAACCGTACGTATTAAAACTCTCGCTGCCCTGAAATCATAAGCGAAACAATTAAATATAGATGTTTAACTTTTGGTCTGCAGATCTTAACACTGGATCGAGCAAGCGGTCCAGTGTTAAGATCTGTTAAGATCTCGTTCTTATCAGTCCCCCTCTGTTTCCCTACCTATAGCCCTATAAGGTCCAACCCATTTTGCTCTACCGTCCGGTAACGGCCCTTCTGAAGGAGGAGCGAGTGGCACCTTTTCAACGGAAAACGGTTACACCGAGGGGGACAACCTGGAAGAGAAACGCGAACCCGACGCGCGAATTAACCAAAGAAGTCACTCACCCCAAAACATTACGGCGTCCACAGCTTACTCTCGGACCTACCTTACCTCTTCTTAACTTGCTAAAGATGTCATATGAAGTCAGGTGAAGATAGTCCCTTCTTGCCCCCTTCGGGATGGGTGGATGGAATGGAAAGGAAAATCCCACACTAGCACTGCAATCCAAGTGAGTTTGCGGGGTTTAATACCGAAAGAAACGTTATTAAATCCTGTAAACCCATCACTGATAGTCTTGCACGAACTGTTCACACGTTTAAGGGAAGCAACACGCACTCGCGACGAAAACCCCCGGGGTTTTCCGCGGCCGAAATGTCGAAGAAACGGTTTTCGGAAAAATAATTGATCGCGATTCGCACATCGGTCGCGGCGGCGACGTGCAGACTGGTGTTATCATTCGGGCCCGAGCAAGACGAGCCGATAAGAATTCGAAATTGCACAAAAAAACTTGCCTTCGGGCGTCTAATCGCCAATCACGAGGCTGCACGCACTTTCCAGTTTAAAAACTCTGCGGCGATTGGGCAATTAAAATTTGATAAACGTGTTTATCTTGCAACGTCTGCTTCGAAATATGCAGGTGGTCGGAAAAATCTGTAAAAAAAACCCAATAATTAAATCGTTCTAGTGTATCCACCAAATGATAAAGAAAACAATACAAAACTATTCTTTAATTTCGGTTCACAATTTTCTTTCAGCAAATTAAATAAAATCCATAATAAATAAATTTCACGTACTGACAAATCTACGCAAATAGAATTTACGAATTTCTCGAGCGTTAAAAAATATTCAAAAACAATTGCTAAAATCTTGAAACATTGCAAATTTCCTCAAAATTACTTCTGCTTCAAGATTTAGTTCAAATCTGCAAACATTTTTCACTAGATTTCAAAATAATCGCAAGGAAACTAAAGTTTTTATAAATCAAAAATTGCGAATTTCTCGAGGATTAATAGTAATTTACGATACAAGTAACGTTATGAAGGTTTTTACATTACGAGAGAAAAGTTTGAAAACACGAACGACGTGGGAGCGAGTGCTTTTAAATTCTCGTGTGTCGTAACACGGTTTATTTTATCCTATTTGTATTTTTTTATTTGAAAAATGTTTAATGAAAACCGTCAAAAAGCGAAGTCATGTTTGTTTACCAATACCTCCGTAGCAACGAGTTGCGTTAAGATAATGTAACAATACTAGTGTTGTTAAGAATTTCTTAACAACACTAGTGTTGTTAAAGGTACCTTAACGTTACTCGTTGCTAAGGTGTTATTGACATGATAACAGTATAGGATAAAATAAAAAAAATATACAAAATTAATTGCTAGAGACTTGAAATTTTGCAAATTTCCTCAAAATTACTTCTGCTTTAAGATTCAGTTCAAATCTGCAAACATTTTTCACTAGATTTCAAAATAATCGCAAGAGAACTAAAGTTTTTATAAATCAAAAATTGCGAATCTCTCGAGCGTTAAAAAATATACAAAAACAATTGCTAGAAACTTGAAACTTTGCAAATTTACTTAAAATTACTTCTGCTTTAAGATTTAGTTCAAACCTGCAAAAATTTTTACTAGATTTCAAAATAATTGCAATTGAATTAAAGTTTTTATAAATAAAAAATTGCGAATTTTCCGAGCGTTAAGAAAATATACAAAAACTGTTGCTAGAAACTTGAAACTTTGAAAATTTCCTCAAAATTGATTCTGCTTTAAGATTTAGATAAAACCTGCAAACATTCAAAGTTATACATTTTTTTTTTAATTTCCCAGCAAAACAATTCCCCAATCATGGACGACAAAGAAATGTCAGCTATCCAAACTTGAACTGGAAAAAACAAAAAATGCATTCAAAGTTTGGAAAATTTGTAAAAAAATAATCCATCAAGGAATTTGTTTGCAAAGTTCAGAGTCTATTAAAAAAATATACATTTTTTAATTTTCCAGCAAAATAATTGCCCAATCATGGACGCCAAAAAAACGACAGCAATCCAAACTTGAACTGAAAAAACTAAATATACATTCAAAGTTTGTAAAATTTGTAAAAAAATAATCCATCAAGGAATTTGTTTCCAAAGCTCAGAGCCTATTAAAAAAATATACATTTTTTGATTTCCCAGTAAAACAATTGCTTATTCACGGACGATAAAGAAATGACAGCAATCCAAACTTGAACTGAGAAAACAAAAAATGCATTCAAAGTTTGGAAAATTTGTAAAAAAATAATTCATCAAGGAATTTGTTTCCAAAGCTCAGAGTCCATTCAAAAATATAACATTTTTTGAGTACCCAGTAAAACAATTGCTTATTCTCATACGACAAAGAAATGACAGCAATCTAAACTTGAACTGTGAAAACGAAAATTGCATTCACAGTTTGAAAAATTTGTAAAAAAAAATCCATCAAAGAATTTGTTTCCAAAGATCAGAGTCCATTAAAAAAATATACATTTTTTAATTTTCCAGCAAAACAATTGCCCCATTATGGACGACAAAGAAATGACAGCAATCCAAACTTGAACTAGAAAAACTGAAAATGCATTCAAAGTTTGGAAAATTTGTAAAAAAATAATCCATTAAGGAATTTGTTTCCAAAGCTCAGAGTCCATTAAAAATTTATACATTCTTTAGTTTCCCAGCAAAACAATTGCCCAATCATGGACGACAAAGAAATGACAGCAATCCAAACTTGAACTGAAAAATATTAAAAATACATTCGAAGTTTGGAAAATTTGTAAAAAAAAAATAATTCATCAAGGAATTTGTTTCCAAAGCTCAGAGTCCATTAAAAATGATATATTTATTAATTTCCCAGCCAAACAATTGCCCAATCATGGACGACACAGAAATGACAGCAATCCAAACTTGAACTAGAAAAACTGAAAATGCATTCAAAGTTTGGAAAATTTGTAAAAAAATAATCGTTCAAGGAATTTGTTTCCAAACCTCAGAGTCCATTAAAAAAATTATACATTTTTTAATTTTCCAGCGAAAAAAATGCCCAATCATGGACGATAAAGAAACGTCGGCAATCCAAATTTGAACTAAAAAAATTAAAAATGCATTCAAAGTTTGGAAAATTTGTAAAAAAAACAATCCATTAAAGAATTTGTTTCCAAAGCTCAGAGTCCATTAAAAAATTATACATTTTTTAATTTCCCAGCAAAACAATTGCCCAATCATGGACGACAAAGAAATGACAGCAATCTAAACTTGAACTGAAAAAAACTAAAAATACATTAAAAGTTTGGAAAATTTGTAAAAAAATAATCCATCAAGGAATTTGTTTCCAAAGCTCAGAGTCCATTAAAATATATACATTTTTGATTTCCCAGCAAAATAATTGCCACATCATGGACGACAAAGAAATGACAGCAATCTAAACTTGAACTAGAAAAAATAAAAATGCATTCCAAGTTTGGAAAATTTGTAAAAAAAAAATTTAATTTCCCAGCAAAACAATTGCCCAATCTTGGACGATAAAGTAATGACAGCAATTCAAATCTGAACTGAAAAAATTAAAGATGCATTAAAAGTTTGGAAAATTTGTAAAAAAAAATCCGTCAAGGAATTTCAAAAGTTCAGAGTCCATTAAAAAATCATACATTTTTACTTTCTCCGTTACGAAGTACGAGAAAGTATTGTGATCGTGATTTTTTTTTCAAAAATTTTTTTTACGGAAATATCCGTTTTGGGGTCCCTAGATACCATTTCAACAATTTCTGAAAAAAAATAATTGTGTGTGTGTGTGCGTGTGCGTGTGCGTGTGCGTGTGCGTGTGCGTGTGCGTGTGCGTGTGCGTGTGCGTGTGCGTGTGCGTGTGCGTGTGCGTGTGCGTGTGCGTGTGCGTGTGCGTGTGCGTGTGCGTGTGCGTGTGCGTGTGCGTGTGCGTGTGCGTGTGCGTGTGCGTGTGCGTGTGCGTGTGCGTGTGCGTGTGCGTGTGCGTGTGCGTGTGCGTGTGCGTGTGCGTGTGCGTGTGCGTGTGCGTGTGCGTGTGCGTGTGCGTGTGCGTGTGCGTGTGCGTGTGCGTGTGCGTGTGCGTGTGCGTGTGCGTGTGCGTGTGCGTGTGCGTGTGCGTGTGCGTGTGCGTGTGCGTGTGCGTGTGCGTGTGCGTGTGCGTGTGCGTGTGCGTGTGCGGGTGCGTGTGCGTGTGCGTGTGCGTGTGCGTGTGCGTGTGCGTGTGCGTGTGCGTGTGCGTGTGCGTGTGCGTGTGCGTGTGCGTGTGCGTGTGCGTGTGCGTGTGCGTGTGCGTGTGCGTGTGCGTGTGCGTGTGCGTGTGCGTGTGCGTGTGCGTGTGCGTGTGCGTGTGCGTGTGCGTGTGCGTGTGCGTGTGCGTGTGCGTGTGCGTGTGCGTGTGCGTGTGCGTGTGCGTGTGCGTGTGCGTGTGCGTGTGCGTGTGCGTGTGCGTGTGCGTGTGCGTGTGCGTGTGCGTGTGCGTGTGCGTGTGCGTGTGCGTGTGCGTGTGCGTGTGCGTGTGCGTGTGCGTGTGCGTGTGCGTGTGCGTGTGCGTGTGCGTGTGCGTGTTTGTGTGTGTGTGTGTGTGTGTGTGTGTGTGTGTGTGTGTGTGTGTGTGTGTGTGTGTGTGTGTGTGTGTGTGTGTGTGTGTGTGTGTGTGTGTGCGCGCGCTGTATCTCAAAAACCAATAGAGCAATTGATATGAAACTTTGAACATACGTCTTATTTGATAATCCGAAGAACTGAAAAGCTTTTGGTAAAATTTCGTATACCGGAAGTGGGTGTTTACCTTAACTGTTTTTTGTTTTTTACCAATATTTTCTTAAATATAAAAAATATCACAAAAACATTTAAACAAACATAGAAGACAACAAAGAAATTAATCGCTTTTGCTTGAAAATATTTTTCATAAAATCATTGCTATTCGAGAAAAAAAATATTAATTTTTTTTTAATTTTTGGTTTATAATTATGAAACGATAATAGTTACAGCAATTTTATGTGAATAATAATTGTAGAGAATGCTAAAATGAACAACTTCTAAAGAATACGTTTTTTTCCAAATCTCGTTAGTTTTCGAGTAAACCTAGTTTTTGAATTTGAAGTATAATTTTTCCATCTTTCATGATTTTGACGTCAGTTTCATCCGAGCTTACGCAACGCTCGATGTACATTTAAAATATGATTTCAATTGAAAATAAACCCACGAAAACGTAAATATAAAGTCGGAGAAAGTAACATGATGGCCACATCACCATTTTTTGAAATTTCTGTGCAATATTGGAGAATACTTTTAACAATTTTTGAAAATTTGAAATTGGCAGAAATTGTTTTTAATTTTGTTTAGCCAACCAACCAACTTCAAAAATTAATTTTAATAGGTTATATCAAAATCGAGAAATAGAATTTATGAACGTTTTAGAAAATTCAGTTGGAAAATATACTTTCAAACATTTTAGAACCGGTGTCATTATTTTGAATTTTGTAGGCAAACTTGATGAGCGTAAATTGAAAAAAAAAATCATTTCCGTTTAAATAGGAATACATTATATCAAAATGTAAACATAAAACTTTCACATCTTTACGCACTCCAAAATTTAAATTAACCAAATAGTAATTAAACAACTTCAAAAAATACCTCAGTTCGATTCAAATGGGGGTTATTGAAATTTTTACAAAACTCGAAAGGAAAATATATATTTTCAATTTTTTTTTAAGTTTTCAACCGGTAGATACTGTTTTTAATTTTGTTAGCCAACTTGAAAATGCGTAGATTAAACCGATTCATTTAGCTGTGTTTAAATATCATTTTATTCAAATGTAAACAATTTTTTTAAATTTTTATATAATTCTGGAGGTTAATAAGTGCATAATTTTTTTTTTTAGTTTAAAATCTGTACTTTTTCATTATGTTGACCAAGTGGATAAATGCGCAAATTCATAAATGAATTCAGTTTTGTTCAAATAGGATTATATTGAAATCTTAACAAGATATTTTTCTATTTTTTATAAAATTAGGATGGAGAATATACTTTCAATAAGTTTTGAAACGGAAATATTTGTTTTTAATTATTTTCACTTAAAGGGGAATTGCGCAAATTCAAAAATTAACTCGGCTAGTTCGAAATGGGATTACGTCGAAAACATAATTAGGTATTTCAATTTATTTATAAAATTAGGATGAAGAATATACTTTTAGCAATTTAAGAAAGTTTAAGTAGAGTAGCAATTGTTTTCAATTGAAATAATGCGCAACTTCAAAAATTAATATCAAAAACAGTAATTTTATTTATTTAATTCAATCTTTTTTGGTGCTGGGCCGGGCCGGGCTGGGCTTAAATATTCAGCTCCGGGCCGGACTCGCAGCACATTTTCTTTTATCGGGCCGGGCCCGACTGGGCTGGACTGGGCCGGACTGGGCCGGGTTTTAAATTTTCATCATCGGGCAGAGCCGGGCCGGACTTTCATTAACCCTCTTGTGCAGGGCTCTGTCACGTACTCCTTACAATTCCTAAATTACGTTGTTAATAAAAAGAACCCAAAGCCCGGCCCGCAGTTTGAAAAATACGGCCCGGCCCATGTAGGCCTCTCATCTGCAGCATATTTGGGGAGACAAAACCCATAAAAACACCCCTTATCGACGCCAATGATAACGATATGTGCACACGGCTCTCAATTTTCTTATCAAAATTCATCATTGAATCTTAACAAAAATGTATCATAAACTTCTTCTAAATCGGATTATAGTGAATAATAAATGTCTTTTTGAAATGAAATCTAAACAAAAAATGTGCATTATGATGTTTTTATACTCTACAAACACGTTTTTATGAGTGAAGGTCGCGCCTCGTTCGCGTCGCGCCGAACGGGAATGAATGTTTGCAGCGGACCCGAGCTTAGTCCAGCACCTTCGTGCGTGTATCGATACCTATAAATTAATTCAATGCTACAGAAAACTGCAGCACACTGGACTGAAAATGAGACATCTCGATCTCGGCCCATGTACTAGTCATGCGACATCTACGTTTCGGCCCATTTTACTGACTCGTATTTTCCCGTAAGGTGAGTGATCTATACAATACTTCAATCAACGGTTCTATCCTCCAAATACGGTTGCGCGCGACGGGACATATATGACGCCCCGTAACGCAGTCAACTTTTGCCTCATTTAATTTTGGAATGAAATGGTACTGCAGGTGAGGAGCCCAATGTTATCGAATGCAGCGACAAGCAGCCTGGACGCCAGTTCGTTGCACTACCAGACTGAAAATCCACAAAAATCGACACCGAATGGGTAGGCAACAAAACTATCACATACCTCGGAAACAACCAGTGATAAAAAGCGATCAAACTTCTACAGTTTTCATCCGATTGGCTTGGGACTCAAATTAATATAATCAGAGTAATTCCACCTACAGTATGACAAAATTTGAACAATATCCAACATACTGTTTTCTTAATATTGCGAGAGACGCTAAACTTACAACATGATTGCAATTAAAAACAGTTTAATTTAGCCGTTTACATGAACCAATTTTACTCAAATTTTGTCAGAATATGTAATAATATTGTTGTTTTAACAGGGCAAAATTTCATTACATTTCGGCCTGAATTAAGGCCGACTGATTGCAATAATCTATTTTCTTTGTTATTGAATATTAAAAAAAAATGACTGTCAAAATGGCATTCGCCTGTAAATAGAAGTCATATTACACCAAAAAAAAAATAACTTTTACTTGAATAACGGTTTAAATCACATTAATACATCTCTAAAAAAGCATGGGTACCCTGCCCTTAAGGGGGTTTCACCGGTATGACGACAGAGCGATTTTTGATGGGCGGATCACTTACATCTCTTATCTATGCTAGATGCTCGAAGCCCAACCCACCATCAAAATTTATTATTTTTAATACCTGTGGCCTGCGGCGATGGCCTGGAGACCCGACAGAGACCAGAACTCTTATAGAAGTAGCATTGTCTTTATCTAGTCCATTAGAAAATAAATATGTCTATCCTTCAAATGCACCCACATGAAATTGTGACGGCTTGAACATGTGCATTACATCCATTCTTCATATGTGTCAATGGGTCCTTGAATGATTGGCTTATCGCAGCTTGTTTACTTTATTGAAAATTACGACCCTCAACACAGAGCCGTTTTCTTTCACACTGAACTATAAAATTATATAAACCTGAATACTAATGGATTTCATTTCTACGATATTTTCTAAAACAGAAAAATGCAAAAATCGCAAATCATATTTTGCAAACATTTAATTTTCTTCAATTCTTCAAATTTCTTTTTATATATTTCACATTTTTCAAAGTAAACCGACAAAAACATGTGAAGGCATAAATTACTGTTTATCGCAGGACGAATTGGCAATTGTTTTGATAACATTTGCCCAGTATTTCTTTCAATAACTAGATGTTGGTTCATCGAAAATTGCACGTGTTGTAATGTGCCGTCCGCCAAAATGTTAAATATTACTATTATACAGGGTCTTCATTTCAAAAGGAGCCACCCTGAATAACTTTCGATCCGAAGTAGTTACGGTTAAAAAAAATACGTCAATTTTGTTTTCGAGGGGGAACTTAAAAAATACTGTTTTTAAAATTTTATCTTTCACCCCCTCACCCCCAGCTCCCATCTTTATAATTTCAAATGGCACCCCCTATTGTGTGATACCTCATTTTAAAGGACATAAAAAATGCTATCCAGCAAAGCAAAAATAATTGAAATCGGTTCATTTGTTTTAGAGAGAAAGGGTATTCATTTCAAAATACGCCACCCTGAATAACCCTGGTTCTGAAGTAGTCACGGTTACAGGAAAAACTATGTCAATTTTGTTTTTGAGGTGGAACTTGAAAATATTGTTTTTAGAATTATATCTTTCACCCCCTCACCCCCAACCATTCCAACTTTAAAATTTCAAATGGCACTCCATATTGTGCGATACCTCATTTTAAAGGCAATACAAAATATTTTTCATCCAGCAAATGAAAAATATTTGTAATCAGTTCATTTGTTTTAGAGAGAGAGGGTCTTTGTTTCAAAACAAGCCACCCTGAATTACTTTGGTTTCTGAAGTAGTTACTGTTTTAAGCAAAAATACGTCAATTTTATTTTAGAGGGGGGAACTTGAAAAACACTGTTTCTATACTTTTTCTTTCACGTCCAGCCACACAATCTTTGGTGTGGCATATTTTGAAATGGATATCTCCGAAACAAATGAACTGATTTAAATTAATTTTTATTTGCTAGACAGTATTTTGTGTCGCACAAAAGGGGATAAGGGGATGTTATTTGAAATTATAAAGATGGGGTGGTACATTGAATCACGGATAAATGCAGTATTCATTCCTACTTCTGTTTTTTTTTTTTTTTTGACGTGAGGAGAGGAGATCTTCATAAGACACCCCTATAGTGGGGTAGTGTTGGATTCGCCGGGATCGCGCCTACCAACTAAAACCTCTCCTCATATGCTCGGTGCTAGGGCTAGTCTGACCAAAGGCCTATTCTAGCTTGACGAGATGGTTGATCTCTTAGGAGCGAGTAGCTACCGGCGGTCCGATCCCAGCCACCCTCGAGGACTGTGAGAGCAGTGGGGGGACAGAGGGTGTAACGCTATGGTGGCGAAACAAATTAATTTTATATTAATGAGGGTTTTAGGGATTTCTAAGTTTTACCTTAGGATGTCTCTGGGGGTGTGATGTTTGCTGTTTTTGCATCTAGACGGTCTGTAATACTGTGGGAATGTAATTCCCGATGGTGGGTCATTGTCCAGCCTTTCAAAGAATTTCTTTGAGAGCTCTTTGATGTGATCCAGGACACTAGGCGTTTTAGTGCCTACTGTGAGTTACGCATGTATAGGGGTGCTCCTAGCACCTTTCTCAGCAGGACGTTTTGCCGGTTTTGGATCCTATTGATCTTTATCTTAGAGCAGTAAGCGAAGGCTTGAGATGCGTATAGCATCTGTGGTCTCAGGATGAGTTTATATAGGCTTACCCGGTTCTTCGTGGATAGCCTGGACTTTGGTCTTATGATAGGGAACAGCTCACGTAGGGTGTAATTCGCTTTGGCGATAGCGGCATTTATGTGCTTGGTCCAGCTAAGGTGCATCCCAGGTACCGGGTGTGGTCTTTGAGGGCTATCGGGGACTCGCCGATTGTAAATTCGAGAGGAGGGATCGGGGGTTTGGTGCGTTTCCGTCTGAAATGCACGGCCACGCTCTTTGAAGGATTTATCGCAATGCGCCATTTTTCGGCCCATTCCTCTAGGGCGTCGATAGCCGATTGAAGTTTATTTACCATGAGCTTGCGATGTTTAGGATAGATGGTACGACCTTGGTACAGGAGCGCCGTGTCGTCGGCGTATTGGGCGACCATGCATGGAGAAAAATCCGGCATGTCGCTCACGTAGATGTTGTAGAGCGTCGGGGAGAGGCATGACCCCTGAGGAACCCCGGCTTCTACCTGTCTCACTGTGGAGAGAGCCTTGTTTACTTTGCAGCTGTACCGTCGCTGACTCATGAAGGAGTGAATGAGTCGTATTAAGTACTCAGGGTACTCAAGAAGGATCATTTTCTGGATTAGACCGTCTGGCCAGACCTTGTCAAAAGCCTTGGCAACATCAAAGAAGACCGCAGCCGATTCCTTCCTATGGGCGAACCCGTTGGCGATGTATTCAGTGACTCTCACCAGTTGATGAGTGGTGGAGAGACCTGTTCGGAAACCAAACTGAAAGTCCGGGATGATCTTATTTTCCTCCGTGAAGTCGCGGAGGCGTTTGAGAATTACTTTCTCGACAAGTTTGCACAGAGTACTGAGAAGACTGATTGGTCTATAGCTGTCCGGGAAGGTAGGAGACTTCCCTTCCTTCAAGATGCTGGTAATATTAGCCAGCCTCCAGGAGGTCTGGAAATATCCTAACCTCATTGACGCGTTCGCGATTTTTAAGATAGCAACTCTACCTTTTCTGCCTAGTTTACGGACAGTCGAAGTATGTAGGGCCATCTGGGGCCGCGACGACTATCTCGTGAGGC
This sequence comes from Ocypus olens, assembly GCA_910593695.2. Taxonomy (NCBI): domain Eukaryota; kingdom Metazoa; phylum Arthropoda; class Insecta; order Coleoptera; family Staphylinidae; genus Ocypus; species Ocypus olens. The sequence goes on along the minus strand of OU343061.1, from coordinate 28,419,893 downwards.
GATCTGTCGATGTAGGCTTGAAGAGTTCTACCGCGTCTGTTAGTAATTCTACTCTTCCAGGCAGCGCTTTTGCTGTTTAGATCTCCTGCCAAGATGGTAGGCATGACATCGTTGAAGATGATGTCGAGATCGGCATCGAGAAGCGTCTTGCTGGGGGATTGATACCCCGAGATGATTTTGAGCGGACCGTCTATAGTGTTGAGTACCAAGGCGGTGGCTTCGAGGTTGGTCAAGCCGTCTATAGGAAGATGTGAATGGTCGAGTCCCCTTTTGACGTAGATAGCAGTACCACGTCCGGTGTCGGTTCTGGTCAGGATACCCATTGATCTTAGGAACTTGACTTGCACTGAGACGAGTTTCGCTCATAAGCACGAGATGAATCTTGTGCTGGTGGACGAAGTGCTCTAGCTCGAGTATCTTGTCGCGTAACCCGTTCGCATTCCAAAAAGCAATGCGGACGAAATCTATGGGAGAGTCAGTGTTGTTGTTATTATTCATGATGGGATGATAAGGGGAGTGGGAAGCGCCTAGGCGACGTGGAAGAAGCGAGCGAACGACGCTACGAAAAGGTCGCGCTCTTCCTGGCTGGTGGCCGTAATCAGAAGCTCCCGTAGCGCGGTGGCTAATTTCGGGGTTCTATTTTTCGGCAGACGACTCATGTCATACGGCGGCACCGGCGTGCTCTGGGCGGGTGCGTTTGGGGCGGGTTTCTGAGGGGCGGGTGCCTGAGGGGCGGGTGTCTGAGGGGCGGGAGCCTGAGGGGCGGGAGCCGCCCTCTGAGGTGGTGGAGCAGCGCTCTGAGTGGCGGCACTCGCGTACGAGGTGCCGGGCACTCTGAGGGAATGCCTCGTCGGTGCTGATGGTGGCCCAGAGGGAGGTCTTTGCCTCTGGTGTCGAGTGAAGGCCGGGCAGCCTCGAAAACTGGCCACATGTGGGCCGTTGCAATTGGTACAGCGCAATTGGTTGACGCAGTCCTCAGTAGCGGCCATAATCGGCGGGGTACTGGGCGGGAAGGGGAGGATAGGAAGGCCTGGGTTTACTGCCCCCAGGCCTGCTCGCCGTTAAACGGAACCACGCGCGTTTTTGTGAAAAAACACCTGGCTGATATCTCTTGATCTTCCCAGCAATCCCCTAGTTAGAGGGGATGTCCGGGCCGATGGCAAAGCAAGAGTCACTGCTTTAGCGAGCGTGCAAACGCCTCAGGTCACGTGCAGGTCCCCCTACACGAGTCGAGAGACGTATCTCGTTCCGCCCTCCGCGGCCAGAGCAGTTAAAACTCGCCCTAGCTACGGAGACGTTCGCCTCACTGAAAAAATATACAAATGTATATGAACGGAATTAAATATGTTATGACGGCACCTTAACACTGGGCAGGTTTTTGCCGAGTAGCGGGCAGTGGGAGGTAATTAATTACTCCCCCTGTCACCGAACACGACTAGACGTGCTGCAGGTAAGGGTGTTGCGAGTTTAAACCTGGTAAGCCGTGGTGGGCCAGGAATAAAATCGTTCGAAGGAATTCGTCCGAGCGCGGATGAAAGAATGGAAAATTTGCGAGCAAATTACGCCGTGAAAACGGCGATTTCTCGTTAATCGAGGAGCGCGTTGAAATTCGAAGGTGCAAGCAGAGCGTCTGAATATCTCGGCGGCTGGATCTCGGTTTTTGGTTTTTCCCTACTTCTGTTGAGGCCTTATTCCATTTTATTATTATTATTCCTAGTAAAAAAAACATACATCCACCATGGATAGATTTTTAACTAGTTGCAATTGCTCTACATAGCTGTTTTAAAACGTACATGATTTTTCCGATATTTTTACGATGAAATTCGAAGAAAATTAGTATTGGACCGAATTGTGCACGGATTATGTCTCCGAACATTTGTGCGCCCTTTGAATTCTCAGAAAAGCAGGTACTAAGATCAAACGTGTTAACCAGACCATCAGGCTATTGTCGAAGATAGAAGAAATAATCGCGGTGAGACAAACAGAAAACATTGTAACATCACCCTAATCAACATTAACATGGGTAATTCATGAGTGAGTTAACTCCGTGAAGTGAGTCGCGGAGTCAAGTGACTCCAGTTGAAAATATGTAATTCATTTTGAGTCATAAGAAAGTAGTTAAACAACTATGGAAGCGAGGACTTTCTTGTTGGTGTGCACAACGTTTCCGGGGCAAATCTAATAATGTTGGTTCACAAAAAGGAGTAATTTCGCCCTTCTCTGCTAGAAATTCACCACTACACCAAGTGCACATGTTTGTTTTAATTTCATCTCTCTCACACACAACGTATCTCCTGTTCGATTCTATTGGCTGTTACGTTTGGAGCGGAACCTACATTTACCACGTATCAAGTAAAGATTTTAGTAAATATTGTACTTCATTTAAATTGCAAAATCTCCTTTATTACCCAAATATTGTAGTGATTTTAGTTGATTTATATTTATTAATTTTATGTAAACACTTCTAAAGATTTGAATTTGAATTTGGATTTAAATGTCTGGAATGAAAATGTGTTACACAAAAGTTATAAATGCTAAAAAAAAAGAAAAATCCTTACAACGTTTTATAATTAAATCTAGTATACGCCCAAAAAATTTCTAATTTTTTGGAGCTTAAATAAAAAAGTTTTGAAACAGGAGCCGGTGAAGTCACCTTAAGGCATATACGTTGGCGAAAGAAATTAACGCATCACTCTGATTTTTTAAATTAAAAAATAAAGTTTTGTTAACTTTGTTAAGTTAAAAAAACAAAAACAACTGTACCATAATAAAAATTTTCAACAAATTTTTTACATTAATGAATAAAATATTGTCATAAATAAAAAGAGGAAAAAAGTTAACATGTGATTATAAGACTTAATATCTAGTGTTTCCTCCTCTTGCTCGAATAACTGCTTGACAGCGGCGACTCATACTGTTAATTAATGATCTAATTTCATCCTGGTCAGTATCTTCCCAAATGTCCTGCAATCTTTGTCCAAGCTCTTGTTGATTGCTTGGACGCCGAGGAAGTGTTCTAAGGCGTCTGCCCATCGTGTCCCAGTGATGTTCGATCGGATTAAGATCGGGACTCCTGGCTAGCCATTGCATTGTGTTGATACCCACTTCGTCAAGATACTGTTGTACAATTCGGGCACTATGTGGTTTTGCATTGTCATACATAAAAAGGAAATCGTCCTCTAAAAGGGGCAAAAGGCATTACGTGTGGTTCTAAATGTTTGCAATATAAAACGCTGCTGTGATGCTTCCTCTTGGTATGACCACTAACGTACGAGCCTCTAAAGTGATAACACCATAACAGAGCCACCACCAAACATAACAGTTGGAACAATGTTACACTGCGCATAACGTTCACCTGGACGTCTGTACACATGCATTCGTCTGTCACTGCTGTGAAGAAAAAATCTGGACTCGTCGCTAAACATAACATTAGCCCAATCGGCCTGTAACCAGTTTATATGTTCTTGCCCAAATATTAAGCTGGCTCTTCGATGGTGTGCGGTTAATTTTGATCCTTTTGTCGCTGTTTTCGGAGTTCAATTAAAACCGCGTAACCTTTTTCTTATGGTAACGGAACTTACATAAACATTGTGGGTCTCTGCGAGCATATTTTGTAGCCAAGGAGCCGTAATAAACCGTTCCCGTAACGTCTGCATCATTAAAAAACGATCTTGGGCAGCAGTTGTGGCTCGTTTTCTCCCTTCTCCTGGCCTTCTTGAGTATGTAATGAGTGCATGGGTCCCGTAATAGAAATAATTAATGTAATATGTTTTTCAGCAAAATCATTTATAATTGTAATAATCTGATAAATGTAATTCACACAATAATTATAACAGCGGATGATAAATATCAATCGTAAAAGATAATGTAAGCAAGAAGTTGAGACACGCGCGGTCTCGCGGTCGGAATAACATCGCTAAAACAAACAACAATACATCCATGCCGAAAAATACGCCTCGTACAAAGAACTCTTTAACTTGTATCATCTAAAATCACACTTAGCACCGGGAAAAAAACGTAAACATCATCCTGACCGAGATTCAGAAAAATGCAATTCATAAAATTCAACGTCCAAAACAAGACCAGAAAAATACTAATAAGTAAATTCACGGGAAAGTTCATGAACTCAAACATACACGAGGCAATTTGGCAGGTGTATTTCTGAATGTGGCGGGGGCAAATTAGATGATAAAAGGGACGGGATCACAAAATTCGAGAGGATTTCCGTGATGGAAATAGAATGATGAGAATCAGTGAGTGATTCGACAACATACAGGGTAAGTAATTTCTTTAATATGTGAAGTGAACTTGTCTCAATGAATAACTGCATCCGAGTAATTACTCTGCAACGAAATGTGAAACAATTCACATTTGAGTTATTACTCTGCCACGAAATGCAAAATCGTCGGAAAAAGAATGACTAACCTGAGTTAGCAGACATTATACTACGAATTACTTTCTCACAACCTCCAGACGCTTTGAGCGCTAGGACCATGGGCTGTATAGAAAGGGGTATCGCCAAGACGCTTTGAGCGCTAGGAAGAATGCCCCAATTACCATCCGAAAGAATGACTAACCTGAGCTAGCAGACATCATGCCACGAATTAATTTTTTCACAACCTCCAGACGCTTTGAGCGCTAGGACCATGGGTTGTGTAAAAAGGGGGTATGGCCAAGACGCTTTGAGCGCTAGGAAAAGAGCCAACAAAATCTAATGTCTAATAACTTTCTTGTCATTATTGAACGTATTGATTTCTTTACAACCTCCAGACGCTTTGAGCGCTAGGACCATGGCTATGGAAAGGGGTATCGCCAAGACACTTTGAGCGCTAGGAAGAGTGCCCCAATTACCATCCGAAAGAATGACTAATCTGGGTTAGCAGACATCATGCCACGAATTAATTTCTTCACAACCTCCAGACGCTTTGAGCGCTAGGACCATGGGTTGTGTAGAAAGGGGGTATCGCCAAGACGCTTTGAGCGCTAGGAAAAGAGCCACCAAAATCTAATGTCTAATAACTTTAACTTGTCATTATTGAACGTATTGATTTCTTACAACCTCTAGACGCTTTGAGCGCTAGGAAAAGAGCACCCAATTTCTGATGGTAATCTTATCAATTTCTAATGGTAATCTTATTTTCCGAACGAAAAAGTGTAATCAAGGTCACCGATTGTGTAAGTTATTCATTGAGATCTAGTTGAAAGTTTTATCGACATCAAGCAAAGAGGTCAATTGCCAAGCCTCACGTCGTTACAAACAATTCTGAGTCATACATATTCTGATCTGGTCCAAAGAAAAAGTACGACAGTTGTTGTAAATCTCAAATTCTTGCAATATTCTTTTGTAAAATGTTCGACGACAGTTCTGAGACTGGTTTTCCCACAGGGTTTTCCTAGATCTATTGGTACAGCAAGGATATGTGTTCATAAATTAAATGACATACTCTTTGTTGTACCAATGCAAATGCCAGAACTAATAAATCAAATGAATAAACGTCCATTCGTTCAACAAACAAGCATTTTATTTACCTAAACCTAACCAACATGCATCGACACTCGTAAACGAATCTGTTAAATAATTAAGGGTTACTACAAAAATTAAACACAACGTATGTAAGTACAAAAAGGTCAGACTTGACGTATTACAAGTATGCCCGAGTTTCCTTCTCTTCAAGACACGCAATACGGTCGATTGATTAACACCATGACGCTGACCGATGTAACGTTGACTCCTACCGTTGATTGAAGTATTGTATAGATCGCTCACCAGCATGTATTTTGGCGAGTCGTGTTGAAAATGACCCCTCCACTCCCCGCCTAGCGCGACATCCACAGTAAAGTGCTGCTCCGGTGGTTAATTTTTGTAATGCTACGCGACTTGATATTTGGGCGTTGGGAGTAGTTGAGAAAAAATAATTGTGAGGTCATCCATTCAGCCTACGGAAGGTAGACTCGGTCGGGTAATGTAAACAAACAGCGAGAAAAATAAATAAACACCGCACGACAATCTTTTTCGGGCAGAAAATTCAGCGACGAGCAATCATATTGGAAATATGAAATAAATTATTAATGAGGATATTATTTCATTGTTAGCTGCGCGAGTCCTGCTCCAATCCCACTCGTGCCAGAATATACCCTCTTATTAAACTTGTATAATAATGTACTATTGTTGGTCAACATAAATAATCGTATTGTCATTACCGCCTTAATACTTATTAAATATCAACAACTCGTTTCTGTCGACGGGAATCTCTCCCTTTTTTACATTCCCTCTCGCAATTAGCGCATTCATTTTTCTTGTTCTTAAATATCATGTACCCAGCTACATTTGTTTGCGTTTCTAAAGTATCAATTTTTCTCGGGGAGACATTCTGCTAAATTAACTTCATCAATCTCAGTATCTTGCTCAATACTTTCACTATTTCCTTGTGGTGAAGTCAGTCGCCAATTTGTCTGTAAACTGTTCGGATTCATCCACTACATTGCTCGTCTTCATCAACGTTGCAATTTGCAGCTTCAATGGGCTCTGCAATCTGCATTTTGCATTTTGTGCTGCAATTCTGTTCTAAATTCTTTTACAGTGGGATGTAACCACATCTATGCCTAAATATTGAAAAGCAGTTTTCGATCGGATCTTGATTAATTCTTGAGTTAATTGAAAATCTTCAAAGACGTCTACAAGAGCAAAATAGAGTTTATCGACCACATAAAACCTTCAAGACAGTATAACTTTTTTCTTTCCTTGCCTATTTCCGAGCCGGGCCAGACCGGGTCGACAAAACATTTTATTTCATCGGGCCAGGCGCGTATTCAAGGGGGTTAGGTACTGCTGCCGAACCAACCCTAATTTAAAATTATGAAACAATAATAGTTCCATTAAATTTATTAATAACAATTATAGGGAATATCAAAATGAACAACTTATAAAGAATAAGTTTTTTTCGAAATTTCTTTTTAGTAAACTGACTATTAGAATTTCAAGAAAAATTTGTCATTTCCATCTTTCATAAGTTTGATCCGATCTTGCAAACCACCAGGTTTGAACAGATTGTGTGAAAAATTATAAAATATGTGTTTTTTTAAATTCCTGTGCAATTTTGGAGAGGAACACTTTCAACAATTTTTGAAAATTTGAAATTGGCAGAAATTGTTTTTCATTTTGTTTAGCCAACCAAGCAACTTCAAAAATTAATTTAAATAGGTTATATCAAAATCGAGAAATAGAATTTATGAAGGTTTTAGAAAATTCAGTTGGAAAATATACTTTCAAACATTTTAGAACCGGTGTCATTATTTTGAATTTTGTAGGCAAACTTGATGATGCGTAAATTGAAAAAAAAATCATTTCCGTTTAAATAGGAATACATTATATCAAAATGTAAACATAAAAACTTTCACATCTTTACGCACTCCAAAATTTAAATTAACCAAATAGTAATTAAACAACTTCAAAAAATACCTCAGTTCGATTCAAATGGGGGTTATTGAAATTTTTACAAAACTCGGAAAATATATACCGGGTGACCCAGGGATCTGTAAAAGCCCCATAACTTATTTGCTATTTGAGATATCGACTTCTAGTTTTCTTGAACTGGTACCGACACTTATTCTACATATTTTAAAAATATGTATGTTTTTGTACAGGGTGTCACAATATACATAACAGAATAAAGTTTTGTTTTTTTAAATGGAACACCCTATATTTTATACTTTATTTTCAACCCTCGTGAGAAGCTAATAAAAATAGTATAAGATAGTATGGGTCTATTATGGACGATTGGTTAGTTATGAGCAAATTTGTGGCAAAAACAAGGACACATTGAAAAAGTTGCAGAAGTGCCCCTAGCAATGCTAGCGTCGTTTTTTATAAACTAAAGAATTTTCCACATCATGAAGAATAATACAAATCGGCTTTGGTTCTTTTTTGTTTATACTGCTATACAGGGTGTCAACATACGCAAAATAATGGATAACTATTTTTTTTCAAATGGAACACCCTGTATATCTTGCCACCAATGCATGGAATTTTTAACAAGCTTTCTAATGATGTACAATTTGTATAATGAAATATTAAGGATTCTTGAGATTCATCCATAAAAACATTTTTCTTTTGTCACCTCCTGCTCATTTTTGGATTTTCAGCCAAAACTATGCATTTTCTGAAAAAATAATAAGAAACCAAAGTTGTAGAGCGGAAAATTTTAGATTGATATAGGTCTTTCGACTTTTCCAATAATGCGTGCATTGCCCGCCAGAGTGCGCAAAATCGTGACCGTATATGCATTTTAGCGTTTTTCTCAAATTGTTTGTTAATTAATTGCACTATACTTTATTTTCCACGTCCTCTAGCAGAAAAACGGGTAATTATAGAATTATTCAAATGACCTTCATCAATTGAAAATATTCCACTCTACAACTCTTAAAAGAAGCAATTTTTGCCCAAAATGCATAGTTTTCGCTAAAAATGCAAAAAACCATTGAAAAACGCAAAAATTGATATACATTTTCAAATTGCATTTTTAGGGAAAACTAAGCATTTTTGGCAAAAATTGCTTCTATTAAGAATTGTAGAGCGGAACATTTTCAATTGATATGGGCTATTTTAATTTCCCTATAATTTTCCGTTTTTCCGCTAGAGGGTGCGGAAAATAAAGTATAGTGCAATTTATTAATAAAAAAATTGAGAAAAACGCTAAAATGCATATATGGTCACGATTTTACGCGCTCTGGCGGGCAATGCACGCATTATCTTAAAATTTTAAAGACCTGTGTCGATCGGAAATTTTTCGCTCTACAACTTTGGTGTCTTATATTTTTTTCTAAAAATGCATAGTTTTGGCTGAAAATCCAAAAATCAGCAGAAGGTGACAAAACAAGCTTGTTTTTATTGATAAATCTCAAGAATCATTACTATTTTGTTAAACAAACTGTATATCATTGGAAAGCTCATTAAAAATAGATTGGTGGCAACTTATATAGGGTGTTCCATTTGAAAGAAATAGTTATCCATTGTTTTGCGTATGTTGACACCCTGTATAGCACTATGAATAAAAGAGAACCAAAGCCAATGTGTATTATTCTTTATGATGTGGGAAATTTTTTAGTGTATAAATAATGATGCTATCTTTGCTAGGAACGCTTCTGCAAAGTCTTCAATGTGTACATGTTTTTGCCACAAATTTGCCCATAACTGACCAATCGTCCATAATAGACCTATACTATCTTATACTATTTTTATCAGCTTCTCAAGAGGGTTGAAAATAAAGTATAAAATATAGGGTGTTCCATTAAAAAAAACATAACTTTGTTCTGTTATGTATATTGGGACACCCTGTACAAAAACATACATATTTTTAAAATATGTAGAATAAGTGTGGGTACCAGTTCAAGAAAACTAGAAGTCGATATCTCGAGTAGCAAATAAGTTATGGGGCTTTTACAGATCCCTGGGTCACCCGGTATGTACAATCTTTTTAAAAGTTTTCAACCGGTAGATACTGTTTTAATTTTGTTAGCTAACTTGAAAATGCGTAGATTAAACCGATTCATTTAGCTGTGTTTAAATGTCATTTTATTCAAATCTAAACAATTTTTTTAAATTTTTATATAATTCTGGAGGTGAATAAGTGCACCAATTTTTTTTTTAGTTTAAAATCTGTACTTTTTCATTATTTTGACCAAGTGGATAAATGCGCAAATTCATAAATGAATTCAGTTTTGTTCAAATAGGATTACATTGAAATCTTAACAAGAGATTTTTCTATTTTTTATAAAATTAGGATGGAGAAATATACTTCTAATAATTTTTAAGTTTGGAAACGGAAATATTTGTTTTTAATTATTTTCACTTAAAGGGGAAATGCGCAAATTCAAAAATTAACTCGGCTAGTTCGAAATGGGATTACGTCGAAAACATAATAAGGTATTTCAATTTATTTATAAAATTAGGATGAAGAATATACTTTTAGCAATTTAATAAAGTTTAAGTAGGGTAGCAATTGTTTTCAATTTTTAAGCCGATTGAAATAATGCGCAACTTCAAAAATTAATATCGAAAACAGTAATTTTATTTATTTAATTCAATCTGTTTTGGTGCTGGGCCGGGCCGAGCTGGGCTTTAAATAGTCAGCTCCGGGCCGGGCTCGCAGCACATTTTCTTTTATCGGGCCGGGCTGGGCCGGGTTTTAAATGTTCATCATCGGGCAGAGCCGGGCCGGACTTTCATTAACCCTCTTGTGCAGGGCTCTGTCACGTACTCCTTACAATTCCTAAATTACATTGTTAATAAAAAGAACCCAAAGCCCGGCCCGCAGTTTAAAAAATACGGCCCGGCCCATGTAGGCCTCTCATCTGCAGCATATTTGGGGAGACAAAACCCATAAAAACACCCCTTATCGACGCCAATGATAACGATATGTGCACATGGCTCGTCAATTTTCTCATTGTTACGCTTCACAAACTTGTGTCATAAATAACTATTGCTTCGCCGCTTCTACATACATGGGGCGTTAGTTGTAGTACCTCGGTAAATTTGTTGTTTTCGATGTTTTGTTTCTATACTATTTATATATACTTTTAAACACTAAGAATGTATAAACTCGAGAAATGATATGAACCATAAATAATGTTGCGGCTGGCGGCTTCATTTTTGACTGACATTTGTTTCCGCGGTAACGTTAAGCAGGTGCCTCTGATAATAGTTATCTATGACACAAGTTTGTGAAGCGTAACTTTTGCGCATAAGTTGCGAAGTTTAAGACACGAGCCGTAGGCGAGTGTCGTAATCGCAACGAGTGCGCAAAAGTACTTCACACACGTGTTTCATACAATATTTTATCTACACCTATACTAAAATTTAAACAAGTAGATATTTTATTTGATATTTTAGTATTTTACACATTAATATTGATTGTTAAGTTATTACAATTATTAATATTACTAATTATAATATTAGGATGATTTTTTTCTTTTCCATAAATTAGTACTTTTTTGTAAGAGTATATACAGAGGAATTATGAGACGCAGACGGTTGAGCTTCGTTATTAGTTCCAAAAATTTTCTTTTTTATTTCTTTTTTATTTTCTAATTAATTTTCCACGTATGATTCTGCAACGGTGGTGGATTTCCATCCTCCGTGGCGTTTAATTGCAGAAATATCGGCACCTGAGTCTGCTAATAGGAAAGCAGATGATCGTCTGAAGCAGTGTCCTGTATAAGTATTAGGATGTTGTAGATTTAAAAATGTGGCTATCAGAGATGGTATTGTGCCGAATTGATTAATGCCTACTGGCTGCTTTGAACACTTATTATTTCTATAGAAGACGAAAAATTTTTTATGGTCTGTTACGGCTGGTCGTAGCAAAGCATATTTTCGGTAAATTTGTATAAAACTTGGAGTATTATCCTTGCTATCAATAACTGTAAAAGTCCTGTAAATTTTATTCTTTAATGGTTATAATTATAGCAGTTCCTACATCTTAAATATCATCCAGTAAAATATCGTACAATTCTTGCCGACGCACAGTGGGGCCGATTACATCAAAAACTGGCAAAAATTATTTTCGTTGATTTAGTTGTTGGATATGATAAATGACATTCATTTTAATAAAAAATAATAATTTATTGATACTGGGTGTTAAAAAAACGCCAAGTTTGAGCATTTTAATTTTGTAATTGCAATATTTTTGACAATTTTATCATACATGTAAAATCAATGTACATTAAATGACAAGCACAATTTGTGAAACTAGTTTAAAACATGAACAAAAAATCACAAGGATAGATACGTCATATTAATAAATATATCTATAATAAGGAATCATCACTGTCACTGTCTTAAACGTCACAGTTAGTAGTAGCAATATTTGGAGGTTGTAATAACTGTAGAACGTGTTTGTCTAACTGACTTGCTTTAATTTTTATTTGTCGCATCCTTGAAATTAAGGGATCATTAAGACATTAATAAAGAGTGAATTATATCTTCGTTGGTTTTTTTCACGAGAACACTTGTGGGAATGGTCTTCTCTATATTTTTGAAAGACTTTGTTGCTTGCTTCTAGCGCTTCTTTATTAAGCTGTCCTATTGGAAGGCCTTTTCAATTATAATTGGTCCATGAATGAGGACTTTGTGAACAGTAGGAGGCATCGGATACCAAGGGAATTTGTTTACAAAAATCTTTGCAATTTCTAATGTATATATTTTGAAAGCCTACATTAATATTATAACCACTAGCCATTGCAGTCAAAATTATATTAAGGCGTTTGATAATATTTACATCAATTCCGGTAATATTCGCTGATATGTCCGAATTCTGGAAGAAACGCCTGGCTGTATTCCCATCATTACTACTACCACATTCAGGTTTGGGCTTATCTACTATAAGTCCCCGTTCTGAATCTTTGAGTCTTTTTTTAATCTTGTCATTTTTTGAACATATGCGTATAAATACATCTAATATCATTTTTTGGCGAAGGCGAATGCAGTAGTACATCCACTAATGTTTTTTTGTAAGAATAATATTCTCATCTAACGATCTTGTAATAAAGGCAAGCGTTAAGAATATATATTTGGAGATAATTAATAAATTAGAAACAACCTTACTTGTTGCAGAAAGCATTAAATAAATTCAATTGATTATGTTCGGGTATTCATCGAATGATATTGGAATATATTTAAATTATTATCTTAAGATGGCAGTTAAAAGCGGTAAATGTTTTTGCAGTTTATAATAGCCGAGGTATTGGGCTAAAAGGTTTTGCAAAGGATTTTGCCCGACAATTCCGGAAACGTCACTTAATGTCTACTTGAGTGCAGATTTACTAGTATTTGTTGGATGTTGTTTTTGCGCATGTAATAAAAATATAAAACAGACTGTTATATTTCAAATCTGCTGGCCAAAGGATAGTATTATGTTGTACATACCTCCAGGTTGTGAATACATTTTTTAAACCACTTCGAACTTTGTCTTTTACAAATTATACTTTTAATTCGTCGACGCGTCGTAGAACTGAGTATCGGACATTACTCAAATTTACACTGTTCTAGTTATAAGGGTAGCAATCTCACCACCTAAAAACTTACGGTTTATTGTGGGCAGGTACCCTGAGCTTATGACATATAGGTTATAAATGTAAAATAACAGATTTTAATATTTTGGGTTTTTTCCAACTTTTGATACAATCGGCCCCACTGTGCGACGGCATGCACCCGATATTTCAAATATTGCTACAACCTAAACAAATAGTTAATGTTTGTAAATATAATGAATACATTTTTTTTGTTGCCTCCATCATCAGAAATATATCATCAGGAGCTTCATTAATAAATTTCTCCACTTCTTGTAAAGTGAATATTTTAGATTTTTTGGGTGCATAATTTTCTGATGTACGTTTTAAAAATGTAATCAGTTTATTGAATTTGCTTATATCAATGTTCTTATTTATATTAAAAGTGGCTTTAAGCATCGAATAGTGTGACCATAGGGTTGATGCTTTTTCAGAAAAATATGCCACGAACACATTTTCTGTATATTTTGTTACATTCTTCTTACTACACCAATCCAAGAAAACGTTATAAGTATATAATTTCCTAGATTTGGCAGGTAATAAGTTTCATGTTATCTTATCGGCCGCCTTGGCCACTTCGGGAGGTGTACACATTTCTTCGTCACTCTCCATTTCCATTGCAGGTATTATACCGGGTGTGGCACTTAAGACGCCTCGGACCATAGCTCCTTTACAATAAAAGCTATCGACAAAAATATAAGAACAAAGTGGTGCATAGTTACCGTCGCTATGTTTCAAAAATATTTCTAATCATCAGTGGCGTGCCGTACTCCAGTGGCGTACCAAACTTATGTTTTTTTAAATGGAATGCCCTATTTTTTATTGCAGATTTGGAAAGTGCTCGACGAGTACTTATTTTGTTATCTAACATGTTATACCCTTCACTTTAGCGGTTTCGCTGTTATAACCCCTTCTTTCAAAATTGCGCCCCATTTTTGAGATTTTTTTGTAGAGAAACTAATTGACGCCGGCGCCTAAATTTTGAATTGAGGTACAGGTTAAGACCTCGTATACCTTCACATAATTTTTTTTCGGGTAATTTATGGAAAAAAAAATAATTTTTGATTGATCTTCGCATGTTGTCATGGCACACTTGGGAACGGAAAACGTTTCCCGACATTTGAGATGAAATTCCTTTTTTCTCCGAAATTTTGTTATGCAATGTGTAATTTTTTTTACACCAATGAAAAATTTAGAGTTTTGGCTGTACAACGCCGTAATTTTTTTAGGGGGGTGCCATTTGAAATTTTCGGAAAAAATGACAACATGCGAAGATCAATCAAAAATTATTTTTTTTCCATAAATTACCCGAAAAAAAATTATGTGAAGGTATACGAGGTCTTAACCTGTACCTCAATTAAAAATTTAGGCGCCGGCGTCAATTAGTTTCTCTACAAAAAAATCACAAAAATGGGACGCAATTTTGAAAGAAGGGGTTATAACAGCGAAACCGCTAAAGTGAAGGGTATAACATGTTAGATAAAAAAATAAGTACTCATCGAGCACTTTCCAAATCTGCAATAAAAAATAGGGCATTCCATTTAAAAAAACATAAGTTTGGTACGCCACTGGAGTACGGCACGCCACTGATGATTAGAAATATTTTTGAAATATAGCGACGGTAACTATGTACCACTTTGTTCTTAGATTTTTTTCGATAGCTTTTATCGTAAAGGAGCTATGGTCCGAGGCGTCTTAAGTGCCACACCCGGTATAAACACAATTACACAAACTATACAAATAATACCTACAAAAATACAGTTATATAAAATTAATTAAAGAAAATATTACCTGTATGACTGAAAATTACCGATTTGACGTATGACATGACAGTTGCTATTGATTCCGTTGCCTACCACAAATCGTTTAGTAATGAAAGTCCCATTTAAATTGCATAGGATTTTTGCGCACGATTTGTATTCATTTCGCACGATTTATTTAATGTGGCACTTTACAAACGATAACTTTTATTTTAATGGGTTAATTTTAGTGTAGGTGTAGATAAAAGTAATCGCGTACGAATTGTCCGCTCTCGGTTTTTAATTATCTTAACTATCACAATAAAGCTCAACAAAGTTGTCGTAGGTAAAGCATAGTGTACAACTCGCATGGAATGACTATTTCTCGCTCTTATGAATTGCAGCATTCGCTGCAAACTTCATACACGCGAGAAATGTATGTCATTCCATGCTCGTTATACAATATACTATTTCAGTTCAAAGAAAACTCGATTCCAAGATATCAAAAAAATTACAAGTGATGCGTTAATTTCTTTCGCCAGTGTATAAAACAAATTGTTACAATCCCTCTAATAGAAACTAAAATATTTTCCTACTATAAAATTTTCCCATTATGAATTGCCGACAAAAACAAAACCACCATTTCATTATACCAGATCAGACTAACTTGGCAAGAAACGGTGAGATATTCGTAACTTCAGCGTGTACACAATTTGAGACAAGATATTTTTGTCACACCATCAAGAGTGTAAGGATCACTGAAACCGTTTACTGCAAAACGCAACTTCTTACCTATTCTGGAGACTATAATAACTGCTTATATCTTTATAACAACCAACGGCGCTTTGGATTAATAAGACAACGGTCGCATCTCCCTCGCCACAAGATTACAAAGAGTTTCCTAAAGAATGAGGGACTGGACGTCCTTAAGTGATTCATCTAACACCAGCCTGCTTCATCAAACTACTTTACATTACCCTAAGTAGCCACGAAGAAGAAGATATAAACCTACAAAGTGAAAATTAGAAGTTAATAAAATCAACCAAATCCATGAAGACAATTTCGGCCAAATCCAGCATAACATGGTGCAACTCCAAGAGGATTTACACCAAATGAAGAATCCAAACTTCAAGATCAGCTTTTATTAATTTGGACGTTATTATTATATATAACAATATTTTCTATTTTAATTAAATTTACTTTAAGATATTACTTGCATCACAGAACTATAAGAATAAAACCTTTAAAGTCTTCAGACGAACATGACGATGGAAATACTTCCAGGATTCTATCCTTGATTCCACCAGTCATCCCCAGGATATGTTTCGCTCTCGGGTCGGAGGAGTTATAGAACCCAAAATTGCTGAACTCAGCAACAATGGTGACCTACTTAAGCTACGTGGGTGAACGGAATCCTCAATCTTACAATTGGCTCCGCCACATACGATTGCCACGCGACGTAACAAATAATAATAATAATAACCAAACAGTTAAACATTTATCAATCAAGTAATAATAATTTTACAGGTCTCAACTTGCTGAACACTTCGGCCGAGAGTTATTTATCTATTAGTTTTTTTTTATAACGTAAGGACTCCTATCTTAAAATCTCATAAAACTTCATGCATATTTGATAAGAACCTCATGACATCTATTCCCGAACTTGATACAAACCAGGGTGGTTTATTTTTGTTTTTTTTTTAATTTCAGGTTATTTACTCGCTTCGCAAGTTACGACAGAACTGTCTCACGACTTTATCAACAAAGATGCTTTAAAGCACAATATTGATTGCAACTGTCTTCCAGCCTGCACGTCTCTTTCTTACAACGCCGAAACTTCGCTAGCTGAATTTAACTGGCCGGCACTCTTCAAGGCCTTTGGAGCTAACATTTCAGAGTTTCCAGGGTAAGTAAATATAATTTCAGTACGACACTAAAAGAATTTGATCAATAGCGCACAATTAAATAAGCTACAAACTTGACAAAATAATTCATTTATCAGAAATACGAGTACCATCTAGTTTCACTCTTCAACAGAGAGTCGAACCGGAACCGAACCCTAAACCGAAAACCGAAATTGACCGGAATTGATCCCTATCTGTAATCGGAACGTATCATTGGTCAATTTAAAAACCAATCAATTATCGGGAAAGACTAGAAATAAGTAAAGCCCTAAAAGTCGACAAACACGTGGTCAACGACAACGAGGAACTTTGGAATTCCCCGATATTAAATGCCGTTATTACCTGACCGACTGTCACCTAATGTATATAATCCACAAAATTTCGTTTGTACATCATTCTTGAAAATGGCATTAAGCCGAAACTAGTTGAAAATAAAGCAATTTAATCGTGAAACAAACCAAGTGAATTTTAATTTTTAAACCTATATTAAAAACCAAAACCGAAACCGGAACGTAATTTTTACAACGGTCAATTTCGGTTAGAACCAAAAAAATAACGTTTTAAATATTTTTTCATTAAATCCATAAAAAATAGTACATTTATGATTTCACATAAAAACAATTTCATGGGTTCTATATGGTAACAAAACGACAATAATCTAAACTTGAACTGGGAAAATGAAAATTGGGAAATTAAAAAATTAAGAAATGTTCTTCAAAATCTCAAAATCCATGAAAAAACACATACTTTTTTGGTTTAACATAAAAACAATTGTGATATCCTACGTAAAAGCAAACAATATATTTCTGTTTTTACTATAAAATAATGTTCGATATTTAGCTGTGTACAAAACAACAACATTCCAAACTTGAACCAGGAAAACGAAAAATGCAGTATTGCAAGAAAATGTGAAAAATTTATCAATCAAGCAAACTGTTCGAACAGCTCAAAATCCATAGAAAATATTACATTTCTGATTTCGTATTAAAACCTGCTGTAACGTGGTTTCACAACGTCTTTACTTTAATTTAGGTTCGGTTAAACTCACACGATTAATAATACTTAATAGGATGTTAACAGATTCAGTTTCAACTCAAGACTGCTTTATTTCTTCTAAATCACAATGGCCGCACGGATGCGCATACACTGGTTTTCACTTGCGCACGAACATATATTATTAGCGCCACAACAATATAAATTTAAACATCTCTACACCCTTATCCTTAAAAATAAACATAATTCAAAATTTACAAAAATAAAATAAATATACAATTTTATTCTTAAATAGCTATTTACATTTGGATCTTAGAAAATAAGGTGATTCATGTGGTTTTGCAATGTTTTCGGTTTGAACATCAACCAACTTATTTTCAACATTTTCATTGTCAACCAAAATGGATTCTTTTTCTACGCCATTTTGCTGTTCACCAACTCTTTCTTTCACTCGAATTTGATTTGAGTGTCTTCTCACACGCTTGTCTTCACCGACGTTTACGTCATACGTCACCTTACCGAACTTTTTCACTATTTCTCCTTCCCGCCATACTGGCTGAGTGGGATTTACAAAATCACGCACTAACACTTGTTGACCGTTTTCAAAAATAGTTTGATTTTCATTTTCTGGTATTTTATTTTGTCTATTTGATTCAATAATTGATTTTGTATTGGGTATCAGTAAATTGTATCGGGATTTTAATTCACGTCCAAACATTAATTTGGCTGGACTTTCATTGGTGGTATTATGTTTTGCAATTCTGTAATCAAATAGAAATCTCAATAAAGCGGTATCTAAATTTTCTTTCAAGAAATGTGCTTTCTTTAGTGCTAATTTAATTGTCTTTACATTAATTTCGGCAGCTCCGTTACTGGCTGGATGGTATGGTGGTGAAAATGTATGCACTATACCATTTTTTTGTAAAAAATATTCAAACTCACTGGATGTAAACGGAGGCCCGTTGTCTGAAACTAATGTATCCACAAGTCCAAAACGTGCAAATAACGATCTTAAACAGAATATCACAGATTCTGCTGTCGTATTATGTAATTTAAAAGCTTCTACCCATTTAGAGTAAGCATCGGTAATAATTAAATATTTGTTACCATATAATGGCCCTAGAAAATCAATGTGAATACGTGACCACGGTTTTTCAGGAACCGGCCATGGTGAAAAACATCTTTCAGGATTTGGTCTGAAAGTATTGCATGTATTGCAGTTTGCACATAAATTATCTATTTGCTGATCCATACTTGGCCACCAGAAATAAGATCTCGCAATCGACTTCATCTTATTTCTGCCCAAGTGGGAGCGATGCAAATCATTTAGAATTAAATTGCGTAAATTGCTAGGAATAATAATTCTATATCCCCATAATAGACAACCATGTTCTATATGAAGTTGATCTTTTCTAATATAAAAAGGTTTATCCTCATCACTCTTTATTTCATTTGGCCAACCATGTAAACACCATCCCAATATTTTATTTAATGTGATATCTTTTTTTGTTTCTATAGCTACTGTTTTATGATTTATTTTAATAGCTTCATTTAAATATAATAAATTTCCTATATCATCACTATCGTTACTAGAATTTAAATTATTTACAGATAACCTTGACAAGGCGTCTGCGCAATTGTTACTCGAGCTAACATATTTAATATCATATTGATATGCTGCTAAAATGACTGACCATCTCTGTAACCGACTAGCTGCCATCATTGGAATTCCCTTCTTGTTTCCAAAAATAGCCAATAGTGGCTTATGATCCGTTAATAAAGTAAAAAATCGCCCATACAAGTATTGGTGAAATTTTCTAATTCCAAAAATTATTGCAAGTGCTTCTTTATCTATCTGTGAATAATTGACTTCACTTTTAGTTAAAGTACGCGAAGCATAAGCAATGACTTTACTAGTTCCATCAGGATAAGAATGCTCTAAAACTGCACCTAATCCATATGAACTTGCATCACATGACAACGTCAAAGGTAATTCAGCATTGTAATGTGCTAGAAAATTTGATGAAGTCATGTCTGCTTTTATTTTATTAAAAATATTTTCACAATCTTTAGTCCAATTCCATTTGACATCCTTTTTTAATAACTGATGCAACGGATGTAATTTAGAACTAAGATTTGGTATAATTTTTGCATAATAATTTACAATGCCAAGAAATGACTTTAATTCAGTTATATTTGTTGGACTTCTCGCTTTAATTATTGCCTCAATCTTATCTTTAGATCTATGTAAACCATTAGCATCTATTTCATAACCTAAATAAGATATTTTTCTTTGAAAAAATTTGCATTTATCGAGCCTAACTACCAGTCCATATTGCTTTAATTTATTTAATACTAATTTCAATCTTTTCATGTGTTCTGCTGTATCTCTGCCAGTGATCAGTATATCATCAAGAAAAACTGAAATACCCTGTATATCAGAAAACAGCTGATCAATTATCTTTTGAAAAATTCCCGGCGCGGAAGCCACTCCGTATGGTAATCTGTTGTATATATACAAACCTTTATGAGTATTTATTGTTACTAATTTCTTTGACTGTTCCTTTAATTCAATTTGAGCATAGGCTTGGCTTAAATCTATTGTACTAAATAAAGTTCCGCCACTTAAATTAGCAAAAATATTTTCTATTTTTGGCAACGGATATTTATTTATGTGTAGTTGTGGATTTAATGTAACTCGAAAATCACCACAAATTCTAATATTTCCATCTCTTTTAATAACAGGAACTATTGGAGTTGCCCATTCACTATAATCTGTGGGTGAAATTATTCCCTTCCTGAGTAATTTATTAATTTCATTTTCAACTTTTTCCTTCATGGCAAAAGGTAACGGCCTGGCTCTGCAGAATACCGGTTTATTATTTTCTTTTAAAAATAAATCTACTTTCCCACTGTTAAAAGTACCTAATTTGTCACTAAATACTTCGGAGTATTCCGTCTTTAAATTATTTATTTCCTTTTCAATCGAAGTACCTGCTAAATTTAAAATACTTAAGTCATGGTTTATTGATATTTTCAATATTTTAATCCATTCACGGCCTAACAGTGGAGGTCCGCCTTCAGGTATGATAAATAATTTAAGGTTGTAAACAGTATTATCATTATACTTAACATTTACCTTGATGTGTCCTAATGCTGAAATTTTATTACCATTATATGATTTAAAATTACTTTCGTCTCTTACCATTACTTTATGTTTAAAATGCTCTTTGTACGTTTTTTCTGAAATTGCGGAAATACCTGAACCCGTGTCAATTTCCATTTTTAAAATTGTACCCTCAATATTGATTTCTGTTTGAATAGGCCCAGAATTATTTTGTATTACAAATAAATTTAAGTTTGAGTCCGAGTCACTAGTATTTACATTTTTATCAATAAAATGATTTGATTTACTGAACCCCTTGACAAAATTGCAAATAGATTTAATGTGTCCCTTTTGTCCACAATTATGACAAATAGCCTTTTTAAAATAACAATCAACATTTTTGTGATTAGTCATACCACAATGGTAGCATTTTGAATGTACCTTTGTATTGTGCTGAGAACGGCTGTGAGGCTGCTGTGATGTGACGTAATTTCGGCTGCTTGGTCCTGCTGCACTTCCGATAGCGGCGTTGTTCCTGCTGTTCCACGTGTTGTGTCCATTTCTGTCAACAGTGCTCGCCCTCCTTGCTGCAGATGTCGCTGTCGCCTTTATCCCGGCTGCAGATGATCGACGCTCCCAATGATGCACCGGGGTCATTTTTTCCATCACGTGTGAATCACTTTCTGCTCGCTCCATGTTGATTGCGATATTTATAGCCTTTTGATAAGTTAAATCTTTATTTGAAAAAAGACTAATTTTAATGGATTCACTGCGAATGCCATATACGAATTGGTCTCGGAGATTTTCTTCTAATGCATTTTTGAACTCACATGTCTTTGCTAAACTCTTCAGTGCTGTTATATAATCCGAAATTGTTTCCGATTCTTCCTGCTTCCTTCCGCGAAATTTGTACCTTTCGGCAATTGCTGACGGAGCTGGTTCTAAGTGCTGTTTCACTGTCTTCACTAACGCGCTGTACGTGCACTCTTCCGGTTTTTTTCGGATCACACAAATTTTCCATCAGTTCGTAGGTTTTATCTCCTACGACCGTAAGGGCTCCATCAACTTAGCCCCCCGAAGTTCGACTTTTTTGAAAAAACCTATTGCGCCAGAAGGGCCTTAGCTAGCGCCACCTAGCGCCACAAAATTTAGAGCTAGCGCCCCTAAGGCGAGAAAGTTACGAGGGTTTGAAATTCCGGGGGGCCAAGTCGACGGTTGCCCCCCGAACTTTGATTTTTTAAGTTTTTTCACTTGATTCGGATTCCCCTGAGCTAGCGCCACCTAGCGCCACCAATTTAAAAGCTAGCGCCACCCCCACAACCCTATAAAATAAAAAATAAAAATTGACCCCAGCCCCCCGAAATCGGATTTTTTTACTGAAATTGGATGGAAATAATAGCTTAGAGCTAGCGCCAATCGAATATGAAAAAAAATTTCTCTCAAAAAAATCTGGTGAAGAATTATTCACATCCAAATTTTGATAGAAGAGCTTTCAGATCCCGTATGCGTATGCTGAAATGCAATGGAAATAATGGAAAACAAATATGTGTGCATACTCTTTTGGCACTGCAATTACTTAATTATTGTTCAGTGGTAGTAATCATGACAAGGGTCGCTTAAGACGGAGCACAATAGAAGATTAATTTTAAAGCCATAAATAATATTAAACGGAGCATATTGGTACATAAGCCAAACGACAAACGATGTCAACAAATTTTCCTGCATTATAACAATGTCTTCAGTTTTACTTATCACGATCAAGTATTATAAAGACAGTGGCGTACCCAGCTCTGCATTATTCCCCTGTTAATATTAAAATTGTTCTAACTTGATAAATAAACCACCGATTTCAAAAAACTTGACAGCGTTATTAATACCTTCATTCTGCTAATTGACATGAGTAATTAGAAAGCTAGCGCCAGTAAGGCAGAGGCGTACGGAGCGATTGATTTTTTACCCCCGAATAATTTGAATTGTTCGTAGTTAAGAAATAAAGCTAGGATTTCAAAAAACTTGACAGCGTCATAAAGGCCTTCATAATGCTAATTGACATGAGTAATTAGAAAGCTAGCGCCAGTAAGGCAGAGGCGTCCGCAGCGATTGTTTTTTTACCCACGAATAATTTAAATTGTTCTAACTTGATAAATAAACCACCGATTTAAAAAAACTTGACAGCGTCATAAAGGCCTTCATAATGCTAATTGACATGAGTAATTAGAAAGCTAGCGCCAGTAAGGCAGAGGCGTCCGCAGCGATTGTTTTTTTACCCACGAATAATTTAAATTGTTCTAACTTGAGAAATAAACCACCGATTTCAAAAAACTTGACAGCGTCATAAAGGCCTTCATAATGCTAATTGACATGAGTAATTAGAAAGCTAGCGCCAGTAAGGCAGAGGCGTACGGAGCGATTGTTTTTTTACCCACGAATAATTTAAATTGTTCTAACTTGAGAAATAAACCACCGATTTCAAAAAACTTGACAGCGTCATAAAGGCCTTCATAATGCTAATTGACATGAGTAATTAGACAGCTAGCGCCAGTAAGGCAGAGGCGTACGCAGCGATTGTTTTTTTACCGACGAATAATTTAAATTGTTCTAACTTGATAAATAAACCACCGATTTTAAAAAACTTGACAGCGTTATAAAGACCTTCATTCTGCTAATTGACATGAGTAATTAGAAAGCTAGCGCCAGTAAGGCAGAGGCGTCCGCAGCGATTGTTTTTTTACCCACGAATAATTTAAATTGTTCTAACTTGATAAATAAACCACCGATTTTAAAAAACTTGACAGCGTCATAAAGGCCTTCATAATGCTAATTGACATGAGTAATTAGAAAGGTAGCGCCAGTAAGGCAGAGGCGTCCGCAGCGATTGTTTTTTTACCCACGAATAATTTAAATTGTTCTAACTTGATAAATAAACCACCGATTTTAAAAAACTTGACAGCGTTATAAAGACCTTCATTCTGCTAATTGACATGAGTAATTAGAAAGCTAGCGCCAGTAAGGCAGAGGCGTACGCAGCGATTGTTTTTTTACCGACGAATAATTTAAATTGTTCTAACTTGATAAATAAACCACCGATTTTAAAAAACTTGACAGCGTTATAAAGACCTTCATTCTGCTAATTGACATGAGTAATTAGAAAGCTGGCGCCAGTAAGGCAGAGGCGTCCGCAGCGATTGTTTTTTTACCCACGAATAATTTAAATTGTTCTAACTTGATAAATAAACCACCGATTTAAAAAAACTTGACAGCGTCATAAAGGCCTTCATAATGCTAATTGACATGAGTAATTAGAAAGGTAGCGCCAGTAAGGCAGAGGCGTCCGCAGCGATTGTTTTTTTACCCACGAATAATTTAAATTGTTCTAACTTGAGAAATAAACCACCGATTTCAAAAAACTTGACAGCGTCATAAAGGCCTTCATAATGCTAATTGACATGAGTAATTAGAAAGCTAGCGCCAGTAAGGCAGAGGCGTCCGCAGCGATTGTTTTTTTACCCACGAATAATTTAAATTGTTCTAACTTGAGAAATAAACCACCGATTTCAAAAAACTTGACAGCGTCATAAAGGCCTTCATAATGCTAATTGACATGAGTAATTAGAAAGCTAGCGCCAGTAAGGCAGAGGCGTACGGAGCGATTGTTTTTTTACCCACGAATAATTTAAATTGTTCTAACTTGATAAATAAACCACCGATTTCAAAAAACTTGACAGCGTCATAAAGGCCTTCATAATGCTAATTGACATGAGTAATTAGAAAGCTAGCGCCAGTAAGGCAGAGGCGTACGCAGCGATTGTTTTTTTACCGACGAATAATTTAAATTATTCTAACTCGATAAATAAACCACCGATTTCAAAAAACTTGACAGCGGTCTAAAGACCTTTATACTGCTAATTGACAGGAGTAATTAGAAAGCTAGCGCCAGTAAGGCAGAGGCGTCCGCAGCGATTGTTTTTTTACCCACGAATAATTTAAATTGTTCTAACTTGATAAATAAACCACCGATTTCAAAAAACTTGACAGCGTCATAAAGGCCTTCATAATGCTAATTGACATGAGTAATTAGAAAGCTAGCGCCAGTAAGGCAGAGGCGTCCGCAGCGATTGTTTTTTTACCCACGAATAATTTAAATTGTTCTAACTTGAGAAATAAACCACCGATTTCAAAAAACTTGACAGCGTCATAAAGGCCTTCATAATGCTAATTGACATGAGTAATTAGAAAGCTAGCGCCAGTAAGGCAGAGGCGTACGCAGCGATTGTTTTTTTACCGACGAATAATTTAAATTGTTCTAACTTGATAAATAAACCACCGATTTTAAAAAACTTGACAGCGTTATAAAGACCTTCATTCTGCTAATTGACATGAGTAATTAGAAAGCTAGCGCCAGTAAGGCAGAGGCGTCCGCAGCGATTGTTTTTTTACCGACGAATAATTTAAATTGTTCTAACTTGATAAATAAACCACCGATTTAAAAAAACTTGACAGCGTCATAAAGGCCTTCATAATGCTAATTGACATAAGTAATTAGAAAGCTAGCGCCAGTAACAATTTAAATTATTCGTGGGTAAAAAAACAATCGCTGCGGACGCCTCTGCCTTACTGGCGCTAGCTTTCTAATTACTCCTGTCAATTAGCAGTATGAAGGCCTTTAGACCGCTGAGAAGTTTTTTGAAATCGGTGGTTTATTTATCAAGTTAGAACAATTTTAATTATTCGGGGGTAAAAAAACAATTGTTGCGTACGCCTCTGCCTTACTGGCGCTAGCTTTCTAATTACTCCTGTCAATTAGCAGTATAAAGGTCTTTAGACCGCTGTCAAGTTTTTTGAAATCGGTGGTTTATTTATCAAGTTAGAGTAATTTAAATTATTCGTGGGTAAAAAAACAATTGTTGCGTACGCCTCTGCCTTACTGGCGCTAGCTTTCTAATTACTCCTGTCAATTAGCAGTATAAAGGTCTTTAGACCGCTGTCAAGTTTTTTGAAATCGGTGGTTTATTTATCAAGTTAGAACAATTTAAATTATTCGTGGGTAAAAAAACAATCGCTGCGTACGCCTCTGCCTTACTGGCGCTAGCTTTCTAATTACTCCTGTCAATTAGCAGTATAAAGGTCTTTAGACCGCTGTCAAGTTTTTTGAAATCGGTGGTTTATTTATCAAGTTAGAACAATTTAAATTATTCGTGGGTAAAAAAACAATCGCTGCGTACGCCTCTGCCTTACTGGCGCTAGCTTTCTAATTACTCCTGTCAATTAGTAGTATGAAGGCCTTTAGACCGCTGTCAAGTTTTTTGAAATCGGTGGTTTATTTATCAAGTTAGAAAAATTTAAATTATTCGTGGGAAAAAAACAATTGTTGCGTACGCCTCTGCCTTACTGGCGCTAGCTTTCTAATTACTCCTGTCAATTAGCAGTATAAAGGTCTTTAGACCGCTGTCAAGTTTTTTGAAATCGGTGGTTTATTTATCAAGTTAGAACAATTTAAATTATTCGTGGGTAAAAAAACAATTGTTGCGTACGCCTCTGCCTTACTGGCGCTAGCTTTCTAATTACTCCTGTCAATTAGCAGTATAAAGGTCTTTAGACCGCTGTCAAGTTTTTTGAAATCGGTGGTTTATTTATCAAGTTAGAGTAATTTAAATTATTCGGGGGTAAAAAAACAATTGTTGCGTACGCCTCTGCCTTACTGGCGCTAGCTTTCTAATTACTACTGTCAATTAGCAGTATAAAGGTCTTTAGACCGCTGTCAAGTTTTTTGAAATCGGTGGTTTATTTATCAAGTTAGAACAATTTAAATTATTCGTGGGTAAAAAAACAATCGCTGCGTACGCCTCTGCCTTACTGGCGCTAGCTTTCTAATTACTCCTGTCAATTAGCAGTATAAAGGTCTTTAGACCGCTGTCAAGTTTTTTGAAATCGGTGGTTTATTTATCAAGTTAGAACAATTTAAATTATTCGTGGGTAAAAAAACAATCGCTGCGTACGCCTCTGCCTTACTGGCGCTAGCTTTCTAATTACTCCTGTCAATTAGTAGTATGAAGGCCTTTAGACCGCTGAGAAGTTTTTTGAAATCGGTGGTTTATTTATCAAGTTAGAAAAATTTAAATTATTCGTGGGAAAAAAACAATTGTTGCGTACGCCTCTGCCTTACTGGCGCTAGCTTTCTAATTACTCCTGTCAATTAGCAGTATAAAGGTCTTTAGACCGCTGTCAAGTTTTTTGAAATCGGTGGTTTATTTATCAAGTTAGAACAATTTAAATTATTCGTGGGTAAAAAAACAATTGTTGCGTACGCCTCTGCCTTACTGGCGCTAGCTTTCTAATTACTCCTGTCAATTAGCAGTATGAAGGTCTTTAGACCGCTGTCAAGTTTTTTGAAATCGGTGGTTTATTTATCAAGTTAGAACAATTTAAATTATTCGTGGGTAAAAAAAACAATCGCTGCGTACGCCTCTGCCTTACTGGCGCTAGCTTTCTAATTACTCCTGTCAATTAGCAGTATAAAGGTCTTTAGACCGCTGTCAAGTTTTTTGAAATCGGTGGTTTATTTATCAAGTTAGAACAATTTAAATTATTCGTGGGTAAAAAAACAATTGTTGCGTACGCCTCTGCCTTACTGGCGCTAGCTTTCTAATTACTCCTGTCAATTAGCAGTATGAAGGTCTTTAGACCGCTGTCAAGTTTTTTGAAATCGGTGGTTTATTTATCAAGTTAGAACAATTTAAATTATTCGTGGGTAAAAAAACAATTGTTGCGTACGCCTCTGCCTTACTGGCGCTAGCTTTCTAATTACTCCTGTCAATTAGCAGTATGAAGGCCTTTAGACCGCTGTCAAGTTTTTTGAAATCGGTGGTTTATTTATCAAGTTAGAAAAATTTAAATTATTCGTGGGTAAAAAAACAATTGTTGCGTACGCCTCTGCCTTACTGGCGCTAGCTTTCTAATTACTCCTGTCAATTAGCAGTATGAAGGTCTTTAGACCGCTGTCAAGTTTTTTGAAATCGGTGGTTTATTTATCAAGTTAGAACAATTTAAATTATTCGTGGGTAAAAAAACAATCGCTGCGTACGCCTCTGCCTTACTGGCGCTAGCTTTCTAATTACTCCTGTCAATTAGCAGTATAAAGGTCTTTAGACCGCTGTCAAGTTTTTTGAAATCGGTGGTTTATTTATCAAGTTAGAACAATTTAAATTATTCGTGGGTAAAAAAACAATCGCTGCGTACGCCTCTGCCTTACTGGCGCTAGCTTTCTAATTACTCCTGTCAATTAGTAGTATGAAGGCCTTTAGACCGCTGAGAAGTTTTTTGAAATCGGTGGTTTATTTATCAAGTTAGAAAAATTTAAATTATTCGTGGGAAAAAAACAATTGTTGCGTACGCCTCTGCCTTACTGGCGCTAGCTTTCTAATTACTCCTGTCAATTAGCAGTATAAAGGTCTTTAGACCGCTGTCAAGTTTTTTGAAATCGGTGGTTTATTTATCAAGTTAGAACAATTTAAATTATTCGTGGGTAAAAAAACAATCGCTGCGTACGCCTCTGCCTTACTGGCGCTAGCTTTCTAATTACTCCTGTCAATTAGCAGTATGAAGGCCTTTAGACCGCTGTCAAGTTTTTTGAAATCGGTGGTTTATTTATCAAGTTAGAACAATTTAAATTATTCGTGGGTAAAAAAAACAATCGCTGCGTACGCCTCTGCCTTACTGGCGCTAGCTTTCTAATTACTAATGTCAATTAGCATTATGAAGGCCTTTATGACGCTGTCAAGTTTTTTGAAATCGGTGGTTTATTTCTCAAGTTAGAACAATTTAAATTATTCGTGGGTAAAAAAACAATCGCTCCGTACGCCTCTGCCTTACTAGCGCTAGCTTTCTAATTACTCATGTCAATTAGCATTATGAAGGCCTTTATGACACTGTCAAGTTTTTTGAAATCGGTGGTTTATTTCTCAAGTTAGAACAATTTAAATTATTCGTGGGTAAAAAAACAATCGCTGCGGACGCCTCTGCCTTACTGGCGCTAGCTTTCTAATTACTCCTGTCAATTAGCATTATGAAGGCCTTTATGACGCTGTCAAGTTTTTTGAAATCGGTGGTTTATTTCTCAAGTTAGAACAATTTAAATTATTCGTGGGTAAAAAAACAATCGCTGCGTACGCCTCTGCCTTACTGGCGCTAGCTTTCTAATTACTAATGTCAATTAGCATTATGAAGGCCTTTATGACGCTGTCAAGTTTTTTGAAATCGGTGGTTTATTTCTCAAGTTAGAACAATTTAAATTATTCGTGGGTAAAAAAACAATCGCTGCGGACGCCTCTGCCTTACTGGCGCTAGCTTTCTAATTACTCCTGTCAATTAGCAGTATGAAGGCCTTTATGACGCTGTCAAGTTTTTTGAAATCGGTGGTTTATTTCTCAAGTTAGAACAATTTAAATTATTCGTGGGTAAAAAAACAATCGCTGCGGACGCCTCTGCCTTACTGGCGCTAGCTTTCTAATTACTCCTGTCAATTAGCATTATGAAGGCCTTTATGACGCTGTCAAGTTTTTTGAAATCGGTGGTTTATTTCTCAAGTTAGAACAATTTAAATTATTCGTGGGTAAAAAAACAATCGCTCCGTACGCCTCTGCCTTACTGGCGCTAGCTTTCTAATTACTAATGTCAATTAGCATTATGAAGGCCTTTATGACGCTGTCAAGTTTTTTGAAATCGGTGGTTTATTTCTCAAGTTAGAACAATTTAAATTATTCGTGGGTAAAAAAACAATCGCTGCGGACGCCTCTGCCTTACTGGCGCTAGCTTTCTAATTACTCCTGTCAATTAGCAGTATGAAGGCCTTTATGACGCTGTCAAGTTTTTTGAAATCGGTGGTTTATTTATCAAGTTAGAACAATTTAAATTATTCGTGGGTAAAAAAACAATCGCTCCGTACGCCTCTGCCTTACTAGCGCTAGCTTTCTAATTACTCATGTCAATTAGCATTATGAAGGCCTTTATGACACTGTCAAGTTTTTTGAAATCGGTGGTTTATTTCTCAAGTTAGAACAATTTAAATTATTCGTGGGTAAAAAAACAATCGCTGCGGACGCCTCTGCCTTACTGGCGCTAGCTTTCTAATTACTCCTGTCAATTAGCATTATGAAGGCCTTTATGACGCTGTCAAGTTTTTTGAAATCGGTGGTTTATTTCTCAAGTTAGAACAATTTAAATTATTCGTGGGTAAAAAAACAATCGCTGCGTACGCCTCTGCCTTACTGGCGCTAGCTTTCTAATTACTAATGTCAATTAGCATTATGAAGGCCTTTATGACGCTGTCAAGTTTTTTGAAATCGGTGGTTTATTTCTCAAGTTAGAACAATTTAAATTATTCGTGGGTAAAAAAACAATCGCTGCGGACGCCTCTGCCTTACTGGCGCTAGCTTTCTAATTACTCCTGTCAATTAGCAGTATGAAGGCCTTTATGACGCTGTCAAGTTTTTTGAAATCGGTGGTTTATTTCTCAAGTTAGAACAATTTAAATTATTCGTGGGTAAAAAAACAATCGCTGCGGACGCCTCTGCCTTACTGGCGCTAGCTTTCTAATTACTCATGTCAATTAGCATTATGAAGGCCTTTATGACGCTGTCAAGTTTTTTGAAATCGGTGGTTTATTTCTCAAGTTAGAACAATTTAAATTATTCGTGGGTAAAAAAACAATCGCTCCGTACGCCTCTGCCTTACTGGCGCTAGCTTTCTAATTACTAATGTCAATTAGCATTATGAAGGCCTTTATGACGCTGTCAAGTTTTTTGAAATCGGTGGTTTATTTCTCAAGTTAGAACAATTTAAATTATTCGTGGGTAAAAAAACAATCGCTGCGGACGCCTCTGCCTTACTGGCGCTAGCTTTCTAATTACTCCTGTCAATTAGCAGTATGAAGGCCTTTATGACGCTGTCAAGTTTTTTGAAATCGGTGGTTTATTTATCAAGTTAGAACAATTTAAATTATTCGTGGGTAAAAAAACAATCGCTCCGTACGCCTCTGCCTTACTGGCGCTAGCTTTCTAATTACTAATGTCAATTAGCATTATGAAGGCCTTTATGACGCTGTCAAGTTTTTTGAAATCGGTGGTTTATTTCTCAAGTTAGAACAATTTAAATTATTCGTGGGTAAAAAAACAATCGCTGCGGACGCCTCTGCCTTACTGGCGCTAGCTTTCTAATTACTCCTGTCAATTAGCAGTATGAAGGCCTTTATGACGCTGTCAAGTTTTTTGAAATCGGTGGTTTATTTATCAAGTTAGAACAATTTAAATTATTCGTGGGTAAAAAAACAATCGCTCCGTACGCCTCTGCCTTACTGGCGCTAGCTTTCTAATTACTAATGTCAATTAGCATTATGAAGGCCTTTATGACGCTGTCAAGTTTTTTGAAATCGGTGGTTTATTTCTCAAGTTAGAACAATTTAAATTATTCGTGGGAAAAAAACAATCGCTCCGTACGCCTCTGCCTTACTGGCGCTAGCTTTCTAATTACTAATGTCAATTAGCATTATGAAGGCCTTTATGACGCTGTCAAGTTTTTTGAAATCGGTGGTTTATTTCTCAAGTTAGAACAATTTAAATTATTCGTGGGTAAAAAAACAATCGCTGCGGACGCCTCTGCCTTACTGGCGCTAGCTTTCTAATTACTCCTGTCAATTAGCAGTATGAAGGCCTTTATGACGCTGTCAAGTTTTTTGAAATCGGTGGTTTATTTCTCAAGTTAGAACAATTTAAATTATTCGTGGTTAAAAAAACAATCGCTGCGGACGCCTCTGCCTTACTGGCGCTAGCTTTCTAATTACTCCTGTCAATTAGCATTATGAAGGCCTTTATGACGCTGTCAAGTTTTTTGAAATCGGTGGTTTATTTCTCAAGTTAGAACAATTTAAATTATTCGTGGGTAAAAAAACAATCGCTCCGTACGCCTCTGCCTTACTGGCGCTAGCTTTCTAATTACTCATGTCAATTAGCATTATGAAGGCCTTTATGACGCTGTCAAGTTTTTTGAAATCGGTGGTTTATTTCTCAAGTTAGAACAATTTAAATTATTCGTGGGTAAAAAAACAATCGCTGCGGACGCCTCTGCCTTACTGGCGCTAGCTTTCTAATTACTCCTGTCAATTAGCATTATGAAGGCCTTTATGACGCTGTCAAGTTTTTTGAAATCGGTGGTTTATTTCTCAAGTTAGAACAATTTAAATTATTCGTGGGTAAAAAAACAATCGCTGCGTACGCCTCTGCCTTACTGGCGCTAGCTTTCTAATTACTAATGTCAATTAGCATTATGAAGGCCTTTATGACGCTGTCAAGTTTTTTGAAATCGGTGGTTTATTTCTCAAGTTAGAACAATTTAAATTATTCGTGGGTAAAAAAACAATCGCTGCGGACGCCTCTGCCTTACTGGCGCTAGCTTTCTAATTACTCCTGTCAATTAGCAGTATGAAGGCCTTTATGACGCTGTCAAGTTTTTTGAAATCGGTGGTTTATTTATCAAGTTAGAACAATTTAAATTATTCGGGGGTAAAAAAACAATCGCTGCGTACGCCTCTGCCTTACTGGCGCTAGCTTTCTAATTACTCCTGTCAATTAGCAGTATGAAGGCCTTTAGACCGCTGTCAAGTTTTTTGAAATCGGTGTTTTATTTATCAAGTTAGAACAATTTTAATATTAACAGGGGAATAATGCAGAGCTGGGTACGCCACTGTCTTTATAATACCTGATCGTGATAAGTAAAACTGAAGACATTGTTATAATGCAGGAAAATTTGTTGACATCGTTTGTCGTTTGGCTTATGTACCAATATGCTCCGTTTAATATTATTTATGGCTTTAAAATTAATCTTCTATTGTGCTCCGTCTTAAGCGACCCTTGTCATGATTACTACCACTGAACAATAATTAAGTAATTGCAGTGCCAAAAGAGTATGCACACATATTTGTTTTCCATTATTTCCATTGAATTTTTCGAATATGATACGAAGAAATTCAGCATACGCATACGGGATCTGAAAGCTCTTCTATCAAAATTTGGATGTGAATAATTCTTCACCAGATTTTTTTGAGAGAATTTTTTTTTCATATTCGGTTGGCGCTAGCTCTAAGCTATTATTTCCACCCAATTTCAGTAAAAAAATCCGATTTCGGGGGGCTGGGGTCAATTTTTATTTTTTATTTTATAGGGTTGTGGGGGTGGCGCTAGCTTTTAAATTGGTGGCGCTAGGTGGCGCTAGCTCAGGGGAATCCGAATCAAGTGAAAAAACTTAAAAAATCAAAGTTCGGGGGGCAACCGTCGACTTGGCCCCCCGGAATTTCAAACCCTCGTAACTTTCTTGCCTTAGGGGCGCTAGCTCTAAATTTTGTGGCGCTAGGTGGCGCTAGCTAAGGCCCTTCTGGCGCAATAGGTTTTTTCAAAAAAGTCGAACTTCGGGGGGCTAAGTTGATGGAGCCGACTGTAAGTAACACGGCAACTTTATTATCATCCGGCACACTATTCGCTTTAAAGAATTGTTCGAGGCGTACGATGTACGTTGACCAGTTTTTTACACCGATCTCGAAATCGCAGATTCTACCGATCGACATTTTTATTAATTCTTCGGTTTACGTGTATAAACGTTTATCCTCGTCGCCAATATGCTGTAACGTGGTTTCACAACGTCTTTATTTTAATTTAGGTTCGGTTAAACTCACACGATTAATAATACTTAATAGGATGTTAACAGATTCAGTTTCAACTCAAGACTGCTTTATTTCTTCTAAATCACAATGGCCGCACGGATGTGCATACACTGGTTTTCACTTGCGCACGAACATATATTATTAGCGCCACAACAATATAAATTTAAACATCTCTACAAAACCAATGCCATATTCTAGCTGTCAACAAAACGGCAATGTTCCAAACTTGAACTAGAAAAAGGAAAAATGCATTTCAACAATTTCAAAAATTAAAAAAAAATAATAAAAGACATTTGCTTCAGAAGCAAACAACCATGAACAAAATAAATTTGTGATTAGAAATCAATTCATATTCGTAAAAAAAGGTAAAAAATAATATTAATTAAACTTTATTGTATATTATTAATCAATTTGCTTAAAAAAGTATAAAATCCATAAGAAAAACAATAGTATATGGAAACACAACGGTAATATTTAAACGAAGGAAAACAAACAATATAATGAATGAAAAAATTATCTAATGCAGCTATTTGCCCCAAAAGCCTATAAAAGAATCAAGAAAGAAAACAACCCTATATATTAATGTTTATTACAACATGTGTATTAATGTTTAATACACATGTTGTGTGTGCACCAGCCACATTAACGAAAATACAGTTTTTAGGCCTCAGTGATGCAAATGTCGAAAAAACAAGCTTAGTGTCGGGAAAGCGTATTTTGAACTCTGAATATATTTCTCGTAGATTTCCCAGCAGAAGTCTTTTTTGTACGTGGCATTTCCGACTTTCTGAATTCTTCATAGACACAAAGTCTTTCTTGCCGGGCATTAGAGAATAAATTTCGTCATCATAAAACTGCAGGATTTCCAACTTGATTTCATCAGATAATCCTGGTTTACCTGAAATATTGCATTTTTACATTAGCAAATCAGTGATATAATTGTGTTTAAAGAAATAATGAATGAAAAAGAGAAGTTTTAAAATGAACAGTTACCTTTTCTTTGTGAAATGGGCAAGCCAGATGTTCGTATTTTAACAGCTAATTTAGCAGCGTTCAAATTGATTTCCATTAACAAAGATATTTTATGTGAAGACCACTTCTTTGGTAATAACACGAGTAGTCTCATCTTTTATTCAAATGTAGTTTCAGGATTGTGACACTGATTTTTAATGTTTACGAATATCTCGTCCAAATCTTCACGGAAGAGATGAGAAAGACTTCGATCCTTTGTATCATCAATGCGTAACATTAATTGCACAGAATGGGCAACTTTTTCAATTTTTGCATCCAAATATTGTCTGTTGTATTGAGTCCGACATGGCAGTGGAGATTGTCCCAGAAACTGTAGCCCAGTATTGACGCTTTCAACGTTGGTCCGAACCTCTATAAAATCCTCATCCTCCTCTGAAGAAGTTGAATCACCAGTAGCCGGGGTCGCATATTCACTTGTGTCCATATCGACGTCATCCACATGTGATGATGATGTCGAAGTATGAAGTACAGTTTGAAGATCACTGCTTTCACAAGCATTATTCGGCAAATTACTTACCTGGTTGAAATATTTTTTTTCTGCATGCTGTACAAACGTAACCACGTAACAAGGGTAATTTTTCTAACATACCACTGTTTACTTTGCGCAGCGACCACGTGTTTAAATGTTTTTCAGTTTGTAAGGGTTACAATAACGGTTCCGTTTCGGCTGTCGTGCCTTTCGTCTCCCCATCTTCATTCGAACTGAATAGTCAAAACCGAACTGTCACTTTACTTTAGAACTTGTTTTTGGATTGCAAGATACATAAAAATCTTTGTTGTGTATACATTTTGTTCGACCGACTTCGTTTATTGTAAATACCAGTTCTACATTAAAATGCACTTAAGGTTTCCAGTATTACGTTTTATCATATGAGAAGGTTAAAAATGCATAAGATTTAAGTTTTTTTGCAATTCTCGTCGAAATAATGTTCATTTGAATAATTGGTTCTCATCGGAGTTACGTTTCTACCATACATCAGAAAAAAAATCTGAGAGACCCTTTCAAATCTCACGATGCCGCTTCCATCAAACATTCTGCACATTTCAGAGTCCATTCTGAGAAAATTTAAAGAAAATCGAAGGTGGCACTCACCCTTTAATTTTAATTTCAATTTTTCAAATAAAAAAAAATACAGTCAACGTGTAACTGTATATACAGGGTGTGGCACTTAAGACGCCTCGGATCATAGCTCCTTTACGATAAAAGCTATCGAAAAAAATCTAAGAACAAAGTGGTGCATAGTTACCGTCGCTATATTTCAAAAATATTTCTAATCATCAGTGGCGTGCCGTACTCCAGTGGCGTACCAAACTTATGTTTTTTTAAATGGAATGCCCTATTTTTTATTGCAGATTTGGAAAGTGCTCGACGAGTACTTATTTTTTTATCTAACATGTTATACCCTTCACTTTAGCGGTTTCGCTGTTATAACCCTTTCTTTCAAAATTGCGCCCCACTTTTGAGATTTTTTTGTAGAGAAACTAATTGACGCCGGTGCCTAAATTTTGAATTGAGGTACAGGTTAAGACCTCGTGTACCTTCACATAATTTTTTTTCGGGTAATTTATGGAAAAAAAATAATTTTTTATTGATCTTCGCATGTTGTCATTTTTTCCGAAAATTTCAAATGGCACCCCCCTAAAAAAATTACGGCGTTGTACAGCCAAAACTCTAAATTTTTTATTGGTGTAAAAAAATTACACATTGCATAACAAAAATTTCGGAGAAAATTTTGTTATGCAATGTGTAATTTTTTTACACCAATGAAAAATTTAGAGTTTTGGCTGTACAACGCCGTAATTTTTTTAGGGGGGTGCCATTTGAAATTTTCGGAAAAAATGACAACATGCGAAGATCAATAAAAAAATATGTTTTTTCCATAAATTACCCGAAAAAAAATTATGTGAAGGTACACGAGGTCTTAACCTGTACCTCAATTCAAAATTTAGGCGCCGGCGTCAATTAGTTTCTCTACAAAAAAATCTCAAAAATGGGGCGCAATTTTGAAAGAAAGGGTTATAACAGCGAAACCGCTAAAGTGAAGGGTATAACATGTTAGATAAAAAAATAAGTACTCGTCGAGCACTTTCCAAATCTGCAATAAAAAATAGGGCATTCCATTTAAAAAAACATAAGTTTGGTACGCCACTGGAGTACGGCACGCCACTGATGATTAGAAATATTTTTGAAATATAGCGACGGTAACTATGCACCACTTTGTTCTTAGATTTTTTTCGATAGCTTTTATCGTAAAGGAGCTATGGCCCGAGGCATCTTAAGTGCCACACCCGGTATATAACATATTCTACTATTTTTTTCTGAAAAGTTCCATTTATTATCATTAGGTTTGTCGAGAAATTTTCATCATAGCATGAGCCTATTCAGAGATATATTTTTTGAAAACTTCGAATTTTCGACTTTTCTGAAAATTCAATCCTCCTCTATATCTCGGAAACAACCGAATCAAATGTGGAACTAATATGGTCTAAATAGGCTTATTTAAATACTATCACTACACAGTAAGGACCAGGGGCGGCTCGTTATATAGAGCCAAGGAGCCATGGCACTACCTGTAGTTTCAAGCTCAGCAAGAATTTTTAATTCATTCTTAAAACACTTTTTCGCCAATTAATTTGGTCTAGGAAGATAAATAGTTTTTTCTTTTGTTGTCAAAAATTGTATTTTTTAGCTGATAATAGTGTGTTACAATTGTCAATAATGGTTTGTTACAGTTGTCAAGAATGATATTTTTACCTGTTAAGAATTGATTCAGCTGTCAAAAGCAACATTTTTCGATTTTTTTAATTGTCAAAAATGACATTTTTTAGCTGTCATTAATGACATTTTTTAGCTGTCAAAAATGACATCTTTTAGCTGCCAAAAATTGTACGTTTTGTTGTAGAAAATTGTATTTTTTAACTAACAATAATGGTTTGGAGCAGTTGTCAAGAATGCTATGTTTCAGCTATTAAAAATTGTAGTTTTCAGCTGTTAAGAAATGTATTATTCAAAATTATATATTTTAGTTGCCAAAAATTGTATTTTTCAGCTGTCAAAAAGGTATTTCTCACCTATTAAAATTTCAGCTATAAAAAAAGTTATTTTTCGACATTTTTTATTCGTCAAAAATTTTTCAGCTGTTAAAAATTGAACTTTTTGTTGTCAAAAATTAAATTTTTTAGCTGATAATAATAGTTTGTTACAGTTGTCAATAATGGTTTGTTGTAATTGTAAAGAGTGGCATTTTTCAGCTGTTAAGAAGTGTATTATTCAAATGTCAAAAATGATATTTTTCAGTTGTCGAAAATGTTTTTTTAATGTCAAAAATGTCTTTCTCACCTATTAAAATGTTATTTTTCAGCAGTCAAAAATTGTCTTTTTGTAGTTAAAAATTGTATTTTTTAGCAGGCAATAATGATATCTTACAGTTGTCAATAATGGTTTGTTGTAGTTGTCAACAATGGTATTTTTCAGCTGTTAAGAAGTGTATTATTCAACTGTCAAAAATGATATTTCTCAGCAGTCAAAAATGTGATTTCCCACTTATAAAAATGTTATTTTTCAGCTATCAAAAGCAGCATTTTTCGATATTTTTCTTAATTGTCAAAAATTTCATTTTCAGCTGTCAAAACTTGAATTTTTTGTGTTGTCAAAAATTGTATTTTTTTAGCCAGCAATAATGGTTTGTTACAGTTGTCAATAATGGTTTGTTGTACTTGTCAAGAATGGTATTTTTCAGCTGTTAAAAATTATATGTTTGAGCTGTTGAGAAGAGTATTATTCAACTGTTAAAAATAATATTTTTCAGTTGTCAAAAATGGTACTATTCACCTGTCAAAAAGGTATTTCTCACCTATAAAAATTGTATTGTTCAGCTATTAAAAGTAGCATTTTTTGACATTTTTTAATTGTCAAAAATGGCATTTTACAGCTGTCAAAAATTGTATTTTTTGTGTTGTCGAAAATTGTATTTTCAGCCGTAATACAACAAGTGGTATGATTATTACCGATGATATTTTGGAGTTGAAACGAGCGCTAGCGCGAGTTGAATGTGCTGCTTCGGTTTCAACGACTAAATATCATCGGTTATTAATCGTACCACGAGTTATATTTAGTGAGAGAATATAACGAATAACATTTTATAATCTTGATCACAACTCACATATTGCAATGTTTAAATTCGTCTTGTAGTTTCTTGCAGCATAAAGACTCCGCAAACTGTCGGCACTTCGACCCTTTATTACCCACGGTGTTTCTGAGCGTCGTATTTTTCACCATTTCACTGATTTCACTGCTAGAAACTGCATCCTAATGATTTAGTATATCCATTTTGAGGTTTAAAATTCTGACAGGACCACAATAAAATATCATCGCTACTTTTGTTTTTTATCATCGCGGTGATACACATGCTGCTATGCATTTCCTTGCATCTGATTGGCTCAAAATACATTCTAGTAGGCCATGAGTTGTATTCTCTAGCTGATAATAATGGTATGTTACAGTTGTCAAAAATGGTTTGTTGCAGTTGTCAATAGTGGTATTTTTCAGCTGTTAAAAATGGCAGTTTTCAACTGTCGAAAGTGATATTTTTCAGCTGTCAAAAACGTTATTTTCAGCTGTTAACAAGGTATTTCTCACCTATAAAAATGGCATTTTTCAGCTAAAGGCAACATTTTTGGTAAGTTTTTTATTGCCAAAGGTTTGTTGTCAAAAATTGTATTTTTTAGCTGACAATAATGGTATGTTACAGTTGTCAATAATGGTTTGTTGCAGTTGTTAAGAATGGTATGTTTCAGCTGTTAAAAATGGCATTTTCAGCTGCTAAGAAGTGTATTATTCAACTATCTAAAATAATATTTTTCAGCTGTCAAAAATGATATTTTTCAGCTGTCAAAAATTATATTTTCTAGCTGACAATAATGACATTTTTCAGCTATCAAAAATTATATTTTCAGCTGTAAAAATTGAAATTTTTCAGCTGGCAAAAACGATATTTTTCAGCTGTCAAAAACGATACTTTTCAGCTGTCAAAAACGATATTTTTCAGCTGCCAAAAATGATATTTTTCAGCTGTAAAAAATATTATGTTTTTCAGCTGTCATAAATGATATTTTCAGCTGTCAACAATGGTATTTCCCACCTATAAAAATGGTATTTTTCAGCTAACAAAAGCAGCATTTTTCGACATTTTTTTAATTTTCAAAAATGGCATTTTTCAGCTTTCAAAAATTGTATTTACCTGACAATGATATGATACAGTTGTCAATAATAGTGTGTTGCTGTTATCAAGCATGGTATTTTTCAGAATTGTATTATTTAGCTGTCAAAAATGATATTTTTCAGCTGCCAATAATGGCATTTCCCACCTATATAAATAGTATTTTTCAGCTATCAAAAGCAGCATTTTTTGACATTTTTAAACTGTCAAAAATGGCATTTTTCAGCTGTCAAAACTTGTATATTTTGTTGTCAAAAATTGTTTTTTTTTGTTGTTAAAATTGTATTTTTTAGCTGCCAATAATGGTAATCCTCAGCTGTTGAAAATAATATTTTTCAGCTGTCTTAAGTTGTATTTTACAGTTGTAGAAAATGGTATTCTTCAACTACCAAATATGCTATGTTTCAGCTGAGAAAAACAGTATTTTTCAGCTAATAAAAATAGTTTTTTTTTGACATTTTTGAATTGTCAAAAATTGTATTTTTCAGTTGTCAAAAGTAGTATATTGTGCTGTCCAAGTATGGGCGGCTCGTTATATAGAGCCAAGGAGCCATGGCACTACCTGTAGTTTCAATCTCAACAAGAATTTTTAATTAACACTTTTTCGACAGTTACTTTGGTCTAGGAAAATAAATCGTTCTTTCTTTCTTCAAATAGGGAGGCGGGAAGTGGCTCTACCATCAACATCTTCTACGAGCCGCCACTGGTACGGACCGATTCCGTGAACATGCTACTTTTTTCTTGGGTCGTCATTTTGTGGAATGCCCCTTATGCAATCAACTTGACCTTTATCGTCAAGCTTGTCACATATAAATTCGGTAAAGCTACTGAGATTTGTTACTGTGGATCGTTTTTCCATAAAGCCATGCTGATGTGAAGAAATAAGATTTTTGAATTTCAAATAACTATAAACTGTTATCTTAAAAATTTTACTAAAATTTAAGAACAAGGCAATAGGTATGTATTCAAAATTGTCGTAAAATCGACAGAATTGCCTAATTTGAATACTGGGCAGACTTTTGTTTATTTCCAACTTGAAAGGAATTCAGAGAATAATGAGATTGAAAATTGTTTTCAGAGGTTTAACCAGGACATGCGCACAATATTTTATTAAGACATTTCTAATACCATCAACACCACAAAATATGGAACTACTCAATCTATTTATTATAATAAAACACTTTTAACTTTAAATAAGTAATTGTGGAGGCTTTCACTTCGTGATACATTTTGAATAATTCAAATAAAACGAATAACTTTGTTAGTATCACTTTATTAACTTGGAGTAGTTACTATAGTTTCGACAATTTCAGCTTGTCATTTTCAAACTATGAATATTTACATTACGATTGTACATTTATATATTTTTATTTTTACAGAGCATTGAACAGGGGGGAGAATATTAGGTCGGTCTGGTCGTTGATGAGTGGGATGTCCGGATTACGCTTTACCTTGAAAACTTTGATGGACTCGAGTAAATCCATTTTTAATCCTTTCTCGGTAAAATGGATCACCTCGAGTACATCTTTTTCAAAGGAATGTTCATTTTCCCTAATGTGATTCGCGAACGTTGATTTGTTATTAATGTTTTTATATGCGCTGATGTGTTCTTTTAGACGGGTGTTGAAATTGCGTCCCGACTGACCAATATATTCTCCTTGACAACTTGCACATTTTAACTTATATATACCAGATTTGGACATTTTATGAATGGGCGTTTTATTATTAAAGATAATATTACTTATTTTACTTGGGGACTTTAAAGCAACGCTAATATTGTGTTTTTCTAAAATGGATTTAATTTTATGCGTAATTTTACCGAAAAATGTTAATGTTCTAAAGTTAGAGTTTGGTGTTTTATTTAAAGCATATAAGTATTTTTGAATCGAGTTAAGCTCTTGTTTCTGAATTAATTTATTTATTAAATTATGTGAATAACCATTATTAATTGCCAGAGATTGTATGATTTTGATTTCGTTGTTATATGATTGGTTAGAAAGTGGAATAGTTTTAGCTCTATAGATCATAGTTTCAAATGCAGCTAATTTGTGTTTGAAAGTGTGTCTTGAATTATTAGGAATTAATGTGTCTGTGAATGTAGGTTTCCTGTATATGTCAAATTTAAATGTATTGTGTGTGCTTCTAGTTATGGAGAGGTCTAAGAATTTAATATTTTGATTGTCTTCTTTTTCAAGTGTGAATTTAATATTAGGGTGTATATTGTTTATTTCATGAAGAAATTGTTGTAGTTGTCTATCTGTTCCTTTGAAACATGCAAGTACGTCGTCCACATATCTGTACCAGAATTGTATATGTGTTTTGGCTGAGTTTAATTTTAATATTTTTTGGGTTATATTAAGCATAAAAATTTCTGCTAGTAACGGACTTAACGGGGAGCCCATTGCTAAGCCTTCATTTTGTTTATAAAATTTGTTTTCAAATGAAAAATAGTTATTATCTAAAATGATATTTGTTAATTCTAAAAATTCATGAATGATGACCTGGTTGACGTTACATTCTTCTAATGTTTGTTTAATTAGCTTTATACAATCCTGTGGTGGTATATTCGAGAACATATTGCATACATCAAAGGATACTAATTTGAAATTTGATTGCAGTTTGAATTTATTTAGTTGTTTAGTTAACTCGACGGAATTTTTAATGGCATTGGGATCTTTAAAGTCGGTTAACTCTCTGAAAATTTCACTTAGTTTTTTACATAAATTGCGTGCCGGTGAGTTTATGTATGTGACTACAGGTCTTATTGGTTTTTCCGATTTGTGAATTTTGATTAAACCGTACAATCGCGGACACATTGGATTCATGGGTAAAATTTTGAATTGGTCTTTTTGTGATAGAATGCTGTTAGAATCTTTAACTAAGGATTTTAAATTTGTTATAAAGCAACTAGTTGGATCTTTTTTAAGGACTTCTATATTGGAATTATTAATAAAATGTTCCACTTTCTGTATATAATCTACTTTATTTAAAATGACTGTGGAATTTCCTTTGTCTGCTTTGGTTATTATTAGTTTATTAATTTTGACTTTGTGTTTTATGTTTCTAATAATTTTTGAATCTGCTGTGCTGTCTAGTTCTGCTTGTTTTATGAAATTACTAATTTTGAATTTACTTAATTCACATTCGTTGACATTTTTTAGGGCAATTTCTGATTCAACAATTAGCGTTTCTTTAAAGTTATTACAATTAATATGGGGTGAATATTTGGGGCCTAATTCTAAAAGTGAGTTTTCTTGCTGTGAAAATTGAGTATTTGATAAATTAATGACTCTAGGGTGAAATTTAATATTATCTATGGGCGTTTGGGAGACGTTACCGGCTGTTTTTTGGCGTAAAATTGCGATTTTCTTCTTTTGCACTTGACACTTCTTGTAGATGATGGCACTCACTTTGCTTCTTACATAATCATCTAGGAGGTCGAATTCCACTGGATGTAGGTGGAACAGAAGTTCAATATGAAGCACTTTCAGGTATGTGAGTATGATGTCGCGTCTCCGGAACCAGAATTTTGCTTCTTCCTTAATTCTTAATATTTGGGCTGCAGTTTGGGTTTTCTTCCCCGCGATGGTGTTGGTATTCATTTTGATTTGGGCATATTTGGGCACTATGTTTAGTTTTAAACACTCTTGATTAAATCGGATGTTTTGCACAGCTTGTTTGTGTTTCAATCGTAACTTAAAATACTTTTTAGCCTTAACTGCCACATTGGCTTCATTTTACCGAGAAAGGATTAAAAATGGATTTACTCGAGTCCATCGAAGTTTTCAAGGTAAAGCGTAATCCGGACATCCCACTCATCAACGACCAGACCGACCTAATATTCTCCCCCCTGTTCAATGCTCTGTAAAAATAAAAATATATAAATGTACAATCGTAATGTAAATATTCATAGTTTGAAAATGACAAGCTGAAATTGTCGAAACTATAGTAACTACTCCAAGTTAATAAAGTGATACTAACAAAGTTATTCGTTTTATTTGAACTTTTAACTTTGTTTTGTATAACTTATATATTTATTTTTGTGACTTAAGTTTCGGTAATACAATTACCATTTTCAAACAAGAAGTGTTTTAAAAATCGATTTACAAAGGTATATATACAGGTAAGATACAGATAAAAACTAATTACACAAGGGCTTTGAAAATAGGGGTGTAA
This sequence comes from Ocypus olens, assembly GCA_910593695.2. Taxonomy (NCBI): domain Eukaryota; kingdom Metazoa; phylum Arthropoda; class Insecta; order Coleoptera; family Staphylinidae; genus Ocypus; species Ocypus olens. Next base: position 28,375,953 of record OU343061.1, on the reverse strand, counting down.
ATTAGGTCAAGCTGGTCGTTCAGTATAGGGATTTCCGGATTAGCGCGCATTTTGAGAATTTCCAGGGACTCTAGTAAATCCATTTTTTGACCTTTCTTTGCAACATGTATAACGGAAAGTACATCCGCGCCAAAAGAATGGTTTTCATTTAGAAGGTGTGTGGCAAAAGTTGATTTATCATGTTGCATGAGGCGGAAAGATCGTTGGTGTAACAAAGGTAAAAGTGTTTTATTATAATATTTAAAATGTATAACGAAGTAGAAGCCTCCAGCATAAACAATATTCAATCTATTTATGGCATTAAGTATATCGGCAAGGCGAATAGATGTAATGTTAATGTTTAGTTTAGTTTTATTTATCTTTGTTAGCATTGATGGTACCATATGTATAAAAAATATTTAGATAAGGCATGGCCATGATAAACAAAATCACGGTCTTAGATTAGTTCAGCATGTTGTTGACTTTATGTCAATTAAAAGTCAGTTTTGATTTAATCATGGTATTCTCACAACTTCACAAGCGTTTCATCATTGAATCTTATTTCCGTAATGGACATCTTGAAAATGGGCAATGGATTTATAATACTCGTCCATGACGTCGCCACCGCCGCCATCACTGCCGTCGCCGCAGCTGCCTTCGCCACCGCTTTCGTTGCCGACGAGCCGCCGGTCATTCCTCGGCGAACTCGTCGGGCATCTCGGTGCGAACGGGTGAAGTGTTATGACAATTACTTTATTAACTTTCCGTGTGTAGATATTTTGTTGAACATTTTTTCTGTAACATAACCCGTGAGTAAATAATAGCGATCGTTATCGCGCCCATCAGAATTTTTCTGCCTCTGCCCCCATCCTTATGTTTCTTGTGCTGTTTCATAGCGATCCGACTCCAAGAGCTAGCTGGAGGTCATCGAGGGCGGTTTTTCACACCCCGTTGACACAAGTTTTATTTGACAATTGGATTAGCTTAACCTTACTTTTAACAACTGGTGGCGAAGACGTGATGCGACGTATCAAACCTGCAACGTACGTTCCGAAATACAAAGGAACCCTCTAAATAATTTTTATACATATGGTAGATTACACTGGGCAACAAATTGCATTGATAAAAGAACTTATTCTAACCTAAATTGGGTGTGTTTAATCCAAATATGACGTTATTTTTTCTCCCTAAGCTACCGTTGTTACGCAATGTTATTTTCCAAAATATTGAAAATTTGAAAATTTTAAGAAAACAGAAAAATGAGGCGAAAATTTTAGATATTCAAATTGGCCGAATTCGCGTGATTGGGCAGCTATTACTCGGCACCTGTGCAAAAAATAAAGAAACGAAAAACGGGAGGTTATTTGTGAAATATTTGGCTCAAAAAGTAGGCCAACCCCATCACTCTGATGTTATTCATTGGCGGACAATGAAATAAATTCCCCAGCCAACTACATAAATAATGACAAATCAAATTGCATGATAGGGGACTGTTGAATAATAAAATATGTTAAGCTTTAAATTCAGGTTACATCTGTAGAATATATTATTGCACCTTTGTATAAGTCATAAATTACCATGTCACGAGCATGCCATTATGTAATGTTACATACTAGTAATAATTATTTTTTTCAAAATTGATTTTAGATTAATGCTGACAAGAGTGTCAATCGCTTTAAAACAACATCAATTCGTCTCATCGACCAGGAACGAGCTCTATGGTATAACGGACTTCATGGCGGATTGTGGGGGTTTGGTAGGTCTGTTTATAGGTTTCTCGTTCCTGTCACTGATGGAGACCATATACTTTCTCACTTTGCGGTTAGTCTGCAATATAAGAAGACATGGAAGGCATTATTGGTCTGGATCTCCGGATTTGATAAACAACGATGCATACTTGCATACTCAATAATAATTGATAAATGGTAAATAGTTCTCGTCAACCAACACTTGCAACTCGAGCAATCCAACGCACAAATGTCTTTCAGCTTCTGTTTTCATTTTGCAGTTGCAAATTCACAAATACAGTTTAGTGATTCACTCATTTGTGTTTGGTAAAGAATATGCCAATCTCATTTTTCACAAGCCTTCTAAAATTCGACGATCTTATTTGTAATTTAGTGGATGCAGAGTTTAATCGCAGTTAATAAGTTTTTCTTATTTTGAATAAAATTAATTATCAAACTTGTAACTTTATAATAATGTAACAATGTATCTATTTGGAAAGTACATCAGGTGTACAATTAGAGTGCGAACAGATTTAAACAAAAAACTATTGTTTGTTAAGGATAAATGAATCACTGTATAGAAAACAGAAAATGCTACTGCAATGATTGTAAAAGTAAAAACACAGAAATTTGAGTCCACATTTCTTAATTCCCTTGCCGTTGGTTGGAAAAGTGACCTGAATTGAAAATCTAGAATGTTTGATTTTTCTGACTTCGGTAAGTTTATTATAATATAGAGCTTTTAATTGTTAGCCTTTCAATTCAGTATACTTAACAATACCATAATAGTTTTTTCTGCAGCCGTCCCAAAAATAAAACTCGGTATGATTTATTAAATCGAAAGTAACACTTGACATAACGTACCGAAAGTAGTTATTTTCGGGACGATTTTGTTTCACTTTCGGAACGATTTCTTTACTTTCGGGACGCTTTTTGTTACTTTCGGGACGATTTTACATATATATGTAGGGGGCCTTGGCAGAAACATCAGCTTGGTATTTAATTACGACAGCGCTCGTCATATAACATTCGTGTGTGTTTTTGCTTTTTTAACATAAGAAACGGCTGCAGAAAAAATATTGTACGTAACACGTTCCGAAAGTGATATTTTACGGGATGAGTAGGAATCCTGCGAGTCAATATTTAAACTTGTTACGTAAATCACTATTAACGCCATCTAGTTACTATTAACAAACACTTGTAAGAAGAGAGTGAACCTGTTCAGACCACATACGCCTTACCCCTGGTTTACATTCAGCCCGCTTCCATGACAGCAGGGTCGGTCCACTCATACGGAGTTGTTTATAATATAAAAATAACTTTGAGAAACACTCTTTAGATGGCGCCGCTACTTTTCACTTCTAGTTTTATAAATCCCGCAATTTTCCCGCTGAATCCCGCACAATCCAGCATGGTTCACAGTCTTTGTTGTGATAGATTTTACTTGCATTTTGTACGCTATAATCTGTTATAAAGACTGCGATACTTTTCTTTTGCGATCATTAGCATGATATTCGTTTAAGAGTATTTTTAAACGTCTATTGTGTGCCTTCATTGCAATTTCTAGGATATTTGCTTTGGCGTAAGTCAATCAAGGTTAGTCATTTTTGTTATTACATTCATCTTGGTTTATTGTATTATTACATTATTAATACATAGTTGTTAGTCATTAACGTCAGTAGTGGTCTTTGGGGGATTGAGCAGCGACCCGCACGACCCGCACCACCACCACTCCAAGATGGCCGCCGCCCCGCCCACAAAATGACGGCCCGCCCACAAAAGGGCCGCCGCCCCGCCCACAAAATGGCCGCCTCGCCTAAAATGGCCGCCGCCCCACCCACAAAATGGACACCGCCCCGCCCACAAAATGGCCGCCTTATCTTCAAAATGGCCGCCGCCCATTGGCGGAAAGCTGAACTATGTACCAATGGTTGCAGATTTTTTTATGTGAATAAATGGTTGCAGAATAAGTGAACACTTACAATAATTTTATTTTATGCATGGAACAATATCAATTTTTTTTAGTAAGTTCAACAATTGCATAGGTTATTTAAACAAGAAATAAAAAAAAATACACCACATGAAGCGCTGGGGATATGCATTTGTAAATAGAAAAACATACAATATTTATTTAATTTTTTTTATTTTCACCTTCACATTTCGCATATTTAATTTTTCAATTATATAGCACGCATACAGCATCGTTCCATCGTGGCTATCGTCGGCGAGCTCCATTAATGCTGAAATGTGATCATCATCATCATCCGCGTAAAAATCCTTTAAAGTAAAATACATTATTTAGCAACAATATATTAATAATGTACATGATTTATCGACAATAATTAATAAATATATTTACTCACTCTAACCTTACTAAACATCACGTATTTTTAATTTTTATAAAGCAAGTACAGTTTGTAAGAATGAACTGTGAACTGTATGTTGACATATTTCTACATTAGTATGTATTGTATTATTTTGGAAAGTCACGTTAGCTTAATTGGGGAAAATTACTCGAAATATTTGAGTCAGTAACGATTGTCGTTATACCACATTCCTAAATAATCACTTTATCATAATAAATATATTACGGATGATTAACATTTTCGAAAACCAATTTAGTATGGAAAATTACCACAACTATTTAAAACCAATAATGACGTCAGAGCACATTACATTACCATTTCAATAAATATATAATTAAAATTTGAAGTAAAAGCAGCATTAATGGAAAACGTCAGTTGCTTGAAACTTAAACATAAGTTGCCCCGCTCGTGTTACCTACAGTTAGTTCCGCAGTTATTATTATTATTAATTATCAGCATATATGATTTACATGCAATAATATAATAGTGGTAGGTAAGTGCAATATTATTTTCAATAATTTACGTTATTTTAATATTTTATTTCTAATTATTGCGTCGAAAGTCGCAATATCCACAAAAAATATTGAGGGGAAACGGTTCCCACCGGATTCCGGCGATTCCAATTTTCTCGCCAACGGCTCAGCGCGATAAATGTCTATTGTACGAGTAAATACCTGGGCGGTAGGCCTGGTGAGGCGGCGACCTGGTGGTGGCGGAGATCCTTGGCGGCTTCGGGGCGGTGTGCGTCCGTGCTGCGGTGTACGGTGATGCGCGCACGTGGCGCGATGAGATGGAGACGGACCGCGGCGGAAAATGTCCGGCACTTGTAGTTTATTACGCGAGCCCGGGCGCATTTATTGTACGAAGCACTTCTTCGCGGCGTGGTTTAATTACACGCAAAACTAATAGTGTCGTTTGGCACGAATGGTCTCTCACGCGTCTCGTGATAAGACCGGAGACAGTGGCGGCTCGTCAACTTTTGGTTTGGTGAGGCACAGATTTAATATTGTCGACACTTCACTCGGCCAATAAAACATCTGTGTATATACCGGGTGACCCAGGGTTCTGTAAAAGCCCCATAACTTATTTGCTATTTGAGATATCGACTTCTATTTTTCATAAACTGGTACCCACACTTATTCTACATATTTTAAAAATATGTATGTTTTTGTACAGGGTGTCCTAGTATAAGTAACAGATCAAAGTTATGTTTTTTTTAAATGGAACACCCCATATTTTATACTTAATTTTTAATCCTCTTAAGAAGCTGATAAAAATAGTATAAGATACTATGGGTCTATTATGGACGGTTAGTTAGTTATGGGCAAATTTGTGGCAAAAACATGTACACATTGAAAATATTGCAGAAGCATTCCTAGCAAAGATTGCTTAATTTTTTATACATTAGAACATTTTCCACATCATGAAGAATAATACACATCGGCTTTAGTCCTTTTTTGTTAATACTGCTATACAGGGTGTCAACATACGCAAAACAACGGATAACTATTTTTTTCAAATAAAACACCACCACGTTGCCACCAATCTATGGCATTTTTGATAAGCTTTCCAATGATATACAGTTTGCATAACAAAATATTAAGGATTCTTGAGATTTATCAATAAAAACATATTTCTTTTATTACCTTCTGATGATTTATGGATTTTCAGCCAAAACTATGCATTTTCTGGAAAAATTCCGCTCTACAACTTTGGTCTCTTATTATTCTTTCAGAAAATGCATAGTTTAGGCTGAAAATCCAAAAATCAACAGAAGGTTGATATATAGGGTGTTCCATTTGAAAAAAATAGTTATCCATTATTTTGCGTATGTTGACACCCTGTATAGCAGTATGAACAAAAAAGGACTAAAGCCGATGTGCATTATTCTTCTTGATTTGGAAAATTTTCTAGTGTATAAAAAATGAAGCAATCTTTGCTAGGAACGCTTCTGCAATGTTTTCAATGTGAACATGTTTTTGCCACAAATTTGCCCATAACTAACCAACCGTCCATAATCTTAGTCTGTAATACCGTCCATACTATCTTATACTATTTTTATCAGCTTCTTAAGAGGATTAAAAATAAAGTATAAAATATGGGGTGTTCCATTTAAAAAAACATAACTTTGATCTGTTACTTATACTGAGACACCCTGTACAAAAACATACATATTTTTAAAATATATAGAATAGGTGTGGGTACTAGTTTATGAAAAATAGAAGTCGGTATCTTAAATAGCAAATAAGTTATGGGGTTTTTACGGAACCCTGGGTCACCCGGTATATCTTTAAGATATTCTATTGTTCAGCAAGAACCACGAGAAGGTGTGAAGATTTTCTTGCCGGGATGGGAAAATTGGAAAGGAAATAATAAGGTTGAACTATTAAATAAAAATAAATAAATATTTAAATTCTATAACAAAAATAAAACTCTACGTAGGTTTATAATAAATAATGGAATGTGTTATGGAAATAAATGGGACAACAAACTTAAAAATACTCTAATAAATATTAAATATAAAATACAACATAAAACTATTCATTTGAAAATAAATAAATTCTTAAACAAAACTAGAAATGTGTATATTGAATATTAAAGAAAACGGATCCTATTTATTTAAAGAGATTGCACAAAAGTGTTTCAAGAAAAATGTAATCAAAAAATTTAATGGTTTTTATATATTAATGGTATTCTTCTGTTCTTATTTTCAGCAAAATAATCTATAATTTGATCGTAAAAATGTTCATTTTTACAAAGTGTTTTCACAAATTCCTTTTCAATAGCAATGAGTGACATATTTGACAACCTATTTTGGCCTATTTGATTTCTTGTGCATGTTTTTATTCGTTTTAATACGGAAAAACTTCTTTCCACAGATGCAGATGTTACCGGTATGGTTACTATTAAAGAAATTAGTTTGTACAATTCAGGCATACATACTTGCAAGTCATTATTCTTTATATATTCTAACATATCCATTGGCATTTTAGACTCACCAAGAAGCTTATCTGAATATAGAACCCACAGTTCATTTCGTAATTGTATTTTGTCAAAAAATGGATATTGCTTAATTAATTCTTCAAACAACTGCAATGGAAACGTTTTTGAATACAGTTCAAACTTACTAACAGAAATTAAATCAAAGAATTTTAATTTACTTAGTTTAAAAAATCTTGTTTCGATTTGTCCTACCACTGTATCTAAAATTTCGTAAAATATCTGTTTATATTGTAATCCCGTATCATCTGCATCATCAGAGCGCTTTCGCTTTTTCGGAGGATTTTCTATGTCAGAAAAATGTTTTTCGTATATATGATTAAAATATGTTTCATTGGTTCTAAATTCCTTTAATTTTAAAATAAGTGAAGTTAAACGCCCTCTTGCATACGTGATGTCAGTTAGTTTGTGTTGAAGAATTAAAAATACAACACTTGTTTGTTCAAAAATAAGTTTGAAGGAATCTAATAAGAAACAGAAATGGTTGTCTTCTAACAATGATTTTAAGCCGTATGCCTCTCTGATAGAGATATTATCAAATTTGTCTGAATTAATTATAAAATTGAATACTTCAATTAATTTATTTTTATTTTCATGAATTGTAAAAATAACCCGAGATGTAAAATTCCAACGTGTTTGTGCATTAGATGGTATTCTTGCATTACAAATTTCATCCAATACTGCGGTTCGTTTTGTTGATTTTGAAAAGAAAGCAGAAAATCCTGTTAGATTTGAAAAAAATATTCGTACTTTTTTTATTGAGTTGCACGATTTACTTAGCACTAAATTTAGAACGTGAGCATGGCAATGAGTAAAAATTGCTTGTGGAGCTACTGATTTTACTTTGGTTTGTAAACCATTCAAATGACCAGCCGTAACAGCAGCACCATCATAAGTTTGAGCAATTAATTTTTCTTTGATATTAAATTTTCCAAATGTTTCTGTTAACAAGGTGAATAAATCTTCTGACGTTCGTTGAGAATTTACATCATAAAATCCCATAAACCTTTCAACAAGTGTTCCCTGGATGACGTATCTAAATATAATTGATAATTGAGAAATACAAGTGATATCAGTAGTTTCGTCCACTTGCCATGAAAAAAAATTGGAATTTAAAATTTCACTTTCTATTTGATTCTTCAGTGTGTAACTGATTGAATCAATTAACTCATTTTGAATTGTTTTTGAAAGCCCCGAAAAAATTGAAGCATCATCTATTTTTTTTTTTAAATCCCATCCGTTTTACTCATTAACAAAACTAATTCTCGAAAATTCCCCTTATTATTTGAGGTTTCTGATTCGTCATGCCCCAATTGACAATTCCTGACTGCACAAAAATATTGTCACATCGATTAATCTTTTTAAAATCCCCCTATTTTCCTTTACGTTGTTATTGTACGTTTCGATTTCAATTTGCCGAGCCGTACTTAAAACATTAACTATATTTTGTTTACCTAAAATGTGAAATTTACAATTTGATGATATATGATCTCTACTTTTGGAATGCTTATCAATAGAACGCGCTAAATTTTTTAAATCGTCATAACCTGTTTTATGCCATACCGACTCATTGCTATTTGAAAACAATATGCAAGGCCAACAAAATAATTTATTTCTAATCATTGTACCTGTCAACCAACTACATTTGTCAAACCATGCACTTTTAAATGATCGATGTTTTTGAATCAATAATAAACTAAGATCAGGGCAAGGCCTTTTGATACCTTTTATATAAACTTTATCATCGTACGACAACCGGCTAAATGGATTATCAAGCAAGAAATTTACGATGTCTTTACAATTTCTCACCTTAAGAGTGCTATTTCCGTCATCCATTATAATATAGGAATAAATACTATTTACTAATAAATATCAATAAGATTACCTTTAATAACTAACGCTGATCAACGGACGGCGCGGCGGAGTGAAATGAATAGATTACTAACACAGCTGACAATTGCGAGTGCCGCGAGGTTCTCTCTCTCTATCACGCGGGTGATTTCCGACCAATGAGAAGCCTGTGAGGCTCGCCTCCGATATCGAAATAAATCTGCACATTACTTCGAATGTGATATGGGTAAACTGTGTGGAGGCATATTAAGTTGCATAAATTCCTACCGTTCTGGTTCATTTCTGCCGCAAGTTCGGCCTGGATGGGCGCGCTAATTCTGATCATTAAAAATCGGGAATTTTCCGTTAATACATCCATTTATAATTACTGTATAATTAATTATCAATATTAAAGCCAACACGGAAGAAATTTATTGAATAGATTTATATTTTTATAAAATAGAAAATTAATGGTGAGGCAGTGCCTGAAAATTAATGGTGAGGCAGTGCCTCACCTGCCTCCCCTGACGAGCCGCCACTGACCGGAGAACAACTGACTAATCTTCGCTCAGGCGCAGTTTTTTTTTGCGCCGGTTTTGGATATTTGTTCGGGCCCGTGCAGAGTTGCCACGAGCGCTGGTATTAAAATTAAAAGCCCGGCCAAACACTAATATTCTTATACATCATCCTAATTTTATGTATTATTACTGGTGTTTGAAGTGCAACAATTCTTTTTCGAGAGTTAACAGCTCAGACAGGCAAGTAGATTGCAGGAACAGCGACAAAAGCTAGTTTGAAATGTTCAATGCAAAATATATGGTGGCCAATGATGGAATATTCGCTACAATTAAAACGAAAAGTGAGGAATTCCAGGTTATAGTTCTGTTGCTTATAAATTATGGGTGCTTATTAAATATGGTAATGTTTATCAAATTAAATATCATGTTTGTTATGCGAAAGAGGTAGCGCTTGGATCGTGGCAGTAGCCTACATCGATTGATTAAAGTATCCCAAATATCGATGGATCCAATTATATTGTTTTGCCAGGTAAATATTTATAAGTATATTTTTATCACGTAATTATCGTAACTTTGAATACATATTATTTGCATTATTTATTTTGTTTGAAACAAAAATTAAGCTTAAAAGCCTACCTAAATATTAAAAACAATGAAGAGATGTGCCTGGCCAAGAGCATCATCACTGCTGTCCTCCATTCTATAGTTGAATACCAAGACCGCGTGCCACAGTACTCAACCGTAAATTACTAGCCCAAGAACAATAATTCATTCGAACTGTAATATTAATTATCAAATTTAGACTTGTGTGGGTATGATTTACACTTGATGTTTCAAGATATTGCTTATGATAATGTAGATATAGACGTTATTCCATAAAATAGGAAAGAATATTTCTTTGTCGAAATCAAGTAAAGTCGACGAGTACATCAATAATAATAATAATGTATAACATTCCTGCAATACTAAATTACGATTCTTGAACAATTTAAATTGATTGCTATCTCAATAGGAAGTTAATAAACAAAAAAAAGTTGCGATTAATTAGTTTCGAAATTTTACAAATCAGATGAATTTAAATGGTTATTGAGAAAGTGTTTTTTTCCTCTATGGGTATATGGATTCGATTAGACGACTCCAAGAAATGAAATTTCCAGCTAAAACAATTGTTGTTCGACCCCAGCAAACACCGACATTTCCGTCACTGGCTAATAGCATGTTATATATTTATAGGTATAATTAATTCTCTATTAGAATCACTGTCTCTCAAAAAGTGTAATATTGTTATTGGGGGGGATTTTAATGTAAATTTCTTTTCAAAGGATGTTACCACAACTACTTTACTTGACATATTGCATAGCTATGGGTTAAGGCAGCTAGTCGATTTCTCAACCCGTGGAAATAATTGCATTGATAATATTTTCAGCAATTATACTGACAATATATACACAACTAAGGTCAACACAGATGGAATCACTGATCATGATGGTATTTTCTGCTCTCGTAAAGTAACTAAGCAGATAAATTCAATTGAAAAAGTAAGCATTCGGCCAATTACAACTTCTGGTATGATTGTCTATTACAATTTGTTAAGCAATTCCGGCTGGAGTTTTATTGATTCTGATGAAAATTGTAATTTTAAAGCAGTTAAGTTTCTTGACGTTCTAATAGACAATTATCACAAAGCATTTCCAGAGCGAGTTGTTAAAAATAAAAATAAATCTGTTGCTCCACACTGGTACAGTTGCGACTTGCGGGAGATGAGAGAAACAATTAATCTAATTAATGAAACATATCGTAGGAATCCTACGGATGAATTAAAGGCATTGCGCAGGAATCTCACCACAGAATATAAAAATACAATTAGCCGAAAAAAGATCAAATCAAATGACGATTATATTCAACAGTCCCCTAATAATATTAGACGCATGTGGAGCCTAATTAATTCTCACAGAACCACTCCAACTCAGAATCCATCGGCAACAAATTTAACAGCGGACGATTTCAACAATTTTTTTATTAATGTCATTAACGAAATTATTGTAAATATACCACATATTGACGACAATCCACTAATGTATATACCAATGGTAAAAAGTAATCTGTCATTCCAATTTAAAGAAGTATCTGTAGCTCAGGTTAGAGATATAATTGCATCGATCAAGAATAGTAGCAGTCGGGACATATACGGTCTATCACCGACCGTCATTAAGTCTGTTAGAGACATAATTATCCTGCCGCTTACTAAGCTAATTAATCAGTGCATACGAGAGAGTTGTTTTCCAGATTTTCTCAAAGTATCGAAGTGTATACCCATACTTAAGAAAGGTGACCCAACAGATCTTAATCACTATCGGCCAGTGTCAATAATTCCTGTCATTGCAAAGGTGATAGAGTTAGTCCTATTTAAACAAATATCGGAATACTTTGAATGCAATGGTTTGTTATCACCAAATCAATTTGGTTTCAGAAAAGGAATGTCAACAATTCATGCAATGGTCGAACTTATTGATAATATTTTGAGTGGTCTGGAGACAAAATCCTACGTGTTATTAAATTTTATGGATCTATCAAAAGCGTTTGATTGTCAGACATTGATTAGTAAGTTATATAGTTACAATTTTTTGCCAACTAGTTGCAGGATGATTATGTCTTATCTAAGTAATAGAAAGCAAATAGTATCATATGACCAAACTACATCTCAGGAGGTATTAGTTGCCCATGGGGTTCCACAAGGGTCTCACTTAGGGCCAATATTATTCTTGATCTATGCTAATGACTTTCCTCAAATATTTTAAAATAGTGAAATTGTAGTCACTCAATTTGCAGATGATACGTCTGTCTCCATATCAAATTCTAACACAGAACATTTACAGATCAGGGAGATTGATGCTCGGAATAAATGTAAAACCTGGTTTGCGTTAAATAGTTTATGCATGAACGATCAGAAAACTATAAGTATGTTATTTACTTTAAGAGAGCACGAAAAAGAATTTACTGCAAGTTCAGCTAAATTTCTTGGACTACATATAGACCAACATTTAAACTGGGACGTACACGTGGCCAACTTGGCTTTCTCGTGATATTGTGAGAACTTCTTATTTTGCACTTTGTCATTCGTTATTATCCTACGGTTTATTAGTATGGGGTCACTCGAGTGCGGCCAAACGAATTTTTATTTTACAACGTAGAGCCATTAGAATAATAGCGGCTGTTGGATACAGGGAGGACTGTAAGGACACATTTATTGAATTAGGTATATTAACTTTACCATGGCAATATATATTGCAGTGTCTATTATGGGCAAAAGAACATCAAGAAAATTACGTACAGAATAATGCTTATCACGAGTACCCCACGCGGAAAAACGAAGAAATTAGACCCATACATTCCAGATTATCATTATCCCGAAATGCAACACGGTATTATGCGCCGACACTGTTTAACAAGCTTCAACAAGAGGTAAAAAAAACTTAATAACAAAATGTTCAAATCATGTATCCAACAGTATTTACTTTCTAAAGCGTTCTACAGTGTCGAAGAGTTTGAGTATTAAAAGTTTAATGTCTGATTTTATCATGTAATTTTTAACGTCTATATTTTTAATTTGTCTATTTTAATTAATTTATTTAATTTATTTTATATTTTTAAACTGTGTAGCGCTCTTATACTGTGCTAACATTTGTGTAATTTTATATTTGTGTATATTTGACTAGTGTAAACCTATGTGGGTAATGGCACGAATAAATTGAATTGAATTGAATTGAATGTTTAAAATATGTGCTCAATTCAATTGAAAAAATTTAAATTATTATTCAAAATCTTCCTTTTGTAACGCACATACTTTGCTAACGGAACATTTCAAAACCAAAACTATTTACTCTTCTTTAATTTAATTTAAGTTTTAGGTTCGGTCAATCATCATATTTTGTTTTTGCCTATCCATAATAATAACAATTTCATCCATTTTTGTAATAAAATTTTCATATTATTAATTTACATAGCTATTTTCTTTCGTTGGCAAATATTTTTTTATTGTTTTCTTCTTCTTGAATTTTATATATTGCTCACTGAACGCCATATTCTTAGTTATAAATGTAGCGCTAATATTTTATGTTTCCCTACAATTGGAATTATTTTTAACCGATATTTTTTGAAGTATTCCGCTTAGTGTGTGCTAAAATATATTCATAACTGTCATATTGGGATACAATATAAGGATTTTAAGTGGGTACGCAAGAACGAAATCTCTATTTTAAACGTCCCTAATATACCCGGCGACTCGTCAATGGAAGATATCATGGATGTTAACTTGGAATGTCCTAAAGGCATACATTGTAAGCATAATGATTTTACCTATTTAGGTCGGAAAACATGGTACCACCCAGGTGAAAATTCAAAAAATTCATAAATATTTAAAAAAAATGACCCCTTCGCATCAATAAGAAAAAAAAGAAAACGTCCTCCATTATAGGAATTTGTCGCTTTGTTGAAAATAAACAAAATTCACAGAGTAATTGCTTCTAAACTGAATTTCTTTACAAAAAAAAAATACTGATTTAAATACAACCATACATTAGAGTGCTTAAGTTCCATTTGTTATTTACGCGGATGTTGAGTGCATTTTAAAACCTCTAGAGCGAAACATCATTCAAAAACATAACACATATACACCCGCTATACAGTGGGACGGATGAGTATTCTAGCGCGACAAAAGCAAAAAAAAATGATACTCAAATGATACGCAAAAGACGAAATAAATGTTGAAAATCTCTTTCTACAACACTTCTTTAATCATAATGACATTTAAGCCACCTGTCGCAGATACACTTACTGTGAAAAGCGACAATGACTATACTCGTCTTGCCTGAATACTTAAGCGTTGGTATGACGTACATATTCAAATGCAGAAAACAGTTAGTAAAAGTTCATATAAAGAATTGCGATTTTTTTTTGTGCAATAAGTACATGGTAACAATTGTCCTTTAAGTGATAAGTATTTTTTTGTCATTATAATTTTTTTATTTCATCGTTAATTTTATTCTAAATTTGGATATTTTTTTGTGATGTACAAAAAAAAATCCAGGATTTTGCTGAAAAATGGCTTTCATGTCATCTTTCTCGAGACATTTTCACATAATTCTCAGCATGTTCGAACTGCGGTAACTTGCGATAACTTGAGATATATCACAAAATATAACGACAAATAAAAACAGCTAAAAAAAATAATTATGACTTAAAAGACAATCGTTATCATGTACTTATTGCACAAAAAAAATCTCAATTGTTTATATGCACATTTACTAACTGTTTTCTTCATTTGAATATGTACGTAGAAATGAATTTCCAACATTTATTTCGTCTTTTGCGGGTATCAATGATTTTACTTTTAAATAAATTAGAAACAACCTTACATGTTTTGATGATTTTACTTTTGTCGCGCTAGAATAGTCATCCGTCCCACTGTGCGCCATACAGTTTCGTGTATAAAGTTAAATGCTCTTATGTTGAGTCACTAAATAAATTTGAAATTTACACCGATGAAAACTGTGTTTAGTGTTTGTGGATCGAATCGCTGTCGACGCCCACAGAATTTACGACAATCGTTTGAGACATATAATACCCATGAACAAATTATCCATCGACACTCGAATTGTTATATACACAGTGGGCCAAGAAAACGGTACAAATTAAAAATATTCATATTTTCAGTAATAATAAACGCATTAAATATTGCTTTAAAAATCAAAATATTTACACTTTATGGATTGCAAAAATGATTATTTACATTTTTGGAAAGTTTTATTATCTAAGATATTTCACGTTAATGAAGGCTCTGCAAAAATGGGGGTTT
Organism: Ocypus olens; assembly: GCA_910593695.2. Lineage (NCBI taxonomy): Eukaryota > Metazoa > Arthropoda > Insecta > Coleoptera > Staphylinidae > Ocypus > Ocypus olens. The sequence continues at coordinate 28,360,679 of OU343061.1, read as the reverse complement.
ATAATGCACCGCCGCGTCGCATGTGTATGTATCAAAATTAGGAGGCCATGATTTGTTGTTTTCTAATGAATCTGTCACAAAGATTGTGAACAAATACCCACTAAAGGGTTGGTCGGTTACAAGTATTCTGTGATTAATAAGTACACTCAGAACTTACTGTAACCATATAAATAATAATAATAATAATAATAATAATAGTCTGTTGGAATCGTTCAATTGAATCTATGTATTGGTATGGGAAAACGTGCTTCCTCACTAATAATTTAAATTCGTCATCTGACTTCAAACAATTTTAAAATTTCAACTAATTGATCCCGACTTATATTTTTTGCTAATTTGTCTATTGAGTTCAATAGTTAGCCATAAATTTAAAGCTGCCCAAGAACTGTAATTTAAAATTGCGGGTATGTTTCATACCTTTTTTTATTAATATACTTATCGACTTTAACCGATTTCGTGAAAGATATACCGGGTGACCCAGGGATCCGTAAAAGCCCCATAACTTATTTGCTATTTGAGATATCGACTTCTAGTTTTCTTGAACTAGTACCCACACTTATTCTACATATTTTAAAAATATGTATGCTTTTGTACAGGGTGTCCCAATATACATAACAGAACAAAGTTATGTTTTTCTAAATGGAACACCCTATATTTTATACTTGATTTTCAACCCTCTTGAGAAGATGATAAAAATAGTATAAGATAGTATTGGTCTATTATGGACGGTTGGTTAGTTATGGGCAAATTTGTGACAAAAACATGTACACATTGAAAACATGGCAGAAGCGTTTCTAGCAAAGATAGCATCATTATTTATACACTAGAAAATTTTCCACATCATACAGAATAATACACATCGGCTCTGGTTCTCTTTTATTCATAGTGCTATACAGGGTGTCAACATACGCAAAACAATGGATAACTATTTTTTTTTTCAAATGGAACACCCTATATAAGTTGCCACCAATCTATGGCATTTTTAATAAGCTTTCCAATGATATACAATTTATATAACAAAATATTAAGGATTCTTGAGATTTATCAATAAAATAGTATATTCTGTAACAAGGTTAGAATGGAAATTCGATGCGAGTGGAATATTTCGAGCGCGAGCCGTGAGGCGAGCGCGAGGAACCACGAGCATCTGAATTTCCATTCTTACCGAGTATCAGACTATACTTTCTCCTCGACCAGATAAAATAGAATAATAAAATAATGAACACAAAGAACTTACGTTTTATCACGTTTGTGGTTATGTTTATAGTATTTTGACAATTGTGATATCCAAGGCTAATTGTTTTATTCGAAACGATGTGAGAATATTCATTCTATCCCTTGTTATGGAATGAATTACATGCAAAACGCATAAGCGCATAGTGTTTTGTTCCATAACAAGAGTGAGAATTTGTACGTTCTATAATCAAAATTGATTTCAGAATGCTTAAATTCTATGGTGGTCGTGGAGAAACATATTTCTTTTGCCACCTTCTGCTGATTTTTGGATTTTCAGCCAAAACTGTGCATTTTCAGGAAAAATTATAGGAGATCAAAGTTGTAGAGCGAAAAATTTACGATCGATATAGGTCTTTCGACTTTTAAGATAATGCGTGCATTGCCCACCAGAGCGCGCAAAATCGTGACCGTAGATGCATTTTAGCGTTTTCTTTTCAAGTTTTTTATTAATAAATTGCACTATACTTTATTTTCCGCATCCTCTAGCGGAAAAACGGGAAATTATAGGGAAATTAAAATGGCCCATATCGATTGAAAATGTTCCACTCTACAACTCTTAATAAAAGCAATTTTTGCCAAAAATGCATAGTTTTCCCTAAAAATGCAAATTTGAAAATTGAAAATGTATGTATCAATTTTTGCGTTTTTCAATGTTGTTTTGCATTTCTAGCGAAAACTATGCATTTTGGGCAAAAATTGCTTCTTTTAAGAGTTGTATAGCGGAATATTTTCAATCGATGTAGTTCATTTGAAGAATTCTATAATAGCCCGTTTTTCTGCTAGAGGACGTGGAAAATAAAGTATAGTGCAATTAATTGACAAAAAAATTTGAGAAAAACGCTAAAATGCATATACGGTCACGATTTTGCGCACTCTGGCGGGCAATGCACGCATTATTGGAAAAGTCGAAAGACCTATATTGATCGAAAATTTTCCGCTCTACAGCTTTTGTCTCCTATTATTTTTTTAAAAAATACATAGTTTTGGCTGAAAATCCAAAAATGAGCAGGAGGTGACAAAAGAAAAATGTTTTTATGGATAAATCTCAAGAATCCTTAATATTTTATTATACAAATTGTAGATCATTGGAAAGCTTATTAAAAATCCCATGCATTGGTGGCAAGATATATAGGGTGTTCCATTTGAAAAAAATAGTTATCCAATATTTTGCGTATGTTGACACCCTGTATAGCAGTATGGACAAAAAAGAACCAAAGCTGATTTATATTATTTTTCATGATGTGGAAAATTTTTTAGTGTGATCGTTTCTTGTGTACTAGAAACCTTATGCCACACATTAATAATGTTAAACTGAATGGTGATCTGTGTTCTGACCATCTCACAATAACCTTCACACTTAAAACATCCGCTCAAATTTTCCCTATTTTGCCTAGTATCACTGCAAACACTAAAAATGTAAGATTGATTTGGTCAATAATGAGGTTTATTCAGGATAATTCCAACATTAATAGTACAACTTTAGAACTGTGGCGGCTCAAGCAGCCCCACAGGCCACCCCACGCCGACGCCACTGGAACCGCGCACGGCACTGCGCGCCCTTCCTACCACGCGCGCCCCTTCCAACTTGCGTGACGCGCGCACGCCCCCACCCCGGCCAAAGCGGCCAAAAAGGGTATAAAACCCCAAACGCCAGGACAAAAAGACAGACAGCAGAGTGATCTTGAACCTGCTCTCTCCTCTGGGCTACAGCGTTATATTGAACCTGCTCGCCTTAGCTCTCCTCGACCCGCAGCGCGATACGAGCCTGCACCAGCGAAACCCAACTCCATCCCCCGTAGTGCGACACGAGCCTACACGACCCCGGAAGCCGCCTATGGAGTGCCCCAGGAGGACCACCCCAGCCGCTGCCCGCCGACTACACCGAAATGTATGCAGAGAGTTCCTCCGACGTCCGAAGCTCCCAGTCATCGTTTCCCCGCTGAAGGCGACCCCCGTGAAACCACAGCCTACCTCCCGATCGACGAGGCCACGCCACGGATCCCCCAAGAAACCACTGGTCTACCCACGCTCACCGAAGAAGAGGCCATCCGTACGACGCCACTGCACGCCGCCTCCCAGAGCCGTCTCTCCGCCCCCTCGGACGCGAGGCCCCCCGGCTTGCATCCTATCGACTCACCGCCATCGACCTCCCGCCTAGGAGGACCTACCACGGCGTCAGCCCCCGGAAGGTGCACCTGACAGACCCCCGCCGTTTCCCCGTCCGAACCAACCGTAGGAGGGAGACAAGTCAATCGACACCCCGGCTCACGACCTTGGTTATCTTGTATCTTGTGTGAATAGCGAATAAATACTTAAAACTGGAGATTAAAACTTGTCAATTCAACGACAAGCCCGTAAACCCCCCAAAGAACAATTCAACTCAACTCTATCGGAATCGGTCGTGAATAATTCGCCTATAAGTTCAAAAAAATTCTACAGCTTTCCATTACCGAATTACATTATTAGAATGATTAAATACAAACGAAAGCTGTATAGGGATTTTAGGTTATCTGAAGATGAAAATATTGAAAAACATCTTAATATTATTAATAAATCAATTCAAAACATGATTAAAGAGTATAAAACAACAAAATGGTTAGACACCTGTGAAACGATTAACAACATGTGGGGGAAAAAATTACTGGTATCATATTAAAAAATTCTCGGGGTATAAAAAATCACTTAATCAACAACAAATTATTGACAACGGAGAACCGATAATCAATTAATAGCTGATCATTTTGCAGATCATTTAGCAAAATCGCCACTGGATGCAGACCAAAAATTGCAGATCATTTAGCAAAATATATGAAGTTACTGAGCATACTAATTTTGATCTGAATACTAAATCTATGGTTGACAGCTGGTTTGAAAACTATCCACGAACGGAGAATACACCCCCTGGTAGTCTAATAGATGAGGAAGAGTACTACAGTGTAATTTTAAAAGGCAAAAGTACTGCACCGGGCATTGACTTCATCACAAAATCCATTCTACGCCGTCTGGACCCCACAATTCGTATATTATTAAGTTGCTTAATTACTGCCTACAACAGATTTTTTTTATTTATTATTTTTTTTTCTGGTTTGCTATTTAATATTTTAAATAGCAAACAAGAAAGCGGTTATATTTAACAATTTGCTGACGATAATAGCTTAATAGCTCACGCTAACGCACGCTCTACGGCAGTTAATATATTGCAGAAAACAATAAATGATATCTGTAAGTGGTACAACAAATGACGATTGGTAATTAATCCTCAAAAGTGTAAACTGTTTCTTCCTTACCATCGCATAAAGCACAACTCCCCAAAAGTAACAGTAAACAATTATTCAATTTATCCTTCAAGAACTTGTAAATATCTAGGTATACTGATTGATAGTAAACTCTCTTTTAACTGCCACTTGCAAGAAATTAAAAAAAAAGCTATAACCAGAGCCCGCAATTTTCGCTCCTTAACGTACAAATAACAGGGCATTAGTATGAAAACAGCCACTTCAATATACAAAGCACTTTGCAGGCCTCTGTTGGATTATGGCGCAGCGGTTTTCTTTCTCTCAAGACAGGCAACACTGATAAAAGTACGGGTGACAGAAACGTCGTGCCTACGAATTTTAACAAAGTTAAGACATCCACGCAATGCTTTACATAACCCTCCGAATCAGTTACTTTACGAGTCAACTAAAATTACTCCCATTATGGATAGACTTTTAACTATCATTACTAAGAACGCACGTAAACCACAAACATTCACTCTTATGGACAAATTAATAACGAAACGCTCTAACACCCAATCAAAATTCAAATTCCCACCAATGTCTCCTTAGGAATTCCTCAAAACCCTAAAAGACGGATCGGACTAAACAAGTCATCCTCAGACGAACGGACACGCCATACTTCAGATTCAATCATTCATGCTTACTAACCCATTTAAATTTTTTTTTTTTTTAATTTTATGGACCATTATTGTTTATTATTGTACTAGGCTGAAAGACCTCTGGTCAATTGCCTGTTGAGGTCATTTGTAAAAGTGTCTCAATAAATGTATTGTCTCTCTCTAATTGCAATATTGCTACTCACAACAAACTCAAAACTGCACTGGAGGGAACGAAAATTGCACTCAATGTTTTGAAAAATTGTAAAAAATTAATTACTTGCAGAATTAGCTCTTAATTAAGGTAAAAAAACTAAAATATAAGCACAAAAAATCTAAACTTTACACAAGTATCGAAAATTCGCGGTTAAGAAAATGCAGACCAAAAATTCGAAAATTTCAACAAAAAAAATCAAAAAGTTTAACCAAAATAAAGAATATTTAGGGCAAAAACTCTTAAATTTGGAACGGAGAAATAAAAAAATGCAGGTTAAAGATCTAAAATATGGGCAAAAAAATAAAACAAGCAGGTCTAAAAATAAAAAATGCAAACCAAAAAAATGGAAAAATCGAGGAAAACAAAAATAATTTGCCATGTTCAGCCCCCAAAATAACTCTTTAGCTCAAAATAAGTTGCTGACTAGAAACTCGAAAACCTCGGTTCCTGGAAGTCCCACAATTTTTTTTTATTGACAAATAGTGTTCAGAATGGTCTCAGACTTGAAAAAAAAACAAAAAAATGTTTGAAGAAAAATTAAATTTAATCGATTTTAGTCAAAAAGTAACCAAAAAGTAAAAAAAATCGCCCATAAAAAATAATCATTCAAGTTAAAAATCTAAAATGAAGGGCAAGAAATCAAAAATTGTATAAAAATCAATAATTTAGTTTAAAAAAATCTAAAATATAGGATAAAAAATTAAAAACTTCGACGAAAAATTCGATCCTAAAAGTCAAAATTGCGGACGAAAAAATCGAAAATTTTAACAAAAAAATCGAAAATTTAGAAAAAAATCGAAAATTTAGAAAAAAATATTTTCTTTGGAAATTTGTAAAGACGCATTATTCAAAATTAGTTTGTCAAAATTTCATCCATCTGGTGCAATAAATGTAGAATTTGCATGTTAATTTCTGGAAAATGCGTTTTTTTGGTCATCAAAATTTGCCTTTTAATGCAACCATTGTTGTTGTGGTGAACTTGCGATTGCTTTCTTTGGAAATTTGTAAATACATATTAATTAGAAATAGTCTGTCAAAATTTTAACCATCTGTTGAAATTAATGTGGAATTTCCATGCGGTGTTACAGGTGTTGTTAAATATTTAAAAAGTTTTTTTAGGAATCAGTTAAAAATTCTCGTTAAGCTTGAGTCTGCATGTAGTGCCATGACTCCGTGGCTCTATATAACGAGCCGCCCCTGCTAAACATTAAAATTTTTTAAAAACAAATATTATTAATTCTTGCTAGAAGGGCAGTAAAGAAAATTATGTTTAATTTTAAATTTCATTATTAAATTAGATTATAAAATGATTTTATTTATAAGAATTAATTATTTATATGATCGAGGTCCCAGTGGAAGAACAGGGAAATTTCTAATTTCGAATCCTGAACTGGCACCTTGTGGTTTTCATAACCTGTAAATTCCTGTATTACTTATGTATAATTTTTGAATTTTAGTTTATTTGTATTTCTATGCACAGGTTATAAAAATAAAGGCCTATTATTATTATTATTATTATTATTTATATGGTTACAGTAAGTTCTGAGTGTACTTATTAATCACAGAATACTTGCAACCGACCAACCCTTTTGTGGGTATTTGTTCACAATCTTTGTGACAGATTAATTAGAAAACAACAAATCATGGCCTCCTAATTTTGATACATACACATGCGACTCGGCGGTGCATTATAAACCCCCATTTTTGCAGAGCCTTCATTAACGTGAAATATCCTAGATAATAAAACTTTCCAAAAATGTAAATAATCATTTTTGCAATCCATAAAGTGTAAATATTTTGATTTTTAAAGCAATATTTAATGCGTTTATTATTACTGAAAATATGAATATTTTTAATTTGTACCGTTTTCTTGGCCCACTGTGTATATAACAATTCGAGTGTCGATGGATAATTTGTTCATGGGTATTATATGTCTCAAACGATTGTCGTAAATTCTGTGGGCGTCGACAGCGATTCGATCCACAAACACTAAACACAGTTTTCATCGGTGTAAATTTCAAATTTATTTAGTGACTCAACATAAGAGCATTTAACTTTATACACGAAACTGTATTGCGCACAGTGGGACGGATGACTATTCTAGCGCGACAAAAGTAAAATCATCAAAACATGTAAGGTTGTTTCTAATTTATTTAAAAGTAAAATCATTGATACCCGCAAAAGACGAAATAAATGTTGGAAATTCATTTCTACGTACATATTCAAATGAAGAAAACAGTTAGTAAATGTGCATATAAACAATTGAGATTTTTTTTGTGCAATAAGTACATGATAAATAATCACTAATCACCTCCAACCAGGTATAAAACCCGTTCAAACCTTCCATAATCTCCTTAATCGTTTACGACGTCTTCACGTTCACGATCACCTTCACGTAAGTGTATTTTATTATTTAACATTCAATTTAAATGCGAAGCTGCACTGATGAGAGATAAATCTCGAAACGCGTCTGCAGATGGCTAGTTACTTAATTTTCATATATTTTTTAATTCAGTGGTAGTTATTATCAAAATTTGTTTCATCTAGTAACACTAGATAAGTTTAGCACTGTGTGTCCTTGTCAAAATGTTTTCTGGTTTTTTCATTTTAATAATAACATTTACAGTTTAAAGTTTCACATTTCATTTTAGAATAATTTTCTAAGTTAGTCTTGTATGTAGAAATAAACGATCTTAAACCAATGTTATTATCTAGTAGTACTAGTAATAACATGCAAATTTCTTTTGTATCATTCAATGTCCGGCATGGCATTAGCCAGGGAAGTAGTTGTTTCAATAAGTTATTTGTTTATGGTCTTAGTAAGACTTAATTTTTGCTTGCAGATTAACGAACAGGTTGAATATTCATATATTCAGGCTACATTTCGTTTTATTGTATTTACATGATAACGATTGTCTTTTAAGTGATAATTATTTTTTTTAGCTGATTTTATTTGTCGTTATAATTTCTGGATTTAATCGTTTATTTTGTGATATATCTCAAGTTATCGCAAGTTACCGCAGTTCGAACATGCTGAGAATTATGTGAAAATGTCTAGAGAAAGATGACATGAAAGCCCTTTTTCGGCAAAATCCGGGTTTTTTTTGAACATCACAAAAAATATCAAAATTTAGAATATTTAGAATATTATAGATATATTCAATAAATTGGCGCCATTCAAATCTGTAAAAGTTACCAAACGTACACCTCCTTGGTTAACAGATAACATTAAATTATTAATATCTCTTAGGAACAAAGCGAGGAGTAAATTTCAGAAGACTAAGCTTCCAGCTGATTGGGACTATTATAAATGTCTTCGCAACTTCACCAATGTTGCTATTAAGAATGAAAAAAGCCATATATACAGTGGAAAATAAATAGATCAGATCCTAAAAACATGTGGAAAGAACTATAATATCTAAATATTGCGACAAATTCTAAAAAGTCCATCCACATTCCGTCTGAATTAGGAAACGCGAATGAGGTAAATGACTATTTCGTTGATTCTATCCCAAAAGTAAATGTTGATTATAACAACTTAATACATAAATACAACAATACTTCAAAATGGATTTTCCCACTCTTTAAATTGGTAAATATAGATGAAATTAATAAAATTATCAATAATATTAAAATAACAGCATGTGGCCAGGATGGTTTAGATATTAAAGTAATACGATTATGTACGCCCTATATACTTCCCTTTATTACCAATATAATAAATAGTAGTCGTCTACTCGATTCTGTCTTTCCAGATGAGTGGAAAAAGGCTATAATTACACCTTTGCCTAAAATCCAAAATCCTATATTTTGGAAATAATCATGAACAGGCAAATTAAAGGCCATTTATCGAAATTCAATATTTTTCCCCTCCATCAATCTGGGTTTAGAGAAGGTTTTAGTTGTACCACGGCACTTTTAAAAGTCATTGACGATATTCTCAAAGAATCTGATGCAGGCAAAATGACTGCATTGGTTCTTTTAGATTATAGTAAAGCGTTCGATACACTGAATCATGAAGTTTTGTTATCTGTTCTTAAATATATTGGGTTCGAAAAATCAGCAGTAGATCTAATAAAACATTATTTAACAGGTCGGTATCAAGCAGTAAAATTAGATTAAATCCGTCCAAGTCGACATATCTTCTGTTTGGACCAAGAAGAAAATGCATACAATTGGAAAATCTTTTTAAGCCATCAATAAATAATGAAATTATTGCTTTTCAGTCCAAGGCTAAAAACTTAGGAGTCATAATAGACAATTCATTTCGATACTATGACTTTATGTCGAAATGTATTAGCATTGCTCTCAGTAATCTTAGGCTGATATACCATAATAGAATGTTCTTAAACCAAAAAACGAAAATTTTACTTTGTGAATCAACAGTTTTGTCACAATTTACGTATTGTAGTCCGTTAGTTCATCCATGTTTGATCAAAAAACCAGGCTGCGTGTTCAGCGAATTCAAAATTCAAGCTTAAGAATTATTTTTGGTGTGCCGAAGTATGAAAGAATTAGCCATAAACTTATTGATCTAAAGTGGTTAAACATGGATAACCGCCGCATATTGCAAAGTTATTGTTTGTTTTACAATGTTCTTAAATACAAAACACCTGCCTACCTCTATGAAAAACTCTCCTATAGAGGTAATGTTCATAATGTTAAGACACAGAGGTCGCTTATCACCACCGCATCATAAAACATCCTTATTTGAAAGATTATTTCATTACACGATAGTTAATTTTATTAACAAACTTGACATTTCCTACCAAGATGTACCCTCTAAAGCCAAATTTAAGAAATATATTTTCACAGTTTTGTATAGAAAGCAATGTAACGCATAATTCCTTTTTTTTCTGTTTTTATATATAAAGTGGAAAAAACTCAATAACACTCTTGTATTCCTTTTCATTTATTGGTATTACTGTTAATGTTTTTTTTTACACTCTAGTTTTAGTTTTAAGGTGTAATGGTAGAACAGTGTGGTCCTTGGCATCTTGTTTTTTTTTCCTGAACAGAATATTGTGTGTATCTGCGTGTATTTTATAATTGAATATGTATGTTGATATATTCTGTGTATGAGAAAAAAAAAATTATTATTATTATTATTATTATTATAAAATTAACAATGAAATTATAGAATTAATCTGAAGGATTCCCCAGAGTGTGAATGTGGACAATATGGTGATGTGAACCATATCATCCTAGAATGCCCTAAATATACGACCACTAGAAGGACTTTCTTGGAAAATCTTTCTGGGATGGGTATCACATTTCCGATTAACATAAATAACTTATTATCGTTAAGAACCAAAAATATTTACGATGAAATCATCAATTTTTTTAAACTGTCAAAAATTAAAATATAACAGATCTTAAATTAACAATAAGGATAGTTAGTTAAGGTAATTAGATATAAGTCTCATATCATTAACATGTAATATCTCTACTGTTGTGTACTTCCGTGGACCCATACCTGTATGTCTAAATACCAACATGTCATGACGGTCCGCATTGACACCCGATTTCCATCTTGTATCCCTTGTGGTTAGCATACATTCATTCTATCTAATCCGTGTATATATATATATCAAAATGGTAGTGGCAGATGACCAAGCAGTCGACGCCAAAAAAAAAAAAAAAAAAAAAAAAAAAAAAAACAATGAAATAAAAAAATATTCTGACAAAAAAATACTTATCACACAAGGACAATTGTTATCATGTACTTATTGCACAAAAAAAATCGCAATTGTTTATATGAACTTTTACTAACTGTTTTCTGCATTTAAATATGCACGTCATACCAACGCTTAAGTATTCAGGCAAGATGAGTATAGTCATTGTCGCTTTACACAGCAAGTGTATCTGCGACAGGTGACTTAAATGCCATTATGATTGAAGAAGTGTTGTAGAAAGAGATTTTCAACATTTATTTTGTCTTTGCGAGTATCATTTTTTTTTACTTTTGTCGCGCTAGAATACTCATCCGTCCCACTGTATGGCGGGTGTATATGTGTTATGTTTTTGAATGATGTTTCACTCTAGAGGTTTTAAAATGCACTCAACATCCGCGTAAATAACAAATGAAACTTAAGCACTCTAATGTATGGTTATGTGTCAAACACACAATTTCGGTGTGAATAGTCGTGCCTTATATATCTCTACACTTTTCACCTGCTGTGAGTGATATACACACCGAAAAATTGTGAAAATTTGTTATCCTATTACTTTGATTGGTATCTATGGGGTGAGTCAATATCGTTACTATCGGATGATTATTTTGGCCGTAATTAATTAATTTGTGTCTGGAAATACAAACGATCGAGCTCGGCCTTGGCAAGGCCATGCATTTTTGTTTCTTTTTTTTTGCGGACAATAAATATCACCTGGAATTCCGTTCATGGAATATTTAATGTTTTTAAAATCTGAGGCCATTTAACTGATTACTTTAGCTAAAATTCAAATTAATTTAATATTTCCTTGAATACCTTTGTTCTATTGTGTATAATTCCGTGGTCTACTTACCCCTGTTTGTCTGTTTGAAGTCGTCATTACCGATCCATTGACGTGAAGATTTGTTAATTGTCTATCCCTGTTGATTTCTTTTTTTCTGTATTAATTTATTAATAATATGACACGTTCCTGACTCGTTCAAAAGTATTAAAATGTAGGGGCTGTGAGCAACATTTTCACGTTGGCTGCTTAGATGAACTATCGATGCTTGATGTTGCTTTTTATATGGATGAATCCGTTAAGAATAATGGGGTTAAATGGTTTTGCAAAAAATGTGTTCAGTCAGAGAGCGCAAGTGCGTCACAACTTCCGTCGCGCAGAATTACGTGAGCAACAGCACAAACGGATAATCCGAACGGTCCTCCTAACCGCTCTTTAATAGATTGTATTCGCACTATCTTCATGAATGAATTCGTTCCACTTATTAAATCAGAGATACAAAATGCACTAAGAGATTTACGGTGCGATATTAATTTAAAATTTACCGAAATCGAAGCGAAGTTTTTAACACTTGACGAAAGAATGATACAACTTGAAAATACCTCCATTAATAAAGGGGGCATTACCGATATTAATATGATAAATACAGATTATCAGATGTATAATGAAGTAGAGGAGCGTAGGAAAAGAAGTAATAACCTAATGGTCTACAATATTCCGGAATCTCAAGCTGCGACACCACAAGAGAGGCAAAGAAACGAGCTCTCCGCAATTAATTCAATACTGGGTCCACTGGCTATTGACATTACTCCAATCAAGATCTTCAGAGTTGGATCAAAATCTACTAAATCCAGGCCAATTAAAGTTGTTCTCCTGAATAATGAGGTTGTTAAACATATAATAATGAAAACTAAACACCTAAAAGATAACCCTATTAAATTTGGGTTCGACAGAACTAAAATCCAAAGAGATGAGTTCAACCTAGCTAAACAAGAATTACTACGTAGAAAGAATAGTGGAGAAAATAATTTGTTTATTAAATTCATCTCAGGAACTCCGACGATTACTGCCTCTACGATCAACCATCGCAACGAATCTAACGGCGTCACATCAAAAAACTGAATATTTATTTTCATAATGCTGGAGGGATACGTACCAAATTGCGGAGTTTAATGCTTAACTGTAGTTGTAGTTGCTATGATGTCATAATTATTGTAGAAACTTGGCTTGACAAGGACATACATAATTCTGAACTAAAACTTTCTAACTATTCTATTTTTAGAATGGATAGAAATTCTACCAATAGCTTTAAATCACGCGGTGGTGGTGTTTTGATTGCTGTACGATCTAACTTAATATGTAGTAATATAGATACTGATAATAATATTGTTGAACATTTATTTGTACATGTTACTTCTGGCACCACTAAACTGATTATAGGAGCAGTGTATTTTCCACCTAACTCGTCTTTAGAGAAATATGAATTTCATTGCGACTCTTTAGATAGAATTGCGGAAAACTATCCCAATTCCAAATTGCTTATTTGCGGCGACTACAACTTACCAAAAGCTATTTGGTCCAATGATAATTTCGGACTCGCCGTCAACAATACTCCCTCTCCACCGGCCCAGTTGTTAGCTAATCGCTACAGCTTCAATAATATGTTCCAAATATGTGAAATACCCAACGAGAATGATATATTCCTAGATTTAATTTTTTCGCAAGGCGATTGTGAAGTATCTAAAGCTCATGATTTATTATTTAATGTAAACCACCACCATATCCCTTATTGTTTGGCTATACATCTTGATGAACCAGTAAAGGCGCTCAAGTATACTGAATATGTATACGATTTTAATCGCACTGACTATACTGCTATTAATCAATATTTTTCGTCAATCGATTGGGATAAAACTCTGAATGTTGATAATGTTAACACTTCGGTTAACTGTTTTTACAGTATATTGTACGACGCTATTAAATTATATACCCCTATCAAATGTATCAGGCGCTCCACGTACCCTCGTTGGTTCAATAATGATCTTATCAAATTAATTAATGAAAAAAAGATTGCCCATAAAAAATTTAAACAATTTAACACATCAACTAATTACCAGCGATTTAAATTGCTACGTACTGAGAGTAATACCTTAAGAGATTATTTATATAATAATTACATTGATTCTGTTAATAATAGTTTACAAGATAACCCTAATTTGTTTTGGAATTTTGCTAAGTCAAACAATGGCGATTTTGACTTCCCTGTTATCATGCATTACAATGACCAAACTAGTGATAATGGGTTTGATTGCGTTAATCTCTTTGCAAACTTCTTCGCTTCAGTATATAATTATGACACACCAACGGATTTACCTAATTTTAAATATAATCATGAAGTTTTACACTCACCATTTAAAATTACCAAGAGTGAAATATTTAGTGCTATTACCTCATTAAATTATAGTAATAGTACAGGTCCAGATGGCATCCCCAATAGCTTCCTAAAACATTGTGTTTATTCTTTATCACTACCACTATTTATTATTTTTAATCGTTCATTAACTGAGTGTACAGTTCCGAATCTATGGAAAAAGAGCTATCTTAGTCCTATCTATAAATCAGGAGAAAGGGACGATATTCATAATTATCGAGGTGTTGCAATTCAGTCGGCCATTCCTAAATTAATGGACAAATTAATTTCAGTTCAATTACATTGGTTTTGTAAAAATATTTTATTAGACGAACAACACGGTTTCCGAGCTGGTAAATCAACTACTACTAATTTGTTAATTTATGAATCGTTTATCATCAATGCTTTAGAGAATAAAAACTCTGTGGATGCTGTTTATACAGATTTTTCTAAAGCTTTTGATAGGGTTGATCACACCATTCTACTATCAAAATTAAAAGCCCTAGGATTTCACGACTCAGTCATTGAATGGATTAAAAGTTTTTTAATAGGCCGCAGTCAATGTGTGAAAATTAAAAACCATATTTCTGATATAATTGAAGTCCCTTCGGGGATTCCACAAGGTTCGCATTGTGGCCCTTTACTGTTTCTTGTATTTATTAATGATATTGCCTCTAGCATAAGTAGCTCGAATTTTCTGTTATTCGCGGATGATTTGAAACTCTACAAAGAAATAGAAACTGTAAATGATTGTTTGTTACTACAAAATGATCTTACTGCTGTTAACAACTGGTGCCATTTAAATAAATTGTATTTCAATACTGATAAATGTAAATCAATTACCTTTTCTCGGAAGAAATTGCCGCACGATTCTAATTACATTATTGATAACTATGTGCTTGAAAAGGTTACCTCCATAAAAGATCTTGGGGTTATATTCAATCATAAATTAAGTTTCGAGGAACATATACGTTACATTTGCAACCGCGCCGCCAAAATGTTGGGTTTTATTAAACGAATGTCTAGGGAATTATCACCTCATTCCTTTAAAATCTTATTCTTTTCATTTGTCCGTTCTAACTTAGAATATGCTTCTTGTATATGGTCTCCGTTTCAAACTTCATTCGTTAAACAAATTGAAACAGTACAGAACAAGTTCCTGATATCATTTTTATTTAAGATTGGCAATGTAAATAATTTAGATCTTAACGAACTCAGGTCGAGCTTAAATATCGAACATCTCTGTTGTAGGAGATTTTATATGGATATGTCAACTATATTTAAAATCATCTGTGGTTTAATTCAATGTCCGCAGCTACTCTCTCAAGTTCGCTTTTATGTAAAAACAGATAGTCGTTCTGTGCGTCATCCGCCATTGTTTCGCGTATCTTTCCATAATACCAACTACAGCTTCAACAATCCTTTATCCCGTTTAATGCGCAATGCTAACTCAATTTCCTTAAATCCAAATTTTAACCTCTTTTCAAGCTCATACCCACATTTTGTCCGTACACTTAAGTTTATGTACTGTCCTAATCATAATTAGTTTAAGTTAAATTAGTCTGTATTATAATTCTTCCTTTTGTATTACTATTTTTTGTTACTGTAAATTTTATAAATGGTATATCCGTTAATAAACTTATTATTATTATTATTATTATATTTAAATCAGTAATTTTTTTTTAAAGAAATTCAGATTGTTTAGAACCAATTACTCTGTGAATGTTGTTTATTTTCAACAAATCGACAAATTTCTATAATGGAGGACGTTTTCCTTTTTTTCTTATTGATGCGAAGGGGTCATCTTTTTTTAAATATTTATGATTTTTTTAAATTTTCACCTGGGTACAATGTATGCCTTTAGGACATTCCAAGTCAACATCCATGATATATCTCCCATTGACGAGTCGTCGGGGATATAATAGCGACGTTTAAAATAGAGATTTCGTTCTCGCGTACCCACTTAAAATCCTTATATTGTATCCCAATATGACAGTTATGAATATATTTTAGCACACACTAAGCGGAATACTTCAAAAAATATCGGTTAAAAATAATTCCAATTGTAGGGAAACATAAAATATTAGCGCAACATTTATAACTAAAAATATGGCGTTCAGTGAGCAATATATAAAATTCAAGAAGAAGAAAACAATAAAAAAATATTTGCCAACGAAAGAAAATAGCTATGTAAATTAATAATATAAAAATTTTATTACAAAAATGGATGAAATTATTATTATTATGGATAGGCAAAAACAAAATATGATGATTGACCGAACCTAAAACTTAAATTAAATTAAAGAAGAGTTAATAGTTTTGGTTTTGAAATGTTTCGTTAGCAAAGTATGTGCGTTACAAAAGGAAGATTTTGAATAATAATTTAAATTTTTTCAATTGAATTGAGTACATATTTTAAACATGCTGTTAGTCAGTGACGGAAATGTCGGTGTTTGCGGGGGGGTCGAACAACAATTGTTTTAGCTGGAAATTTCATTTCTTGGAGTCGTCTAATCGAATCCATATACCCATAGAGGATAAAAACACTTTCTCAAAAACCATTTAAATTCATCTGATTTGTAAAATTTCGAAACTAATTAATCGCAACTTAGATTTTTTGTTTATTAACTTTCTATTGAGATAGCAATCAATTTAAATTGTTCAAGAATCGTAATTTAGTATTGCGGGAATGTTATACATTATTGTTATTATTGATGTACTCGTCGACTTTACTTGATTTCGACAAAGAAATATTCTTTCCTATTTTATGGAATAACGTCTATATCTACATTATCATAAGCAATATCTTGAATCATCATACCCACACAAGTCTAAATTTGATAATTAATATTACAGTTCGAATGAATTATTGTTCTTGGGCTAGTAATTTGGGGTTGAGTAGAGTGCAGATACCGTGGCACGCGGTCTTGGTATTCAACTATAGAATGGAGGACAGCAGTGATGATGCTCTTGGCCAGGCACATCTCTTCATTGTTTTTAATATTTAGGTAGGCTTTTAAGCTTAATTTTTGTTTCAAACAAAATAAATAATGCAAATAATATGTATTCAAAGTTACGATAATTACGTGATAAAAATATACTTATAAATATTTACCTGGCAAAACAATATAATTAGATCCATCGATATTTGGGATACTTTAATCAATAGATGTAGGCTACTGCCAAGATCCAAGCGCTACCTCTTTCGTATAACAAACATTATGATATTTAATTTGATAAACATTACCATATTTAATAAGCACCCATAATTTATAAGCAACAGAACTATAACTTGGAATTCCTCACTTTTCGTTTTAATTGTAGCGAATATTCCATCATTGGCCACCTTATATTTTGCATTGAACATTTCAAACTAGCTTTTGTCGCTGTTCCTGCAATCTACTTGCCTGTCTGAGCTGTTAACTCTCGAAAAAGAATTGTTGCACTTCAAACACCAGTAATAATACATAAAATTAGGATAATGTATAAGATTATTAGAAATAAAATATTAAAATAATGTAAATTTTTGAAAATAATATTGCACTACCACTATTATATTATTGCATGTAAATCATATATGCTGATAATTAATAATAATAATAATAATAATAATAAACTGCGGAACTAACTGTAGGTAACACGAGCGGGGCAACTTATGTTTAAGTTTCAAGCAACTGACGTTTTCCATTAATGCTGCGTTTACTTCCTAACAAATTTTAATTATATATTTATTGAAATGGTAATGTAATGTGCTCTGACGTCATTGTTGGTTTTAAATAGTTGTGGTAATTTTCCATACTAAATTGGTTTTCGAAAATGTTAATTATCCGTAATATATTTATTATGAGAAAGTGATTATTTAGGAATGTGGTATAACGACAATCGTTACTGACTCAAATATTTCGAGTAATTTTCCCCAATTAAGCTAACGTGACTTTCCAAAATAATATAATAAATACTACTGTAGAATTATGTCAACATACAGTTCACAGTTCATTCTTACAAACTGCACTTGCTTTTACTCCTATAAAATTAAAAATACGTGATGTCTAGTAAGGCCGGTGATGTGGAAGCTGCAATTAGAGTA
Organism: Ocypus olens; assembly: GCA_910593695.2. NCBI lineage: Eukaryota > Metazoa > Arthropoda > Insecta > Coleoptera > Staphylinidae > Ocypus > Ocypus olens. Next base: position 28,342,402 of record OU343061.1, on the reverse strand, counting down.
AGTAAATATATTTATTAATTATTGTCGATAAATCATGTACATTATGAATATATTGTTGCTAAATAATGTATTTTACTTTAAAGGATTTTTACGCGGATGATGATGATGATGATCACATTTCAGCATTAATGGAGCTCGCCGACTATAGCCACGATGGAACGATGCTACATGCGTGCTATACCATTGAAAAATTAAATATGCGAAATGTGAAAAAATTAAATAAATATTGTATGTTTTTCTATTTACAAATGCATTGTAAACGCTTCATGTTGTGTATTTTTTTTTATTTCCTGTTTAAATAACCTATGTAATTGTTGAAAAAATGTGATATTTTTCCATGCATAAAATAAAATTCACTTATTCTGCAACCATTTATTCACATAAAAAAATCTGCAACCATTCGTACATAGTTCAGGGTCGTTTTTCAACTTGAATTATTTAAAAAACTAAGTACAGCATCAAGTTCCTTATACTTTAGAACCTCGAAGTCTAGAATTTCAACGAAGTTGTGTTTATGATTAACGAGTAATTAATTCACAAACATGGGCAATTTCAAGAAGTGAATTTTGAACGAAAATCGCGCGTTTAAATAAACATATTTTCGTAATGGTTTAAAATATGTATCTATTGTTTTTTTTTCTGTAAAAGTTAGATGATATCTGATAAATAAAGAACCAAATGATTATCATTATTATTTAAGGAGTTATAAATTTATGAATTCACATAATTTTAAAATATAAATTTTAACTTTGCGAAACTCACAAAAACGTATTTCAAATTTGTCCAACCTATAATTAGCACTAAAATGTGTTTTGTCTACAAGAAGAAATCAATTCTTTTCAAATACCGAACCAACTCCGTGAGAAAATGATTTTTTAATGTTGCGAAGCGGGATAAGTTGTCAATCGCGCGGGGCAATAAGTTGGGGCTGGAAGTTATTCGCGCGGCAGCGCTTTCTTATAAAAATATTTGTTATTACCACAAAAATGATAAAAAAAAATTCGACTAGCAATCCATTAATAAATATATAGTTTGCAAAGAAAATGTATAGAATATTTTTTTTATAAAATGTTTATGGTGTTTTTAGGGAATAAAATGGGTCATGTGGGCTTTTAACAAAAATTCCACTGCCGGTTTAACCGGAAATTACCTTAAATTTTTTAGAATTAATTACTCGTTAATCATAAACACTACTTCGTTGATATTCTAGATTTCGAGGTTCTAAAGTATGAGGAACTTGATGCTGTGCTTAGTTTTTTAAATAATTCAAGTTGAAAAACGACCCTCCCGCCCCGCGGATGGCCGCGTTTTGCTCAATCGGCCACACTGTGCGCCGTTCGATCTTTTGATCGATCAAAGCTGTTCGATCTTTACGAGCCGCTCGATCTTCACAAGCCGCTCGAGCAGATCGAGCAAAAGATGGAGCGGCTCGATACATCAACTGATCGATCACCGATTGATCAATCTTTGAGATACTCGATCTTGCTCATCTCTACTTTTGCCGTTAGTTCAAAGTCGAATAGGCAAGTTTAGGTAGGCAAAGGAATCTTTCAGATTTCCATTAGCAATAGTATTTTCTACACTTTAAAACTATGAAGCACACGAGTCGTCGTCGAACTCAAACTAACATTTTGATGATTTATCACCGGCAAATTTTTCTAGGGATTAATATAGAACGCTGATATGTAACGTTAGTTTTAATATCAATTGTCATCAATTGAATATAGAAATGTTCCATTTACCTTCTGGATTACCTTTCATTAAACGGGGCTAAAGGCGAACAAGAAAAGAAAGTTATTTCCACCAAACACGCAACGATTATATCAGAGATAAGTGTGGCGACACAACGATCTTTGACAACACGAACTTTCGAGTGCCACTGAAGCAACAACTAGCCTACCTGCTGTTTTTTCGGTATAGCAGAGGGGATAATGTCACATTTTTTCTCAAATCTAGTCTACCATGCGATGCGAGTAACCGTACAAAAATTGACTAAGTAAACGGGTGGATGCCCATCAGAAGTACGTTAAACGGTCCCCTAGAGGGGAAATCAAATTAGTACAACTATTGGCAACACAACTTTCACTTTTTATGGTAATGTTTCGGTCTGCATGAATTCGCGATCGAGGACGAAAAAATATATATCACACGCCTCCAAGCACGTAGTGACCAGTGGTTCAGAATTCGAAAAAGCTGGCCAAAAGTCGAAAAATTAAAGTTAATATTTTGAGTTTAGTACAATATAGTCGTGTCCAGAGGGCTCTACGGGATGCCACAATGGAAGAATATGATTGTATCTACTTCAAAATGCCTCGTAATTCGCGTTCAAACTTGTTACTTTGTTAAACGGGTGGGAGACGTTCAGACGAGGTGAAAATTTGGCGTCGGTATTTCACTATAAATACTCATCTTTATGTGCTGGGATTTTTTCCTTGTTATTATGGATCTTCCTGAAGGTAAATTAATGGTTATTACATTTAATATGCATGAAAAATTTTTGTTAGCAATTATAGGAATTTGCCTTAAAAATAGGTAGATGCATTTTAAACATTCATGAAATTATTTTTTTGCCTGTATATGCCTGTGTTCCTATAGCAATAAAACTATTTATTATAGTGTCCTTTAACGTGATAAACAACAATTAGCTGCATTCACTTGCATTTCTCAGTGTAGGATTATTTTTATTGTTGAAGTGCAATATCGTTGAAAAATTCGACTTTATATTTTATTAAATATCTTGTATTTATGATGTGTATATGTATACAGGGTGTAGATGAACAAAACGGAAGATAGGATTTTCAATGTTAATTTTTTTATATTGGAATATTATCTTCCCTGATCATTTTAGCGGAAAAATCTCCTCCTAGTCAAATTAGCAAAACAGAACAAATAAGGAATTTGAAAGAGGTTTGTACGGAGAAAGTAAAAAAATGACAGACAGATAGACACAAAGGCAGATACTCATACTGACTTTTTTTTAACAAAAATTGCCGAAATCGACGAAATGGATATTTCCGCAAAAAAACATGTTTGGAAATTCTTTTCGATCACCATACTTTCTCGTAGTTTGTACGGAGAAAGTAAAAAATAAATATGACAGACATGCAGACAATCAGAGACACATTTCTTCACAAAAATTGTCGGAATCAACGAAATGGCGATTTTCGCAAAAAAAAATGGAAATTATTTACGATCACAATACCATCCCGTGGTTTGTACGAAGAAAGCAGAAAATAAAAATGACAGACAGACGCACATAAAGGCAAACACACAAATTTTCTACAAAAATTGTCTGAATTGACGAAATAGATATTTCCACAAAAAAAAAATATTTGGAAATTTGTTACGATCACAATATTTTCCCTTAGTTTGTAATAAGGAGAAAATAAAAAAAATAGATATGACAGACAGACAGACACAAAGGCATACACACAGACACATTTTTTTCACAAAAATTGTCGGAATCAACGAAACGCCTGTTTGGAAATGGAATTTTTTTACGATCACAATATTTTCCCGTAGTTTGTACGGAGAAAGTAGAAACTAAATATGACAGACAGACAGACACAAAGCCAGACACACATATTTTTTTACAAAAATTGTCAGAATCGAAGAAATTGATATATCCGCAAAAAAATATTTGGATTTTTTTTTACAATCACGACCCTTTCCCGGAGTTTGTACGGAGAAAGTAAAATAATCAATATGACAGACAGACAGACAGACAAAAAGGTTGACACACATTTTTTAACAAACATTTTCGAAATCGATGAAATGGATATTTCCGCAAAAGAAAAATGTTTGGAAATTTTTGATGATCACAATATTTTCCATTACTTTGTAAGGAGAAAGTAACAATAAATAAGACATCCAGACATAAAGGCAGACACACAGTTTTTTTACGAAAATTGTCGGAATCGACGAATTGGATATTTCCGCAAAAAGAATTTTTTTTAAATTTTTTAAAATTTATAACAATAGTTTCCCGTCAATTGGCACACACCCTGTATAGTATAAGTTATGATTTTGGCCCGAGGGTGGAGAGTGCCACTGACTCGAAGCCTAGGGCCAAAAAACATTTTATTAATTAATCCGTGGTGATTTTTTGGTACATTAAATAATTTGCATGCCCCCTTTTGTATACCGGGTGTGGCACTTAAGACGCCTCGGACCATAGCTCCTTTACGATAAAAGCTATCGAAAAAAATCTAAGAACAAAGTGGTGCATAGTTACCGTCGCTATGTTTTAAAAATATTTCTAATCATCAGTGGCGTGCCGTACTCCAGTGGCGTACCAAACTTATGTTTTTTTAAATGGAATGCCCTATTTTTTATTGCATATTTGGAAAGTGCTCGACGAGTACTTATTTTTTTATCTAACATGTTATACCCTTCACTTTAGCGGTTTCGCTGTTATAACCCCTTCTTTCAAAATTGCGCCCCATTTTTGAGATTTTTTTATAGAGAAACTAATTGACGCCGGCGCCTAAATTTTGAATTGAGGTACAGGCTAAGACCTCGTATACCTTCACATAATTTTTTTTCGGGTAATTTATGGCAAAAAAATAATTTTTGATTGATCTTCGCATGTTGTCATTTTTTCCGAAAATTTCAAATTGCACCCCCCTAAAAAAATTACGGCGTTGTACAGCCAAAACTCTAAATTTTTCATTGGTGTAAAAAAAAATACACATTGCATAACAAAATTTCGGAGAAAAAAGGAATTTCGTCGCAAATGTCGGGAAACGTTTTCCGTTCCCAAGTGTGCCATGAGAAAACAAAAGATTGGTAATTGTCAAAGTAAATTATTAGACGTCAGTAGCAGCCATAAGTCATTTTTGATAAACGTTCTAAAAATGTTCCGAACTCAAGAGGAAATGGTCGACATGATATTTATTCTTGGAGAATGTAACAAGAATTGTTTCTTGGCATCACGAGTGCACGCTGCGAGATATCCGCACAGGGCACATCCAAATGAACGTGCGTTTCAAAAAGTGTTGGAGAGATTTACTACTACGGGAAGTGTGAAACGGCCAAGGAAAGTTAGAAAGAAGGCAGTTATTACCGAAAATAATGAACTGCGGTATATCACCAGAAGTTGCGGTTATGCCTCCAGCAGGAAGGTCGTCATTTCGAACATTTAGTTTAAGTTGTTAAATTTTCTTAATCTGCATTTTTCATATCATGTTGAATAAATAGGTACATACTATTATGTTGACCGTATTTGTGTATTTGTTTTGGTACTTTGACAATTACCAATCTTTTGTTTTCTCATGGCACACTTGGGAACGGAAAACGTTTCCCGACATTTGCGATGAAATTCCTTTTTTCTCCGAAATTTTGTTATGCAATGTGTAATTTTTTTTACACCAATGAAAAATTTAGAGTTTTGGCTGTACAACGCCGTAATTTTTTTAGGGGGGTACCATTTGAAATTTTCGGAAAAAATGACAACATGCGAAGATCAATCAAAAATTATTTTTTTTCCATAAATTACCCGAAAAAAAATTATGTGAAGGTATACGAGGTCTTAGCCTGTACCTCAATTCAAAATTTAGGCGCCGGCGTCAATTAGTTTCTCTACAAAAAAATCTCAAAAATGGGGCGCAATTTTGAAAGAAGGGGTTATAACAGCGAAACCGCTAAAGTGAAGGGTATAACATGTTAGATAAAAAAATAAGTACTCGTCGAGCACTTTCCAAATCTGCAATAAAAAATAGGGCATTCCATTTAAAAAAACATAAGTTTGGTACGCCACTGGAGTACGGCACGCCACTGATGATTAGAAATATTTTTAAAACATAGCGACGGTAACTATGCACCACTTTGTTCTTAGATTTTTTTCGATAGCTTTTATCGTAAAGGAGCTATGGTCCGAGGCGTCTTAAGTGCCACACCCGGTATATACCTGTCCATCTAAAGATGTAATTTACTTTAGTTTTGATAATGGCAAGCTGAGTTGCCGAAACTGCAGTCAAACAAAATAAACAAATAAGTGTTATACAAACAAAGTAAAAAAGTGTTTTATTCTATATAAAAAGCATGTATAACGAAGTAGAAGCTTCCTACATAACAAATATTATTTATAAGTTTTAATTTATAGAAAATTCAAATTATAATTTATACGAGAGAATAGAAATAATCGTAATTTATATGATACGTTTATTCTGTTCGTAACCATGGTAATAGGTGTAAATAAGAATGGAAGTTTTTCACTAATTTTGAAAATAATCATTAAATTGTTGTTAAAGTTGCGAATTTCTTCAGCCAAATAAATGTAAAAACAATTGTGACCAACTTAAAATTTTCAAAATTTACTAGAAATTTATACTATTTTATGGTATAAAAAAGACCTTCTACACACCCTGACTAAATTATAAAATAATCACCGGAGAGCTGGGATCATTGGTTTTCTAAAATATTGGATTCCTCCAGTGAAGACAATAATAATTTATCACTTATGTCCGCCATATTGAATCCGCCATTTTGAATTTTTCAGTTTTAACATCAAATTCATACTTTACCCATTTATGTTAATATTTATCAAGATTTACACTTTTGGCCAGCTTTTTCGAATTCTGAACCACTGTGCCACGTCTCAATAAATTCAATAAATTGGAGCCGACATGTTTATGGTTTTTTGACGGCAATACCAAAACTTGAGTTTTTTTCATTATATATAATTATTTTTGTGGCGTTAGTTTATCTGATTAGATATTACCCGAGGTAGGGGCCAGTACCCGCCTTGGCCATCTGGGCGCCCCGGGTGAGGTATTTTTTCGCGCCCTTAATGATTTTTTTAACGAAAATGATCAGTTGATCAATACATTTTATTATTTAAAAACGTCACTCTGTAGGGACTGCTTCTCTGGTTTGTGTTGTGGCGTCATTATTTCTGTTTGCTTCGAAGTCGGGGTGCCCCCAACGATGGCGCCCGGGAGGGGCTAAATGTGGCAAATTAAAGAGAGATAAATTAATTATTTTATTTTACTTGTTAAAATATAAGTATATATGTATAATATTTTGGGCTTATAACCAGAGCAAAGAAGTTAGGTACTAAATCAAATAAAAATAGGCAGAAAAGGCTAAGAAAGGTAGTAAGAAAAGGCAAAATATTCAGAATAACGGTAGAAAACGCAAAAAGCACTAACCAATTCTGACGCGGCAGTGAAAAGGGAACAATAAATAGACGTATACATAAATATAAAAGGTAAATATTTTATTATCAGTAAAGAGAGGATTTTTATGCGCTATAAAATGCTGAAATATGTTTATTATTATTATTTGAAATATGCATATAACAAATTGAAATATGTCAATGAAAAAATACATAAGTTTGTTTATATACATTTTTATAAAGAAAAAATAAGTCACATACTTTTATTAATGTTAATAATAAGAAATCAAAAATGCCAAACTTGCTGTAGATGATTAGTCGTATAAATACGACTACAATTAACAATTTACTTTTTGAAACAACTACTTTCCTGGCTAATACCACGACGAATATTGAATTATACAAAAATCGCAAATCATATTTTTTGAAAATTTAGTTTTCTGAAAAGTAAACCGACAATAATATGTGAACGCATAAATTGTTTATATCAGAACGAATTGTAGGTTGATTTGATAACATTTGTCCGGTATTTCCTAGAATTGTTGGTTCATGCCCGAAATCGAAAATTGCACGTGTTGTAATGTGCCGTGCGACAAAATGTTAAATAATAAATAAAACACTGTTGCTTTGTTTGCATAACTTTTGAAAATTTGTTATTTCCGTGACTATAGTTTCGGCAACTTTAACGTGCCATTATCAAACATATAGTGTGTGTTTGATTGATGTGTCGTTTTTTTTTTAATTATGACGTTTGATGTAACGTTCTTCCGTCGACGCCGCAGCCATAACAATTTTATGGTTGTTATTATCTGTAACCTCGCAACGATTTCATATTCGTACACCTGACCGAAATAGTAATTTACGTAACAAGTTCCGAAAGTGATATTTTACGAGATGAATAGGAAGTTTCCTACGAGTCCCGTAAAATCACTTTTCGAACATGTTACGTACAATATTTTTTCTGCAGCCGTTTTTTATGTTAAAAGGCAAAAACAAACACGATTGTTATATGACAAGCGCTCTCATAATTAAATACGAAGTTGATCAAGGCCGCCTACATACCGGGTGACCCAGGGATCTGTAAAAGCCCCATAACGTATTTGCTACTTGAGATATCGACTTCTAGTTTTCTTGAACTGGTACCCACACTTATTCTAGATATTTTAAAAATATGTATGTTTTTATACAGGGTGTCCCAATATACATAACAGAACAAAGTTATGTTTTTTTAAATGGAACACCCTATATTTTATACTTTATTTTCAATCCTCTTGAGAAGCTGATAAAACTAGTATAAGATAGTATGGGTCTATTATGGACGATTGGTTAGTTATGGGCAAATTTGTGGCAAAAACAAGGACACATTGAAAAAATTGCAGAAGCGCTCCTAGCAAAGCTAACGTCATTTTTTATGCACTAAAGAATTTTCCACATCATGAAGAATAATACAAATCGGCTTTGGTTCTTTTTTGTTCATACTGCTATACAGGGTGTCAACATACGCAAAATATTGGATAACTATTTTTTTTCAAATGGAACACCCTATATATCTTGCCACCAATGCATGGAATTTTTAATAAGCTTTCAAATGATGTACAATTTGTATAATGAAATATTAAGGATTCTTAAGATTTATCCATAAAACATTTTTCTTTTGTCACCTCCTGCTCATTTTTGGATTTTCAGCCAAAACTATGCATTTTCTGAAAAAATAATAAGAGACCAAAGTTTTAGAGCGGAAAATTTTCGACCGATATAGGTCTTTCGACTTTTCCCAATAATGCGTGCATTGCCCGCCAGAGTGCGCAAAATCGTGACCGTATATGTATTTTAGCGTTTTTCTCAAATTTTTTGTTAATTAATTGCACTATTCTTTATTTTCCACGTCCTCTAGCAGAAAAACGGGTAATTATAGAATTATTTAAATGACCTACATCGATTGAAAATATTCAGCTCTACAACTCTTAGTAGTAATTTACGTAACAAGTTCCAAAAGTGATATTTTACGGGATGAGTAGGAAGTTTCCAGGGCGAGCCGTAAGCGAGTCCTAGAATCCTGCGAGTTCCGTAAAATCACTTTTGGAAGTGTTACGTACAATCTTTTTTGTGCAGCCGTTTTATTATGTTAAAAAAGCGAAAACCCACACGAATGTTATATGATAAGCGCTGTCACAATTAAATACGGAGTTGATGTTTTTGCCAAAGCCGCCTACATATATACGCAAAATCGTCCCGAAAGTAACGAAATGCATCCCGAAAGTATAGAAATCGTTCCGAAAGTGAAACAAAATCGTCCCGAAAATAACTACTTTCGGTACGATTTATGTAAAGTGGTATTTTCAATTAAATAAATCATACCGAAAGTTTTATTTTCGGGACGGCTGCAGAAAAATGATTTAAATAGGATTTTATATGCAGTTTAATTAAAAATAAATGTGTAAAATTAAAAAAAATGTGAGTGACAACAGATGATTATTTATTTATTGGAATTACTACCACCTACCAGTTATGTTGTTACAAATGCTTGGTTAAGGGTGCTACCATATCTCTTTTCTGAGTCCTTTTGCAACGGTGTTGATATTTGCTAGTTTTTGTACGAAAACAAATCTACACAGTGGGCAAAAAAACGGTACAAGTAGTTTTGTACTGTCATATCTTTGTGAGTCATTAATATTTTAAAATAATTAATATAACAGTGAATAGCCCGATTTTTATAGATAAGATGAAGTACTTTTGCTCTAAAGAAATAGTACTTAAACTTGTGCACGGAGCACCTTCTTGACTACAAATGCATGAATTTCTATGGTTTTAGGATGTTTTTGTCCCAAACATTAAAATGACGGATAACGTCTGAGATTCATTAAAAACCAAAACAAATCATGGCCCACTAATTTTAGTACCTACAAATGCGACGCGAAGAGCCTTCATGTAAAATATCCTCGATAAAAAAACTTTTCAAAAATGCAATTAATAATTTTTGTAAACTACAAAGTGTAAACATTTTGTTTTTCAAAGCAATATTTAATGCGTTAATTGTTATTGAAAATATGAATATTTCTAATATTTTTTTGGCCCATTGTGATGAGTATTTATAGTACAAACAGAACAAAATAATTGATTTATTGAGATTTTTTTTCAATTACAGTATTAGATCAAGATCATAAATACTAAATTTTTGTTAATCAATCTTTTAACCGCAACCATTCCAAATGTCCAAATGTTTTCTCTTATCTTTATAAATATTCGAGTGGTATTGAATTAATTACAAATTAGCTATCTTTTTAATTATAATTAATAATAATTAAGATCAAAATATTTTTGTAACTACGTAATTTCCATTCTTATATGATCGATATACAAAATGCACCATGATCTGCTTTATTTTGGTAAAAAACTACATTGAAAACCGTTTAAAAAGCATGGGTAACCTCCCCTTAAGTACTATTTCTTTAGAGCAAAAGTACTTCGTCTTATCTATAAAAATTGGGCTTTTCAGTGTTATATTAATTATTTAAAAATATTAATAACTCATGAATATATATGAGTACGGTATATTAATAAAAATAATATTCTTTAAAAATAGACTTAAATGCAAAAAAAGTGTTAATAACAGCGCGCGAATACACATGTGCATGTGTTAATGATAATTAAAATCTGTTTACACCACGCCGTTATTCCATGCACCTCCCCGTTATTCAATGCACCACCCTATCTACCACCAAATCGCACGTTTCATCACAGAACACATACCTTTAAATTTCGGAAACACGATTTTTGGCGCCGCCTGGTGTCGGGGTGGCAAATTACTACGATTTCCGCGCCAAAATTTAAAAATGTTATACTCGTCTACACGATATATTTCAATTTAATAACACTAAAAATATAATCAATTATGTTTTTTGAGCACATAATTGATTATACTTTTAGATAGTACATAAATGAAGATGTTACTGGTTTTGGTAAAAGAAAAAAGATTGGATTTCACAAAATAAAAATAAAAATAGGCCTACATGGAAAAAATATATTTAACAGAATAATTATATACATTATTATTAACAAAATTATCAAATATAAAAATATCACAACAATCTGGTATTAGGGTCTTGTCCAGGTGCAATGTTCCATCAGGTTTCTTCGTTCTTCTTAGGATATTTCTTTCAGGCATCGTAACAGGTCAGTTGTTTGCTCGTATCCAGGATTCATGGTATTAAAATAGTTAAATAAGTAAATTAGTGTAGTTATATTGTCTTACTTCTTGGTGTCGGAACAGCATTGCAATTTAATTTTTTGCGGAAATGGTTAACAAAATGTTTATGAATAAAATGATCTTCACATGAATGAAAATTAAATAAAATAGAAACAACCTTACTTATTGCAGAATTATTGAATTTATTTGAATGAAAATTTAAACAATGAAGACTGTTCAATATCACAAATGGTTTTCCATGTTTTAAGATATTCTTCATTTTTGGGAAATTTATAGAAATGTTTATTTTTGTAGTCGACATTAGTTATATCGGAAAAGAATTTTGACATTCTGGATATTTACAAGAATATTTAATACGGCCATTTGATGTTTCCATTACTAATAAATACAATTGACGAGTTTATAAGACAGAATATATAATAACTTACCTTCAAACATGAATTACATGCACTCGCAGCACTATTGAGGTTAGTTAATAAAAATGGTGAGACTCATTAAGCGTTGCCGCATACACATCGAAGTATAAAATATACAATGCACATGATTATATTTAATAAACAGTAATATTATACTTTCATGAGTTATTATGACAAATATAAGCGATAATGAGTCTAATTATGTTTAAAACATAATTTTAATTGTTAAAATTATCACTTTGTAGTGAAATTTTAAGTTTATTAAAAACGGTAATCCCCATAATAAGATCTTTGATAAATCTGGCAACATCGAGGGAACCATCTTTACAAAAGCGGCAAATTTGAAATTCCCCCTTGCCCCACTGTCCTGGGGTGGCCAACATACTTTCGTGTTGCCGATATTCGTATCTCGGCTTCACACCCGTGCGTTTCATTAAAATTGGTAGTATAGGCAACCCAAATAACATCTGCATCCTCACTCGATTTATAAAAATTTGAAACTATACTTTTTTGACATACAATTACAAAAAATCATATTTCATCCAGCGGTTTAAAAAAATATCAACATAAACCCTAGTACCTAGGTAGTCAGTACATTTGTATAACCTAGAATGCTATATATTTCTAGAAATTATGAAAATTGTCAAAATGTGTCTATAACATTTAAGAAATAATTCAATAACTAATTAAATATTAATCGTATTTTAACTAAAAATTGCTGACCTCCTAGGTATTATAGCAACGTACATATAAAAAAATAGAACATTCTAACTTTTACAGAAATTTAAAAAGGCACGAAAATGCTATATTGTTTATTAGTAATTTATTTATTTATTTTTTCTTGCAAACGGTAGAGTGAACAGTCATAATCAATATATCTTAAATTGGTATGTTGACATCCTATTATAAACAAGCTACACCCAATCTACCTTACCAAAATAGGTAGGGGTCACCTGACCTTAAGTAAGGTAAATTAAGAAAGAAAAAAATGGAAATTGACGACAATTAAATTATAACTGAAATTAAAGAAATAAGAAACTATACCGTAGGAGAATATGATGAAAAGCTATAAGAAAAAAACTACAAAACAAAAGGCTGGGATGCAGATTGGGAGATAGTTGAGCGCTTTGACAACTTTAGTCATTTGTCAGATGCATTAAATATATTTAATAAAAAAACGAAATTTTGCCTGAATATATAAATGAATAGTCGTTTATACCAGAAATTAGTGAGCTATAAATAGTACTTCTATTAATTTCAGAGAGTTTATTTCTATTTACAAGAACTAAAGAAAATAATTTATACTTAACTTTTATTATTTATTTCTTCCTCTTGCCATAATACGCTTTATAAAATGATCTTTAAAATAAATTATTTAAAAAATGTAGCAACCCAAAAGTTACAATTTTTATTACATTTTAAAGAGGATATCACAATTCTAAAATATAGATAACTGACAGCATTAGCTTTACATACATATTATTAATTCCAAACAAAATTACATTATAAGATGTAGGTAATACAAAAACGAATTCTGTAAACTAAAACTTAGTAATATAAACAGTATTTCGTTTTAATTTTTATAAGTTTATATTGTGGATGCAATAAATATTATTATCTTTAGTATTAAAGTTTGCTGAAAATATATTTGAAGATGTGGACATCATTATTATTTTTAATTTATAATACACACGTGGTTTATAGGTAATTGTTTTGCCTGAATATATGAATTCAATCATTTTGTGAATGCCTTAACGGTATAGCAAATATAACATTAAATATATTATTACAGCTAAAGGATCGCACGATTAATTACTAGTTGGGTAGAGCATAACAATTATAATTACTACTAAATTAATACGATATTAAACCACATGCATCTTAATTAATCAATATTTTATATAATGCATTGATATTCAAGAATGAAACAAATAGTACTTAGTAAGCAACCTACCAACCAAACTATATATAATCCTTTAAAGATAGCTAACGACGATGCGTTTATTTCAGTAGACATACCCTGCTTTACCATCATTTGTTGCTCGTATCTGGTTTCTTGAATCGCCTAAAAAAATAAGTGGCCTTAAAATGTACTTACGACAACGCGTCTAGATTGATACTTCTCTTTCCCAATGTATGTTCAATCCTGATGCTGTGATTTGCTGTATAAAACTGTTCAGTAATGGTAATATTACAGAGTGTTTTCTTGTTACCATAGTAGTATGTTGGAAATATAGGTTATCCTTCATTACAACCGAAGACTTCAATACGTCATCTGTAATATATTGCTCGAAAGAAAAGTAACCTATAAATCAAAATAATAATATTGTTATATGGGCACAAAAACTATAAAGCACTTAATTTATTGAAACAACCATTTTTGCTAAAACCAAGACAAATTTTAAATAACGGATACATTTTCTCGCTAAAAAAATTAAAGATTTAAGGCGATTTGGTAGATCATCAAGGTTCACAGAAAAAAGTAATTAAGTTAAGTAATGGTACCCAGAGAGAAGGGATTGTCGTGTTTATAGTTTACCTACTCCCACTTTGTAGTTGTTAAATTACGAACTATTTTCTTAGATATCGTAAGCGACCTATTATTAAGACATAGAGCACATAGAAATGTAAAATGTAACACGTTAGTCGTAATTTCACTACAACTTATTTATTTATTGTTTATTACCCAACAGCCACGAAGGCCAGTTACAGGAGAAATTAAAGAAAAAAAAAGATAGAAACTATAATACATACATAAGTAATGATACACATAATATGTATATATGTATACATATGCAAATACACAGACACAGAACACACTTAAATTTCAGTTATTTTACTTATTAATTCACTCACTAATCTCCGCTCTCCGCATGCATTAAATATATCTATGTGTTTACAATACATATTCACTGCATTGCACATTGACAAAATCGGCGCGTTCAAGTGATGATATGTACTTGTTGAACTTATATAAAAAGTTTGTTGTAGTCTACCGTTTTGGCGTGGTACATAGAAGTTGAACAAGGATAACAGTAATGAGTCATTGATTTTGTGGTGAATTAACTTATATATAAACATAATTTGAGCTAAAATGCGCCGGTGTTGCAGTGAAACGATACCAAACTCACGTTCCAACAGTTCTGATGGATAACCCTGTGTATTTCTGGTATTTCCTATAGTAGAGTGATTTTAGAAATGTTTTCTGAACTTTTTCAAATTTCTGAGATATGAACAGTGTAGTGCGGGTTCCATACAACCGAGCAGTATTCCAAGCGACTGCGAATGTAAGCGTAATAGGACTTTAATGTGATCATTAAATGTTAATTTGCAATCAAAATAAATACCAAGATCTTTGAAACAGGTAACTTGTTGAAGATTTGTATGATTTATGTTGTAATCGAAATTAATATTTGTATGTTTCCTACTATAGGTCATTTGTTTGCACTTATCTATATTTAACATGAGCCCATTTTTGATACACCAATCATTAAATTTAACAAGGTCCTGTTGTAATGCCAAGCAGTCATTAGCGGTATTTATGACTTAAATAATTTAAGATAATCGGCATACATTAAATAATCAGAGTTAAAACAATTACCGACATCATTGAAAAATAATAAAAATAGCAAGGGGCCCAAGTTTGACCCTTGAAGTACACCACTGGAAGAGATAAATGTATGCGATCGAAAACCTTCATATTCCACGTAATTAATTATGTTAATGAGTTTCACTACACAGTCACTCAGGCCAAAAGTATGGAGTTTTTTTTATAAACAAATCACGTCGAACGGTGTCGAAGGCTTTTGACAAGTCTGTATATAAAACATCTACCTGATGCCAACTGTCCAATGCTCCAGAGACGGCTGTTGTAAATTTACATAAATTAGTGACGGTTGATTTTCCTCTAATAAATCCATGCTGCTTTGTTGATAGAGACCGCTCATCGTGATTATAAATAAGTTTGTACAGCATGATCTCCAAATTTTGGCAAAATTACTTATTAAAGATATTGGGCGATAATTATGGATGTTGTCGGTGTCTTTGTTCTTGTGAATTGGTATAATTTTAGAGGACTTCCAGATAGCGGGGAATCTGTTATATTTTAGCATCATGTTATAAATATGTGAAAGTGGAGTTGACAACGCATGCCTACAGTCTCTAACAACTAGTGCAGGAATATTATCAGGACCTATTGTAAGGTTCTGTTTTAAAGATTTCGCAGCAGCCATAAATTCATCTAAATTAAATGTTCCAATTGATAATAATTCATTATTCAATGATTTACTTCATCATATGTAATGTCTTTTGCTTTATAAACAGATGAAAAATAGTCAGCAAATGCGTTCGTTATATCTTGAGGTTGATCAAGTACACATTACCCATTTTAATCAAACCTTTGCGTTCATTAATATAATCCCACAGTTTTTGGGGTTTACGTTTAATGTCAGCTTCAATAGAAGTTAAATAATGTGAAAAGTCTGTTTTTATATTTGCTTTAACCAGTTTCGTATAGGCACAAAACTGTATTTTGTTAAAATTAGTTTTGAATTTTTTTTTTAATTCTCATATAATGCTGTTTACGACTAATACTCTGAATGGTTAAACGTGAGAACCAAAATGGAAAATTATGAGCTTTACTAATTTTAAAGGGTACGCACAAGTCAATATAACTATTTAAGATTTTATAAAGTTCATCGCAAGCAAGGTCAGGATCGCTCAAGCTAACAACAGAATCCTAATTTGTTTCAAGTATGAGTTTATAAAAAAGAAGCGAGAAATTTGCTTTCTTGAAATTGTAAGTCGGCTGAGCTGAGCAAAAGTTTTTTACAGGGTTAACATCAGAACCATGGCATATTATATTCAACGATGGATGATAATTATCTTCAAAAACAAGTGGAGAATCGTTTCGTGCTACCATGCAATTAAGGTTTTCAGAACTTATTACTAAATCTAACATACCGTTAAAACTATTCTTACAAACGTTTAGTTGATTTGCTGAATGAAAGTCAATAAAATTAGATAAACTCAACGATCTACTACATTGTATAACAGGATAACTTGATACATTAAAATCACCAACCATTATAAATTTATCGTCAAGAAGAAGTTGTGATTCTAAAATGCTGAATAATAGTTCATACAAGGTCGCAGATATCTGGGCGGTATATAAACAACAATAATATTATAATAAGTATTGAAAATATACAATGCGTTTTTTTATAGATGCACCATAGGGATTTACATGTTAAAATTTGTATGCCTGTTAATGGTTTTCCTATTGCGAATTTCAGTATAATTTTTGGTTTGCTGGAAGTATGCATTGTCTTTAACAACTTCTAATAGTTTTTATAATAAAACAAATCGTACATTTTAAAGAAATTAAAGAAAATATGTGACTAGTTTTCTTTTTAAATACTATTTTAGTTTTATCAGTAGGCGTGTTTGTTGTCGATAGAGAACAAGCAACTGCCATAGTTAGAATTGGTTAGAAATTTTGCACATATGTACGTATAATTTAAAAGTGTACATAGTAAAATTTATTGCAATGACTATTTATACCACCGAAGAAAAAGTGTTTATTATCACAGTGTATATTAGAGGTAACTCCAGTAGAGTGGAATGTGATCATTTTGCTGTGAATTATCCCGACCGGCCGATCCCAAATAAAACAACTGTTTTGAGGTTACAGTTAGGCAATTGCGTGAAAAAAACATTTTCAAGATAGACTAAGTTACTGTTCAGCTTATTACAACAAACAATTTGAATATTTATTATGAAGTGAATAAATTCAAATATTTTCTAGAGCAATTTTTATTACGTTGTATTTCAAATTCTAATTCGTATTTACAACTTTTGTAAGTTATTTATTGTTCTTTGTCAACCAACGCGCCTATTAACAAAACAAAAAATGATTAAGCACCGAAAAATATTTTCTTTAATTTCTTTAAAATTTACGATTTCTTTTATTATAAAAACAATTAGAAGTTATTAAAGATAATGCAAACTTAAAGTGTACCAAAAATGATACTGACATTCGCAATAGGAAAACCATTAACAGGCATACAAAATTTAACATGTAAATCCCTATGGTGCATCTATAAAAAACGCACTGTAATTTACGTTTTCCCTCGGAACGTAAAGTTTTTTTAAAAACAATTTTTATTTGTTTTTAACTTTATTTATAAATCACTAATTACAATTTAAATAATTAAAACTGGTTTTTATTCTCTAACACTTGCTCTACGGTAATCTCTACGATTATTTACAGTTGTGTGCGGATCATTACGGTTCTAATAATAATACGCAATGAATAAGTATTTATATGAAGATAAATGCGAACTATGAGATTTAGATAGTAAACATAACATCAGCAAGAATGCAGGCCGTATGAATTACATTGTAGCAAATATGTAACTCCTTTCCCCTTTAGAGGGCACTTTATATTTTTTGACAATATAAAGGGTTTCTCAAATCAGAATTTGTAATATTATCATGGTTCGCGTTTACTTGTTTTTTATTAAAATAAGGAACAATTACATAATGATAAATAATATAACAAACACTAATTAATACAATAAAATACAATATAATAGTCCAAATGTTGATACTATGAAACTCATTATTAGTTTTAGGAATTATGTATTTAATTTGATTAGCATGATTTTGAAGATTTTTAAGTTTATCTGGACTAATACTTTGAATTTCAATAGTAGCAAGGTTAGAAGGTGTGTCATTAACAGGTATAATAATATTTGGTAATAAAATTGGCGAACTATCAGATATAGTATCATATTCATTAATAAATTTAGTATCTTGTGTAGTAAAACTACAACCATGGGGTATCTTAAATAAATAATTGCCTTGCAAATTTAAAATATTATCAGTTTTACAATTTGTACTGATTTTGGTATAATTTTGAAAAATTCCTATATAATGTGAATAATCAATTTGTTCAATAATAAAATTTGGTATTTTAATCATTTGATATTTACATGAAACATAATTATTTGTAATTTGTAAAATTTGGAAAATACAATTACTTTGTTTTTGACTATTGATCAAATTGACATTTTGGCAATAGTAAGTACCATTTAAATTCCTGCACGTTTCGCTTGTATACATATAATAATTTTTATTAGCAATAAAATATTTTTCATTAGGTATAAGGGTATGATATTGGTTATTTTTATTAAGAATAGGAATAGGGTATAATTGATAGTAATTATAAATTTCGGAATTGACGATAGGAATAGAAAGTACAAAAGTAACACGTGAATTTGAAATATATGTTTTTACATCTAAAATTTCATAGAATTTGTACATAGATTCATAATTAATAGGAAAAAGAATATTATCTTCTGAAAGATATGATAAAGTTGTTGATATTAAAAATAATAATTCTGTAGGTTTAATTATTGAATTATGTGCTACACCAATTCTAGCGAATATGATGGCATTTTCCAAGTCTTGCAATAGTTGAATAATCATATTTAAAGTTATATGTATTTGATCTAAAATATCTTTAATTTTTAAA
Source organism: Ocypus olens (assembly GCA_910593695.2). Classification (NCBI taxonomy): domain Eukaryota; kingdom Metazoa; phylum Arthropoda; class Insecta; order Coleoptera; family Staphylinidae; genus Ocypus; species Ocypus olens. The sequence continues at coordinate 28,323,125 of OU343061.1, read as the reverse complement.
ACTTGATCGAATTCATAGATATTATCATTTATAGTTTTAGTGATCTTATTTACTTGATTCCTAAGGGTATATTCATTGTATTGAATAGATGAAATTGAATTATTAAAATTTCGAATAATTTCATTTGAAAGTGAAATTTGCTGATTAATTGTATTTATTATTTCATTTTGATTACCTTGTAAAGTTTTAATTAAATTGTCATATTTTGTAGCATCTGTTGCATCTAAATTACCTGTAATAGATTTAAAAATACTTCCAAGACCATCTATTAAACCTCGTTTATTTCTTTTAGAATTAGGTATAAAATTTAATAATTTTTGTTTCGTATGATTAATTTGAAATTGAATAACTCTTTCATAATTTTCTAACTCTTCACGATAACGAGAATGCGAATTTTTAATAGTTTTATGAATAGAGACATAATGTTGATTTAAAAGATTAATTTCATCTTGTATGTAAGATATTTCGAAATAATGAATAAAAGTTCGGGAAAAATAATGAAGTTTTGCTTTTCCAATTTTGAAGGGTAATATACCTGGGTTTTCCTTTAGATTTGTAATTTCAATGTCAGCTGATAATGTAGATATAAATAATCTGTAACAAAAATTATATATTATTTAGGTGGACGTCTAACTTGATCTTTATGAATTTTGGTACGTTTATTCGTAGAAATCGTTTTTTCTTGAATTGTTTCGACTGTTTGTGGTTCATATAAATTTTTAGATTTGTTTCTATGATATTGTTTGACAAATATTTCATCACCTTCATCTACATCAACATTAGCTTCTAAATTTTCATTTCTTTTTGATATTATCTTATCCTTATTTTGAATTAGTTTTTGATTTAATTTACTATAAATAAGTCGTGTTTGATCTCTATGTTTTTGTACATAATCACTAACTAATTGTTGCTCTAAATTTAAATCGAATTGATTTTTATTTTCAATATGTCCACTAATTATTTCTACTGGAGTTAATTTAGTAGAAGAGTGTATGGTATTATTATATGCTAAAATTGCATATAACATTTTATTTATAATTGGTTCTTGGGAAAATTCACTATTGTTTAAAATTCTTATATGTTCTATAATTGTCGAATTAAACCTTTCTATTGCTCCATTAGATTGTGGATGATAAGGTGTAGTAAAATGTATATCGATTTTATGAACTTTCAATAAATCATTAATTAAAGAATTCTTAAATTCTTGTCCATTATCTGAAATAATTTGTTTAGGTATTTGATGATGTGAAAAGTATTTTAATAAATTATTAACAATATCTATTGAGTTCAAAGAATTTAAAGGATATGCTTGTCCATATTTAGAGAAAGAATCAATTATCGTTAAAAAATTTTGTTTTTGAATTTGAAATGTATCAATATGTATAATTTCAGAAGGTTTACTTGCAGTTGGTGTAATACTTAATTGTAATTTTACTGGATTCCTCTGATATTTACTTCTTTTACATATTTCATAAGAATTTATATATTTTTGAATAGCTTTATTTAAATTTGGATAATAGTATTTTGCTTTAATGCGTTTTTCTGTTTCTTCAATACCTCTATGATTTGTTTTTCTTAAATGATAAGTTTCAACTATATTTTCAAGATCTTCTACTGTTTCAATATCAATTAATTTATTTAAGCATCGTTTAAATTTATAAGATGGATATTTAAAAGTTTTCCTAACTATTTCACAAAAAGGTTCATAATTTAAATTTTCTTCAAAATATAAATAATATGTCACATTAGGTACTACATATTCTTTTATAAAATTAATTATATCAGCATTAAAACTTATTGATGATAACTGTACGATAATTCTTTGTTTATCAAATATATGTTTAATTTTTGGTTTTGCCGGAGAATGGTAAACATACTGAAAAACAATTTGATTTGGGACATCAACTATAGGATTTTCTTCCTGATTAGAATGAACTGTTTCCTGTGGAATCTGATCTACTTCTTCTTCAGTTTGTGAACTAATTTCTATTACATCATTTAGAGGATCTGCTTCATTTTCATCTATACAGATACTGTACAGATTGAGTATCAAGTTCCTTATTAAATTGCTCTACATATTTTTTCAATTCATTTACATTTATTTCAATATTCGTATTTTCTGGATTTAATTCAATTCGTGATAATGCATCAGCATTAGTGTTTAATTTTCCGTTTTTATAATAAATTTTGTAATCGAATTCTTCCAATTTTAATCTCCACCTTACAAGTCTAGAGTTTGGATCTTTCATATTAAATAAATATTTAAGGGGTTGATGATCAGAAATAATATTAAATTCTTTACCAAATAAGTATGGCCTAAAGAATTTCGTAGCCCAAACTATAGCTAACATTTCCTTTTCAATTGTTCCATAATTTAATTCTGATTCATTTAAAGTACGTGAAGCATAAGCAACAGGTAAATCTTTGCCAATGGGTCCTTGAGATAATACTGCGCCTATTGCAAATTTACTAGCATCAGTAGTTAAGTTAAATGGTTTACAGAAATCAGGATATTGGAGGATTGGTTCATTTACCAACAAATTTTTACATGTTTCAAAACATTTTATAAACTCATTATCATGAATAATTTTTTGATCTTTCTTTAAACATTTTGTCATAGGCTTAGTTATTTTTGCAAAATCTTTAATAAAACGGCGGTAATAGCCTAACAACCCTAAAAATGATTTAATTTCTTTAGTAGTTTTTGGTAAAGGATATTTTTTAATAGATTCAATTTTTGAAGGATTTGGCTTTATACCTTGAGGAGTTACTATATGACCCAAATATGCAATTTCTTTCTTAAGGAATTCAGATTTATCTAATTGTATTTTAAAATTAGTTTCTCTTAATCTTTGAAATATTTTTCGTAATCGAACTAAATGTTCTTGCAATGAAGTTGAAAATATAATAATGTCATCGAGATAAGTTAAACAAATTTCATTTTGATATCCTCTCAAAATATTATCCATCACTCGTTGGAATGTGGCGGGTGCATTTTTTAACCCGAATGGCATTCGTGTATATTCATAATGACCATTTTCTACTGTAAAGGCGGTCTTTTCTATGTCATCTGGAAACATTTCAATTTGGTGAAATCCATTTGCCAAGTCTCTAATGTTGTAAAATAATTACATTTACCCAGTTTATTTAAAACATCTGTAATATTAGATAATGGATACCTATCAGTAATAGTTTTTTCATTAAGTTTCCTATAATCTACAACAATTCTCCACTTTTGTTTATTTGAATTATCCATTTTCTTGGGTACAACCCAAATTGGAGACGACCATGGTGAATCACTGGGCCTGATTATATTTTGCTCTAGCATATTATTGACTTGTTTTTCTACTTCATTTTTATGAACAAATGGATATCTATATGATTTTGTGTAAATAGGTTCTTCATCTTTAGTTTTAATTTTGTGTTTTATTTGGTTTGTAAAAGTTAATTTTTTATTTTCATCACAAAATATGTCAGAATATTCTGTACAGAGTTTTTGAATTTGTTCTTGTTCCTCATTATTTAAATGATTAGTTTTAATTTTTTTAAATCCAATTTATATGGATTTATATTTATATTGAAAGTATTTATTTTATTTACAATATGAACATATATTTTTATATTAGTATTTTGAAATATATACATTAGCATTTTTCTTATTACAGAATAATTCAATTTGTCTAATCCACATCCTATCTTAGGTACTGATAGTTGATTAAGTTTCTTATTTATACAAAACTGTTTTAAATTTATTAATGTTTTAAACATATCTTCATATGTTGGTTTTTCATAAAACTTATTCTTTGTTATTAAATATATAATAAATCTATTATTAAAAAATCACTGAATAAAACACTTACTATGTTTTTTACCACAATTGATTTGATGTATGTACAAATATTTCATATACATACATATCACGACTTAAGTTTCGACGTTTTACTGTCATTATCAAGTGAAACAATTAATGGAAGACGTTACATTTATATCGGTACGAAAATAGGGTGAGGGTAACAAAATGGTTTACAGTGAACAGGTGCAAAAACATAATTAAGAGATTAAAGAATTTTGAAAAGCGGTGAGTACATTAGATCGGTCTGCTCGTTCAACAGATTAACGAGGGGATTATTGCTAAGTCTGAAAATTTCGGCGGATTCAAGGAAGTTAAGCTTTGTACCTTTTGTACAGTTGTGTAAAATTTTCATGTTTTGGATTTCGGGGAATGAATGTTTACATTCTAAAGAATGGTTAGAGAATGAACTGGAATTTTGATTTTGACATACATCAAATAAATTGTGGTAAAAAACATAGTAAGTGATTTATTCAGTGATTTTATAATGAATTACCACGTAGTAACGGTCACAACCATCACCATGATTAAATCTATTATTATTTCTCAAAAAACATACTTTATGTTTTGTGGGTTTTTGTGTGATTAATGTTCTTACATTTTTGAACTTTGCTCTAAATACTTTGGCAATACCTTTTTTCATTTTTAAATCTGCACTCACACAATGAGCAAGAGAATATTTAGAATTAAAAAGGTTATCATTTACTTCTATTATATTTTCATTATTTATTTTATATACAAACATCTTTATTTAAGAATTGATACAAATATATATACATACATATAAAAATTTATGGTTTTCCGCAATTCTTAATTGGCTATCGACCGGAGGTCTTTCAGCCATATTTATTTTATTTTCTCGTGATAATTTAAGAAATGTTTTATAATTATTTTGTCGTTGATTACTCGAGAGTTCAAGTTTACCTACAGGAGCATCATTTTGTTCAATATTACTCGAGAGTTCATTTATTGCTACAGGAGTAATTTGTTTATTTTTAACATTTCTGTTTTGAATATATTGTTGATTATCTTTTAAGAATTCTGGTTTAGTTACAGGAGTGATATCAATATTCTTATTATAAATATTATTATCATTAATATTATGAATATTATTATTAATATTATGGTTATTATTATTATTTACTGAATATAAGTCAAAATTATTATTATTAAACTTAATAGTTTTAATAGGTTCTAAAAATTTAAAATCCTTAGGTTCTATATTCTTATTTAATATTTCTACGTAAGCAAAATTATTTCTAGCTAAAGTTAAAGTTTCTGGTATTTCAATATTATTAATATTATAATGTGGAATAATTACTTCTCCATTAGAAACATCTACAGGCACTTGAGTTATATGTTTCGTATGCGAATCTAAATGTAAAGTGTGTATTGGTTCCTTTGATTTATTTTGATATTTTAATTTAATTTTTGTTTGGGGAGTCTTTAAAAATGATTCGGAAAAATCTAGCTGTGCTATTAAAATATTTAATAAATCCATGCCAATAAGGCCATCGAATTCATCATGAAAGTTTAAAAGATAAAATTTTGCTAAACTATTTGGAAGATTAAATTCTGAAGGAATAGGTATAATTACTATATTTGAATAATTAGAACTTTGAAATACTGTTGTAACAACAAATTTTTCTTCAATTATTTTATGTTTAAAATATTTTTTAGCAATTTCGGGACTCATAAAAGATTTTGTAGAACCTGAATCAATTAAAAATTTTAAGGGAAAGCTATTTTTATGAAATTTAATTTCTATATATGGTAGACCTTCATTTCCTAATGTATGATTTTCTATGTAAGTGATTGTTTGAGGCTGGCTGAACAAACATTTTGATCATACTCCTCATTTGAATTACTGGAAGTACTTGGTTGATTTTCATAATATTGGTTTTCTTGATTTATTTCAGTGTTAAATAATTCTTCAGGATAATAATTTGGTTTAGGTTTAAAGTTTGGATTATTATTAAATCTACGATTTTGATTAAAAGTATTTCGTGTATTTGTACTCATTGGTGTGGGTTGAAAATTTGAAGTTTGACCTTTTGGTTTCCAAACATTTTGCGGTTTTGGATTTTTAAATACTTGTTCATTCGTAAAGAATTTCTGTTGTACAGGTCTTGTTTGTAATTGAATTGGTTGATTTGGAAAATATGAAAATATGGTAAATAATTTTGTTGATTAAATGTATTTTGATTATTTGTGGGAAATCTATTAAATTGATTATTATACCTCGGATAATTTCTGGGAATAAAATTTTGAGAATTATAATTATTAGATTTAAAATTATTATTATTATTATTTGTTTGTTTCGGAATTTGTTTATTTTGATTTTGAAGATAATAAATATTTTCTTCTTGATTTACAAATTGTAATGCTTCCGCTAAATCAATGGGACGCATAGCACGAATTGTTGTGCCTAGAGGATCTTTTAGTCCTGCTAAAAATGTTTTTAACGTTAAATCTTTATATAAATTCCTTTTAAGATCTCTATTATTAGCGAGTGGTTCATGGACATTAACATAAGAACAGATAATATTCAACATGTGTAAGCATTTTTCATAAAATTGTGTAGGTGTTTCGTTCGGCTTTTGTCTGAGACTAATCAAATCACGATTAAGACATGCTTCATCTCTTGGATCCGAAAAATTTCTAATTAAAATATTTTTTTAAATCATCCCAGTCATTAATAGTATTTACATTAGCTACTAAACGTGCTCTTCCTGTTAATTTATTTATTAAAGTATTTATAATATAATGATTTTGAAAATTAGGTTGTGCATTATAAAATGAATCTACGATTGTTTGTGAGACTTGGATAAAGTGATCAAGTTCATCAGAACTTCCATTAAATTCTGGAACACATTTTAAATATTTTGGATTAAACGCCATTTTGTCGTTTATATTAATATTATTTATTAAATTCAATAATTCTCCCTCAAATTCTATATTTATGTTACTTGTATACGAATCTGGGGATTTGGGAATAGAATCTAAACTATTTGTAGAAACACTTGACATAAATTATGTATGTAAATAAAAAGTGCAAAAACTTAAATTTAACTTACATTGACAATACTAGTGCGATCTTCATTCCTGATGAATGTTGAAGTAGTCCAAGAAGTTCTGCTTCCGTCTGCTTCCCTGTGAATGTTCTCTTCTGATCCGTTGAACGTCGAGCGACTCGTACCAGGTGTATTTAGTGATTTTTTACTGGATTGGGACTCCTACGTCTTGATCCTTGGTTCTAAGTTCATGGTTTTGACCTCAATGGAAAGTTTATTTTCTGGGTTCACTTATTTTTGTGAAAGTCCACAGATTTTGGCACTTTTACTGGGTTCACGAATTTTCGGTGAAAGTCCTCAGATTTTCGGCACTAATTTTTTCCACTGGAACTTATCCGTTACGACTGCGCCATTTACGTTTTCCCGCGGAACGTAAAGTTTTTTTAAAAACAATTTTTATTTGTTTTTAACTTTATTTATAAATCACTAATTACAATTTAAATAATTAAAACTGGTTTTTATTCTCTAACACTTGCTCTACGGTAATCTCTACGATTATTTACAATTGTGTGCGGATCATTACGGTTCTAATAATAATACGCAATGAATAAGTATTTATATGAAGATAAATGCGAACTATGAGATTTAGATAGTAAACATAACATCAGCAAGAATGCAGGCCGTATGAATTACATTGTAGCAAATATGTAACTTGTATATACGTAAACAAACTACATCAATTTTGGAATTTTCTAGTTGAAGATCATTAATCACTATCTCATTAGTGACAAAACAATCTTTCGAGGCCACCAGACACCGCCACCCCGCCCTAAAGATCTGCTCTTACGATAAACATTAAAATATGGTAGAAACAGCTCCGCGTTTAAAAGTGAATCATTTCCCCAGGTTTCGGTTAGAAGAATTAGGTCTAAATCATTGGATGCTAGTACGTTATTATAAAATGTAAATGTTTTAGAATTCAAACCACGTACATTTTGATAATCAAGTTTTAAACCTGACTGTTGGGTGTGAATGCGTTTTTTGCTTGTACTATGCGGGGCAAACCATCTTCATGTTTTAAATAGATATGTTCGCCGTTCTCCTTGCGAGATCTGAAATCACGGATCGTATTCTTCTTCACTTCGGCCTCGCGAGGAGTAAGGTCCTTGTTGATATAGATGTTGCAATATTCTTTACATCTCCGTAATTTGTTTCCATTATTTAAGATTTTCTGTGCGATGTGTGACGAGTCGAATACAAATTTTAGAGTCTGGGTTTGGTATCAGTTCGGGGCTGACCGAGTCTAAATACCTTAAAATTATTGGATTGCAGCGGAGGGGTTTGGATTGTATTTAAGACTTTTAGAACGTTCTCGGCTTCTTCTGCTTTATTCAGTTTTTTCCGGTAAGTTACTTAAGATGACATTATTATCCCTACGTTTTTGTTCACGAACTTCTTGTAGAACTTCATCAATGATATTCGAACTTGGATGTAAATTGTTGCTGATTATAGGAGGTTTTAAGTTGCGCTATATCATGCTGTAATTTAATTATCATATCTTTAAGATTAAGAATGTGATCAGTTAAATCTGACGTACAGCAGCCAGTGCATGTCCACCTAATGTTCTTCGCTGAGCGTAGGACTTTGGATTCACTGTTCGATAGTTTTGCACAAATCGTACTGTATAAACACCTGCATACGTAGCATTTAACGGAGTTACTTTCACATATTGCTATATCGCAACACTTGCACTTGTTGTTTACGTACTGATTTAAATTAGGAAAATATTTTGTTTGAATTAATTGCCAGGATGATGTAAATTTTCTTGAAATCAGAAATTTGGGAAATTTAGGAAAAAAAAAGTACAGGGATACAAAATCTTCACACCAACTCCGCTCGTAGTGGTGACTAAAATTTTCACAAACAAAACAGAGCAACGGAAGAAATACACAAGAGAACAGAGGATTTCGTGTATGGAAGGATAACGATAGAAATATGCGCGAGATCAATTACGGCCGGCTGAATAATTAAATTGTGCTATTTTAAATTATTCCACGAAAACGAGACAATCGTACGTTGACCCCGTGTCGCGGATTGGAATTCCAAAATACGAATTCAGAATTTCCAAAAATAAAAAATTGGAAAAAAAGTTAAAAAAGTGAATTAACGTTCATGGCCCTTTTAAAGCTAACTGCAGTAAAACGCTGATAACTCGCGACTCATTAACGCTATCGCACTGAGATTTAATTTGGGTAGTACTTACACTTTGTAAAGTGTTAACGATTTTATGCGGAGCACGATTCACAGCTGCTTTTGTCGCCTATCAGATTAAAAGTTGTGTTACGCGGTAATATATACTTTAGGGTGGTTCTTAACAATTTTTTCGTCTCAGAAATGCCCTCCCATGGTCAGAAAGTGTTCTAATTAATGAAAAAATATGACGGATAACGTGAGCCGATGGTTCCCTTATCAAAAACCCACTTCTAGAGCCCAAAAACCGTTTTTCAGGTTAAACATGAAGAATCAGTCAAAACTTAATGAGGGACGGTAAATATCACCAGTTTTACCATCAGGAGCACACAAATATTGACAATAAATGCTCTTCATTATCAGGTGTACTGAGAAACTAAGCCACATAATCGTGTCAGGCGATTCCGGCCTTCCCTATGCACCTCGAACAAAATTTTGAACATTTCTCTATAGTATTCGAAATAAATAATTTTTCGCATGAAATTTCATCACTTAATGAATACAAAAACATGAGTCATGAAGATTTTACTGACCTTGGAGTCACATAGACATCAAGTATTGACGATCTACTTTTATGAAACTTTAAAATACTTCAGCGGGAAAATTTAAATTGCTTAGCAAAATATGAAATAAGAGAAGTTTTATGACTCATCATTATAGATAGCGCAGAAGTTCCAGGATGTAATTTGGTCGATGAATATTAGATTGAAATGGAAAAATTTCAATTCTATGAAATGTTTAAAATTTAAAAATGGAAGAATTTTGAGACGAATAATGGCAGCATTGAGAAAAAACTTTTATTAGAAAGAAATTGAGAGGAATATTTTTTTAATGCTTCGTAAATGGAGAATGTGATATTTTTAATATTCTAATCTGCCCAATCCAAAGGTTCTCAAAAGAATAATAAATTATTGAATTCACTACAACATCAGTTCAGCGAACATGCCTATTTTGTTCTTTGCTTTCCGAGAGGGTATAATTTGTAATGCATTTAAATTACATTATTTTCGTTTCTAAATGTTATGATTAAAATTTGTATTTTTCTTTTTTTCTGAGATTTGATATTTTTGCAACTAAAGCCAGAAATTTTAATTTGCAAGGAAAATACTTAAATCCCAGTATATTTGATAATAAAGAGCATTTTTTGTCAAAATTGATGTACTCCTGATGGTAAAACTGATGATTTTTACCGTCCCTCACTAAGTTTTGACTGATTCTTCATTTTTAAGCTGAAAAACGGTTTTCGGGCTCTAGAAGTGGGTTTTTGATGAGAGAACCATCAGGTCACATTATCCCTCATATTTTTTCATCAATTAGAACACTTTCTGACCATGGGAGGGCATTTCTGAGACGAAAAAAATGTTAAGAACCACCCGAATATACTTATTAGCCAATGAAAATAATGTCAGCACTTCATTTCACACATATGATTGGTCCGTTCAGGATTGGACAGGATGAGACAGGATCGAACAGAATACGATAGGAAGGGGCAGGAAGATACCGGAACGGACAGGAAGGAACAGCAAAGGACAGGAAGGGACAGTACATACGTCCCATATGATTGTTCGTCTATAAATGTCAAAAGTGACGGTGACATTTAACGGTATGGTACCCATCAAAAGTACGGTAAACGCCCGCGAGAGGGGGATTAAATCAAATTGGTATGACTGTAGGCAACCCAGCTTACAGCGAGGGTAAATTAACTCGGTGCTATTTCCGTATATCTAATACATTCAAGGTTGCGCCTGCGATTCTAAAAGAGAGAGGATATTATACGTCTGCACCCCGCTACAGCGCGAGCGTGAGAACCGTATTAGAATATGTTTTGTGGTTATTTTTTTTTCGCATCGGTGGCGGCTGAGAAGTTATAAAAAACACTTCTGCTGTACCGTTTACACCAAACCCCGCCCAACCCAACCATTTCACGGTCTAGCGAACGTCGTCCAAACACAATTGAAGGGCGACATAATCGTAAGCAAGTAATTCCCAAGAAATAATCTCTTGGGGATTATAACTTGAAATTTTCATTATTGCCATACAACAAATCTCCAAAAGCTACCAATAGATTTTATAATGTAGTTTGAAACCATATCTGTTGTATGGGCCCATTATACCGATAATTTGGGATAAGGGGCGAACATAGGGATTTAACATGTAAAATTAAATATGTGTAATTATTTGCTCCCCTATTCATTTTAGAGAAAAATCGTGAAGGAATATTTTTTAGAGAATTAAAAACTGTAAATGTATCATCCATTTAATTTACGTTTGTACCAGCATACACCTCAGAAATAATAAAAATAAGTTTAACAATTTACCATTTAATAAAAACCCTTGCCATGACTTTGACAAATGTCATGTTTCATGTTATAGTGAAAATAATAATATTGCAAGTCAGATATCAATTCTAGTTATTACGATGAACAATAATCTGAGTTATTCCAATGAAGAGAGGGTATTCATTATTAAAACATTTTACAGTGGCGTCAGTTTACGCAGAGTTCGTGACTTATTTTCGGTTACATTTAACAATAGACCAATTCCGTCTGTATCAACAATTTCCAAATTTGTGAAAAAGTTCGAAAATACAGCAAGTGTAGCGGCAGATGATTCAAAAGGTATTTCAATAGTCCAATTTTAACAAATATTATTTCAAAAACATTAACTTATCCCAAACACTCGGTATAAGTAATGCGCATTTTCTGGCAAAAATATATTTATTGATCGTACCGGTACAAATGCTTCCAATTCTTCAAAATACTCTCCCCCTGCATCAAAACACTCGAGGAGACGTGTCTAGCATACCTGGAAGGCACCCTGAAACTACTCGACGGGAATGTCTCTTTGTAACATGCTTTTGGATGTTTTCCACGGCCAATTAATAATCAAATAAAAAATACAAAATGTGTGCAAAGTAAAACCTCGCCGACATAACATAACCTCATCTGCATTGAAATTCAATATGAACTACAGTGCAGCTGGGATATTATACCTCGAAATCAGGCCGGGGTCCCTCTAGACCCGGGGTTCGGAGGCAGTTCCCTCCTCTGCCTCATTACAGTTACGCCACTGCACACACTGCACAGTGGTCCAGCTGCACTCAAAATCTGGCCAAAATCCTAAATTGCAAAGTCGAAAAGAAGCTTCAAAACTAAGGTAGTTTGAAAGATAAACGTGGATAGCATTATAAAATATTAATAATTAAAATAAAGTCGTACCCCATAATCCATGATTAGCCGTTAAAGTCGTAAGATGTAGTGAGTGTTTTGAATGCATAATAATATGGCTTGCGAATATAAATGTTTCATATTTGTGTACAAAGCATACAGGAGGCCTATGTGGAAAATTATATTGCATTATGTTTCTTACAATATTAAGCTCTTCCAAAAAAATACGATTCGTTATTAAGATCACAATAATCACCATTTTTTATTTCATTTTTGAGTAGCTTTTCACCTTCCAAAATTAATGAAATATCACACTTAACACTAAATTGTTTGCTATAGGAGTTATTTGAAGTTTAAAAAAATTGAAAAACGCGCTGAATGAAAAATGGATCAGCAATTTTGTTTAAATTCATTTTGACTTTAGATTCGTAATCTGCGACCTCGAAAACCCCCATATACTAATTTTCATCACTTTTTATATCATTTCCACATATGTTGCCGCCATATTTGATCCGCTATTTTGTTTAGAATAATTTTAACTTTAGATTTGTAATTTGCGACTTCGCAAACCCCCACATACTAATTTTCATCAATTTTTTTATGTCATTTCCACATATTTTGCCGCCATATTGGATCCGCCGATGTGTTTATAGTAATTTTGAATTAGGACTTGTAATCAGCGACGTCAAAAATCCCTATATACCAATTTCTGCACGAATGTAAGTTCATTTGGGATTTTAGCCAGCTTTTTAGGGTTGCTGGACCACTGTGCTGGGGGTATCGGTATTTAATTGGCAATATAGTGGGATACCAGTGGGTAAATACTTTTTAAAAAGAAGACCTAAAAATGTTTTCTATAAAAAAAATTGTGGAATAGATAATGAACAGCCGAACGTTAAACAAAAACAAACAAAACAAAAAAACAATTTCTAATTAATACTCTATAAATTATCGGACCAGTGACGGCTCGCGGGGTGACTCTGGTACGGCCGAGGTAGCAGAGATGGTAATATAGATAGATCACGCCGCCAACCGACCCTACCTATCTGTATTGCTACCTCGACCGTACCATGAGTCACCCCGCGAGCCGTCACTGTATCGGTCTTAAATTATTTACTAATAAATATCTGGAATTCCCCGATTATGTATTATGTGTATATTCTTATTAGCTTGTATACTTTTCAAGTTAGTTTTGTACTCTGCAATGATGAGGGGATCAACAACTTCTATTTATCAAAAATATACATGACGTAATTAATTTATAAATTCTATTGAACGCATTACTAGTATGTACATCTTATAAATCGGAATCGTCGCAGGTGCCCTGCCCTCCGGTCCCTTGTTTATTTTTTTAGTGCAGTTGTAACTCGATACACTAATATGAGTAAGTGCCGCCGTCGCGAGTGATGCAGAAATATGAATAACATGCGATGTTATTGGGTATGCAGGTGAATATGCATATGGCATACGAAATCTAGCACGGAAGAACGATTTGAACGTCGCGCTAAATAAACTCCCCTATCATAACGTATCCCCTAATCAACGCGCACACTACCATCACGCTCAAGTGGCCGAATGCCCGTACTAGGATGAAGAGCAATCGACTCGCTGCAAGAAATATCTACATAACTTTTTTATTTCTTTCTGATTGACTATCTCAAAAAGTTGCCACAGGATTATTTTGAAATTTTGCACATATGTCAATTATGTTCCTGTCTAGACAGTAACAAAATTTTATCAAGTTTTGACCAATTCTATTGGAAATAGACACAAAAAACATCATTTTATTATTCATTTGTCTCCTAATTCGTTCATAATTTTTTTATTAACTATGATTTTGCCTTCAAATTACTTCATTGCCTAGATGTATGTATTGACTGGCTACAAGTCAAATTTCACTGTTGTTGCTTACTTGGTTCTGCAGTTTGTCTGTTTAAAGTAAAATGTTGCTAACTTTGTTAATAATAACGATGAAACCAAAACGTAAACACAGAAATAATAATCGATCTTTATATAATATGTTATCAAAATAAACTTTTCGAAAAAGTTTATATTTACAACGATATATTCGATTTCTTGAGCGGCTAATTTAATGGGTACCCTACCCTTAAATGTCAGATTACAAAATATTGGTTTTAACACCAGCCGACATAATAAACTGCTCGCCATGCCTTATCGACTTTCTTTGCAATGGTAACTTTTGTATTTGTGGGTTTATCAATAACTAAACAATAACCGATAACTATTACGATTTATTTACACAGAAAATGAACAATGTTGCAAGACAAGTGGCGAGTGTGTAAAGCATGGGAGAAGGTGTCCGGACATGCCAACCGTCCGCTAGAGTGTTAGTGTTACCAACTGTTGCGTGTAAAATTACTAGAGTGACTGTAGTTACATTTAGTTTCAATGGGTTTGACTTAATATTATACACAGCATTTCTTCGCTCTTTTAAATGATACTCGCTATTTTTTGCCGAAACTATTAAAGCAATTGCATTCAGATTTGGACTGAACATTCCTTGCACATTTATCTTTTTAGTTTTGCATGTTTATCAATGTGTGTGCATTATATTGGAAGCTACCGTTAATTAAACCGTTAATTAAACACGGCTTGTTTCACTTATTTTTACTTATTTGGGCATTACAGCTAAAGTAGAAGAGATATTAAAATGGCCATGCAAAAATAAAAAGCCGTCTTTAATACCTTTCGATTGACACCAAAACGAAAGTTGTGCGTTACCTAGTTTTGCTAAAAAATAGCTTTGAACTTAAGAAATCTGGATTAATTTAGCACCGGAATTTTTTTACTTTATTCTTCTGGCCGACTGCATCGACCGACTCGGGGTTTATTGGGGTAGCATCAATGAGTTCTCACTGCTCGGATTTCTTTACAATACACCATAAATTAACTGTATTAAAAACTACGAAAGCAGCAACATTTACATTTCATTCGTTTTGGCATCTGAATATATTTGAAATATTTCTAGTGCCACACGCGTGCAAAAGCCATAAAAATTTCACAAAAAACTTAAAAAAAATGGCTGATTTTAATATTTATTGCCATTATTTTACATAAAAATTTATTTAGCTTTTATATTTTCAGGGAAATAAATAAACATTCAATAATGCATATGCATTTAATGTGTGTGTAATACTATTAATACATGCAAAAGTATTAAAAGTATTTAATTTTCAAAAGATTACTGGATAAACATTTTAATTTTAATGAGAAATAAATGCACCTTAATCTGGCTATTAGGTTTATGGCTTATTGTGTACAGGAACTAGGTCATTAGCAACTACTCTACTAACTAGTTCAATACAATTAAAATCGTCGCGTTGAATACCTAATACCTTACCTCTCTCCAGGGTGTATGATTTAATTGATTTATAATGGTAGTACCTCTAGCAGATGTACTTATTTTATTTTAGCAACGAATAGTACAAAACCATTGGTTGTATTTTGTATATAAGTGAAACGCAATTTGGAATAAATTAGTTTGAAGCTGAAATAGTTACTGTAAGCAACTGCGTGTAAAATTGTGTATTAGTTTTGTGG
This sequence comes from Ocypus olens, assembly GCA_910593695.2. Lineage (NCBI taxonomy): Eukaryota > Metazoa > Arthropoda > Insecta > Coleoptera > Staphylinidae > Ocypus > Ocypus olens. The sequence goes on along the minus strand of OU343061.1, from coordinate 28,307,283 downwards.
TGGCTATGGCGAATCATCAGAAGTGGAGCAAAACTGCGATCAAAGAAAAACGTAAAAGGGCTGATTTATCAAGGTAAGTGTCTTGTTTTGTTTTTTATTGTTTCGCTGTGTTTTTGCTGATTTCAATCAGCCAAAAAAATACGGGGTAGTGCCTTATATGTTTAGTGTTATTTTTACTTTATCATACATGGCATAAAAAAATAGGAATTGTGGAAAAAAGTTTTTCTAATTTCGATAGAAGCACGTGTTATATATAGTCGACCAACGTATTTTATGACATCCGGCAAAAATTTTGACCTTTCGGCATCCACTGCTTAGAAAACAGATACATACCGGGTGACCCAGGGATCTGTAAAAGCCCCATAACTTATTTGCTATTTGAGATATCCACTTCTAGTTTTCTTGAACTGGTACCCACACTTATTCTACATATCTTAAAAATATGTATGATTTTGTACAGGGTGTCCCAATATACATAACAGAACAAAGTTATGTTTTTTTTAATGGAACACCCTATGTTTTATACTTTATTTTCAACCCTATTGTGAAGCTGATAAAAATAGTATAAGATAGTATGGGTCTATTATGCACGGTTGGTTAGTTATGGGCAAATTTGTGGCAAAAACATGTACACATTGAAAACATTGCAGAAACGTTCCTAGCAAAGATAGCATCATTATTTGTATACTAGAAAATTTATCACATCATAAAGATTAATACACATCGGCTTTAGTTCTCTTTTATTCATAGCGCTATACAGGGTGTCAACATACGCAAAACGATGGATAACTATTTTTTTTCAAATGGAACACCCTATATACGTTGCCACCAATCTATGGCATTTTTAATAAGCTTTCTAATGATATACAGTTTGTATAACAAAATATTAAGGATTCTTGAGATTTATCAATAAAAACGTATTTCTTTTGCCACCTTCTGCTGATTTTTGGATTTTCAGCCAAAATTATGCATTTTCAGGAAAAATTAAAAGATACCAAAGTTGTAGAGCGAAAAATTTCCAATCGATATAGGTCTTTCAACTTTTAAGATAATGCGCAAAATAGTGCATTTTAGCCTTTTCTTTTCAAATTTTTTATTAATAAATTGCACAATACTTTATTTTCCGCACCCTTTAGCGGAAAAACGGGAAATTATAGGGAAATTAAAATGACCCGTATCAATTGAAAATGTTCCGCTCTACAACTCTTAACAGAAGCAATTTTTTCCAAAAATGCATAGTTTTCCCTAAAAATGCAAATTGAAAATGTATGTATGAATTTTTGCGTTTTTCAACGGTTTTTTGCATTTTTAGCGAAAACTATGCATTTTGGACAAAAATTGCTGCTTCTAAGAGTTGTAGAGCGGAATATTTTCAATCGATGTATGTCATTACAATAATTTTATAATTACCCGTTTTTCTGCTAGAGGACGTGGAAAATAAAGTATAGTGCAATTAATTAACAAAAAATTTGAGAAAAACGCTAAAATGCATATACGGTTACGATTTTGCGCACTCTGGAGGGCAATGCACGCATTATTGGAAAAATCTAAGGACCTATATTGATTGAAAATTTTCCGCTCCATAACTTTGGTCTCTTATTATTTTTTCAGAAAATGCATAGCTTCGGCTGAAAATCCAAAAATTAACAGGAGGTGACAGAAGAAAAATGTTTTTATGGATAAATCTCAAGAATCCTACATATTTCATTATACAAATTGTACATCATTAGAAAGCATATTCAAAATTCCATGCATTAGTGGCTAGATATATAGGGTGTTCCATTTGAAAAAAAATAGTTATCCATTATTTTGCGTATGTTGACACCCTGTATAGCAGTATTAACAAAAAAGAACCAGAGCCGATTTATATTATTCTTCATGATGTGACAAATTTTTTAGTGTATAAAAAATGACGCTAGCTTTGCTAGGAGGGCTTCTGCAATTTTTTCAATGTGTCCTTGTTTTTGCCACAAATTTGCCCATAACTAACCAATCGTCGATAATAGACCCATACTATCTTATATCTTATTTTTATCAGCTTCTCAAGAGGGTTGAAAATAAAGTATAATATATAGGGTGTTCCATTTAAAAAAACATAACTTTGCTCTGTTATGTATATTGGGACACTCTGTACAAAAACATACATATTTTTAAAATATGCAGAGTAAGTGTGGGTACCAGTTTAAGAAAACTAGAAGTCGATATCTCAAATAGCAAATAAGTTATGGGGCTTTTACAGATCCCTGGGTCACCCGGTATAAAACAAAAATATGACTTTGTAAAATCGACATAAGGATGCTATTGAAAGCAAAAAATTCAAACCATACACATAATTTCAATTAAAAATTTACTATCTGTTTGACATCCTTGCTGCGTTGCCAGTTTTACAATGCTAACATTTTTTTCGAATAAAACACATTTAGGTAATACAATATAAAATAAAAGTCTTACAGAAAGTTTTATATTTAAGTTACTACCTTTGTTTCCATATAAGTCATATACTACTAACATTTTCGATATAGATTGAGTATTAGCTCCAGTGGCGGCTCGTCAGGGGAGGCAGGTGAGGCACTGCCTCACCATTAATTTTCTATTTTATAAAAATATAAATCTATTCAATAAATTTCTTCCGTGTTGGCTTTAATATTGATAATTAATTATACAGTAATTATAAATGGATGTATTAACGGAAAATTCCCGATTTTTAATGATCAGCATTAGCGCGCCCATCCAGGCCGAACTTGCGGCAGAAATGAACCAGAGCGGTAGGAATTTATGCAACTTAATATGCCTCCACACAGTTTACCCATATCACATTCGAAGTAATGTGCAGATTTATTTCGATATCGGAGGCGAGCCTCACAGGCTTCTCATTGGCCGGAAATCACCCGCGTGATAGAGAGAGATAACCTCGCGGCACTCGCAATTGTCAGCTGTGTTAGTAATCTATTCATTTCACTCCGCCGCGCCGTCCGTTGATCAGCGTTAGTTATTAAAGGTAATCTTATTGATATTTATTAGTAAATAGTATTTATTCCTATATTATAATGGATGACGGAAATAGCACTCTTACAGTGAGAAATTGTAAAGACATCGTAAATTTCTTGCTTGATAATCCATTTAGCCGGTTGTCGTACGATGATAAAGTTTATGTAAAAGGTATCAAAAGGCCTTGCCCTGATCTTAGTTTATTATTGATTCAAAAACATCGATCATTTAAAAGTGCATGGTTTGACAAATGTAGTTGGTTGACAGGTACAATGATTAGAAATAAATTATTTTGTTGGCCTTGCATATTGTTTTCAAATAGCAATGAGTCGGTATGGCATAAAACAGGTTATGACGATTTAAAAAATTTAGCGCGTTCTATTGATAAGCATTCCAAAAGTAGAGATCATATATCATCAAATTGTAAATTTCACATTTTAGGTAAACAAAATATAGTTAATGTTTTAAGTACGGCTCGGCAAATTGAAATCGAAACGTACAATAACAACGTGAAGGAAAATAGGGGGATTTTAAAAAGATTAATCGATGTGACAATATTTTTGTGCAGTCAGGAATTGTCATTTAGGGGGCATGACGAATCAGAAACCTCAAATAATAAGGGGAATTTTCGAGAATTAGTTTTGTTAATGAGTAAAACGGATGGGATTTAAAAAAAAAATTAGATGATGCTCAATTATCAGTTATATTTAGATACGTCATCCAGGGAACACTTGTTGAAAGGTTTATGGGATTTTATGATGTAAATTCTCAACGAACGTCAGAAGTTTTATTCACCTTGTTAACAGAAACATTTGGAAAATTTAATATCAAAGAAAAATTAATTGCTCAAACTTATGATGGTGCTGCTGTTATGGCTGGTCATTTGAATGGTTTACAAACCAAAGTAAAATCAGTAGCTCCACAAGCAATTTTTACTCATTGCCATGCTCACGTTCTAAATTTATTGCTAAGTAAATCGTGCAACTCAATAAAAAAAGTACGAATATTTTTTTCAAATCTAACAGGATTTTTTGCTTTCTTTTCAAAATCAACAAAACGAACCGCAGTATTGGATGAAATTTGTAATGCAAGAATACCATCTAATGCACAAACACGTTGGAATTTTACATCTCGGGTTATTTTTACAATTCATGAAAATAAAAATAAATTAATTGTAGTATTCAATTTTATAATTAATTCAGACAAATTTGATAATATCTCTATCAGAGAGGCATACGGCTTAAAATCATTGTTAGAAGACAACCATTTCTGTTTCTTATTAGATTCCTTCAAACTTATTTTTGAACAAACAAGTGTTGTATTTTTAATTCTTCAACACAAACTAACTGACATCACGTATGCAAGAGGGCGTTTAACTTCACTTATTTTAAAATTAAAGGAATTTAGAACCAATGAAACATATTTTAATCATATATACGAAAAACATTTTTCTGACATAGAAAATCCTCCGAAAAAGCGAAAGCGCTCTGATGATGCAGATGATACGGGATTACAATATAAACAGATATTTTACGAAATTTTAGATACAGTGGTAGGACAAATCGAAACAAGATTTTTTGATCTAAGTAAATTAAAATTCTTTGATTTAATTTCTGTTAGTAAGTTTGAACTGTATTCAAAAACGTTTCCATTGCAGTTGTTTGAAGAATTAATTAAGCAATATCCATTTTTTGACAAAATACAATTACGAAATGAACTGTGGGTTCTATATTCAGATAAGCTTCTTGGTGAGTCTAAAATGCCAATGGATATGTTAGAATATATAAAGAATAATGACTTGCAAGTATGTATGCCTGAATTGTACAAACTAATTTCTTTAATAGTAACCATACCGGTAACATCTGCATCTGTGGAAAGAAGTTTTTCCGTATTAAAACGAATAAAAACATGCACAAGAAATCAAATAGGCCAAAATAGGTTGTCAAATATGTCACTCATTGCTATTGAAAAGGAATTTGTGAAAACACTTTGTAAAAATGAACATTTTTACGATCAAATTATAGATTATTTTGCTGAAAATAAGAACAGAAGAATACCATTAATATATAAAAACCATTAAATTTTTTGATTACATTTTTCTTGAAACACTTTTGTGCAATCTCTTTAAATAAATAGGATCCGTTTTCTTTAATATTCAATATACACATTTCTAGTTTTGTTTAAGAATTTATTTATTTTCAAATGAATAGTTTTATGTTGTATTTTATATTTAATATTTATTAGAGTATTTTTAAGTTTGTTGTCCCATTTATTTCCATAACACATTCCATTATTTATTATAAACCTACGTAGAGTTTTATTTTTGTTATAGAATTTAAATATTTATTTATTTTTATTTAATAGTTCAACCTTATTATTTCCTTTCCAATTTTCCCATCCCGGCAAGAAAATCTTCACACCTTCTCGTGGTTCTTGCTGAACAATAGAATATCTTAAAGATATACCGGGTGACCCAGGGTTCCGTAAAAACCCCATAACTTATTTGCTATTTAAGATACCGACTTCTATTTTTCATAAACTAGTACCCACACCTATTCTATATATTTTAAAAATATGTATGTTTTTGTACAGGGTGTCTCAGTATAAGTAACAGATCAAAGTTATGTTTTTTTAAATGGAACACCCCATATTTTATACTTTATTTTTAATCCTCTTAAGAAGCTGATAAAAATAGTATAAGATAGTATGGACGGTATTACAGACTAAGATTATGGACGGTTGGTTAGTTATGGGCAAATTTGTGGCAAAAACATGTTCACATTGAAAACATTGCAGAAGCGTTCCTAGCAAAGATTGCTTCATTTTTTATACACTAGAAAATTTTCCAAATCAAGAAGAATAATGCACATCGGCTTTAGTCCTTTTTTGTTCATACTGCTATACAGGGTGTCAACATACGCAAAATAATGGATAACTATTTTTTTCAAATGGAACACCCTATATATCAACCTTCTGTTGATTTTTGGATTTTCAGCCTAAACTATGCATTTTCTGAAAGAATAATAAGAGACCAAAGTTGTAGAGCGGAATTTTTCCAGAAAATGCATAGTTTTGGCTGAAAATCCATAAATCATCAGAAGGTAATAAAAGAAATATGTTTTTATTGATAAATCTCAAGAATCCTTAATATTTTGTTATGCAAACTGTATATCATTGGAAAGCTTATCAAAAATGCCATAGATTGGTGGCAACGTGGTGGTGTTTTATTTGAAAAAAATAGTTATCCGTTGTTTTGCGTATGTTGACACCCTGTATAGCAGTATTAACAAAAAAGGACTAAAGCCGATGTGCATTATTCTTCTTGATTTGGAAAATTTTCTAGTGTATAAAAAATGAAGCAATCTTTGCTAGGAACGCTTCTGCAATGTTTTCAATGTGAACATGTTTTTGCCACAAATTTGCCCATAACTAACCAACCGTCCATAATCTTAGTCTGTAATACCGTCCATACTATCTTATACTATTTTTATCAGCTTCTTAAGAGGATTAAAAATAAAGTATAAAATATGGGGTGTTCCATTTAAAAAAACATAACTTTGATCTGTTACTTATACTGAGACACCCTGTACAAAAACATACATATTTTTAAAATATATAGAATAGGTGTGGGTACTAGTTTATGAAAAATAGAAGTCGGTATCTTAAATAGCAAATAAGTTATGGGGTTTTTACGGAACCCTGGGTCACCCGGTATATCTTTAAGATATTCTATTGTTCAGCAAGCAGTATTAACAAAAAAGGACTAAAGCCGATGTGTATTATTCTTCATGATGTGGAAAATGTTCTAATGTATAAAAAATGAAGCAATCTTTGCTAGGAATGCTTCTGCAATATTTTCAATGTGTACATGTTTTTGCCACAAATTTGCCCATAACTAACTAACCGTCCATAATAGACCCATAGTATCTTATACTATTTTTATCAGCTTCTTAAGAGGATTAAAAATTAAGTATAAAATATGGGGTGTTCCATTAAAAAGAAACATAACTTTGATCTGTTACTTATACTAGGACACCCTGTACAAAAACATACATATTTTTAAAATATGTAGAATAAGTGTGGGTACCAGTTTATGAAAAATAGAAGTCGATATCTCAAATAGCAAATAAGTTATGGGGCTTTTACAGAACCCTGGGTCACCCGGTATATACACAGATGTTTTATTGGCCGAGTGAAGTGTCGACAATATTAAATCTGTGCCTCACCAAACCAAAAGTTGACGAGCCGCCACTGATTAGCTCCTATTTTGAAGTTAAATGAAGTATCTGTGTAACATTTATGGTAAAATCTACACAACTAGGTATAGTAAAATGTTATTTTCTACAAAATACTGGCTCATTTGTTATGAAACAGCGATTGCGCTTTGTTGCTGCTGTGTATTAGATAATAATGGAGATTTTAATTTAAGGCCAAGTTTATTATAAAATGTTGGTTTTCATCAAATCTAGACATTTATTAACTGATTGGGGTTGGCGGTACTTCGCGATACATTTTTAATTAAATAAAACACACTTTTACTTACTGTCAGTTAATATCACACTGTTAATTTATTAGTGACTGCAGTTTCGATCAAACAATGATCATTATCATGTAACCATACTTATTACTTATATAAAACACTTTTACTTATTGTTAGTTAATATCACACTGTTTATTTATTAGTGACTGCAGTTTAGATCAAACAATGATCTTTATCAAAAAGTAATAAGTATGGTTACTTATGATTTGATAATGATTATTGTTTGATCGAAACTGCAGTCACTAATAAATTAACAGTGTGATATTAACTTACATGAGTAAAAGTGTTTTATTTAAGCATACAATTATGTTTTCTAGGAGGTTTATTAGATGCCAATTGATGTCGAAACTATATTTGGTCAAATTTCTTTGTTCGCTTATCTCAGTCTTGTTGTCTTATGGCAATCTCGAGCATCTTGTGCTCTCACGATTATTGCCTGAGAACAAGCTTTCGAAAAAACTGTCAAATTATTTTCTAATTTATCGAACCCTTAAGATGTATTTGATTTGATTATTTTTTGACCACAATATATTTATACTGAGTGTCTGGGATAAGGGGCAAACATAGGGATTTAACATGTAAAATTAAATATGTTTAATTATTAGCTCCCCTATTCATTTTAGAGAAAAATCGTAAAAAATATTTTTTAGAGAATTAAAAATTGTAAATGTATCATCCATTTAATTTACGTTCGTACCAGAATACACCTCAGAAATAATAAAAATAAGTTGAACAATGTACTATTTAATAAAAACCCATGCCATGTGTTTGACAAATGTCATGTCATAGTGAAAATAATTTTTCTAGTCACATATCAATTCACGCATTGTACTTACTATGAACAATAACGTTGGGCTCGTTGTTCATATTAAATGTGAACATTCATGTGCAAAAAGTTTCAGTCTGTATTTGATCGATCCTGCATTATTTCACAGAATACACGCCTAGTTTCATCATCCACTATCAGTTTCTCCTCATGGCATTGATGCTTGTAGGAATGATAACCATGCTTCTTCGGAATTTTCTGTACAGAGAATTTAGACACGTTGCACTCACGAGCAATGCATCGTATGCTAGTTGTTGGTTTAGCATTTATCAAACCCAAAACTGTTTCTTCCAATCCATCGTTGTTTCTTCAGTTCCGTTTGGATGTAATGTCACGAACTCTGAGTAAACTGACGCCACTGCAAAATATTTTGATAATGAATACGTTCTCTTCATTGGAATAACTCAGATTATTGTTCATAGTAATTACAATGCGTGAATTGATATTTGACTAGCAAAATTATTCTCACCATAACATGACATTTGTCAAAGTCATGGCATGGGATTTTATTAAATGGTAAATGGTTAAACTTATTTTTATTATTTCTGAGGTGTATTCTGGTATAAACGTAAATTAGATGGATGACACATTTACAATTTTTAATTCTCTAAAAAAAAAATATTTTTACGATTTTTCTCTAAAATGAATAGGGGAGCTAATAATTACACATATTTAATTTTACATGTTAAATCCCTATGTTCGCCCCTTATCCCAGACACTCGGTATATGAAAGCTAATGGGTTGATAGCAAGGTATCTATAGAACATAACTAATAAATAAAATTGTTTCCGAACGGATTCATTGCATTTTGAATTATGTTTAGATTTTACTGCATCAATATTTTCATCAATTTCTGCGGTCGGAATCGTACCCAATCATGTTTCGCAATTTTTTTTAAGAAGATATGCACGATTGTGCTGCAAGAAATCACTGAAAACGTCGGTCGTACGAACATTCATAGTATCGTCGAACCCATTAGCCGTATAAAAAAATCATCAGGTGGATTTTGGAGATCTTGAGTTATTCTATGTAGTGGTGTACGAGTATTTCAAATTTGCGTTTAATATTAATATACTATTATTAATTTTTTTTTTTTTAAACCATTAGCATTTTTTATCGTCAACTCACCAACTTAAAATTTTGGAAAAAACTCCAATTTCAAAGAAACAGTGAAAATTTGAAGACGGAACTCCAACGGGCTCTTTACACATAAATTAATGAAACAACTATGTTTATTTTAATTTTTTTCACACATTTGTAATCGTTGACGTTGTAGCTAGATTTTTACTTCGATTTTTCGGTTTGTCTTAGAGTTTTCTCGAAATGGCTTGAGCTTCCGTTCTATAATCTTGAAGAGAAAAAAATCGGTACTAACATTCTGATATTGTTGTTAACCTACATGAAAAATTTAACAGGGTTATTTACAGGGTCATTCATATTCTGCAAACTGGATTTTGCAGCTAATCTTTTGATCATACCTCCTAAGCCGTCGCATGATCCATTTCCATGCAACATCAAAATCATCTGTGTGATTACCGCTTTGATGTTGTTACATCACTTGACCCAGCTAATATGCAATACTTCGGTCTCAGTGCAGTAAACATCGAAAAGAGTACTTTTAAGTGTGCATTCATTTCTTTAAATTTACGTATAAAACGTCAGTCATCGTCGGACTTTTAAAATTGTTTCCTCACTGAATTCGATCTGTTCGCATTTTCGGGTAATGTGTAGTGCTTTTATCAGTAATATTATTAATAGGCATTTCTCAAAATCTTGGCAAGCTCATTTTGTCTATAATTATTGTACCGCAGATTGATACACATTTGACACTTGGTGTCACTAAATTTAATTTCTCAAATTATGATATGCAAACTTTCTGTACGGCAAATTGTCTTCACGAATCTAACCCGTGACTGATTTTTCCCAGGCAATTATTAGCGTCTGGATCACTTCTTGATGCGTCTATAAAATCGGCACTCCTGCTTCGCAGTCGTTCCGATCTTTGCCGAAACAAGCATTCGTGATCCTGACGCAAATCATGGGCATTCGTTAGATTACTGTTGAAAATCACACAATTGCCACAGTTACACAGTTGCCGCGTTTTGGAGGTTATAAAGTATGCCACATAAAAATAAACATACACGGACATCATTCGGATGTTACATCAACCGCTGGGCATATTCGGATGTTTTTATACAAAATATACAAAACCAGGTCTCCTGCGCGCCGTCTACGCAGTAAGATACGGAACTAAAAATATACACTAAATCATAAAGTTCAGTTTTTTGACATCCTCCCGAAATTTTACATACACGTTTCTATCTCCTTTTGTAGATGATTTAACATGTAAAACGTTATGACATCCAATTTTGGATGTCACAAAGTTTGCGGATGTCAAAGAGATATTAAAAATTTCATGAAGGGATTTCACAACGATAGGTGGATATATCTATATATATATATAGTTTAGGGAAGTAACGCCGTCAAATGTAAATGTAGGGAGAAGATATCGGGTGTGGTCACGGCCTGGGCTAGTAAATGAAACGGTTTTTATCTAGTTCCAATATTTCGCCATTTATTTTTATGGCTTCATCAGGGATGACTAAAAATGAATACAATATTTGTGACATGTGCTAGAATGAGGTTATGTATAATGAACTTACGATATGTGTTCCAAACTTAATAATAAACATAGCAAACGGCGTCTAATTGTTAAAACATTGCACACTGCACAGTAACAACATCTGCGTGGTATAAAAATTACATTTTAAAACGATATATAAAAGTCATGAGATTAAAAATAAAATCCTCGATCAACGAGGACGCGTGTAAATGATAATGGCGGACATCGGTGTGAGCTGAGTGCTGTACGTGTGCGTCCTCGTTGCCGGAAACCACTCTGATTTGCAGGTTGGGAAACCGTAGAATCAGACAGGCTGTCGGCAACGCGGCGCGACGGCGGGAAATATGAATTTGAAATTTTGAATTATTTAAAGTTAAGGTCACAAGATTGACAATTAACTATGTAAAAACTAAATGCTATTTACTACTGCACCTTTTATCGCCTGGTTGAGTGAAGCTCCAAAGGTAAAATTACTGAAGGTATTATGTTGAAACAAAATTCAAAGAAAAAAAACATAGATACTGAAGGTATATTTACTAACAGGGGAAGGTGGCAGTAGTAATTAATGTAGTGATATGGATATCACAGAGGGAAGAGTTGAAAAAAGCATGTGAGGTGTGAAGTATGAAGGCAAGGGGGCTTGTAGCTGAGGTCAAGGGGACGGAGCATGAAGTGATTTACATAATAAAAACGCATAGCTGGAACTGAGCCCTTCAGTGTCAGACCGGAAGTTCATAGTGTCAGGCTGCTTGGAGATGTGAACCATCTCCAAGAACAGTCTGGCCCTATATTGAAACTCCCGATCCAACACCTCCGTGTTCTCAAGATCCACGTTATGCAAAGTGGTATTTGCGTGAGTAGCAAGCGCACATGAATTTTTATTATGTTTTATATCACTCCTATGCTGCGCAACCCTTGACTTCAGCCACTGCCCCGTCTGTCCCACATACTTCTTATTACAGTCCTTACATGGAATTAGGTAGATGACACCACTAATCTGTGAGGGAGGAATTTTGCTTTTGGTAACTGAAAATAATAATCTGATCTGTTTCAGGTTGTATTTAGCAATTCTAATATTGTCTGCTCTGAGGACATTTACTATTTCGTTTGTGAGACCTGGGATGAATGGGATTTTTCTGTATTCAAATGGAACAGGAGGATCAGGGGGTTGTGGGTTTATAATTGGTACATCGGCGGTCTGACCTGGGGAATTGTAAATAATTTTCTTAACTAAATTTTGAGGATAACCATTATTTCTGAATGTAATTTCTAGTTTCCGGAGGTTAGTAAGTAATAGGGAGGGATGACAAATCTTCTTTACTCTGTTTTTTATTCCAATAAGTGTATTCACCTTTTGAGATGTTGGGTGATTGGAATGGAAGTTTATGTAACGGCCAGAGGCTGTTGGTTTCTGGTACCAGTCAAAGAAAATTGTGTTGTCATCCCTCCTTATCACCCTAACGTCCAGGAAGGGGACACTATTTTGTGATTCTATTTCTACTGTAAATTGGATATGAGTGTTGAAAGAATTGAAAATATCTATTGTCTGTTGAATTTTATCTTTAGGGACAGCCAAGATCAGATCGTCGACGTATTTTTTGATGAGTGGCAATTGGAAGGGTAGTAGGGGGATGATGTTGTCCAGGACATAGTCCATGATGATATTTGCTATGATGGGACTGAGTGAAGATCCCATAGGGGTGCCAAAAATTTGTAAGTAAAATTCCTCCCCCACAGTAAAGTAACTAGCGTTGAAAATGTGGGTGATTGTTTCAATAAAAAGTGCCTGTGTGAAATTACAATTTGGTTCTATGAGGGGCCATCTCTCCGTAATTACTGTTAGGACCAGATCAAGGGGGATATTTGTGAAAAGTGAGACAACATCTAATGAAATGATTTCATAATCTGGAGGTAGCTGATGGTTATCAAATTCTTGTGTAAATTCAAATGAGTTTGTGGTGTTATAATCTCTGTAATAGGCTAGTGAGGTGGAGAGGATCTTTGCGATGAATGCTGAAATTTTTCCTGAAGGGGTGTTTAAAGTTGCAACTATTGGCCGCAAGGGAACGTCTTCTTTGTGTATTTTTGGTAAACCATGTAATTTCGGCGAAGTGGAATTGTAAACCATTAATGATTTTGCTGTGACTATGGGATCTTCACTCAGTCCCATCATAGCAAATATCATCATGGACTATGTCCTGGACAACATCATCCCCCTACTACCCTTCCAATTGCCACTCATCAAAAAATACGTCGACGATCTGATCTTGGCTGTCCCTAAAGGTAAAATTCAACAGACAATAGATATTTTCAATTCTTTCAACACTCATATCCAATTTACAGTAGAAATAGAATCACAAAATAGTGTCCCCTTCCTGGACGTTAGGGTGATAAGGAGGGATGACAACACAATTTTCTTTGACTGGTACCAGAAACCAACAGCCTCTGGCCGTTACATAAACTTCCATTCCAATCACCCAACATCTCAAAAGGTGAATACACTTATTGGAATAAAAAACAGAGTAAAGAAGATTTGTCATCCCTCCCTATTACTTACTAACCTCCGGAAACTAGAAATTACATTCAGAAATAATGGTTATCCTCAAAATTTAGTTAAGAAAATTATTTACAATTCCCCAGGTCAGACCGCCGATGTACCAATTATAAACCCACAACCCCCTGATCCTCCTGTTCCATTTGAATACAGAAAAATCCCATTCATCCCAGGTCTCACAAACGAAATAGTAAATGTCCTCAGAGCAGACAATATTAGAATTGCTAAATACAACCTGAAACAGATCAGATTATTATTTTCAGTTACCAAAAGCAAAATTCCTCCCTCACAGATTAGTGGTGTCATCTACCTAATTCCATGTAAGGACTGTAATAAGAAGTATGTCGGACAGACGGGGCAGTGGCTGAAGTCAAGGGTTGCGCAGCATAGGAGTGATATAAAACATAATAAAAATTCATGTGCGCTTGCTACTCACGCAAATACCACTTTGCATAACGTGGATCTTGAGAACACGGAGGTGTTGGATCGGGAGTTTCAATATAGGGCCAGACTGTTCTTGGAGATGGTTCACATCTCCAAGCAGCCTGACACTATGAACTTCCGGTCTGACACTGAAGGGCTCAGTTCCAGCTATGCGTTTTTATTATGTAAATCACTTCATGCTCCGTCCCCTTGACCTCAGCTACAAGCCCCCTTGCCTTCATACTTCACACCTCACATGCTTTTTTCAACTCTTCCCTCTGTGATATCCATATCACTACATTAATTACTACTGCCACCTTCCCCTGTTAGTAAATATACCTTCAGTATCTATGTTTTTTTTCTTTGAATTTTGTTTCAACATAATACCTTCAGTAATTTTACCTTTGGAGCTTCACTCAACCAGGCGATAAAAGGTGCAGTAGTAAATAGCATTTAGTTTTTACATAGTTAATTGTCAATCTTGTGACCTTAACTTTAAATAATTCAAAATTTCAAATTCATATTTCCCGCCGTCGCGCCGCGTTGCCGACAGCCTGTCTGATTCTACGGTTTCCCAACCTGCAAATCAGAGTGGTTTCCGGCAACGAGGACGCACACGTACAGCACTCAGCTCACACCGATGTCCGCCATTATCATTTACACGCGTCCTCGTTGATCGAGGATTTTATTTTTAATCTCATGACTTTTATATATCGTTTTAAAATGTAATTTTTATACCACGCAGATGTTGTTACTGTGCAGTGTGCAATGTTTTAACAATTAGACGCCGTTTGCTATGTTTATTATTAAGTTTGGAACACATATCGTAAGTTCATTATACATAACCTCATTCTAGCACATGTCACAAATATTGTATTCATTTTTAGTCATCCCTGATGAAGCCATAAAAATAAATGGCGAAATATTGGAACTAGATAAAAACCGTTTCATTTACTAGCCCAGGCCGTGACCACACCCGATATCTTCTCCCTATATATATATATATATATATATATATATATATATATATATATATATATATATATATATATATATATATTTTTTTTTTTTTTTTTTTTTCTTGCGAAATGTTACGAAATAATTGCGAAATTCTACGAAATTACTACGTATATGTACAAATTGCAAAAATTGCAAAATTGCAATTTACAGACAATATTATCTTTGATTAATAATATAAAAATTATCTCTGGGATGACATTAACAATAATTATTTTTTTACAATTAATGAAAGCTGGTGATATATTTGTGTAGATAATTTAACATATGAAGTGGTAAGAGTATGACTTACTTGCCAATAATATTATTTATTTTTCGATTGTTTAAAAAACGAATTATAAAACAACTGTGGCCCACCTAATTTACGATAAATCACCATTGATCTTTTATTGCAGGTGGAAAAGAAGAGCATCTGGCGGTTCTCGCGTAGAAACTGAAGGAAGCATCGTCAGTCCTACAATTCCATGCGAAAATACCGAACAACAAAACGGAACTGAACAACCGCTCGACTCTTCATTTCAAAATATATGGTCGACGTATTGTCGATTTTTAATACATATTTTCACAATTTCAACAACTTGGTGATCATGGATTGTTTAATTGTGGATTAGCAAGTATGGTGATCATATCCGAACATAGAAATGGATTGCAAAGTTCATTTGTCGTATCCTGTGAAATGTGTAAGTTAAAACGAACCATTTACATCGAAAACCGCGAAACCCAAATTATAAATGTAAATACGTCTGCAGCATCAGCATGTGTTACGATTGGGGTTGGTCACAGCCAATTGAACGAGTTTTTTTCAATAATGGATATACCTTGTATGGCCATGAATACGTATATTCAGCATCATGAAAAAGTATATGAAAATGTAAAAATTAGTGCCGAACAAATTATGAGGGCAGCAGGACAAGAAGAATATCTTTTAGCTCGTCAGGCAGGAGACGCCGACACAGATGGCATTCCCTTTATAACGGTCGTAGCTGACGGTGCGTGGAGTAAGAGATCCTACAGAAGCAATTTTAATGCATTATCAGGTGTAGGATGTATAATTGGATTTCGTACGAAAAAAGTATTATTCTTCAATGTCAGAAATAAACATTGTGCTACTTGCATGCGAGGAAAAGGAACAGTCAAAGAACATGTATGCCTTAAAAATTGGTCCAACAAAACTTCTACAAGCATGGAAGCGGATATCATTCTACAAGTGGTGCTCACAGAACTTGAGTGGAGCATGTGCATGGGTCGCGCATGTAGTGCAGGACTTCGCGATCTCTTCGATGTCGGTATCAATATCCCACTAGAAAACAAAGGAACGTACCATTCCCTTCATTTTGTCGATACCCATGTGAGCTGCGTGCAGATCCTTGAGGATGGAATCTCGTAGTGCCGGTAAAACCACTGTGCTCGAACATCAGGCAGTGGGCAGCGAGTGTGTACTTCGCCTTGGGTGCCTTGAAGTTATGACGGGCGAGATCTTGGCCTCTCTCCAACAGCTTTACAATTCTGCCTAGATGAATATCTTTCCTCGTTTCTCGAGCGATGGTTTCAGCTTTAACGGGAAGCTGCTGCACCTAATGAACGGTAAACTGATCGAAGTAATCATAATCCTCTACCTTCCTGTGCGGAACTGAGCTCTGGATCTTATTGATAGTCGATGGTAACCGCATTTTAGAACAGTAATCTGGGTTGGCGTTTTATTTTGATGTTTTGAAGACGACGGTGTAATTGAAGTGTGTAAGGTAGTCGGCATAATTGGCCATGCGACTAATGCATAGGACTGGCAGCGACTTCTCTGGGTGGAGTATCTGCGTCAGGGGTTTGTGGTCCCTAATAAGTGGTGAGCATATAAGTAGTTGAAGAACTTCTCTACAACCCAAACGATGGCGAGTGCTTCTTTGTCAATTTGGGGGTACCGTTACCGACATAGTCCGACTGGCGTATGCGATTGGCCGCTCATGGTTGTTACTGCGCCAAGTCCGGTTTTACTGGCGTCCATTGCCAGCAAAAATGGTAAGGTCGGATCACACTGCATGAGGACCTGCGGCGAGGTAAGGTTCTTGATGTCCTGGTAGGCTGCGTCTCCTTCAGGTGATCAGACAAGGGGGTCTTTCAGCAGCATCTCCCTGAGCGGTCGATCTCTCGTTGACAGGTCCTGGATGAAGGCATTATAGTATGTGGCTTTTCCCAGGAAAAGCTGGAGTTCTTCTAAGGTCATCGGCTTCGGTGCATTTCGAACGGCTCGTATATGCGCGTCTGATTTGTGGACGCCTGACGCATTAATCCTGTAGCCAAGAGCCTCCAGGACAGGTTCTGCAAAGCAGCACTTAGCTCGATTGAGCTTAAGAGCGTGTTGGCAAAAACGCTCCAGCGTTGTGGCGAGGGCCTGAATCAAGTTTTGAAAACTATCAGCAAAAACTATTGTGTCATAAAAAAAACTTACAACATTTGTGAGGTTTTGCAGAACCGTGTCCATTCGACGCTGCCAGCTAGCGGGAATCTTGGCTGCTCCATAGACAACGCGGGTTAAGCGGATTAGACCATGGGTTAGGGTGTTGAGTGTGAGGGCGTGGCTGAACTCATCGTCGACCTGAAGATGAGTGTATGCGTCTGTAACATCCAAGTGACAGAAGAGGGTGGCGCCGCGCATCTTATTGAACAATTGGTCCATTTTCGGGATCGGATGTTCGTCGATGATGAGTCGCGGATTGAAAGTAGGCTTGTAATTACCTGTGATTCTCAACTTGCCGTTTTTCTTCGCAACAACGTGAGTTGTTGATGCTCAATCCGAATACTCAACCTTTTTGTAAAACCCACTAGCAATTTTGGCGTCGATCTCGTTGGCATACGCGTCTCGCAGGGCTACAGAGACATCACGTGCTCGAGCGAAGTGGGCGTAGCTCCAGGCCTCAGGTGCATCTTCGATGGAGGGTCCGATAGCTTTTCGGGGATATCACTGAAGACGTCGTGATAGCGGTTGATGATAGTGTCGAGTTGCTTTTGTTGGTCTGTGGTCAGGTACTTGGGCGGGGCTGGCGGCTTGGAGTCGGATATCTGGCGCACCGAGGTTCGCTCTTTGCATGATGGTTTCCCGAACATCCGCATGAAGTCGACATCGTGCTTAAACTCCGCGATGCATTCCCGGCACATGAGCGTGTCGTATTCACCGTCCACCAAGTAGAGGTCGAGCTTCTTCGTCGTTGCTCCCACTGTGGCTTGGACTCGAGTGAAACCGATGCACAGAATGGTAGGGTGCGAGTAGCTGGCGAAACGTCGATCTGTCTTCTGCAATTTAAAATTGGGGATTATGTTTCCAAAATTTCTCTTACTCATCATCGCGCAAGGGGCCCCTGAATCGAACTTCATCTCGACTGTAGTGGCCTCTATCTGTACGGCCAGCATTTCTTGCCAGAGTGATGGTACCGCCCCGATGACCTCGATCTTCGATAGTCATTCTAACACGTCGATCTGATCAGCTGACTCCTCGACTTCGTAGACCTGGTTTGCATGTGCATGAGATCTGCACATTCTGCTGATATTGTCCTTCTTACCGCATGTGTTGCACTTGGCCCCAGAATCTGCACTGCCTGCACTGACCGCGCATGCGCGTTGATTCTCTTGGTGTGCCTGCCTGTTGTGCTGCAATGGGCCACCAGATGTCTCCGAGTTAGCCTGGCGAGGTCGCTGTGGGTTGCGCGTTCGCAGGATACCGCTCTTTCGTGACGGCGGTTTCTCGTAGCCGATCCGGTTCGTGGATTCACTATTTAAGGTTATGTCTGGATTCTTAACCTCGTCGGCCCTGTTCCTGGTGTCCTGGTGGATTCTAGTGCTCACGCTATTTCGTACGCAGCGGTGAAACTCTCCGGCATCTTGGCGATAATTTCGTCCCTTGATTCCAGACTTTTAAGCAATGGCTCGATTAGCATGCGGTCTAAAAATTTACCGTATTCGCAGTGTGTTGGCTCCCTGTCTCAATCGAAGAGTGAAGCTGGCCATTGAAGCTCTCGGCAAATATGTTGCGGCTGGTGTCATTGTGATTCGTCAGTTTTGACTAGATATCACTGTAAGAGAGAGTTTCCGGGTCGATAGGACTCTCGAGGATCTTAAAAGCGTCGTTAAATTCAGCACCCATGTAAGCTCGTACGTACGATGCGTGTTCCTTTTTGGGGATCTTGCTCAATGCGAGCGCCCAGGTGAATCGCGTGAAGTAGTCACCTGCGCGCAGTCGTTTTCACCAATTAAAAAAAAAACACTGTTCTAAGAAAAACGCGTTTGAAAATTCCTGCCACGCTGTGCTGCCTTGTACGTGGCGGGCTTAGGCTGCCGTTTATAAGCATTTTCATTTGAAATATCAACTTGACGTTTGGATACAATATTCTATACACCTACAGCTTCCAAAAAAATGCAAAATAAAAAAAAAATATTTTTTTGAATCTAACAAAGTAGACGGTACCCTTGAGAAACTTGTTCAGTTAATTTCAGTTAATAACCAGTTATCAATGATGATGTTTTAAGTTGTGCGTATATTTAAGCTAATTTTACCTGAACGTAATCTCACAATAAGAACAGCGACTTTACCAATAGTTTTTAAATTGTCACTATTTAACTCCACGAATTTTTCCTTTAGAATCCTGTATTTTGGCTGAAATAAAAAATTAAGTTTAACAATCCGAACAAAGAATATCTTTATATGATTAATTACGGGTTATCTACTGGCAGATAAAAAAGCCTGAATAGTGTTAATGTACATTATATCACCATATAATATAGATTAATACCAATCGAAAATTGATCAGTCGTTACAATAGGAATACTGATTCTTGTTAGATTTTCCTATTGGCAACAATTAGTTTAATAATGATGCCTTTATTTCCTTAAATAAACATATTTACATGCAATTAAATGTATAATGTAATTTACTTCGAGCAGAGAGGCGAAGTTCAAATGTCGTATTTAAAAAGACACTGCTGGATTACCACTCAAACCTATAACTCAACCATCATAGCTCATTGACTAACCCTGATGTAATAAGAATTAATAGCGATAACAATATTTTCTAAAAAAATATTTTCTCTTGTAAACAATAAAACCTTTCGTTTCCACTTTCTATAATTTTTATGGTGGGCCATTGGATTTTACATGCTAAAAATTATACCTTGTGTTAATGTAAATTTTATCATAAAATTTTGAAGCAAATTTTAGTGAGTAATAAAATAAATCAATTATTTTTCTACATGATGCGCTTAATTAGAATAACTTAAATATGTTTTATTCCGTTAAAAAAATAAAATTATTACCTTTAATTTCCGAATTGTCAAATTGATTAGTGAGGCAAGTTATCAAACGAATTTATACTAGAAAATGTGTTTGTACTGCTGAAAACGGGTGGAATTTGTAACGGCAATTATAAGAGGTTTGTCGAGCAGGGAAATAGTCGACAACTTTTCTGCAGCGCATCCCGATCATCCGGCTCCGAGCAAAAGAACTGTTCTCAGAATTTATAACAATTCGAACAACAGGATGTGTGAACTGTGAGCACAGAAACGTGTAAGAATTTCTGTTCTGACAGAGGTGAAAATGGATATCTGTTTGACGGTCGAAGATGAGGGCACTTCCACTTTAAATCAGCTTACAGATCTATTTAAAATTTCAAAAAGTAGTTGCCTTCAAGGTTTAAAAATGGAGAAGTACAAATTGTACAAAATAAAAATGCCCATAAATTATTACCACTTGATTATTTGTCAAGAATGCAGTTTTGTGAATTTTAGATGGACAAAATTAATGATAATGAAAGCATTTTAAATAATATTTTATTTTCCGATGAGCAGTTTCATGTTAGATGGAAAAGTAAATAAACAAACGCGGTGAATCTGGAAACAGTGTTTTTGCTTGGAACGCTCTTTATTATTCCCCCGCTCGCTGGACAAACCTTTTATAATTGCTATTACAAATTCCACCAGTTCTTCAACAGTATAAACACATTTTCTATATCTCGTTTAATAACCAGGCGGACTAAACGCGAAAGTCACATTTACACTATAAAAAGTCACCAGAAAAGTAACCAGACATGTTTTGGCGGTAAAAATAAAATTATTTCAAATTAATTTATCCGTTTTAACATTCATTCAACAATTATATCAACATATAAATTAATTCTAGGCAAACTTTCTTGATTATATAGTCAATGATTTAATATACAGGTCACGTGCTTATTTTTCAAAATTTTCAAAAGTGTTTTATACAAAAGTTGTGTATAATAGTGAGCTGCACCCCTAAAAATATTTAAATTTATACATGGTGTCTCATAACAAAGTTACAGACCAAACTTATGTTTTTTTTTTAAAGAACACCCTGTATTTTTTGTCATTTTTGAATTATATGGAGCAAATAAAGATGAGTTACTTTAATACTCCCTATACCTATTGTTTGTCGTTTTCGAAATATTTGAAGATTTGTTGAAATGCATGGTCTGGGTGAAATTTTATTTTTGCCCCAGTGATTGACGTTGAACGATTAAAATCATTTCAATTATTTACTTGAAGGTTCGAACTATACAGCCAACCATGATTTCATACAAAAAAATATACAGGGTGATAAAAAAAATGCGATAGAAAAACCCAACTTATAATGTTGAATAACTTCGTTTTTTCAAATGGCACACCCTGTATTTAGTAACGTATTCTCAAGTAGAATCCAATTATCTTTCAGATTATAATAATTATTCCTGATATGATAATCGCCGAATACAAGAAAACTATTGAGATTAGGAACAGGGAACCCTTATACAATCTGAAAGATAATTGGATTCTACTTAAGAATACGTTACTAAATAATAATAATGTTTATTAAACGGTTTAACCATTTTAACATAAATGTACATTGATTAAAATTATTACAAGTATAAATTTAGAACTACACTTAACTAATAAACTGACCTAACCTAAAATAAAACTAATGTGAACAATATCCTGTAAATTTAATTGAGCGCATAAACTCCCGGTGAGAACAAGAGAAAATGTTAAAATTAGGATTAAGCGAAAGTGAATTCGAGGTACGCATAAAGCGTGTGATTGGGTTATTTAAACCATAGTTTGTACTATGGAATGCTACACGAAATAGTGGGGGGTGCCGAATTGCGCGATTGTTATATTTTACGTAAAAATCCACTAGAGAGAGAAGTTCAGAACATTTAATATCTCCGCTAATAATTAAAAAAAAAGTCGACATATCTGCAAAAAATCTTCTGCAGCAAAGATGATCAATATGTAGACTGGATCTTATTACTTCAAGGTCGATATTTGTGCTATAACCTAGTTTGTATGAAATTGATTTTAAGAATCTATTTTGTATATGTTCAATTTGATTTTTATAAATAATCTGATGTGGAGACCATATACAAGAGGCATACTCTAGATGTGATCGAACAAATGCCATGTAAACTATTTTGTAAGAAGAGTGTGACAAATCCTTAGACATTCTCTTTATATAGCCCAACATTCTCGAAGCACGATTACAAATATAGTTGATGTGATCTTCAAATGACACTTTGGAGTTGAACAATATACCTAAGTCTTTAATTTCATACACCTTTACAAGTATATTGTTGTTAATTTCATAATTAAAACTGTACGGAGACTTCTTGCGGGAAAAAGTAATAGATTTACATTTATTAGTGTTGAAAAATAAAAAATTCTGACAACACCAGTTGTGGATAGAACTGATATCTACTTGAAGTAATAAACAATCGTTGAGTGATTTAATTTCCTTATACAATTTCAAGTCTTCGGCAAACAACAGAAAATTCGAGTTACAAATTGCTTGCGAAATATCATTGATAAATAGAAGAAATAGTAAGGGCTCACAATGCGATTTATTTAATATAAAGTGGATTGAAGTATTAGGTATATTTTAAAAACACATATAATTCTGTAAAAGGTTTGAAATATAAATACAAGATTGTCATGAAATAGAATTTTATTAAATTAAATAAATTTGCTTTTTGAAAACATTTAACTTACTTAAAACTAATCTCTTTCATTAATGTATTTAATGTTTGACGGGACGTCTTTGGCAGGTCATTTTTATTTAATTCAATTAAAATGTAATTCAATGTAGCAATTTCATTTTTAAATAGAAATTTTCCGCACACAGAATTTTTACTGCTTTCATTGTAGATATCTTCGGTCGCTGGACATCCTTCAAGACGTTTAGGACTTCTTACTACCCCAATCTCCGTACACTCCCTAATTCTGTGAAACTCCGTACTTCTAGCTAATCCTAAATATAATTATGTTTATGATTCGATTCCATATTGCAATAACTTACGCGACACTTACCTGATGAATCGACAATTTTGTGTATGACGACGGCAGTAGGTTTTAAAGCCTCTTGTTTTATAGAAGATAATTTTGGATTGTTTTTCCTCGAGCGTTAATACCCCAAAATCCAACCATTTCCGTTTCTTATGGGGCGAAAATGACACCAAACTTGTTCCGGGTAATATATCGGTAGTTAAAAATAAAATAACTATTTCCAAGAAAGTCGCGGGATGAGAGGAATCCATTCTTACACTATCAACGGAAGAAATAACTGGCTAAAAACACAAAAACTGGGGCGAAACGCGTGTAACCGGTGGGACACAAGGAACGGCGAGAGATCAGCTGATCATAAGAACGGCCATTACTGTTTTAGGCAGTTTGGGCCTGTGTAAAACCGGCGCCCGTTTGGCCAATCACAACAACGTATTTTCGCGGCTATAATTTGATTTAGTCCGCCTGGTTATTAAATGAGGTATAGTATAAATTCGCTTGATTACTTGCCGCACTAATCAATTTGACATTTAGGAAATTCAAGGTGCCTACTTTGATTATTTTTGCTGTTATTTATTTTAAATAATTTCATTTTTTAATGGAATAAAACATGTTTAAGTTATTCTAATTAAGCGCATCATGTAGAAAAATAATTTATTTATGACTAACTAAAATTTGCTTCAAAATTATATGATAAAATATACATTAACATTAGGTATAATTTTTAGCATGTAAAATCCTATGGCCCACGACAAAAAAAAAACATACTGTATATTAATTCTACTAAATAAAAACTCAGTTTAAATTCTGAATTTTTACTATTGTGATCACGAATTTTTTTTCAAAATAGTAATTTTTCTGCAGCCGTCCCGAAAATAAAACTTTCGGTATGATTTATTAAATCGAAAGTACGACTTTACATAAATCGTACCAAAAGTAGTTATTTTCGGGACGATTTTGTTTCACTTTCGGAACGATTTTTTTACTTTTGGGGCGCTTTTTGTTACTTTCGGGATGATTTTGCGTATATATGTAGGCGGCCTTGACAAAAAATCAACTTCGTATTTGATTATGAGAGCGCTTGTCATATAACATTCGTGTGTGTCTTAGCTTTTTTAACATAAAAAACGGTTGCAGAAAAAATATTGTACGTAACTCGTTCCAAAAGTGATTTTACGGGACTCGCAGGATTCCAGGAATCACCTACGGCTCCTCCTGGAAACTTTCTACTCATCCCGTAAAATAACACTTTCGGAACTTGCGAAATAGTAATTTACCGTAGGCGAGTCCTGGAATCCTGCGAGTTCAGTAAAATCACTTTTGGAACGTAATCTACGATGTAGTGTGTTTGCGTGTAATTTTGACGTTTTAAACGTCAGTTTCATCCGAGCCTACGAAACTTTCGATGTACATTTAAAATATGATTTAAATTGAAAATAAACCATAGAAGCGTAAATATAAATGATACCATCTAGTCGGAGAAAGATGGCCACATCATCATTTTTTTTTCTCGAATAGCAATGATTTTATGAAAAATATTTTTAAGCAAAAGATGTTCATTTCTTTGTTGTCTTCAATATTTGTTTAATATTTGTTTTACACACAGTGTACTTCGTAACGGAGAAAGTAAAAATGGTGATGTAGCCATCATGCTACTTTCTCCGATTTGATGGTATCATAGCCATTTATATTTACGTTTTCATTGTTTATTTTAAATTGAAATCATATTTTAAGTGTACATCGAGCGTTGCGTAAACTCGGATGAAACTGACGTTTAAAACGTCAAAATTATGAAACATGGAAAAATTATTCTTTAAATTCAAAAACTCGGTACTCAAAAACTAACGAGATTTCCGAAAAAACTTATTCTTTAGAAGTTGTTCATTTTGGAATTCTCTGCAATTATTATTCACATAAATTTGCTGTAACTATTATTGTTTCATAATTATAAACCAAAAATTAATAAATTTTTTTGTCGAATAGCAATGATTTTATGAAAAATATTTTTAAGCAATTTTTTTCTTCAATGTTTCTTTAAATGTTTTTGTGATATTTTTCATATTTAAGAAAATATTGGCAAAAAAACAAAAAACAGTTAAGGTAAACACCCACTTCCGGTGTACGAAATTTTATCAAAAGCTATTCAGTTCTTTGGATTATCAAATAAGACATATGTTCAAAGTTTCATATCAATTGCTATATTAGTTTTTGAGATACAGCGCACACAGACAGACACACACACAGACAAAATTTTCTTTCCAGAAATTGTTGAAATGGCATTTAGGGACCCCAAAATGGATATTACCGTAAAAAAAATTTTTGAAAAAAAAAATCACGATCACAATACTTTCTCGTACTTCGTAACAGAGAAAGTAAAAATTATTGATCGAAATATACATAGCAACAATTTGACATAGAATAGATAGAATACTAGATTTAAAAAATGTATAAAAATGTGAAATAAGAGAATAGTAGATTATATCGGGTGTGTATAAATTGGCGGACAATCTACACGTGACGATATTCTTCTAAAAATTCAAACCAGCTTATCTTTATTCTAAAATGTTGTACCATGCTTCCTGGGCCTTCACGAGGTCCTCAAAGTTTGAACTTCCAGCCCTTAAATATGCGTTATTATTCGATATTAATAATAAAAATTTCGGTAGTATGGCTAGTTAATTATTTGTCAGTGTGTGCTATGTTTCTATCTCAAACGTGTGTTTTTAACACTTCTTAATTAGCTTATTTTCATCAAAAATACGTTCGGCAACGTCACACCCGCTTATGTCACTTTTGACACAACGAATTCACTCAAACTTGCTTGTTCCAAGTTTGTGCCAATTCTGCTTTTCTCAATATCATCAGTTTATGTTTGTGCCCGCGTTTCAGTGTATTTGTGTTTCTGTGTCATTTTCGTTTTGATTTGTTCAATTACAATGGATTTTACTATTTACTCATAATCTGTTTTAACTTGCATATACACCTGTAATTAAACCCCGCTCTATCTATCTATTACTTTCTACTCTGATCCAACCCACATAATTAATCATAGGGCTATGTTGCCTAATGTACATTTCTTTTAAATGGCTCCCGATGGCCTATGTGGCATGATAGAAAATTTTTGCATCAACATTTTCTATTCTGAATTTTATGAACAATATCGCCACATGTAGATTATTCGCCAATTTAAACACACCTGATATATCAAGTGAGAGAAATGTGTAATTTTTCCTGAGGTGCAAATTTGTATCCCGAGGGTGAAAGCACCGAGGGAAAAATAGCAGTCTATCCCGAGTTATACTGGGCGCTGTAAAAATGGCGGATTAACTCAATGGTACGTTGTCAAGAATTACCTCGAGAGTATGGAAAAATAATCCAAAAAAATCGGAATTGTATTTTTTCGCAGATGTGAAGATTTTAGTGTAAATTATTGCATTGCTTAAAATCTGCATAACATTATTTATTTACACTCCAGCTCATTAAATAAATTTTGCAGAGATGCATACTTTCGTGCTTGTCAATATTATATACAATTGGTATTTTCGAATGCGATAACTTGAACGTTCAATAATTTATTTTCCTTTTCAAATAATGCCGACGTCAGTAGGTTTATTTGAATGCGAAAATCAATCATTGAACGTTCAAATCTTCACATTTGAAAATACCAAATATATGCAAGGATGCATCTCTGCACAATTTATTTGATGAGTCCATGTGTAAGTAATTTATGTTATGGTGATTTTAAATAATGAAATAATTTCCACTAAAGTCTTCACATCTTCGAAAAAATACAATACCGATTTTTTCATTATTTTTTTCATACTCTCGAAGTAATCCTCGACAACGTACCATTGAGTTAATCCGTCATTTTTACAGCACCCTGTATATACTATTTGTTTCAGTAAAACGTTTAATACACTGTCAGCCGTGATAGTTAAAATAAATAATAGAACCTCGAAGGGCGAGAATAGTATATTACAATACAAGTGATGAAAGTACGAATTTCCCTCACGCGTTTGCACACGTTTGCCATTGCTGGTGAAAGTAGCGAGCGAAATTAGTTTCATCACAAGTGCTGTATAGCGTTTTGTTTAATACTCATAAAATGTATAAAAAAAACGGGAAGAATATTTATTTCTCCACAACCACTCAGTAGAATTTAAGCATTCTGGAATAAATTTTGATCATAAAACATACACATTCTCACTCTTGTTATGGAACAAAATACTATGCGCTTATGCGTTTTGCTTGTAATTTAT
This sequence comes from Ocypus olens, assembly GCA_910593695.2. Classification (NCBI taxonomy): domain Eukaryota; kingdom Metazoa; phylum Arthropoda; class Insecta; order Coleoptera; family Staphylinidae; genus Ocypus; species Ocypus olens. The sequence goes on along the minus strand of OU343061.1, from coordinate 28,279,744 downwards.
TCCATAACAAGTAATGGAATAGTTATTTATGCAACAAGTGAGTAAAGTAATACTTTTTTTCACGAGTAGGAAAGATTGCCGCATGAGCCGAAGGCGAGTGCGGCAATTCCTACAAGTGAAAAAAAGTTGCTTTACTCTCGAGTTTCATACAAAATTTTTTCTACGTCCGTAACTTTAAATAAATTTATAAATTTGATAAAACCTTAATCAATTTTTATAAGTAATAATACTTGTTTTAAATAAAGAAAATAATAATAATTATCAAGTTGTCTTGATCGGAAACAAATGTTTGATATTTATCGGCGGAACTCGCGGCGTGTTGCGAAGAGTTCATGATACACTTTGCGCAAACAATTTTTTAGTTGCGTTAAAAAATGAACCGCTACGGCACTTTTTTTCACGCAAAACAGTGAAAAAATGAACCGTTATGGCACTTTTTTTCACGCTACTTGAAGGGTTCAGGAATCACATATTTTATGAACGCAGATTAATGAAAAAAACTGTATATTTTATAACGGACGTAGAAAATGAATATTCTCACACCGTTCCGAAGAAAACAATTAGCCTTGGATATCACAATTGTTAAAACACCATGAACATAACCACAAACGTAATAATAAAACGTAAGTTCTTTGTGTTCATTATTGTATTAGTCTATTTTATCTGAGGAGAAAGTGTAGTCTGCTACTCGGTAAGAATGGAAATTCTAATGATCGTGGTTCCTCGCGCTCGGAATATTCCACTCGCATCGAATTTCCATTCTAACCTTGTTGCAGAATATACTATTCCATATCTAGTTATGGAATTAATTACATGCAAAACGCATAAGCGCATATTGTTTTGTTCCATAACAAGAGTGAGAATGTGTATGTTCTATGATCAAAATTCATTTCAGAATGCTTAAATTCTACTGAGTGGTCGTGGAGAAATAGTATATTGTACAACAAGCATATACGGCTACAGCCTACGGCTTGTTTCGCGGACATCGTTCTCGTGATTAATAGCCATTATATGTGAGTTGTACATTATACTTTGTTCACGAAAATTAGAATCAAAATTAAAATCAAAATCAAAATAAAAAAAAACAAAAACAAAATCAAAATCAAAATTAAAATCGAAATTAAAGTTGTAATTGCAATTACAATTGAAATAGTTATTTATGCAACAAGTGAGTAAAGTTATACTTTTTTTCACGAGTTCGGCTTGTGCGGCAATTCCTACAAGTGAAAAAAAGTTGCTTTACTCTCGAGTTTCATACAAAATTTTTTCTACGTCCGTAACTTTAAATAAATTTACAAATTTGATAAAACCTTAATCAACTTTTATATGTAATAATACTTCTTTTAAATAAAGAAAATAATAATAATCATCAAGTTTTCTTGATCGGAAACGAATGTTTGATATTTATCGGCGGAACTCGCGGCGTGTTGCGAAGCGTTCATGACACACTTTGCGCAAACAATTTTTTAGTTGCGTTAAAAAATGAACCGCTACGGCACTTTTTTTCACGCAAAACAGAAAAAAAATGAATCGTTATGGCGCTTTTTTTCACGCTACTTGAAGGGTTCAGGAATCACATATTTTATGAACGCAGATTAATGAAAAAAACTGTACATTTTATAACGGACGTAGAAAAAAAAATAATATTAGTATCAAACAGGGTAAACAAAATATTATCATAAATCGCGTTCTGTGAATTAAAGCGCGAATTAGGGTGTTTAATAACCATATTAAACACGCAAATGCGTGTGCGTATTTAATAAGCGTATTAAACACGCAAATGCGTGTTTAAGAAATTGAGTGTTAAAGGTACCCCATTAATGCTGCCCATAGAATTAAATAATGCGCACATTATAACATTTTCGTGAACAAAATATATTTCTTACTACCCAAACACCAAAGTTGCTATTATTTTAATGCCGATTTTACAAATCAACTATGCGAAAATTAATACTTACTGTATCATCTTCATCGAAAACTGAGAGCCAAGCCTTTTTCTGTGCAGCTCCCCATGGAATAACACTTTCAGCTAAATCTTCTACAGTATTGATAACACCACTATATCTGCAATGAAAGATTGATTATATGTTGCAATTAGTCGCAAATATTCTAATTTTTTTTAAGTAGTAGAATGAAATTTAAGAAATATACAACTATGAATCTAACCAGCGATTTTTTTCCTCTGTTTTTACACCTCCATAAGCTTGATCCGACTACCATATTATGTATTTTACTCTCTCAAGTGGTCGAATTATTCTTTGCAATTTGTAACTTTATATAACACTATTACAATTTTCTTTCCATCCATTTAAGATTTTCTTTCTTCTTTCTTTCATCTCGTATTTTTTTATTTCTTTCTACCATCACTATCATATTTCTTCAAATATATCAAGCTTTACAATTATTAAAACATCTAAGGGATATAATGTTGGCTATGAAAAGCCTATCCCCGAAGATTTAGATTTGGAATAATAAAATAAAGAGCGTTCCAAATTTCATACCACGTTTTGTCAACTTTAAACCATTAAATCTCGATTTTTTTAAATAGAACAAACTATATATTGTTATATGTTCTGACGCAGATCTCGATTCTGCATTGACCTATATTAGCATTTTCTATACCTATCTTCTTTACTTCTCAAGATATTAGCATGCTTGTATACATACGCCAATATTCTGCGTAATAGAAAAACAATGGGAATATACTTTATCAAGCGGGCCCAGAAAACAAGAAACAACTGTTGTGATTGAGACAGTTTTTCAATCAACATTCATCAATTGCTTGAAGTTCTTCAAACATAAGATTAATGGTTTCGGCAAATTAATGTCTCGCTGCAGAACTTCAAAGAACATTTAGTTGCAGACCACAACCGCTAATACTTAATGCTCTATTAGCAGAGCAGATAGATAATGTTAACTCTGTTTTACGACTGCATGGTAAGAAATGTTTTGAGTATGAGATCAAAAGTAAAAAACAATGTTAGCAACCCTTAAAAAATAAGTTAACTAATAGAAGTTCTTATGCTTTGAATACTAAGAGAAAACTTTATTGATGCTGAAGTAATTACTAGAAGTAATAAAGAGAAAAAAGTTTTCATGCCAAGACCTAATTTGGATCCTACTGACAGTGATTTCCTTTTATAATGCATAAACGGCAATTTCCTGTGGTTTTAATATTTGCTACAGCAATTACCAAAGCACAGGAATAGTCGTTCAACAAAGTAGATGTGTTTCTCCCTGAACCAGTGGAGATGATCAGTTATATGTTGTCGCCGAAGAAACTATGAACAGCTGAAGATATAGACCAGGTGTGCTGCCGTCTACTTCAATAAATAATAGGCGTCCTCCTGTTCTGTAATATTTTCTTCCAAATCCTCTTCCCTATCTTTATCGTATGCTGGCTATTGAATACCGTTTCACTTTCTTCTTTTTCGTCTTGGAAGGTATTAAAAATTTCAGCAACATTTTTGCACAAATCTCCGATGCAATACTTGTACACGATGGACTGGTTTTTCTATAGCCACATGCCGAGCCACATCCCGCTTTGCATTGACAATACAGAAATTTAAGGGGAAGTTCCGATGCAGGAGCTTCATTTGATTCATGATTCATGATTGCAGTAAGTAAAGTCTTACTTCTGAATTTTTGAAACACCCTACCAAGTCTGTACTTGATGGTAGGTTTGGAATTCATGCTGAGGTGCAGCTGCTGTAACTGGGAGTAAAGTCAAATCCAACTTACTCTTTGTCAACGATCGAGTAAAATGTTGGTACCGGAGATAATCCAAAGATATAGTGTGTGTGTGTCTGGCTGTGCGCGCTGTATCTCAAAAACTAATACAGCAATCGTTATTAAACTTTGAACATAACTCTTATCGGATAATCCGAAGAACTGAAAAGCTTTTTTTTGTTTTTTTTTTCAATATTGAAGACAATAAAGAAATTAATATCTTTTGTTTGAAAATATCTTTCATAAAATTATTGGTATTCAAGAAAAAAAAAATATCATTTTTTTTTTCATTTTTGGTCTATAATTATGAAACGATAATAGTTACAGCAAATTTATGCAGAAATCTCTTTAGTTTTTGCGTAAACTGAGTTTTTGAATTTGAAGTATAATTTTTCCATCTTTCATAATTGTTAACGTTTTAAACGTCAGTTTCATCCGAGTCTACAAAACTCTCGATGTATATTTAAATAGTATATTAAGTATCAAGGGCGGTAAGTGCGTTATAACGGCGGAGAGTAATAGTGTGGGGACCGACGCGTTAGTGCTACCGAGACTAACTCCCGAGATGCTTATACTATTTTTTGCCCGATCGATTGGTTAATTAATTAATTAATAGTATATTACATAACTGGTAACGTTGCTAAGGGCCTTGTTTGTAAATATCATGGTTGAGTTGCTTTGGTATTTGCGTTGTTTCATAAATTGGTGAAATGTCAAACTATGTGTTAACGCAAGCGACGAAAGACCGTGAATGTTTGGTTCCCGTAAAATCCAAAGCTGTAATATCCATAAAGGATACCTTCCTAAGAAATCGGAGGTGTTGTCCCGAGAGCAATTAAAACAATTCTTGCGAGAAGCTCCCAATGACAATTGTTTGATGTCTATATTTCCCTAGGGAAATATAAGTGTGTTATGACATATCGTAACTAAGGCAATATCACTCAATATTGTTTCAATCAGAAAAAAAGTATATAATATAGCTGTCTGGTTGTTATGGAGTTGGCAAACAGAAACAAATATTTGCAAATCCGGACGAATTTTAGTAAGTGTATTTCGACTTAAGGGTAGGGTACCAGTTAAATTAGCCGTTTAAGAAATCGAACATATCTTTGTAAATATAAACTTTTTCGAAAAGTTTATTTTGATACCATATTATATAAAGATCGATTATTATTTCTGTGTTTAGTTTTGGTTTAATCTTTATTATTAACAAAGTTAGCAACATTTCACTTTAAACAGATAAACTGCAGAACCAATTAAGTAACAACAGTGAAATTTGACTTTTAGCCAACCAATGCACACATCTAGGCAGTGAAGCAATTTGAAGGCAAAATCATAGTTAATAAAAAAACTATGAATGAATTAAGAGCCAAGTGAAAAATTAAATGATGTTTTTTGTGTCTATTTCCATTAGTATTGGTCAAAAACATTTCACTTTAAACAGATAAACTGCAGAACCAATTAAGTAACAACAGTGAAATTTGACTTGTAGCCAACCAATGCATATATCTAGGCAGTGAAGCAATTTGAAGGCAAAATCATAGTTAATAAAAAAACTATGAATGAATTAAGAGCCAAGTGAAAAATTAAATGATGTTTTTTGTGTCTATTTCCATTAGTATTGGTCAAAACTGGATAAAATTTCCTTACTGCCTAGACAGAAACATAATTGACATATGTGCAAAATTTTAAAATGGCTGATCCATTTTTCATTCAGCGCGTATTTCAATTTTTTTTTAACTTCAAATAACTCCTATAGCAAACAATTTAGTGTTAAGTGTGATATTTAATTAATTTTGGTAGGTGAAAAGCTACTCAAAAATGAAATAAAAAATGATGATTATTGTGGGTATCTTAATAACGAAACGTCGTATTTGAGAAATAAAATTATTTTTTGGAAGAGCTTAATGTTGTAAACATAATGCAATCTAATTTTCCACATAGGTCTTCTGTATGCTTTGTACACAAATATGAAAATTTTATATTTTTAAGCCGTATTATTATGCATTCAAAACACTCACTACATCTTACGACCACGACTCCACGACCCATCATGGACTATGGGGTACGACTTTATTTCAATTATTGATATTTTATAATGCTATCCACGTTTATCTTTCAAACTAGATTAGTTTTGAAGCTTTTTTCGACTTTGCAATTTAGGATTTTGGCCAGATTCTGAGTGCAGCTGGACCACTGTGCAGTGGCGTAACTCTAATGAGGCAGAGGAGGAAACTGCCTCCGGACCCTGGGTCTAGAGGGGCCCTGGTCTGAGTTCGGGGTATAATATCTCAGCCGGACTGTAGTTCATATTGAATTTCAATGCAAATGAGGTTATGTTATGTCGGAGAGGTTTTACTTTGCACACATTTTGTATTTTTTAGTTGATTATTAATTGGCTTGTAACTCAGGTACGATAGTTTATTGCTAAGTCTCGTCTATAATAATTGTCGTAATTGCCTAAAGAAAATTAATTTGACTTTGCAGCACCATGAAGACAAAGCATGATGACCATAATTGCAGTTCTTACAGAAAATATGTCCAATCAAAATCATTTGAACTTTGCAGTAACTAAAATGGCTGGCTGACCAAAAATATACCTTTTCGGTACATTCAACATAGTAGCAGAGAAAGATTACGCAGAGTGGAAGAGCCTTTACATAAATTAATTTTATAAGGTAGAAAGTAAAAAGAAATGATGCATCAGTTTTAAAAACTTTTTAAACATTACAACTTATAATATATGGCAACATTTTTAAGACTAAAACGAAATAATATAATTTAAAGGACTGAAGGACTCGGTGGATGGCCCCTTCCAACATATATATGTTTTGTATGTATGTTGGAATAAAGTTCATGTATGTAATATAATTTAAAAAATGTCCATGTGGCCATCATGTACTTTCTCTATTTGAAAGTACAAAATGGGTTTTTCGGATGTTTTGCATCTTCGTCGATTGTTTTTTCCAACAACAAGTCTGATTTCGAACAAAAAATATTCATTATCTCAAAAACGTCAAAATTTTTCCATTCAAAATTTTTTCTCGAAAATCAAAGTTTACGAAATTCATCTATCAACACAAGATTGTTATCTTAAATAGATAATTAATCATTTTTGTAATAGAGAGAGACAATACATTTATTGAGACACTTTTACAAGGATTTTTAGCCTCTTGAAAGTTAAAATATGTTTATCTACGACCACTACTGTAAATGCCCATTATCGTACAATGCGCGTACTGCGTAAATACACCAAAACACCCACGTATGTTAGAGCCCGCTTGTAAATTAAAGGTACTAGTGAGTTTCGTTTACGAACTTTTGATTGGTTGAGAGTTGCGCGTTTGTTCGTTTTTATTAAATATAGTAGTCCGCGATTGTTAAACGTCACATCACGCACCCCGAAGCTGTCACTTCGCTATTCCGCACATTCTCTTATATAAATTAAGGTGAGAGTGGTCGTAGATAAAGTATACTACATAACGCGAGTTGTAAAGCAATTACGCGCTCGTGAAATTGCGCGTAATTTGCTATTTACAACTCTTGTTACGTAATTACGCTCGTGAAATTGCATTACTCGCCGCTACGCGGCTCGTACGCAATTTTTTCACTTGCGCGTAATTTGCTATTTACAACTCTTGTTACGTAATATACTATTAACATTTTAAATGATGTACAAGTCTATACTCTTTAGATTAGTAGAACACCAATTTGGAAAAGGAATTTAATTTGGAAACTAATATTACTATAAGACGTAAAGTAATATAACCTTTTATCAACAACCAAAAGGTGTAAAACTTGCTATCTTAAGTTTTCATTAATCCTACGTTTCCAGTCTTGAAGCAAATGATTTGACTTAATGATTCAAAAATTCAAAAATGTTGATGTGGCCATCATAAAAGGAACCTGTTTATTCAGGCTACCTTTCGTCTTTATTTATTTAATGCTTCTGCAACAGGCAAGGGTGTGCAATTCCAATTAATTTGTTGAAAATATAAATAAGAAAAACAAAAACTCAATTTAATAACTCAATAGATCTTAGAATTGCCAAAGAAACCCAAAGTTTACAGTTCCATTTAAATATCTGTATTAGTTTTTGAGGATCAGCATATTTCATACTCGAGAGTGAAAAAATACACAAGAGGCTAAAAAATTGGTTTGCCTCCAGGCCCACAATTTGAAGTTACGCCACATCTAAACATTTTGGGAAACTCGCTAAAGTCCATATTTCTGTTACGGTTTTTACATATTGAAAATAAATGATGAAAATTCTAAATTTTAAACAGAATAAAGTACTGTATCTACCAGCAAAAATTTAGGTTTAGATACTCGACTGAGGGCAGTTATGCCAAGTACAAAAGTAAGATGAACATAATATTTGTATTACAGGGTCCATTATAAAAGTAATGCGCATTTTCTGGGAAAAATATATTTATTGATCGTACCCGTACAAATGCTTAAAATTCTTCAAAATACTCTGCCCCAGCATTAATACAATTGCGGAGACGGGTCTGCCATGCCTGGAAGGCACCCTGAAACTCTTCAATGGGAATGTCTCTTAGGAACGTTGTAACATGCTTTTGGATATTTTTCACGGACTCGCAACTGTCAACTCAGCCTTTTACCTGCAGGCGCTCAAGAGATTGAAACGCTGGGTCGTGCGCGTGATGGCTGACGTCAAAGACACGGTCAGGCTCCACCATCATAATGTCCCCAACCACACGGCCTTCATCGTTACTAATTTCTTGGCCCGGAGCTACACCCCTCCAGCCCCCTTATAGTCCCGACTTGGCTCCGTGCGACCTTTTTTGTTTCCCCGACTGAAGAGAGAGCTGATAGGAAAGCATTGGGAGTCCGTGGAAAACATCCAAAAGCATATTACAAAGAGACGTTCCGCAAGTGTATTGATGCTGGGGGAGAGTATTTTGAAGAATTTGAAGCATTTGTACCGGTACGATCAATAAATACATTTTTGTCAGAAAATGCGCATTACTTATATAAAGGGCCCATACAACAGGTATGGTTTCAAACTACATTATAAAATCTATTGGTAGCTTTTGGAGATTTGTTGTATGGCAATAATGAAAATTTCAAGTTATAATCCCCAAGAGATTTCTTGGGAATTACTTGCTTACGATTATGTCGGCCTTCAACTGTGTTTGGACGACGCTCGCTAGACCGTGAAATGGTTGGGTTGGGCGGGGTTTGGTGTAAACGCTACAGCAGAAGTGTTTTTTTATAACTTCTCTTCCGCCACCGATGCGAAAAAAAATAACCACAATATTCTAATACGTTTTGCACGCTTGCGCTGTAGCGGGGTGCAGACTTATAATAGCCTCTCTGTTTTAGAATCGCAGGCGCAACCTTGAATGTATTAGATAAATGGAAATAGCACTGAGTTAATTTACCCTCTTTGCAAGCTGGGTTGCCCACAGTCATACCGACTTGATTTAATCCCCATCTCGCGGGCGTTTACCATACTTTTGATGGGTACCCTACCGTTAAGGGGGACTTACACCTTGTAGGACCATTTCGGAGCCAATTTGGAAGAATTTATTGTAAAAAAACTAGAGCAGATTTCGATACGAAACTTTTTTTATATTATTGTTGATCAATTGAATTTCACACATGATTTTTTTTTACATGTCAATGTAGACTTGGAAGACCTGGAGAAGGCATTGACAGCGCCCCTGTTAGAAGTGAAGGGTCAAACGGTGTACAGGATTGGGTCAACCCTAGTTATCTGAAATATAATTTTCAACAAGACTTTTAATTGTTGTTATGTCAGCAAGGTTCCGATCGTTCACTTTTTCAAAATTCCGTTTTTTTGCAAAATGGCGGACATTTTTCCAAAAAAGTCATTTTTTTACTATGTTTTAAGTCCTTCTTGAAGCTGTCAAAAATCAGCAAAATGGAATTTTCCGAAAATGTACGTTTGGGACCTTGCCAAGTATTGTAGATTATAAAAAAAATTATCGCGATACTTTCAGTTGTTCTCCCGTAATCGTGTACACCAATTTGAAAAATGCAATTTTTGGGAAAACCCGTTTGAAGTTTTAGAACATTACAACGTGCAAATGACGGGACTTACTTAATCTGCAATGCCAGGTTCGTACAGTTAGCCTTCCTGATGAAGACGAAATTCACGATGGGTCACCTGCTCTTCTCTTTGTTGAATTATTGCTTGTTTTGCCGCATCGCTCACCTTTTGCTCGATTCGTAACGCGTTTAGTTGAGTGGCGCAAGCCTCAACTTGCAGCCCCAATGTGATCCACAAGGTGTCAATTACTTTCAATATTCCCTTCTGTCCTTCATTAAAAGTCACATCCAAATGAGCTGTGATTTCAACTACACTTTTCACGGAATGCAAATGTTTAGGCGCGATCAACCAAATGCAACTATTCAAAGACTCATTTCTGTTTCCAGTGTGAGCTCCTAAATATCGATCTAGCTAATCATCTGACGATAAGTGCTTTTGATTTTCACAGGATTGGCAAAAATTAGATTTTACCATGGAATCGACAACTTTCCTATTAAAATATCCAATGAGTGTACATACTCCAAACGATGAAAAACCTACCGTGCCGTTTTTCTTGTCAAGAATTGATGTCACTACGACACTCTTTGCACACAACGAATTGAGTGATTGCAGTAAAAACTGAGACAAACTCTAGGATTATTATCACTTTATTTTCTGGTGTCATTCCTGGTTGATGGTGCATGAGAAAAATGAAATTGAGACTGTTTCATCAAAATTTCATCATAGTCCGGTTCCATTTGCGAAGCAGAAATTCTTAAAACTGATGAAAGGTGCTCATCTGTAATTCTGTTTCTTAAAGAAGTTTTCCTAAGCTTCATTGTTGAAAAGATTTGTTCGCATATATAAGATGAGCCGAACATTGTCATTATCTTCATTGCATGAGTAATTAGACTTGGGAAATTATCTGGACTTAAATTTTTATAAAATTAGGAGAGTATTACAGTTCAATTCTATTAACTCAAGTTGAAATTTTGCATCAACTTCTTCGTAATTAACATTGAATGGGGTCGCAAAAATACTAAACTCTGGTTCCATTTTTCTAAAGTCCTGAAATCTTTCAAATTCTGTAGATAGTTTTCTCAAATTAATTTCGTATTTTTTAATCTTATTGTTTGATATAGTGCATTTTAAAGATTGTATTCTTGGAAAATGAGAAAAATCAGATTTAGAGATCTGATTAGCAAATAATAATAACTGTAATTTGAAACTTTTCAGGTATTGCCAAATATCGTGAAGAAACTGATTTTTTCCTTGCAATTTGAGATTAAGTTTATTCATGTGTACGAGGAGGTCTGTGAAAAAAGCGAAATCAGAAAGCCACGTTTCGTTTTCTAAGACGTCAAATTGATTATAAATGTCTTTATCAAGAAGAAAATTTACAATATCGTCTTTTAAATCCCAAATACTTTTCCAGCACTTAACCAACGAACTTTTGAATAATACAGGATATCGGAATGCTCAGCATGTACGGACTCCAAAAACTGTTGAAACTGGCGATGTAATAATCCTCTGGAACGAATCATATTTACTAGTTTTACAACAATATTAAGTATATGGTCAATATCTAAAGCCGATTTACAGAGAGCATCCTGATGTATAAGGCAATGCAAAAAACAACATCATTTTCCGGATACTTAGAATTAAATTTCCCAACAAATCCTTGATTGATTCCAACCATATTAGGAGCACCATCTGTAGTTACATTACATAGCTTGTCAATAGGTAAACGAAGTTTATCGATGCAATTTCCAAATTCACAAAATATATCGGCACCAGTCGTTGTTCCTTTCATTGACTGCAGCCCTGCAAGTTCTTCTGTAATTTCAAAGTGGGCGTTGATTCCTCTTACAAATATGAGTAACTGCGCAGATCGCTGATATCTGTACTTTCATCCATGGTAATTGAATAGTCAGTTGTGAAATTAGATTTTTATCAATATTTTCAATTCTCTCGGTGATTGTTCTTCTTGAGAAAGACAGTGACTGAAAATCCTTTTTCTTGTCAGGGCACATAATATCGCACACATCTATCATGCACTGCTTTATAAATTCACCATCTGAAAAGGCTTTATTAGATTTAGCAATATTATAAGCCAACACATAACTGGCTTTCGTAGTGCATCTTTGAGAATGATTAGCTCTCTGAAATAATTGTTGTTGATTCTTGAATCTTGGAGGCGTTCACTTCGTGGTACATTTTCAATTTCGATATAAAGAAAACACTTAACTTTTTTATACCACTTTTATTTTACTTTACGTGACTAGTTTCAATTACACTATTACTATTACACTGAAACTAGTCACGTAATTGAAACTAGTCACGTAAAGTAAAATAAAAGTGGTATAAAAAAGTTAAGTGTTTTCTTTATATCGTAATTGTTGTTGACTTAAATTTTTTATTAAATCTTTCGATTTAATTTTTTTCACCTCTTCACTTAAAGATGAGTAGGAGTGGTTTTCATGTTTGCTCTTGAAATGGCGTTGAATGTTATATTCTGTTAAAACTGCAACAGTTTTATTGCAAAGTAAGCACACAGGTTTTTCTTTAAATAAAGTAAAAAAATATTTCCACGTCCATTCTTCTTTAAAAACTCGACATTCTGAATCCACTTTTCTTTTTTTAACATCCATTTTAGACGTTACCTACTACGGAGAACAACACACAGAAACGCAATTGACGAAAGCTTACTGCTAACTAATGCTCTTACGCGGGAGTTTGTTGAGGCACTGGGAGTTTGGGGGATTACACAAACAATTACTCGAGTCACAGCGGGTCGTTGCAGATGACTGACTAAGTCGCTAACTAACTGATCTTCGGGCGGCCTCGCTTGTTTCGAGCGAAGATGAGTCATCTGTTTAGGTCGGATGGATTTGTCCAGAATACTATTGTGTTTTGAATATCGCCGCAGGTAGTTTTTATGCGGGTCGTCACATTACGAAGTAAGAACGCGTTCGAACATTCTCATGACGGCACTCTTAAACGGGCCGGATTAAACCTTTCCGCGGGCCGGACTTGGCCCGCGGGCCGTAGTTTCCCCATCACTGCTTTACGGCCTATTTCACAATAAAAAAAACACAGAAATAAGCATGGACACGCAGGAGCGACCCAGGATCGCGCAAATCGGCCATGCGCCATCATGTTTAGCTAGCAATAAATCCTGAACTAGAGAGAAATCTGACAAACCCTTTTACAGGCTCATTTCTAAGACCCTTCAGATTAGAAAAAAAAAACATTCGAAACCGACAAAGTGTAAGTACCCCTTAAATAATGTCCGAAGAAGTATTAGAAGGCGAAAATAATGTAATGGAAGCAATAGCGTAGCATACTATAAGCTTAAATCAGTGAAGGTTCGAGGGTTTTTTTCTGGTACGGCCGAGGTAACAAGGGTGGCAATACAGATGGGTAGGGTCAGTTGCAGAGACGGCTGGCTGCGTGACTGCTCCTATCTGTATTACCACCTCTTGTTCCTCGGCCGTACCAGAAAAAAACCCGCGAACCGTCACTGGCTTAAATTGGTTTTAACTTACTTGGAATTAGTTTGTTTATCGCACCCTTAGCAACTTCTCCTATTTGTAGAGGTGTGCAATTTATTATGTTTTAAAATAAACTATTAAAATCGCAGTAGAAATACTTATCCCAAATATTAAATTCGTTCGTAACGCCAATGTTCAGTTTACCCTATATAAAATACTTACACAGGAATAGTAAGATCGCTCGAGAGATGTCCACAGTATAGTGTATACATAATCATCGTAAGAAAATAGGCCTTCATAAGAAAGAATTTCGTGCCTCTCGTGACTGCATCAATTGGTTGATTTAATATAATTTTTCCCAATTTGGCATACTCTTTCCCAAATATTATAAGTATTCTTTTAACCTTTGAAGATCTGAAACCAAGAATACTTAAGGTAATTGGATATTTAAATTTATTAGAAAACTTACCCGATTATCTGTGTGTTTGGCGTCAATTCTGCAGACCAAGTCATGACCACAGCCAAAAGAGAATATGCCAATAGAAGTGCCAAACATAATAAACGACGAAAGTGTGGAAATAATAGAAATAGTGTATTTTCCAAGCTGTAAATGAGTAAAAATAGTTATTTATTATACGAGTGTGGAATGTACGTAATTAGTCCCTCAAGAAAAAGTTGAATTTTCTTAAGGGACTAATAAGGAATTCCACATGAAGTTTTGTAGAAACTATAGTGATGACAAGAGAGCGGATTTTATGCAAAATGCATATTTTTGCATATTTTACATATTTTGCAAATTTACCCATAGAATGCATATTTCGCCTTATAAATACATATTTTAACATATAATGAAATATTTAACATTTTGTCGCACGGTACATTGCAACACCTGCAATTTTCGAATTCGGGCATGAACCAAAACATGTAGTCATTCAAGGAAATACCAGCCAAATTTATCGAATTAATTGCCAATTTGTCTCGCGATAAACAGTAATTTATGTGTTCCTATGTTTGTGTCGGTTTACTTTCAAATATGCGTAATGCGGCATTGGATCAAGCGGTAGAACGAGAAAGAAATAGTTTAGGGCGTAAGGGAATTCCCATATCTATTTAGAAACGAGCCCGCCTATTTAGTGAATGATTGCAATTACGAAATTTATTTAAAAAAATAGCCCCCCTATACAGTATTCATTTACAAATCTTCAAGTGAATAAGTACATATGGCAATTGTTGAAATTAGTTCACTAACATTAAGATGCCGAAAGAAAAAAATAATTTAGTTCCGGTATGGATCAACATTATACCCGTGCTCCGTATAGACGGCGCAAAAGTATTTTGTACCGCATGTGGAAAAATAGTAGGTTACTTTAATTATTAATTAACCGTGAGTGAGTGAGCATTTAAATTTCAGGTCTAGTTATTAATGAAAATTGTAATAATGTTTTCAATTAACCAATAATGGTTTGAAAGTTTATAAATGTCACATGTTAAGTCGATATAACTTTTAAACAAAGACGTGGAAAGCATTTTAATGAATGTATAGCTAATGTATACCTAAGTCTAAATGCTCACACGATGTGTAAAGACTATAAATAATTTAGACACTCTGAAAAAGGTATGTCAATAACGTCTATCTCGAAACAATGGGACATATAAAAGAAATAGTAAAAAATAAATATCTCTATTTCGTTGTGGACGAAACTACAGATTGTTGTGGACGGTATGTTGCCAATTTAATGATAGGGTGCTTAAGTGAAAAAGAGCCTAGTACATCATATCTAATTGCATGCAAAGTACTTAATAAAACAAATCACTTAACAATAGGGCGATTCATTAACGAGACATTTATGCAATTTTTTCTTCCGGATATTGTTCCCACAAATAAAATTATTTTGATGCTGTCCGATGCTGCACCTTATATGGTAAAAGCGGGTACACAATTATAGCTATTAATACAACTAGGGAAATATATTCATATTTCCCGTGTTGTAATCAATAGTTTTTTTCTGATTGACAGAATATTGTTCTGTAAACGAGAAAATATTGGATTGTAAATTTTTGAATTTATCGGATTGGTAACGTTGCTAAGGGCCTTGTTTGTAAATATCATGGTTGACTTGTTTTGGTAGTTGCGTTATTTCATAAATTGGTGAAATGTCAAACTATGTGTTAACGCAAGCGACGAAAGACCGTGAATGTTTGGTTCCCGTAAAATCCAAAGCTGTAAAATCCATAAAGCATACCTTCCTAAGAAATCGGAGGTGTTGTCCCGAGAGCAATTAAAACAATTCTTGCGAGAAGCTCCGAATGACAATTGTTTGATGTCTATATTTCCGTAGGGAAATATGAACACTTCATATTTCCCTGGGGAAATATAAGTGTGTTATGACATATCGTAACTAAGGCAATATCACTCAATATTGTTTCAATCAGAAAAAAAAAATATTATATGCAAATTTAATTCATGTAACATGTTTGGCTCATGGTATAAATAGAGTGGCAGAGGCAATTCGCAATGAATTTCCGATTGTTAATACTTTAATAAGTAGTATAAAGAAAGTGTTTGTAAAGGCCCCGTTACGCATTCACCTATACAAAGAAAAACTTCCTAATATCCCTCTACCGCCTGAACCTGTAATTACACGATGGGAAATGTGGCTCAGTGCAGCGCTTTTTTATGCAGAACATTTCGAAATAATTAAAGAGTTGGTTTTAGAGTTTTCTGATAATACCAATACATATATTAAAAATGCACAATCTGTTTTAAAGAAAACGGAACTGCGCAATCAGTTAGCCTTCATAAAAACGCATTATTATTTTGTAAGCACAACTATTTCCAAATTGGAGACAGAAGCATTATCGCTAAACGAATCCGTAAAAGTAGTGACTAAATTTCAGCAGCTAATTTCTGGTGTTCCTGGTAATATTGGTTTTACTATTTGAAATAAATTAAATGAAGTATTACATAAGAACTACGGATATCAGCTGTTAAATAAAATTAATAACACTTTGACACTAAACGAAAACTCCAGAGACATTGATATAAATTTAGACGTGTCTATTTTAGCCGCTTTAAAAAATTCACCAATAACATCTGTAGATGTGGAAAGAAGTTTTTCGTCATATAAGCACATACTGTCTGACAGACGTCAAAATTTTCTTCCTGAAAATTTAGAAAAACATTTAGTTATAAGTTGTTATGCCAATCAAACTAACCATAATCAATCATGTGTTTATTAGCTAAGAAAGTTGTTGTTTCAAAAAGTAATTTAGTATTTGTAGTATTATTAATAAGACTAATTACGTACAAGTAACGCAATTTTCGTTTCTTCGTATTAACAGTAATAAATGTATGTGACTTTATTTATTTTTATTAAAAATGTATATAAACAAACTTATGTATTTTTTTTATTGACATTTCAATTTATTACCTGCATATTTTAAATTAACAATGCATACTTTCGAGTTTTTAAGTGCATATATACCGGGTGACCCAGGGATCTGTAAAAGCCCCATAACTTATTTGCTATTTGAGATATCGACTTCCAGTTTTCTTGAACTGGTACCCACACTTATTCTACATATTTTAAAAATATGTATGTTTTTGTATACGGTGTCCCAAGACAGAACAAAATTATGTTTTTTTATGGAACACCCTATATTTTATACTTTATTTTCAACCCTCTTGAGAAGCTGATAAAAATATTATAAGATAGTATAGGTCTATTATGGACGATTGGTTTATTATTGGCAAATTTGTGGCAAAAACAAGGACACATTGAAAACATTGCAGAAGCGCTCCTAGCAAAGCTAGCGTCATTTTTTATACATTAAAGAATTTTTCACATCATGAAGAATAATACAAATCGGCTTTGGTTATTTTTTGTTCATACTGCCATACAGGGTGTCAACATACACAAAATATTAGATAACTATTTTTTTTTTCAAATGGAACAGCCTATATATCTTCCACCAATGTTTGGAATTTTTAATAAGCTTTTCAATGATGTACAATTTGTATAATGAAATATTAAGGATTCTTGAGATTTATCCATAGAAACATTTTTCTTTTGTCAACTCCTGCTCATTTTTGGATTTTCAGCCAAAACTATGCATTTCTGAAAAAATAATAAGAGACCAAAGCTGTAGAGCGGAAAATTTTCAATCGATATAGGTGTTTCGACTTTTCCAATAATGTGTGCATTGCCCGCCAAAATGCGCAAAATCGTGACCGTATATGCATTTTAGCGTTTTTCTCAAATTTTTTGTTAATTAATTGCACTATACTTTATTTTCCACGTCCTCTAGCAGAAAAACAGGTAATTATAGAATTATTCAAATTACCTACATCGATTGAAAATATTCCGCTCTATAACTCTTAAGAGAAGCAATTTTTTCCCAAAATGCATAGTTTCTGCTAAAAATGCAAAAAACCATTGAAAAACGCAAAAATTGATACATTTTCAATTTGCATTTTTAGGGAAAACAATGCATTTTTTGGCAAAAATTAATTCTATTAAGAATTGTAGAGCGCAACATTTTCAATCGACGTGGGCCATTTTAATTTCCCTATAATTTCGTTTTTCCGCTAGAGGGTGCGGAAAATAAAGTATAGTGCAATTTATTAATAAAAAATTTGAAAAGAAAACGCTAAAATGAAAATACGGTCACGATTTTGCGCGCTCTGGCGGGCAACGCACTCAATATCTTAAAAGTTGATAGTTGCTCTACAACTTTGGTCTCTTATAATTTTTCCAGAAAATGCATAGTTTTGGCTGAAAATCCAAAAAGCAGGAAAAGGTGGCAAAAGAAATATGTTTTTATTGATAAATCTCAAGAATCCTTAATATTTTGTTATACAAACTGTACATCATTGGAAAGCCTATTAAAAATGCCATAGATTGGTGGCAAATTATATAGGGTGTTTCATTTGAAAAAAAATATTTATCCATTGTTTTGCGTATGTTGACACCCTGTATACCACTATGAATAAAAGAGAACCAAAGCCGATGTGTATTATTCTTTATGATGTGGGAAATTTTCTAGTGCATAAATAATGATGCTATCTTTGCCAGGAACGCTTCTGCAATGTTTTCAATGTGTACATGTTTTTGCCACAAATTTGCCCATAACCAACCGTTCATAATAGACCCATACTATCTGATACTATTTTTATCAGCTTTCCAAGAGGGTTGAAAATAAAGTGTAAAATATAGGGTGTTCCATTTAAAAAAACATAACTTTGTTCTGTTATGTATATTAGGACACCCTGTACAAAAACATACATATTTTTAAAATATGTAAAATAAATGTGGGTACCAGTTCAAGAAAACTATACTATATCCATTTTCAAGTGGCAGCGCGTGTGAACACAATCACGTGAACGGTGAGAATGCTCAGGGTCGGACGCGCCGTACCCCAGCGCGCCCACGAGTAAATTTCATGTTACTGCCAACACTTTTTAAACGCTCGGCAATCGACAACGGGCCCAGAATACAGACTGAATCCGGGCACGAGTACGCACCACGGAACGACCAATCGCAAGCGTCTATTGAAGTACACACGTGGCTATCACGCAGCCGGGTTTTTTTATTTCCACTGCCATTTGGAAATGGATAGAGTTTAGAAGTCGATATCTCAAATAACAAATAAGTTATGGGGCTTTTACAGATCCCTGGGTCACCCGGTATGTACATATTTCACCATTTTATAATGCATAAAATCCTCTCTCTAGTGATGACAAATATTTTGAGTAATACAAATAGCAAAGCTATCGAAATAATACAAGCTTGTTTACATGTATTAATTACCTAAAAAAGACGTCAAATATATGACACGAATTAGGTTTTAAGACAGTAATGTGATTTTCTACTTAAATTTGAATAAACACAATAATCAAATGTACCCATTTGCCTATTTACACACGTGTTTCGAGATTTATGTCTCATGAGTAGAGAAAGGATTTTATGCATTATAAAATGCTGAAATATGTGCATATAAATGCATTTAAAATGTGCAACAAATATGCAGTATTATATTGAAATATGCAAGTAATAAATTGAAAATGTCAATAAAATAATACATAAGTTTGTCTACATACAACAAATTAACAAATTACTGAAACATTTGATTTTGATTTTGAAACAACTACGTTCTTGGCTAATACCACGACGAATATTGAATTATACAAAAATCGCAAATCATATTTTGCAAAAATTTAGTTTTGAATTCCTCAAATTTTTTTATGCGCATATTTCACACATTTCAAAGTAAACCAACAAAAACATGTCAACGCATAAATTCCTGTTTATCGCAGGACAAATTGGCAATTGATTTGACAATTGCCCTCATTTACTTATTAACCAATAAAATCGAATAACGTTGATGAGATGATCCAATAAAATTCTAATTACGATGCGTAACAGACCACGCTCTATGTTATGCATGGCAATTAACCCTGGGTGGTATCTAATCAGATAATCTCTCATGTTGGTATTGCCTAGCAACGCGTTGGTTCATTTTATATAACGTATAAAACATCAGTTATTGCCGGACTTTTAAGCAGTTTGCTCCTGAATTCGATCTGTTTGTATTTTCGGGTGAAGTGTTAGTGCTTTCATAAGTAATAGTATTCATAGGCATTTCTCAAAATCTTGGTAAGCTCATTTTTATTACAATTATTGCGCCGCAAATTAATACACGTCTGACACTTGGTGTCACTAAATTTAACTTTTCAAATTTGAAGTGTGAACTTTTTATTCGGCCAATTGTCTTCCCGAATCTAACTCGTGACTGATTTTTCCTAGGCAATTATTAGCGTCTGGATCACTCTTGCTTGTTGCTTCTAGAAAATCGGCACTTTTGCTTGTTGCTTCTAGAAAATCGGCACTCCTGCTTCGCAGTCGTGCCGATTTTCGTCGCAACAAGCAATCGTGATCCTGCCGCTAATAATTGCCGGCAAAATCATAGGCACTCGTTATATTACTGTTGATAACATCTGGCCAGTATTTCCTTGAATTACTAGATGTTGGTTCATGCCCAAAATCGAAAATTGCACGTGTTGTAATGTGTCGTGCAACAAAATGTTAAATATTACTATTATATGTTAAAATATGCATTAGAAGACGAAATATGCATTATATGGGTGAATGTGCAAAATATGTAAAATATGTAAAATATGCAAAAATATGTATTTTGTATAAAATCCTCTCTCTACTCATCAGTAAAGCTCGCTCTTTAGTTACTCGTGAATAAAAGGACAAGATATTCTTAACTAAATTAGTATTTTCGAAAATGTTGCAGTGCAGTCAAATCATGGGTAACTTATTCGAAATATCATATTTTAATTATTATTAAATAAATATCTATTTCGTTTATTGCTTGTTTAATATTAAATACTAATTTATCCAGTAATATACAAGTATTGAATCCGATTTATTTGAATTAATAATAATAATAATCTTACATCCAACATAAATAAAATAATGTTGAAAACAAGTAATAAATCTTGAGATTATTTATTTTATGAAATCCTTATATTTATGAAATAGAACAAATTCAAAAGGTAAAAGAATTAAAAGGGTTAAACATGATTCGATAAGATTTGCTATTAGCTATAAAAAAAATCATTTAAAATAATTTATAAAAACAACTTACATTGGAGAAGGTACCAGACACGTAACAGTAGCTACCATATATTGACAAGTGTAATCCAAATATTTGTAGTATTCGAAGAAATAAAAGCATTCGCCTAAAATGGGTTTTATTTAGTCGGAGGATTAATATGCAATAATAAGAGACCAAATATTTATACAACAGGAAACATTAAAACATGCTGAAATATATGGAGTTAAAATGTGCGACAAATAAGCAATTAAAGTAAAGACACAGTGTTATGAGTCATGGGGGAGTTACGAGTGGGTTTAAAAAGTGGATAGATATTTCTAATTTATTTACAATGAGTTACAGTGAATTCATCTACAAAATAATATTTAAATTTTGTATGAAAACGGAAAACAACTATGAGTTATGAAAGATCTATTAGTGCTGATTAAAATAAGTTACAGATATACCGAACGGATTCGTATGAACATTTCTAGAAATTTGATTTAGTATTATTTTTGAAACAAATGATATACCGCAGATCGAATAAAGTTTTTATTTACGCCATTTAAGTAACTATGGTTTGTAAATTAATCCAAAAATAATCTTATTTCAAAAAATATACAGGGTGTCCCACGAGGTAGTAGACAGCCGCTATCTCGAAAACGGTTAGTAGTATGAAAATGAAATTTGCTGGATTTAAATGGTTTGAAATGATGCTCATTTCTGAATGCATAGATTTCATTTCCGTTAATCCATTTCCTGAAAAATGATATAAACTTCACAATTTTAAATGGGTCATCTTATATATTTATGGATTTTTTATAGGATTTCCTGTTTTATCCCACGAAATCTGAACTCCTTACGTCGCGCCTATTCATTTGATATTTTGCGGATGTGTGCCATTTTGGCCCGCTGGCGAAGAAACTTGAGCACAACGTCCGTTCATTCTCACGGGCTAGCTCTATTTCAAAACGTGCAAAGTCAGGATTGAACAAGTTTAATCCTGTTATTTTGCTGATGCGTGCTGTTTCGGTCCGTCGGCGATGAAACTTGAGCACAACGTCTGGTCTGTTATCACAAGTTACTGTAACCTTGAGCACTTTTTACACAAATTGTCAATTTTTCGAAACGTCTCACCAACTTGTTGTTTATAATTTTTCGCAATTCAAGGTCTCTCCGCAGTTTTTCGATTGTCTTTTCTAATTTGAGAATTTTCATCGAAACAATACTTCCACTTTTACGCAAAAACCTGCGGTTATTAATCACACTTCTAAGATCATGCATCGCGTTACAATAAAGATGAATTCATAATAACTGCTCGTTATATTCGAGGATGATGAAATAACTAGCACTTTCAACCAATCAGATTGCCGAATCAGATTTCAAAACATGCAAAGTAGATATCTACACCAAATCCGACGAGTCGTTACGGATATATTCACATATTTTAAATTACCCACATATAAATCTAGCTATTAGGTTGGTAATAAACTTTGGTGAACAGTTGGCACTTTTGTAAAACTTTAAGTTGACCCCACCTTTTTAATTTCCCGCTTTAGAACTTTGGCTGGCGCTGAACTTTGGATTTGAATTTCCCGCCACGAACTTGAACTTAAAGCTCGACAGCGTTGCCATTCCAGGGTGAAACCGGATGGAATTCTCGGAAACCGGATGCCTTTTCGGCAACACTGTAGAACTTCCAAGCTCCGCTGTTGGCATTTTATTCCCCGCAATTAAATTTTTGAATTTCCCACTTTTAGAACTTTGGCTGGCGCTGAACTTTGGATTTGAATTTCCCGCCACGAACTTGAACTTAAAGCTCGACAGCGTTGCCATTCCAGGGTGAAACCGGATGGAATTCTCGGAAACCGGATGCCTTTTCGGCAACACTGTAGAACTTCCAAGCTCCGCTGTTGCCATTTTATTCCCCCAGATTTCGAATATCCCGCCACTAAAATCTCCCAGATTTTGACAGTTGGTGAACATTTTGAGTTAAAAATCCCCCAGATTTGAATTTTTCCACCCCGAAATCAGCCAGATTTGAATTTTTTCACCCAGAAATCCCCCAGATATGAATTTTTTCACCCTAAAATCCCCCAGATTTGAATTTCCCGCCACTAAATTGGCGGCCATTTTGCGAGTACAGCGTTGCCATTTTGACTTCCGGTTTTCCGGGATCACTTCCTGGCCCAGAATCGGCTGTTTTCCTCTACTTAATTGAAAGACAAATTCAGTGATAACATATTCGTTTTATATTGTTCGTAGAAGAACAAGAAAAAACAATGTAATAAAAGCAACGAACAAAATGAACAAACGAAAATAACAAATCAATTAAAAAAAGTTGTAACAGAGACTCCGGTTACAAGATGTCAACTTTACTTAAACATTTGTTTTCTATTATTTGTAATGACCTTCCGTAAATGAATAGATATTAAAAAAATTAAATTGATTGCCAGATTCAAAGACAATATTCTGGTCTTTCTTGTACAAGTTGCTCTCACCATACCTGCAGTAATTGTTCGGCATGCTGCTACGTTTCGATTCTCCGAGTCTTCCAAATCTATAGGTGGTGCGGTATATATGTCATCCTTTAAATATCTCAAAAGAAAACAATTTAAAGGTGTAATATTTGAGACGCGCGCTTATCGTACCATTTAGAAATCACTATATTCAGTAACTCGCGAGAATAGTGAGGGGCTGCACCATCCTATTGTCACCCCATCATTTCTCTCTCATTTAGAACTGGCTGCTTCATGCTTTCCAAACAAAAAATGGTGATGTGGCCATCATGTTACTTTCTCCGATGGTATCATCATTTATATTTACACTTTCATGGTTTATTTTCTATTTAAATCATATTTTAAATGTACATCGAGCGTTTTGTAGACTCGCATGAAACTGACGTTTAAAACGTCAAAATTATAAGAGATGGTGATCGTGAATTTTTTTTTCAAAATTTTTTTACGGAAATATCCGTTTTGGGAAACCTAGATGCCATTTCAACAATTTCTGGATTTTTTTTGTCTGCGTGCGTGTTTGTGTCTGTGCGCGCTGTATCTCAAAAACTAATAGAGCAATTGATATGAAACTTTGAACATATGTCTTATTTGATAATCCAAAGAACTGAAATAAAAATTTCGTACACCGGAAGTAGGTGTTTACCTTAACTGTTTTTTTGCTTTTTGCCAATATTTTCTAAAATATGAAAAATATCACAAAAACATTTAAACAAATATTGAAGACAACAAAGAAATGAGCTTATCTTGTTTGAAAATATTTTTTATAAAATCATTGCTATTCGAGAAAAACATTTATTAATTTTTTTTAATTTTTGGTTTATAATTATGAAACGATAATAGTTACAGCAAATTTATATTAATAATAATTGTAGAGAATGTTAAAATGAACAACTTATAAAGAATAAGTTTTTTTCAAAATCTCTTTAGTCTTTGAGTAAACTGAGTTTTTGAATTTGAAGTATAATTTTTCCATCTTTCATAATTTTGACGTTTTAAACGTCAGTTTCATCCGAGTTTACACAACGCTCGATGTACATTTAAAATATGATTTCAATTGAAAATAAACCATGAAAACGTAAATATAATTGGCTATGATACCATCAAGTTGGAGAAAGTAACATGATGGCCACATCACCATTTTTTGTTTGACGTTTTGTTTTGTTAATCCATGTCACTCCGATTACACTGGTCGGCATGAAAATTAGCCCCGACGTCATTCCTGCTAATTCTTATGTAAAATGGCCTCCTAAATCTGACCTCCGCTCCGTTTCCCTCATCACCCACCATTTTCTGGGGATGCCCCCCTCTAAACGTATTTTGATCACTAAAATGGTGGATGATGGGGGAAAACGGGGGTCATATTCGGATTCAGGAAGTCATTTTACATAAGAATCAGCAGGAATGGTGTCAGGGCTCGATTTTTTTCTTTTTTGCCGACCAGTGTTATTTATTTTGATTATTACTCCATGAATACTCCCTTACTTTACAATAAAACTCTCAAATAATATGGTATTGCTGAATTTGTCTTCGAATCATCTTTACAAAAATCCATAAATATATAGGGTCTCTCATTTAAAATTGTGAAGTTGATGTCATTTCTTCAGAAATAGATAAACGGAAATGAAATCTAGATATATAGAAAGGGACATCATTATGAACCATTTAAATCCACCAAGTTTCTTTCATTCTAAAACTACTAACCGTGTTCGAGGTATAGCCTGTCTACTACCTCCTGGGACACGCTTTATATTCTTGAAAGAAAAAGTTGTCCTCTTGAGACTACGCTAGATTATACTGGGTGTTTTTTTTAAGTTCTACCCCCCATATCTGGGAAACCCGATCGAAAATTGGTAAAATACAGGTTCGATGAATTTTAGGGGGAAGAAAAACCATGTAATTAGTTTTGGACCCCAAGTATATGGGCATATTGCCCATATTGGGGTCAACTTGTTTTTTTTTAATAGGAACCCCATATTCCGCCATAGTCTTCTACACGAAAAAAGAACAAACTTTTGTGGGAAACGTTTTTTTCTAGACCCCAATATTTCGAGATATCAGCGCTGGAAAATGGAAAAATTTTAATTTTTAATTTTTCGCGCGCACTTTCCAAGAGACGTCAAAGTGTTTTTGACGTCTTAAGCAGTATTAAGTGAAACCTTCAAAATCGTTTCATATGGGGTTCAAAATTAAGTGGAACGGCGAGAATTTTTAATGACAGGCACCCTGAAAAACGGGTTTCACGTACGTACATCCGTAAGCTCGTTCGAAAATTCCGGGAATCCGGGAGTTTCAATGATAAAAAACGCGAACGCCGGCAGTTGATCAACGAAGTGAAAGAAGTCGAGATCTTGGGTCATTTTGTAGTTAACCAGCACCCATCTGTCCGTACAGTAGCCCGTGTTAGCAATGTGTCAGCTACGAGTGTCTTTAAAGTGCTGAAGAAAAACAAATGGCGAGCGTATAAACCCCAAACTCATCAATTCCTGAAAGAAGTAGATATAGAAATTCGCATCCAATATTGCGAAACGATGATGAACCTGATTGAGAACAATCCAAATATCTTGGAACACATTTGTTTTTCGGATGAATGGCATTGGCCTGACCGTAATCCACATGTTCTTTTTGACACAAAAACACAATACCAAGAAAAAGTAAATGTTTGGGCCGGGATCTTTGGTGATACAAGCATCGGTCCCATATTCATCGATGGGTACTTGAATGCCGATAAATATTTAACGCTCCTGGAAGAAGCGATACATCTCCAAATTGTACGAGCATTGGAAAGGCAAGTAGGTGATTAATATTGGATGAAAATTAGATTTATTTTCAACAAGACGGGGCCCCTGCCCACTACCCCCAAAGGGTTCGTGATTTTCTGAATGCCCACTTCCCTGGACAATGGATCGGAAGGGGAGGACCTATCGCGTGGTCGTCTAGGTCCCCGGATATTACTCCACTTGATTTTTTTTATGGGGACATATTAAATCAAGAATTTATAGGACCAAGCCGGTAGATCGAGAAGACCTAAGGCGGCGGATTATTGCGGTTTGTCAAGAAATTACAAGAGAAACATTGATTTCGGTTAGACAAAATATTGAGATGAGACTTTTCTATTGTTTAGCTATTAATGGTGGGCACTTTGAAATTTTCTTGTAATTATTGTTGTAATTATTTGTTGTGATATTTCAAAATGATTTTCAAAACAGTTGTACTGTGACTTGATTTTTCGTTCAATTATCCGCCTAATTTGTTTGGCTCTTGATGGAGCGCATTTTCGAAAATTGTTGTTAAATAATAAAAACGACTCAAAACTGTTATCTCAAAAGTGATTTTGGTTCTTATTACGAAACCTAATGTGTTTGTAAACAAAGCGGACACCGCATATCGAAAAGTAGAAACCGCGCGCGAAAAATGAAAAATTCTCGAAATATTGGGGTCTAGGCAAAAAACGTTTTCCACAAAAGTTTGTTCTTTTTTCGTGTAGAAGACGATGCCGAAATAAAAAAATGGGGTTCCCATTAAAAAAAAGAAAACAAGTTGACCCCAATATGGGCAATATGCCCACTTGGGGTCAAAAACTCATTACATGGTTTTTCTTCCCGCTAAAATTGATCGAAACCGTATTTTACCGATTTTCGATCCGTGCCGCGGTTTCCCAGATATGAGGGGTGGAACTTAAAAAAAACACCCTGTATATATTATACATCGTATATATATATGGGACGTTTCGCGTCGACCGGATCAGCTTTACGACCAAAATTGAGGACTAGCTAAAAAATCTCCCTTGGCCGGAAAAATTACTTCAACATATCTATT
Organism: Ocypus olens; assembly: GCA_910593695.2. Lineage (NCBI taxonomy): Eukaryota > Metazoa > Arthropoda > Insecta > Coleoptera > Staphylinidae > Ocypus > Ocypus olens. Next base: position 28,252,562 of record OU343061.1, on the reverse strand, counting down.
TAATAATGCCATGTGGTATTTTAGAAGCATGGCGGCCTTAAAATGGCTGTTTTATCTTCAAGAAAACACAAACTAATTTATTAATCTGTTCTGTATGACCTAAAAATTCTTTTACAATCTGAAAATTTGTATTAATATACCTACTTTAAGAAACTACTAAAAAAAAATTGCGACTCCAATATGGCGGCTCCAAAACTCAAAAGTAGCAAAAAAACCTGTTGTGTCTTTGTTTTCGGGGATAAAGCAAATAATTGCCCAAATTTTGCACATGGACATATGTTTTTAAAGTAGAAATACAAATCAGACAAAAAAACATGGCGACTTCAATATGGCGGTTCCAAAACTAAAAAAAAAAACAAAAAAACGGCGTTTTCTTTAAGTTTTGTCATTGTTTTCTGTAGTTAATGGAGTAATTGCTCAATTTTGTTTAATTTTTTTATTGTAGAAAAATCTGTATTTTAGACCTAAATTTTTATGTTTGTCGGAAGCTCTTTGCGTTTCAGAGGGCTGTCTGTAAAATTTGCTTTAAGAGTGCTTTTTTTTTCAATTTTCTTATTTTTTCTTATTTTTCTTTTTCTTTTAATATTTCTATCTTATGGAACTGCAGACAAATAAAGAGATTTTTTGTAAGAAAATAAAATACAAAGGATTTTGTAATGAAATTTATACGAACGCGACAGACAGCGACACTACTATACCGCCATATTGGAATCGCCATGCTTTTTTTGTCGGATTTGTATTTCTACTTTAAAAATATATGTCCATGAGCAAAATTTGAGCAATTATTTGACTTACCTCGGAAAACAATGACACAACAGTTTTTTTGCTATTTTTGAGTTTTGGAGTCGCCATATTGGAGTCGCCATGTTTTTCTAGTAGTTTCTTAAAGTAGGGACAAATTTTCAGATTGTAAACGAATTTTTAGGTCATACAAGTTTTTAAACAGAAGAGATTAATAAATTAGTTTGTGTTTTCTTGGAGATAAAACTGCCATTTTAAGGCCGCCATATTGGATTTTTCTAAAATACCACATGGCATTATAAAATAGATATGTTGAAGTAATTTTTCCGGCCAAGGGAGATTTTTTAGCTAGTCCTCAATTTTAGTCGTAAAGCTGTTCCGGTTGACGCGGAACGTGTTCAATTTAAGATTTAAGTGAAGGCATTGAAATATCTCGAAAACTACACAACGAATAAAAAAAATATAATTAAAATTTGTTCGCCTCGGAGGGGGACATCTTATGATATGAAACTCGACCAACCACCCTCAATCCCCCTAGGGGGTAGGGAGTGAGAAATAGAAAAGTTGAATAGGAACCCCTATTTTTTTCTACGGATTCGAATACTTTATTTTCAACGATTTTTGCCAATTATGAATGAAAAAAAATTCAGATAGAACTTTTTTATTTTTTCCCGGAGTATTCAAATCTGTACAAAAAAAATGGGGGTTCCTATTTAACTTTTCTATTTCTCACCCCCTACCCCCTAGGTGGCTGAGGGTAGTGGGTCGAGTTTCATATCATTAGATGTCCCCCTCCGAGGCGAACAAATTTTAATTCCAATTTTTTTTATTCGATGTGCAGTTTTCGAGATATTTCAATTTCACTTAAATTGAACACCCTGTATATGTAACAATGATTTTATTTTATATAAGATTCGATTTGGAAATGTGCTATGATGTTGCATTGTGCATTTATCTGAAATACACAAAATATAAATAGATTATTACAAAATCCAACATCGGTTTCATCGGCAAGCATAAAATAATACATGCCACTGCCAGTATAATTTGCGAACATTGTTCCCCACATTCCTTTACTCGGTACTATCTTTAGGGAGCAATTATATTTCTTGCTAAATTCTTGAATCATTCGTAATTCGGAACCAGTGTTATGATCTAAAAAAAATAATATACAAAATTCTATTTTTCTTTATTTTTAAAATATCCTTGATGTACTATAATACAAATATAAATTAATCAACTATTCGTTCATACTAACATTTTTGTAGGGACCAAATTTGTAGATTTGCAAAGAATTCCGCAAGCACGTGTCAATAATTTCTCGAGTTATCTTAGGCTGACAAGATTTGTTTAAGACTACGAAAAGGCCCTCTAATTACGTAACAACGCTAAACTTGTTTTTTTTTCTGAAAACGACGTAACCCCTAACAACTAGTTCTTAAATTATATACAATAATAAAATCTCGTTGAAGCAAGCTTGAAATGTCAAAATGACAAAACCGTTACGTGATTGAATAGAAACACTAGTAAGGTATTCACGGTTTATATGCGCCTTGGGCATTACTTGATATTTATACCTAGGCTGTGGGGTGTGTAAGCTTGTCGCCCTCGTATGTGCTAAAACATCTTCCTAATGCCTTGGTACTTAAATAATAATTATGATCGACTCTGTACTTACGTACAGAATACGTAATTTATGACACTATTTGGCAGATATGAAATTCTACTTTATGGGAATAGTCCATAATTTCATAATTAAAAAAAACCTGGCTGTCAGTATTAAAGTAAATGTCATTACGAATTGTGTAAGTGGGCATTATTTGGGTGATTTGAATAAAGGAATTCCTTCAGATGAATTCTAGAATTAATATGCCGTCAACACGTTTTTTTTTTTTCTGAAACATATTAAGAAGTTGTAGTTATTTAGTGAAAACTGTTGCTTAGCAAACCAGTGAATGCAGGTATGACAAGATCAACTGACTGTAATAGCCATGCTACGGATGAAGTATCATGTCATGACCTAAAAAGAATTTAACTCCAATTGTGCGTAAAGAAATACATTATACTTAATTAATAGGTTTTAAGAACAATAATAGATTTTTTCACAAACGGGAGAGAAAGTAGATTTCTCAGCTGTCGAAATCGTGAGAGAAACAGCATTTCTCTCCCTCGGGAGAGAAGTAATCATTTATCTCCCTACGAGGTTCTATTATTTATTTTAACTGTCACGGCTGACAGCGTTTTTTTCTAGGTTAGATTATAGAAACGAACGTTTTATTATTAAAATATCCCGTTTGTGCAGAAAATAGTATATATATCTCGGGAGAGGATGCTATTTTTCCCTCGGTGCGTAGTACAAATTTGTAGGAAAAATCAGCAACTAACTACACTGATGAGACCTGAAAGGTCGAAACCTGTCTGTTTCGTGTTCTGATGGGGGAACAATATTTAATGTTCACATTAATATTGTTATATTTGCCGCCGCTGGCAATGTCCATATCTTGTTGGTGTTAAAGCCACCCGGATTTGGTTCAGTACAGCCTGAATGGCAATAGATTCCGCCACTTTGGCGTTTCTACCTTTAAAAATCACACTGATTTATAACTCTGGACAACAAAATTTTTGTTGTACTGATAAAAGAACTTGTTCTACCTAACTTGGGTGTGCTGAATCCAAATATGACGTTATTTTTTCTTCCTAAGTTACCGTTTTTAGTATATTCAACAATCAACCTTTTGCGAAATTAACATATTTATTAGACATATTACATGCATAAGTCATAAATGACATATGTATGATCGTAGAAATATCAATTCCAGCAAACTGCGTTGGTAGCTTCTTTTTTTGTGCATTTGCTCAGGGAAATCTTGATCTATACTCCAGCAGTAGTCCACCATTATATCCATGTCCCATCGCCATTGATAGAGCTCTTCCATGATAATCAGGTCCTGGTGGTAGCATTCACCTTGTTCGTGACTTACAGCGCCAAATTTTCTTGGGAATTTATCAAGGACTGTTTAAGAAATGGACCTTGATACTCATGTTACACCCTAGTTAGTGGAAAGACAACAACGTTCCAGTAACCAGAAGCTCGCAGTTTACTCACAGAGTCACACATCTAATGATTGTTTTTCTTTCAGCGTTCGAGAAGAAATTAGTGTTTTCGGGGCGAAGAAGGTGACTAATTTCGGGATATTTACGCGGCAACTGATAATGCGCGCGAACACGCAAGCTCAACACCTATTCAGAATATTAACAAAAGGAAAACAGCAGGTTATTCGCGAGGTTTTTTGCTGCAACAGTATGGTGCACTAAATTAAAAAAAAAAACATAAAAATTAGTGAAAAAAATTTAAATGTCGAAATTGTCGCTATTCCTCGGCACCTGTGCAAAATATTAAAAAAACGGAAAACGGGAGCTTTTTTGTGAGATTTCTTGTTACAAAAGAATGGTGAACTAAATTGTAAGAAAACAGAAAAATGACGCGAAAATTTCAGCTATACTTCGGCACCTGTATTATATTTAAAATACGAAAAATGGGAGGTTATTTGTAAAATATTTCGCTTAAAATGTAGGCCAACCCCATCACTCTGACGTTATTAATTGGCGAGCAATTAAATAAATTCAACACCCAACTACATAAATACAGTGGTGTATTGGAGGGGGAACGTGGAGGAATGACGATTCTTTTTTCAGAACCAGAACGCGTTTGTGTTTGTCAATATTTTGTTTAGTAAGAATAAAAATCAATAAAAAAGCTTACAAGGAAACCAATAGTTTGTTTAAAATAAGATGATCTCCGAAAAACTTTCAGCAAGTTGCTTGTTGAAAGTTGCGGACTATTTTTTTGCTCTCACCATGCGTTCCCTTACTTCTTATTTTACCAATACACCACTGCATAAATAATGACAAATCAAAATGTCAATTTGCACGATAACAGTAGCTTTCAGAAGAAAACTGATTTCAGATTTTAAATCAACATTGCCAAAATACTCGGAATCAGTTCGAAAATCTCAATTTCAACAGAAAATATATATTTTTTTTGGTGGCCTAGTGTTCTATTAAAAATTACAATTACCATAAAGGCTAATTATCAACTTTTGCTCGTCATTAGAAATATCAATTTCTCGTCCATCAACTTGTCGAGAAGACTGAACTAATGTGGAAGACTGCATTGATGGAGGAGGCTACACTACCAAAGACACGGAAGGCTGCATGTATTATAGAGCAGATGTGAGCGTTTTTCCACGCCGACTTGTTGCACAAAAATTGTGGAAAACCAGCTACAATTTGTACGCAGCGAATGGATCGACTATACACAAATACGGCACAATTAACCTCAACGTAAATTTAAAACTGAGTAGAAATTTCCCGTGGAGATTCGTCATTGCGAAAGTACATAAAGCAATAATAGGCGCCGATTTCTTGTCATTCTACGAGTTACTCCCGGATGTGAGACACAAGAAACTGCACGACGGCAGGACCAACCTCGAAGTGTTTGGACAGGTAGACATAGCAAAGAAGAGCGGAATAAGCACACTCTGCAAAGAGAAGAAGCACCACCCGATTTTGCAAAAATTTCCACGAATTTGTAAACCTCTAGGTAGTCCGTACCACATCATGACACGGAGCATTTCATCCAGATAACCCCCGGTCCGCCAGTATCCAGCAGGCCCAGACGACTTGCATCCGACAAGTTGAAAATAGCGAAACACGAGTTTAAAACAATGTGCCAGATGGGGATTGCAAGACCTTCAAAAAGCTCTTGGGCCGCACCATTGTGTTTGGTAGCGAAGAAGAATACCGAATGGTGACCATGTGGGGACTGCAGAGCGCTAAACGCAAGAACGGTACCCGACAAATACCCAGTTCTACACATAGAAGATTTCGCACAACAGTTGCATGGATGTAAGATTTTTTCAACCATCGATCTAGTGAGAGCGTACCATCAAATCCCAATAGCGAGAGAGGATATTCCAAAAATCGCGATCATCACACCATTTGGATTATTAGAATTCTTGTACATGACATTTGGATTACGTAACGCAACACAAACGTTTCAAAGGTATGTTTACATCGACGACATACTAGTCGCATTGAAAACGAAAGACGACCACGACAGGCATCTCAACCAACTATTCCAACGACTGGAGGAAAATGGAATCGTTAATAATCCAGCGAAATGCCGATTCGAAGTACACGAAATTCCATTCTTAGGATATACAGTATCCGAGAAGGGAACGAAATCACATGACGAGAAAGTCAAGGCCATAAAGGAATTTTCACTGCCACAAACACCGAAGAAGCTACGACAAATGCTTGGAATGATTAACTACTACAGACGTTTCATCCCAAATGCAGCAAAGACACAAGCACCGCTAAACGAGTTGCTGAAAGGCAAGAAAAAAGGCAATCAGTCCATCATTTGGACCGAAGAGGCGCGGAAAGCATTCAACGGATGCAAGGAAGAAATCAGCACCACAGCACTGTTGTCGCACCCAAGAGCCGACGTCAAATTAGCAGTCACAACAGACGCCTCAGACCAAGCGATAGGCGGAGTAATGCAGCAAAGGCAAGAAGACGGTTGGAAACCACTAGCATTTCTATCAAGAAAGCTATCGACAGCTGAGCAAAAGTACGCAGCGTACGATATGGAATTGCTGGCGATATATGCGACGATCAAACATTATCAGCACATCTTGGAAGGACGAATATTTACCATCTTCACAGACCACAAGCTAATTATATATCACTAATGTGCCACAAGGACGAACCATGGACCGACGCATTACCGATAATACCTTTAGGACTTCAAACGGCCTGGAAAGAGGATATCAAGGCAACGACAGCAGAAATGGCATACGGAGAGACACTACGACTCCCAGGAGAACTACTATCCACGGTTCCACAGAGGCCACGGATAGAACCGGAGAATTACGCGACAAGAATGTGAAATATCATGAAAGCAATCAAACCAACACCAACATCGAACCACAGCAAGACAAAACCGTTCATCTTTAGAGACGTAGCGAAAGCTACGCACGTATTCGTACGGAGAGACACCATGCGAAAATCACTCCAACCACCGTACGAAGGTCCATACCCAGTGATCTCACGGAACACGAACACAATCGTAATAAGGAAGGTCGGACAATCAACGACAGTCTCCGGGTGCGTAACGTTTTGTCGACACTACCTGCTTACCCCTCATCGACGGAAGGGGGGTGCAGATCCAAAGTGAGTCGGGGTCGTCTTGTCGGGTGCGTAACGTTTTGTCGACACTACCTGCTTACCCCTCATCGACGAAAGGGGGGTGCAGATCCAAAGTGTCGTGCTTCGCCCACCAATCGTGGCTCGGGTATTCCGAGATGTTATTTTAGATTGCCTGGTAGCCATTTATGGAATTCATGAATGGACTGAAACCTTCTTTATATTGCACAATACACTTTCGTTGTACATACACTGTTGCTGTTATTATTTAAAATGATATCTACTTGTCAGGTAATTAATAATAATAATAGGTATTTATTTTTTCAATGAACACTACAAATTTATAGGTAAATAATGTACATGAAAAAAATAGTCAGTAAACGATACGTATAATAAAAAAAAAAAAAAGATATGATTTGACTAGGTAATCTTATTATAGGATTCTATCTGTAATTGTAATATTCGTCCATTGAGTAAGGTTCTAAGGTACACAAGTAATTAAACAGTTCTCTCTTTCTGGCGTATAGACTTTCAACCTGTTTGATTGATTTGGGAAGATAATTAATTATTTTAATGCATGTGTAGTAAGCACCCTTTTCATATTTATGTAGTCTATGGAAAGGAAGTGTGAACTGTTGACTATGTCTGGTATTGTATGAACTTGAAAATAAAGCTGCACTAAATTTGTCCTTTTGATTCCAGACAAACTTAGTACATTCGTAAATATATATACCAAAACAGGTTAAAAGGTTGTTCGCTTTAAATACACCCCGACAACTATCGTGATATTTTAGTTTGTGTAGTATTCGTATTGCCTTTTTTTGTGCAAGAAAAACCTTATTGGCGTCAACACCTGCACCCCAGAAAATGATGCCATATCTAAGGTGTGAATATATGTTGGCATAGTAAAAGTGTCTTGCAATCATGTAATTACTTGCATTGATTAGTATCCGCAAACCGTAGCAGCCTTTACTAACTTTAGTGCACACCACATTTATTTGCGGAGAGAAACTCAGAGTTTCGTCAATAACGATTCCCAAGAAATTTGCTGATTTTATAAATGAGTAGCAATTATTATTTAGGATGATGCTTTCCGGTGTTGTTAAGTTTTGGTTAATTTTGAAAAAAATGCAATTGGTCTTGTCTGTATTCAATTTTAGCCTGTTGAGTTTGAACCAATTTTCTATAGATGATATGGTGCAACTACCGTTTTTAACTAAGTCTGGAACAGTTTCACCTTTAATTAGTACAGTTGTATCGTCTGCGTAATTTAATAAACAAACGTCTTTTGGCGTGGTAAACGGAAGATCATTTATAAATATTATAAATAGTAATGGGCCTAGAATACTACCCTGTGGAATTCCCCTCGACGTGTCCAAGGCCTCTGAGATCACATCGGTTCCATTAACTGTGTCAACTAATTTTGTTGAATGGCTTCTACCATGTAGATAAGAGCTTATCAAATTTAGGGCAACCCCGCGTATACCATACTGGTATAATTTCTGAAGTAATAATGAAAAATTGATAGTATCAAAAGCCTTGGATAAGTCGAGGAATACTCCACAGGTGACATCCCGTTCCTCAAATGCAAGCAATATAGCATTAGTAAGATCGAACAATGCAGTTTCGGTATTTCGCCCACTCAGGAACCCATGTTGACTATTTGAAAATAGATTGTATTTGAGGAAAAATTTAATAATTCTTTTACAAATGACTAATTCCGAGATCTTTGAAAACGTACTTAAAATTGTGATAGGACGATAATCTTCAATATTATCACTGTCCCCTTTTTTGAAAACCGGTGTGATAATTCCGTGCTTTAGTTGATCTGGAAAAACACCATCTTCCATACACTTATTTAATACATCACACATGGACTTAGATATAGTACCCGCGCAGTGTTTTAAGACACACACTGGTACTCCATCATACCCTGCACTCCTTGTATTTTGCATATTTGTTAGTATGCTAATTAACTCCTGTTCAGTTATAGGTTCAAGAAATAATGAAATTGGATTTAGTGGTATTTTATTCACGCTATTTATATTAATATTTTGGGGGAGTTCATTTAAGATTTCATTGAAATAATTATTGAAATTGTTTGCTAATTTAATAAAATCGTTACTGCATGGTAAATTGTGTCCATCTTTCTTTTTTGACGTAACCATAGTTGATATAATATTCCATGTAGTGCGAGATTTGTTTTTGGATTTATTTATTTGAGACTCAATCTGTTTATTTTTTTCTTGAGCTAGTAGTGAGGAGTATTTCTTTTGAGTTTCTTTAAAAATAGGTGTATATTCAGGTTGATATCTTGATATGGTTTGGTAAAGTAGCATTTGATTTTTATAATATAATAATTCAGGGGTTTGATATATTTTACGCTTTTTGGTGATGTGATTTTTTTGTCGAAAATGTTTATTAAAATAAATTAGGAATGTATTTATGAAAGCTGAGTATTTATCATTTACATTTTCAGATGTATAGACGTATTGGAAATTTTCATTACTAATGTCTGTAACAAAGTTATAAATGCATTCGTCGGAAAATATTCTGATCTTCTTGGTACTTTTTTTTAGATTGATATCAACAGTATACTCGAGGAGTTGTGCGGAGTGGTCAGAAATAGCCGCATGTATCACAGACGCTGCAATACCTGTTTTAACATTGGTTATAATGTTGTCAATACATGATTCAGAATTTTCTGAGATGCGTGTGTGTTCATTTATGATAAAATTTAGATCGAACGAAACTAAAATATCCTTAAAGTCGTTAGTCGTTTTACATATAGATACAAAATTAATATTAAAATCACCGATTATGAAAAATGCAGTGTCACAATTTATCAATTTTAATGTTAAAGTTTCAAATAGTTCAAAGAATGTTGTAATATCACCTGAGGGGGGTCTGTAGACGACAACCACGATAAATTTCGTTGTGTCAATACTAAACACTGCACCCGCGCATTCAAATACGCGATCACGTGTTGTTGTAGTTAAGTTTAATGCTTTGGCAGAAATATGTCCATCACTATAGAGCGCTACACCACCATGTTGTCGTTCTTCTCTGCAGTAACTTGATACTAGACGGAAGTTTTTTATTTTTATGGTATTCAGCTTTTCTGTCGTGAATAACAGTGGCGTAGCGTGGGTCCTAGGGCGGGGGGGCGGTTTACTTTTCTAGGGCGACGGCCGCCGTTAAGAAGTGTATTGAAAAATATAGGTGTCCGTTATATGACCAAAGGTATTAATTATATAATGTTTAATAGTAATAATAATATTCTTTATTATCTAACAGATGAGCCAAAAGAGTGTCGACAAAACGTCACGCACCCGTCTTGTCGGCCTGCGACTCGGTTGGGCTTTCTACCTGGACCTATACAGCATCGTCATTGGTCGCTGGGTGGCCGGCCCTACTATCTTCGTTTCGAAATTTAGGATGGTGGGGATGGACTGCGACTCCATTTTTTCCAAAAGTGTCGACAAGACGAGTCGGGGTCGTCTTGTCGACACCTATATTTTTAAATACACTTCTTAATGGCGGCCGTCACCCTAGAAAAGTAAACCGCCCCCGCGCCCTAGGACCCACGCTACGCCACTGTTATTCACTAATTACCTGAATTAATGAATGTGTCGAATTAATTTAATCATCATTTTAAATAATAACAGCAACAGTGTATGTACAACGAAAGTGTATTGTGCAATATAAAGAAGGTTTCAGTCCATTCATGAATTCCATAAATGGCTACCAGGCAATCTAAAATAACATCTCGGAATACCCGACCCACGATTGGTGGGCGAAGGACGACACTTTGGATGGGTCCGTGACGTTTTGTCGACACTACCTGCTTACCCCTCATCGACAGAAGGGGGGTGCAGATCCAAAGTGTCGTCCTTCGCCCACCAATCGTGGCTCGGGTATTCCGAGATGTTATTATGGAATTTATGAATGGACTGAAACCTTCTTTCAATTGCACAATACACTTTCGTTGTACATACACTTTTACATTTTTCCTTGTAATTCCTGTCATAAACAACTGATTATCGTACATGCTTCCTTAATTATTGATCTCCGTTTAAATCCTGATTTAATTTCGTTTATTTTTGTTACAAACAACATATTATATCGCTTCATATCTTTTTATAAAATATGTATTTACCATTCAGGTAATGAAAAAAACATGTGTAATTTTTCCGAGCACCAACACGCATGCTTCTTTCGACATATGTCCACAAATTCACTTCACTCCACAGATTAAAATTATCAAGCCACTTTTTTGGCCGATGTGGAGGATCCACAATGTCCATAAATAGTAATAAACCTTGATCATCTGTTAATTCATGTAATAGATCAATTCACATCATTGTGTTGTCTATTTTTACTTTCTCCGTTACGAAGTACGAGAAAGTATTGTGATCGAGATTTTTTTCAATTTTTTTAAAGCAGTTTAATATTTCATCTTTCATAATTTTGACGTCTTAAACGTCAGATTCATCCCAGTCTACAAACGTTCGATGTATATTTAAAATATGATTTAAATTGAAAATAAACCACGAAAGCGTAAATATAAATGATACCATCAAGTCGGCGAAAGTAACATGATGGCCACATTACAATTTTTCAATACGCATCCCTATTCAAATGTATGCTGCTCTACTTGTGCGCGCTGTATCTCAAAAACTACTACAGGAATTAACATAAAAGTTTGAACATACGTCTTATTTGATAATCCTAAGAACTGAAAAGCTTTTTGTAAAATTTCGTACACCTAAAGTGGGTGTACACCTTAACCGTTTTTTGTTTTTCTCCGATAATTTTTTTAATATAAAAAATACTATAAAAGTACTTAAACAAATCTTAAAGACAACAATAAAATTGAGTGAAAATATTTTTCGTAAAATGTATGGTTTTTGAAAAACAATATTTTTTTTGATTTATAATTATGAAACGATAATTACAGCAAATTTATTTTTATAATCATTGCAGAGAATGCCAAAATGAACAACTTATAAAGAATAAGTATTTTTCTAAATCTCTTTGGTTTTTAAGTAAACTGACTATTAGAATTTAAAGTATAATTTGTCATTTTCATCTTTCATAAATTTAACGTTTTAAACGTCAGTTTCATCCGATTCTACAAAACGCTGTATGTATATTTAAAACATGATTTTAATTGAAAATAAACCATGAAAGCGTAAATATAAATAATACCATCAAGTCGGAGAAAGTAACATGATGGCCACATTACCATTTTTTAGGTTATAAACTGCCGCTTTATTCACTAAGCGGCCGCTGCCGGCCGCTTATGAAAGCCGAGCTTTAAGCTAGGCTTATCGTTAAACCATGATTGAAAAACGCCTAAAAATAACTTATATCGAGTTTAGCAAGAACAGAACAACGTTTATAAATTAAATTGACGAAAAATATTAATGATAACTATCACTTAATCACAGAACTCGCTTCTTTCTGCGATTATCAGCACAAAGACTGATTCTACGATACTTGATTTTTGTTCACGACTTCTAATTCAGGTATTTCAATCGCAGAATTTAGCAAAAAAATGCCGTTTTATTAATTGTGTGCACAACGTAACATGCGTCCATAAGAAAAATTCACCTTTCGGTGAGTCGTAAAAAGTTGCTCTTGGAATTTTTTAACAACAATTGTTAATATTATTATAAAACTGTGACTGTTAATTCTTAAAATTGAAATAGACTTGTTGCTGGAATAAATTAACGTTTTCAAAGGAATTCCTTTTAAAAGTTTAAAGGGTCGGTCGGAATGCATTTATGGGGCCGAAGAATAGAAACATGGGATAAAAGCAGGTACCTACTTGCGCCGAAGACACATCTGTTAAACGTATTTTTTACATGAAGATTTAAAACGAATAACAGGTTTTCTTGTTTGCAGTTGATTAGTGTGTGATAACAAATCATTATTGTTTTAGGTACGTATGATAAGGGCATCTAATATTGTATAGCAACTATACTTTATATTGTAATTTGACTGATTTGCTTTCGTAAAATAAAAATAGCAAATAAATAGAGAAGAAGATGCAAAATTTGATAACCCAGAAGCGCTTATTGTATTTGTATTAGCGTAGACAGGGAAACTGTAGAATGTTTTGTCACACTTTAGGGCGTTCAACTTCTAATTGCACGTTGGATGTTGTTAATTAATTTAAAATGAAATAAGAAAGTTGTTTGTAGATTAGGTGTACCTTTTATAGAAAATGGTGAAGATGTAATTTTTTTGTAGTTTCTAAATTCTAAACTTCTAATTATAACAATATATGACATAATTCATGTTTATAACAAGAGCATTTTTTGTATTTACATCTATAAATTATTTAGCTTTGTTTGTAAGTTTAGATATTTTTTTATAATGTTTTAATGGATACCTTTGCACTAATTTTTTAACGGTTGTATTAAATTTTTGATTTTTCAGTACATCTTTCGAGTATTGTGGATTTAATATAAGTTACAAATGAAAAAAATTGGCAGTATTATTTTTCGATCTATTTGTTTAATTCTTTAATAAAATTTGTTTTCTTCTATAACTATGTAGGAATGCCGCGCAATTTTTCTTTTTTGGAAAATGTGTCGCGAGAGTAAAAATACTAATCTATCCTAAAAAGCAGATTTTATTATGTCTTGTCGGCCTGCGAGTCGGTTGGACTTTCTACCTGGACCTATACACCATCGTCATTGGTCGCTGGGTGGCCGGCCCTAATATCTTCGTTTCGAAATTTAATTTTAGGTGGGGATGGACTGCGACTCCATTTTTTCCAAAAGTGTCGACAAGACGACCCCGACTCGGGCTAACGTACCACTCGCCGACGAGAGAGGACGCACCTAGAGTATTCGTAGGGCAAAGACGCGACGACCCTTCATAACGCGCTGCGGACGAAGCAGAGGCAAGCTTTCCTCCGACAAACCGTCAGGAGGTACCACAGCTAGGACACTCGCATTAGCTAGTACAGTAATGCGGAAAGCGTCGAGCTTTCATCTAAATCTAAAACGCCGAGTGCGACGATTAAGAAAAGTCCCAGCAGCTTTATCACGGATCTCGACACCCAAGAGGAGGATTCGGTAAGACCCGCTGACAACGCCGCCGAGGCAGACGACAGACTACCAGCAACGAGCGATGCCCCGGGCCCTCTTCAGACCGGACCAGGACCACTCGACTCCAGTCCCAGTGTCAGTACTGCCTCCGACGCCCAGAAGGAAACAGACAGCTAAACCATATCCTCGCCTACATCTCATCGCACCGACCGCGACACTCTACGCCGGACTAAATCCTTGGAGGGTTCGCCTCGCCGACCCCAGAAGACATTCAGTACGGAGACAATATCGCCGCTCACAAGAGGGAAGACCCTCACCCTGTATTAAATGTAAATACACTTGTAAATAAATTGAAATAAAACGACTCTATTTGATCACCAAAAAAAACCGAACACAAACAACCCCAAACATTCAAAAACGATGTGAAGAAATATCTTACAGCAAAAGCATGTTACTCAATTTCGGAATATTTAAATGATTGTCAAGGTTGTAAATTTTAATATTTTTTAATTTGTATTTTTTATTTGTCCTAATTTTAGTTCTGACATTTGTAATACATGATCATCACGTAATACTGCAAATTAATCTAATCTAAATAGGTCTTCTGCCGCCCAGCTCGTCTCAGGCTTCGAAAAAATCCCCGACTCTTTTCTCTCCCTCTTATGATTCCACTTCCTAGAGTACAGTCTGTGTAACGTGTGCTTACATTTAGTTTGTCAGTTTGCCAGTAGTCTGCTTAAAGAAATTTCGTTTAACAACTTGATTTTTGTGAAATTCAGTGAAACTTCAATTATACAAATAGAGATTGTTAAGCTATAAATGTATATCCTATCTACAATTAAAGTTGAGTTGCGTGTTTATTCATTGTGTGTTAATGTTGTAACAAATGTGCTTTTATTTAAATGTTAATTACATTTTATTTATTACTATATAGTCCGTTCTCCGGAATCTGACGGCTGTGGTCGTAAAAGAGGGTCGGAGTTCGGTAAGTAGTGGACGTAATATTTTTTATCTCAAACCAATCTTTGTTGAGAAGTACTGGTGTAAAAGTGCGTATACCAATCGGAGCGAAGGACAGTAATAAATGTATAGGATGCAATTAGACGAACCACCAATACCTTTTCTTTGAGGGTGCGTCGATCCTCAGGGCGGACCGACCGTTTTACGACCTCCGCCGCCACATTCCACCGAATATGCTATAGTAATAAATACAATGTTAAATGGATCTTTGCATGCACGTAAAAGATAGCGGAACCTGATTCCGACATGACTTTCATGCGTTAACTCCCTCTACAATACGTTAAATTAGACGCAATAATTTATTTATCCAAAATCGGGTGTAATAATCGAATTACTGCAATCATGTGAGGGATGTAATGTTGTTCATTACATCCCTCCTTCGTAAGATTTTTGAAATAATTCAAGTTGACACCACGTACGTCAAAATTTCTTGTCAAAATTTAAAAACATTATTTCAATATTTATTGCAATTACAGACGATTTTAATAAAATGTTATATTATACTCATGTGGAATTACTCATTACATTAGTCCCGTAAGAAAATTACCCGTTCGCTCTTCGAGCTCACTTAAACTCTTTCTTGCGGGACTAATTACGTACATTCCATACTCGTATAATAAATAACTATTATGCATGTCGCCCAATTCTACAACATACGATCTTCGATATAACTATGCATTGAACAAAGACAGAACCTTTATACGTAAGTCATTGCACAATTCATACCTGCAGTGGCAGCGCGGCCTTTCCAGCATTTTAATACGTAATATAAACACTTCATGATAAACATTTCTTCGTGCTGTAGAAAAACAGTGTCTATACATGTGGTCTAACCTCAAAATGTAAGATTACGTCTCCTTTCTCAGGAGCCAAATCTCGTGGTCAATATTATGACCTTTTTGCAACAGAAAAGGAAAAGAACGACTCTCTAATTTTCGTAAAGATGTTAAAGAGGTACATTCTGTTTTTTATTCTTTAAATATATCGTTGTTAATATTAAATCGTTATATTGAGAGTTGCTGATGCTTTAAAAATAAGTTTACTAACTGTAACCAGTGTTGAAATTGAGAGTGAAGGTTAAGTGGATGAGTTCACATATAATTTAGTGTACATATTTCAGTTTGCTATTTTACAAGACATGGCAGTTTTGCAAATTTCTTACTGGTGGAATCGCTAGCTTTGATTGTAGCGGACAATTGCCAGTAATGACACTCACGCAAATATCCATTGATCAAACTATATTCAAATAAATCTAAAATATCGACGTATACGATAATTAAGTTTATATAGTAGGAGTATTCAAAACTACAGTTATAACCGATACTTATCGTTATTTAATTTAAAAGAAGATGTATTTTGTATTCAAAACTTCACCCTTTTCAACGCCCATGTCATAAGGTTTCAAACCGTCCACCTTTAAATTTAGATTTAGAAAAACAGTCACAATTTTGCGGACCCTCAAAATTGTAGGTCTGAGATTTCCTAGATTGCCCTACTCATCCTTTCCGCCAGCAACCGCTCCAGAACATTCCCATATCCGTCTATAAGGATTATCGAATGGCAGCCTCCTAGATCTAGGGATAACGAGAAGTCTAGCCTTCTTGTACCTTTGAGATAACATACTCTCCTTGATGCAGTTGTTTAGTGTATTTCTCAGTTCTTGGCCACAAGCCTAATGGCTTCGTTTGGGTCTCCCTAGACCACAGTTGATCTCTAGGGAGGCGGTCTTTCGTCCCAGAATCCTAATACGTATGTCGCCTCCAGCTACAAAAATAGTGTCCAGACGACTGCTTACGTACCTACGCTCATACATTTGAAAGCCCAAGTTCTAGCCTCTTAGCTATCTTGTACAGTCTGCCTCAACTGTCAGCCTCCACTTCTTCCCTTAGCTGCCTCCACTTGTTTTCTTGCTGCTTGTGATCGCGAGCCTTAGCGTGTCCTTTACTTCCCTGCATGAATCTTACAGGATATCCCTTTCTATCTCTCAATTCCACCAACGTGTGGTTCTATTCGTCCCCGATCACTTCATCTTAAGAATGAACGTGTGGCCATGGAGCATGGAATCAAGTGGCATGGCTGTGACACGGGAGAGGTTGCGAAGCGACGAGAGAAAAGGGAATCAAAAAAATTCGCCATATCCCCCCCCCGCACTGCACGACGCAACCAAAATGATTATTATCAAATAGTTATTTGTATATATCTAAATAAATCCAGATCGCAATATAAACAACATTGGTGTCCCCGAAATTAACTTTGACAAGTGCGTTTCCGGCAAATCAAAATTAGACTTTTTAGGTCACAGCATCAATGGTTCTGGAATAAAACCTCTGCAGTGCAAAGTCAACGCGATTTTGACATTCCCACAACCTGCTGACCTAAAAGCTCTACAACGCATGATTAACTTTTATTATCGATTTATTAAATCATGTTCAAGCATTTTAGCACCGCTCAACCAACTCGCTGCTACAACTTCACGCAACAAACCTCTGGTATTGTCGCAACATGCTCTGCATGCATTTACGGCAGTTAAGGCTGCCTTAGCCGACTGTGCTATGCTTGCACTACCAGACCCTGTTGCGGAGTTAAGCATAATGGTAGACGCATCATACTCCGCTGCTGGTGCGGTCTTGCAGCAGAAGGAAAGTTCAGGCGTTCTCCGACCGCTCGCTTTCTTTTCTAAATCTTTTTCAAGCACTAAACGCAAATACAGCACGTTCGGCCGTGAGTTGTTAGAAGTATTTTTGGCGATAAAAAAGTCGCGAATTTATAGTTTTTACAGATCAAAAACCTCTGATCGCTGCTATAAATTCTAATACTGATAGTTTTTCAGAACGTGAGCACAGACACTTGAACTTCATCGCGCAATACACTACTGACATACATCACATCCCTGGAAAGGACAACAACGTGGCTGACACACTGTCAAGAGTCGAAATTAATGCTTTAGACCTCACCAACCTAGCAAAATTACAATCCGAAAATGTGGAATTACGATCTCTTCTTGGTAGCTCTACCACAGCACTCAAACTTGAGAAGTTTATCCCGGCCGGCTCCAACACGTCCATTTACGTAGACACGTCTCTTGCATCACGACGTCCTTACATTCCTCCTGCATTGCGGTATGAGGTCCTGAGTTCTCTGCATAAACTCACGCACCCGGGCATCCGTGCAATGAAACGTCTCGTAGCATCACGATACGTGTGGCCAAGGATCAGTCATGACATTGCACATTTCGTCAAATCCTGTTTGAGTTGCCAAAAGATCAAAACCCACCGACATACAGTGTCACCCGTTGCGAAATTTCCAGACCCGGATGACCGATTCACTGACGTCCACATCGACAGCATGGGCCCTTTGCCCATTTGCAACAATTACAGATACCTTCTGGTCTGCATCGATTGCTTTACGCGTTGGCCAGAAGTACCTCCTCTTACTGAAATTACTGCAGATTCCATTTCTCAAGCATTTTTGCACTGTTGGATTGCACGATTTGGAACACCATCGACGGTCATTACTGACCGTGGTCGGCAGTTCCAATCCAACACTTTCAGTATTAAACACAAATCCACCACCGCCTACCATACGCAATGTAACGGTTTGGTAGAAAGGCTCAACCGCCAAATTAAAGACTCAATCCGAATGAGCAACGATCCTAAGAACTGGGTAACCCAACTCCCTTTAATTCTCCTAGGACTCCGGACAGTCTGTAAATCATCTCTTTCGGCGACAACTACAGAGTTCGTCTACGGCAAGACATTACGCTTGCCGGGCGATTTTCCTTTTCCAAATTCTTCGCCTTAAATTATTCCTTCTGGCTCTAAATTTATAGACAGCTTGAGGGACAACATGCGGACGATTAAACCTGCTCAGACTCGTCTCACTACACGCAAAATTTTCCTTCCACCAATTTTGAAGAATTGTACATACAAGTTCATCCGACTCGACGCCGTTAAGAATCTCGCACATCACAGCTACGACGGGCCATTCAAAATTATCCGTCGAAATTCGAAATTTTTCACAATTAGTGTCAACGGTAAGGAGGACAATATCTCGGTGGATCGTTTGAAACCGGGATATGTATCCAATATTTTGACCACTTCCTTAGAAAATTCTATAAGTTCTTCCATTTCTCCTCCTACACCTAAATCTATTCTTAAGCCAGCTAGGTCTTCCTCTTCCACTTCTCACACTAAACGTGTCACTTTTTCTTGCTCCGTCTTTTCCTCTTTTTTTTAGGGGGAGGTAGTGTGGCGTCGCCTGGAGCATGGAATCAAGTGACATGGCTGTGACGCGGGAGAGGTTGCGAGGCGACGAGAGAAAAGGGAATCAAAAAAGAGCACGAGCGAGATTCGCCATATTCCCCCCGCATTGCACGACGCAACCAAAATTATTATTATCAAATTGTGATTTGTATATATCTAAATAAATCCAGATCGCAATATAAACAAAAACGCATTACAGGCTAGCCTAAGCCTCCTTAGAAACTCCATTACTACTGCTTCTGCCTCGACTTCCTTTCTCCTCTGACACTTCATGAATCTTGCCAGCGTGTCCTCCTGTATCGTGCTAGGTCACATTTACGCACGGGCTTCCGCGCCAGAACCCTTCTGTTTCCCGTTATCTCAAATAAGATGTGATGGTGGTCGCTGAAGCTTTTCCTTGCACACACCACTTTCCAGTTCTCGATCTGTTCCAGTATCTCTGCAGTGACCAGATTGAGGTCGATAGCCAATTATACATTATGCCTGACTAGCGTTGGATCTCGGCCCTCATTGGCCACTTCCAAGTTCTTGAGTACCATTGCCCCGAGAAGCATCTCCACCCTTCTGGTTTCGCCCCGATGTGCTTTAGCATTGAAATCTCCTACAACGACCACCCGATCGTCAGCCTTCCTTACCCGGTTGACGAGGGCTACTGGCCACTCCTAGAATTCGCCTATCTTCTTATTGGGGAACACGTAAGAGGAGATGATTACCACCCTCTTCATCCTGACCCATACAGTACCTAGGGCTGCCAGAAGCGGTTGTCAATTGCTTTAGCTCTCCCCTTAGCTGGATGGCCATGTCCCCTTTCTTGGAGTCCTTGAACCAGCTGCTGTCAATACTCCAGGAGATCGTGGGCGAAGTCGAATCTGTTCAGATTTACCTGCAAGCATCTATGTTTGTGTAATGTCTAGTAGTAGGAATATATTTTTAGTTCAGAGAATAAAGGAGGGTACTAGATAATACAGTTTGCATCACCAGCTTTTGCCATGTGTCTCTGGCGAAATTCTACCGGTCCCCGGTATCTGTGCGCGTCATTCGACGCTGCCTGTCGTTTACCAACGAAGAAGGAGCCTTCCTTCTTCTGCCTTGCTCTCCGCGAAGAGGCCACAGACCCTGCCCATATCCTCGCATTGGACATAATGAGACTCTCCTTGGTATCCGCTCTCCTTATATCCCCCCTTGTTGCACTTCCAGCATGCGTTCTTTTCCTTTGCAGGATGTTGCTACGTGCTCGTACCCCCGGCACCGGAAACATCCTACCGGCTCCCAGGTATGTCTGTATGACCTCTTTCAGCACTTCTGTACTGGAGACTCCTTCCAACCCCTTAATTTTAGTGAGCTCCATGTGGTTATCCGTCAGTTTTGGTTTTTCGGTCCCGAGAATTCCAGCGATCTCTCCCAGTAGTTTTCCTCCTGATTGAGGTTACAGCGGTGCTCGCCCCTGTCCCTTGTTTTTGTGATTTTAGGATCTTTCTGTAGATCGAGCCTGCCGTATCGACCGTAATGTTACCTCTAAAGGGGTAACACCACTCTAACGGCCAAAAAACAAGCCTAACTTTGATAATGTTTTTATGGGAGTATGATAAAAGGAATACGTTTTTTTATAGGGTTTATTTTAAACTTATTGAGGTATAAAATAAACTATTTGTATCATCATTTAAATTAAAAATGGCGCCGACATAGCCAATCTTTAAAATCGCCGTGTTTTTAAACTTCTATATAGGAGGACGGATTTCCTTGGGACAAAAAAATATTTTTTTTTATAATTTCCATACCATTGGCTATGGAAGTTTGAAGGTATTTTTTCCTAAATCTAATTTTGTAGAAATGGTGCATGTTTAAAAAAAATTAATCGATTTTTGGCCAAAATATAAGCAGTAATTTTTTTTATAAAAAAAGTTCCCATTAAATTAAAAAAAAATGGATACATGCTTCCATTGAAAATGTGAATATAAAGCTTCTCTTAAAATTTGAAATCGATCCAATTAAAAACACCAAAACGGTGTTGTAATCTGTCCTCCCAGTTTGAAAAAATGGTAATGTTACTTTCTCCGACTTGATGGTATCATAGTCATTTATATTTACGTTTTCATGGTTTATTTTTAATTGAAATCATATTTTAAATGTACATCGAGCGTTGTATAAACTCGGATGAAACTGACGTTTAAAACGTCAAAATTGGGAAAAATACTTCAAATTCAAAAACTCAGTTTACTCAAAAACTAAAGGGATTTCGCAAAAAAACTTATTCTTTATAAGTTGTTCATTTTAGCATTATCTACATTATTATTATTAACGTAAATTTGCTGTAACCAGTATCGTTTTATAATTATAAACCAAAAATAACAAAAAAATAATAAAACTTTTTCTCGAATAAAAATGATTTTATGAAAAATGTTTTCAAGCAAAAGATGTTCATTTCTTTGTTGTCTTCAAAGTTTGTTTAAGTGCTTTTGTGATACTTTTCATATTTAAGAAAATATTGGCAAAAAACAAAAAACAGTTGAGGTAAACGCCCACGTCCGGTGTACGAAATATTACCAAAAGCTTTTCAGTTCTTCAAATTATGAAATAAGACGTATGTTCATACCAAGTTTCATACCAATTGCTATATTAGTTTTTGAGATACAGCGCGCACAGACAGACACATACACACAGCACAATTTTTTTTTTTTCAGAAATTGTTGAAATGGCATCTAGGGACCACAAAACGGATATTTCCGTAAAAAAATTTGAAAAACAAATCACGATCACAATACTTTCTCGTACTTCGTAACGGAGAAAGTAAAAAGTGTTTCAAAACCGCGTTTAAAGTTTTACAAGCACTTGAATCCTTACAACATTCGAACTTTAAGGAAATTTCTTACTAGAGGACCAACTAGATATTGTTTATAAGACCCTAAAATATTGTTTAAGCAAAAAACGAGTTCAAAATGCTAGAGTGGTGTTAACTCTTAATGGTGCCTTAGGCAACCTCTTCGGAGATATCCTCCCCTCCTGGTCGTCCTTCTAGTGTCAGTTTTCCCCGTCCCATCACTTGGCTCCATATGGAGGCCGCCTGCTGTGACTGTGGTTCCCGTTGGTATAGGAGATTCATTATCCGGTCAACTTTACGGGACAAGTTAGCCAGCTCTTCCTTTACCTCACAATCCTTCCTGTCGTACTGACCCGCTTCCTGCCCTGGCATCGCCGTTTTTGGGTCCACAACAAAGAGTACCGTTGCCGCCTGATAAGCCACGTCTAGTGCCACCGTTCCCAAATCGATCAGCGCTATTTTTTTTTATTTTACTTGTTCGTAAATTCGCTTTAAAAAAAAACAGCCCAAAGAGTAATTTCTCGTTACGAAGAGTTGAGAAACTTAAGTAACCGTATAAGAAGCGAATGATTGCGAACATGACAAAAGATTGATAATATCAGGGACAGAATTCGACTAAAACCAAGACAGTTCGGTCCGATTTACAGCTGAGAAAGTTTTAACTATAGATGAAAAGTTTAATAAACAAAATTCTCGAATAATTTCTCGTACGCTAGTGATAAGTGCTAGTCAGCACATCCTTCGCCAGTAATGGTCTGGGCAGGAATTACTGCGGATGGAAAAATACCTTTTTCTACTCCTTGCCGTATATTGATCAATTTCTTAACAATAAACTGTACGGATATAAGCTATTTTTCGGTTAGGTGTACGGATATAAAATCCAGGTTACAGATAATAAACAACCATTGTTATAGAACGTTGCGGCGGCGGCGGCAGCGACGGAGGAACGTCACATCAAACGTCAAATAATTAATTTACATTTTTTATATAATCGGAAATCATCATGGAAAGTGAAAGTGATTCGAATAATTGTACTCCACCTGAAATTAGGAAATCTGCTCAAGATATCCAGCAGGGATTACTGCCGATCAGATCCCGTCCAAAATATGACTTCGCATACAAACAATATATGGATTGGTGTACAAGTAAGAATGTGAAAACTATCAATGAAAACGTTATGATTACGTGCATAGAAAACATTTCCAAAACTGATAAACCTTCAACATTGTAGACCACGCATTACAGTGACTTTTTTATAATGGAGACGTGGCCGCGACGAGAAAACGTCACACATAAAACGTCAGATAAATTAATTTATATGTTTTTTCGGTATTCATTATAAAAAGTGAAAGGGATTTCAGTCGTAGAAAAAGTTATCTGTACAACGCGAGTGGATATGATGCCCCCATATCTCACTCGGCATTGGGGCACTCGCCTACGGCTCGTTCCCCAAACTTGCCTTCGTGAGATATGTGCATCATATCCACTCTTGTTGTACAATATACTATTGTTGTTTATCGACCAGGGCATTAGGATAACCGCAGAATTGTATTGTAGGAACGTTTTGAAGGATGTGGTAGAACCACATGGGCATGTCAACATTTTAGAGACCATCGGCGGACTTTCAGTAAGACTCTGCATGGCCCCTTACAGCGAATGCCACTATCGCTTGGATTCTAGAGAATTTTCCAGAGTTCATTTCACCTGAAGATTTAATTTTTCTCTGACTTGAATCCAATGGATTACGCTAGATCGGCTACTCTACAGGCAACGGTTTGTGCAAAATTTCATACCAATGTAAAGACCTAAAGCGTTCCTTAAGGGCCTCCTGGACTGCTATTCCTGATGAAATGTTGCGGTATACTGTAGATCATTTTAAGAAGAGACTGCGCGCCTGAATTCGTGCACGTGGAGGAATTTTTGAAACTCTTTGAGTTTACTTTGGCTATTAATGTTTGATGTTTATAATATTTTTTTTTTTAATAAAAGGAAGGATGATTGACGGAAATTTGGGTTGGGGAATTATGGGTGATATGAGGACATTGGCTTACAAGGAAAGGATCAGATGTGTGACTCACCGATTTGATAAATCTTTGGCACACGTGTAGGTCATGATTAGGAGTGTAACAGGTGCAAGTAATAGGGCGCACTATTCAGCCGTTTTCGAGAAAAAAATTGATTGATTCTAAAATTAAGATATTTAAATACACATACATAAAAAAAATATTTTTTCTCTAAAACGGCTGAATAGTGCGCCCTATTACTTGCACCTGTTATACTCCTAGTTATGACCTACACGTGTGCCAAAGATGGATGAAATCGGTGAGTCACACATTTGATCCTCCCCTTATTAGACAGCGTAGGTCATTCAGCCACAACCGATTATTTATAATATATTATTCATATTGAATGAAAGTAGACATCCACAAACACACATGCCCTCGCCGGGATTCGAACCCAGGACCCTCCGCATTAGCTCTGGCGCGCTAACGCACGCGGCTAGTGGGCCAGCTATAATAATGTTAAGTTTGTAAAAAAAAACAATAGAAATTAAACAAACTACCGTTCGTTTTTACTTAATTGCCACCCTATAATATCTTACGTAATCACTAAAATTGTTCGGTATCTTCACTTCCTTTTTTGGCCTTTTAGACATCCCGTTATTAGATATTCCGCGCACTTCCATATTAGACAGTTCGCTACTCACTGAATCATCATTCCTTTTGCATTAGGCTCTTTTCGATTTTGATTGACTAAGGCACCACTTGTACAATTAACATCAAATTCAGATTCCATAGCTATTTTAGGTTCATTAAATGAATTTCTGAGGTGTTCTGTTCAATTTGTATGGTTACATTTCGACCTACACTAAATTCATCCTTAGTTTTTATCGTTCTATTATGCTATTGCTTAGAAATATTCTGCTTTTGACTGACTTTTTATGCACGTCAGTCTCTATCTTTTGTTTCAATAGATCATTTAGTTCTTAGTGTCCTCTCTATAAACAATTGTACCGGTGTCATACCTATTCCTACAATATCAGTGTTCCTATAGTTTAAAAGTGCTAGATCTAAAACAAAACATTGACTTAAAAACCGTGTTGGTATTTTAACCATACTTTTAACAAGTCCATTAGATCTCAGGTAGCGTGATTAGGTGCATATTCACATTTGCAAACATATGAACTAAGTAATGTTGTTGGCTATTATGAGTTTTGGAATGCCATGTAGGTATTTTGGAATGTCGCAGAGCAAAGTGTACATATTATTTTTTTTGCTGCTTTGTTTTGCTCTTTTTTAATTCCTAACCACTTTGAGTAATCAACTTTGGAATTGTTTGCGTTCGGATTATTTGGTGATCAATTAGAGGTGGTCTTTAAGTCGTTTTATTTTAATTTATTTACAAGCGTATTTACATTTAATACAGGGCGAGGGTCGTTCCTCTTGTGAGCGGCGATATTGTCTCCGCACTGAATCTCTTCTGGGGTCGTCGAGGTGAACCCTCCAAGGATTCAGTCTGGCGTAGTGTCGCGGTCGATGCGACGCGATGCGGTCTGAAGAGGGCCCGGGGCGTCGTTCGTTGCTGGTAGTCTGTCGTCTGCCTCGGGGGCGTTGTCAGCGGGTCTGACCGAATCCTCCTCTTGGGTGTCGAGATCGGTGATAAAGCTGCTGGGACTTAATCGTCGCATTCGGCGTTTTAGATTTAAATGAAAGCTCGACGCTTTCCGCATTACTGTACTAGCTAATGCGAGTGTCCTAGCTGTGGTACCTCCTGACGGTTTGTCGGGGGAGAGCTTGCCTCTGCTTCGTCCGCAGCGCGTTATGAAGGGTCGTCGCGTCTTTGCCCAAGGAATACGTTAGCCCTTGCTGGTGGCGCGCCCATCCCTTGCCTGGGCGGCGCGGCGCGTCGGCTCGTTCGCTGGTCTCGCGTTTGCTCGTGGTCGCTAGGTGGTGTGTATGCGTATATATGATTGTCTAGCGTCGGTCCCCACACACCCCCTTAATCGCCCTGCTGGCTGCGTTTTCGTTTCTTCTACCGGGTTTTTGTTCGTGTCTTCGAGCTCCTTCTGTATAAATGCTGGCTTAACTCGTTCCATGGAGACTGTCGTTGATTGTCCGTCCTTCGAGCTCGTCCTGTTCGTGTCTTTGAGCTCCTTCTCTATAAACGCTGGCTTAACTCGTTCCATGGAGACTGTAATTGATTGCCCGTCCTTCCTTATTACGATTGTGTTCGTGTTTCGTGAGATCACTGGGTATGGACCTTCGTACGGTGGTTGGAGTGATTTTCGCAGGGTGTCTCTCCGTACGAATACGTGCGTAGCTTTCGCTAGGTCTCTAAAGATGAACGGCTTTGTCTTGCTGTGGTTCGATGTTGGTGTTAGTTTGATTGCTTTCATGATGTTCCACGTTCGTGTCGCGTAATTCTCCGGTTCTATCCGTGGCCTCTGTGGAACCGTGGATAGTAGTTCTCCTGGGAGTCGTACTGTCTCTCCCTATACCATTTCTGCTGTTGTTGCCTTAATATCCTCTTTCCAGGCCGTTCGAAGTTCTAAAATTATTATCGGTAATGCGTCGGTCCAGGGTTTGTCCTTGTGGCACATTAATGATGCTTTTAGTTGTCTGTGGAACCTTTCTACCAAGCCGTT
Source organism: Ocypus olens (assembly GCA_910593695.2). Classification (NCBI taxonomy): domain Eukaryota; kingdom Metazoa; phylum Arthropoda; class Insecta; order Coleoptera; family Staphylinidae; genus Ocypus; species Ocypus olens. The sequence continues at coordinate 28,225,802 of OU343061.1, read as the reverse complement.
GGCTTGAGGATGGTCCTCGTTCGCTTGAAACCAAGCATTTCTTCTAACTGCTAGAAAAGGTGCGACTCGAATTGTCGGCCCTGGTCCTTCGTTATTTGTAGTGGCGTGCCATATTTGGCTATCCAATGCGTGACAAGTAGTTTAGCTACAGTGGTTGCTTCTATGTTCGCCATTGGTATAGCTTCAGGCCACCTCGTGAATCGGTCGACACATGTGAGAATGTATTTCTTTTCGTTTGATTCTTGTAGTGGGCCAACGATGTCCATGTGTATGTGGTTAAATTTCTGTGTGGGCAATCGACATTCTCCTGGGGTTGGTACGTTGAGTCTTGTCACTTTTGTTTGCTGGCAGATACGGCATTATCTGCTCCATTTCTTGCAGTCAGCTCGGATTCTAGGCCACACAAACCTTTGCGTTACTAGCTTAGTTGTGGCTCTTGCTCCGGGGTGCGAGAATTGATGCATGCTGTAGAATGCTTGTCTCCTTTGCCTGCTTGGGATGTATGGTCGGACTGTGTTGGTGGTGACGTCACAGTATATGTCCGTTTTATACTCTGGGAAGTATACATTTTTTAGCTTCAGGTTTGAATTTTTGTCGTCCAGGATCTATTTTAGTTCGGTATCCTTGTTTTGTTGGTCACCCATCGTTGCGAATTCAATTCCCGTTGTTATTTGTTCGACTCTGCTTAGTGCATCAGCGACTACGTTTTCTTTTCCTTTGATATGTTGAATGTCGGATTACTAGTAGTGCACGCTGTATCACGAAAATAATATATACCGGGTGACCCAGGGATCTGTAAAAGCCCCATAACTTATTTGCTGTTTGAGATATCGACTTCTAGTTTTCTTGAACTGATACCTACACTTATTCTACATATTTTAAAAATATGTATGTTTTTGTACATGGTGTCCCAATATACATAACAGAACAAAGTTATGTTTTTTTAAATGGAACACCCTATATTTTATACTTTATTTTCAACCCTCTTGAGAAGCTGATAAAAATAGTATAAGATAGTATGGGTCTATTATGGCCGGTTGGTTAGTTATGGGGAAATTTGTGGCAAAAACACGTACACATTGAAAACATTGCAGAAGCGTTCCTAGCAAAGATAGCATCATTATTTATACACTAGAAAATTTCCCACATCATAAAGAATAATACACATTGGCTTTGGTTCTCTTATATTCATAGTGCTATACAGGGTATCAACATACGCAAAACAATGGATAACTATTTTTTTTCAAATGGAACACCCTATATAAGTTGCCACCAATCTATAGAATTCTTAATAAGCTTTCCAATGATGTACAGTTTGTATAACAAACTATTAAGGATTCTTGAGATTTATCAATAAAAACATATTTGTTTAGTCACTTTCTGCTGATTTTTGGATTTTCAGCCAAAACTATGCATTTTCAGGAAAAATTATAAGAGACCAAAGTTGTAGAGCGAAAAATTATATAAATATAGGTATAAATCTTTTAACTTTTAAAATAATGCGCCAGAGCCCGCAAAATCGTGACCGTACATACATTTTAGCATTTTCTTTTCAAATTTTTTTATTAATAAATTGCACTATACTTTATTTTCCGCACTCTAGCGGAAAAACGGGAAATTATAGGGAAATTGAAATGGCCCATATCGATTGAAAATATTCCGCTCTGCAACTCTTAATAGGAGCAATTTTTGCCAAAAATGCAAATTGAAAATGTTTATTTCAATTTTTGCGTTTTTCAATGGTTTTTTGCATTTTTAGCGAAAACTATGCATTTTGGGCAAAAGTTGTATCTTTTGAAAGTTGTAGAGCGGAATATTTTCAATCAATGTAGGTCATTTGAATGATTCTATAATTACCCGTTTTTCTGCTAGAGGACGTGGAAAATAAAGTATAGTGCAATTAATTAACAAGAAATTTGGTAAAAACGCTTGAATGCATATACGGTCACTATTTTGCGCACTCTGGCGGGCAATGCACGCATTATTGGAAAAGTCGAAACACCTATATCGATCGAAAATTTTCTGGTCTACAACTTTGGTCTCTTATTATTTTTTCAGAAAATGCATAGTTTTGGCTGAAAATCCAAAAATGAGCACGAGGTGACAAAAGAAAAATGTTTTTTTAAGGACAAAACTCAATAATCCTTAATATTTCATTATACAAATTGTACATCATTGGAAAGGTTATTAAAAATTCCATGCATTGGTGGCAAGATATATAGGGTGTTCCATTTGAAAAAAAAATAGTTATCCATTATTTTGCGTATGTTGACACCCTGTATAGCAGTATGAACAAAAAAGAACCAAAGCCGATTTGTATTATTCTTCATGATGTGGAAAATTCTTTAGTGTATAAAAAACGACGCTAGCATTGCTAGGAGCGTTTCTGCAACTTTCTCAATGTGTCCTTGTTTTTGCCACAAATTTGCCCATAACTAACCAATCGTCCATAATAGACCCATAGTATCTTATACTATTTTTATCAGCTTCTCAAGAGGGTTGAAAATAAAGTATAAAATATAGGGTGTTCCATTTAAAAAAACATAACTTTGTTCTGTTATGTATATTGGGACACCCTGTACAAAAACATACATATTTTTAAAATATTTAGAATAAGTGTCGGTACCAGTTCAAAAAAAACTAGAAGTCGATATCTCAAATAGCAAATAAGTTATGGGGCTTTTACAGATCCCTGGGTCACCCGGTATTTAAAAATCAGTTACTGCCCGAAGAATATAACTATATTAACTAAATTTTATACGCTGGTGACAGTGACTAGTGTGTGATTTAACCAGATAAGAGTCTAAACCGTAAGTTGATCAAGTACTTTGCTGTAAATATATAAAAATTTCTAACCTGTAAAATCGACAGTTGCTCACAACACCGGCAAATAAATTTCCCTTTGGTTCCGTGGTCTATTCTTTCCTGTGACGTCTTTATTGTGAGTTATCACGAAGGGCCGAATGATGTGAAGAGTGTCTCTTGTGAACCCTAAATTCCTTGTCTTTCCTTTTTGTTTATTTCCATTGTCCGTATAACTACTTATGCGTATGTAAACAGCAATAGTGTAAAAGCCAACATACTTATCGACGAGATTGTTGGCCTCGTGCATTAGGCGCTCGCTATTGACCCAGAAGTCCAGGATTCGATTCCGGCCTCATGTCAATCTTCTTTTTTATTATTTCTCTCTGAGTTGTTTGTGTGGTTAAATTTTTTTTCCCACTTACTCATTTTCTTATTTAATATGAATCTGGATAATATCTCGGAAGATATAAGTCTTAAAGATGCCGTTATAGTTATTTATCTAATTAGTGGGATAAGAGCATCATTAACTGACGAATGCGGTGAGTTGCTGAGACGAGGGCGTAGCCCGAGTCGAAGTAAGAGCATGAGTCTCAGTTAATATGCCTTATCCCACGTATTAGATACAACTTTTTATCTACGACTGCTCAGAATTACGAAAATTATACTTTTGAATTGAATTCGATGAAAAATCGGAATATCATAGTATGTATGTAGAACCATAGCAACATGTAATTTGAATGTCAACAATTTAAGTCAAAACTTCAAGAATTAATTTTCTAATTTCTGTTTTTCTGTGAAATAATGAGCGACTCCGAATCTCTGCCTTCGGATATCGAAGAATCGGCCACGCAGGTAGTTTCAACGTTATTCCCGGAAAAATCAAAAATGAAATATGAGCAAGCTTATGAATGTTTGCGGAAATGGTGCGATGAGAAGAAAATAAAAAATGAAGCAAGTGAAAAGGTACTTCTAGTATATTTTGAAAATATTTCGAAACGCTATAAACCTTCAAGTCTGTGGGCATATTACTCGATGATACGTGCGATGATATCCATAAAGAAAAATGTAGATATCAGTAAATTTATTCAATTGGTCGCATTTCTGAAGAGGCAGTCGGAAGGATATAAACCGAAGAAATCCAATATTTTAACAAAACAACATATAACCCGATTTTTAGAAGAAGCTGATGATGAAAAGTGGCTACTAACAAAGGTAACTAAGAACAAGGCATGAAATTTTAGATTAAGAAATATTTTCAGGTAGTTTTGATCTTTGGAATTGGTGGAGCCTGTAGAAAAGAAGAACTCACTTACATGCAAGTGACCAACGTTAGGAACGAAGGGCAGGTCTTCTGCGTCACAATACCAAATACAAAGAACAAAATTTCGCGAGAGTTTGTTATAACATCAGGAGACATTGATGGGATCAATTTCGTAGACATTATAAAAAAATACATGGCACTGCGTCCACATAATGCCGTAGAGAGGTTTTTTGTTGGTTACAGGAATGGCAAATGTATAAAACAGCCCGTTGGCATTAACACGATTGGTAGCATGCCGAAAAATATTGCTTCTTTTTTTAAATTACCAAATGCTAAAGAGTACACTGGTCACTGCTTCAGAAGATCGTCAACCTCACTGTTGGTAAACTCAGGGGCGGACCTGCTAACAATAAAAAGGCACGGGGGCTTCAAGAGCAATACAGTAGCCGAAGGATACATAGAAACTTCGGTTGAAAATAAGAAACGTATCGCAACGAATATTCTTGGAGAAAAGAATGTACTTGTAGAAGCTTCAACCAGTAAACGCAGTAGTTTGGAAATTTCTAAAACAGAAATGTCCTCAGGAATACACTTGAATAAATGTAAACATGTTATTATTAATGTTCATAAATAATTGTTTAATAAATTTGATTGTTAGTTGGTATTAAAAAATGAGTGTGTTTTTGATTTCATTACCTCACTAGTTAGGTAATGAGTTTCATTACGTAACTCAAATGAATGTCAAATTCGTCACTTATCTAAGCAGTCGTAGATAAAATTAATTATTAACGCTGGAAATAGTCACAAAGTGGAACTTCTCAATGAAGTTGCAGACATTAAATTATATATAAATGTAAAATTAGAGGAATATTCTAAAAAAATCAAGGAACTTGAAGATGAAAATTCAAAGTTAAAACACAAAATTGTTAAACTAGAAAAAACCGATAAGAAGAATAATTTAATTATACATGGTCTCAATGAAGACATGAAATTAATCGATATTATAAACTTAATCAATAATAAACTACATGTAAATCTTGAAGACAAGCATATTAAGGACTGCTTTAGAATTGGACCCATCAAAGTAAATTATCTTCGACCTATAAAACTGGAATTATTATATTTCAGTAAAAAATTAGAAATCTTAAAGCAATCGCAGCATTTACGAGGATCCAATATTTACATTAACAACGACCTGACAGAAAGAGAACAACACGAACAAAAAATATTACGTACACATCTCAAAAACGCTAAACAATTAGGTTTAAATGCAAAAATCAAGAATTCTAAATTATTAATTGACGGTCAATATTATACTGTTGAGAAGTTGGAAGAAGAAGACGGAGTTGCAAGAGGAGTCATACAGAGTCCGCTCCAAGTTCTCCAACTAAGAAGAGATACAATGATGAAGTATTTTCTGCTGAATCCATCGTCGTAGCATCACAATCAACACTGCAACTTCCACTCAGTGTAGTTCACTCGCCGTTGCTAAAAACTAGTATAACCCCTCACTCGAACGCTCCTTTAGGCGTTGATAAGTATAAGAAGACAGATAAAAAAATTCAACCACAACGTAAAACAAAAAATAATAGCAACAAATAATCATTATTCAATCTATATAATCTTCATATCTATAAATATTAAATAGTGTATAGTCGTGAATCTAAATTAATCCGTTGGAAATAATATAGTTTGAAAGTGTAAATTCAAATGAAAATTGGACATTTAAACGTCCGCTCTATCCTACCAAAAATTAATAATGTGAAGGAATATATTACTGAATATGGCTTCGATATATTTGCAATAAGTGAAACGTGGCTTTCTGAAAATACAAATAATGATGTTATAATGATTAATGACAGTCCACGCGGAGGCGGCGGTGTTTGTTTGTATTTACGTGCTAATCTCAAATAAAAAGCAAATTATCTCAAAACCTACAAGACTAACTCTTACTTCAGCATCAATCATTGACTTAATTGCTATTACTAATAATTGTCTTGTAGAAGATTCCGGTACAATTGATATACATTTTTCAGACCATGACTTCATATATGTGAAGAGGATACAAATTTAACTCGGTCCAAATTTATTACTTATCGCGACTTTAAGCACTTTAATCATGATAGTTTATCGGCTGAACTGGACTCTTCACCATTACATCAAATATATTACTTAAATAATATAAACGATCAAGTAAACTGCCTTAACAATTCCATTATAGATATATTCAATAAATTGGCGCCATTCAAAACTGTAAAAGTTACCAAACGTACACCTCCTTAGTTAACAGATAACATTAAATTATTAATATCTCTTAGGAACAAAGCGAGGAGTAAATTTCAGAAGACTCAGCTTCCAGCTGATTGGGACTATTATAAATGTCTTCGCAACTTCACCAATGTTGCTATTAAGAATTAAAAAAAGGCATATATACAGTGGAAAATAAATAGATCAGATCCTAAAAACATGTGGAAAGAACTAAAATATCTAAATATTGCGACAAATTCTAAAAAGTCCATCCACATTCCGTCTGAATTAGGAAACGCGAATGAGGTAAATGACTATTTCGTTGATTCTATCCCAAAAGTAAATGTTGATTATAACAACTTAATACATAAATACAACAATACTACAAAATGTATTTTTCCCACTCGCTTTGTCTTTAAATTGGTAAATATAGATGAAATTAATAAAATTATCAATAATATTAAAACAACAGCATGTGGCCAGGATGGTTTGGATATTAAAGTAATACGATTATGTACACCCTATATACTTCCCTTTATTACCAATATAATAAATAGTTGTCTACTCGATTCTGTCTTTCCAGATGAGTGGAAAAAGGCTATAATTACACCTTTGCCTAAAATCCAAAATCCTACACAACTTAATCATCTTCTGCCGATAAGTATATTACCCATACTTTTGAAGATTTCTGAAATAATCATAAACAGGCAAATTAAAGGCCATTTATCGAAATTCAATATTCTTCCTCTCCATCAATCTGGGTTTAGAGAAGGTTTTAGTTGTACCACGGCACTTTTAAAAGTCACTGACGATATTCTCAACGAATCTGATGCAGGCAAAATGACTGCATTGGTTCTTTTAGATTATAGTAAAGCGTTCGATACACTGAATCATGAAATTTTGTTATCTGTTCTTAAATATATTGGGTTCGAAAAATCATCAGTAGACACATTATTTAACAGGTCGGTGTCAAGCAGTAATATTAGATACTGGCATATCTGATTTTAAATATTTATTAACAGGGGTTCCTCAGGGATCTATTTTAGGACCTGTTTTATTTACTATATATACTTCTAATATTACAAATAATTGATTTCATTGCAAATATCATATATATGCTGATGATACACAGATATACATATCTTTTTCTCTAGAATTTTACTATGATGCGTTATTAACATTAAATTGTGATCTTGCAACAATATATGAAGAGTCTATTTCTCATGGTCTTGTCTTAAATCCGTCAAAGTCGACATATCTTCTGTTTGGACCAAGAAGAAAATGCATACAATCGGAAAATCTTTTCAAGCCATCAATAAATAATGAAATGATTGCTTTTCAGACCAAGGCTAAAAACTTAGGAGTCATAATAGACAATTCATTTCGATACTATGACTTTATGTCGAAATGTATTAGTATTGCTCTCAGTAATCTTAGGCTGATATACCATAATAGAATGTTCTTAAACCAAAAAACGAAAATTTTACTTTGTGAATCAACAGTTTTGTCACAATTTACGTATTGTAGTCCGTTAGTTCATCCATGTTTGGATCAAAAAACCAGGCTGCGTGTTCAGCGAATTCAAAATTCAAGCTTAAGAATTATTTTTGGTGTGCCGAAGTATGAAAGAATTAGCCATAAACTTATTGATCTAAAGTGGTTAAACATGGATAACCGCAGCATATTGCAAAGTTATTGTTTGTTTTACAATGTTCTTAAATACAAAACACCTGCCTACCTCTATGAAAAACTCTCCTATAGAGGTGATGTTAATATCAGACACAGAGGTCGCTTATCACCACCGCATCATAAAACATCCTTATTTGAAAGATCATTTCATTATTCGATAGTTAATTTTAACAAACTTGACATTTCCTGCAAAGATGTACCCTCTAAAGCCAAATTTAAGAAATATATTTTCACAGTTTTATATAGAAAGCAATGTACCGCATAATTCCTTTTTTTTCTGTTTTTATATACCGTATGTTTTTTTTTATCCTGGGCCACAGGATTTTACATGTTAAAAATTATACCTTGTGTTAAATGTACATTTTATCATATAATTTTGAAGCTAATTTTAGTTAGTAAAATAAATCAATTATTTTTCTACATGATGCGCTTGATTATAATAATTTAAGCATGTTTTATTCCATTAAAAAGTGCTTTTGCTCGGAACCGGATGATCGGGATACGCTGCAGAAAAGTTGTCAACAATTTCCCTAAAATAAAAATTCCCTGACTTCTTGTAGAACTATTTCCCTGCTGGACAAACCTCTTATAATTGCCTTTATAAATTCTACCCGTTCTTCAACACTATAAACAGACATTTTCTGGAATAAATTCGTTTGATTTCTTGCCTCACTAATCAATCTGACATTTCGGAAATTCAAGGTACTAAGATTATTTTTGCACAGTTATTTATATTAAATAATTTAATTTTTTAATGGAATAAAACATGACTAAGTAATTCTAATGCAGCGCATCATTAAAACAAGGTATACTTTTAGCATGTAAAATCCTATGGCCCACGATAAAAAAAATATACTGTATAAAGTGGAAAAAACTCAATAACACTCTTGTATATTCCTTTTCACTTATTTGTATTAATGTTAATGTTTTTTTTGCACTCTAGTTTTAGTTTTAAGGTGTAATGGTAGAACAGTGTGTGCCTTGGCACACAACTGAATTACATCTTGTTTTTTTTTTCTTCCCTGAACAGAATATTGTGTGTATCTGCGTGTATTTCATAATTGAATATGTATATTGATTTATTTTGTGTATGAAAAAAATAAAATAAAAAAAATTATTATTATTATTATTATTAAAATTGTCCTATGTAGTCGAGGTACCTGAATTGTCTTGGTGAGCATTTCTCTAACTTCTGTGCGAACGCGTATGTAATTGGCTTGTGGTCTGTGAAGATGGTGAAATTTCGTCCTTCCAAGAGATGCTGGTAATGTTTGATCGTCGCGTATATCGCCAGCAATTCCCTATCGTACGCTGCGTACGTTTGCTCAGCTGTCGATAGCTTTCTTGATAGAAATGCTAGTGGTTTCCAACCGTCTTTTTGCTTTTGCTGCATTACTCCGCCTATCGCTTGGTCTGAGGCGTCTGTTGTGACTGCTAATTTGACGTCGGCTCTTGGGTGTGACAACAGTGCTGTGGTGCTGATTTCGGTCCAAATGATAGGCTGGTTGCCTTTTTTCTTGCTTTTCAGGAACTCGTTTAGCTGTGCTTGTGTCTTTGCTGCGTTTGGGATGAAACGTCTGTAGTAGTTAATCATTCCTAGCATTTATCGTAGCTTCTTCGCTGTTTGTGGCAGTGGAAATTCCTTTATGGCCTTGACTTTCTCGTCAAGTGGTTTCGTTCCCTTCTCGGATACCGTATATCCTAAGAATGGAATTTCATGTACCTCGAATCGGCATTTCGCTGGATTAATAACGATTCCATTTTCCTCCAGTCGTTGAAATAGTTGGTTGAGATGCCTGTCGTGGTCGTCTTCCGTTTTCGATGCGACTAGTATGTCGTCGATGTAAACATAACAAAAATCAAGGTCTCGTAAATTTCCGTCCATGAACCTTTGAAACGTTTGTGCTGCGTTACGTGGTCCAAATGTCATGTACAAGAATTCGAATAATCCGAACGGTGTGATGATCGCGGTTTTTGGAATATCCTCTCTCGCTATTAGGATTCGATGGTACACTCTCACCAGATCGATGGTTGAAAAAATCTTACATCCATGCAACTGTTGTGTGGAATCTTCTATGTGTGGAAGTGGGTATTTGTCGGGTACCGTTCTTGCGTTTAGCGCTCTGTAGTCCCCACATGGTCGCCATTCAGTATTCTTCTTCGTACCAAATGCAATGGTGCGGCCCAAGAGCTTTTTGAAGGTTTTGCGATCCCCATCTGGCACATTGTTTTAAATTCGTGTTTCGCTATTTTCAACTTGTCGGGTGCGAGTCGTCTGGGCCTGCTGGATACTGGCGGACCGGGGGTTGTCTGGATGAAATGCTCCGTGTCATGTTGTGGTACGTTAGGTAGTCCTAGAGGGTTACAAATTCGTGGAAATTTTTGTAAAATCGGGTGGTGCTTCTTCTCCTTGCAGAGTGTGCTTATTCCGCTCTCCGTTGCTATGTCTACCTGTCCAAACACTTTGAGGTTGGTCCTGCCGTCGTACAATTTCTTGTGTCTCACATCCGGGAGTAACTCGTAGAATGACAAGAAATCGGCGCCTATGATTGCTTTATGTACTTCCGCAATGACGAATCTCCACGGGAAATTTCTTCTCAGTTTTAAATTCGCGTTGAGGTTGATTGTGCCGTATGTGTGTATAGTCGATCCATTCGCTGCGTACAAATTGTAGCTGGTTTTCTGCAATTTTTGTGCAACAAGTCGGCGTGGAAAAACGCACACATCTGCTCCGGTGTCAATTAGATACTGTATTTTCGTCTGTGGATCTGTGACGTATAGACGGTGCGATGGGCTGGGTGTGCAGTCGGTGGCCGCCTCTACTGACTGCCTTTCCTGTTTCCCGTTTTGCTGAATGTACAGGGTGGTCGGCAGTTCCTGGCGTTTTCTCCAAATTTATAGTGAAATCAACATGTGTCATATGTGCGGTTTTTTTATTTTTTTCTGTTCTGCTGCACGTCTCTAGATCGGCTTTGGCCTCGGAATGGTGTTGCGGGTCGGGTGTTCCATTTTTCTGCAGCTGTATTTTTATTTGTTCGATTTCGGTCAGTAGTGTTTTCATTAGCTCGCTCTCTGTTACTTCGTTTACTACTGGTGTGGCGGTGGCGTTTACTATTGAATGTGGTAAGTAAAACACGTGTGTTGAGAATTTTCACTTACATCCATGCAACTGTTGTGTATTAATAGACAATAGCCATAGTTTCAACAACAATTTCAAAATTTTACACACGTGCGATAAAAGTCAAAAATTAAACCTATTAGAACAATTAGAAATTAATAAATATAATAAACGCGGTGTGCTACTTAATGATCAAACCGATGTAAATAATTCACCTTTGTTAAACCTATAAACTCTTATAAAATCTTTTATAACCGCTTAACTTGTAAATGTTTCCTAACCCGTTAAACACCCTCTAACTTCCCCACCCCCTAACAATATAGTATTTAAGTCGCAATTGTAACGTTGTATTACCATTTATCATCTGCCTGATGAAGCCACTGTGTGGCGAAACATATGTCGCAGTGTTTCGACATTAAAATTTGTGAAAATTCTCAACACACGTGTTTTACTTACCACATACATTATGGAATTTCACCAAGTAACAGCCTCATCAATCCAATGTTTACTATTGAGTCGGTAAGCTCTGCTACGTCGTTTAGGCTGGCCTTTTTTGCGTTGTCATGAACGCCTGCACATTATTCTTCCCATCCATGGTGACCTTAGCAGCGTGTCCGGTACTGTCGTTCCTGCTAAATGTTGTAGGTGTCGCAGGAATTGCGATGGCTTCCTGTCACCTAGATCTTCGTGTTCTAGTAACTGCCGTGTTCTGTTTTCCTGGCTCACGCTGAGACGTCTGATAAGTTTGGTTTTGATTGTGTCGTATTTTCCTGTTGCTGGCGGTGCTGTTAGGATGTCCCGTATCTCCTTGGTGTAACAGGGTTTCAGGCTTCCAACCACGTGGCTATATTTCGTGTCATCTGTGGAAATTTTTGCGAGTTCGAATTGGCTCTCCACTTGTGTAAACCGAACTTTCGGGTTGTCGTCTCAGAATGGTGGAATCCGTACTTGAATCCTGCTTACTTCTTTATCCGCCATTTTATGTTCGTAAGTTTGCACTTATCGCGGGTTGTTTTGCTTGTTCTACCTGACCTCTGTTTTTGATCACGTCGGGGTCACCAATTTGGGATTTGTGGTAGGTTTATTTGGTGATCAAATAGAGGTCGTCTTTAAGTCGTTTTATTTCAATTTATTTACATTGAATACAGGGTGAGGGTCGTCCCTCTTGTGAGCGGCGATATTGTCTCCGCACTGAATGTCTTCTGGGGTCGTCGAGGCGAACCCTCCAAGAATTCAGTCCGGCGTAAAGTGTCGCAGTCGATGCGATGCGATGTGGGTGAGGATATGGTTTATCTGTTCGTTTCCTTCTCGGCGTCGGAGGAAATGGTAACACTGGGACTGGAGTCGAGTGGTCCTGGTCTGGTCTGAAGAGGGCCCGGGGCGTCGTTCGTTGCTGGTAGTCTGTCGTCTGCCTCAGCGGCGTTGTCAGCGGGTCTGACCGAATCCTCCTCTTGGGTATCGAGATGGGTGATAAAGCTGCTGGGACTTTTCTTAATCGTTGCACTCAGCGTTTTAGATTTAGATGAAAGCTCGACGCTTTCCGCATTACTGCACTAGCTAATGCGAGTGTCTTAGCTGTGGTACCTCCTGACGGTTTGTCGAAGGAGAGCCTGCCTCTGTTTCTCTAGGCGCGTCCTCTCTCGTCGGCGGGTAGTACGTTAGCCCATGCTGGTGGCGCGCCCATCTCTAGCCGGGGCGGCGCGTTGGCTCGTTCGCTGGTCTCGCGTTTGCTCGTGGTCGCTAGGTGATGTGTATGCGTATATATGGTTGTCTAGCGTCGGTCTTCACATCAACATTATAAGATAATATTTTTGTGCTAATTCATAAATGTCGGACGCTACTTTTTCAAATGGATTTACCGGAGTTTAATGGCAGACCATCAGCTATTTAATATTTCCTATAATTTTCACAGACTTTAGACTTCAATACATAATTTAAAATGTCACTGTTGATATCAGTCCAATGCACATAATTTCTAAACCATGCTCTAGATTTTGTAACTCCAAAGTGACCATAGTTTTGAAACCACTTAAACATTCAAAATCTCTCATAATTAATCGATTAGCCATGAACAACAACTCATCGACCTCGTTAATTTTGTCTGAAAATAACTTTTTACTGCTTCTGGAAATATGCTGGCTTTATTTACCCATCGCTTGCAAATTTACGAACCAAACTTGATGTAGTATCTGTCGTAGTTTCTTTGCGAAACTATAGTTTTTTTCTCTTCTATTATATTAATAATCATATGAACATTGTAAACTGCTTCTAACGTTGACGAAACTTTCTCCTCTTTAGTAGATTTGAAATCTCTGGACAGTAAGTCTGCTACGTTTACCCGCACGTAATTTAATACTTAACTATATTTAATTAATTTTAATTGTATTCTCTGTAACCGACGTGAAACTATGTCACAAAAATTCTATTTGTTAATTGCTTGTAGATATTTATGGTCATTGAAGACACTGACATATCTATTAAAACTAAATTGTGAAACTCTTTCGACTTTCTTCCAAACGCTTTTCTTTGAGCCACTTGCCATATAAACTCCACAATATTTATCTGATCGGAGCTGCCATAAATTTGAAATAAAACTTCGAAACTAATTTACAGTCCTTAACAACTTTTGCAATTATTTTGATTTGTTAACTGGGTAAAATTTAATATAACTTGTACTCTATGCATATAAAAAATAACCCTATCTTTCAAGAACATATGTCCGACATGGGTTACTTCATTTTGTTTATGTTGTAACTTGTCTTTATTAAATTTAATGTTTAATGTTGTGGCTCTATCTAACACCATAGCTAAAATGCTATGCTCTTCATTAGTGTCGGCAACAACAGAGCGTTAAAACATTTAAAAAGCTATTAAAAGAATATCTCATTAACAAATGCTACTACTCGTTCAACGCATTCATCAATGATGCTGTGTAAATGTAATGTGCTATCTTTTTATATTCTAGTCTATTTTAATCTCTTAATAATCTTTTATCTAATTTATGACAAGTATTTATTGTTTTTAATACTCTTTTATCTAATTTATGACAAGTTTTTATTTGTTAATACTCTTTTACTACTGTTACTGCTGATATTTTAATTTTTGTGACGTGTACATCCGCTAAATGTTATATTTAGGTTAAATAATTCCATGTATATACATTATATTTGTGGCAACGTAAATAAATAAATATCTAATCTAATCTAATCTAAACTAACAAGTCATCAAAATAAATTACGCTTTTAATGTTACCAAATAAATATCTGAAGGTATTCACCAAATGGTAATCTTAAAAATCTATAATACCCAAACCCCATTCGAAAGCCTGAAATATGTAGAGATTGCAATCAAACATATGTGGAATAAGTCAGCAGAAAAATAGGCGTTAAAATCAATGAACATAAAAATTCTGTTAAACAAAATCACACACTTGCATCCCCAAACCAACACCACCCAGGGGCGGCTCGTTATGTAGGGCCAAGGAGTCATGACACTACCTGTAGTTTCAGCTCAGCCAGAATTTATAATTCATTTTTACAACACTTTTTCGCGAGTTTAAATGTTAAATAACGCCTGTATAACTTTAATGAACAGAGAAAAGTCGCAATATATTTGTTCACCAACGTAACGCCGCGGCGCACAGTGGTTCAGAATTTGAAAAAGCTGGCCAAAAGTCAAAAAATGAAAGTCAATATTTTGAGATTAGTACAACATAGTCGTGTCCAGAGGGCTCCACTGCATGCTACAATGGAAGAATATGATTGTATCTACTACAAAATGCCTTGAAATCCACGTTCAAACTTGTTACTTTGTTAGACACGTGAGAGACGTTCGGACGAGGTGAAAGTTTGGCATCGGTTTTTCACTCTAAATACTAATCTTTATGTGCTGGGATATTTTTCCTTGTTATTATGGATCTTCCTGAAGGTAAATTAATGGTTATTACATTTAATATGCATACAAAATTTTTGTTAGCAATTATAGGAATTTGCGTTAAAAATAGATACATTTTAAACATTCATGGAAATATTTTTTTGCCTGTGTATGCCTGTGTTCCTATAGCAATAAAAATATTTATTTTAGTGTCCTTTAACGTGATAAACGACAATTAGCTGCATTCACTTGCATTCCTCAGTGTACGATTATTTTTATTGCTGATGTGCAATATCTTTGAAAAATTCGACTTTATATTTTATTGAATATCTTGTATTTATGTATACAGGGTGCAGATAAACAAAACGGAACATAGGATTTTCAACGTTAATTTTTTTATATTGGAATATTATCTTCCTTGATCATTTTAGAGGAAAGATCTAGTCAAATTAGTAAAAAAAGAACAAATAAGTACGGAGAAAGTGAAACATAGACAGACAGATAGACACAAAGGCAGACACTCACACAGACGTTTTTTTACAAAAATTGTAATTGACGAAATGGATATTTCCGCAAAAAAAATGTTTGAAAATTCTTTTCGATCACCATACTTTCTCGCAGTTTGCACGAAGAAAGTAAAAAATAAATATGACAGGCAGACATAAAGGCAGAAACACAGACACACATTTTTTTTTACAAAAATTGTCAGAAATGGATTTTGCCACAAAAAAAAAATGTTTGAATTTTTTTTACGATCACAATAGTTTGCCGTAGTTAGTATGGAGAAAGTGAAAAATTAATATGACAGACACACAGATACAAAGGCTGACACACATTTTTTCAAAAATTGTCGGAATCGACGAAATGGATATTTCCACAAAAAAAATATTTGGAAATTTTTTACGATCACAATTTTTTCACTTATTTTGTAAGGAGAAAGTAAAAATAAATATGACAGACAGATACAAAGGCAGACACACAGACACCTATTTTTCACAAAAATTGTCGGAATCGAAGAAATTGTTATTTCCGCAAAAAAAATATTTGGATTTATTTTCCAATCACAACAGTTTCCCTTAGTTTGTACGAAGAAAGTAAAAATTCAATATGTCAGACAGACAGGCACAAAGGCAGACACACATTTTTTTTTACAAAAATTGTCGGAATCGAAGAAATTGATATTTCCGCAAAAAAATATTTGGATTTATTTTCCAATCACAACAGTTTCCCTTAGTTTGTACGGAGAAAGTTAAAATCAATATGTCAGACAGACAGGCACAAAGGCAGACACACATTTTTTTTACAAAAATTTTCAGAATCGAAGAAATTGATATTTCCGCAAAAAAATATTTGGATTTATTTTCCAATCACAACAGTTTCCCTTAGTTTGTATGGAGAAAGTAAAAAATCAATATGTCAGACAGACAGGCACAAAGGCAGACACACATTTTTTTTACAAAAATTGTCGGAATCGAAGAAATTGATATTTCCGCAAAAAAATATTTGGATTTATTTTCCAATCACAACAGTTTCCCTTACTTTGTATGAAGAAAGTAAAAAATCAATATGTCAGATAGACAGGCACAAAGGCAGACACACATTTTTTTTTACAAAAATTGTCGGAATCGACAAAATTGATATTTCCGCAAAAAGAAATGTTTGGATTTTTTTTTAGTTTCCCGTCAATTTGTACATACCCTGTATAGTATAAGTTATGGTTATGGTTTTGGCCCGAGGGTGGAGAGTGCTCACCGGCTCGAAGCTGCGGGCCAAAAACCATTTTACTGCCGTGGTGATTATTTGGTACATTATTTTTTTATTATCATTAAATTTTCATTTATAAAAAATTCAAATTACAATTTATACGAGAGATTAGAAATAATCGTAATTTACATGACACTTTTATTCTGAACGTAACCATGATAATAGGTGTAAATAAGAAGATAATCATTAAATTGTTCTTCAGTGTGTGGCCAAATAAACGTAAAAACAAATGATACAAATTTTCAAAATTTACTTAAAATTGATTCTTCTTTATGATTTAACAATAATCTCAAACACATCTTTACTAAATTTCAAAATAATTATACGAGAACTGAGTTTATTGTAATGCTGAGATTGCGCATTACTTCAGAGCCACCAAAAAAATATTAAAACATTTGTTACCGATTTAAAATTTTCAAAATTTATTCTAAATTTATACCATTTTATGGTATAAAAGAGATTTTCTACACACCCTGACTAAATTATAAAATAATCACCGGAGAGCTAGGATCATTGTTATTCTAAAATATTGGATTTCTCCGCCATTTTGAATTTTTCTATTTTGATATCAAATTCATAATCTGTGATAAGTACCCATTTATATCAAAGTTTATCAAGATTTAGACTTTTGGCCAGCTTTTTCGAATTCTGAACCACTGTGCGGCGCGCCGTTAAAGGAGCCAGCTTCCACGTAGCGCACCGAGCGCACGGCATTTCGTTAGGATATTGAGGCTCCCACGGGGGTCGCGCGGTTGGAGGGGTTCAGGAGAGGTCGCCCTCTGAACATGCATTTTGTGCAGGCGATGCACAGTGGTCTAGAATGCGATTGTAGCGCGAATTAATTCAAAACATGAACTTTCAAATTTAAGCTTAAAATGTGTTCCAGGTATCAGCTTAATATGCATATTTAACAATAGAATTGACGAAACTGGTGTAAATGGCACTAAAGCCAAATAATAGTACTTAAAACCTCATTACGCGGGTAGCTCTTATGCGCGAACCTTATTTATACCCTGTGCGAGATATAGGAAGAGCTATGGAATGCGCGTGGAATGTGCCGATGGTCGTTACCAGTGGCGCAGCATAAATTCAGTAATATTATCGTTTTAATTATTAATAAAATCTCTTTAAGTATTTTTTTTGAATATCACAATATATAATTAAACTTAAAACATATTTAAATATGTTTATGGTTTAAATTATTTGTAAATAATGGGCATAAACGACAAACTTTATAATTCCCGTTTCGAAAGACGTCTACGTTCATGGAAAAGCGGAGCGATAACTTTTGGTTGAGTGGTACAGCGGTCGGACCATGTGTTCAGCGAGATATGAACGAACTATCACAAAAAATATATTGGTCCACAGCTTATACCCTCGAACACACGGTAAACAGAGCGGCCCATTGAAAATAACAAGCCAAAAAAAAAAAAAAAAATTCCATTTCATCGCTGCGCTCACCATTTTAAACTCGCATACTATTTACATTCTTTAAATTCCATAGCTCTCTGTATATAACCAACAGACTTTAGTCTCTTCTAATAGTTTGTTGTAGTGAGTGCTATCGAAAATTTTGTGTTTTGTTTTAACAATATTCAATATGTCTGCAGTTAATCAAAGTAAGTTTATGCATTTTTAAATTTATTTTAGATATATAGATGACTTAAAGGCGCAAATATAAAATTAATGTAAATCTTTATTTAACTTAAATGTTTCAATGAATTAGAAAAAATGCAGATATTTGCAGACGTTAAAACCATTTTATTTTAGTAAGATATTGTTTAAATTTTAATTTAAAATGAAAATTATGTGCCCTGAAGTGCCCTTGACGGTATTATTTGATATTTTTAGCGCCCGTATCGTCATTCACTCGCTTAGAGCTTTTTAATGAGTGCCTAAAATTAAACGATTTAAAACGACATGATTGCTGCTTTGGATTAGAAGAGTATCTTTTGAGAGAGGGAAATATAAATCAACAAAATACACGGGCGGTTTTTGGTAAAATTTATCAAAAATATTAAATTTCGCTGGAAAACAAGCAATAGAGACAGACTTAGGTTCCAGTCGAACAATAAGGGATGGTTAGAGTCGAAAATAGAATTTCTGAAAGGGGGATTGATAGTGAGACACCACAGCCTTCATCATCCGGACGGCCAGAGAAAAAAATTGAAGATTGCTGTACAAGAACCAAACAAAAAATTACAACAATTCGCGTCTTCTTCGAGCCTGGAAAAACTCTCATTTTCGGTTCGGACGAGACTAAGAAGAGCCGGAAAACGTACAGCAGCTACAATAGTGCAGCAAGTTACACTACAAACTTCTCCAGGGCGCGCTCAAAAATACAAAAAAAAATATTTTTTTATGTAGTTATATTATTGTAAAGCTAATTATTAATTAAGTTTTAGTTTAAATGTTTTTGCGATACAATTGCCATCTTATTTATTCTTGATTACTGTATAGTTGGTTAAAAAAATGTGAAGTTAGTTTTATGATTAATGTTGAATATTTTGGGGGTGAATCTTACCAATTCTTTCCTTTTCTTATATTAAGAAAGAGATGCATTTATTGATAATTATATTATATTATTATAGATGATTTTGTAAAGGTATTTTTCTACTTTGGTTTAATAATCGACCTTTTGTTATATCAAAAATAGTTTAATAATGAGATTTTTTATTTTACTGTTGTGCTCATTATTAAACTGTTTGTGGTAACATTTTAGTTGTCGCTATTGGTAGTACTTGTGAGTACTTGGAATATGACAGGTGTCGACATGAAAATGTAAAATTGCCGTGAATGATAATTTAACACTTTAATGAGTTACATACTAAAAATGCGGCAGATCGCAAATTGCTGTTGAGGTGCAACACATCTACATCGTTTGCCGAATAATACAGTGCCTTTGTCGCTGCGCCGTAAAACACTGTTAATGGTTTGTGCATAGAGGTTGTCTATCTATACAAGTAATCTATGACGCGAATAACCTAGAAATGTACGCAACGTGTTCGTGTTGCACAGAAAATAAAGATGAATAGAAATAATCAACATTTAATAGAAAAAAACCTCGAAAACAACATAAATAAAGCGTTTAATACGAATAGAACAGAAATACTTAATATAAACAAGTATTTAACTGTTACTTGAAGGTTCACTGGTATTACAATTATTGTACACATTTATAGTTACAACACATGTATCTTTTGCATTAATTGTTATGCCAGGTACATTTTGCGTTAATACACTATGCTGGTAGTTTGTGTTACCATGAAGGTTCACATTCATGTCGTTTGAAACATCTGAGAACGGTTCATTTGAGTAGGAAGTGCTCGTACTTGGCTGTGGTGAGTGATTGGGATTAAGCATATGGGCCACTTCATTTTTTTTTTTAGCGATGTCTCGATGTAACCTTCCGCCACTGCAGACGACTTCCACCCACCATGATTCTTAATCGTTATTAAATCTCCACCTCTGTTGGCCAAATTTGATGCACTCGAACGCCTAAAGCAATGCCCAGTGTATTGTTCGGGATTTTGAAGTTTCAAGTAAGAGGCTATTATTCTTGGAACCTGGCC
The DNA here is from genome assembly GCA_910593695.2 of Ocypus olens. Taxonomy (NCBI): domain Eukaryota; kingdom Metazoa; phylum Arthropoda; class Insecta; order Coleoptera; family Staphylinidae; genus Ocypus; species Ocypus olens. The sequence continues at coordinate 28,205,473 of OU343061.1, read as the reverse complement.
AATTTTATTGATACCAATTGGACCTCTTGTGCAACGTCCATTTCGATATGTCAAAAAAAAACGTTTTGTAGTAACATTATTTGGCCGTAAATCCGCATACTTTTTAACTAAAGCAATCCATTGCTCCTCATTTATAACAAACTTTCTCGGTTGATTTGTTTTCGTTTTAGGAACAGTTACAATAATGATGTTATCTTTAAATTCTATGTCGCCAACAGACATATTTAATAACTCATCCCGTCTACATGCACCTGCGTAGCCCATAATCAGGATAACCTATAAGTCGAAACTCGCATAAATAATTCATTGAAGATTCAGATTTAACCTACCTTTAATGCCAGGTAAGAGAGATCATTTGCCTCATGTAAAAACAAATCTATTTCAGAGCCATCTAATATTTTTGACTTTTTAGGCTGGTAACCTTCAGACTGCTTTTTTAAAAATCCTTGCAATCTTGCAAATTTTGATATATCCAAGTTCTTAAAGACACTTAGGCATGCACGCAGCATACTATAGGATGCCCATAGTGTCGAGGATTTCTTCGTTTTACTCATCTCCTCATAATACGCAAGTAATACATTTTCACTAACAACTGCTACAATTTTTCTTTACACCACGAATGAAATACACTGTATTCTTTTTCATAAATCGCTTTAGACTTACTTGGGAGTAATTTATTAATTGCACCCATAGCAATTTCCCTAATTTCGGGTGGTGTGCCAGGAATATTTGAATTTTGTTGCATTTTAAATAATAATTCACTATTAAAATAAATAATCTACTGTCAACTGATTGAATTGTTTTTCAGTGCTGCCACATATTAAAAGATAAAACTCACTATGTTTAAGTATATATTTTATTTTAGGAATTAATCCTTAACTAAAACCAAAGTAGAAAAAATAGTATATTATACTTGTTTAATAAGAGGCATTGTGGGGCACTCGTTCCTTGGATCACTCCTCGCTGCGCTCGTCGTGCTCCAAACCCACTCGTGCCACAATATACCCTCTTATTCAACTTGTATAATAATATACTATTGTCTAATATTTTTGCAACGATATTTTATCTACCAATTCGCTTTTGACCTCGACAAATATGGTTAAAATTCATTTGAACATATATATTGTGTTTTATTTTTTATTACAATACAAATTATAAGCCCCAAACAACATTTTATTAGCGCTCATAATTAATTCGCGCTACGATCGCATTATAGACCACAGTGCGATGGCGCGCACTTATTAGACTTATTTTGTGGCGACATATAACATTTATTTGCAATAATTTTAAGTTTTGTAAGTTCAAATAGACAAACATCAGTAGACAATTTTCTAGTAGAGCTGGATATTTTTTTACTTTCTCCGTTACGAAGTACGAGAAAGTAAAAGTATTGCTCCAAGAGAACGTACTATTGAAACGCATCATCCAGGAGGTGGAAGTGAAGTATATTATCCTTAACGAGAATTGTGCTTTATTAAAGAATAAAATAGTATATTTGGAAAAAGACATCACAGTTAACTGTTGTGGCTCCATCTATCCTCGAGTGGATGATCTTCCACAACAATGATCTGATTGTAAGAAATCCTACAGATCTCTACCTGACAACCCTATCTCAACATATATGAAATTATCTAAAAATTCGTCAATCGCGAATAACGAAAAGGAACCAACTCGCAACATAAATACGGTGCCTCCAGAACTGCCCATGAGCCCAGTAAACGACACTGTTCCTATCTTGAGTAAGAAGGCGGTTGCTAATCAAATAAAATCACATGCTAGTGAAACAGCCGCACCCAAAACCGATGGATTTACGACTCTAACATACAAACGCAAATACAGAAATGATACCCGAGTTATTGGTACTGGTGGTGCCGGAAATTTCAAGCTGCAAGCAGACCCCAAGAAAACTTGGATATTCATTAAACGTCTCCAGTCATGTAACTGAAAACGATATTAAAGAACATGTACAATATATTATCAAAAATGACGCGTTCACATGTGAAAAAATTAATACGAAATCTACATTTCCCGCTTTTAAAATCGGAGCCAATTTTACTTACCATAACCCCCTCATGAATCCAAAAAACTGGCCGGAAGGAATTGAACTGGATCCCTATATTTTTAGAAGAACAGCCCAGCAAGTCGGAATTAATTAATGAACCGCAACCCTTTAAATCAACTACGAATATTTTGTTTCTCAACATACAATGTTTGAGAAACAAAATTAATCAATTGGAAGCATCTTTAATCGACAACCCCATCATGTATGACATAATTGGACTTAGTGAACATTGGCTAAACAAATACGAACTGGAAACAGTAAACCTCGATTCGTACAAACTTATATCTGGTTTTTCCCGTTCTGTGTTTATTCATGGAGGCATGCTGCAGCTAGCTAAAGAACATATGATGTATCGACAAATCGAAGGTATAAATAAAATGTCAAAAGAGAAGCAGTGTGAAATAGCTGCATCACACCTCCCTGACTTAAACACCATAGTTATAACTATTTACCGTTCACCTAATGGCGATTTTAACGAGTTTCTATGTATTATGGGTGAACTACTGGACTACATAGATTTAACTAAACGTATGGTTTGCTACTAACAAACTTACTGTTAATCCTGACAAATCAGCCAATGTTGTGTTCTCAATGAAGAAAGATATTAATATAAACAGTGCTAAATTTCTAGGGATCCACTTAGATTCGAGACTGCCATGGAACCAGCAAGAGCAAGTCATGTCAGCTAAATTATGTAAAAATATTTATCTGCTGAGGCAACTCAAGAATTCTCTTCCCGAGATTGCATTAAAAACGGCATATTTTGCGCTTTGTCAGAGCCATATTAGCTATAGCATTTTGTCTTGGGGCCACACCGGGATTGCAAACAGGCTTTTCAGCCTTCAACGAAGGGCAGTAAGAGTCCTAACTTCACTGAACTATCGAGCTGATTGTCGAGACTTATTTATAAAACTAAACATATTAACACTGCCCTGCCTCTATATCCTAGAGTGTTTAACATACATGCGGAAAAATATTACTCTGTACAAAACACACAGTCAGTATCACCAACACAATACCAGAACAAGTGATCTATTATACCCCAACCGTCTCCGTTTAAATAAATCGCAGAATGGTGTAAATTTTTACGGGCCAAAATTATTTAATATTTTGCCCGACTCGATTAAAGAATTACCCAACTTACAGTTTCGTAAATTAATCAAATCGTACCTAATTCGGCAATGTTTTTACAATATCGAAGAATGTCTTACTAGTCGCTTCAGTGGCCTAGTTGCTCCTAGTTAAAAGCTATGTAGTCTTGTGGTATCCCTACAACCTACTTTTAATGTAATGTATTCGTTTAAAGACAATTCGCTCTATTTTATATCTGAGTTTTTAACTTTAAACAGAGGATTATATCCCTTAAATTTTGAACGTGTTTTGTATCTATTTTAAACTACTTAGATCATCTTATGTTTTATACTATTGCTTTATTTATTGTTTTTGTATTAATGCTTCATTTTATTGTTTCATATTATTGTTTCATTTGTATTGTCAGCTCATCAATCCGTCGTTTTTTATAATTTCTAAATTAGCCTTGTCTCGCCATGTTTCGCTTTATGTAACATTTTACTGACTTGTGTTAAACTAGTTTATATTATTGCACCAATAAAGATATTATTATTATTATTATTATAGTCAGGGCCGATCGTAGACGCTTGGCCGCCCGCGTGCAAATGATGAGTTGGCCGCCCCCTCACGTGAAGTAAAACATTTCTTGGGGCGAGGGATTTTATTTTTCAATTCGACAAATTTTAAAACCCTCTGTAATCGTTTCGTAAGGTTTTAAGGCAGAAAAATATCATGTCAGATTGCATATACACATATTTAAAATTTGTCTGAATTGATAGAAGAAATGACTGAAGAATTGCAAGTAACCCGGGACTGCCAGATGTATTTTTGCTTTGTAAAATTCGAGATACATTGACGGGGAGTATTTTTCTATAAAATCCAGCTAGATGGTGAGGGAAAAAAGTGACAGAACGGTTGATAGCTTAATCAATCAAATATGTTCGTATAAAAGGGCCTTAAGGACCAATGAAGCTGGATCCACCAAGCAGGAAGCTCTCACTGAAATCATCGAAGAACTCATCACAGCAACGAAGTTCAGTCGATGTGAAGAAAAATAAAAATCTGCAACTACTGCAGGAAGCCCAATCATGGTTAAAGTGTGCAGGAAATGGATTGCTGATAGCCGTCCTCCGAAGCCTAGTAAACTGGAGACCAACACAAATATGATACTCGTCAGTATTAGCTCAAATGAAACAGATGCTGAGTGGTCGAGATGCAGGGATGACAATGGCGCGATAAGCCACATTTTAAATGGTCAGATTTGCTTTAGAACGTTCGATACTTTTTCAACTGAACACACAGTGACCACAGCAAATGGTGAGACAATCGAAGCTATTGGAATACGTGAAGTAGAAGTTGGGGTAGCAATCCACGGAAAATAGTACAAAATTACCTTGGCTGATATTTAATCAATCAAGAGAAATCTGTTCTCTGTGCTTGCAGTCCAGGATAAGTACTAGGACAGCCAATTCATTTTCATCAGCTGAAGTCTGCAACTTCCTAGTCAACAATTGGAAGGAGCTCGTCGTGAAGGACTGTTCAATTTGGCGGTGAGAAGTTCGAACCCTATCAGATGAGGTCAATGCAGTGAGTAAGGGAAACTTTCTACCGTTGTACCATGAACAATTCGGAACGAGCTTGACATGAACGTAGAAATGCATAGTGAACTGTGTGAAGGTTACATTTATGATAAAGCTCATCGGCTACCGTTCGTCGCGAGGTCCAGAACTACAGAATCGGTAGAGCGAATTCGCACAGATGTTTGCAGTCCATTTCAAGAATGGAGGTCTGGATACCGATATTTTGTACTTTTCAAGGACGATTACAAAAATTCAGGACAGTTCATTTTCTGCGGCAAAATTCCGAAATTGCTGAAAAACTGAGCCAGTTCCTAGCTGAGGAAGAAACAGTCTGGAGCCTAGGGCCTAGAAAACCAGGTTTGATACATTGGTTCAAATTCATGTATATTCTATCGATGAAGCAAAGGACGACAATGGATTCAAAGGCCATTAAAGGACTCAATATCTACAGTGAAGAGGAAAACAAGCTCTTTAGATCCAAAGACGTCATCTTTGAAGAAAAATTGGTGGAAAACGGGGCTATTATACCCCCAGGTAGCAACGAAGCTGAAGAGACTGACCTGAATGACAGCAAATCCCGGATTGAAGAAAACGAAGATATAGAATTCTGGAAACCCGATGAGAGTGAGAGTGATTGAACATTCACAGAAATGTCGAAAATCAGTAAAGAAGAGAATAAACGAGTGGATCTTATACCTCCACAGAAGTTCCAGGATTATGTGATGCTCACCTCGCGACCTTCGAGGAACCAGACTTGAAATCCCTGGTTTATGTCGATCGACCTCAGATCGTAGTTCACCTCAAGAACAAAATTCGCGACACCATTACCAATATACTGATTGATATGCTGCAAAGAGTGGAGGAACTTTAAAAATCGACTTGGTCAGTGTATACACAATGAGGGTCGCCATTTGACCGATGTGATTTTCAAAACCATATGAAAAAAAGACCTGGGATGTTGTACTTCTCGAAAAAAAAAATTAAAACAATAACTGAAGTACTTTTGTTTTCATTGACCTTTCAAATGAGTAAGTTTCTCTGGCGCCCCTGTAGTTGACCATAAATAATTTTTAATTCATTTTAATTTAGAAAAACTCCTTTCGCCGGAAGCCACAGTTATCGGTATTGTTAAAAATATTTTTAGACTAATACTGAAATTTGGAAAACAAGGAACTAAGTTTTGGCTAACTGCTGTTCAATGACATAACCTCCAAGAACGTCACCCTGACCCGAAATGATATGGATGAAGAACTTACAAAAATGGACTACAAACACCTGAAAACACAAGTGAGTACCATAGAAAAGTTAAATTTCCACCTGGAATCGCGCATAACTGATCTAAATGAAATAATTAAATTGTTAAAATCCGATGACCACATTGTGGAGCCATCTACAATTCAAGCTAAAATCCAACAAAATAATAAAAGTATAACTGAAACAAAAGAGGAAGAACTCTGGAATATAAACGCCGATAATATTTTATGGAAGGACACTCGCCCAAAAATAGCGAACAAAAATAATGGATCCAAAAAAGTCAATGATAAAAACGAAACACATACTAACCATGAGTTGAAATCGATCACTGAGTCCATTAAAAAACACAAACAACGTCGGAAAGCAAAATCCAAAACAAAACAAACAAAAATTACTTCAAACCTATTATCGGGTCCAGCACTCATACTAAGCACGTAAAAGCAGTTACAAAAAATGGCTACCTACACGTATATAGATTGAACGCAAATACCACAGCGGAAAATCTAATAGAACATCTTCTCCATACTGCGCCCAGTATCAAATTCTCGTGCGAAGAACTACGAAAGGATGATAACAGAGTATCGTTTAAAGTTTCATTTCCCATCTGTGACTTCAATAACGTATATGATCCAGACATTTGGCCCCAAGGAGCTGCAGTCCGACGTTTTCGATTTCCAAGAAGAGTAAATTTTCAAAAAAACGGCCTCAACTCATCCGCTTCAAGAACCGAGCCAGGAAATTACAAACAAGGAAACTCTTGTACATGTAAGATAGCTCACTTAAACGTCCAGTGCCTAACCAACAAAATAAACCAAATTGAATTATTTTTACATAGCCACTCACCAGAGGTGTTTTGTATTGGTGAGCACTGGATGTCTGAGGAGTAGATAAGAAATTGTAATATTTATGGATATTGTCTGATATCATCGTCTTGCCGAAATGAGCATATACATGGTGGAACGGCAATATTCGTTAAGCAAAACATGTCAACATACTGTAAATCAATACAAAAATCTTCAATGGACTTACATTTTGAAACTTCGGTAATATCCATTAGTAACGGTGAGAATATTGCTTGCGTCATATCTATGTACAGATCACCTAATGGTGATTTCGAATTTTTTATAAACGAAGTCACTAAACTATTAAACTCATTATCCCAAAAATACTCATCAATAGTCTTATGTGGGGATCTTAATGTAAATAACTTAAAAAAATACTATGAATCAAATACGCTACAAAACATTTTTGATTGTTTTAACCTTGTCTCATATAATGTAAGAAATGAACCAACTAGAATCTCTAATTACGGTGATAATGGATGCAGTAGTGAAATCGACTATATTGTAACTACAATAATAGACGACGTAACATTTAAAATAATAGAACCAAATGTATCAGATCATACGGCTCAATTTCTAACGTGTAAAAGAATTTTTGGTAAACCTGATGTTAAACGAAACACCATCGTAAAACGTAGAGCATTTAGGGATGTAGATATAGAGACATTTAAAATTCTATATTGACAACTGTACAAAATTTTTATAACACTCACTTTACTGATATTAATGATATATACAAACAATTCTGGAACTGTTTTTCAAGCTGTTTCGAAAAGTGTTTTCCCATTAAAAAAAACAAATATTAAAAGTGATCTGAAACCTAAAAAGCTATTACCATGGTACACAAATGAAATCAAAAAGCAATCAAATAAATTGAAAGACCTAAATTGGTTACGTAAAATAGCCAATTCGGAAATGATTAACCGTAACAATATAAATCTTAAGGCTGACCATCGCAGGCTGATTACTTATTCAAAAAAGCAATACTATGCCAATATGATATCTAAATCTTCAAATTTAGTAGAAACAACATGGAACATACAAATACAATAAAAATAAAAAAAGAAAAAACAAATAACGTTAATAGCATTAATAAAATAAGTGTAAATGATAGGGAAATCACAGACACTAATCAAATATCAAACGCGTTCGGAAAACATTTTTCGACAAATGCCAAAAAATAAGTACTTTAATGGAACCCTTGGAAATTCCTGCACTTTAAATCCAAATAACTTAATTAACCAGTCCATGTATTTTAAACCTATGACAGTAGACGAGGTTGTCCGTACAATACACGAATTTAAAAATAAAAAGTCAACTGGCCATGATGATGTACCAATCTCGTTAATAAAAAAATGCAGCGTGGAATTAGCACCTGCACTTGCCAACATTATTAATCAGTCAATAAAAATAGGACCGTTTCCAAATTTCTTAAAACTGGCAACTGTAATACCAATATTAAAAAAGTGGAATCCTCAAAACATAGACAATTACAGGCCCATATCCCTGCTATATACAATCTCAAAAATTATCGAGAAAATTGTTTGTCAAAGAATCATGTCATTTATTGATAAATTCAATATACTTACCGATGCGCAACACGGCTTTCGAAGAAATCACTGAACCGAAACGGCTGCTACAAACTTTATCCAACATATCTACGATAAAATGGATAAAAACAACAAACTGGTGGGTGCATTTTTTGATCTATCTAAAGCCTTTGATAGTTTAGATTTCAACTTTATTTTGCAAAAATTACACCATCTAGGAATCCGTGGCCCGGTAAATGACTGGTTCAGATCTTACCTGGAAAACAGGAAAATAATGATCAAACTGGATGGCATACTATCGGAGGCCCATGATGTAACTTTAGGGGTACCTCAGGGAAGCGTAGCGGGACCACTATTATTTATATTGTTCATAAATGATCTTCCTCAGAATATATCGGACGCACATGTGTGTATGTACGCAGACGACACGTCTATTGTAGTGAGTGAGCTAGACGCCGACACATGCAACACTCAACTTAATTCAATGATCAATGAATTCGTAACATGGTGTACAGCAAATAATCTAATGATAAACTTTTCAAAAACAGTATGTATTGAATTCCACAATACACACACTCAGCCTTCTGACTATTCAATCAATATTGGAAATGACTCCATCCCAATCAGCGAAAACACCTCATTTTTAGGCATACAAGTTGATAACAACTTATCATGAAAAAACCAGATTCACATACTAGTTGGCAAATTAAATAAATCCTACTTCGCGCTGTCTTAACTAAAGTGTATATTGGACGAACACAGCCTAAAAACCGCATACTTTGGAATAGTACATTCACTGCTAAACTATGGCTTGTGCTCTGGGGGCAGTCTACAGCAGCGAATAAGGTGTTTATAGTGCAAAAGCGCATAGCATAATAAGATTAATTTTTAATTTAAAATACAGTGAGTCATGTAGACCAACATTTAAGTGCAAAAAAATCATGACCATGGCCTCAATATACATTTACAAATTGCTCAGACACATCCATAATACAAAAGATTCACTCATACGCCATAACAATATACATACTCATAATACACGAAACTCATCTGATATCATTATAAATAAATTTAATCACGAACAGCACAAAAAGTCTCCAATGCATGCAGGTATCACCTTATATAATAAACTACCCGGAAAAATAAAATCGCTCGATATTACAACTTTCAAAACTAAGATTAAAACTCTGCTAATAACAAATGCAATTTACTCTGTCACAGAATTTGTTGATCTGTTACACAAATGATAGCTATTTTATTTTGTATGTTGTATTTTATTTTATGTGTTTAGTTTTTATTAATGAAAATAATTTATTGTGCATATGATACAACCTATTTTTAATTTGTTTTATATATTGTATATTTTATTACTTATTTATTATATTATAAGTCAGGCACTATTTTAATACTTAAGTCTGATATATTATTTTATCGAAATTGACGAATGTATCTATAAAGTGTATAGAAATAACATAATAAAGATTATATTGATATTGATTAGTTTATATTTCGAATTTGATCAAGTCAGTCCGTTTGAAGTACGCAATATAGTAAGATCTCTCAAGTGCTCACATTCCCGCGATATTTATGGTATGTCAACGAGCCTACTAAAAAGTATTATTGATGTAATACTTTTACCCCTCACTAAACTAATTAATATGTGCTTACGGTCTAGTATATTCCCTAACTGTCTAAAAATTGGATGCATCATTTCAATTTTTAAACAGGGAAATACGCTAGACGTAAATAATTACCGACCCATCTCTTTAATACCTATAATTTCAAAGGTTCTAGAAAAAATCATGTTCCGGCAAATCATGTCATTCTGTGAGAGGGAGAATATATTGCATTGTGGTCAGTTTGGCTTCCGCAAAGGACTATCAACTAGCGACGCAGTTAAGCAGTTAATGCCCTTATAGAAGAAATTCTAGAGGGATTTAATTCTAAATCGTATACAAGGGCCTTGACCTGAGTAAGGCATTTGACTGCGTACCCCATGATGTACTTTTGCGGAAGCTTTAGTATTACAACTTCCACCCCAACGCTTGCCGTCTTGTCAGCTCCTACCTGCTAAACAGAAAGCAGTGTGTTTCATTTAATGGGTCCTTATCTTCGGAAACAAATATAAGCCATGGTGTACCTCAAGGGTCTATACCTGGACCCTTACTTTTTTTGCTATACATAAACGATCTTCCCTTACAAGTTAAAAACGCAAAAATACTGGTATATGCTGATGATACCACCTACATAAGTAATTGAAAGGATATAGAGTCCACGATGATAAACAGTGAGACTGCCAATACCCTTATATTCGACTGGTTTACGTCAAATAAATTAACAACTAACATTAATAAAACTGTGCATGTTCTGTTCACATTAAAAACAGCGAATGCGATTTGTAGCTCCACCAAATTCTTAGGCTTGAATTTGGATTCAAAACTGAATTGGCATTCTCATGGTGAGTATATCTTCGTGAAACTTTGCAGTTATATTCCTACTAAGAAGCTTTAGAAATTCATTATCTGTAAATGCACTTAAAACAGCGTATTATTCGCTATTTCATAGCCACATCTCCTATGGAATTACCACATGGGGGCATTCCTCTATAATTAACCATTTATTTGCCCTCCAAAGGCTAACTGTTAGGGTGGTTTCACATTTAAAGTATCGAGATGACTGTAGGCAGACCTTTGTAGATCTCCGTATTTTAACATTACCATGTATTTTCATTATGGAGTGTCTGAAATATGTTCGGAAACACATTTTATCCTACAAATTGCATGGAGAAATGCATACATATCAGACCCAGACCCGTAATAACCATCTAATATATCCCTCACATCAACGGGTATACAGGGTGTCAATTTGCAAACTTTCAATGCGAATATTTGTGAAAATAAAATAGTTAGAAAAACGCAATTTGGTACAAATGGTATACAGGTAGAGGGAACTAGAACCACCATATTTTGGTTATAGGGTAAGTGACCCCTTGGGCCCCATTCACCCTAACCCCTAAATTTTAAATGGCATCACCCCTTTTGTGATTCCTTAAATTAAACGTTTTTTTGAGTAGTATTCACCAGCACAAGAATTTTTTAAATTTAATACAGGGCCGAACAAAAAAGTATAATAAAAATAAAATAAATTCTGTTTCTGTGAATTGCTATTTTATTTAATTGGATTCTTATAATGCATTCCATTTTGGGCTACAAAAAAGGATAATAAAAATTTTTGCTCCAAATACTCGAAACAGTGGGTCAGCTATTTCAGTCAGGTGTCTAAATTGCAATTATTTCAGCCATACTGTAAACCATGTCTAATACCGGATAAAAAGAAAATTAAAAAGTGAATTCGTCTGAAATTATTTCACTTCGATCGTTTTTGAATTTGACGAACAATCTAACTCACCTGACTGCAATAGGTGATTGTTATTTGTTGAAACCTGACCCACTGGTCGAGTATTTGAAAAAAAAAATATTATCCTTCTTTGTAGCCCAAAATGGAATGCATTATAAGAATCTAATTAAATAAAATAGCAATTCATAAAATAAGAGTTTATTTTATTTTAATTATACTCTATGTTCGGCCCTGTATTAAATTTTAAAAACATTCTTGTACTGGTGAATACTACTCGAACAAACGTTTAACTTAAGGGATCACAAAAGGGGTGATGCAATTTAAAATTTTGGGGTTAGGGTGAATGGGGCCCAAGGGGTCACTCACCCCATAACCAAAATATAGTGGTTCTAGTTCCCCTACCTGTATAACATTTGTACCAAATTGCTTTTGTGTTATGCATTGATTTATTGTTTTAACTGATTTAATTTTAACTTCTCATGACGTATGTTTTCTTTTATTTTACTTTATTTATGTTCGTTAATCATGTCTATTTATTCTGTATTTTACTTAATATTTTAATTGTACCTCAATTCTATTCTCTGACTTGTGTAAACTCCTGGTATTGGCACGAATAAACTATTATTAGAATTCGAATTGGAATTCTCGGAAGACGGACCACCTCCCTGAAACAAACAACCTATACTTGCTGCTAAAAATAGAAAGAGAGAAGCCAAGGAAATTTGTGATTTAATTGTTCAACAAATAAGAACAAGATTTAGTTTTACTGGACATCTTTTAACTGCAAACTTATTTATGGTGACAAATTTTACAGAATATCACAAGAATTTTCTTGACAATTTACTTTGTGAAGTAATTAGTTTTTATCCTTATTTGGAAAAAAATTGATAGAACTGCAAGTACTTTACGAACGAGGAGAATTGCGAGATGTTTCTGGAGCAGTTTCAATTTGATCACTAATTTTACAAGAAGAGATTTGTAGCACTTTTCAAGAAACTATCAAACTTAGTGCGCTGGGAATGCTGTCGGCCGAAAAGGCTTTCCTCAGTAATATTAAAGATTTTAATAAGCGTGTGATTGAATTATTTGCAAATAAAAAAGAACGTACAATTTAATCTATAGTTTTAGCTTTCTAAATGTATATCTTTAAATAAAATTGTTTGAAATTATAAACCTTTACTTAAAAACTCCAAATATCCTTGGACCAGGAAGATATATCGTTTTTTCTTCATAGAAGAAGGGGTGGGAGGGGGTATATTGTATGATAAGTGGCTCTACCTCTCAAAAAGTTCACGAGCTGCCACTGACACCACCTACAAACCGGCCACCAGATCAACAGTTTCAAAATATTATGTGATACAAAACATTTTAACACCTGCATCATACGTGAAGCAGAAACAATCTAAATGTGTCCATTATCCATAGAAAAAGACGCTCAACGCCTTCCAATTTCTTGGAAACACATTTTAAAGCAAATTTCATCAAGAAAAACATCACCACAAAATAATACCGACAATTGCTCTCACTTTTTAGCCAATGAAAACGAATAATGTTGATGACGTGATTCAATAAAATTACGATGCGAATTAGATCTGGGTACATGTTATGCATGGCAATACACTCTGGGTGGGTGTTATTCATGACAATACTTCATCTAGGTCAGTTATCGCCGGACTTTTAAAATTGTTTGTGCACTGAATTCTATCTGATCCAATTTTCGAGTAATGTATTACTGCTTTCATCAGTAATAAGCATTTCTCAAAATCTAGGTAAGCTAAATTTTACAATTATTGTAGCGTAATTTAATACACGTTTGACACTTGGTGTCACTCAATTAAGAAAAAAAATGAAGTGTAAACTTTCTGTTGGGCCAATTGTCTTCTCGAATTTAACTCGTAACTGATTTTTTCCTATCAAATTACCAGCGTCTGAATTATTATATTAAATCGTGCCGATTTTCACTACGCGACAAGCAGTCGTAATCCTGGCGCTAATAATCGCCAGCAAAATCACAGTCACTAGTTATTACAGTTGAAATTAAATATAACATATAATGGTTTTAGATTTTCATAAAAAGTCTACTTACCTGGAAGTGAATAAGGATTATGTGTAAATGTAACTGCTCCTAGAATCCTTCCATACTGATTCTGCAACTTGTTCGGATACAAATTATTGCCATACAAAAAACTGCAGTTGTTCGAAAACCAGACATCTAATAAATATGGCTTATTACAGTCATTTCCAACATATGCATGGGTGTATATTTTAATCACAATTTCATCATCCATATTAACACCACTACTTATATAATTGTGGTGAATAACAACATTCAAAAAGTCAACAATAAATTTCAGTTCTTGAAAATTGAACAAATATTTCATATCGAATTGTTCATACGTTATCACAATGTATTTTCTCCTAGAGTAATTGAAGCGAGACTGGTTTTGGTACCTCAAGATGGTTTCAATTTGTTCCACAATTAATCTAGGAGTATCGTGATTAATCAACATAACATCACATCTTTGCGTCAGATTAAATATTGGTGAATTTGCTAAGTTGTAAGTCATTGTTACAGTACTGTCGAAGTAAATTATGTCATTTTTATTGGTAAAATAGCATAGACAATCCAACTTATTAAAATAGTTGTTGAGCAGTATATTCAGAAAGATATTGACGGAAAGCAACATATTCGTTTACTACTTTATAAATTATTTAATTACTCATTGATATATCAGCATATAGACATTGCCTCATAATGGATTCCTATTTCATACCTAAAAACAAGCAATCATTAGTAATTAGATATCATTATTATTATTGGTAAAATTATTATCTAGCATATTATACAGGTTGTTCCGTAGCACCCGTATTAGGCTTTTTTTTTAAAAACGGTTGGTCGTAGAGAGCTGGGACAAAAAAAATTATTACAAAAGCAGGATCAAATCAAATGATATTGAAGATTTTTTAGTGAAAGAAATAAACAAGATTTCAAAAACAAATTAGCTAGATGTAATTGGGAATCAAGGTATGGGGCGAATTCGAACGATGTGAATGAACAATGGAATCGTTTCTTTAATGAGTATAAAACAAATTTTAATGGTAGTTTTCCTTTTGTGTGCGTAAACAAAAATAGAAAACTAAAAAATACATTATATGCAAATACGCCAGAGCTTAAAAAATGTAAAAATAAACTAGACACTCTTTTTGTTTTAGCACAGCACAGTAAAAACTGTAATAACTTATATAAAACCAAAAAAAAAAGAATACGATAACTTGTTAAGATCACTGAGACGCAACACTTATGATAAAAAAATTAAAATTCAGACAATAAATATTTTCATATATTATATTTTCAAAAATAATAGAAAAAACTGTATGCAAAAAAACCGTAGCATTTATTGATAGAATCAACAAATTTAGTAAGGAACAACATGGTTTCCGCCTACGGCTACAATAGATTTCGTCCTACATATTCACAGCATGATTGGCAACAAAGTAATAGGAGCGTTTTTGATTTCTCAAAAGCTTTTGATAGTCTAGATTTCGAGTTTATACTACAGAAGCTAAATGTGCTAGGAATACGTGGAGTACTAAATGACTGGTTCAAATATCACCTTAACCACAGGAGACTTGTTGTAAAATTGGATACTACAATATCAGACTCCTATAAAGTAGACTAAGGGGTACCGCAAGGAAATGTGGCAGGCCCACTTCTCTTCATACTTTTTATAAATGACTTACCTAAACACATGTCAGACTCACATGTTTATGTATGTATGCGGATGACACATCCATTTTTGTAAGCGGACCTGATACCAACACATGTAATAACAAATTAAATATCTTAAATCAATTTAACACATGGTGTGAACGTAATAACTTAATTATAAACTATTCTAAAATAGTCCTCATCCAATTTTACAACAATCATATTCATCCATTAGCATTCAAAATCAATAACAATTTTAATAACACACCAATCAGCGAGGCTACACAGTTTCTGGGCCTACACATTGATAAAAACCTTTCATGGAAGACTCACGTTATTCATCTGATGAACAATCTAAATAAAACGTACTTTGTCCTTTGCAGATTAAAAAATATACTAAATATCAGCGAACTCAAATCAGTATATTATGGATTAGTATATTCAATACTAAGTTATGGCATTGTAGTATGGGGACAACGACAGAGGCAATAAAGATCTTTATTGCACAATAGAGAATATTAAGATTAATGTTTAATTTAAAATATAGAGACTCGTGCAGAACAATATTTAAGAACGAAAAAATAATGACACATACACAAAACTAAACATTTACTCACATTAAATAGTGATATACACAATCACGAAACTCCAAGTTCTTCAAACATCCATATTCACAGTTGTTCACTAGAACAACATAAAAGATCCCCATTACATGCGGGAAGTATACTGTTTAACAAAATACCGAATCATTTCAAACAACTAGGCTAGAATAGAGTTTAAAAAGAATTAAAGAACCTGCTAATCCTAAATTGCCCATATTCTTTTCAAGAATTTACTTCATTATTGTGAACCTTAATTTAAATGTTTGCCTTCTTTCTCTTTTTATATTATGCGACTTAACACTGCAATAACGTTAAGTAAAATGTTTTATATTTATATGATGAATGTATCTATACTTTATATGGTTAACACATAATAAAGATAAATATCAATAATGAAATTGAGTATTAAATGTACCCCATTAATGCTGCCCATATAATTAAATAATGCGCACATTATAACATTTTCCTGAACAAAAGGTCTTTAAAAACCAAGCAAATTTTGTAGGAAAACTACTGGCATTATTTTGAATAATATTTGATTAAAGGTATTAAATTTCAATTTTCCATGGCTAAGTTATTCTAAAAGTTTGCATTTCAAATGATCGTTAAAAATATCAGATGTGTTTAAATTGTCTTCCATTTATTTATACACAAAGCCTGATACGGGTGGTCTGTCATAGTCTGGTTATAGTTAATCGAATACAATACTTTATCTATAACTTTACAATATTATGCCATTCAAGCTCAGTCTCACAAAACTGCTGCACAGTGCGATTTTCGATTTTTCTAATCGTTTGCGAGTTATGAATTTTTTTATGTGTCAAGGCACCAAATTTTTCATTTTTCATGAGTAAAGCATCGGAAATTTGAGTGAAAATCGCATGACACGGATTCGGCTGAACTTTTCACCAAAGATACCTTTCGCGTGAAGGGGCACCACGTGTATTTCATCTTAGGGGGCCCCCATTCCGGGGCCCCGGCCTTAAAAGTGAACGATTTAAGATTATTTTTAGAGAGTCTGTGAAAGCTCCAGTATATTTACAAAGCTTTCTCTTAAAATATTTATGTTGGAACATTTTTTTGATTTGTTGCTCCTTTAACGGGATACGATTTTTCAAAGATTGACCTCAGTGTTTTCACCTGTTTTCAAGTTTCTTTTATATAAAATGACAGTTTCTGTCAGATTGAAAATTTTCAGATTTAATGACATTGACATGCCATGCTTAAAGTCGCGGGTTTAGGTTAGGAACCTATCAGCTGTGCGTCAGACATGACATTCACTGACATATCTGAAACAAGGTTATGACTGCTTACAATTTTCAGATTTATTGACATTGACATGACATGCCAAAGTCGCGGGTTTAGGTTAGGAACCTATCAGCTGTGTGTCAGACATGACATTCACTGACATATCTGGAACAAGGTTATGATTGCACACAATTTTCAGATTTAATGATATTGACATGACATGCCAAAGTCGCGGGTTTAGGTCAGGAACCTATCAGCTGTGTGTCAGACATGACATTCACTGACATATCTGAAACAAGGTTATGATTGTATACAATTTTCAGATTTAATGACATTGACATGACATGCCAAAGTCGCGGGTTTAGGTTAGGAACCTATCAGCTGTGTGGCAGAGGATATAAGTGGCTTTCAAACAAAAATAAACGAAATAAAAATAAAAACAAAAAATAAAAGATTAAAAATGAAAAATAAAAAATGAAAAATGAAAAATGAAAAATGAAAAATGAAAAATTGAAAAACGAAAAATTAAAAATAATTTAAAAATTTTCATCAACAGCGCAGCGCAGCAGAGCCGTCGTGCGTCACCAGTTACTTTGGTTAATTTAAATAGGATATGCATGGACGACGGCGCAGCGCAGCGGAGCCGTCGTTCGTCACCGGTTACTTTGGTCAATTTTAATGGGATACCCTCAGACGACGGCGCAGCGCAGCGGAGCCGTCGTTCGTCACCGGTAACTTTACTCAATTTTAATAGGCTACGCACAGGCGACGGCGCAGCGCAGCGGAGCCGTCTTTCGTCACCGGTTACTTTACTCAATTTTAATAGTATTATAATAAAACACTTTTAACTTTGTTTTGTATAACTTATATATTTATTTTTGTGACTTAAGTTTCGGTAATACAATTACCATTTTCAAACAAGAAGTGTTTTAAAAACCGATTTACAAAGGTATATATACAGGTAAGATACAGATAAAAACTAATTACACAAGGGCTTTGAAAATAGGGGTGTAAATTAGGTCAAGCTGGTCGTTCAGTATAGGGATTTCCGGATTAGCGCGCATTTTGAGAATTTCCAGGGACTCTAGTAAATCCATTTTTTGACCTTTCTTTGCAACATGTACAACGGAAAGTACATCCGCGCCAAAAGAATGGTTTTCATTTAGAAGGTGTGTGGCAAAAGTTGATTTATCAAGTTGCATGAGGCGGAAAGATCGTTGGTGTTCTTTAGATTAGATTAGATTAGACGGGGTCGATTGGCTGTGCAGAGCCTTACAGCACTGCGACCTGTTTAGATCTTTTGTACTAATACCCTACTGCTATTTGATTCCCAGAAATTCAACTTCCCTGACAAGGTCAATTAATTTCCTGGGAGGTAATGACCTGATCCGTTCTGGCGTTAGCGCCATACCTCCGGTTAGGGCCTGCCTGGTGGTAGCTAGAGCTACACACTCGCATAATATGTGTTCGGCCGTTTCTTCTGCCGATTCACATAATCTGCATGTGGTGTTATCCACTTCGCCCATATTGTGGAGATGGTACTTCACTGGGCAGTGTCCTGTTAGGAGACCGGTGATTAGTCTTATCTCGGTTTTGGTGAGGCGTAAGAGCTGTTTGGCTCTACTTGGCGAGAAGTCAATAAACATTTTGGATTGCCTTTGACCTGGTGCATTTTTCCAATGGTCTGTTTTGCACTTTTTTTCCCATTCTTGGATCACGCCTTTTTTGTGTGCTTTCGATAGCCCACAGGTCGGTTTTGGTCCAATGATGGTAGTTGAGGCTCCTTCCTTAGCAAGTATATCGGCATGTTCATTGCCTTTTATGCTTGCGTGGCCGGGTACCCACATTAGGGTGAGCTTGTTGCCCTTTGCCAGTTGGTTCAGAGCCTGTTTACAGTTCCAAGTGGTCTTGGAGTTAAAGCTGTACGCTTTAAGGCTCTTTAGGGCAGCCTGGCTATCCGTGATTAGATATATGCGTGCCCCTTTGTAGCCCTTTTTTGTGCACACCTGAGCACATCTTTCTAAGGCTATTATTTCAGCCTGTAAGACAGAAGGGCCATGTCCGAGAGGAACTGATTCCTTATGCTTAGGCCCATATATGCCTATGCCGGTGCCCACCTCTGTCTTGGATGCATCTGTGTACCAGAGTACAGAGTTGTGTTTTAGTTCTGTGACTCGTTTCAGACTGTTTTGGCGACTATCAATAGTCACATCAAATCTTGATTCGAAGTCATAGTTGATCGGCATTATATCCGATGGTGTTTGTAGGAACTCGGTTGTGACGAGTTCTAGAATTTCTGAGTGCCCGGTTCTGTGGCCTGTACTGGTCCAGTTTAGTCTCAGTGCACTCATTAGACCTTCCTTTCTGATTTGTTCATGCAGGGGAAGTAGGTCTAGTAGAGCTTCCATTGCTGCAGAGGGAGTGCTACGTGCAGCTCCCGTGATACCAAGACAGGCCAGTCTTTGAAGAGCTTGGAGCTTCTTTTGTGCCGTTGCTTGTTTTGTTTTGGTCCACCATATTAGTGAGCCATATGTGATAATGGGTCTGACCACCATGATGTACAACCAGTGTATCATTTTAGGTTTGAGTCCCCATGATCTACCAAAGAGCCGGCGGCCTATCCAGAGTGCCGCCGTTGCTTTGCTTATCGTTTTTTCCAGATGCGCGTTCCAGTTAAGCTTCCTATCAAGCACTAAGCCTAAATATTTCACTTGGTCGGAAAGCGCAATTTCTTGTCCTTTTACTATGGGAGCTTTGATTGAAAGTTTCCTGCGATAAGTAAAAGGAACAATCACAGTTTTGTTCGGATTGACATTGAAACCCTCCCTCAGACACCATTTTGATATGGTGTTAAGGGCCTCTTGGGCAAGGGACGATACGACGCTGTCGTATTTACCCCTTATGACAACCGCAATGTCGTCGGCGTAGCCTTGCGTACTGTAGCCCTTATCTGCCAAGGTCATGAGGAGATCATCCACCACGATGCACCAGAGCAAGGGTGATAGAACCCCGCCTTGCGGGCACCCTTTCGCCGTGGTTATCGTTTCAGACTCACTCCCTATACCTGTCGTGATTTTGCGGTTTTCAAGTACAGCTTTAATCCATCTGATAGTGGGTATATCAATGCCCTTCCTGATGGCTCCCTTTTCCACGGTTTTGAAGGTCGTATTATCGAACGCCCCTTCAATATCCACGAAAATGCCTAGTGCAATCTCCTTGTATTGAAGCGATGCCTCTATGCCTGTTGTAAGGCTATGCAAGGCATCTACAGTAGATTTGCCAGGTTGATAGGCAAATTGTTGCCTATGTAGCGGGTTCGCTTTTAGGGCGCCGCACCTAATGTCGTTGTCCATGATTTTTTCCATGATTTTAAGGAGGAAAGAAGTGAGGCTGATTGGGCGGTAGGACTTAGCCTCATCAGGTGGCCTACGGCCCGCTTTGGGGATGAAGATCGCCCTGGCCTCCTTCCATTCCATTGGTATATAGCCCAGCGTGAAGCTGGCTTGGTGTTCTTTAAGTCTAGTACTGAATTTTCGACCAGTTTGTCCAATATACACTCCTTTACAGTCTGTGCAGGTTAATTTATATATTCCTGACTTTTCAAAATTTGGTATGGGCGATTTATGGTTAAAAATACAATTATTTAATTTTGTAGATGGTTTAAATGCGATATTTACATTCAGTTTTCTTAATATGTTACCAATTTGTGAACTAACATTACCAAAAAATGTAAGAGATTTAAATTTTATGTTGGGTTGTATTGAATTTCCACCGTATAAATATTTTGAATATTTTTTCATTCTGTGTTTTTTAATGAGTTGATCAATAGTATTTGTAGTGTATCCATTGGAGACGGCAATTTGTTTAATGATATTTAATTCATTCGTTAAGGAGTCATCAGCTAGGGGTAAATTAAATGCTCTGTGAATCATTGAATTAAAGGCGGCCATTTTGTGTTTAATAGGATGTCGAGATGTACTGGGGATCACTGAGTCTGTGCAGGATGGTTTGCGAAAAATGTTGAAAGTTAATTTATTGTTAATTTTAGTAATGGACAGGTCTAGGAAGTTAATATTTTGGTTAGTTTCGGACTCAACGGTGAATTTAATTTTGGGGTGTAGGTTATTAATGAAGTCAAGGAATTGTTTGAGTTGTCTGTCTGATCCTACAAAACAAGCCAATATATCATCCACGTATCGATACCACATTTTAATATGTTTTTTACCTAATGAAGAGTTCAAAATTTTTAGTGTAAGGTTTTTCATGAAGATATCTGCTAGCAATGGGCTTAAAGGGGAACCCATTGCTAGACCCTCCGTTTGTTTGTAGAACTTCCTAGACCTGTCCATTACTAAAATTAACAATAAATTAACTTTCAACATTTTTCGCAAACCATCCTGCACAGACTCAGTGATCCCCAGTACATCTCGACATCCTATTAAACACAAAATGGCCGCCTTTAATTCAATGATTCACAGAGCATTTAATTTACCCCTAGCTGATGACTCCTTAACGAATGAATTAAATATCATTAAACAAATTGCCGTCTCCAATGGATACACTACAAATACTATTGATCAACTCATTAAAAAACACAGAATGAAAAAATATTCAAAATATTTATACGGTGGAAATTCAATACAATCCAACATAAAATTTAAATCTCTTACATTTTTTGGTAATGTTAGTTCACAAATTGGTAACATATTAAGAAAACTGAATGTAAATATCGCATTTAAACTATCTACAAAATTAAATAATTGTATTTTTAACCATAAATCGCCCATACCAAATTTTGAAAAGTCAGGAATATATAAATTAACCTGCACAGACTGTAAAGGAGTGTATATTGGACAAACTGGTCGAAAATTCAGTACTAGACTTAAAGAACACCAACGATCTTTCCGCCTCATGCAACTTGATAAATCAACTTTTGCCACACACCTTCTAAATGAAAACCATTCTTTTGGCGCGGATGTACTTTCCGTTGTACATGTTGCAAAGAAAGGTCAAAAAATGGATTTACTAGAGTCCCTGGAAATTCTCAAAATGCGCGCTAATCCGGAAATCCCTATACTGAACGACCAGCTTGACCTAATTTACACCCCTATTTTCAAAGCCGTTGTGTAATTAGTTTTTATCTGAATCTTACCTGTATATATACCTTTGTAAATCGGTTTTTAAAACACTTTGTTTTGAAAATGGTAATTGTATTACCGAAACTTAAGTCACAAAAATAAATATATAAGTTATACAAAACAAAGTTAAAAGTGTTTTATTATAATATTTAAAATGTATAACGAAGTAGAAGCCTCCAGCATAAACAATACAATTTTAATAGGTTACGCACGGTCGTTCGTCACCGGCTACTTTACTCAATTTTAATAGGTTACGCACGGACGATGGCGCAGCGCAGCGGAGCCGTCGTTCGTCATCAGTTACTTTGGTCAATTTTAATGGGAAATGCTCAGGCGACGGCGCAGCCGTCGTTCGTCACCAATTAAAAAAATTAAAAATTGAAACTTAAAAATTAAAAATTAAAAATAAATAAAAATTGAAAATTAATTAAAAAAAAAAATAAAAAAAAAAAAAAAAAAAAAATTTAAAAAAATTAAAAATTTTTTTTTTTTTTTAATTTAAAAATTTATTTAAGAAGACAATTTTACCATAAGAATCTTTAGCTTGAAAAACTAGTTAGTGTTACTAGATGAAACAAATTTGATAATAACTAAATGTAAAACTGAACCATAAAATATGTAAAAATGTATGCAGTGATGGGCGATATTTCACGTATCTGTAATTTTTCACTGGTATTAAAAATTCACAGGTCGTTACTGTTACTGGCGAATTTCACTGCTACATAAAATTACTGCTTCTTAAATCACTTTTACTTAAAATCACTGCTACTTAAAATCACATTTATTTAAAATCACTGTTACTTAAAATAACTGCTACTTAAAATCACTGCTACTTAAAATCACTGCTACTTAATATCACTGCTACTTTAAATCACTGTTACTTAAAATCGCTGCTACTTTAAATCACTGCTACTTTAAATCACTGACAAACTGTGATTGCTACTTAAACTGTGACTGTTACTTAAAACATAATTGTAGTACAAGATGGTATTTCGAAATGTTATTTAATATTCACTACTTTATTCTCCCATTTTTGCAGGATATTGTATTTAAATTTTGAATAAATATTTAATAAAAAAGACAAATATGAATAAAATGCCATAGTATACCATATAAAATGAAATAAATTACAACTTATGTACTAACAATTATGAATGAATTAATTGAGATTTTATAAAAACGAAAAATGAAAAATGAAAAATGAAAAATGAAAAATGAAAAATGAAAAATGAAAAATGAAAAATGAAAAATGAAAAATGAAAAATGAAAAATGAAAAATGAAAAATGAAAAATGAAAAATGAAAAATGAAAAATGAAAAATGAAAAATGAAAAATGAAAAATGAAAAATGAAAAATGAAAAATGAAAAATGAAAAATGAAAAATAAAAATTGAAAAACGAAAAATTAAAAATAATTTTAAAATTTTCATCAACGGCGCAGCGCAGCAGAGCCGTCGTGCGTCACCAGTTACTTTGGTCAATTTCAATGGGATACCCGCAGACGACGGCGCAGCGCAGCGGAGCCGTCGTTCGTCACCGGTAACTTTACTCAATTTTAATAGGCTAAGCACAGGCGACGGCGCAACGCAGCGGAGCCGTCGTTCGTCACCGGTTACTTTACTCAATTTTAATAGGTTACGCACGGTCGTTCGTCACCGGTTACTTTACTCAATTTTAATAGGTTACGCACGGACGATGGCGCAGCGCAGCGGAGCCGTCATTCGTCATCAGTTACTTTGGTCAATTTTTATGGGAAATGCTCAGGCGACGGAGCAGCCGTCGTTCGTCACCAATTAAAAAAATTAAAAATTGAAACTTAAAAATTAAAAATTAATAATAAATAAAAATTAAAAAAAATTTAAAAAAAATTATTTTTTTTAATTTAAAAATTTATTTAAGAAGACAATTTTACCATAAGAATCTTTAGCTTGAAAAACTAGTTAGTGTTACTAGATGAAACAAATTTGATAATAACTAAATGTAAAACTGAACCATAAAATATGTAAAAATGTATGCAGTGATGGGCGATATTTCACGTATCTGTAATTTTTCACTGGTATTAAAAATTCACAGGTCGTTACTGTTACTGGCGAATTTCACTGCTACATAAAATTACTGCTTCTTAAATCACTTTTACTTAAAATCACATTTATTTAAAATCACTGTTACTTAAAATAACTGCTACTTAAAATCACTGCTACTTAAAATCACTGCTACTTAATATCACTGCTACTTTAAATCGCTGTTACTTAAAATCGCTGCTACTTTAAATCACTGCTACTTTAAATCACTGCTACTTTAAATCACTGACAAACTGTGATTGCTACTTAAACTGTGACTGTTACTTAAAACATAATTGTAGTACAAGATGGTATTTCTAAATGTTATTTAATATTCACTACTTTATTCTCCCATTTTTGCAGGATATTGTATTTAAATTTTGAATAAATATTTAATAAAAAAGACAAATATGAATAAAATGCCATAGTATACCATATAAAATGAAATAAATTACAACTTATGTACTAACAATTATGAATGAATTAATTGAGATTTTATAAAAACGAAAAAATTAGCTTCCCCGGCATGGAATTGAACCACAAATTCGCTGTGATCAAAAGTGATGAGTCACAATAAAACAATAAGAAAAATCAAAAATCCATATCTCCATTAAATACTGTGGCATTTACAAAAACCAAATTAATTTTGAATAAGCGATACTTCGATATT
Organism: Ocypus olens; assembly: GCA_910593695.2. Taxonomy (NCBI): domain Eukaryota; kingdom Metazoa; phylum Arthropoda; class Insecta; order Coleoptera; family Staphylinidae; genus Ocypus; species Ocypus olens. Next base: position 28,180,331 of record OU343061.1, on the reverse strand, counting down.
TTTTATGGAATTTTGTCTGCGCGTTTTATATTTTTTCTATATATCATATCTCCATTAAAAATTGTTGAATTTACAACAACCAAATTAATTTTGAATAAGCGATACTTCGACCATTGAGGATATTGTTTTATGGAATTTTGTCTGCGCGTTTTATATTTTTCTGCGATATTTTCATTAGTGTGCTCGAAAAAATAAAATTAAAATTTTCAAAAATCCATATCTCTATTGAAAATTGTTGAATTTACAAAAACCAAATTGATTTTGAATTAGCTATACTTCGGTCATTGAGGATGATTTTTTATAGAATTTTGTCTGCGCGTTTTATATTTTTTCTGCGATATTTTTATTCAAGTGCTCAACAATATAAAATTAAAATTTTCAAAAATTCACAACTCCATTAAAAATTGCTGAATTTATAAAAACGAAATTGATTTTGAATACGTGATTCTTTGACCATTTGTGCCGACTACAAAATAATGATAAATCCGGTTTTAGAAAACTCAGATTATCCTTTACCTCGAGTAGAATATATTTTTTCAAAATTAGAGGGGGGAAAACGTTTTTCTAAAATTGATTTGTCGGAGGCATACCAACAAGTTCTTTTAACCGAAGAATCTCGTGAATATGTCACTGTTGTGACACATAAGCGATTGTTTAGGTACACTCGCCTTCCGTACGGAATTAAATGTGCACCTAAATTTCAAAGAATTATGGATCAGTTGTTAGCTGATATTCCAGGAGTAGTGTGCTATTTAGATGACGTTCTTATTGCGGGTAAAAATGACTTGGAACATTTAGAACGCCTAGAATTAGTTTTTAAACGTCTTACAGATTCCGATTTAAAATTAAAAGTTGAAAATTGCAAATTTATGCAAAATTCAATTACCTACTTAGGTCATAGAATAGATAAAGAAGGACTTCATACGACTTCTGAGCGTACAAATGCTATAAATAATTGCCCACAGGCTAAACATGTTAGTGAGCTTAAATCGTTTTTAGGGATGGCAAATTTTTACTGTAAATTTGTTAAAAATTGTGCAAGTATTTTACATCCCTTATATAAATTATTGCGTAAAAACGTAACATTTGTTTGGTCTTCAGAATGCCAAGAAGCATTTATAAAAATAAAAAAAATATTAATGTCATCTGAAGTCTTAGTTCATTATAATGCGGATTTACCCATTGAATTAACAGTTGATGCTTTAAAGTCAGGCATAGGGGCTGTTATAACTCATGTTTATGAGAATGGTGTGGAAAACCAATAGCTTTTGGATCCCGTCTTTTGCTGAAAGCGGAATTAAATTATTCTCAACTTGATAAAGAGGCATTAGCTATTGTGTTTGGAATAAAGAAATTTTACCAATATTTGTATGGTAAACATTTTATTTTAGTCACGGACCATAAACCTTTAGTAACCATTTTTGGACCTAAACGGGGTTTACCAATTATGGCGACTAGTAGATTGCAGAGATGGGCATATTTCTTATCTGCTTTTGATTTTGAAATTGAACATGTTACTACCAATAAAAAGTATGCTGACTGTTTATCTCGAATGTTAAATAATTATTTAGATTCAGAGTTTCAACTAAATAATTTATATTGTTGGTGTTGTAATCCATGATTACTGGGTAATGTTTAAGTGGTAATAAAATGACGTACGTCCCAGAATTTAGTTGAAATTTTATTTTTCTGTACTAGTTTCGGATATTATCCATCTTCAGCAGAAAAACTACAAAGATACGAAATATATACATTTATAAAAAAAAACAAAATATAAAAAATATAAAATTATAACGCAGGGGGCGAGAGGGGTACATTTATAGTCTTATATTGTTAAAGTGTATTATGGCATTAGTAATTTGAAAAATATATTTGGTAGTGTGGGTTATTATCCTAATAAATGTATACAAAAATCTGAATATACTTACACGTCTAATAAATGTAAAATATGTTTTGGTTTTGGATGTATTCCATCTTGTGTTTGATATGAGGTGTGAATAGAGATGTGGGATTTATGGCGATTGTGATGTTTTTTGGTTCTGTTTTAATTATCTTAACCTGTTAATTGGAGTGGTTTATTTATTATTTGTGTTATTTTAATAAGTTGATATAAGTATGTGTAACTTACGTGGGTGTTGTTCTGTCGTTGTGTATGTGTGTGTTATTAATTATACTAAGCGAGTTATAGTATGTAAACATAATTTATAATTTGTATGGGTGACTTAGAGTTTTGAATAGTGGTGTATTGTGTGATTGTATTTGGTCGTTTAAGCAGTGGATTGAAGTGTTGGTGTTGATTAGTTTTTCAATTTCGTATTGTTCTAAAAGGTTTAGTTGTTGTCCTTTGTTCATTTGATGTGATAATTTAATGTTATCTGGATTTTTGCAAGTGTGGTTGTGAATGTATAAATGTCTGCCAAAGTTTGAATTGTATGTTTGAGAGAAATATTCTTTAATTCTAGTTTTTATAGCTCTTCCGGTTTCTCCAATATAGGTGGCTCCGCAGTCATCGCAAGTTAATGAGTAGACGCCATTTTTGTCCATTATGTCTGTCTTATCTTTGGGATTACAAAGTATTTGTTTAAGTGTCTGATATACATACAAAAACAATCAATCATGGAACTCTAAAGCGTGGACCAGACTTCATATAGATTTTCTGGGTACATTATTTAATAATTATTTCTTTGTTATTGTGGACTCTACTTCAAAATGGATAGAATGTTTTCGTATGAAATCTATTACATCAGAGAAAACGACTGATAAGTTTTTTCTAGATTCGGATTGCCACAATACATTGTTTCAGATAACGGTGTACAATTTACATCTGATGTTTTTCAGACATTTTGTAAAGCTAATGGCATAACCCACTTAACAACCGCACCTTATCATCCGTCTAGTAATGGTTCAGCGGAAATATGTGTAAAATTAATACAAAAATGTTTACGAAAGGCTAATTGTAAAACGGATAATGAAATGGATACGGTTCTAAACCGATTTTTATTTAGATATCGTAATACACCTCACACCACTACGAATGAATCACCTGCAAAAAATTTATTAGGGAGACAATTGCGTTGTAGACTTGATTTATTAAAAAAATCTACCGCGGATGCAGTACAAAATAAACAGACTAAAGACGTAGCAAAATTTAAAGGCAAGTCCCTAAATAAATTTGTTGTGGGAGATGATGTAAAAGTGAGAGATTTTAGAAAGGATAGTTCTAAATGGACAGTAGCTAATATTATTGAAATATTAGGAAGTAAAGATTATGTGGTAAAAACTTTAGATGGGGAAATATGGAAACGTCACGTTAACCAAATTTTGAAACATAAAGCTAATACAAATTTACCTCCTATTATTCAGTATGATCCTAATATTAATGATAATATACCTGTTATAAGAAATTAAGTTAATGATAACCAAAATGTAACTATCGATGATGCTATTATTGAAGACGCCAAATCTGAGAGAATTCTAAGAAGGCGAAGTCAATTAAAAATTCCGGATAGACTTGGTGTCTCCAATGATAAATAAATAATACTGTTCAAATGTATATATGTATAATATTTAAAAGGGAGGATTGTAATATATGATGGTATAAAATGTTCTATTTATTTTATAGCTCAATGGGATGTCTATTTTATATATCGATAGATAGTTTTTATACAATAACCTTCTCACATTGTTCGAAATGTTATCTGTATTTTAACGACAGTCTGATTTTACATGTGGTCGAATAAAGAGTTTATTTTAAGTTACCCACGCCTATTATTAGCCACAGTAAGATAGAACAATATTGTTTAAAGGATTTTTTTTACGCGTTTTATATTTTTTTCTCTTTATCTCGAAATACTTCTCGAATGTTGAACTGAATCAAGGATAGTCGTATATTTATTTGGTATAGCGGATAATATAGCCAAAATATTACCTTCAGTCACAGGTATAATATCAAAAGGAACAATATTTACATAATCAGGTAGACAAATGTTAGCAGAATCATATCAAAAACATTTTTGAGGAACCATTAACAATTTCAGAAGGTGTTTACTAACCGTAATCGCAGTCACAGTTTAAAATCAGTGATATTAGAAAGTAGCAATCACAGGTAGCAACGTGATTTAAAAGTAGCAGTTTTGCCCATCTCTAATGCAGTGGCGCTTCGAGATCTATCACTCAGCAGTGCAGCTTCGCTTCTAAATTGAATGTTCAAAGTTAAAAAAAGAGCCATGAACAAGTTGAATATCATATATTCAGGCTATATTTCATCTTCATTACATTTATTTAATGCATCTGCAACAAGTGAGCTTTTCTCAAGTTTAAATAATGGTGATAACTAACTAGACTTGGTAATCTCCATGATTTAGACAACATCAACGCTTAATTTCAACACCAATCTATCTAATTTGTACAATTGGAAAAATGGCAACCGCTGGACGAACTTATTTGCGATCAACAGTGCGCTCATCAGAAAATTCCTCAACGGTTGGCAGTAAACTCTCAACTGTTTTCTCTATTAAACGCGCCCAATATTCCCAAAGAATGCCGTTTAAATCACGAGAGAGGAGTGAACTACTAGCTATGATATCAGCTATTACTGTTATTACTTAATTTGTATTTCCCGGACCACTCATTTCCTGCCCCGGGGCGAGTATGCGAAGTGAGATTAATCTCGTGCAAGACGCTGGCACCTTCATCTCAAATCAAGTTTCAGTAGCGTAACGCGGACACTGCAAAATTCAAGTAGAGTGTAGAGATTTTTTTCAAAATAATCAGTGGCGGATAGGCTCTACATAGCCAAGTGTGTGAAATTGTGTTCAATATTTACAATTACATGTTAAATTTGAAAAGTGTGGCTGACTCTACAACGGACATTAAAACCAAAAGCTACATGTGTATGCACACGAACATTTAGTCGAATTCCACTGGTCTGCAAAAAGAAAAAAAAATGAGCCCTGACACCATTCCTGCTGATTCCTTTGTAAAATGACTTACCCACCATTTTCGGGGACACCCCCAATCTGTTTTAAAAATAATGTTTATTTACGGTTTAACCATTTTAACATAAATGTACATTGATTAAAAATATTACAATAAGTTTAAATTTAGAACTACACTTAACTAACAAACTGACCTAACCTAAAGTAAAGCTAATGAGAACAATATCGTGTAAATTTAATTGAGCGCATAAACTCGCGGTGAGAACAGGAGAAAATATTAAAATTAGGATTAAGCGAAAGTGAATTCGAAGTACGCATAAAGCGTGTGATTGGATCATTTAAACCATAGTTTGTACTATGGAATGCTACACGAAATAGTGGGGGCTGCCGAATTGCGCGATTGTTATATTTTATGTAAAAATCCACTAGAGAAAGAAGTTCAGAACATTTAACATATTCGCTAATAATTTAAAAAAAAAGTCGACATATCTGCAAAAAATCTTCTGCAGCAAAGATGATCAATATGTAGACTGGATCTTATTACTTCAAGGTCGATATTTGTGTTATAACCTAGTTTGTATGAAACTGATTTTAAGAATATATTTTGTATATGTTCAATTTGATTTTTATAAATAATCTGATGTGGTGACCATATACAAGAGGCATACTCTAGATGTGATCGAACAAATGCCATGTAAACTATTTTGTAAGAAGAATGTGACAAATCCTTGGACATTCTCTTTATAGCCCAACACTCTCGAAGCACGATTACAAATATAGTTGATGTGATCTTCAAATGTCACTTTGCAGTTGAACAATATACCTAAGCCTTAAATTTAATATACCTTTACTAGTATATTGTTGTTAATTTCATAATTAAAACTGTACGGAGACTTCTTACATTTATTAGTGTTGAAAAATAAATAATTCTGACAACACCAGTAGTGGATAGAAGTGATATCTACTTGAAGTAATAAACAATCGTTGAGTGATTTAATTTCCTTATACAATTTCAAGTCATCGGCAAACAACAGAAAATTCGAGTTACAAATTGCTTGCGAAATATCATTGATAAATAGAAGAAATAGTAAGGGCCCACAATGCGATTACTGTGGCACACCCGATGGAACAAGAATAACATCAGAGATATGATTTTTAATTTTGCACATTGACTGCGATCATTAAACAAACTATTAATCCATTTAACAACGGATTCATAGAATCCCAGAGCATACAGTTTAGAAATTAACACAGCATGATTAACTTTATCAAATGCCTTGGAAAAATCTGTGTAGATAGCGTCGACAGAATTCTTATTTTCCAAGGCATTAATGATAAATTATTCATAAACCAATAAGTTCGTAGTAGTTGATCGACCGGTACGAAAGCCATATTGTTCATCAATTAAGATATTTTTGCACGTCCAATGTAATTTGACGGATATCAGTCCATCGAATAGTTTGGGTATTGCTGATTGAATAGAAATACCCCGATAATCAGAGATGTTATTCCTACTTCCAGATTTGAAAATAGGTGTAATGTAACTCCTTTTCCAAAGATATGGAAACGAACTTGTACCGAGGGAGTGATTAAAAATAATAAATATAGGTAAAGTTAAAGAATAAACACAGTTTTTAAGAAAGTTATTAGGTACATATTTCCACTTGAGAAATAGTAATTGGTGAATGTATTACTTCATGCTCATAGCTAAATGTCGGTACTTGTAAGGGTGTGTCATAATTATAAACTGTTGAGAAAAAATTTGCAAAAAGATTTACACATTGTGAACCCTCGTTACTGGATAGATCATTATAATGCATGACACTGAGAAAATCAAAATCGAAGTTAGTGGTTTTTACAAAATTCCAGGATTCTGATGAATTCTGCTATTAACGGACTCAATATATTTATTATATAAGTACTCTCTTAAATGATTACAAGGGGTTCGTAACAATTTGAACTTCTGGTAATTAACCGAGGTTTGACTCTGCTTATATTTTTTATGATCACTTTTTTTATCATTTATTAATTTGATCAAATCTTTGTTAAACCAAGGTGGGAATGTAGAAAATCTAACACATTTAGTAGGAGAAAACATTTTAATGGCATCATACAATATCTTGTAAAGAATATCGACCATAGTATCCATATCATTTACATTTAAAATAAACCGCCAGTCGATAGATAGGTATTGGTTAAGATCACGGTATTCAGATGTGACGAGCGACTATGAGAAGTCATATTAATGAGAGAACAAAACTGGAGGCGTGGGCCACGATGCGTGGCTCACACAAAGGCGAGAACTATAATCACGCCCCCTTGAATGTATTATCGTTATCAGCATCCACCTGATTGGAGAGAAGGGGATGAGCGCTACTCGTGAGAAATGCGTTGAACTAAATTTCGTCGCGCGCATACAACTTTTAAGCAATTTTAAGAAATCTAACTTCTTATTGAAGTTGAGTAATTGGCAATCAATAATAATGAGTTTTAGTATGATCACTTTAAATTGAATTATCTATGCATCAAACTCAAAATTAGTTACTATAAAACAATTTTACGCTAATTAATGACAAAAAAATAAGAATTTGCTTTTTTTCACAATAACACATAGTTCAAGACATAAACAATTTAATTTTATTTATAATTTTTGGTTTCTTAACTGTTTACAAGATCAACTTTAGGAGAACAATATGAAGTTTCAAGAAGCGTACGAATTCCCTGCCCTTAACAGCACTATAATTTGTTTTCGTAAAATAATAGATGTATTCCTCGTACTTAAACGGCTTAGGAGGTTCATTAAATTGTAAAGTAAAAAGATAAGGAATATGGTGATGGGCAATATTTAATAATAAATCGGGCGCGTTAGATACTAAAAATCCCGCATGCGCAAATATTAAATCTAAAAATACATTATTTTCATTGGGGATTTGACATATTTGAGAAAGATTCTGAAAACTAAAGCGGCTTATTAAGAGCTTGGCTGAAACTGAAGCCTGATTATTGGTGATAAGCTCTAAATCATCATTTGGCCACGTTGCCGAAGGTAAATTATAATCCCCACATATAAGTAGTTTAGAATTGGGGAATTGATCTGAAATAATATCAACTGAATCGCAGTGAACTTCAAATTTCTCTAAAGATGTATTAGGTGGAAAATAAACAGCTTCCACACATATTTTTGTAGTACCGATCTGTACAAAAAGATGTTCAATAGTATTATTAATAGTATGAATTATATACAAGATTTTTATGGACTGCAATTAGAACTCAACTGCCACGAGTTTTACAACTTGTATTGGGGGTACGATCCGCTCGAAAAATATTATAGTTGGGTAGTTTCAATTCGTGACTTTGAATATCACTGTCCAACTACGTTTCTACAATAATAATAATATCATAAAAACTACAATTGGCGCTTAACGTTAAATTTTGGAGTTTCGTGCGGATATCGCCTGCATTATGGAAGAAGATATTTAGTTTTGATCACTTATCGATCATTTAGAGGGATCAAAAGTATTATTTTACCCTTTACGTTACTTCTGAGGGACTAGAGAGGTTAAAAGTTTAAAAACAAGGACAAGTCAAGCAAGGAGGTAGATATACTCTGGCCGTTTTATGAAGGCGTCTGAGGTGATTAACGAAGGGTCGGAAGAGCCGCCCTCATCAGAAGTAATTGGGTATTTTGTTACTTTACCCTGACAGATGTTTACACTTTACTTGCTAGCCATTGGGCCACCACCGGCTTCTATTTATAAGTCAGTGGTTACTAAAAGGTAACAGATAACTTTGGAAATAAATATTCATGCAACCCAACATCTAATGTTTGCTTATTGAGAACCTCAGGCATTCGAGACGCATAAAGCACCCGCCCAACACGCAAATGAGGGCGGTCCAAGTTAATCACTTCAGATGCTTTCCTAGCGCGGCGACATCAACCTTTGAACCATTCGGTCAAGCTACTGTAAAAAATAGTGCAGCAATCAGTAGAGCCCAATTCTTGCCCTGATCGTGAATTTGGCAATCAAAGTGAAAGAGTACTTACGGTTAAGATAGGCAAAATGCCCCTATCCCTAGATTTTTTAATTTACCCAATAAAAGGGTGTTTACTGGTATAAAAATAAGCCCCCCATGGTCAGTAGACCGACAACCCTCTCTACTCTGTGTAGGGGTTAAAAAATGTTTTTTTAAACAATATTTTTTTACTGGCGACGACTAAATGAAAAATTCTGAAAAAAATATGAAAATAGTCTACCCAAATACCTATTTTATGCAATTTTTTCTAAGACCACTCAAGGTCATTTAGATATTTAAAAAAATTGCAAAAGTTTTTAAATCGATTTTTAACCTAAAAGACTTCCTTGTACCCGGTTTTTGGCATTTGCATCATTTTTACCCAGTACAAATATGAATTAAGACATATTTATATCATGCCGCGGCATTTGGAAAAATAGATTTTTCAACTTTTTTAAGGGTTTTTACTATTTTTCGTGAAATTTTCCATATATATATATAGGGTGTTTCAGACCATCCGTTCACCCCAAATATCTCCTGAAATACGAATCGGATTGAGATTTAAAAAAATATGTCCAAAAATATTTTTTGAGCCCTATCATGTAGTGTAAAATGTGAACCGCATCTTAAATGGGAACTCCAATTTTTTATTGCAGATTTGGATTCTATGCTAAAAAATATTAGGTTTTTATCCGAAAAAAGAATTTCGGTGAGCGACAGATGGCGCTATATTCGGCAAAAACATTTATTGAATTATATTTATTTCTCGCATCAAATGATAGATTACGACATTTTTTACGTAGTCATTTCTTAAACAAGGCGTTAATTGAAGTCATTCATAATTATATGTCAGAAATAAGCAAAAAAAAAAAATATTTGTAAAAAAATCGTAGAAACGAATAAAAATCAATTTGATTATCAAATTCCATTCTATTCTTTTCTATTGTGGTAAAGTATGAATGTTTGTAACGACAAAGAGGATTTTTTTTAATAAAAAAAAAAAAATTAAAAAAAATATTTTTTTTGCTAATCGAAAAAAAATGTTTCGAATATAATATATATAATATATATAATATATATAATATATAATATATTTTAGAGTAGAAGCCAAATCTGCAATAAAAAATAGGGGTACCTATTTAAGATTTCAAAGTTACCCCCCACCCCGTCCCAGGGGGAGGGGTGGTGGTTTAAATTTCACACCACATAATAGAGCTCAAAAAATAAATTAAGATGTATTTTTTTGTATGTCAATCGGATTTGTATTTCGCGAGATATTTGGGGTGAACGGGTGGTCTGAAACACCCGGTATATCAAGATTTTATGGCAGCAAGCGGAAGCTCTTGAAAATCGGATATTTTGGTTTTTATTTCATCTATGTAACTTAAATATTCGCTGAGATATCGCATTTTGAAATTTTCGGAGCATTTCGTTTCAGGCATCAAATCAATATTAAACTTTTGTTTAAAATAGAAGCAGTGAAACAAAACCAAGTGTTTTAATTAATCAAATTATATAATTATGTTTCACCACGGGTTAAGTGAGAAATAAATTAATCATTTTGTTTTTCACTAAAAAAACACCATAAGGGTTTTTATCGAAAATAAAGGAATTTGAAAAGAAATTCAGAATTTTTTTTTGTACTGTTATTTTTAGCAAATAACACGTTACGATTATATTTTTCTGATGATTTTGGTTTTTATTTTGTTTTTATATCTATACAATTAACGGAGTTAGATACATTTACGCAAAACTTGTTTTCGGCTGAAAAACGGTTACGAAACCAACTTAAAATGTCCGCCAAAAAAAAGTATGAGCCTAGCAATGTTTCTCACTATAGTTTTGAACTCGCCTTGTATTGTGGAGTTACTGGTAACAAAATAGGAAAATCAAAAATGCCGAGCAACGTGGTCTGGGCGATTTCTAATGGATTGACACAAAATGCTTTTCTCCACGACCACTGTAGAATTTATGCATTCTGCAATCAATTTTGATCATAGAACGTTCACATTCTCACTCTTGTTATGGAACAAAACACTATGCGCTTATGCGTTTTGCATGTAATTCATTCCATAACAAGGGATAGAATGAATATTCTCAAACCGTTCCGAATAAAACAATTAGCCTTGGATATCACAATTGTCAAAATACTATAAACATAACCACAAACGTAATAATAAAACGTAAGTTCCTTGTGTTCATTACTTTATTAGTCTATTTTATCTGGTCGAGGAGAAAGTATAGTCTGATACTCGGTAAGAATGGAAATTCAGGTGCTCGTGGTTCCTCGCGCTCGCCTCACGGCTCGCGCTCGAAATATTCCACTCGCATCGAATTTCCATTCTAACCTTGTTACAGAATATACTATTCTACAACTCTTGTTATGGAATATACTATTATACTTTGATCAATGAATCTTTGCATGCACTTCATAAATAGCTGAACACAGTTCCGATTTGATTTTCATGCGTTTTCTCCCTCTACGATAAGTTAAATTAGACGCAATCATGTGTGTACGTATGTCGACCAAGGCGAGAAAACTCAGTCTTGGGTAGTGACCCACACTCAAAGATCCATTGATCAAACTATATACAGGGTGTTTAAGAGCTCTGGGAACGGTCAATCACGTGCTTATTTTTCAAAATTTCGAAAAATGTTTCATACAAAAGTTGTGCAGAATTGTGAGCTGCACGTCCTAAAAATATTTAAATTTATACAGGGTGTCTCATAACAAAGTTACAGACCAAACTTATGTTTTTAAATGGAACACCCTGTATATTTTAGCATTTGTTGATTTCTTGTTACCTGTAGATTAAAATGACCTAGGTTTCGGCGATTGAAACCGGGCTGTTTTCATGTTATTCAGTTGTTTATACAAAAATTTGAACAAAATTGTTAAAGTGTTTCCCTGAAATTAATATAGATAATTCATTCTAATTTAGTGGTAAAGTTTAGTTGAACTTTAGTCTACAAAATTACACTATCAACGAAAACATAACTCAGCGTATTATACGGGGTGATAGCCATTCGCAAACTGCACAATTTTTATTTTTTTTCAAATGGAACACCCTATCTATTATTTCATAATTTAAAAGTTCATTAAGTAAGCTTTCGTTTCATATAAGGTTTCATACATCTGAAGTCTATGGTTACTCTAATATTTCAAAATTCGTTGGTAATTTGCATGTTTTTATTATTAGTTTTAAAATCTAGGTACAAATCATTTTAAATTAAAAAAAAAAAAACAGGTAACAATAATTACTACATTGATCTCAAAAATAGATTTTACCATTTAAGTTGTGATCACAGTTCATATTTATGAATTTTTCCCAAGAGGAATTGGTTGACATGATTTTCATTCTTGGTGAATGTCGCAAAAACTGTCTATTTCCTTCGCGAGTGTATAGATACCGCTGTCCATTCACGATACACAAAATTCTTCTTGCCGTGTCCACAACAAGAAGCATTTCGAAGAGTACAAGAGTGATTTGAGGTTACAGGTAACGTTAACTATGCAAAACCTGTGCAAATCAATTCAGTAGTTAGGCCGGTCGCGCACGGGCGATTTTTTATTGAGCAATTAAAAAATTGCAAAATTAAATATCTCCCGACAATAATTTACTTCGCGCACGGGCGATTAAAAATCGTTCGTCTTTCCATTAGACTTGATGGGTACGTGCTGTCTGAAAAAGTAATTTCTGGGAACACAGAGATTTTTAATTGCCTAATGCGCGCACATACATTTACCCACGAGTATTCTATTTTATAGAAAATGTTGGGCGTCAATTGCCCTCATTTATTTACTAACCAATGAAATCGAATAATGTTGATGACATGATCCAATAAAATTCGAATTACGATGCCTAACAGACCACGCTGCATGCTGTGCATGGCAATCTACCCTGGGTGGTATCTAATCAGATAAGTTCTTTCATAAGTAAACAACCAATCAGATTCGTCCATTTTTGTCGAACGCCGCACGCTACAGAAACTTAGAACGTCAATGTCACTGAGAAACGGTAAGACCCCGCGCGTCAGGGCGATTTGTTAAACTTAGGCTGATAAGACCCCCGCTGTCGGTGTCGATGTTCAGATTTATATCATATTCATAGATACCCTTGAATAAAAAATTACGATCGATCTGTCAACGTATAAACATGTCTGAATCACGCTTCGGGACAGAATGCGATGAAGCAATTAGTAATTTAATTACAACACCAAAAAACACGGTCAAAAGTAAAAAATACGTATGGAAACTGTTCCAGCATTTTTGTGAGGTAAGAAAATACGAATTGAAAATTGTACTTTTAATAAATAGCTTTTCAAGTTTTGTACATAATTCAAGAACTTATCTTACCGAATGTACCTCGGGCAATGATAAATTCGAGATAATTTTGACTAGTTCCCTCAAGTGCGTTGCTTTAAGTAATTGCCCTCCGCCTGACGGCGTCGGGCAATTACTAAGCAACACACTTTCGGGGTTTAGTCAAAATTATCGCGAAATTATCAGTGCCCTTGGGACATTATAGCTGATAATCTCTCATGTTGGTATTGCCTAGCAACGCGTTGCTACATGTTCTATACCGTATAAAACGTCAGTTATTGCCGGACCATTAAACAGTTGGGGATGGGACGTTTCATCGCCGCCGGTTCGCGCCCGCCGGTTCACGCCCGCCGTTTCACCGCCGGGCCAGTTCGCCGCCGGCCGTTTCGCCGCCGGCCGTTTCGCCGCCGGCCGTTTCGCCGCCGGCCGTTTCGCCGCCGGGACAGTATTATATTACAGTAAACTACGTATGTATTGAGTGATCAAATGAATTCCAGAGTTGATTATTTTTTTGTATATATTGTATAATATGTATTTTACTATTTTTATAATTATTTTATCTTGTACTGTTAATTTAATTACTGTTTTACTCTATATTTCAATCGTAATTTAATATCGGTAAATACTTAATCAACAACAACAGGAATACCAATGAAACACAATAATGATGATGATAAATGTTTATTATTTAATTTACATAAGTACTTAAAAAGAAATATAAATAAGCGACAATTTAATTATTCATTTGATAATTATGTGATATTCCACGCAAATAATCGATTGGTTCTCTATTTCCAAAATCTGTGATTATTCTTAGAATACGCTCGTCCGTGTCCCGATATTTTCTTAATTTATTTGGCGGTGGATGACCCGCCATAAGTTGCTCCAGATATAGATCTCTTCCTTTTTGAACCCTCCTCAACGCATCTATGAATTTCCATATTGTTGGATGGTGCATATTTAATTCGCACCCAAGGCGTCTGTGGGCGGCTTCCGCGTGATTGTTTGTGCGATCTGTTCCATTTAATGTTCTGTTGTAGACGTTCCATATAGAATACGGAAATAACGGAGGTCGTCTTCCATTTCTGCGCCTATTAATTCGGCCCACATAGTTGTCTTCGAACCAGTTCGTCAACGGTTGTAGTTCGTCTGGTAAACTATCGGACACCACATCAACATAATCATCTAAGCTGTTTTCTGGCACGAATGCTAATGAAATAATCATTTTTGATTTTAAAGAAAATTCGGGATTGGTGTTATATTCGTGCAGAAGGCCCATCTCTCCTAAATGCTTCCTCATATTTTGAGCCAAATGAAAGAAACAGCCATGCACATTAATTTGAGGAAAACACTCCTCTATTGCGGCAATTGCAGCTTGTTCGTAATCGCATGTAACACTTTGTGGCTTTAAATTAGGAACTTTGTCTTTAATTAAATTAAACAAACGCACATAGGTTATTCTTTGTTTGTTTAGAAGAAGGGCATAAAATATTGGGTGGACTCCGCCATATAATTTTGCCATCACGGTATATATTTGTGAAAATAAACGCGGCGCTGTAGAAAATGTCCCATCCATAAACCACGCAGAATTGCTTAGATGCTGCAGCCAGCTCTCTCTTCCAAAAATAATGATTCTATTTGGTCCCACTCCATCGTCGCATAGAAGGAAATTCTCGGTTATACCTGCTTCCGGAATATATTCTTGGTAAATTTGCGGAATTCTTAAGTCCTCTAAGGATACGGGGTCTGCAGGAGCAGCATTCATTTGGTTCCGTTTGCGCCGAATTACTTTTCTAATTGCGCTGTGATTTGGTACCGACGCCAGCACACTTCTTGGTAAATTATTAAGGCAATTGTTGATAACTTCGGCAGTTCCTTCTAGGGTTCCTTCTGCACGTCTCTTGAGTTTTGTCATGAATGTTGACACTTCAATACGTGCAGCTGATGTGTCGTGGGTATGACTGTTAATTATTTATAAAAAATCCCCATTTTTCGTATGCACTCTTGCTTTACACCGACCTATCAATTCACAGCGCCAAAACTTGATATAGTTTATTTATATATCTTAAACATATATTATATCCAAGGCTTGTTCTAATCTGAAATTCATTTGATCACTCAATACGTAGTTTATTGTAATATTATTGTGGCGGTGAACTGTCCCGGCGGCGAAACGGCCGGCGGCGAACTGGCCCAGCGGCGAAACGGCGGGCGTGAACCGGCGGGCGCGAATCGGCCGCGGCGAAACGTCCTAGATCCTAAACAGTTTGCTCCTGAATTCGATCTGTTTGTATTTTCGGGTGAAGTGTTAGTGCTTTCATCAGTAATAGTATTCATAGGCATTTCTCAAAATCTTGGTAAGCTTATTTTTACTACAGTTATTGTGGCGCAGATTAATACACGTCTGACACTTGGTGTCACTAAATTTAATTTTTCAAATTAAGAAGTGTGCACTTTCTGTTCGGCCAATTGTCTTCTCGAATTCAACTCGTGACTGATTTTTCCTAGGCAATTATTAGCGTTTGGATCACTCTTGCTTGTTGCTTCTAGAAAATCGTGATCCTGCCGCTAATAATTGCCAGCAAAATCATAGGCACTCGTTATATTACTGTTGATAATTGCGTCCGGTGGCTCGTGGAACATGTTGATGGTAGAGCCACTTAAACAATATACCCCCCCCCCACACCTTTTTGAAGAAACAACGATTTATCTTCCTAGACCAGTGGTGGGGAAACTTTTTTTAAAGACGGGCCATTTGTAATAACTAGACAATCGTAGCGGGCCAAAGAATAATGCTTAATCGTTAACTAATTTATGTGTTCTATAAACATATACATATATTATTACATACACTTATCATTTTAATAGTAAAAAAGCAAAAGGTAACAAAATTATAAGCACAAAATATAAAATGAATTTAGTGTAGTTCTTGATGTGAAGTATTATCACTTTATTTTCTGGTGTCATTACTGGTTGATGGTGCATGAGAAAAATGAAATTGAGACTGTTTCATCAAAATTTCATCATAGTCCGGTTCCATTTGCGAAGCAGAAATTCTTAAACCTGATGAAAGGTGCTCATTTGTAATTCTGTTTCTTAAAGAAGTTTTTCTAAGCTTCATTGTTGAAAAGATTTGTTCGCATATATAAGATGAGCCGAACATTGTCATTATCTTCATTGCATGAGTAATTAGATTTGGGAAATTATCTGGACTTGTGTGTCTGTCTGTGTGCGCTGTATCTCAAAAACTAACAAAGCAATTGATATGAAACTTTGAACATACGTCTTATTTGATAATCTGAAGAACTGAAAAGCTTTTGGTAAAATTTCGTACACCGGAAGTGGTTTACCTTAACTGTTTTTTGTTTTTTGCCAATTTTTCTTAACTATGAAAAATATCACAAAATTTTTTAAACAAACATTAAAGACAACAAAGAAATGAATATCTTTTGCTTGAAAATATTTTTCATAAAATCATTGCTATTCGAGAAAAAAATTTATTAATTTTTTTTTTAATTTTTGGTTTATAATTATGAAACGATAATAGTTACAGCAAATTTATGTGAATAATAATTGTAGAAAATTACAAAATGAACAATTTCTAAAGAATAAGTTTTTTTCGAAATCCCTTTAGTTTTTGAGTAAACTGAGTTTTTGAATTTGAAGTATAATTTTTCCATCTTTTATAATTTTGACGTTTTAAACGTCAGTGTCATCCTCTCGATGTACATTTAAAATATGATTTAAATTGAAAATAAACCATGAAAGCGTAAATATAAATAATACCATCAAGTCGGAGAAAGTAACATGATGGCCACATCACCATTTTTTAATCTTATTGTTTGATATAGTGAATTTTAAAGATTGTATTCTTGGAAAATGAGAAAAATCAGATTTAGAGATCTGATTAGCAAATAATAATAACAGTAATTTGAAACTTTACAGGTATTGCCAAATATCGTGAAGAAACTGATTTTTTCCTTGCAATTTGAGATTAAGTTTATTCATGTGTACGAGGAGGTCTGTGAAAAAAGCGAAATCAGAAAGCCACGTTTCCTTTTCTAAGACGTCAAATTGATTATAAATGTCTTTATCAAGAAGAAAATTCACAATATCGTCTTTTAAATCCCAAATTCTTTCAAATACTTTTCCAGTACTTAACCAACGAACTTTTGAATAATACAGGATATCGGAATGCTCAGCATGTACGGACTCCAAAAACTGTTGAAACTGGCGATGTAATAATACCCCGAAACGAATCATATTTACTAGTTTTACAACAATATTAAGTATATGGTCAATATCTAAAGCCGATTTACAGAGAGCATCCTGATGTATAAGGCAATGCAAAAAAACAACATCATTTTCCGGATACTTAGAATTAAAATTCCCAACAAATCCTTGATTGATTCCAACCATATTAGGAGCACCATCTGTAGTTACATTACATAGCTTGTCAATAGGTAAACGAAGTTTATCGATGCAATTTTCAAATTCACAAAATATATCGGCACCAGTCGTTGTTCCTTTCATTGACTGCAGCCCTGCAAGTTCTTCTGTAATTTCAAAGTGGGCGTTGATTCCTCTTACAAATATGAGTAACTGCGCAGTATCGCTGATATCTGTACTTTCATCCATGGTAATTGAATAAAAAATAAATTTTTGTGCAACCGGGCGCGAAGTGAACACTTCGCGGCTCCTGTAGCGGCCGCGAAGTATTACTTCGCAGCCGTTACTTTAGCAACGGCCGCTAAACTAAATGTCAATTTTGACAATGACAGTGACATTTTTATTTAGAAATGTATTCACAATTACAGAATTCACAAACGAAACACGAAACATTTTTATTTGGGATATATGTTTACATGAATAGTACAATTTGTATTATTATTTATATTTATTCCAGAAGTTGAACTAACAAAATCTAATGTTAAACTGATGAAATGTTAGAAGTCGACACCACACGAGCATTTGGATTCGAACTACTCGCTGCAACTGCAACGCCAGAAATTGAGTTAGAAATTTTTTGTTTATTTTCTATAGAATCTTCTACATATGACTCTGCAACTGAAGTGGATTTCCATCCACCATGACGTTTAAGAACCGAAATGTCTGCACCACTGTTGGCAAGGAGCGTAGCTGAGCTTCTTCTAAAGCAGTGGCCAGTGTATTCTTTAGGATATGGCAATTTTAAATGTTGAGCGATTAAGCTGGGAATTTGTCCAATTTTATGCACTCCAACAACCTGTGCGTTACATTTTCCATTTTGATATCTCAAAAATATGCGAGGGTTAGTAATATGTCTAGGACGAAGGGCTGCATATTTACGATATAACCTTAGAAATTCTGGATTTGTGACAGTAAATGAACGGTTTATATCAGTCTTTGTATCTGGAACGTTAACTATTAACATAGAATTTTCATCACAAATGTCATAAGTAGTCATTTTGGCTAACTCATCTCTGCGCATGGCTCCTGATATTCCCATAATTAAGACGACCTAAAAATCACTTCATGAACCAACTTATTATAAAGCGAATAATATAATAATTACCTTCCATAACAAATAAGTTTCATCAGTAGCGTTTTCTATAAATATATTTATCTGATCTCGTGTCAGTACTCTCGATTTTTTTGCACGATAACCAACAGATTTCTTCTTTAAAAATGGAATTAATTTTATAAACTTTCTAATATCTATTCCTTCTCGTACATTAAGCATACACTTTAACATCGAGTATACACTCCACAAACTTGAACTTTTTAAAACTTCCGACTTTTCCATGAAATACGCCAACAAAATATTTTCGGATACCATACTCACAGTTTTGTTTCTGCTCCAGTCTTTGAAATCACTATAGCATTTTTCATATTGCCGTTTTGATTTTTGCGGTATCAAGTTTGAAAGCGCTGAATTGACAATAGTTCTCAACTCCGGCGGAGTACATTGGATGGAAAAATCTTTATCGCTTTCAGAATCTGAAGCTGCAGCCATTTTGACACAACTAATCAATGTCACATAAAAGCCGCCTATGATTTATAATGTATTTAAAAATGTACAAAATATTTGGGAAAAACACGTGCGGTTGCACAAAAAATAGTGTGTACACCTCGGCCGCGAAATCTTTTAGCGCCCTCGAGATTGTTTTGCCTCGGCCGCAAGCGGCCTCGGCGACAATTTTTCTCTCGGCCGCTAAAGTATGATTTCGCGGCCTTGATATACAAATAACTATTTTGAGTTTTTGTAGTCAGTTGTGAAATTAGATTTTTATCAATATTTTCAATTCTCTCGGTGATTGTTCTTCTTGAGAGAGACAGTGACTGAAAATCCTTTTTCTTGTCAGGGCACATAATATCGCACACATCTATCATGCACTGCTTTATAAATTCACCATCTGAAAATGCTTTATTAGATTTAGCAATATTATAAGCCAACACATAACTGGCTTTCGTAGCGCATCTTTGAGAATGATTAGCTCTCTGAAATAATTGTTGTTGACTTGATAAATTTTTTATAAAATCTGTCGATTTAATTTTTTTCACCTCTTCACTTAAAGATGAGTAGGAGTGGTTTTCATGTTTGCTCTTGAAATGGCGTTGAATGTTATATTCTTTTAAAACTGCAACAGTTGTATTGCAAAGTAAGCACACAGGTTTTTCTTTAAATAAAGTAAAGAAATATTTCCACGTCCATTCTTCTTTAAAAACTCGACATTCTGAATCCACTTTTCTTTTTTTAACATCCATTTTAGACGTTACCTACTACGGAGAACAACACACAGAAACGCAATTGACGAAAGCTTACTGCTAACTAATGCTCTTACGCGGGAGTTTGATGAGGCACTGGGAGTTTGGGGGATTACACAAACAATTACTCGAGTCACAGCGGGTCGTTGCAGATGACTAAGTCGCTAACTAACTGATCTTCTGGCGGCCTCGCTTGTATTTAAACATACCTGCGAGAGTGTCTGGAAGTTTCGAGCGAAGATGAGTCATCTGTTTAGGTCGGATGGATTTGTCAAGAATACTATTGTGTTTTGAATATCGCCGCAGGTAGTTTTTATGCGGGTCGTCACATTACGAAGTAAGAACGCGTTCAAACATTCTCACGACGGCACTCTTAAACGGGCCGGATTAAACCTTTCCGCGGGCCGGACTTGGCCCGCGGGCCGTAGTTTCCCCATCACTGTCCTAGACCAAAGTAACTGGCGAAAAAGTGTTTTAAGAGTTAATTAAAAATTCTTGCTGAGCTTCAAACTACAAGTAGTGCCATGGCAACTTGGCTCTGCATATTGAGCCGCCCCTGATTACGTCGCCTGCAAAATAGGTCCGGGGGTAATTTAAAAATCGCCGTGGCTTTTAAATTGCCCGTGCGCTCGCACTCATATACTTATGTGTAATTCATTTTAAAATCCTAAATTATTTTTATTCGAATTAAATACTCAGTTGGATATTAGTCGGCCTTCAGTACATAGACTTGTCAAAAAACATAAATTTCACCCTTACCACAAGCACTTACAACAGCTTGAATCTGTCACTGTGCCCTTAATACTCAGGAAAACAATAAACATTTTTTTAAATTTTGTGCTGTTTACTGATGAGGCTACATTTCATAATATGGGCAAGGGAAACAGACATAATCTTCATTATTATTTGGAACACAATCCTTATTTTGCAAGGACGCTAAATAATCAAAAACGATGAAGATGGAGATGGAATGTATGGGGTGCTTCTTTGAGGGCAGCCTGAATGGGGAAGTGTTTGAATAATTTCTTAGGAATCAGTTCAGATCTGAATCTAGGAATCATTTATATGAGTACCTACTTGATGTACCACTCAACGTAATAAGAGATATATGGATCCAATTGGATGGTGCACCACCACATTTTGCTCGCAGTGTACGACAATTTTTGAACGACCGTTACCCTAATAAATGGATAGGTCGCGGCGGACCAGTACTGTGGCCACCTAGGTCTCGGGATATTTGTTTCTATGGGGCTATATTAAGGACATGGTGTTCTGCATTACGCATCACCTGTTTTTTTTTTATTTCAAAAGATTGGTACCTAGATTTTAAAACTAATCATAAAAACATGCAAATCACCAACGAATTTTGAAATATTAGAGATATACGAAACCTTATATGCAACGAAAGCTTACTTAATGAACTTTCAAATTATGAAATAATATATAGGGTGTGCCATTTGAAGAAAAAGAGAAATTGTGCAGTTTGCGAATGGCTATCACCCTATATAATACGCTCAGTTATGTTTTGGTTGATGGAGTAATTTTGAAGACTAAAGTTCAACTAAACTTTACCACTAAATTAGAATGAATTATCTTTATTAGTTTTAGGGGAGCACTTTAACAATTTCGTTCAAATGTTTGTATAAACAACTGAATAACACAAAAACGGCCCGGTTTCAACCCCCACAACCCAGGTCATTTTAATCACCAAGTAACGAGGAATCCAAAAATGCTAAAATATACAGGGTGTTCCATTAAAAAAAAAACATAAGTTTGGTCTGTAACTTTGTTATAAGACACCCTGTATAAATTTAAATATTTTTAGGGCATGCAGCTCACTATTCTGAACTACTTTTGTATAAAACATTTTTCAAAATTTTGACAAATAAGCACGTGATTATCCGATCCCAGAGCTCTGAAAGACCCTGTATATGTTTATTTCCAATAGTGTATCATCAATTTTGCAGCTTCAATTATTTTAATTTAAACTTCGTTTCAAGCCGTAAAATGATCCTATTTGTGATAGTGATTTTATGCTAATAAAGAAGTTTTAGACATTTAAACAACTTCGCAACTATGTCCTAATTTAAACGGTTTTATTAAATAAATACAATATTTACAGTTAACAATTACAGTGAAATATTATATTTTATAATAAAGGCCGAAATCTCACAAGTTTGAAATTTGCCGAACGAGGCAACCGCAGCTACAAGGCAAACATACAAGCAGTACGATGTCTACACTTTTTACCAAAAAATCGTTATCAGTTTAATAAACAATGCATCTAATACGTTATTACAAATTAAAAATCAGGGCAACTTTCAAAATTTGATAGTTCGTACGCTTAAAGAATGCAAACTGTTAAGATATTGTATCAGACAAATACAAAGTGGGATTTTTTATTATATTACTAAATTTCTAGCCTACTTAATGGCACTATATAAATCAGTATTTCGTGGTGTCGAAAAACAGTATGTTTTAAAGTATTAAATATTGTTGACGGGTCGTATAAATCAATCTAATGTTACCTTATTTGTCAATTGATACGTTCACACACAATAAATATGTAGAAGTGAAAACTAATTCATTGTTATTATAGAGTTGAAAGCTTTCCATGTTTTAAAGGTAATTACTGTTTGTATTAGTTCTAAACTTGGTATTGTAGTTATACGCCTAATGAACAATTTAATTTATGTATTTACCTTGGAAATGAACCATTTGAATACCACATGCTATCCGTAGATCAATTTACTAGTTATTGCTAGTAGTTATTAATTTATAATAATAAATGCCATCAACACTTGAATATTTAAAACTATTTATTATTACTGAGTATTTTTATTTGATGTTTATTGTAATCAAAGGCGGATTAAGGTCGCTAGACGTCCCGGGCGCAGGAGAACATATTTGTCCCTTAGAACGGGGACAATATAAATAAAATTACGTGTTAACCATTTCTTCAAATAAATAATAGTTGTTTATTATACAAGTGTGTAATGTACGTAATTAGTCCTGCAAGAAAAGTTTTAATTTTCTTAAGGGTCTCATGAAAAATTTCCACATGAGTCTAATATAACATTTTATCCAAAATCGTCTGTAATTCCGTTAAATATTGAAATAATGTTTATAAAATTTTAACAAGAAATTTTTACGTACGCGGTGTCAGTTTGAATTATATCAAAAATCTTATGAAGGATCTATGTATTCCGTGAGTCCGAATTATTCTTTCACTAGGGGGTAATGAGCAACTTTACTTCCGTCAAATGACCACAATAATTCGCTTATTACATACAATTTTGGATAAAAAATATTATTTACTATTAACGTTTTATTTCCAAATTTATACGCATAATGAGAGTAACAATCATAAATTTCAACAAAAAAATCATTTTACATGAAATTAAAGTTACAAATGTGTTTTTCTTTTTTCTTCCTTTTCATTTTACAAACTTATCTCATCAACTATCTCATCACAATCAATAATTTTAAGTAACTCGCTATATATAAAATAGCCATGTTATTAATTCCTCTAACATTGAATTTCTTAGATAAATTATACTCTTTTCAGACATAAAATGAGCGTTCTCCCGATGCGTTTGAAATTCCGCATAGTTAACAACATTTTGAAAACAATTTCCACATTTGGAAAAGTTGCTTTCACATCTAATGCTTTTTTGTTTCTTTCTTGTTGATCGCTTATCTTCTTCATATAAAAAGTTTAAAAACTATTCCAATTTATCTTTTAAGTTACTTGAATCATTGTCATCTTTATACATTTCTAATAAATTATGAACGCATTTGTTGCAGCCTCTTCCTCATTTGCATATAAATCCAACTTGTGCAAGCAACTATTATAAAATTAGAATTCCAAGTGGACGTATCCCTGAACATTTTTTTTGGGTACAATAAAGACAAATTTATTTAGGGTAGTTGTGTGCACAATTACTATTTGGTTTATTCGTTTATGGGTGTAGTGTGTCGTTCGCGCCGGGACTTAGTTAAGTCTACCAATTGCATTTATGGACCTACCATTAAGGGACTAATTGCTAAGAATGCAGATTCCAAGAAAATACTCATAAGCGGGTATTTTCTGTTTTGGAGGTCACCCCTGGCACAGGGCTCAAGAAAGAGAAACCGCGACCATGTTGGCCAACCGGAACCCTTCGCAGTGCAAGATGCTCCACCAGTAATGCGCAGCCCTTTGGAATTTTGTAAATAGTTTTAATCATTCCAACATAAACCATTCTTGTAAACAGTTGTACAGTCAATATATATCATTGTTATTATTAAACGTAAGTTGGGAAAATTTGGATCTTGCGGCAATTATTTTTCCATTTTTTTGACTACTTGGAAAATGTTGGACTTTTTAGGTGTTCATTAATGTGCGAATAATTCGAAATCTAGAGGTATTGGCCGATTTTTATGGAATAACAAAGTATAATCCGTTTTGAATGAATTTGAAAGTCTAAAGTTTGTTGCAATTATTTTTATATTTTTTTGGCGAAAATGTCCGACACCGAGTGTGATTATTTCAAAATCTACTGGTATTTTAAGATGGCTTGGAAATAATTTGACAGGAACATTGAAATGTCGGATGTTTAAGCTTGATTATTTCGAAATATAGGTATGCGGTGTATGCAATTTTTTTATAGAAAGATAAAGAATAGGTTTTTTTGTTAATAATATTATATCATCATAATTATGCCAATAGCTTCACATAAGCCTACTCATTAAAATACAAATTTCAAAATATATAAAAGCACTTCTCGTGTTCCGGGGTTGAGTGGAGTAAGAGAGAAAGACATGTGGTAAAAAAAGACGTGGAGTAAAAGAGAAGCCATCGCTAGCACTTGGACAAAAACAAGGTGTAAAGAATTGGCGCCCTGTGCGCATACCATTAAATCCGATTCTGATTGTAATGGTTTTATAAGTTTAAAACAGACATTGTACAAACCTCATTCGTAAAGAATATTCCGCGCGGTCAAATCGCTAATGTGGAAAGCAAATAGGAAATTACTTACAAATAACGTACGCTGTTGAAAGTCGCAAATGTGTAAGCAGGCTAATGCTGCGAACTTGAAAACATTAATTGCCTCTACTTTATTGGACGAGTATCATAATGAAATGAGCTTTGCGATAAGGTTTTGGGTGCTGCAATATTATATTAACTGATTATTGTTAAAAATTGCAATCAAATGGGTAACAAGAACTTATTTATATTCGATGATTTCCCGTTTACGTAGTCATAAAAAAAAACTTATTTGCTGTTTGACAGTCAAAATTCGAGACGAGACGACAATTCCCAAAAAATATTCAATTAAAAAAACTTTAATTACCGTCAGCCCATGGACCATACGTTCTTCAGGTACTAATTCTGGACAGAAGTACGCCGGGGTGATGCTACTATTGACCGGCAGGACGGTTACGATAATGTCCCCTTTCGCAGAAAGTAAATATATAAATAACACGCGACATGAATCATGTGATTTTTGCTACACGTTTATTATGTTAGCATGAATTAGTAATAATTTATATAAAGCACGGGAAATCACACAAAATATCGATCAAATTTAATATTTATAACAATATTATAGTAGCCTCTTGTCGCTCTGCTTGGCTCTGATTATATCAGGACCAAAAACATGTAGCAGCCTCATGCTGCTTGGGTGTTGGAGTTGGTGTTGTTGGAAGTATGGGGCAGCCTCGCGTTGCTCTTTGTCGAGAATTTGTATTCTACGAGGCAGCCTTGAGGTGGAGTGGTTGAAACTCTTTGTTTAGATAACAAATCTATTGCACAGATAATTACACTCACGACTTAACGATTATTGAACTTAACTTAATTTAGTTATGCTGCCTCTCGACTTGTTAGTATTCTAGATCGTTAACAACTTACTTATTTTTTCTCGTCTTTCCTTCGAGGTGCTGTAAGTGCCCCCGCGACGTACCTAGAGACACGCCTAATTTAATGGGGGTAAGATAGCGACCGTTGTGATTGGTCGCTAATTTCCCCCAAACTCTACATTTTTTGCATTGTTGCCATTGTGCCATGTACTGTCACTTTGGAGATGTATTTTTGACGCATTTAATCTGATCTTAATTTAACCCCTTACTGCATGATTTTTATTTTTATGAATTGGGAAAAATATTTAAAAAATGTAATATTTATTTTTTACAAAAATATAGTTGTGTCATATCTGGCACCCAGTACAATAACGGAACCTTATTTCGTATGACATAATAGAAAACAATTTCTGTCTATATTTAACTCTTTGCTGCATACGGGACTACAATTTGAACCACCAACTTTAGGCAAGTTGTGACACATCTGCCTACAAAACAAAATAGACCACAAAGTTTGCGGTTTAACGACTGTCAGTACATATAATGCAAATGCTAATTCAGCCAAAAATCTCTTGTTTCCAGATGCCTATGAAAACTAGATATTCTTCTAGGCAACTCTATTAGACTCTAAAATATATCTAAATATAAATTTTTACTACTAGCCGCTAAATAAAGCTAATAATATATGCAAACTGCTATGTGCCATATATGGCACATTATGCAGAAAGGGGTTAACTATTCCTGGAAGATTTAGATGTCATAGCTGTGTCCCAAATCCTGCCCGAACAATGAAAGGCGCAACTACCCCGAACTGGCTAATAATAAGGACTAATATATACAAATCTATTCTACTATTTACAATGCACTTAATGCGGCTTATTTATGGGCCGCAACAAATATATTGCGTGTGGTTTTGACATTTAATAACGTGCGAGTTCACGCTATTCTGAAATTAAAATCTGTGCATGGATTTTAAAAAATTGCCTCAGTAGAAAACAGAAATTTTATAATAAAACACAGGACGGTAGTAATTTTTAGAAAAAAGTCTTATTTTTAAGGATATAAATATAGAGTAGATATTAATTCTACCAAATAAAAACTCAATTTAGTAACATTAATTTATTTTAAAATTCTCTTGAAATTTCCATAACAAGGCGCAACGAATTATAAATAGAGTTTTTACATTATCTTGATGATGATGATGATGGTTTGTGGAGGGCGACCAAATGGTCGCAGCACTTAGACCATTCGTTGGTCCTTGTGCCACCTCCTGAGCCCTACTCCTCAAGCCAACCCAAACTACTTGTGAATTCAAGTAGTTGGCCATGTGGAGTGTTGCCTAGTTGTGACCAATCTGGCCACTCCTCTCCGAATATGGATCCTAAGACACAGGATGTATCTTAGGGGCTCCTCTTCTTGCTCGCATTTCCGACATAGGGGATCTTTTACCACCCCTATGTTATGGAGATGCTTGTTTAGTTTGCAGTGCCCAGTAAGGGTACCGATTAGCAGCCGCAAACTACTTCTTGGTAATTCGATGTATTACCTGCTCAGCTTCGGTGTTGGTGAGTGGATGAATTTTTTGGCGACCACATACTTGTCAGTTTCTAGCCATTACTTTTTGTGTTCTTCAAGGGAGTTTCCTTTAAGTATTTGTGAGATAGTGAGTGGTGCCAGTGGCAAAGCCTTAGAGCCTTCCCTTTTCAGGGCAGCTCTCTTGGCTAGCCTATCGGCCCAGTAGTTCCTTTCATTATTTGAATGTCTCTTAAACCAGGATATTGTGACTCTGTTGGTTGCGGCGAGTTTGTCTAGAGCTTGCTTGCATTCCAGTATTATGCTGCTGGCCACCCTTGGTCTCGACAGCGCATCTATGCTTGATTTGCTGTCAGTGAGGAACAAAATTTATTTGTTCGAGACTGCCAGTTCCGATAGTTTCCGAGCACCTTCAAGTATTCCGAAAAGTTCCGTTTGCATAATCGTCACATTCCTATCTATGGGGATGCTGAGTCTGAGGTCAAGTTCCTGGCAGTAAATGCCTGCCCCTGCGCCTTCATGATTCTTAGCCCCGTCGGTATAAACGGTGATTTCTGGCTTATCATCAATTTGATCTTTTATTTCGTATTGCCGCTTGAACAGGTGTCTCGGTGGGACACTGTCGAGGGATTATTTGATTTCAGGCATGGTTGATCCCGGCTCTCTCAGTATTTTCCCGTGTCTCACACCGTTTGCTATCCGGCTCCACGTGCCATTTGCCTTTAGTCTTAGGGCGGTGCTTACTGCCACCTCCTTTACATGTATGTGAAGGGGCGTCAGGTTCAGTAGAGTTTCGATTGAAGCCGTGGGTGTTGTGCGCATTGCACCCGTCATAGCCAGGCACGCCAATCGTTGTAGGTGGTTTAGCTTCTTCCTGGTTACCGATTGGTTAGATCTCGGCCACCAGGTTATCGCTCCGTATGTCAGAGCTGGTCTGACAATTGCAGTGTAGAGCCACCGGACCACCTTTGGTTTAAAATCCCAGGTTGGTCCTAGCGCGCCCCTGCACTGCCAGAAGATGACACAGGCTTTTTTCAGATTGTGTTCTAGGTGATTATTTCAGTTAAGCTTGGAGTCCAGTATAATACCGAGGTATTTTGCCTCGTCTGCCAAGCATAACTGGTTATTAAAAAGTTTGGGAAGTCTACTTGTGTTGATCTTCCTTTTTCTTGTGAACAGTACTAATTCTGTTTTCTTGGGGTTAACCGAAAGAGACGTTTTTTCGCACCATTCCTCTATGATTTTGAGAGCGTTCTGCATTAGGCTAGACAGAACACTATCGTGTTTTCCAATGAGTAGGATTACCACGTCATCTGCGTAACCCACAGCATGGTATCTTGCATTGTCTAGTTGCCGTAGTAAGCCGTCCGCAAGGACATTCCACAGAAGCGGAGGTAGCACCCCACCCTGTGGACATCCTTTTGTGGCAGCTACTGTTTGACTTTCTTTACCTATTGCGGCAGTTACAGTTCTATTCCTTAGCATGGCTCCGACCCATCCAATGATGGTTGTGGGGACCGCGTGTTTATTTAGACCCTGTTCTATATTGGCGTAGGAGACTTTATCAAAAGTTCCCTCGATGTCTACGAAGGCTCCTAGGGCTGACTGTTTGTTTGCCAGCGATCCTTCAATCCTGCATACCACATGATGAAGGGCCGACTCAGTCGATTTCCCTGGCCTATAGGCATGTTGGCTTGGGTGCAGTTTGCTGTTCACTGCTTGCTCCCTGATATAATTGTCGCACAGCCTCTCTAAGATCTTTAGAAGAAAAGACGTGAGGCTGATTGGTCTGAACGATTTGACTGCCGTGTAGTCAGTTTTGCCTGATCTGGGAATAAAAATCACTTTGGCTTCCCAAAGCAGAAACAGTCTGCACAGTATCGGCAGTATCTGCACCAGACCCCACTGTAGTAGTGCAGGATACACATCATCCGGTCCTGGCGATTTGAAAGGGGAGAATGATTTTATTGCCCATTCTATTTTGCTTTCGGTGACGATTTCCATGCTCATGTTCCAGTCCTCCGCTGTGGGGAAGTATTCTGAGTCATTTTGATGGTTTGCAACAGATCCGCTTTTGGAGTCAGGGAAATGTGACTTCAGAAGCAGACTTAGGAATTCTCGGAGGTCAGCAGTATAGGTGCGGTACTCCTTTTTAAAAATTCCTGGCGGTGCACTGCGGCACCCAGATAGTATTTTCTTGGTGCGGGCTGTTTTCGATACGGAGTTAATGCCCTCACAAAAGTTGTGCCATGAGGCCCTTTGGTTTCTCCTAAGGGTCATTTTAAAGTCCCTCTGGGTTCTCTTAAATGTGGCCCAATCCTCCTCAAGTCGGAAGTTCCTTCCTTTGTTAAAAGCTTCATGAGAGTTTGACCTTTTTTGGTCAAGCTCTGTGCACCACCAGGGAGATTTGGCAGATTTGCCTGCCTTCCTGGCGGGGCAGGCCTCGTGAAAAGAGTCTAAAAGCTGGTCTGTAGCTTCAGAGACAGTCTCTCAACTGCCTCCCTGCTTACAGGGTCCTGCCTGAAGACATCTTCTTCTAAGTGTTTGGATAGGCAGTTGTTGAACAGTATCCGTTCTTCTTGGGTTTTGAACCAGGATTCGTTCCACGGTCGTAACTCCTATACTGAAGCAGATCATCGGTGATCCGAGAAAAACACGTCTTGGTGGACGCGCCAGTTCTCTATCTGCTTTGCTGTGTCCGCATTTGCGAGGGTGATGTCTATGATCTCTTGTCTAGTGGGGGTCACGAAGGTGGATTCAAGACCCCTGTTCACTATCTGAAGGGTCGTGGTTGAGTCTAGAAGAGATTATTTTCTGTGGTTGGTGCCGCTGCTGCCGCACACTATGTGGTGGGCATTGGCGTCACACCCTATTATCAGATCTAGTTTGCTGTCCTCACAGTGTTTGATGAGTGCCGCCATCTTATTTGTGGGAGGAGGGGCCTCACTATTGTACGGAAGATAGGCAGATACCAGGATCAGAGTCCTGTCCTCAGCACCCTCCACACTGACCACTGCGAGGTCCGGTGAGCTTAGTTGTGGTAAGAACACGCACTACACATTCTTAGGAGTGTAGATACATGTTCTTGGCTTAGTGGAGGTGAAGTAATTCACCTTTCCTTTTAGAGTGCCCATACCGGCAACTTTTTCGCTTGTTAGCTAGGGTTCCTGTATGAGGGCTATGTTATCCTTGTTGTTGTGTAGATGTTGGCACAAGTACGCCACAGCCATCTTGCAATGTCTGAGGTTAATTTGTATGATATTGAGTTTGCCTGTAAAGCTTAGATCAATTGCTAATAAGCAAAAAGAGCCTTGCCTTTTTGTATTTCCCAGTCAATCTTGATTTAGCCTCGGAGCTGGGGTGCTGGTTACTGGGGGCCATCTCGGGTGACTGCTGCGGTCTTCAAGGGAGGGTCCTCAATAGTCTGCGGGGTGGTCTCCTTCTTTTCTGGCTGCTTCAGATGAAGGATCACTTTCCCCAGGCCATACCATAGCTGGCATTTGCCTTGGGGGTGCTTACCCTTCAGAAGCTCGATTTCTTTGAGCGGTATCCCAAAAACCACCAGAATGCCGTCTTCTTTTTGTTCGTGGTGGAACATACACCACTTGGCTATTTGGGCCTCTGTTCTGGACGCTCAGACAGGTCAAGGCTTCGTCCTTGTCCTGTGCATTGGGCAGCCAGGCTGAAGCCTTTACTAGCCTGGGCAGGCTGTCAACTTGTACCACTGCCAGTTCGGCTCCCACCCGGAGAGCCCCTAGTCTGTTGACCGTTTCCTCGAGCCATTTCAAGGACTCGGTGTCCGCGCAGGTGATACGCAGTATCCTCTCCCGAGTAGGATCACCTAGAGAAGTGTGGCGCGACCGTGCTGGTCGGGTCCACTCCCAGAATCACCCTTATGAGGGAGTCGCGTACCAGCTTCTCCTGTTCCTCCTATAGTTTGCCCAGGAGGTTGCTTCTGTCGACGATGGCCATCTGCAGATGTCTGTGTTGATGGCCTCCATGTATGTTCTGGGCTTTGTGTTGGTGTCTCTGGGTTTTTTCCTGGGGTTGAGCCCAGGCGAATTCCCAGAGTCATCCGACCTGTTTCGCATCTTTGTGGGGGGGCTTGACCTTTCGCGGCAAAGGGCCTTGCTTATTAGAATGCCCCTTTTTGGAGATCGGTCTGCTACCGTCGTCCCCTCTGGTTTTGTTTTTGGAGGGGAAGCTGCTGTGACTTGTGCCACTCGTCCCTGGCTGCCCTTCTTGAGGACTTGCCTTGGAGCTCGTGGTGGCCCATTCCAAAGTGGAGGCTTTACTGCCAGCCCCCTTCAGCTTCTTCGTCCTTTTCTTTTTAGCCCCGCAGAGCTGTTTCCTCACCCTCACGCGAGGCGCCGCCCCAGTATCCTTGTCAGGGGCAGCCGGTTGGCCGGTCCTGAGCAGGGGGGACTGGTGCAGTGCACTCGCGGTGTGGTGGGTTAGTGGTGGGCCACCCGAAGACGAGCCCACCTGGGTTGTTGTTTTGGGGTAGTCGGTGAATGACGGTCATTTGTGGTGGTGTCCATTCATGAGAAGCAGTTTTGGTTTATTCGGGTGTCCTTCGCTAGAAGGGTTGCCTTCACTGCGGCTTAGAGCCCCTTCTGCCCCATGTTGCGTGCTGCTTAGTCAGATCCATCACCTAGGTCCTTTCCAGCATGGGTGACCCTGCCGGGAGCTGACGCTCTCGCTGGTGTAGCACTTAGGATCATCTGGATACGCAAGCCCCCCCACCACGTCAAGATGAGCACACACGGAGGAGTACATTATCTTTATTAACAGCCTCTTTACATAATTTTCAACAGTAATTGCACAAGTGCATTGGAAATTATCGGTAACAAGTTTGTGCGATTTCGACAAACGAAGTCGTATTGCTTGGCTCGAGCCCACAAGGGCGAGCGTCTGTTGCGTAAAGCAATTCAACTGAGTTTGTCGAAAGAGTACAAACTTGCGATGATTTACAATGCATGAGAGCTATTTGTTAGACTATATCCCAACAAAAATATTACAAAAAAATAGAATGACATTTATTGGCATCGTGAGCGTGTCGTGCCGGTTTGAGTATTACATTTTTAACCGGATCAAACAAAATTTGAAAATCAGAATCGTACTTCTCTTGCAGTAACTTAGCACTGGTATTGCATATGGACTTTACTTTAATTTATTCTTACATGTAATGTAATAATAATAATTTCAAATGTCTTGCATAAAATATATACGATTTTTGAGTTGACGAAGAACTGCTTTCAAGTGCAGCTATAAAAATATTCACGTAGCCATCGTATAACTCCAATTTTATGGTATAAAAGCGTTATTTTAGTTACATTTTACCAGCCTCTTTACAGATCTAAATCATTTTTGTAAACATATCTTATAATACTTTACAGTAATGCTTTTATTTATATTAACAACAAACATAAATCAATGATATATTGACCATTTTGTTGGATGACCTTTTGTCATCTTTCGGTAAGTTGAAAAATTCCACGTTCGAAAAAGCTTTGGTTTTTAGAAGCGAAGAATTGGTTCAACCCATCTTTAACAGCATGATCGGAATCAAAAGTTTTACCATTTAAATGGTTTTAAAGGGAGCGAAACAAATGGTAATCTGATGGTGCTAAGTCAGGGCTATAGGGTGAATGTGGCATCTGTTCCCAATTGAGCTCTGTTAATTTTTGACGGGTTATCAATGAGGGGTTATCCTGATGGAACATCACGCCTTGCATCTTGCACATTATAATTTCCAGAGCGAAAGCGAGCAAACCAACGCTGACACTGGCGTTCAGGGCAGTCCTCGCCATAAATTTCACACAATTTGTTCCGAGCTTGCACCTCATATTTGCCCTTTCGAAAGTAAAAGAATAAAATATGCCGATAATGCTCTCTTTGATTGTCCATTTTCAACTTAATTTTTAACCAACTTGTTTTTTACTAATGACGCTCAATTTTTGACTGAAGATAGTCTAAAGTCTAACCTTTAAAATAGAGAGGTAGAACAATTGGACACACTCTCTCAGTAACCAATTATTCGTATTATTGCCTTACGATTTTCAGCGGCACCGTCCACCGAGACCGCATAAATATCACTTCTAAAATGTGCAAACATGTATGTGAGGTTGCAGATAGGACTAGCTGATGATTCGCAATAACGATGAAACGCGATTATTATTCGCGATCCCCGATAAGTTTAATTATTTCTATTTTTTTTTTAACTAATATTAACAAAAACACAATGGAATGATTTCGCATCATTTCAGATACAATGGGAAGTACAATTTAGATAGTGTCGGAAATAATTTTTTTATTGAACTTGTCGATGGTCCAACTCTTTTGTTTACTTCATCAAGAGTTATTGAATTATTAAAAGAAGAAGGAAGAGTACACTTGGCCATGGATGGCACATTTAACCGTGTTCCGCGGTTTTGTGGTGCATCGCAATTATTTATGGTGCATGCAATCTTCACAATATTGTTAGTATATTTTTTATACAAACTATCTTATTATTATTATATTACATTGTATTTTTATGCATTCCCATTTATTTTTGCTCTGATGAGTAAACGAACAGAACACAAATATAATGTTATATTTAATATTCTATTCGAACTGTTGGAGGGCAAGTATTATTAGCCTAATTTAAACAAATTATTTATAATTATTTTTTTCTGCAGCCGTCCCGAAAATAAAACTTTCGGTATGATTTATTAAATCGAAAGTACCACTTTACATAAATCGTACCGAAAGCAGTTATTTTCGGGACGATTTTGTTTCACTTTCGGAACGATTTCTTTACTTTCGGGACGCTTCTTGTTACTTTCGGGACGATTTTGCGTATAAATGGAGGCGGCCTTGACAAAAGCATCAACCTTCGGCATTAAGGTCATCTTTTCAAAGAAGATTTCCTAATGTGCCTTTTTATGGATGTTGGTTCCATTATAGCCGTGCCATTCTATTAAAGAGTAAGACTTATTAATAAGTAATCTAACTGTGTGTACATTATTTCGGTCATAAACTTTATCGGCATGAAGACTAAAAAATATATAAGAATATATATAACGGCGCTAGCACTGATTCCTTTAGCCCTAATTTTACCAGGATTTGAATATATATTACATAAATTGAATGAATATAAAGGTCAACATCAATAAACATTAGATGAATTTGAAGTTTTTGTATGGCACACCTTGTTATCGGGGTCTATTGCGGACCTCGATACAATTTTTTAATCAATTAATTTCAAACCGCGCGCTATTTTCAATTCATTTTTCTTCCCTATTATTTCATTTTTCATTTCATAATCATTGTTTTTTCCAAAATGAGTTACGTTCGTAACACATACATTGACGAAACGTATTTTATTTTGTGTAAATAATAGGATGTATGTAAATTCTAAGCTTCGTAAGGTTAAGGAATTAAGGGCATATGAGTAAGTCTTTCATGAGGATCTGCTACCTGGCTAATTTATGCGCACCCACGTACAGGCCGACGGACGAGCGCTCGGTGACCTTGCGAACGCGGCCCAAACAGCTTAGAGTTTAGGGCCGTATAAACCCTGCCTCGCCAAACAAAAGCGCCGGGGCCAGATTTCCAAAAATGTTCAGCCCACATGCCATTACTAGCCGTTGTCCAAATTCCGTAGAATGGAATATTTTCGGGCAGTAATTTGGGCAATAAACATTAAAAGCGTTTTGCTGAAAATGTGTTAAACATCTTGGGCCAATAAAGCGATTTGGAAATGCGAGGTCCTTTGTCCGAATTCGGAAAACGAAGACAAAGGAGCCTTCGCTTTGCACCGAAAACATCCAAATCGCTTTATGGCAGCAATAAAGAGGCCCAGTAAGATCAGCGAGTTTAATTCGCGAATTACGCCGCGGATCGACTCGCGATCTCAACCAGATGGCGTAATTCGCAAAGGGCATCTAATTACGCGTCGAATCACACCACACACGTGGGTCATTCGCATACGGGTAGTAGATTGCCACGGATCATGAGGGACGATGCTCATATGTTCTTACAAGTAGTTGTACATATACGTAGTTAGCTTTGGATAGGTTAGATCCTTCAGATTCAAAACACGTAGAATAAGTTAGAAATTTAGTAAATTTAATACCCCTGGCGACACCTAATAGAGGGTGGAAGAACCAAGTACGTACCCCTCCCACTTAATTCGACCATCCCCCCGATCACCCTACAACGTTTTTCAAAAATATGTAGGAAGAGAGTTCATTTTGTTCTTCGAGAAGAACAAGTCGTGTTTTTTTCTTTTGCGTCGCGCAGCTGCCAGTGCAGCCAGTCAGTTTCTTAATTTGGCCAGTGCCAATTTTTTTGTAACAGTTCATCTTGTGCCTCAACAAGAACAAGTCGAGTTTTTTTTACTTCGTCGCGAAGCTGCCAGTGCAGCCAGTTTGTTTGTTTTTTTTTGCTTTGGCCAGTGCCAAATTCTTTATTATTAGTTTCGTTATTGTTTTTATTATTCAGTTTGTTATTTTAGTTTTATATTTCTATTTTAGTCATAGTGTGTTTAAATTGTTATTTGTTTGTTTTACTGTTATATTTTTTTTTGTTTCATTGTTTAAATTTTGGATTAATATAAGTTAAATTTCATCATAGTTTTTTGTTTAAATTCTTTTTTTTTACTCCGGTAATTTTGAGTGCGGAACGAGAAGAACGAGAACCGACAGTTAACAAGGTAAGTGGATTTCTTTTTTTTTATAGTTTAGTTTTCTTTTTTATCTCTTTTTACGTGCTCATGCTCTCCGCACGTCTGTCGCTAGTACGATAAGTTCACCCGAGGGTTGTACAGTTGGCGTATGCGATATTTTTCTTTATCTGTTTCGTTCTACACGTGTACGATTTGTTTACCATACACCCTCGAGTATAACAAGTGGCGCCCAATCTAGTGGCCCGAAAATTGACTCACGCCCTGAACCATTTTAAGTTTTTTTCTTAAATACTTTTATTGGTATTTGAATTTATTTACTTCATAGTTGGTCCACATTTGTGTCGAGTGTAACAAGTGGCGCCCCAACTTAGTGGCCGTTTATACCCGCGCCCTGATCAATTTTCCTCCAGTTTTTTTTCTTCTTGTGTTAACTTCACTATCTAGTGTTTTGTTATCAGTGTAAATTACTTGATTTTGTTGTCGCTACACCTTTCATCTCTCGCTGATTTGTGTTCTGCGCTATTGATTTTTTGTTCTTTGTTCTTTGTTAGTTTAATGTTCAGTTAGTTTAATTAGTTCCTAGTTCTGTACGTTTCGTAAGTTAGTTTCATTTTTCTTTAGCCTTAATTTTTTTTATTATTACCTTCGTTTTTTTGTTTTTTTTTTAAATAGGTAGTTTAGTTTTTTTTCTCACGTTTAATTCTGTTTATTTAGTTATTATCGTCTAATTGTTAGTGTTAGTTTTGAGTTGAGGTTTTGTGTTTTCGGGTTTGATTTCAGGTCGCCCGTAGTTTTTACTTATATTTCGTGCTTTTCTTTTGTAGTTTTTTTTTTAATTTGTTTTTTTTTTTTAATTTGGAAAAAAAATTTTTTTAATTTTTTTAAATTTTTTTAATTTTTTTTTGTTGTAATTTTTTTTCCTTGGTTTTCTTTTATTGTTCTTTTCTTCAATCATCATTGAATTCTAAAGATTCTCGACGGGGCCGTGCTCAATTAGAATAATCTTCACTTCACAAAGTACAGTGGCGTACCGCTTAACGTGGCAGTTTCTTTCTAGTTGAATTTTAATTTTTTTCCGTTGTTTTTTTTATTTTGTATAATCAACTGGGCTGATAGCAATTCGACCACGATCGTCGATAACACCGTAGGCTGACGCATTATATATATTTTTCTTTGTTGTTTTGTTTGTTTGTGTTTTTCGCGTCCTTGATTTGTTAAGGTTAGGTATTTCGACACCAGCCACAAATATGTCGGTCCATACCTGCGAACCCCGCCCCGAAACAACACGCTCGCACCGTGGCTTGGCACTGGAGGATGCCGATCTTTTTCCCGCGCCACCGAGGACGTCCAGCCAGTTGTCGTTTCGTTCTTTAAACCGCCAAACTGACGAGCGAGGAGGGAAGACGATCCACAGGCTCCCTCACCGAAGAGCTCCGCGTACGGATCGAGCAATCGGACTGGGATGCCGCCGCCGCCCTCTCCGAACAACTCCGCATACGGGCCGAGGATGCCAAGAGGGAGCAACAGGCGCTCGACGCCTTAAGGCGGGAAACCCGAGAACGGGAGTACGAGCGGGAAGAGTTCTTCCGCAGGGAACAGGAATTCTAGCAGGGGCAGGACGAGCTTCTCCATCAGAGAATAGAGCTCCAACGAGAACGAGAGCAACGCCGCCGCCACGAGGAGGAGAACCAAGCCCTCAAACAAGAGATTCTGTGACGGAACGAGGATGCCCGTGATATGGAGCAGAGGCTCGAAGGCTATCAACGCGAACTCCAGCGTGAGAGGGATGATTGCCATCGTCGCCAACTAGAGCGTGGTAGAGCAGAGTTTCAGGCCGAGGATGAGAGTCGTCGTTCCCCGCCGAGGCGTCACGAGGACTACATGC
Source organism: Ocypus olens (assembly GCA_910593695.2). Taxonomy (NCBI): domain Eukaryota; kingdom Metazoa; phylum Arthropoda; class Insecta; order Coleoptera; family Staphylinidae; genus Ocypus; species Ocypus olens. Next base: position 28,142,376 of record OU343061.1, on the reverse strand, counting down.
CGGCAACACATACCACGAATGCGAGGTACCGCACCCAGTCAAGGCACAACGAGCCATCTTGGGAAGGTGATCAGCGCGGAGAGAACCGGAGATCACCCTCTCCAGGAATTGCCATTCAAACGAACCGACAGATGTTGGAACTTCTCCGGGAGGTAAAGAGGTCAGATGTCGCGGTCCAGCTGACCTTTTCCGAGAGGAATCACCGACGAATAATCCAGGCCTTGGAAGATGAATTTAAGGGGCTTCACCTGTCGGACGAAGCAAAGAATTGCCGTGCTCTAGTGCGGATGGACGACGCCGCCAAGGAAAAATACGGAGGGTACTTTGCCGAAGACGTGCCTTGGGGTCAAGCGAGGTACTTGCTGATAAGTTCCGGACTCGGTCGCCCACGATGAGGTTTTGGAGCTGCTCTCCGTGGAACAAGGCACAACACCAGGAATTTTTGCCCTGCAAAAACAGCTCCTCTTTATTAAACATGGACACGCCTGGTCGGAAGACTTCCAAACGAAAGCGATGTGGCGCCTTGCATCTCCGACCCTCCGACAAGCTTTATTCTTTAGGCCCACCACGGTGTCGGACTTCGTGGAGAAGGCAGCCCAACTCTCAGCCACGGCTTTGGATCCGCTACCCAAGGTCACATCGCAAGCTTTGCCCTCCCTGTTTTACTGTTATATTTTTTTTTGTTTCATTGTTTAAATTTTGGATTAATATAAGTTAAATTTCATCATAGTTTTTTGTTTAAATTCTTTTTTTTTACTCTGGTAATTTTGAGTGCGGAACGAAAAGAACGAGAACCGACAGTTAACAAGGTAAGTGGATTTCTTTTTTTTTATAGTTTAGTTTTCTTTTTTATCTCTTTTTACGTGCTCATGCTCTCCGCACATCTGTCGCTAGTACGATAAGTTCACCCGAGGGTTGTACAGTTAGCGTATGCGATATTTTTCTTTTTCTGTTTCGTTCTACACGTGTACGATTTGTTTACCATACACCCTCGAGTGTAACAACCTAATCAAACTCTTGTGAACGACTCATGAATACATTATTGGAATGCACTACAAAAAATGGTGATGTGGCCATCATGTTACTTTCTCTGATTTTGATGATATAACAGTTATTTATATTGATACTTTCATGGTTTATTTACAATTTAAATGATATTTTAAATGTACATCGAGCGTTTTGCAGGATCAGATGATACTGCCGTTGACGTTAAAATTACGAGAGATGAAAATGGCAAATTATACTTCAAATTTTAATAATATTTACCATCAGTTTACTTAAAAACTAAAGAGAAAAAAATCGTTTATAAGTTGTTTATTTCGTTATTCTCTACAATTATTATTAATATAAATTTGATGAAACTACTATCGTTTCCTAATTATTGACAAAAAATACCTCATGAACTGCATCTACAGGTAAGGGGACCTTTATTATGTTTTCTTTAGTGAAGTAGTCTATTACGTTCACTACCATATCTCGGGCTACTGCATTAAACCTGTTTCCAGGTATTTTGTGGTTATGTTTATTTAATACTATTCCTAATCCACTAACTAACTATTTCTACACTTATTTACACTAAACAAACCTAATATACAGAGTCTTTTTTTTTAACTCAGAACATATGATTGTTAATGTCTATGTTCTATGTTATAATAATCACCTCAACGCATTGCAATGTATTGACAATGTAGGCAACTAACACTCAGTTTTATTCAATTGTCAAAATTGTGTTATTAATAAAAATGTATTACACCACCGAAGAAAGAATAGATACTTAATTGGTACAAGAGTGGGAACAGCATTCGACGTGTTAGAGATTTGTTTTCGGTTGAGTATCTGAGCAGACAAGTTCCATCCATCTCAACAATTTGTAATATTGTCCATCATTTTGACAATACAGGCTGCGTGAGTAATTTTCACATTAAAAGGGCTAAAGGAAATCACATTTTAATGGAAGAGAAGAAACTCAACATTTTATGTTACGTAGAGCAGATGATATGGGCATCGTTAAAAGTTATCGCAGCACAGTTTTAAATAAGTTCTCTTCGGTTTACAAGACATTAAAAGAATTTAAATACAATGCTTACAAGTTTTCAAATCATCAGCAACTATCAAATGAGGACAAAGGCAAACGAACAGAATTCTGTGAAACCGTACAATTCAATTCAATTTAATTAATAATGATCAAGAAATTTTACACAGAATAATATTTACTGATGAGGCATCATTTTCCTTAAATGGTGAACCACAAAATTATAGGTTAGTATTCTTCATTCCTTATCGATACCCATTCCTTACACCCATTCCTTCACCTTTTAGATTTTGGTAGTGCAATAATCCTCGCTTACAAAATTTGACGCACACACAATACAATGCGAGAGTTAATGTGTGAGCTGGACTAATTAACTAATTAATGATACCCTTATTGGTCCTTTTTTTATTAATGGAAATCTAAACAGTAATGTTTACTTAGATCTTCTGCGAACTCGTATAATATCAGAAATTCATACACTAAACATTGCTGCTCCTTCTTATCAGATGAATGGAGCGCCTCCACATTCTACAGCTGCTATTAATAATTAATTAAGTGAATTACTTCCTGATCGCTGGATAGGTAGATTTGGTCCAATACCTTGGCCACCCCGGTCGCCTGATTTGTCTCCAAACTACTTTTTTTGTGGGGGTATCTAAAAAGCAATGTTTATAATAACATTACAATAAACAATACTTCAGAGTTAAAAGATCGTATAATTACTGTTTGCGATGAATTAAGAAGATATCCGCAACACATTAGAAATGCTATTCAATTTTATAATCGACTTGGCTACTGCTACTGACCACGTTAACGTGGTAATTTTGAATATGTATTATAATTACTTACGATTTATCATTGTTTGTTTCATTAACCTCACTTTATTCGTAATAATTTTAAACTTTCACTGTACTGTGACAGGTCGACGGGGCCGAGAGAAGAAGAAGAAGAAGAAGAAGCATTCACTGGCACCTTTGTGTACTTGGTTGCCTACATTGTCAATACATTGCAATGCGTTGCTGTGATTATTATAACATAGAACATAGACATTAACAATCATATTTTCTGAGTTAAAAAAAAGACCCTGTATACGAAAAACACTACGAACTAATACTCAATATGAAAAACACTAAGAACTTATGAAAAACTAAAACAAACAGAAATACTCTTGCAAATTAAAGACGGTTAGTGTACACTACTAACGGATAACTGAGGGTTCTGGTGAGCATTACGGCAAGGTAGACATAGCGGCTTTTTTTGTCTAACCACACGTTTTCGAGAGGTGGGCACTGCTGTCAGTATTTGTATCAACGCTCAGAAGACACGTTTCTACCATTGGCTACGGTAATGCGCATATAATAGTGTAAAATGGTAGAAAGCCTCTTGTTTTTGATATATTCCGATATTGATGACGTGAACGTCAACTGAAGTGAAATAAACAATAATTCTGCGTTACGTTTCATTTGCCGTATCCAAATAAAATTCAAATAGTATCTCGTCATTACGTTACCTATTAACTTCCTCTCGTGATCCGGGTCTTACCTTCAAATAAATTTAAACTTTGCCGCAATTGCCTACGCTACCTACTAACTTCATCTCGCGCTTCTGGTCAACACTTGTGGAACACTTTAGCCGAGAGTTATGTATTTATTGGTTGTCTATGGTCGTAATCAAGTGTTTAAAATTTGTCGATATTCTTAATGTTTATTTATTATTTCCGAAAAGAATAGATTTACTTGGAATGGTAAATAAAGCAGTTTAAAATTGTTTTACAGCTTAACTCCAAAATATAGAGGACATACAGTACTTGTAAAGGTTTCATTTTAGTTGCGAGTTTCCCATGTCCCAGAAATCAAGCAACTCAGTGTATTCTATATTCGGAAAATGTTATAACAATGTTATAATAATGTAAATTTCATATCAGTAGAGGAAAACAGCCGATTCTGGGACAGGAAGTGATCCCGGAAAACCGGAAGTGAAAATGGCAACGCTGTACGCCAAAATGGCTGCCAATTTAGTGGCGGGAAATTCAAATCTGGGGAATTTTAGGGTGAAAAAATTCAAATCTGGGGGATTTTAGGGTGGAAAAATTCAAATCTGGGGGATTTCGGGGTGGAAAAATTCAAATCTGGGGGATTTTCAACTCAAAATGTTCACCAACTGTCAAAATCTGGGGGATTTTAGTGGCGGGAAATTCAAAATCTGGGGGAATAAAATGGCAACAGCGGAGCTTGGAAGTTCTACAGTGTTGCCGAAAAGGCATCCGGTTTCCGGGAATTCCATCCGGTTTCACCCCGGAATGGCAACGCTGCCGAGCTTTAAGTTCAAGTTCGTGGCGGGGGATTCAAATCCAAAGTTCAGCGCCAGCCAAAGTTTTAAAAGTGGGAAATTCAAAAATTTAATTGCGGGAAATTCAAAATCTAGGGGAATAAAATTCCAAAAGCGGAGCTTGGAAGTTCTACAGTGTTGCCTAAAAGGCATCCGGTTTCCGAGAATTCCATCCGGTTTCACCCTGGAATGGCAACGCTGTCCAGCTTTAAGTTCAAGTTCATGGCGGGAAATTTAAATCCAAAGTTCAGCGCCAGCCAAAGTTCTAAAGCGGGAAATTCAAAAGGTGGGGTCGACTTAAAGTTTTACAAAAGTGCCATCTGTTCACCAAAATTTAGTGCCAACCTAATAGCTTTATTTATATGTGAATATATCCGTAACGACTCGTCGGATTCGGTGTAGATATCTACTTTGCACGTTTTGAAATCTGATTCGGCAATCTGATTGGTTGAAAGTGCTAGTTATTTCATCATCCTCGAATATAACGAGCAGTTATTATGAATTCATCTTTATTGTAACGCGATGCATGATCTTAGAAGTGTGATTAATAACCGCAAGTTTTTGCGTAAAAGTGGTAAGTGGTAAGTATTGTTTCGATGAAAATTCTCAAATTAGAAAAGACAATCGAAAAACTGCGGAGAGACCTTGAATTGCGAAAAATTATAAACAACGAGTTGGTGAGACGTTTCGAAAAATTGACAATTTGTGTAAAAAGTGCTCAAGGTTGCAGTAACCTGTGATAACAGACCAGACGTTGTGCTCAAGTTTCATCGCCGACGGACCGAAACAGCAAGCATCAGAAAAATATCAAATGAACGGGCGTGCCGAATAACGCATGCCTATCTCAAGTTTCATCGCCAGCGGACTGAAACAGCACGCATCAGCAAAATAACAGGATTAAACTTGTTCAATCCTGACTTTGCACATTTTGAAATTGAGCTAGCCCGTAAGAATGAACGGACGTTGTGCTCAAGTTTCATCGCCAGAGGACCAAAATAGCACACATCAGCAAAATATCAAATGAACAGGCGCGACGTAAGGAGTTCAGATTTCGTGGGATAAAACAGGAAATCCTATGCGATAAGTGTCGGATTCGGCGTTGATATGCACTAATTAAACTTGTTTAATCCTGATTTTTGAAATGGAGCCGGAAATATTTGCACTTCACGCAAATTGAGTAATATAAGTTCAAGCTCAGCGAGGGAATTAATCAGTTTATTCAGAGATTACCAGCAATAAACATGTGCTCAAGTAAAAATAATTGTGAAATGGAGACTGTGGACGAAGGTAATATATTCTTTTTATTACAAGTGTAATATTGAATTAACAGTTGGTAATTGTAGAGCATGTGGGGAGCCCCGACTGTGGAATATGTCAGGTTTGTTATACAAACCTGGTAAAGTTCACTCTTTGGTGTGGGCACCTATACTGTGCAGGGTGCGTTATACGGCTCCGCAGGTGTGAAATATGTAGAGGATCTGCGATGAGGCCCATACGGATCTACCTAGACAATTCCAGCAAGAGGCGTCGAGTGGAGGAGGTGGCCTCGCAAGGGGCACAACTGCAGGATCTGAGCGCGCCGGGATGGAATCCGCACATACAGCGCCCGCTCCCAAACTCGCCCTCTTCTGATGAGTGGGATGAATATGATTTTAACCGCGCGGAGGAGGAAGCCGGGCATAGGGCAGCTCATCGCCGCGAGGAGGCGCGAAGGGCTGAGATGCGTCGCGAGTTGGAGGAGTTCCGACGCCGTCTGGATAGCGAGGACGAGGAGGAGGCGACTGGGCTTCCACAATTGGTAAGCATCCTCTATTACATAAACCATAAAATATTTAGTTTTCTTTCTTTATAGCATGATCTCACAGCGCCACCAGCCCCGCCAGCCTCCGAGGACGACGACTGGTAAACAGTAGCTTCTTCCTATACGCGATCTGTATTAATTATTTTTTAAATAAATATATATTAATCCATAAGTGAGTTTTGATGACAAGTCCTATAGTTGCTTGTTATGGGCAAAGAAAAATCAGGCAACATACAGCCTGAACAGCAAATATCATGATTACGGCACTCGTAAAAATGATGATATCAGGCAAGTGCACAGTAGACTGAAGTTATCACAGAATGGAACGAGGTACTATGCTCCGAAACTATTTAATAAGTTGCCACATGATGTCAAAAATCTTGAACTGAAGGTGTTTAAAAAGAAAATCACGAATTTTCTGACCTCACAAGCTTTCTACGGTGTAGAAGAGTTCATATCAAATAACATTGATTTTTAATTTTTAGTCTTAACTCTAAATTGTATGTTTCTGTTTGTATCATTTTTTTGTTTGTCATATACTGTTTTATAATTTTAACTTATTTAAATATTTTGATGTATTTTAATGTGTTTCTTTTTATCACTGATTTTATTTTTATATTTATTAAATTTTTGAAAAGTTTTTTAACAAATTGTTACATATTTTATTATAATTGATTTTGAACTGTGTCATTATCTGATTAATTACTGTTAATTCTATCTTTACCATTTACTTATAGATGGATAACATTTAGACTTATATGCATATAATTATTGTAATACTTGTATCTCTAATTTAGTCGACTTGTGTAAACTAATGTAAAAGCACTAATAAATCTAATAAATCTAATAATAAAAATAATAATAGTGCGCAGAATCTATAAAAGTGTGGGGTGGGGAGGTTACCATAAATTGTAAATCGCTCGAGAGAGCGATCATTCGCGTCACCATCGAGCAATCAAGATGTCATCTCCCACAATTGAAAGTGCTCCTGCAATTGAAAGTGCTACGTTCCAGGATCCTCTAGAAAAAGAAATCCGAAACTATGATGCGGCAGTGAAGAGGGAGAGGACTCTTCTGGGGCAATCAACTTATCCCCTCAACAAGTCTGCAACAAAGAACGTGAGCATCGGAATCAGCCCAACAGCTAACTTCACCCCATTTGTGAAAATCTGGGGCGCCCATACATGTGTCTTCTTTACCGAGGAGGAATGGAACCAGTTTTCTGCAATCAACATCACAGAGATGCAGGGGCCCATCACCATCGGCGATCACAAGATCACCAAGAACGAGTATCGAGACATGATGGCGATATGGATCGAGCAGCGCGAATTGAGCGTTGTGGTGTCCGAAGAAACTGTCGGAAATTTATTCGATATGAAAAAAGTGATTAATCATAAGTTGGGCGAGCTGAAAGCTCTAGATTTTTATTCATACTATAATTTAATTTTATCATCATGTTTAAAATTAGATGGAGATTTATATATGAATGTATTAACAATAATATCCTCACATATACACACCCAAAATGCATACTTAATGTTGGAATGTTTGCATATTTATTACAACAAAATCTGTATGGATTTCGAAATTAGGAGAATATTTCAATAAAATATAATTCTTATACGAAATGTTTTTATTACCCCCACCTTTTTGTAATTATATTAAGTGTAATTGTAAATATTAATCAGTATCAATCACACCTTGACAAAGTAAGAATGGAAAACCAAGTAGACGCCGCCATTGAGGCATTTTATGATAAGCTGTTGGTGCTGAATCATGTGAAATATCTTCCGATTTATTACTTAAATCAAGTCGAAGGGATTCAACTTGCAAGAATTTGGGAAGCACTACCGGCTGAATACAAACAGCAAGCAGAAGAGAGACTCCCCTGCTACGAACATCACAACACTGGACCAGATCAGGTAGATGGCCCACCCCCACCAAGGAGGCGCTGTCCGATATGTATATATGGGGCCTCCAATTCAGCGCAATTTAGAGGATAGTAGGAATTTTACTCATCCAATGATGTTGGATGATTTCGAGCAAATTTCTCTCAGCATGTGGATATCATTTTGCGCAATAGCAGCAGTAATATTATTTATTATAATAAGTACAATATGTTTTCTATGTAGAGGTTATAAAAAATAAAAAACAATGTATTACAATACTAGTATTTATTTAAATGTTATACAATATTAGATTTATTTATCCAGCTATTATGGGACTTGTCCAATCCTAACCACTTAACGTAGACCTTGCCACCTTTCCTCCGCAAAACTTTTTCCACTAAATACACGTCCGAATGTATAGCCTTTCGCATATCTTGAAGTAGGTAAGTTGTGGGGTTCGATATTTTAACTTTCATAATTTTAAACAATTCCGTAGACCAGCTTGGTGTATACCCCTTATCGAAAAGCGCTTTTTGTTTACTTATCCTAACCACGTCACCCACGCGAAATTTTACAAGTCCAGCGATTTTAATATGTGAATAAACCGAATTTAATAACTGTTTCTCCTTTTCTTTTGTGACGTCAGAGGGTCGCATTCCTGTCGTACCATGTTTACGATTGTTGTAGTCATCTGTGATCAGATCCAGAATACTTAGCCAGCGGTATTTTCCATTCAGACTAAAGGCGCGATAAAGTTTTTCTTTAATAGTTCGAATTACGCGTTCAGCCATCGAGGCTTTCATAATCGTATACGTAGAATAATGATTAATTTCATGTTTTTTCATTAAAGTCTGGAACTGACCGTTGTAAAATTCTTTTCCTTGGTCAGTTTGCAAATTTTTAGGAGCTCGACCATCCTTCATAAGTATACTCTTAAATGCTGATGTAACATTTATCCCAGATTTATCTTTTAACGGCACAGTCCACAGATACTTTGAAAAACAATCAATCACCACGAGAATAAATTTATGACCTTTATTTTCTCTTGCATAAAGTCCAAACTCGGCCAAATCAGCTTGCCACAAATCATCCAATCCTTTAATAATTGTCCGACGGCGAGGAAATTTTACACGAGCCGGCTTGTGTAGTTCTTTAACTATATCAGCCTTAATTTTACTCATTGAGAACCTCCTCTAGGTTTCGAAACGTTTTTAGCAATGATGTTCAAGTTCAGAACAACATCTTTTAATGTCTTTTCATAAATTTGTAATCTGTCCAAAATTTCCTTATGAGCGACATCATTTTTATTTCTAATTTCTTCAGTCTGCTTTAAAACGTAAGCAATGTTTATTGTAATCAGTTCCTCGAGATGAGTTGCAGCGGTATTAATTTTTTTCTCGTGCTCCTCGCTCACTTGTTTCACCTCATCATGATTTTTGTATACAGAACCCTGTAAATATTTTATGTCATTGAAGGTTTTAAGTAATAATTCTTGCATAGGTTTCGTTTTTGTGTTTATGACTCTTTCTAATGAGTCTTTTACGGTTAAAATTTTCTTATCAACATCAGTAAAAACTTTTTTAAATAGGGCAGCATTTTGTTTCAATATATTTTCAATAACTCCATAATTTTTGTCAACATATTGCTTTGTAGCAACATCTTCAGGTTCTTCAGGCGTTAGCGCACGTTTTAAACGTTTTCTTGCCAGATCAAAATGTCCATCTGGTGTAAATGCAAACCCCGGGCCAGGAGGGCCGCGAGCACCAGCTAAAGATTTGCTAGAATGACGTCCAAACTTGTCAACACTCATTGTAAAAATAAGATGGTAAGTACGTGCTAATAGATTATATTAGCTTCACTTAACTCCTCTTCGATTGAAGCAATTTCATTATCGTGAGAAGTATTTCCTGCACGTCGCGAAGCATGCAGCAACCATAAGCGATCAACCAATTCATTAGGATCATCCCAATATGTGTAACGGTGAGGCTTTTCATCAACGATCATTTTTGAATCGAATCCTTCACCTTGAGCAGATTTTGCGCGAGTAGCAGGACGGGGAATCGATGAAGGGCGAGGAATCGATGAAGGGCGAGGAATCGATGATGTATATTTATCTAGCAAGGGTTTTATGATCGCTCTATATTTGTGAGATGGATTGCCCCTTATCTGTTTTGTGGGATCACAATCGCGGTGTAAAGTATTCGTTCTCTTCAGAATATCGATGTAATTTCTCTCATCTTCAGGCCGGTAAGCTGTAGGATCCTTTCTAAAGAGTAATTCGTATAAACCCACTGTACCGGTATAACGTACATTGGCAATAATTAAATCATTTCCATCTAGATCAATGTCTGTTTTGCCGATTCTAAACTTTGCATTTGCAGGATTGAAAGTTACACCAAAGACATTATCAAAATCATCACCACCAGCGTGTATTAATTCTTCAATATATTGTCTGGGTATAGGTGCAAAGGAATCTAAAAACCTATCGATTTCTTCAGAAGGAGGTTCTGCTGCGGGGGTAATATCTCTAAGTGATGAAGACTCATTTGGATCTCGCTCAAAAACTTCTTCATCTCCTAAAAATTCCAACCGTCTCGGAATGTGTGCCTCCCTAAAATTCCCGCTATTGGGCAACGTATTAGGCGTAGAGGATTCTAACCGTCTCGGAACTTGCACCTTCTTAAAATTCCCCCTAACGGGCGACGTATTAGGCGTAGAGGCGGGTATTAATTCCGGCTTCATCAATGATAAATACACCTCTTCTTGAGTTTTTATGATTGATTTTAAAGGCTCCGTGATTGGTTTGTACATTTTTTCTAACCTCTCATCATTTTCATTACGGTTTAATTTCAGAGCTAATACTTTATTCCTAATAGCCTTTTGAATTGATAATATTTTTCTTTTAACATCAGCCATTTCACCGGAGACAGGTAGCAGTTATTCCAAGACAGGTAGCAGTTATTCCAAATCAGGTAGCTGTTATTCCAAGACAGGTAGCTGTTATTCCAAATCAGGTAGCTGTTATTCCAAGACAGGTAGCTGTTATTCCAAATCAGGTAGCTGTTATTCCAAGACAGGTAGCTGTTATTCCAAGACAGGTAGCTGTTATTCCAGATCAGGTAGCTGTTATTCCAAATCAGGTAGCTGTTATTAAAAACAGGTCTGTATCTTTGCACAGCTGTTTTAGCACTACCACAAACTCTGATTACTTCAGTATTATATACTGGTCAAGACCTTTCCGATATCTACCTTCCTCCGAGTCTTTATGAATAGTAATGAAACCGAATTTTTCTTTCCAGCACTCTACACATAAAGACTTAAATTTCTCAAAGGTCATGTCACTGCTCACGTGATCAGCGTACACATGCTTCAAGTTGAGATCATCTTGTTTAAATAATATTATAAAATTAGCATTATCCCGTATTAAATGTTTAGGAATTCTAGTATAAGTCTGACAAAGATAGAAGGAATCTATATTATTATGTCTACCCATACTGAAATATTCTCGGATTTTGTCTTGTTTGTCACAAGCGACATCATCGAATATGAAAACTGAATGCTCTTTCGCCTCCTCAGGACTTATAATTTCAGCGTTCTCTCTATATGGAAAATATTCAATTTCAGGCATAACATCTATCGTTTTTTGCAAAAATATGTATTTAGGTTGATATAGTGACTTGGAGTAAATGTAAACGTTCTCAAACCTTAAACCGTTTTCATTGAACAGGAGCGATAACATTACATTTGATTTACCGCAATTTGATGGTCCGCAAATAAGTGCTCTAATTGAATTAGGTAGTAGATCGCCATGTCTCAGGATTTTATTTTTGAATCCCTCGCCCACCCACTTATCTAAATTTGATACTGGTAGTGATGGTTTCTGTTTGACAACCCTCATTGCACTAACACCAGTGACTTCAGCTGAGGGTATATATAGCCCACCAATTCCAAGTAACTTTCAAATGATGACTTACAGCGGTAGAGGTATCATCAACTCATTGATCAATAAGCTCCCGTTCGAAGCACACATACCCGGCTATCAGTATTGTGGCCCGGGGACCAAGTTAGAAAAGCGGCTAAAAAGAGGCGACCCCGGCATTAATCCCCTAGACGCCGCCTGTAGACAGCACGACATTGCTTACTCTACACATAAGGACTTAAGCGAGAGACATAAAGCTGATAAGGTGTTGGAGGAGGCTGCTTGGACTAGGGTAAAAGCAAAGGACGCTAAATTCGGGGAAAAAGCAGCAGCGTGGACAGTTACGAACGTGATGAAAGCTAAGAGAAAAACGGGCATGGGTATCAAAAAAATCCCTTTAAAGAGTGGAGTAGTTATGAAGGCTCGAAAAGCTATTAAGCGATTTAAACGAAAAATCGATAAGCCTGGCGGTGTTAAAGAGGGTAGTAAGATTGCATTATCTGCAGCAAAGATTGCTATTCGAGAGGTTGGTGGTAAGAAAAAAATTAGAGCTCCGAGAATTATCCCCACTAATTCCAATTTTTGCCGGATTGAGCGCCCTCGGAACCTTGGCCGGGGGTGCTGCTGGTATTGCCAAAGCTGTGAATAGTGCTAAAGATGCACGATCAAAACTTGCGGAAGCTGAAAGGCACAATAAAACGATGGAGGCTATTGCTCTTGGTAAACCAGGGAAAGGATTCTTTTTAAAACCATATCGTAAAGGTATGGGCCTCTTTCTCAAACAACAACACAAGTCAAAAAACTAATGAAATCGCTACCCAACCGCGCCCTAACCGATGTCGATTTGCTAAATGGGGCTAGAAACGTTAAACATTTTAGAGGAGTGTTTATGCGTGATGCGCTACCATCAAAACCTCATTATAGAGAAGCAGGTATTATTAATATGGATTCCAAGGATGGATTAGGAACGCATTGGGTGGCTTATAAAAAGGCTGGAGATACTGTTCGCTACTTTGATAGTTTCGGAAATTTATCACCACCATTAGAAGTGATTAAATATTTTAATAATTGTCATATAAAATATAATCATGATCAATATCAAAACTTTGGTTCTTACAACTGTGGACATTTGTGCTTAGAATTTTTGTATAAATAAAGATGATATAGTAAAGATGTCTTAGTCATGTCTCAGACCTTTACCCTACAAGGTGTAAGTAGTGTGCTCTCTGTAAACTATTATCCACCGATTGAACTTGATCCGAGTCGTCAGTATTGTTTAGGATTAATAGGATTGCATACATATAATTCAATTCCGAATATTGAAGAGGACCGGAACAATAAATTTATTTATGGGAAAAATCAAATAATCTCAATTCCAACGGGATCGTACGAAATTAATGACATTGAATCATATTTACAACGTCAGCTGTTGATAAGTGAAGCGGCACAAACGGAGGCTGATAAAGTGTTATCACTTAAACCCAATAATAATACGCTAAAAAGTGAAATTAAAAGTAAATACGATATTGATTTTTCATCGGATAAAGGCACTATTGGAAAATTATTAGGATTTTCTGGAAATAAAATTCTAAAAGCGGGGGCTCTGCATACATCTGATTTACCCGTGCAAATAATTAAAGTTAATAGTATAAGAATCGAGTGCAATATTACTAGCGGTGCTTATTACGACAGTAACTTGTCACACACCTTATTTGAGTTTAGTCCATCTGTTGATCCAGGTTTTGCTATAAATATAGAGCCGAAAAATATTTTATATTTACCTGTAAACACTCGAGATCAGATTGATAATATAACGCTGAGAATTGTTGACCAAGAAGGCGAGTTTGTAAATTTTAGAGGAGAACACATTTTGGTTAGACTCGAATTAAAGACGTTGTGATGGGTATTGTTTTTGATAAAAAGGGGGGTGCACACCTAAAGACCATCACTTCGAGTTCATCGCCCAAAGAAGTGACACGTATCAGTCTTGTTAAATTAACTTCTCTCGGCTATAAAATTAAATATAATGGATACAATTGGTGTATTCGATAAAGTCCACTACGACGAGAGAATTGTCAAATATCAGTATCACACATATCAACCTAGAGCTACAAACTTCGGAAACAGCGATGAGATAAGGATAACAATACAAAATCAAGATATTTATACCTGTCCAGCAGACAGTTACATTTACTTGAGCGGGGAAGTTGAATACAATTTATCTGAGGGTAAAAAATTTGAATTAGTTACAAACGCGTTCGCTTTCCTGTTTGAGGAAATTAGATATGAACTAAACGGTATTGAAGTCGATCGAACCAGGGACTTGGGAATTACCAGTACTCTAAAGGGATATGTTTCATATGATGATTCAGAAGACATGAAAGTACTCGGTATTTCTGGATGGGCTAAGACTGGTCACATAAAAACATTTTTTCCAAACAAGAAATTTTATGCACAAATACCGTTAAAGTGTTTAATGGGATTTGCTGAGGATTATCAAAAGTTAATAATCAATGTAAAACAGGAATTGGTTTTGTTGCGATCCTCCAGTGACGTGAATTGTTTCAAATGTGATGATGATGATGCGGTTGTTGCCCAAATTAAATTTAAACTCAATAAAATTGAATGGCGGGTACCACACATTCAACTGAATGATGAATTGAAATTGCAAATGTTTGAGCAAATTAAAAACGATCCAAATATATTAATTCCATTTCGAAAATGGGAATTGCATGAACTACCAACCATGAAAAAATCTAGAGATGATATATGGGCCGTAAAAACCTCAAGCAGTTTGGAGAAGCCCCGATACATAATTATCGCTTTCCAAGAAAATAAAAAGGGAGTCGCTAATGCTGATGCTTCAATGTTTGATAACAGCAATATAAGAAACATAAGAATTTACCTGAACTCGGAATCTTATCCATATGATCACTTAAATTTGGATTTTGGAAATAATGATTACTTAACTGTATACAACATGTATTGCCAATTTCAGCAGAGTTATTACAATCATGCAAATAGACCGCATTTCTCATTTACGAATTTTAAAGATTATTCATTATTTGTATTTGATGTATCCAAACAAAACGAAAGCGTAAAGTCTTCAACAGTGGACCTGCGCATTGAGATGGAAGCTTCAGAAATATTTAAAGACAATACTCGCGCTTATTGTCTCATTCTGAGCGATTCAATTGTCGAGTATACACCGTTATCCGGGATAGTTAGAAAAATAATTTAAGATGGTTGAAAAAGTGTGATTCGATTTAGTGCCCGTCACTTTCATGTATGTGTTGGAAGAAGATGATAATACAGCAAACTGGGTGCAGGAAGCAAACGATAGGCAGCGGTTCATGAAGAGGGTTCATGATATGGAAAAAATATTAGCTCCAGTTCTCTTGAAACACATTCCGCCCCCACCTCCTAGGGCATTATTCATCGACATCCAAGGATTTCCTGTTTTATCCCACGAAATCTGAACTCCTTACGTCGCGCCTGTTCATTTGATATTTTGCTGATGTGTGCTATTTTGGTCCTCTGGCGATGAAACTTGAGCACAACGTCCGTTCATTCTTACGGGCTAGCTCAATTTCAAAATGTGCAAAGTCAGGATTGAACAAGTTTAATCCTGTTATTTTGCTGATGCGTTCTGTTTCAGTCCGCTGGCGATGAAACTTGAGATAGGCATGCGTTATTCGGCACGCCCGTCCATTTGATATTTTGCTGATGCTTGCTGTTTCGGTCCGTCAGCGATGAAACTTGAGCACAACGTCTGGTCTGTTATCACAGGTTACTGCAACCTTGAGCACTTTTTACACAAATTGTCAATTTTTCGAAACGTCTCACCAACTCGTTGTTTATAATTTTTCGCAATTCAAGGTCTCTCCGCAGTTTTTCGATTGTCTTTTCTAATTTGAGAATTTTCATCGAAACAATACTTCCACTTTTACGCAAAAACTTGCGGTTATTAATCACACTTCTAAGATCATGCATCGCGTTACAATAAAGATGAATTCATAATAACTGCTCGTTATATGCGAGGATGATGAAATAACTAGCACTTTCAACCAATCAGATTGCCGAATCAGATTTCAAAACGTGCAAAGTAGATATCTACACCGAATCCGACGAGTCGTTACGGATATATTCACATATAAATAAAGCTATTAGGTTGGCACTAAATTTTGGTGAACAGATGGCACTTTTGTAAAACTTTAAGTCGACCCCACCTTTTGAATTTCCCGCTTTAGAACTTTGGCTGGCGCTGAACTTTGGATTTAAATTTCCCGCCACGAACTTGAACTTAAAGCTGGACAGCGTTGCCATTCCAGGGTGAAACCGGATAGAATTCTCGGGAACCGGATGCCTTTTAGGCAACACTGTAGAACTTCCAAGCTCCGCTGTTGGCATTTTATTCCCCTAGATTTTGAATTTCCCGCAATTAAATTTTTGAATTTCCCACTTTTAGAACTTTGGCTGGCGCTGAACTTTGGATTTGAATCCCCCGCCACGAACTTGAACTTAAAGCTCGGCAGCGTTGCCATTCCGGGGTGAAACCGGATGGAATTCCCGGAAACCGGATGCCTTTTCGGCAACACTGTAGAACTTCCAAGCTCCGCTGTTGCCATTTTATTCCCCCAGATTTTGAATTTCCCGCCACTAAAATCCCCCAGATTTTGACAGTGGTGAACATTTTGAGTTAAAAATCCCCCAGATTTGAATTTTTCCACCCCGAAATCCCCCAGATTTGAATTTTTTCAACCAGAAATCCCCCAGATTTTAATTTTTTCACCCCGAAATCCCCCAGATTTGAATTTTTTCACCCAGAAATCCCCCAGATTTGAATTTTTTCACCCTAAAATCCCCCAGATTTGAATTTCCCGCCACTAAATTGGCAGCCATTTTGGCGTACAGCGTTGCCATTTTCACTTCCGGTTTTCCGGGATCACTTCCGGGATCACTTCCTGTCCCAGAAAAGGGCTGTTTTCCTCTACTCATATCTAACTAAATGTGATTAGTCATTAGTTCTCAACATTTGCGTTAATAAAGTTGTCTCATTTAAGTAATATACAGGGTGTCCCACGAGGTAGTGGACAGCCGATATCTCGAAAACGGTTAGTAGTACAAAAATGAAATTTGGTGGTTTTAAATGGTTTGAAAGGATGCTCCTTTCTGCATCCATAGATGTCATTTCCGTTTCTCCATTTCCGAGAAAATGACATCAACTTCAGAATTTCAAATGGAACACCCTGTATATTTATGGATTTTTTGAAAGGTGATTGAAAGAAAATACAGCAATACCATATTATTAGAGAGTTTTATTGTAAAATGCGGGAGTATTGTTGAAGTAATAATCGAAATAGATAATCGCGGTGGTATGGATTAACAAAAAAAAGCGTAAAAAAATTGAAAACGCTTCATGTCAAATGTTCGATGTCAAGTTGACAATACATTCTGATTACGTGTAAGTAATGCCTCCCAGTTTTACGTATGACGAGTATGTCGACATACTCCATATCTATGGAGAATGTCGCAAAAACCGTAAACGCTCTCGAGATTTGTACAGAGTTAAAATAATACCTTCGTGAAGTTAGAAGAAAGATTGCGCAGAGGTTCTTTTTCGGTTGGTAAGCATGAAACACCCCGAAAAAGGTCAGTTCTAATGGAAGATAACGTTATAAATATTTTGGCATATGCACAAGCGAACTCGCATGTATCTACTAGACTTCTTTCTCAAGAATTAGGAGTTGCAGAAATATTAATCAAACTTGAATACGATCAAGAGTTTCTTAAATAAAATATTATGGAGTGATGAAAGTCGATTTCACAACACTGGCACTGTTAACCGACATAACTGCCATTACTGGTCTGATAATCCGCGTTGGATCGAAGAAACTTTCAGCTTATTTGGGGAGTAAATGTATGGTGTGCTTTATTTAATGGTCGTGTGACTGGTTCTTACTTTTATCAAGTACACTAACTGGCGCTGTATATTTAAATTTCGTCCAAAATGAACTTCCAGAATTGTTAGAAGAAACTCCGCTAAATGAGAGAGCAATGATGAGGTGGCAACATGACGGTGCAACCCCTCACTATTCTCGACGAGTGAGTGAGTATATTGATACTACTTTCCAAGGACGCTGTATCATTGGCCAGCGCGATCCCCAGATATTAAACCTTTGGATTTTTTCCTTTGGGGATATTTAAAAGATGTCGTATTTACCGCACCACCTACAGATCTGGAAGACTTGCAGAATCCAATCTTAGCAGCATGCCAAACATTTACTGCAGATATGGTGAGAGCAACTTGCACAAGAAACCTTATGGCAAGACTTGAATTTTGTGTTAAAGAATCTGGAAATCAATTAAAACATCTTATACCCTGAGTTCTTGTCGCACAACTTTGATTAATTAGTTTGTTATTTTTGTTTGTTAATTTGTTCGTTGTTTTTGTAAACATTGTTCTTTTGTTTTTCTAAAAACAATATATGAATAATTTGGTATCGCTGTATTTGTCTTTCAATTACCTTTCCATAAATATACAGGGTGTCCCATTTGAAATTCTGAATTTGATGTCATTTTCTCAGAAATGGAGAAACGGAAATGAAATCAATGTATGCTGAAAGGGGAATCATTTTAAACCATTTAAAGCCACCAAATTTCATTTTCGTACTACTAACTGTTTTCGAGATATCGGCTGTCCACTACCTCGTGGGACACCCTGTATAGATAATGTCTGTTATTATATTTTGCACTGATAACCACTCTAAATCTTATCAATTCGCTAGCTCGTATTAAAATCGTCAAAGTTACGAAATAACATGTTTAACGTTTATTAATAAGATTAATAAAAGTTTATGCGTTGCTAGTAATCAGTTCATTAATTTGTGTGAGTTCGGTACTATAATTTTGCTCGTGTTATCTAGTCTAGTAATTGCCAAAAATATATCAAAGAGGTAAGTAAAATATTAAATGTTACTTGCCACAGAATATACTATTGGTTATTAATATATTAATAAACATCAATAGTACATTAATATTGGTACCTAAATGTAAATAATGTTTTTCTACTCCTGCGTAACTTGTCATTACAAACGGTTTACATTTTGTGCAAACGCATCATTACAAACACTGCTGCAATGAAAAGAAAACAATTACGTAACTTGTATATATTACGTAACCCTTAACAAATTAATTAATTTAACATGATTTGACAGTCTTAAATGAAATCTATAATAATGTGGTGAAATTTTCTTCATATCGGAGGACAGATGTTATCCAGCATTATCTTAAGATATTACATTATTTCACGACCCACGGTGATTTATAATTAGGATTTTATAAAAATTAAATTCATCTAGTAACATTTTACAGCCACCGGACCTATTCCTGGAAGTAACTACTGGTATAATCGTTTCAAATTAGTTTATTAGACGTGAATAAAACGTTTTATTTTCTATTTATCTTCTAAATCGCTTTAGATTTACAGTCAATCCTTTATTACGAACTTTCGTACAAGTATAATATAATTTGTAATTTACACTAAAATAATTAATAATAATATTTTTCTTTTTTGTTGCAGATGTCTGACTAACTATGTATTGTAAACAAATATTGAACTAGAAATATGGGGAAAAAGTTACTTTGTAAAAACATACCGAATGAAAGAGAAAATGAAACTGGCCAAATTAAAGAAGAAGAAAATCCGACTGAAGGATTATTTGAAACAAGTAGAAATAGTGAAATTAAAGAAGAAATAATTCCCTTTAAGATGGAAGGTAGTGAGGATCGTACCAATAGTTTATTTAGGCAGGTTAGTAATATAAGCACCAATCAGTGATTCAATATCAATCCATATATAAAACAAAAGATTCGAATTAGGGCAAATGGGGAACCACAACTTCAGTTGGCAAATCGTTAATTCACAATAATTTCTATGGATAAGATCATTTTATTTTCGCATTTCTTCCATATTCACAAAGGTAATTGGATCTACAGGTTCTTTGATAATCCCCACATCCAATGGTATGGTTTTAGGATTTTCTGCCATTTTATTTCCCCAGCTTATGCAAGAAGATAGCTCTATACAGTTAACCACTAGTGAAGCTGCTTGGATTGGTAAGTAATAGAAAACATTTAATGAATAGGTCCAAATTAGTACGTATTGGGCTTCTGTTAGTGCTCCACAGGCAACCGTAGACCGTATCCATCTGATGGTATATTATGTATATTATATTATTAGAGTTAATTTAACATATTATTACATTTTTTAGCTTCAATGGCACCCCTTCAAATGGCTTCTGGTTGTCTAGTAGGAGGCTGGGCAATGGAAAGATTTGGTAGAAAGCCGGTCAATGTGGTATCTTCGTGTTTACTAATGCTCGGCTGGGCTTTTGTAGCCTTAGCAACCTCGAGGCATCATATTTTAGCCGGACGATTTATTTCAGGATTGTCTGTAGGTTTCATTGGGCCAAGCTGCACTTGTTATCTAGGAGAAATTATTGAACCCAGATTAAGAGGTATATTCCTATCGGGAATAACGCTAGGCATAGCTGTAGGATTATTTCTTGTACATTTTTTGGGAACGTACCTATGTTGGACTAACGTTGCTTTTATTTCAACGTGCCTACCATTCATATCGATAATAACATTTGCGATATCACCAGAATCTTACACATGGTTTTTGAAAAAAGGACGTATTTCAGAAGCCAAAAATTCATTTCACTGGTTTCGAGGTTACGGTAATCAAGCCAACCAAGAGATTGAAGCAGCCTTGAAATACCTCGAAGAACACCCCCAGAATGAGAGAACTTACAAACATATAATAGAAGATTGTTGTAAAGCTACGTTCATCAAGCCTTTTTTGATTTTAAATATATTTTTTATTTTCTCACAATTTTGCGGAACTCATGCAGTTTCTTTCTATAGCGTAAGTATCATGCAAAGTACTGTACCTAACTTAGACAAATACTCAGCAATGTTAATTATTGATACAGTACGACTAGTGATGTCAGTAATAGCATGCATCTTAACTAAAAAATGCCGAATAAGGCCATTAGCTTTAATAAGCGGCTTGGGCACAGCTTTATCTTTAT
Source organism: Ocypus olens (assembly GCA_910593695.2). NCBI lineage: Eukaryota > Metazoa > Arthropoda > Insecta > Coleoptera > Staphylinidae > Ocypus > Ocypus olens. The sequence goes on along the minus strand of OU343061.1, from coordinate 28,121,312 downwards.
TTTTCCTGGCAACCTTTTCCTATTTATCAGAACAAAATCCAGAAAACAAGATATATTCTACAGTTCCTATCATAGGTTTTATATCATTTATAAGTTTATCAAGTATAGGTTTTGCTCCTTTGCCTTGGTTAATTTGTGGTGAAATTTTACCTCCTGCAACAAAAGGTATTGGAAGTGGAATTTCAACTAGTATTAATTTTATGTCCATGTTCTTAGTAGTCAAAACTAATCCTGACCTATTTGAGAAATGCGGATTAGCCGCCACATATACTATTTATGGAGTGCTGACTATTTTAGGTACCATAATTTTATATTTCGTTTTACCTGAAACTAAGAATAAGACGTTGCAAGATATTGAAAAATTGTTTGATAATAAGTTAAGAACGGTAAATAGGCCATGTGATAAATAAACGGCGCTACTTACTATCATCTCGCAGTTCTATTTCCGTAGTTAAGTTGAAACAATTTCCAGCTATTCTTGTAAGACGAAAAATGTTATTAATAAAATTCTCTTTGATGTGTATATGTTCTCCATTGAGTTATAACAAGCTTTAGCACTGGTATCTATGTTTTCATAGATATATAATTACCGTGTGTTCGATAAAAAAACGCCCAACTCCATAACTATTTTATTTATTGACCGATATGAATCAAATAAAAACCAAAGTATATTGTGGTTTAAATACTAACAAATGACATCAATATTGATATTTTTCAATAGGAACTTCATTGTCTATATTTTTAAATGTTTTAATTTTTTTACATTCGACATTATTTTTCCAATAATACCCAATGTGTTGTTTTTCATTCAATATTTTGTCGAAAAAAATTTAAATAAATTTTTAATTTAAAATTAGATTTTTCAAAAATTATAATTAGCGTGCCTTGGCAAAAAAAGTGACAAATGTCATTTGTTTTAAGGTTATGTTAAACATGAATAATAAGGACCCAATAAATAAGTACCTATGTTACAACACAATGTAGAATAGAATAAATAAGTAGTAATTCACTTGCGATTTAGATGTTCTGTGATTATTGTAAACACTAAATAGAACGTCTAACTCTGCAAGTCCACGAAATTGTCGATCCACTCTCTTCGACTTTTTAGACTCCATATCTTCCCAAATTTCCTTCTAACCTTCTAAATTTAGGTTCTGGTATCACCGCTCTGGAAACCGTAGATGATAAATTCGTGACGCAGCTCTTCGATTTCTATTACATAGAAAATAAATTTGTAACATGTCTGCTAATTCGCTATTGTTCATGATTATGTCTGAAACACACACTAATAACTAGGGCAACCAAAAATATGCAAATGCATATTTTTTTCATGCGTCTGATTAAAAAACGAATTGCACTCAAATGTGTTTCAAGTTAAACTGTGAATTTTGAGCCCTATTTGTAAGGGCATATTTGGTATTTTGTATTTATTTACGGAAGCCATTTCATTACAGTAATAAATGAAAATAAAATAAAACATATATACAATACAAGATGTTACGAGACAGATTAAAATATAAATATACAGTATGTTTTTTTTATCGTGGGCCATAGGATTTTACATGCTGAAAATTATACCTTGTTAATGTATATTTTAACATATAATTTTAAAGCAAATTTTAGTTAGTAATAAATCAATTACTTTTCCACATGATGCGCTTAATTAGATTAACTTAAACATATTTTATTCCATTAAAAAAGAAATGAATTCACTAATCAATCTGAAATTCAAGGTACTTTGATTATTTTTGCTCAGTTATTTATATTAAATAATTTCAGTTTTTAATGGAATAAAACATGTTTAAATTATTCTGACTAAGCGCATCATGTAGAAAAATAATTGATTTATTACTAATTAAAATTTCCTTCAAAATTTTACGATAAAATATACATTAACACAAAGTATAATTTTTAGCATGTAAAATCCTATGGCCCACGATAAAAAAAATACCCTGTATATACATATATACATTTTAAGACATGACAAGACAGATTAAAATGTATAAACAGTTCAAGACATTACAACATATTAAAATATCAAGAAAGTACCCGACGTAAAACCTTAAGTGATCCCGCAAAAAATCAAATGGGTCGGTAAGGTTGGTGTGTCTTAGGACCCGTGTAGCCGCAGATTGTTGGGAGTAATCCGTCCTATGAAACGGAATATGGAAGGGGACATTAGTACGCAGAGGAGGACGAGAAGGAACGTACCTATTAAACTGAGCAGGTTAGGACAGTCCATGATACCATGAAGCAGTTTAAAAACAAGTATCACATCAGAATTGAACCGTCTTGTATCAAGACTTACAATATTAAAATTTGATAGTAAGTCAGTGTAACTGCCAACTAAGTTACATTTAAATGCTAGGAATCGCACAAACTTTTTTTGAACTTGTTCTAGCTTTTCCTTATCTAAATTGGTGTAAGGAGACCATACACTAGAACAATATTTTAGATGAGGCTGAACTAGGGCATTAAAAAGAAGGATTAATGTGCGATGATCACGAAAATATTTCGCGTGACGTTTAATGAACTTCAAAAGCTGGTACGATTTAGCAACTATGTTGGATACATGAGTGGTGAAACTTAAATTCGAACTAAATGTAATACCCAGATCCTTTATACAATCCTCTCTTGATAAGGGTTCGCCTAGTAAGGAGTAACCATGCAGCACGGTGGACAAACGTCTGGAGAAGATAATAGCATTTTTTAAGATTAAGTGAAAGCTTGTTATCACCGCACCATTTATCAAACGATTGCAAGTCATTTTGAAGCAACATCATCCAATGTTCGACTTTCATGAATATTTTCATGTCGTCAGCAAATAGTAAACATTTAGCATTCGGAAAGGAGCGTACAGCATCATTAACAAAAATGTTAAATAACAAGGGTCCTAGGTGGGATCCTTGAGGAACATCAGAAGTTACATTAATTGGTCGAGACACATATTGACCTATTCGAACATATTTAGTTCTACCAGATAAATATGATTTGACCCATTGCAGGTGTATGGTAAGAAATTTTTCAAAAATCTTGGGCACCCCGATAACAGGGATATGGGCCTATAATTTTGAACTTGTTTTTGGTTGCCGGATTTATATATTGGTGTAATATAAACACTCTTCCAACAATCGGGAAATATACCTGTAACAAGGGACAGATTATATAAGAGCCAGAGAGGATGACTAAGTGCAAATGCACAGTTCTTTAGAAATGATGCTGGCAATCCATCAGGTCCAGGTGAGTTATTGGATTTTAATGAATGAAAGTTCGTTTAATACATCCGATATTTTTAAAACAGGCGGACTGTTCTCGTTTATGTGAGTGTCAATGAATGAATTTGAGTTACGCTATGTTTGGCTCGATATACTTGATGGGCGGCAAACAGATCCAAAAAATTGAGCAAAATTACCCACTATACCTTCGGTGTCGGTGATCAATGTGTCGCCCTGTACGAAAGTCGTCGGTATTTGATTACATGTACGCTTAGACTCAACGAAGCCCCAAAAAGCTTTTGGATTGTGTTTAATGGAACTTTCGACTGTTTGGATATGTTTTAAATAACAATCGTTTGCTAGTGTTTTGCATTTATCGCGTGTAGTACTGAACTTTATATAATCTGAAGGAGAACGAGATAACATGTAGGCTTTATGTAATTTTTTCTTCAAGAAAGAAAGTTCTTTACTGAACCATTTGGGAAAATGGGAGATTGTCTTGCGGTACCGTGTTTACTTTTGGGATGTAGAGATCTAATAAACGAGATATAGTAGCGTAGAATTGATAGGTGTCATTAATATTACACCCTTCGTATAAAGCATCCTATCTTATATTGAGGAGAGCGTCATTCAGAGATGTATAATCCGCTCGTTTAAAATCGTAAACAAGTTCTTCTTCCGTGCCGTATCATGTGTTCTCAGATAGAATTCCAAACTCTAAGCTTAAATCTAAGGGAGGGTGGTGAGCATCGCATGGTAAAATTGGAGATAACGACTCGCAGAGGTTTATGTGAGCCGTAAATTCGGATGGCGCAAAGACAAGAACTAACATAGCAGAGTTAATATTGTGTACAGAATTCAATTGGTGTGAATTAGTATAGCCAAACGTATTAGATACTAAGGTTATTTTCGGACAAGGAGATTCTGTTCTAACACCATATTCATCGTTAATCCATGAAGCAGAGGCAAGTTGTAGTCACCAAACATGTATAGTATATTAGAATTAGAAATTGACTCTACGGACTCACAGTGATTCTGATAAATGGAGTAGTCGGAATTTGGTGGTATATAAATAGCCCCAAAGATGATTTTACTACTACCGATGTAAACAAAAACATACAACTCTTCGTGAAGAGAGCTACAGCTATAAACTTCACATGATGAATATGTATTTGACACGGCAATAAGTACTCCACCACCACGCTATTTTGATGTTGCAGCACAGTTGCGATCACATCGATAGACTTTGAAATTATTAAAACCTAATTCAGAATTGGAAATTGAGTTAATGAGACATGTTGCGCTGAGGATGAAAACGCCATGCTCCATCAGAGGCAAAGCTGTATTTAATAAGAACAATTTAGAGCGTAGTCCACGTACGTTTTGACTATACAAACGTAAGTTCATTAAACTGGAGAATTCTCTAGGCGGAATCACAGATAATGAAGACGGATTTAGAGGCTGAGTACCGATATCTGACGTTAGTTCACTTGGACAGGATTGGTACTCGCATGATGTAAAAAAGTAGAACGACTAGTATCATCATCATTAATTGATTTTGTGGATTTATACGTGCCATCAGTGTCAGTCGTAACTATGCCCACTTTAAAAGAGGTATAGACTTTGTTTTTGGTAAGTGGTATACAGGCAACGTCGCTTATCCCATGCTACTCTCCAAAAACTTTCGGATATCCTCCACAGTAGTACAAGGCGCACAATTATTATTGTGGTAGAATGTGTGTCGTTGGGCTGATTAGATGCCTATGTTCTCTGCACTTCCGCGGATGATCTTCCCAGAATGGAGTTTTTTGGATTTCGAAATAGGTTCCTGGATTTTCTTAGTGACAGATTCAGCAATTTGAGAATTGATTAGTAGTTTAGCAATTGCAGAGGTGGTTGATGCATTAACGATCATTACACTCGGACAATTTAGTGTTATTGCTTTTTCACTACAATTAATATTTTTAGTATTACTATTGGAGTGCGAAGGAAGTATATTTTCAAAATCATTCAATGGTTTAGGACAGTGGTTCTCAACCGCCGTTCCGCGGAACACTGGTGTTCCGCGAAGCTGTCCCAGGTGTTCCGCGAAAATTTTGAATATAATATAATAAGAAACAGTAATTTTTTTTATTACTATAAAATAAATACTACATAGTTTTGTTAATTATTTGAAATTTGGCAAAAATATTCAATATTATTCTAAATTTTCGCGGAACAGTCAATAATATTAACAGTGTAAGTATCGAACGACGCAGTTACGTCGTTTGGAGTTACTCCGGGGAATACAGGGTCGGTCCACTCATACGGAGTTGTTTATAATATAGAAAAGTGTGTGAAACTCTCTTTAGATGGCGCCGCTACTTTTCACTTCAAGTTTCATAAATCCCGCCATTTTCCCGCTTAATCCCGCACAATCCAGCATGGTTCACAGTCTTTGTTGTGATAGATTGTACTTGCATTTTGTACGCTAGAATCTGTTATAAAGACTGCGATACTTTTCTTTTGCGATCATTAGCATGATATTCGTTTGAGAGTATTTTTAAACGTTTATTGTGTGCCTTCATTGCAATTTCCAGGATATTTGCTTTGGCGTGAGTCAATAAAGGTTAGTAATTTTAGTTATTATATTCATCTTGGTTTATAGTATTATTACATTATTATTACATAGTTGTTGGTCATTAACGTCGCTATTAATTGTCTTTTTTTGTTATATTACATCGTAATAGCATAAGTTGTGTGGTTTCGTGTTACTTTTATCGTTATAGTATAATTGTTTTATAGGTAATGCAAGTATCATCACATATTACATATGATAATCTGCTATTTTATTAATAAATGTATAAAACTGAATTACATTGTTACTATTTTTTTTTTACTATTCATCCATTTTTCCTATTGTTTTTTCTCTTGGTGGTGATATCCTGGGGTAATACGGTAAGTTCATTATTGTTATTTATATCTATTTTGTTGAATTTTTATACATATGAATCTATTTTACTGTTGGAAAAAATATTGTTTTTTTTATATTGACTATTTGTATATAATTTTTCTTTTTTTATTGCGACTGTATTTATTATTCAATTACTATTTTCAAATTATTTACTTGAAAATAAATATTGGATAATTTAAAATATTGTCGTAATAAAGAAACATGAAATGTTCAAAAATGCACAGTTTATTTGAATTATTTGTAAATCCCGCCAGGCACGCGCTCCCAAGATTAGGTGGTGAAACTCTCTTCAGAGGCGCTGAACGCAGTCTCGACCAGTATATGGGAGTGGACCTTCTATAGATATATCTTTTCTATGGGGGAATACCACTAAATTTCTAGTGTACTCGATAACGCAGGGCGCGCTACGTAGTGTTGATTTCGTGCTGTTTCTCTTTCTTCGTACGTAAATAACAAAAGCGCAATTTCGATCTGCGGTTCAGCCATAATTTTATATAAATATCTAGTTTTCGTGAGTGTGTTTTTTATTGTATATATATATTTTATATTGTTGGAAATTGGTAAGATGAAATGCAAGTTGTGTAGTTTTAACAGTATTCTTATCTTTTTTAGTTGCTTATTTTAGCAGTTAATCAAGACTTTTAAATCTGAAATATGGACAAATTTTTGAAAAGAAAGACTGAAAGTGAAGTTAATGTTGGGGCGAGTACAAGCAGGTCTTCTTCAATTGAAGGAGATATGCAAGGCAACAAAAATGCCGAAAATAAACGTAAAAAGATATCCGAATCAGTTCGGCATTATTCGGAAGAATATCTGAAGTTTGGTTTTACATGGAGCGGTAGTCAAGATGTTCCTATTCCGAGATGTATTGTATGTGGTGAAAAAAACAGTGCAATGGTCCCAGCTAAGTTACAGCGTCACCTTTCAACAAAACATTCTTGTCTAACTTCGAAAGGTAAAGATTATTTCGAAAGATTGCTGAAAAATCAAGAAGTGCAAGCAACATGCTTTCGAAAGAGCGTTACAATTTCGGATAAAGCGCAAATCGCTTCTTATAAAGTGGCAGAACTAATTGCATTGAAGCAAAAGCCACATGATATCGCAGAATCGCTAATTTTGCCCGCATGTTTAGAAATTGTTAAGATTATGTTTGGCAATGAAGCGCAGCGAGACGTCCTAAAAATTCCCGTTTCGGACGATACGATAAAAAGAAGAATTATAGATATGTCAGGTTTTATAGAGAACGCAGTGACGGCGAAATTAAGTACAAAAAATTTTGCGCTGCAAATTGACGAATCCACTGACATAAGTGGCAAAGCCCAATTAATCGGATTTATTCGCTTTGTTGACGACACTGAAATAATAAATCAGTTTTTATTCTGCAAGGAACTTATTGGTCACGCAACTGGAGAAGACATATTTAATTCAGTATCATCTTATTTGGAAGAATGGAAATTATCCTGGGAAAATTGCGCAGGAATCTGTACTGATGGAGCTCCAGCCATGCGTGGCAGTATTAAGGGATTTTGTAGTCGAGTTAAAGCAATAAATTCAAATATAGTCTCCACTCACTGCTTTCTGCACAGGGAATCTTTGATTTCGAAGAGTCTACCAGCAAACTTAAAGTCTGTTTTGGAACAAGTCGTACATATGGTGAATTATATTAAATCGAGACCATTAAAAACCCGTATGTTCAAACAACTTTGTAACACCATGGAATCCAAATATGAATGTTTGCTTTTGCACTCTGAAGTGAGGTGGCTCTCAAGAGGAAAAGTGCTAACCCGAGTTCATGAGTTGAAACAGGAATTGCTAGTTTTTTTTAGACAAGAGGGTAATGATGTATACGTAAAATATTTGGAAAATGATGCATGGTGTACTAAGCTAGCATATTTAGCCGATATCTTCAGCTACTTAAATTCAGTCAATACATCTCTTCAAGGAAAAAATGAAAATATTCTGACATCCACAGACAAATTGCTAGCTTTCCAGAAAAAGCTTTTGCTTTGGAAAAATCGTATTGCTCAAAATCGCAAATTTGATATGTTTCCGTTATTAGCAACGGAAAATATTGTTAACATTAACGAAATGATTTCAGATGTGGCAGAGCATTTGTCAATATTGCAAGACAAAATAACTCATTACTTTCCATCTCTTAATATTGAAGACTTTGATTGGGCGCGAAATCCATTTGGTGAATTTGATATAATGAACCAAGATTTTTCTATTCAGGAAGCAGATGAGTTTATTAATATATCAACGGATCGAACGTTACAACTAAAATTCAAAGAAGAAGGAGTGGAAAGGTTTTGGATTTCCATCGAGAATGAACATCCATTTATTGCAAAACGAGCGTTGAATATCTTGTTGCTCTTTTCGACGTCCTATCTGTGCGAACTTGGATTTTCAACTCTAACAAATATTAAAAGCAAAAAAAGAGAAAGACTTACCAATTTAGAAGAAGAAATGAGAGTAGCGCTCTCTTACATAAGACCCAACCTTGAGGAAATTTGTAAAGGTCGTCAAGCGCAAATTTCTCATTAAAATAAGTTACCATGTAATATATATTCTTATTTCAATTAAATATTATCTTCCAATTATTTTGTGTGATTTACATTAGATTTACAAATTTTATGATAATGGCGTTCCGCCAAAATCGAGACCACTTAAAAGTGTTCCGTGATCCCAAAAAGGTTGAGAGCCACTGGTTTAGGACATTGATTAAAATAACTTTTAAGTAAAGCATCAATATCCGACCGCAACATTTTATTCTCTTCAGTAATTTGCCGAGAAATACGTGATGTATAGGACGCTGATTTAAGGGTAATAATTCCCTGCTCTAGATTCTGCAACTCTTGTCTAAGAGTCCGTAACTCCGAACCAAGTGCGCAGCATTCTGGAGATTTGCATTGGTTTGCGCATTCACCATCACGCGCATCCACTTCTGGAGTGGGGCTGGCTAGCTCATTAATGGATGGACTGTCGTTCGGCTCGGATACATTACAAGACGGACATGAAGAAACAGTTGCAATATCGGATATATGATTAGTAAATCCTTTGTAGCGCTTGATACAACTACGGTGCATTAATCCATTGCAAGTTGGGCATTTAACACCAGTAGTTACAGTAGTTTTGCATCTATAGCACATCATAATTAAAATAATAATATTATTTTAATATATTATAGTGTCTACAGAGGATAAAACAAAGGTTAAGTCGATAAGAGGAATAGCCAAGGGACACTCTCTTCACAATACCGGGCCCTTAGTGCTGACTTATAACAACACGACACAGTTAAGATTAGGCCACGGAGAGATGGGAAAATAAAGAGCAATAAGAATTGCTTCCCGTATGATTTCAATGAGGGAAGAATATTTGGCATAATTTGACAAAAAAGCATATTTTTGCATATTTATGTTTTTTTTGCATATTTTTGCATATTTCTGCACGTTTTAGCATATTTTCAAAAAGAAGAAAGAAGAAAAACATACTTTTTTTTTAAATTGTTACTTTATTACATTTTTGTTCCATTTTCCGATATTGACCCGTTTATGGTTCCCCGACCTACCAATTTCACGTTTTATCGTGCGGGGATTACCCGTCCTATGGATGAATCCTCTTTCTAGCGACCGGGAAATCTCACGCATTGCCATATGAAGTGCACATCAAGCTTGTTTGTGTATGTCAAAAAGTAATTATTTTATATAGGTCTTTTTATAAGATCAAGCCATTAAGTGTGGGTGTTTTGAAGTGAAAGTAGGTACGTACACGAATTTAATTAAAATTCAGTCAGCTTGAATTTTAAAATTGTTTAAAGATAATGCCGAAAGTAAAGGTGTCGATCACCGACCGATTGTCGCTATTTGTGCGTCGATTTCCAGTTTTCAAAACCGATGGCAAAGTGTTTTCCTGCAAAGTATGCAACAGGTGTGTGTCGGCTGACAAAATTTTCACTGTTAAGCAGCACTTGACTACGGCAAAACATCAAAGATGCATTCGCGGAAGATTTGTGCAGTGCACTTATTTCCGCAGATATACCACTGTATAAAATGCGCAATAAAAAAAATTGTGTCTTTCCTGGGAAAATATACAGAACATAAAGTATCATCCGAAACCACTCTTCAGAATGTTCATGTGAAAAACATTTTTATTTTTTGTGGGTTTCGATCGATGATACAACGGATGGAACTAGGAGGTATGTGGCCAATATGATTATTGGCATTTTGGATAACGACGAAGCCATTGCCAAACAATTTTTTTTATTAAATACCGCAGTGCTAGAAAAGACTCGGAGAAAGTTGTGATCGAAACAATATTTTACTTTTTGTATCCGATGCGGCACCATAAAAGCGGTCCAAAGTATACAAGTATTTTATCCAAAACTGACACATCTGACATGTCTTGCTCATGGACTTCATCGAGTATGCGAAGAAATTCGATAACGTCGATCGATTTGTAGCCAACGTAAAAAAAGTATTTTCGAAAGCACCCTCAAGAGTTACGGGTTTTAATGGTATGGCACCGCAACCAGTAACGACTCGATGCGGAACCTGGATTGAGGCCGCAATGGATTATGCCACAAATTTTGAGAAAATTGTGGAAGTTTTTGATGCATTGGACGAAGAGGAAGCCACGTCGATAAAACTTTCCAAGGATATGTTAAGTGATAGATCAGTAAAATTTGACTTGGCCTTCATTGCCTCCAATCATGGATTCCTTGCAGCATCAATTAAGAAGCTTGAAGCATCTTGCTTACCACTTGCTACGCAGATTGAAGCAATAACTCGTGCGCAGGCTGAAATTAATGTAGTCAACTGTAAAGCAGCCACCTTGATAAAAACGAAACTTTAGAAAAAAAAACGTGGGTTTGCTCTTATCAAAAGCATTTCTGCAACTTTGGCTGAAGATTCGAATGAAACAGTGGTCAGTTACAGCCTTGGCGAAGCGCTGGCTTTTAAATTTGCGCCTGGAACATCGGTTGATATGGAACGAAGTTTCTCTTTGTATAAAAAATGTTTTACGCGTCAACAGACATAGTTTTTTATTCGAAAATTTACACGAAATGTTTGTAATTTATTGTAACCAAAATTTAAATTAAATGTTATTCGTTGTGTTATTAATGTTATTATCTTATCTTTTAAATTAAATTATCTTTATTTTTAATTTTGTTTTTTTTTTCATTTTTAAAAACATATTTTTCATTTTTAAGAGCATATTTTTCGATTTTAATGGCATATTTTTCATTTTTAAGAGCATATTTTTGATCGCCCTACTAATAACAAATGGTTGACATTACTTATACAATAAATGACATTTTTCGATTCAAATTTTTTTCAAGGCATACATTTATTACCAAAAAAATCATGTGAACAAGATTTATTTTTTTTCTGGCATAAATATTAACTTAAAACCAACATAACGGGCATAATTGGATTCAGAAAAACAATGTCCAATATTATAAAATTAGAAAAGTATATGCTGCCATTTAAAAATTAGAAGTTGATTTTGAAAAAATATATAATCTCCGTCATTTTATAGTATTTAAACAGCCATTGACTTTATTTTTTAGTTCATTCAAATCGGTCAATAAATAACAGTGTTATGGCGTTGGGTTTTTTTTAACAAACACACGGTATACTCTGCGTATCGCGCAAGATGTCAGAAGGCAAAGCGCAAAACTAAATAATAATTTAATTGTTTTCCCCTATAACTTATAACTTAAAAATCAACGGAGATATTTATTTGAAATGCTAAATAGTTTTAAGGGTACATGAACAAACTTACTTTGATATCCGATTATTACATTCTACTCCTAAAATACGAGAAAGTGTGGTTTTCGCAAAAATGTTCGAATTCGAAGTGTTAACAAAAATGTAATGCAAAGAACTAGATCCTTATAAACTGCTGCTCGTTTACCTAAATCTCTTCCAAATTGACTTTTTCCCATAAACATTCATTTCAGCGACATTATTTAGTTCAAGCGGTTACATTTTGATATGTAACGCCTTTAACCCTTTCACTGCAACGCACCAAGTCTCACGCTAGCACTCCGCCTGGAGTCATTCGCCGCCAATTCTTCGTGGTCCGATACCTTTACCACATGCCAATCGAGGTCCATCCTTTTACATCATCGCTTTAAAAATTATACAGGCGAACCCCTGGCATACATGTGTGCCAGTCGCAGCGCGCAAAGCAAAACTCTGGCGTTCATGTGAGCTATGCTTAATCCTTTGAGGGGCACATTTTTGGGAAGGAGATGAAACGGGGAAACTAATGGCACTTTGGCACTTCAGGTTTTCGGAGTCTTTGATTCCGATTTCGGTGTCAGAAATGAGTTTTGACAGCTGTCAACTGTCAAATCGGTTGTCAAGTGTCGAAAAATGCAATGAAAATCGGGAAATAGGCTTTCATTGGCTGATCTAGGAAGGTTACAGACCAATAATGATGTGGGAAGCATTTTCCGATAGTTGACTGCTGTCAAAAACTGTCAAAATAGACAGAATGTAGTGAAAAAAATAAGTTGAGCGCCGTTTCCCGCTTCCCAAGGTCGCTGGACCAGATTGCAACATCGGAAAAGAGTTTTGACAGCTTGTCAACTGTCAAACCAGCTGTCAAGTCATGTATTATAAAATCAAACCCAGTAGCCAGACGTTTATTAGCTCTCCGATGACTAACAATGAAGTGGGAAGAATATGTTGGCAGTTGACAGCGGTCAAATAACTGTCCCAGTGAAGAGAACGAAATCAAAATACAAGGTTGGCATGGTTTTACCGGACAGAATATCGATATCCGAGATGGGCATTGGCAGCTGGCAGCTGGCAGCTGGCAACTGCCAAACCAACTGTAAAATAATGTAATCAGCAAAGATCATACAAAAATCACCATTTATTGAATATTTTGGGAGATTTGAGGACCAAGCTTGCTGTCAAATGCAGATCTTGGCTGTTGACAGCCGACGCACCTGTCAGAATGGAGCAGTAAACATAAAAATACTAATTGGACGTTATTTTATAGCTATCTGAGACCGCTAAGTAACGTTAACACATCCAGAATGAGTTTTGGCAGCTTTACATTCACTCAAACTTTCAAATTGTGACAAGCAAGATAATCACAATTTTTTTTGTCGAAGCCTGCTAAAGACATATTCTCCCGCTTTGCGTGACCCAGAACTAACGACGTGGACGTGAGAAGATGCTAGTTCCATATTTTGTTTGTATTTTTTGTTTGTTTTTTTTGTATTTTGTTTTTATTTTTTCTTGTATTTTTTTTTTGTTTTGTTTTTTTGTTTTTTTTTTTGTATAGTTTTTTTGTTTTGTTTTTTTGTATTTTATTTTTTGTTTGCTTTTTTTTATATTCTTGTTTTTTTTTTGTTTTTTTTTGTTTTTTTTTTGTTTTTTCTGTTTTTTTTTGTTTTTTTTTGTATTTTTTTCACAATCATTGTTTATTTCTAATTAAAAAAAAATTCTACCAACCACGTATTATTTTGAATTTTTTCGGGCGTTTGTTACGATTTCATGACGTTTTAGCTAGATGGAATTTCTCATAACAATTGCTCTTCTCATCTATGCACAGGGAAACATTGCAGGTTTCGCAATAAAATTTTGTCCGTTTTTCATTTTCTTTTGAACTGCAACATCGGTGTCGAGTTTCTCGAGTACCTGGGAAATGAGGTCTCTGAGCTGTTCTCGCACTGTCAGGCACTTGCAGCATAACATTTCTAGAAGGGAGCTCGGACGAAGGTCCTCTTTTTGGACGATCAGGAAACCCTAATAGGTGATCAACCACTGATACCCGGAAGTCCTTGAGCGATAAAGTTTTCTGTGGAAAGGACAGTTTATATAAAATAAAAGAATTTACCAAAGTCACGTCTACGAAGTGCCTAAAAATTCGATGCCACCATTTCTTACTCTTGCGAGATATTTGGTAACAATTTTTCATGGCATCCGCTTTGTCAACGCAGCCCATATGGGCATTATAATCCTTGGCTACAATCGGAAAAGAAACTACCTGCAGAGTTCCATCTCTCTGCTTTCTTCTGGTTTCTGAGATGATAGAAGCGTCGTGGAAATCGGTTAGAAAATGTACCGGCTTCTTATCGATCCACTTCACCCATTGTATGCCTTTATAAAAAGTCCAGAATTCGCTATCCCGCGCGACATTTCTTTATATCTCGTTTGTAGTTTGGGTAAATCTTTCCCATTTTTCCGCACCGTTCCACATGCCAAAATTCCGTCAACTAGCAAACTCGACATCAAGTCCACGGTGGTAAAAAAATTATCAAAACAAATACAATAGTTTTTGTTGACCAAGGTTCGAGTCAGATCTCTTACTACCCTTTCGCCTAAGAAAAGTTCTGGTCTTCCCTGGACCTTTCCGGTATACATTTGGAACTCACAAACATAGCCGTAATGATCAGCTCTCGCCCAAGATTTGAAGCCTCTCGGGACCAGTCTCATGGGTACGTACTGCTTCATGGAGCTTCTGCCCTTGAACTTGATCATGCTCTCATCCACGGCTTGATTTCTAGTTGGGTCATAAAATCGCAAATATGTGTCTGAGAGGTTGTCAAAAAAGGGTCTTACTTTGTACAAATTATCGTACTCAGCTTCAATCTTCTTTGGTTCTTTGGAACTGTCATTCAGATGTAAACTGGATAGTAAAATAGTAAAAACGAAAATCTCTTCACACTCATCGTAGAACTAACCTAACGATCATAGAGCTGGACGTTGGAAGACCTATAATCGCGGTAGGATGGTAACCGTTTAACTCCCATCAATATGTTCAGACCGAGAAATTGTTTGATTTCTTGGGGGAGGGGGGGGATTGATATCCGTGAATTCTTTTTTCTGTTGACAGCAATAGAGATTAGATTGATCTGTAATGGAGTTGATATTGGTTTCAGAAAATAAACATAAAAAACAATCTCCCGGGCTCTTGACACTCTCTGGTACATTTTTAGGGCCAGTATGTTCGTCAAAAGGTTTCATTGGTAGCACCCCTACGCTTTCTCTCCCAGATTCCGTCCATCCCAGATAGCCGAATTCTTAGAGGAGTATCGTCATCTGAGTCACTAGCCTCGTCTGACTCTCTCTCTCTAGAGCACTGAGCTCGATAAATGACTCTTCTGATAAATCATCCTGACAGAGAGACTCCTCGTCTTCGCTATCCTCGAAATCGTCATTTACTGATTCGCTATCACTTGGTATTTCATCCTCTTTAATCCTCATTTCGAAATACAAAATTTTTTCAGATAGAAACTATTCTTACGGAATAACGAAAGATGATCTAACTTGACAGCTCTTTTGGCAATTGACAGCTGTCAAAAGATATTTTAGGCACTGAAATCGCGAATAGTGACCGCGAAAACCTACAAAATGTGTGGCAGCTTCTGTTTCTGTGACACTTGCACCATCTTGACAGTTCGTTGACAACTGTCAACCAATATTTTAGGCATTGAAATCGCGAACAGTGACCGCGAAAACCTATAAAATGAGTGGCAGCTTCCATTTCTGTGACTCTTGCACCATCTTGGCAGTCCGATGACAACTGTCGAGTACTATTGCCATATCGAACAGTTCACAAGTTGTAGAATGAGCGATACATTCCGAAGTCTCCATCTCAAATCAGGCTCCTCAATAATGCCTCGAATACTAGTCAGATTAGATTTTAATTACCATTATCATCTTTTGACAGTCTATTGGCAGCTGCCAATTGCCAAAATATATATCAGCTTATCGTAAGTCAGGACTAGAGCACACCAGAAAATGAAATCAGGGCGTTTTTCGCGAATCTCAAATATTTTGTGAATCTTGACAGCTGTTTTGACAGTTGACAGCTGTCAAAAGTTATTTTTGACACCGGATTCGTAATCAGCGACCCCAAAAACATATATCTAGGTAATACAATCATATTGTTAATTGCAAAAATTTCACGTGACCGATTTTTTTTTCATCTTTATTTGTTAATAACAAATACCCAGTGAACAATAATGCCAAATAATTTTTAGTTCGGGTAGTTGAGGGAACTCCTAAAACCCCCAACACCCATTATCCGCATGGACTAGGGTACAAAATAATGGCATCTGAGCGAGGGAATGTAGGTGGGACGTATATGTCCCACCGCCCCGCAAAGGGTATAGTTATCTATTGTACGAATGTGGAATGTACGTAATTAGTCCCGCAAGAAAAAGTTTTAAAGGCAATTTTCTTAAGGGACTAATGAGTAATTCCACATGAGTATAATATAACATTTTATCCAAAATCGTCTGCAGTTGCATTAAATATTGAAATAATGTTTATAAAATTTTGACAATTAAATAAAGTCAGGGCGGAATTAGCTTCGAGAATGGAAAAAGGGGAGAAAGATATTACTATTAGATTTATCAATAGAAAACCTACTATTGTGAAAATTAAACCTAAATTTTCCGAGGCAAAAAACTAAAAAAAATGTCTTTTTATTTTCAAAATGTTTCAGGTATGAGAATTCACGATTTTTCAAATAATGTATCACTGAGCTCTTATGATGCATTTGTTATATTGGAAACATGGCTGTCGTCTGATGTCCAGGATAGTGAATTAAGACTTAAACAGTTCGATGTTTTTAGAGTAGACAGGTCATCATGTAGTAGTGATAAGTGTTTAGAGGGAGGTGTGCTTATCGGCATAAGAAAGCGTTTCAGTGCTCGTAGGTTATTAGTTCCTCAAGCTAACGTGGGACATCTCTTTATTGCATTTAAAATGAGCAGGAAATTGTATGTTGTAGGGGCGGTTTATTTACCTCCTCAATGTTCCATTGAGAAGTTTGAGTCACATTGCGCCGCCATTGAGTATGTGTCGGAGAATTATCAACCTGATTCGCTAATGATCTGCGGTGATTACAATCTTCCCTCCGATACATGGAGCAATGGCTCTCTTGGAGTGAATATTCCAGATACTCTTAGCGGAGTGCATAGTAGGGACGTTTAGCTATTTTAATTTGTCGCAGCTAAATGATATACCCAATCCGAACGGAGTGTTTCTTGATTTGGTATTTGGATCTATAGCTAATATTAGTGTTAATTTAGCCAATGATCTCTTATTTGAGAATTCGCGTCACTATTTTGCATACAACATTGAAATGATCCATGAGAAGCACTTTGATGCCATCGTTGAGGATGTAGAACGTTTTGACTTCAAAAACGCAAATTATTTTGAAATTAATAATTTTATTGCTTCTGTATCGTGGAAGGATTTGTTTGACACTTGCAGCGGTATTGATGAGGCTGTGAATGTTTTGTACAATGTTATGTATCACGTAATAAACTTATATGTTCCTTTGAAATTGCAGTATAATAATATTTATCCAAAATGGTTCACTAAAAAATTAATAGATCTTATTAAATTGAAAAAATTGGCACATTGTAAATATAAAGAAACGATCAAATATGATGATTATATTAAATTTCAGACTTTAAGGAGTCAGTGCAAACTTAAGTAAGGAGCTGTATAATAATTATATTATTAAGATTGAAAATAACATTAAAGCATGTAGTAAATCTTTTTGGGATTTTGTTAATGAATCCAAGGGGATCAAGGGCATACCAGTTAGTATGTATTTAAACAATTCTCATAGTAACACAAATCAGGATACTGTTGATCTGTTTGCCAAGTTGTTTTCGGCCTCCTACAATGTTGATGGTATCAATAGTGCTTCCTCTCATGTTTATAATAATCCTGCCTGTGTTAATTCATGTTACAAGTTTTTTGTGAATACTAAGCTAGTTTTTGATGAAATTAGTGAGCTTAAGCCATCTAATTCATGTGGACCCGGTAAAATTCCAAATTTATTTTTAAGAATTGCATTTACACTCTCACTATTCCTCCGATAACATTATTTCAAAGAAGTATCACGGAACAAATTGTGCCCGAGTTCTGAAAGGAGAGTTACATCACCCCTATCCATAAATCTGGATGTAGAAGTAATATTGATAATTACAGGGAGGTGTGTTGCCAATCGTCGATTCCCACATTATCGGACTCCATCTTATCAAAGCAACTAAACTGGTTATGTAAAAATATCATCACCGGTAGACCGCATGGCTTCTTTGGAGGCCGTTCTACGGAGACTAACTTGATAAGTTATGAAATATTTGCATTGCCTTCTTATCAAGAAATTAATGGGCCTGGGTTTTAACTCATCAGTAGTTAACTGGATCAGTAGCTTTCTGACTGATCGAGTGCAGCGCGTAATGATAAACAGCCATGCGTCCAATGCAATCAAGGTCACCTCTGGGGTACCTCAAGGGTCCCACTTAGGACCCGTTCTTTTTAATTTATTTATTAATGATATAGTTGATTGTTTCAAATTTAGTGAAGTCCTCCTTTACGCTGATGATTTAAAAGCTTTCAAAATAGTTGAAAGCCCACAAGATGCAGAACAATTACAATCAGATATTGTTCGTCTTTCGGCCTGGTGTGATGTAAATGGTCTGCATTTAAATATAAAAAAATGTAAAACGATGTCTTTTTTTCGTGGCAACATGTCAATTAGTTTCGACTATGTCATTGATGGTGTTGCTCTTGAGAAGGTTTCAGAGTTTAAGGATTTGGGAATCATTTTAGATTATAGACGTTCCTTTATTCATCACATTAAATCGATTGTTAATGGGGGTTTTAAATTGTTGGGATTTATCGCGAGGATCGGAAAAGATTTCTCTATTGACACAATTAAACTTCTGTATTATTCACTAGTGCGCTCTAGGTTGGAATATGCTTCATGCGTCTGGGCACCGCACCAATTATATTTGATTAAAGAACTTAATAAAGTGCAAAACAAATTTCTACGTATGGCGGCATTTAAACTAAAAATTCCAATAAGCGGTCTTGATTATGAACGTCTTAGCTGTAGGTTAAATCTATCTACGCTTCAGCATAGAAGAATAATCGCTGATATTATGTTTTTATTTAAAATTGTCAATTCTTTCTTTGATTGTGACATTTTAAATTTTATAAATTTTGAAATTCTAAAAAAATTTTAAATTTCGTAGTGGAGGTGCTTTAACAAGAAGCTCGGACCTGTTTCGTATTCCTTTTTGTAGAACGAATTACTTAAACAATGATCCGCTAATTAGAATGATGCGATTCGTTAATAAATTGCAACCTAAATCGAATTTTATGTTTTTCACTAACGATATTAAGCTCTCCAGATACTTGCGCACGTTAAATCTGACAGACTTATATATTTAACAGAATTATTACGTAATTGCGGTTATACATCACTTTATATTACTTAAATTGTATGTTTTTTTGGCACTCTGTTGTCCCACTGATTTTGCTTTAACTTGTATCGGGTTTTACATTAATGTATTGTATTTGCTCTTTGTAATGTTATTTTTATATATAGTATTCGTAGGTACTGTATATTTGCATTTGTAAATTGACCGAACGTCATCAATCTTTTTTTGTAGCTTATTGTACAAATGGCGTTAGCCGTAAATAAATATTATTATTATTATTAAGACATTTTGACGTACGTGGTGTCAATTTGAAATATTTCAAAAATCCTAATAAGGATCTATGTATTCCCTGAGTCCGAGTTAATTTCTCACTAGGAACAACATTACTCACCTCAAATGACCATAGTAATTCGCTTATTACACACGATTTTGGATAAATTAAATTACTGGAATTCATGTTAATAAAAAAACTATTTTTTTGTTAAATTTTACTTAGCTGTTACTTTCCACCCGATTTTGGATAAAAGTATTTACTTGCGAGTAAAGTATTTACGTGCCAAGCATCTGAATAAGGGTTCACTTTTACTTGCGAGTAATTACTTCCAATGGTGTAGGGTTTACTCAAGTAATTACTTGTACTTTTCTTAATGCAATGCTGCAGGTCATCTGTCTGTCAAAAAAAAGTAGTAAAGTAATCATCCATTGATTCTAGTGATGAGGATAACAGAAGCGCAGCATATAAATCAAAGGGTGACAATAATAATGGATTAGCATTGGTAAGCTTATTACAAAAAATATTCCGTCGTTCTAAACAAGGCTATGTTACCCAATGTGATTACTGTGAAAGAAAAAGCATGGAGAGACACAGCATAAATACTTGTTCTGAGAGAGAGAAGAAGGACATTCAAGTGCCGGGAAACAAATCCATGAAACTGCTATCGTAAAAATACTTTTTCTGCAGCCGTCCCGAAAATAAAATTTTCGGTATGATTTATTAAATCGAAAGTACCACTTTACATAAATCGTACCGAAAGCAGTTATTTTGGGGACGATTTTGTTTCACTTTCGGAACGCTTTCTATACTTTCGGGACGCTTTCTGTTACTTTCGGGACGATTTTGCGTAAATATGTAGGCGGCCTTGACAAAAACATCAACTTCGTATTTAATTATGACGGCACTTGTCAAATAACATTCGGGTGTATTTTTGCTTTTTTAACTTAAAAAAACGGCAGCAGAAAAAATATTGTACGTAACACGTTCCAAAAGTGATTTTACGGGACTCGCAGGATCCCAGGACTCGCCTACGGCTCGTCCTGGAAACTTCGTACTCATCCCGTAAAATATCACTTTCGGAACTTGTTACGTAATAGTAATTTTTCTGCAGCCGTCCCGAAAATAAAACTTTCGATATGATTTATTAAATCGAAAGTACCACTTAACATAAATCGTACCGAAAGTAGTTATTAACGGGACGATTTTGTTTCACTTTCGGAACGATTTCTTTACTTTCGGGACGATTTTGCGTATATATGTAGGCGGCCTTGACAAAAACATGAACTTCGTATTTAATTATGACAGCGCTTGTCATATAACTATTAAGGACTCTTGAAAAAAACATATTTAATTGAGTGAGACCTTTAGCTATAAGTTCTGCTAGAGCAGTTAAGATTATATTAGATTTTTGATAAGACGGGGTCGATTGGCTATGGTGAGCTGGACAGCACTGCAACCTGGATAGGTCTTTTGTACTAGTACGCTACTACTATTAGTTTTCCAGGAATTCAATTTCCTTGATAAGGTCAATTAATTTCCTGGGAGGTAATGCCCTAATACGTTCTGGCGTTATCGTCATTCTTCCAGTTAGGGCCTGCCTGGTGGTAGCTAATGCTACACACTCGCATAGAATGTGTTCGACCGTTTCTTCTGCCAATTCACATTCTACAATTCTTTTTACCATCTTGTGAAGATGGGCAGTGTCCTGTAAGGATACCGGTGATTAGTCTTATCTCGGTTTTAGTAAGACGAAAGAGCTGTTTAGCTTAGCAAGAAGTCAATGAACATTTTGGATTTGTCCATTTTTTAAATAATTTGTTTTGCAATGTTTTTTCCATTTTTAGAGCTCGCCCTTGGTGCTTTCGATAGCCCGCAAGACTTCAGTCCAATGATGGTAGTTGAAGCTCCTTCCTTGCAAGTATATTAGTATTTCCGTTGCCTTTGTAACGTTGTGGGATGGCAGGACAAAACTCAACTAATGACTCTGCGACTTAGTACGTTACATTAGAATTACGGTATGATATAAAATAACTGCTTATTCTTCTGGTTTATTATAACTAAGAAAACACGTACTAATTAAATTAGGCACTTTCAGTCTCTGATATTTTTTTAATATCTTTATTTTTCTCGTTTCCCAAGTTACGGCACCATTGCTGCCTCAGATTTATACTGCTCCTATGCTCAAGGTGTCCCGACACCTTCTATACTTTCATAGCCGGATACCCACATTAGAGTGAGCTTGTTGTTCTTTGCCCCTTGGTTCAGAGCTTGTTTGCATTTCCAAGTAGGTTTGGAATTAAAGTTGTTCGCTTTTAGGTTCTTTGGGGCTGGTTGGCTAGTCGAGATCAGATAGAAGTATGCTCCTTTGTAACCCATTTTTTGGGCACACTTGAGCACATATTCCTAAGGCTTACACGAACCTTGTCCACATGGTTGCTGCTAGGCTCCCCTGGGCAGGAAGAGCTTGGATAGGGTTCTTTTGATAGCCCTTCGTCACTTGGCACCTTGGGTCTAAGCTCTACCCAGCCAAACCTAAAGCAAATCTTGTGACTCAAGAACACATCTGTTTATTAAAGACTGCCGAACGAATTTTTTTTTTAATTCTTAAAATTCTTTTTGTTTTCCGTGTGTATTGTTTGATGGTGAGGTTACGTGGTCGAAGATGTACTGCATGTCGTGGACAAAATGTAAACGCACGATAAATGGAAAGTATGCATAAACCTTATTTTCAGCTTGTTTGAATTCGGCTGTTTGAAATTATGAACCTTTACTTTACAACTCAAAATAATCTTGGATTATGAAGATTAATCGTTCTTTCTTTCTTCAAAAAAAGAGAACCCCCCCCCACTTTAAGTCCGAGTTTTCAATGTTTTGACCAAATTTTCGACTTTTTGACCAAAATTGTGGATTTTTTAAATATTTTACCCTAAATTTTTCTTTGTTTTTTTCTTTATTTGTCTGTTAAAATTTTTTTTTTCTGGTCCACCATTTTTATTTTTAGGCCAGAATTTTAGATTTTTGAAATCAATTGTTTACCGTATATTTTAGACTTTTGGTCTATTTTTTATCCTATATTTTATATTATATTATTTATTATTTTTTAACTTGGATTTTTGATTTTATTTTGTAAGATTTTTATTTTTTGCTGTTTTCAAATTTGTGTTTGGAGGCTGAAAGTGGCAAATTATTTTGCTTCTATCTAGGTTTTTGACTTTTTGTCTGCGTATATTCAGATCAGGATTCTTTGGCCCACATTTTCAATTTCTGTATTTTCGATTTTTTTGTTCCATTTTTTTTTCTTTATTTTGGCTAAAATATTCGATTGGTTTGTAGAAATTTTCGATTTTTCTTGTCTGCAATTTAACCTTTACGCTCATGTTTTGTCTAAATTTTCACCGTTTTAGGTTATATTGTAGATTTTTTGGTCTAAATATTCTTTATTTTGACGAAAACATTCGATTGGTTTGTAGAAATTTTGGATTTTTTGTCTGCATTTTTTTATCTTTGCGCCTGAGTTTTTGATGAATTGTCTAAATTTTCACCTTTTTAGACCCTATTGTAGATTCTTACTTTCTTGGCTTATATTTTGTATTTTCGATTATTTTGGTTTCAATTTTTAGTCTTTTGGCCGAAATTTTAATAATAATATTTTAATTTTCGATTCGTTTGTTAAAAATTTTGATTTTTTGGTATACCACTTTGATTTTTGGGTACGAATTTTTTATTTTTGTTCCATATTTTAGATTTTCTTAACTTAAATTATTGATTTTATTGTGCGAATTAATTTTTTATTTTTGCTATTATTTTCGAATTTCTCGTTGGAACTTATTTTAAGCTAAAAAGAGTTATTTGTGGGGCTGCAAATGGTTATTTTTTTTGTTTTGCTTGAATTTTCAATTTTTTTGGTCTGCATTTTGATTTTTAAACCAGGATTTTTGATTTTTTGGCCAATATTTTAGATCTTCGGCTGTTTTGTTCAATTTTTTTTATTTTTTGGCCAAAATATTCGATTGGTCTAGGAATATAAAAAATGGTTCTTTGTTGCTTCAAAAAAAAGGGGGGTGGGTATTGTATAGGTGGCTCTACTATCAACATGTTCCACGACCCGCCACTGCTACGTAATATCAAGAAGAAGATACTTTTTCTGCATGATAATATTAGATGCTAGTGGAATATATGTCGAACCAATGATGAACTTATTATTAGTGTTAACAAGAAGCTGTTCCACATTATCGCCACATGGTCAAATAGCAATTAAAACTCCACCGCCTTTGCTTTTCGTTCTGTTCTAAGAAGACGTTTCGACTCTATATATACAGGGTGTTACATATTCGAAGCATTTGCATTGCTTTCTCGGTAACTATAAGAAAACAATTTTATAACAAGTGTGACACACCATTGTTTTTCTATTGCACAGAAAATTGACGTATTTTGACAAACATGTTAATATCTTGGAAACAAAAGAAGATAAGCATCGGGAATGCTAGGTATAGATCAATGCAGAATTGAATTCTGCTTCGGAATATGTAAAAATATACAGGGTGTTTTATTTAAAAAATCGAGATTTATTGCTTTAAAGTTGACTAAATGTGGTATGAAATTTTGAACACTCTTGATTTTATTTTCCAAAAATAAATTACCACTGGGTACCTTGGGGTATTGACTTTTTATGGCTAACATTACATCCCTTCAATTTTGTATTGTTCGGAGATATGTATTTTTAAAGTGAATTATGTAAAAGCAAAAAAAAATTTAAAATGTCAAATATTTCAAAAACGCTTAAATTTTGAGGTTATGTTACTTAATGATTTTTTCACAGAATTTTATGTTTAATCCAAATTTGTAATATAAAATATAGCATTACATTGAAAATAAGGAGGTTGGTGCCTTATAGATATATTACTGTTCCCACGAGATTATCTCTAAATGTAGGGTGTTTGTAGATTGTGACAGAATAATCTGTTTTGAATAAATTCATAAAATTTCAAGTCGATGGAAATTGTTTTTACATTTTTTTCAAGCCATCAAGATGTCTGTTCAGGCGGGGTAGTTTCGAAATCTAGGCAAGAGTATTTGTATTTTTGTATTCTTTACAGAATCTTATTTATTAATGTATTTTTAATGAATATTAAAATTTTAAATCGTTAGCAACAGTCTTTAAATTTTATTAAGCCAATAGAGGTTTTAACAACACATTCTTTGCGAATATTTCTTCTTAAAAATTTTTTTTGAGAATTTTGCTGAATCATAATCCAGAATTAATTTTGGGTAATTCTGGAAACCTTCAAGTTGGTGGCAAGTATATGTTTTTATATTTTTTATTTTATCCTATAATGTCAACATGCCAATAACTCCTTAGCAACAAGTTACGTTAAGGTACCTTTAACGACACTAGTGTTGTTAAGAAATTCCGAACAACACTAGTGTTGTTATATTGTTATATTATCTTAACGCAACTCGTTGCTGTGGTAACATTGGCAAACCAACATGATTTCACTTTTTGATGGTTTTCATTAAACATTAAAAAAAAGAAATAGGATAAAATAAACCGTGTTACGTTTGTAAAAATTTGAAAATATTTTAATGGCTTAAGTAACGTTATTTGCTTTTACATTACTTGAGAATTTAAAAGCTTCTTCAAAATTTTCTCTCGTAATGTAGAAACCTTCATAACGTTACTTAAGCCATTAAAATATTTTCAAATTTTTACAACCACCCGCTCTGTTCGCAGGATACTATAGTACCGGTTATACCTTTTATTTTAATGAAACTACTATGGTTTCCAAGAAAATCTAAATAGGCCACCGATTATACAGAATGTGTTACTGCTTTTGTGTTTTTTTTCTGCTAAACTGGCCGAGTTATACAATCATTTTTGCTGTATATTCGCTAACTAGTGAGTGACTGACCTATTTAAATTTTTCTGGAATCTATCCCTGTTATTAAAAAAAAAACTTAGCTAACTAGTACTATAGTGGTACTATAAGTTAGGCTCATTTTAATTACAATATTCATGTAATCGAGTTTAATCAATTATTTTTTTTCGCGAAACTACTCGGTATATAGGAAAACTTTTGATGGTACTATCCAGTTGGGGTTGGGGATGCACTAGTGCTGGTCATGGCGGAATGCTTGGCGGTGGCTGACTTTTTGGATTTTTAAGTTACCCTGGACGTAGATGCTGATAACACTTCTGTGTCCATTTTCCTTGGCTTTCCCCTGCCTCTCTTCTTAGACGTTTTAAATTCATCCTCAGTGGAGTCAGTGGATGTATCCATGGTTGAGTAATTGGTCCCTAACTGGACCAGCATTATAATTTTACCAACCGTAACGGGGTAGTGTTGGAGTCCCTAAAGTTTGTACCAGATAAAACTCCCCCTGATTGTCGCGATGTGGATAGGCGTCCTCTGACCACTGGTTGTGCCACCTTGCCTCTATGTAGATCGGTTGTTGGAGTTCGGTGGCTGAAGAAGTGCCTCCGGGACTTATTGGTGTCCTCGCTGCTGGACTAACCTGGAACAGAAAATAAATTAATGTTGCCTAGACTCTGATTCCCAAGATCGCCAAGACGATCTTGCGAATTGCTGTGACTGCGATGGTAGCGTGGTTTACCGAAGATGAGCCAGACGCGGATGCGGCGAAGCTGTCGGTAAGAGGTTTTGGTGGTGGAGCACTCTTCTTCATTTTAGCAATGAAGCGAGTGCAGCCTCTATACGAAGCTGGATGGGCCACGGCCGGGTCAGTCCTGGGCCTCTGGCATAGGTGCGACAAGTGTGCACCTGCATACTTGACGCAATGTGAGGGTATCGTTCAGCAGCTCTGTTTATGTCCTAGCTGTTTGCAACGGTAGCATTGTTGCTTGCTTCCGTCGTGCTTTTGGGGTTAGTAGGTGTAGTATGGCGTCCCGTGGACCCTCGTCAGGGTGCGAAAGTCCGTCGGTGACTCAGGGAAGATACGCAGTCCCCGGGCTACGTACTTGGCTTGATGCACCTTGATGGAGTGCATCTCCCCACCTTGATGGAGTGCATCTCCATCAAGGCCTTGGTAGCCGGCCAGTTGGTGCTCGCTGGCAGGATGACTGAAGGTGGTTTCTTCGTAGGTGGTGCGGCTGGAAGGGTGGCTGAGTTGGACTGCTCAGCCGGACCACTGCTTTAGCGGCCGATTGTTTAACCGTTTCGAATTTCGGATCTGCCTTCTTGGCGGAGGATTGGGTCGCAACTTTGTCGGAGCCTTATTACTTGGCTTGCCATCTCTGGGTACTGTCCAATTATGAAACATGCCTGTAGCAATCAGTCGGTGCTGGTTCTGGAGGGATTCGCGGCCTGGGCTCTGGCGAACTGCTCCGCTTAGTTGTCGGAAGACATAGCGGTGGTTAGCCATGAGACGGTTGGTTGTTTAGAATTACTACAATAGTAATCTTTAGAATTGTGTATAGCCGATACAATTATTTGTAATATTTGAATTAGATCAGACAGTAATGATGTTTAGCGTGGAGAGGTGTCGAGGCCGCATCTGCTCTGTACGGCTAATGGGTCTCATCTTGATAATAATTTCTGATGGCCGACTCGGCCTACAGCTTAAGATTATATATGGCTTCGGCTGCGGGACCCTTCAACATAGATTCTGGCTGTTTGTTCACTTTATTATACTCTGTAGCATATAGCTGAATATAACTTAAAGTTGCATATGTGGCAATCACAAAGCGAGATCGAAGACTAAAGCTGTGGGCGGAGCAAAGTCTCAAGTGAAGCAATGAGAATCGCAGAAATATTAGCCGTAACAATGAGGCTGACCACACAAAAAACGCACTAGATCTAGACGTTACAACAGAATATCATTCTTGCTCTCGCTTTGCGCTCAGCCGCTCCCACCGCTCACCTCTCTCATCGCTTACGGTACGCCGAGCTTCCATCGAAATTCAACAGGCCCACCCCGGCTTACCAGTGGGTTTTCGCATCACCCTTGCCTGAATCACGTCCAGTCGTCTTCAGTGACAGTGAGTGGTAGCAATAACCTCTCGGCCCTAACTCGTGCGATAGCCTGACCAGTGCCAAGGCGCCTTAGTTTAGTTAATCGTTGTTTTAATACATTGGTATTTCCTTACAGTGAGGTGAACGTTGCAGCAGTTGATGCGTATATTATACTGCACTGACCGCGGTCGGTTGGCCCCTGTAGCATATCTACCTGTGCCGGCACGTGATTTGCGGGTCTAAGCACGCTCGTTAAGTCAGTGACCTGTCTCTTACCATTCGCCTGGACATCCACCCTAACTGCTGGGGAGTCAGCCAGGTGTTTGTGACAAAACACGTGTGGCCTACCTTTCTCCCCCAAATTCCCTCCTAGCATCTCGCCTATCTTGGCCAGTGCTGTGGTCCCCAACCCCGCTCCCGAGCCCATCGGCTTCTTGTCTTCCAAAGAGACGATAGAGACCATTTCGGTCATAAGCTCTGAGAGCAAATTCTCCGCGCTCACCACCATCCGGTGGGCGAAAAACACTCAACAGAAGAGTGAAATTGCTTTCCTGTCCGCGAGGGTCTGTAAACTAAGCGGTCAAGTGATTGATCTAACCGTCAAAAACGCTGATCTATTGGTTCAAGTGGCCTCACTGGCAAAAAAATCGAAGACAAATTCCCCCCGACAGGCCGTCCCACTACCACGAAGCTCAAGGCCCGACCGTTTATCGACCAGACGGTCCCAGATACGAATTCGACATGCCCATCCTCTCGCACGAATGCGAGATGGACGTGGTGCAGGCCACCTCTACGAAACTCGAATCCCGGTGGGTGAAATTGTACAAACACCTACCGGTGGCCCTAATGATCGATGTCATCCGTTCCAACGCAACTAGGGACGAAATAGCAGTGCAGGTTCAGAGCCCAACCGACTTCCATAAGACGACCCGTTACCTAGACGAGTGATCTGTACCCTGCCATACATATTAATTAGATGAGGATAAAACGCTTAAAGTAGTGTTGCCACTGTTCCCGTATAAATCTCTGTTAAGTAGGTGGAAGCCTCTCTCTGACTAATCGCCAGGATGCAATTACCTTGATATACGTCCAGGTCACCAAGAATGACGAAGGTTGTAAAATCGTCCAGTTACGTAGCGTTGGTGGACTCTCCATCAGAGTAGAGTCCAAGCACAAATCGGGGGGTAATCAGTGCCACCGGAGTCAAAGAGTCGGCCGCACTCGTGATATTACTAACGCAAAAGCGTTAGTAATATCACCGGGTGTACTATAAGTTAAGCCTTCACGCGTCATTGAACCCGGAATACGAGATTTTTTCCGCTTTGTATTTACATAATTCCAAACCAATTTAGGTTCATGTGATAGACGTTACTCTGTACGATTGACATATGCTAGATGGGCGGAGGTAATATCTCTTTTACAAGATTTTCGAAGTTCTTTTATTTATTTAATACGGTCCTCTGTTCGATGTAATTTCAAAAAACGCTCACGACATTTCTGTTTTAATTTCAATTTTTTACGAATGGAAGAATTAATCCATGGAGCACTTATGTTGAAGTTGTTAGGTTTGAAACGCGGAAAGTGCTTATCAAAGATATGATACATAGTATTATAAAAAGCTTCACATGCGGTGTCAACATCTGAACATCCATATATCTCACTCCAATCAGCATCATATATATCATCATACAGGGCAGGATAATTTGCTCTTCTGAAATTATATTTGTATTTCATTTCTTCAAAAATATTTGTTGTTGTATCATTTCCAAGTGGTATAGTGAATATTATAGTGGGATGATGAGCATCCTCATCAACCAATGGCGAGGAACATCCTTCCAAGTCGTAGATTGAGTTATCTGATGCAATTATCAGATCTAGAATTCTGTTGTTAGTATTAGTGACATTGTTGAACTGAATTAAGTCGTTGAAGTTCAAGAAGCCATGCAACGCGTCCAAAGAAGATGAGCTAGCACTATCGGAATAATTGGGGATGTTGAAATCACCAACTATAACAACATTCATATGTGAAAATTGATGTTCAAATAAAATAGAATATTCATCAACAGGAGTTGAATGTTTGATATATAAGCAAATTAATATGGTAGATATTTGATTTAATTTTAGATGCACAGCTATAAGCTCAATAGAGTTTAATAGGTCCATATTGAATGAAATTACTTCAGAAGAAACAAAGATTTCATTTGCTTTGCTTTTTGGAATGCGAACCGGTTATTCGACAAGGTACACGAGCAGGAACAGTTCATTCGCCGACACATTCATGTTGTGCTTGTCAGTGAGACTCTTCTCAGTGCTAGTGGAGTTCCTCAAATCAATGGGTATCAGTTACCCTTTCTAACTAGAACTGCTACTGGGCGTGGCACTGATATCTACATTCAAATGGGACTCGACCACTCACATCTCCTTATAGACGGCTTAATAGCTATCTGATCCATGGAGCTGATCTCGACATCATCCTCAACGATGTCATGCCGACCGCCTCGAAAAGTAGAGTTACCAACAAACACGGTAGAGCTCTCGAAGCCTATATCGAAAACTCGCCTCACAAGATAATGGTGGCGGCTCCAGATAGCCCCCCCCCCCCAATTTTTCGAAAGACGTGGCTTCCGGCCCGACATTCTTGCCATCGCTCTACTAAGCTCTACTAAGTAATGTCAACGCGGAGCATGATATTTGGGTCGAGAATGACTTAGATTGTGACAATAATCCAGTAATAATGCATGTCGCGATTGGAGTCAATAACTCGCCCCATAATGTCAAGAATACGGACTGGAAGCTTTTCAGGAAAAAGGTTCAGAAGCTCGTCTTCCCTCAACCAAGCATAAAGTCAACAGTTGAGTATAGAAGTATAGAGTGGAGGCATATGCCCTTGCTCAGCAGGTTTAAGATAATCTTCGCGATCTACAAAACCAGAGCTGGGAGCGTAAAATAGCTTGATATTAACTTCTCCACGAATGTCTTGTGGAGGCTAACAAAGGATATAAGACGCAAACCGCCTGGTAGGGCCGCGATCCATGGTAATAGAAGTCTTGCGTACTCAGATGCTAAGAAGGCTGAAGCATTCGCCAACTTACTTGAACAATAGTTTATGCTGAACCCTAGCGATGATTACGACTTTGAGGAAGAAATTACATCCACTGGTAATTCATACTTAACCGCAGACAATGGCCAGTGGACTACAGTTCCCGCCATCACATTCCCGCTGAAGAAGGCTCTAGGCCATGACAGTATCACCACCGCCATGGCAGACGCTCAACATCGCGAATGTGTCTATGAGGTTAGGATATTTTCAGAATTCCTGAAAGCCGGCTTACATAGTCAGCATCTTGAAACAAGGGAAGTCTATTACCTTCCTTTAAAACTACAGACCCATCAGCCCTCTCAGTACTCTGTGCAAACTTGTCGAGAAAATAATTCTTAAACGCCTCCGGGCTTTTAGGGAGGACCATAATTTTACGGAGGACAATAAGATCATCCCAGGTTATTAATTCCGTTTCCGTAAAGACCTCTCTTCCACTCATCAGCTGGTGAGAGTCGCCAAGTTCATTTCGAATGGTTTTACCCATCGCAAAGACACGGCTGCGGTGTTCTTTGATTGCTAAGGCTTTTGACAAGGTCTGGCCCAAAGGCTCAGTTTTTAAAATGATCCTTCTCAAGTACCCTGAGTACTTAGTTAGACTTATCCACTCCTAAATTCGCCAGCGACGGTACAGTTGCAAAATAAATACTGCTCTCCGCAAGGAGACAGGTTGGAGCCGGGGTTCCTCAGGGGTCATGCCTTTCTCCGACCCTCTACAACATCTACGTGAGCGACATGCTGGATTTCACTCCGGTCATGGCGCTCAATACGCAGATGATACACCACTTCTGTACCAAGGTCGCACTAAAATCATCTAATTCTGTAACCTTCGCAACTGTATAGAGAACTCGCTTCAAACTGCTATTACGAGGAATGGGCTAATAAGTGGCAAATAGCGATTAATCCGAACAAGAGCGTGGCTATGCATACCCCAAAACCTCTATCCCTCCCTTTAAATTTACCTGGCGAGTCCCCGTGAAAGCTGCACTGGCCAGCCTGTTTCGTATAATCAAACAAAAGTCCAGGTTATCCCACAAGAACAGGGTTAACCTATATAAACTTATCTTGAGACCTCAGATGCTCTACACATCTCAAGCTTTTAGTTAGAGCTCTCCATCTTTGCTTAATAAGATCCAAACCCAGCAAAACATCATGCTGAGGCGGGTGCTATATGCCCCTATGTACATGCGCAATTCTCAGTTGCGCAGAGACACACTTAGTGTCTTAGATCACACCAAAGAGCTCCCGAGTAACTTCTTCGAATGGCTAGATAATGACCAACCATTGGGAAGTATATTCCCACAGAACGACAGTCCGGCCAGGTGTAGCAATAAACACTCCTCCCCCTGAGATATCCTAAGGTAAAACTTAGAAATGCCAATTTTCAAATACAATATAATTAGTGGTCGGATTCTTGCCGGCACTTTTGGCAGTCAGTTAAAGAATAGCTTTTGCGACGAAAATCTTCACGAGCGCGTAAGCGCGAATAGAGATTTTCTAAAGGCAAAAGCTACGAATTAATCTAACTGACAATAAAAAATCCGACCACGAATTGTATATGGCTTGAAAATCCAGAGAATTACTCATGCAATTAAACGGTCGCAATCGGTATGTTGGTCGGTCGTTTCTGTAGCAACCATGCCAATAAACAATAAACGTCAAAATACGTAAATTGCTTGGCGAATTGTGTGCATATTGTGTGTTATAAGAGTGTGTTCGGTGGCGGATACGGCCACAGGCAACAAGACATTTTACCCGTTGATCATATTTCGGGCCAGAAAGGCCGATCAGCGATCTGATTTGCAAATGCTGTGTAGTTTGGGATCCGTACCAACAAAAGGAGTTTCGCCTCCGGCCCCGGCCCCAGCCTTCAACAATCCTTAGGTGAGTTTAATATAAATAGGGACTATGGGGCCGTAATATCCCCTTTATACCAGGGCCGGTGTCCTTAGCCAAGAATCAAAAACATTCTAAACCAATCAAAAGTGAGTATAGTGAAAATAATTGATAAAAAAAAGAAGCTTCCTTTCTTGTCAGAATAGAGCTATTTGATTGGAGGATATATAATGAGTTGGATTGTCAAATTAATAATTAATTAAAATTGTTTCACCACCATAGCGTTACACTATCTGCCCCCCCCCCCTTCTTATTATGAGGTTAGGGTTTTGACATTAGATGGGTTGCCAACTTTACGTTGCCAACCTAAGATATGTATAAATTCGTTTCGTGTAAAAGCACAAATCCTTAATATCTACTTTTATATGGGGTGTGTATAAATTAGCGGATAATCTACACGTGGCTGTATTCTTCCTAAAATTCTGAATAGGCCATCAGAAGCCATTTAAAAGAAGTGTACGTTCGGTAACATAGCATTCACGAGCTGTAATTTTTTTCAATAATCTCCTGTGGGTTGTGTCAGAGTAGAACAGTAATAATAATGAGAGAGTGGGTTTATTTACAGATAGAGGAACTATTTCGGAGTTGGAAGAAAGGCGCATCAGAGCCTCTAATGCCATTATACAGGGTCTTCATTTCAAAAGGAGCCACCCTGAATAACTTTGGATCTGAAGTAGTTACGGTTTTAAGAAAAAATACGTCAATTTTGTTTTCGAGGGGGGACTTAAAAAACACTGTTTTTAGAATTTTATCTTTCACCCCTTCACCCCCAGCCACCCCATCTTTATAATTTCAAATGGCACCCCCTATTGTGCGATACCTCATTTTAAAGGGCATAAAAAATGCTATCCAGCAAAGCAAAAATAATTGAAATCGGTTCATTTGTTTTAGAGAGAGAAGGTATTCATTTCAAAATAAACCACCCTGAATAACCCTGGTTCTGAAGTAGTCATGGTTACAGGAAAAAATATGTCAATTTTGTTTTTGAGGTGGAACTTGAAAACACTGTTTTTAGAATTGTATCTTTCACCCCCTCACCCCCAGCCACCCCATCTTTATAATTTCAAATGGCACCCCCTATTGTGCGACACCTCATTTTAAAGGGCATAAAAAATACTATCCAGCCCTGCAAAAATAATTGATATCAGTTCATTTGTTTTAGAGAGAGAGGGTATTAATTTCAAAATACTCACCCCCGGCCACCCCATCTTTATAATTTCAAACAGCATTCGCCATTGTGCGATACCTTATTTTAAAGAGCTTAAAAAATACTATCTAGAAATGCAAACATAATTGGAATCAGTTCATTTGTTTTAGAGAGGGTATTCAATTCAAAGTACGTCACCCTGAATAACTCTGGTTGTGAAGTAGTTACGGTTTCAAAAAAAAACGTCAATTTTGTTTTTGAGGGGGAATTAAAAAAAACACTGTTCTTAGAATTCTATCTTTCACCCCCTCACTCCCAACCATCCCGACTTTAAAATTTCAAATGGCATTCCCTATTGTGCGATACCTCATTTTAAAGGCAATACAAAATATTATCCATCCAGCAAATAAAAAAAAATATTTGTAATCAGTTCATTTGTTTTAGAAAGAGAGGGTCTTTGTTTCAAAACAAGCCACCCTGAATAACTTTGGATCTGAAGTAGTTACGGTTTTAAGAAAAAATAAGTCAATTTTATTTTAGAGGGTGGAACTTGAAAAACACTGTTTCTATAATTTTTTCTTTCATCCCCAGCCACACAATCTTTGGTGTGGCATATTTGGATATGA
This sequence comes from Ocypus olens, assembly GCA_910593695.2. Classification (NCBI taxonomy): domain Eukaryota; kingdom Metazoa; phylum Arthropoda; class Insecta; order Coleoptera; family Staphylinidae; genus Ocypus; species Ocypus olens. The sequence goes on along the minus strand of OU343061.1, from coordinate 28,086,921 downwards.
ATAAAAATTCATGTTTATTTGCTGGACAGTATTTTGTATGCCCTTTAAAATGAGGTGTCTCACAAAAGGGGATACCATTTGAAATTATAAAGATGGGGTGGCTGGGGGTGAGGGGGTGAAAGATACAATTCTAAAAACAGTGTTTTCAAGTTCCACCTCAGAAACAAAATTGACATATTTTTTCCTGTAACCATGACTACTTCAGAACCAGGGTTATTCAGGGTGGTTTATTTTGAAATGAATACCTTCTCTCTCTAAAACAAATGAACCGATTTCAATTATTTTTGCTTTGCTGGATAGCATTTTTTATGCCCTTTAAAATGAGGTATCGCACAATAGGGGGTGCCATTTAAAATTATAAAGATGGGGTGGCTGGGGGCGAGGGGGTGAAAGATAAAATTTTAAAAACAGTATTTTTTAAGTTCCCCCTCGAAAACAAAATTGACGTATTTTTTCTTGAAACCGTAACTACTTCAGATCCAAAGTTATTCAGGGTGGCTCCTTTTGAAATGAAGACCCTGTATATAATCTCAATGAATCCACCTCATCGGTTGTTGAAGTTAATCATGAATTCTAGTAAATAATATTCTCCAGTCTCGCAACATCTGCATTGCTCCTGTGAAAACTATACGTTTGGGGAAAAAAGTGTCTGGACTTAAACCTTAAAATAATTTTAGAGAAAAAGGAACAAGCTTGTAATGTATTACGCAGTAATGCGTCTGCGCCGAAAAAGCAGATGGATTATTATAACTTACTGAAGGATGAATTAACTAGAAGGAGATCAAATGGTGAACTAAATTTGCGCATTGCTTACAGAAATGGTACTCCTTACCTGGCTATTGATAATCGTAATTCTCCTAGTGCATCTTCTTCAAATAACTCAAAAAACAAAAAATCTATTATCAAAATTGTGGTGGGTTACGTACCCACATTAAAGATTTTTTACTTGCTGTTAATGTGAATTATTTTGATATTATTATAATTGTGGAAACATGGCTCCATGGCAATATTTTGAACAGTCAGCTTCAACTACATAATTACTCCCTCTTCAGGTCTGACAGAAGTATTGATGGCAGCGTTAGAGCTAGGGGGATACTCATTGCAATTAAGGCTCATCTAAACTCATGACTTATTTTGAGCAACAATTTATTGAACACATATTCATTTTAATTAAAATTAATAATTTTTCTTATATTGTAGGAGGCGTTTACATCCCACCGAGTTCCAATTATGATAAATACTATGATCATTGTGTATGTATTGAAAGTTTGGTTGAAAATTATAACTGTCATAATATTGCAATTTTTGGTGATTTCAATCTACCGAGTATTAATTGGGATAATATGACCAACAGCCAAGTTCAACCTGATGCAAAATCATCTGCTATTACAAACTGTTACAACTTTTTAAATGCAGCACAAATTAACGTTATTCCAAATTCACGGGGCACGTTTCTCGACCTATGCTTCAGCTCACTTGCCAATATATCCATTTACAAATCCCTCGATCCCCTGCTGCCAACGTCCGTACATCACTATGCGTACTTTGCGAAGCTCTCAATTGGGTTTAACCACAACGTTGTGACATGTGAAAAACAATTTCTATATAATTTTGCTGATTTCAACCTGATTAACTCTTACCTCAATTCTATCAACTGGAATTTCCTGACTTCGACTGATGACTTTGATGCCGCGATTAGTGATTTCTATGATATCATTTATACCGCTATTGATACATTTATTCCATATAAATATACGTATCATTACATGAATAGTTACCCTAGATGGATGTCCAAACATTTGATTTCACTAATTAAGAAAAAGAAAGAAGCGCATGCATCCTATAAACTTTCTGATCGGGTTGAGGACTACTATCTTTTTTCGCAACTTAGAAAGGATTGTAAGAGCTTATCTGAATCCTGCTACAATAAGTATCTCAATGTGCAATCATCTAATAAATCGAACCCGCGTTATTTCTGGAAATATACCAAAGAGTTAAAAAAGGAAGCTGGTTATCGAATGAAATGATTTATAATGATATCTCCGCTGATAATGGTCCTGATATGGTTAATTTATTCTCGAATTGTCTACACCTTTTCATCTAATTCATCCCATCAACCTTATTCTGCTTCCTCTGCGGTTCATGATGTTAAACTAGTTTTAAATATTCAAGATGTGTTTAGTGCAATTTCTAACTTAAAACATACAATTATCTAGTTATTTCCTGCAAAATTGCATTTACTCCTTGTGTCGTCCTATTTATATCATGTTTGCTAGATCATTGAATCAAGGCGTAGTACCGGAGTTATGGAAAAATAGCTTCATAGCCCCGTTACATAAATCTGTCTCGAGAGTGGATGTGAAAAACTACAGGGGCGTATGTATTCAATCCACGATCCCTAAAAAGTTGGATAAAATGGTTGCAGATCTGTTGGCTTGGTGTACTAAGTCTATTATTTCTACCAACCAGCATGGGTTTATTGCTGGTAGGTCCACTCTTTCTAACCTTCTGGAATATAAAGAGTTTGTCTCGAATGCTTTGGATAGTCGGTGTCAGATAGACACTATTTACACTGACTTTACCAAGGCATTTGATAGAATTGACATTATTCTTTTGCTGGATAAGTTGTGTTCGTTAGGTTTATGTGCTGAGGTTTTGTTATGGATATCCTCTTTTCTCAATAACAGAGTACAGTTTGTTAACATCGGTAACTTTACATCTAATGCAATTACAGTTACTTCGGGGGTACCCCAGGGGTCTCATTGCGGCCCAATCCTTTTCCTACTATTTATCAACGATTTACTTGAATCAATTGTGAACTGTAACTCCACATTGTATGCCGATGACAAAGATCTTTAAAGTCATCCATACACCTGAAGACTGTGTTGAGGTTCAGGCTGACCTGGATCGTATAAATATGTGGTGTGTTAGGAATCGTTTGTCTCTGAATGTCACAAAATGTTTTTTTAATGGCTACATATCGTTCTAATAATCCAATCATGCATACTTACACTATCAACTCAGTTAATAGAAAACAGGTTACCACTATGAAAGACTTGGGCATTACTTTCGATACCAGATTCACTTTGAACAACCATATTGCTAATATTACTAATAATGCTTTAAAAATGTGGGGGTATGTGTGGTCCATAAGTAAAGACATGAATGCTGTAAGTTTGAAAGTTTTATATTGCTCTCTTGTTAGATCAATTTTAGAATATAACTCACCCATTTGGACCCCATTTACTACCACCAATAGTGTGCGACTTGAACTTGTCCAAAAGAAATACCTAAGAAGCATGGAATTCAAACTAGGTCGTCATCATATTCAAGGTGATTACTAAGCGATATTGGACGTCCTAAACATGAAGACACTGGCGGAGCGTCGCATTGATGCTTACTGCACCGTTTGGTTCACGGAAAGACTCCCCGAATATTTAAAAAATGTTATTGTTTCATACTCCTAATAGAAGGACTCGATCGACTACTCTTTTCTACCAAAATACCCACAATACTGTATCTGGTCACAACAATTCGATTTCTCGGCTAACTACACTTGGAAATGAATTTAATTGCCATGACTGGTTTGATTTATTTGATAATTCATTTAATCATTTTAAAAGAAACCTGAAATTCAGATGAAGAAATTTGTATTTACTTTTGGTGTTCTTTACTTTTACGATTTTAATATTATATAACATCAGCATTATGTAACTTTTATGTCAATTTTGATCTGTACCATATGTTGTTTCTTTATAATGGATGTACTCACTCAGTTGAAATGTTTCATATACTTTATTTTGTTATTATATATTTTGTATTTAAACAAATTAGAAACAACTTTACTTGTTGCAGAAAGCATTAGATAAATACAAGAAAACGAAATGTAGCCTGAATATATGAATATTCAACCTGTTCGTTAATCTGCAAGCAAAAAATTAAGTCTTACTAAGACTATAAACAAATAACTTATTGAAACAACTACTTCCCTGGCTAGTGCCACGCCGGATATTGAATGATACAAAAGAAATTCGCATGTTATTACTAGTACTACTAGATAATAACATTGGTTTAAGATCATTTATTTCTACATTCAAGACTAACTTAGAAAATTATTCTAAAATGAAATGTGAAACTTTAAACTGTAAATGTTATTATTAAAATGAAAAAACCAGAAAACATTTTGACAAGGACACACAGTGCTAAACTTATCTAGTGTTACTAGTACTTTCACTAATCACCTTAAAATCAGGTATAAAACCCGTTTCAAACTTTGAGGACCTGTATATATATATATATATATATATATATATATATATATATATATATATATATATTGACAATTGACTATTTCTGTACTTCGAAATAGAGGTTTGCAAAATGTTTTTCCGACCTCGAAGATATTCGCAAAATGGGAATCGCCAATTTCCCATCTTTTTTGAGGTTGGAAATATGCATATTATTATGTGATTGTGAATAAATATAAATTTAATAAAACGAAATATGGCCTGAACATATGAATATTGAGGTTGCCTCTAATTTATTTGAATAAATATTATTGTTTGCCGATAAACCTCGCACTTATAATCCTAGGCGACTAAGGAAAGAGACACTTCGCCCACATGACATATTATCCCAGTTTCGACTTTACGTTTGAACCATACGGTAATTAGCAAGCGAGTGTGTTTGATTTTCTATAAGTCTATGATGCGAAATAAAATATTTAAGGGCATTCATGGCCACCTGGATGCAAGATTTATTTTGACACATGCTATTATTAACAGGGTAATCCATTTAAAATTTCAAAGGGGGTGGCGGGATAAGATGGGTGTGGTGGCCCCCACGCAATTTGAGTTGCAAGTTTAGAAACCTTGTTTTAAATATTTAGAAAATGAGATTTGCAAACGTGAAAACAATTAGTTTTTCCAGAAAAAAATTTTTGAGCTTCCTTGTGCGCTTACAAAAAGGAGCCAAATAGAATAAGTAGCCATATGAATGACCTTCATTATCCACCTAACCGCGAGTTAATATCTTCACTTGTTCGCACGAAAACTCAAATTAAGTAAATTTTGCTTTTCATAACTTGGTAATAAAAATATACTTACACGATGATTAATTGTCAAAGCATAAGTCGTATATAATATTTTTAGGATAAAATACATTATTATAGCATATACAAATGTTAGAATACATACAGGGTTCGGAGGGGGACATATTCTGGTGACCTTGAAAATGACCCTGGCGTTAATTTTTAAGGTCAAACGGAGGTCAACTTTGATTTTTTGAATAGAACCCCCTATTTTTTTATTGCGGGATCGTATTCTACTGGAAAAAATACAAACTTTTGTAAGAAACGTTTTTTCACGAATTTTGTCCGTCATGTTGTTTGAAATCTCAGATAAATCCAGTAAATCCAGATAAATAATGTGATTCGTGCATTACCTTCGGCATTAACATCAAAGATCCCCGGATCTTACTTCCCTTGACTTTTTCCTCTGGAGACTGGTTAACGATAAAATATTTGCTGAAGCTCCGACAACAGTGCAGAACATGAAGGAGAGGAGTAGGGCTGCATTTCGAGTAATTTCTATTCAAACCCTTTGAAATTTTCAAGTAAACATTCGCCAGCGGGTACAGAAGTGCATTGACGATGATGGACATTTGATCGAGTATTTGATCTAAGAACGACATCGAACCTCCAGCCACTGAAACCATCGACCCTTTTCAGGGCCAATAAAGTGCAAAATCCCTTCGCTAACCTCCACGTGGTGCACATCATGTGACGCTAATGCCGAGGGTAATGCATGACTCAGCCTGAGATTTCAAACAACATGACGGACAAAATTCGTGAAAAAACTTTTCTTTTAAAAAAGCATATAAAAAAACTTTTCCTACAAAAAGTTTGTATTTTTTCTCGTAGAATAAGATCTCGCAATAAAAAAATGGGGGTTCCATTTGAAAAATCAAAGTTGATCTTCGTTTGACTTCGAAAATTGACCCCCAAGGTCACCAGCATATGCCCCACGCCGAACCCTACAACTTTCATCTGAAACATTTTTTGCCATGTTGCTCAGGTTTCGAGATATTTGGGGTGGCAATTTAAAACGGGACACCCAGTATAGGAACTTTATTTGTCTTCGTTTTTTGCTTACAATATGAGTCCCAACAATATGACAATATTTGAAGTTGCATTGTTTACATTACATGAACTGGTCGAGTTCCAGACGAGTTTTATCCACCACGATATCTTTGTTTATATAATCATTAAATATAGATTTGGCGGAACATGAAGAAACAGATGTGTTTGTTGACACCGCCGAACATGGGATAGTTGTAATCCCGAGTGTGCGCAATGCCGTGCGCAATCGCCGTACAGCAATTCCAGCGCCATTACCACTTATCTACTTTACCGACATCGCGCCAAATTCAAATATTATCGTATTGTTGGGACTCATATTTTAAGCGAAAAACGAAGACAAATAAAGTTCCTATATTTATTCTAACTGTTGTATATGCTATGATAATGTATTTTATCCTAAAAATGTTATATATGACTTATACTTTGTCAATTACTCGTGTAGGTATATTTTTATTACCAAGTTATGAAAAACAAAATGTACTTAATTTGAGTTTTCGCGCGAACAAGTGAAGATATTAACACGCGGTTAAGGGGATACTAAAGGTCATTAATATGGCTACTTATGCTATTTGGCCCCTTTTTGTAAGCGCACAAGAAAGCTTTAAAAAAATTATTCTTGAAAAACTCATTTTTTCACGTTTTTCTTCTGTTTACACCATTTTTTTTTGGAGTTCCATGACCCGTAAAAAATCTGGGAAAAACGCCGTTCTCTAGTTTTGGGTGTACTCAAATTAAATCAATCAAATCCGATCACACAACTGACCGGAAAAAAATACACACAATTTTACAGTTTAATAATTTAAGAAAAACGTTTTTTTTACTACATTTTTGGTACAAGTCGAATATGACAGTTAATAAGCATGCAAATCTCATTTTTTTAATATTCAAAACAGGGTTTTTACACTTGCAACTCATATCGCGCGGGGGCCGCCACACCCATCTTATCCCGGTACCCCCTTTGTGTCACTTCCGAAGAAACCGGAAGTACATCTATAGATTCTGGATCCCCACTACATTTTAATTTAGTTTTAGTATAACCATACTAAATTTTAAATAATATATCAAATAATAAAAGAACTGTAGGTGTGAGCTTGTTTTGATCATTTCAATTAGTTAATTTTTGTAATGGTACAATTACATAATATTTGTGATTTTAGTAACAAAAAATATACAACTAATACAATTTCTCTTTCTCATGATTTCTTACCTTATTTGATCTAGTAAGAGGTATTTTGCTGTAGTAGTAGAGGATTTCATAAAAGTTAAGTATGTTTGGTATTTTTCCTATTTAAAAATTCTATAAAGTTGAATTGATATTCTCCTTTGTTTTATTTAGTTGTATCCTTGTAATTATCAAACATCTGTAGAGATTATTATTTAATCAGTGATTTTGTTAAGTGATATCGTGGAGATAATATAAATTACACTGCAAACACTTAATGTAATATTAGTGCATACAGTAGTCTCAGTAATGAATATGTTTTAAAAAGATAAAAATATCTTATTAATATTATTAGATGATTATAAATATTAGCGAAGATGTTGAATTCCCAGATGGCAGATGAAGATTCGTGTAGTATTGAAGAAACGTCGAATAAACGTGGAACAAATGAAATAAGACAGACACCTATGCTCCGACCACCATCTTCACATTCGGGGAGTATTGATAGAAGGACATTAATAAGACAAGTAAACACTTTAATTTAGTAATTCAGTAATAGTACTTTTAGGTAACATATTTGAGTTACGCTTAAAATTCTTAAAATAATAGTACATTATTATACAAGTTTAATAAGAGGGTACATTGTGGCACGAGTGAGATTGGAGCATGGCTCGCTCAGCGAGGAGTGCTCCAATGGAATTAGTGCCCCACTATTATTAAACAATTATAATATACTATTTTTTTTTAACTTAGGTTTTGGTTAAGGATTCATTTCAAAAATAAAATATATACTTAAACCTAGTGAGTTTTATCTGCAACACGTGGCAGCACTAAAAAACAATTATTTTTCTACGGCGACTTTAGTAGTGTATTTTAAAATATAATTAATCTCGAGATTCATTATTTACTTAATAAAATGATTTTCCTTATTAATTTCAATGTTTCGATGAAACCATGTTATCTTTTACCAGAAATAAAATAGTAGCAATACTTTTTAAACGTCATTTCTTCGAAAAGAGCTAAATATCAACATGGGGTATGCTACATGAAAAATACTCAGAATTTTACGCAGAATCCATAAATGCAACAAAAAATGGGGGTTCACATTTGAAAATTTTAACTTATGGGTTGTATCTCAATTTTGGGACACCCTGTACATTTTTCTGAAATAAAATGCCCTAAATTTTAATCGAATTGATTCCTTACATTATGTAAACAGTGTATATTTTTTTTTGTCATCGGTTCCAATTGTTAATCAGTTTCTTGTGAATAACTCATGCCGACGAATACGTTATTGGAATGTACTACACAAAATGTCTTTAAAGAAATCTTGCTCTCATGACGTTTTAAATGAAAGTATTCCATGTATTACAGATATTTCTTTACATATCGTTGGTTTACAACCAAAACCAGATAAGTACATTTTTTTTTAATGTTTGAGATAACTGCAATTCTGGGCCTAAAACTCACTATACTAAGTACTGGCAAAACCATATACAGGGTCTTCATTTCAAAAGGAGCCCCCCTGAATAACTTTGGATCTGAAGTAGTTACGGTTTTAAGAAAAAATACGTCAATTTTGTTTTCGAGGGAGAACTTAAAAAAACACTGTCTTTACAATTTTGTCTTTCACCCTTTCATCCTCTCATCCCCAGCCACCCCATCTTTATAATTTCAAATGGCATCCTCCATTGCGCGATACCTCATTTTAAAGGGCATAAAAATACTATACAGAAAAGCAAAAATAATTGAAATCAGTTCATTTGTTCAAGAGAGAGAGAGGGTATTCATTAAAAAATAAGCCACCCTGAATAACTCTGGTTCTGAAGTAGTCACGGTTTCAGAAAAAAAGTTCAATTTTGTTTTTGAGCGGGAACTTGAAAAACACTGTTCTTAGAATTCTATCTTTCACCCACTAACCCCCAGCCCCCCAGCCATCCCATTTTTATAATTTCAAATGGCATTCCCCATTGTGCGATACCTCATTTTAAAGAGCATACAAAATACTATCCAGCAAATGAAAAACATTTGAAATCAGTTAATTTGTTTAAGAGAGAGAGAGAGAGACGGTCGTCATTTGAAAATAAGCCACCGTGAATACTTTTTGATCTCAAGTAGTTACGGTTTTAAGCAAAAATACGTCAATTTTGTTTTCGAGGGGGAACTTGAAAAACACTGTTTCTAGAATTTTTCTTTCACCTCTTTGAAACAAATGAACTGATTTCAAATATTTTTTATTTGCTGTATAGTATTTTGTATGCCCTTTAAAATGAGGTACGGCACAATGCCGTTTGAAATTATAAAGATGGGGTGGCTGGGGGTAAGGGGGTGAAAGGTAAAATTCTAAAAATAGTGTTATCAAATTCCCCCTCAAAAACAAAATTGACGTATTTTTCCAGTAACCGTGACTACTTTAGAGCCAGAGTTATTCAGGGTGGCTTATTTTGAAATGAATACCCTCTCTGTCTAAAATAAATGAACTGATTTCAATTATTTTTTATTTGCTGGATAGTATTTTGCATGTCCTTTAAAATGAAGTACAGCACAATAGGGGTTGCCATTTGAAATTACAAAGATGGGGAGGCTAGGGGCGAGGGGGTGAAAGATAGAATTATAAAAACAGTGTTTTTTAAGTACCCCTTCGAAAACAAAATTGACGTATTTTTTTTTAAACCATAACTACTTCAGATCCAGTGACGGCTCGTGACCTACGGAAGTGGGTCGGCCGAATGTAGGCAAGCTGCAGCTAGTTAACTTAATTTTTTGGTAGTTATTAAGTATCATTTATATACTGTATCTTCCTGGAAGCATATTTTTATAATGGTAAACATGAACCAATCATTTGCTATATGTAACAATATGGTTGTGCAGTATATAGTAAAAAAAAAATATTGCTAACGCGACATAATTAGGCAAATGTAAGTAAAACCCAACTGTAGGAGAGTAGGCGTACCAAAAAATTAAATCGTCCGACAAGAACCACGGGAAGGTCTACAGCACTCTTGTCAGGATATGGAATGGGAGTTGGATTTGACAGAAGTGAAGTACGTTTGAGGTGGAGGATATGAAAAAAAAAGAATAACGCTCTTAAAAATGTGAATAACTTGAAAGATAGGGGACAGGAATAAATAAATATTTACCTATAAAATATTAAATTAAATAAACTCTCAACGCGAAAACTAAAATCAATAAAACTAAAACCGAATTTTGAAGAGAATATAAAAATGGCAGAAATTAAAAATACAATATTTACTGATTGATGTTGGCGGCACTTACTTCGTGATACATTTTTAATCAAATTAAACACACTTTTACTTAGTTAATATCACACTGTTTAACAGTTTAACTGTTTAACAGTGTGATATTAACTAAGTAAAAGTGTGTTTTATTTAATTAAAATATTTACTCTTAAAAAATAAATAAATAAATAAATAAAATATAAAATATAACAAATCTCTCAACAAAAAAAAGTCAATTCTTTTTAATGTCAGGAAAATAAATAAAAACTCTCAAAACTAAAGGGATTTTGCCAGGAAATAACAGTGGTGCCCGTGTATGTGAAAAAATTTAATTATATTATATTTGAATTATTTCAATCATTTTTAAATATTAAATCGATTCGCCGGGATTTTTTTGTAGCGAAATCGTCAATAATTTTATTATAAAAACTATCATCCTTAACTAAACTTTTAACCAACCCTCTTTCTATTGCTAAAATAGATACATTACTTAAGCGCGATTGGGATATTGTATTCCTTCTGTAGGATTTTATTCTTTTCAATGCTGAAAAGCATCTTTCTACCGATGCCGATGTTGGTGGGAGAGACAATATTAAACAAAATAATTTATATAATTCCGGAACGTCTGTAATAATATCATTATTATAAATAAATTCTGTCATGTCACCTACTGTTGGGGAATTACCGAAAATAAATTTGTCAGCATACAAAACTTGCAATTCTCTTTTTAATTTTTCATTATTAAAAAATGTTTTGTAGTTATTAATCAAAGATTGAAATTGTTTTTCCGGAAATTTTTTATTAAATATGTCGAATTTATTTTGATTGGTTAATTCCAGAAAGTTAAGTAAGAAAATATCTTTAAAACGTATTTCAATTTGATTTATAAGCATATCTAAAATTTCAAAAAAGATTCGTTTCGTAGATATCGAATCATCATTACTACTGTACGTTTTACGTCGTTTAGCGCATGGAGGCTGAACATCTAAAATTTGATTAACATCAGAATATATTTTAAGAAAATAATTGTCATTTCGGAATTTTTTTAATGTGGATAAAAGTGATATAATTCTTTCGTTACAATACGTGATGTCAGATAATTTATGTTGTCAGATAATTATAGAAAAAAATAGGATCCGTATGTGTAAAAATTAACTGAAAAGTATATAAAAGAAACAGGAAATCAAAATCGGTTAATATTCTTTTTAACCCGGTGGATTCTCGTATTGAAATATCATCCCATTGATCCAAATCTGCGATGATATGATCGAAAACTTCAATCAAATTAATTTATTATAGTGTTCACAATGCGCAGTTTAAAGTTCCAGCGGGTTTCTGAGTTACTCGGAACTCTCTTTTGACAAATTGTATCCAGAAGATTAGTGCGTTTAGTAGATTTTGTGAAAAAAGATGAAAAGCCCGAGAGATTTGAGAAAAATATCCTACATTCTTTAATTTTTTTACATGAATCTTGTAAAACTAAATTTATTTTGTGCGCGTAAAAAAAGTGCTCGAGGAGCAATTGCCTTAACTTTTTCTGCAATCCATTTAGTTCTCCCGCCATTACAGCAGCACCATCATACGTTTGGCCGATAAATTTGTGTTCGATATTGAAATTAAAGTTTTGTTGGAGTACATTAAAAATATCGTTTGCAGTTCGATCTTCACTAAGGTTGAAGAAACCCAAAAATCGTTCTATTACTTTCCCCTCACAAACGTAACGAAAAATCACTGACATCTGAGAAAAAACAGCGTATATCTGTACTTTCGTCTATTTCCCATGAAAAACAAGAAGCTCTATTAATTTCGTCGTAAATATTCTGCTTTAAAACCGAAGTTATAGAATCAATTAAATCGTTTTGAATCATTTTTGACAGTCCGGTAAACACTGAAGATATGGATGGATCAATGAATTTATTAAAATTTTCATCCAAACTAGATGCAAAATGAGCTAATTCTTTGAAATTCCCTTGATTGTCTGAATTTGTTGTTTCGTCGTTACCTCGGAATGCAAGTTCTTGAGTTGATAAATAAGTGACTATGTTTATTAAATGTTTGACCATTTTTCGATTTTCCCGAACGTTTTCATTATGTTTATTTATAAGTTCTTGTCTAGCGGTATCAAGTGCATTTACAATATTATGTTTCGCGAATAATTTATATTTTAAGGCAGAATACGTATGATCTTTTGAAAGTTCATGTTTCGCTAAAGCGCGATAAACTTCTTTTAAATTGTCGTAACCGCATGAATTAAAAGGGTTTTTGCTTTCACAAAACAACAAACAATACCAACAAAATAATTTGTTACAAATCTCACTACCAGTTAGCCAAATAAACTTTGTGTAGAGTGTTGCAGAAAAAGTGCGATTGTGATCTTGTTTTCTTTGAACGAGATTAGTCAACAACGGGTGTGGAACTGGCACATTTTTAATGAAAACTTTATCATCGTACGACAATCGGTTAAATTTATTGTGTAAAAAATAATGAACCAAATCAGCGTTAGTATTTACAATATCCCTTACACTAGCCATTGTAGTTTCAACAAATAATACAATAATTAATAATCGCATACACGAGCACCATATGGACGGGACCAAGGAAAAGACAAAGTGATGCTGTCATCTGATCATTTTTATGCTGGCACACGCGCACTGTGGATAACGGCCTGCCGTACCGATACTCTTCCGTTAGAACGATACACATTAAGGCTACACTCCCGGTTTTGTTTGTGTGCGATTTGAAATGGGCGTTCACATACTTCTTGCCTTATTTAAGAAAACACAAACGTGAAATGATCTGGATATATATTTATGTGCAGAGGAAGAGGATAGAGAATGAATCGTCGTCAAAATATTTTAACTTGTAATTTATCGCACTCTCTCGTCTCCGATTGGCATTTGACGATCCCGACATGCATCTTTCTGGTCCACGTGGACTCGCCGGCCTCGCCATCATAATAAACAAACAAATAAAGAAATTCAATACTCTGGTTTCGGAGCCGACATTCGGGAATGGAAATATATACATTATAATTGATTTGCCTGAAAATAGTTTAGTGGGCTTAGTAGTTTGGTAAACTATTTTCACCTAAAAATATGAAATAACAATATTTATTTGACGAATGAAAGATATTTGTCATCAAAAGAATCGGATGAATGTCAAAATTATGAAACATGAAAATAAATTATACATTGTTCAAATTCTAATAATCTTTATCAACAGTTTCCTTAAAAACCAATGAGATTTCGAAAAAAATTGTTTTTGCATTTTTCATATACGAAAAATTATAGGAAAACCCAAAAAAAGGTAAACAGCACTTTCAGTATGGGAAATTAGTTTTTGAGATACAGCACGCACAAACAGACGCACACACGCAGTAAGGGAAAGTATTGTGTTAGTGAAAAATGTTTTCATTTTTACTTTCTGCGTTACGAAGTACGGGAAAGTATTGAGATCGTGAAAATTTTTTCAAAAATTTTTTCCACGGAAATATCCGTTTTGGGGTCCCTAGATGCCATTTCAACAATTTCTGAAAAAAAAATCATCATCATCATCATCATCATCATCGTGTGTGTGTCTATTCGAGAAAAAAAATTATTATTTTTTTTTCATTTTTGGTTTATAATTATGAAACGATAATAGTTACAGCAAATTTATGTTAATAATAATTATAGAGAATGCCAAAATGAAAAACCTATAAAGAATAAGTTTTTTTAGAAATCTCTTTCGTTTTTGAGTAAACTGACTATTAGGATTTGAAGTAAAATTTGTCATTTTCATCTTCCCTAATTTTGACGTTTTAAACGTCAGTTTCATCCGAGTGTACGACACGTTCGATGTACATTTAAAATATGATTTAAATTGAAAATAACCAATGAACGTATGAATATTATACGAACAAATCGGGGAAAGTAACTTGATTGTCACAATAGGCATTTTTTTAGAAAAAGTTGAAATCGTTTTTAGGGACCTCAAAACGGATAGTATCGTTAAATAATTTTTGAAAAAAATTTCACAATCCAATCCTTTCCCGTACTTCGCAACGGATAAAGAAAAAAGAAAGTTTGACCAGTCAAAATTACTATACCATAATTACTCATTTTCTGCTACTGCTTTACTTATATAAAAAGAAAATAGTCTGTGCCTAAAAAATAATACCAAGAAAATATGTAAAAATGAACGATTACCTTCCAGTTTCCGTGAGAATTTAAATAAATCTTTTTATATTGAGTCAGTAGTCATCGCTCATATTATCAACGCAACCAATGGTGTCAAAATTAAATCTCAATTGTTAACATTCATTGACGTTAAAAATTAATTTCATTATGTTTGCAGCTGTGATGATCCAGCAAATTTTATTAATTTTGAAACCAATTGCGGTATGTAATGAGGGTAATAAATAATAACATAAATAAAATTAAAAAAGCACTTTATTAATACATGTCATGTCAATCCCATTAAATTCATGGTTATTGGAATATACGCAATTAGTCCCGCAAGAAAAAGTTTAAGGGTAATTTTCTTGAGGGGCTACAGAGTATAATATAACATTTTATCCAAAATCGTCTGCAATTGCATTAAATATTGAAATAATGTTTATAAAATTTTGACAACAAATATTAACGTACGTGGTATCAATTTGAATTATTTTAAAAATCTTACGAAGGATCTAATCATTACGTGAGTCCGAGTTATTCTCTTACAAGTGGGGGTAATGAACAACATTACTTCCATCAAATAACCATAGTAATTCGCTTATTACACACATTTTTTAATAAATTATGTTCTGTTCTTCTACAGAACCAAATCACAAATTGTGAATTTCTTATTATTGGAGCAAAATGTTACGGTTTAAAATTTATTTTTCTTGCAATGCCAATAGTGGTAGCATATATTTTCGATAAAAGTCTCCCAACTTCGGAGTCATGGCATGCCAAAAATTATCATCTTTTTCTATCTGAAAACAAAAAATCCTTTTCTATAATCACTGTACACACAGATCAAAAAAATACATTCATTCGGTATAATAATTGTAGATATATCTTACCTCCTGACATGTAATCTCTAATGGTGTCCATACAACAAAGTAGCATATCCTTCTTCCTGTGAGTGCTAACTGACCTTGTATTTGGTAGAAGTAGTCATGTGTCCTTTTCAAGATTACATTATCTCCGTCCAGCAATAAATATGGCACAACTTTTCTTCTAGCTGCCTCTTTGGGGGTAATTTTTAAGTTTGCCAGTTTTAATGGACATTTAATTTCAATGATGGCATTTTCTCCAACTAGTCCATCGGGACTAGCTCCAAGAAACGGCAACGCAGCGGAAACAAATAGTCCACAACTTTCTATTTTATGACCAAACGTCTCTGTAATTTTGTTTTGCTATTTCTTCGTGGTCTTGACTCCAATTGGTAGCAGCATTTCCAGAGAAATTGGAAAAAATCAGCCTCTGTGCTACTTTGTTTCCATCTGTAGCTTGTCGCTTCTTACATACACATCCAAAATTTGACGCCGTTAACCGCAGACTTCTCTCTTTCTTCCACATTATGTTGTTACTTTGGCCAACAGTTTCCCTTTCTAAACAAACTAACTCCTCCTGTGTTTTGGTCAAATACTCCATGATTAAAGATTTCTTTTCCTCCAGTTCTTCAATCGGAACTACGTCCATCATTCCGTAATACTCATCAGCCTGTCCTGCCGTTACTTTTTTTCTACGTCGAGTAGAAAAGAGTTTTGACTGTGCGTGAGTGTGCGACTGAGTTGTCTCTGGTTATTTTGGAGGATTGTGCCCGTCCATAGTTTACTAGTTTCCATATCATAATTTTCAGCGCATATAATGACGAATATGGAATAAAAAAATATGATTATATTATGAATGGAACTGGCTGCTAATGTTCGTGGAGACTCCACAGCGAAGTATCCGATTACAGAACGCGTCTCAAACATGAATCACTGGCGACGGGCGGAGCTTCTCTACGATGCGTACCACATATCACAATTGATTTCAGTGGAATTATCCACAATATTTGAATTTGTTTTTCACGTTTATTACCTTTATTTGTTGACATTTATTTTTTTTTTTATTTTTTTGTTGGAGTTGACAACTGCAATATGTGTGTCACGGGTCGAATTTTTTTATTTTTTCAAAATGTTACTTTTATTTAAGGCCTTTTTGATGATAAAAAAAAAATATCAGCACTACATATCTGAAAACGTTTTTTTAATAATTCTAACGTGAAAATCGAAAGTTCATGTTCAAAAATGGGGCTTAAAAATTGAAAATAAATATATCAAGGCGGGCGTATAGCCTTAATAATTTCGCCCGACTTTTAACAGTGAGAGAATGTTGTCGGAGTAACAATAACATCTTTAAACATGTTATATACATAATATGGTTAATTATACACTGATACATTTCACATAAACTACCTTAAATTTACCTAGAATGGTAATTATTTTGTAAATTACAATTAGGTAACCATTTAATTATTGTTTGCATTTTAAATTACATCTATTGTTTAATGATATTTACTTATATTAAGATTTGCCTTCTCTTTAAAAATGCGAAATATGTTCTGATTTCTGAAATTTTTTTTTAAGGAATAATGTGTTTTCTAATACCGGTCAATTATTGGCCTTAATGACCAATTTGTATTAAAGTAAGTACATATATTACTTTTAAATTGAACAATATGAAAATAATCAGAAATACGTTAATAAATAAATTTACAAGTTCTAAAATAAAAATCTGTGACATGTAACGCAAGCGAATTAAAGAGTGCATCGAGTCATGGGCATCGGAGTATTGCGTACGGAGTACGGCCCCGGTGAATTTGCCGTACTGGAGTAAACCATTTGTGGACGTACGTTCACGCTGCAGGCGAAATGAGACGACAGAATCTGCACTGACACTCGTGCGGACGTAGCGCTTGCATTAATCTTAATACTCTGAAAATCAACGGCTGGCCGATTTTGCGGATACGAACTTGCGTAGTAGACATATATTAAATGAAATAAACTCCCGCATTTATCGGCCTTATACTGAGTGCTTATTAATATTACTGGCTATAAGCATATTATGTATTTATTATAAAAAATTCGCAATATTTATTTTCTCAGAAAATAAACATTTATAATATTTGTTTTAATTGAATTTAACGGTACGGCCCGGCCGACCCTGCCGCCCCTGACGAGCCGTCACTGTTCAGATCCAAAGTTATTCAGGGTGGCTCCTTTTGAAATGAAGGCCCTGTATGTGTATCATATACGGAAAACTGGAATATGCATACGTACAGAATATACTAAATAGACTAGAACAAGATTTTTGATGTAATGTTAAACTTCAATATCTCAATTACAATTGTAACTTATCTGGTTTAGGTTGTAAGTCGACGATATATCGGGTATGTATAATCTACACGTGACGATTTTCTTCCAGAAATTCTAAGCAGAATATCTTAAGGGGCCTGCTCAAAGTGCCGAATGTCCAAAGTGGCGAATCGATATTTTGCCCAAAGTGCCGAATTTCATATTACCGACCATGCCCAAAGTGCCTAACGACGCCAAGAGACGTCGCATCGTTAGTAAACAAGGCGTCGGAGCCGAATACGAATCGGCACTTTGGTCATTCGACAGAACGTCCTTGCACGCACCTATGAGTAAGGCCTAAAATGCCGAATGCACATCCTCATGAATGTTCGTAATGTGAGAAAATAATTTTTGATAATACTTACAATTTTATCAATAAAGGGTAGATAGTTTCTGGGCTGGAGAATGTTTTTTTTTTTTAATTTAAAGAAAACAAATTGTATTTTTGTTTTAAACATTTTTAACCCTTAATAATCACATCTCCGAAAAATGACTTAATAGTCATTCGGGGTGTGGTACACCCCACGCCTTTGAACTTCGGTCAATTAATGTTAAATTGACAAAAAACAAAAAATAAAAATCTGAGATACATTTTGAACCTCTAGTTACAAGAATATGTGAATAGTTTTCGAAACCTGCAACTTAACATGTGAAAAAAAAATGTTGCAAAAAAAAATCCGCAAAATATGAGTTTTTTTGCAAAAAATATGGTAGTAATTTCAATTTTCAGCTAAAAAATAAAATATTTTGAACCTGAAAACCTGAAATAGTATCATTACAAGTGGAATTAATAAATTTTGCGACCTGTCCAAAAAGTATATTTATTTTCATGATCGAAGGGGGGATTTTTTAAGAAAAAATTATATTAGTATTTTTCTAATATAAAGTCAATTTAATGTTAAATATAAATATGAAAATATTTTTAAAACTATTATTATGAAGAAAAAAGGCTATTATAATGTAAAATACAATTATTCGATCCCAAAAGAGCATTCGACGCGCATATAAATATGTGCGATGTATGTCGCACATCGACCTCTCGCTACTGCGACATAGCATGTGCGACTTTTTGTCGCTTCTTCTGGAACAAATATCGCAGCGCTTTTGATTCGGCAATCTCGGAGTAATCCACAGAGAAGAAAATGCTCAGAATTTTTTTTCTGGCACAATGATCACACGGGGTGTCCCCCCCACAATTTTTCACGAGTCGACTCAAACAGGTACCACATTAACACTGACGCGTGAGCTCAAATAATACCTATTGGGGTCCACAATAGAAGGTTCAAACTATCTGTAGATGGAGTAACATGTCCCGTTTACTTTCAATTTCAGGACCTTATTCAACGTCAAAAAAAGGCTGGGGTGTATCACACCCCTAGTGACTATTAAAGGTTAAGCGTATTATAACATAAATATTCGGCATTTTGGGCCTTACAGGTAGGTGCATGCGAGGACAAAAGTGCCGAATCGGCGTGCATTCGGCAGTTTGGGCCTTACTGAGAGGTCGGCGCCAGGACAAAGTGCCGAATGTCCAAACTGCCGATTCGCATTCGGCTCCGACGCCTTGTTTACGAACTATGCGACGTCGCTTGGCGTCGTTCGGCACTTTGGGCTTCGTCGATAGTATGAAATTCGGCACTTTGGGCAAAATACCGATTCGGCACTTTGGGCATTCGGCACTTTGTCCCGGACCCTATCTTAATTCTAAATTGTACCATGCTTCCTGAGCCTTCACGATATCCTCAAACTTTGAACATCTAGTCATTAAATATGGGTTATTATTCGATATTAATTTACAGAAAACCCTGCAATTTCAATAGTATGACTAGTTTGAAAATTATTTGTCAGTGTGTGCTATCTTTCTATCTCAAACGTGTACTTCTTAATTAGCTTCTTTTCATAAAAAGTAAACCCCGATCCATCGTTATCACTTTTCTAGTGTGACCCAACCCACATAATTAATCATAAGTTTCAAATAATAAAGACGAAAAATAGCCTGAATATTTGAATATTCAACCTGTTTGTATTTAATAAATCTGCAATAAGTGAGGTTGTCTCAAATTAAATCATCAGATTATTAAAAATACAGGACAGCTTGTGAATGCTAAGTTGAATGATGACCTATGATGCATGATGCAACATTTTTGCATCGTCATTTTCTATTCAGAATTTTAGGAAGAATATTGCCTCTTAGATTATCCGCCAATTACCCGATATACCGGGCGACCCAGCGATCTGTAAAAGCCCCATAACTTATTTGCTATTTGAGATATCGACTTCTAGTTTTCTTGAACTGGTACCCACACTTATTCTGCATATTTTAAAAATATGTATGTTTTTGTACAGGGTGTCCCAATATACATATACAACAGACCAAAGTTATGTTTTTTTAAATGGAACATATTTTATACTTTATTTTCAACCCTCTTGAGAAGCTGATAAAAATAGTATAAGATAGGATAGGTCTATTATGGACGGTTGGTTAGTTATGGGCAAATTTGTGGCGAAAACAAGGACACATTGGAAAAATTGCAGAAGCGCTCCTAGCAATGTTAGCGTCGTTTTTTATACACTAAAGAATTTTCTACATCATGAAGACTAATATAAATCGGCTTTGGTTCTTTTTTGTTCATACTGCTATACAGGGTGTCAACATACGCAAAATAATGGATAACTATTTTTTTTCAAATGGAACACCCTATATATCTTGCCACCAATGCATGGAATTTTTAATAAACTTTTCAATGATGTACAATTTGTATAATGAAATATAAAGGATTCTTAAGATTTATCCATAAAAACATTTTTTTTTGTCACCTTCTGCTGATTTTTGGATTTTTAGCCAAAACTATGCATTTCCTGAAAAAATAATATGAGACCAAAGTTGTAGAGCGGAAAATTTTCGATCGATATAGATCTCTCGACTTTTCCAATAATGCGTGCGCATTGGCCGCCAGAGTGCGCAAAATCGTGACCGTATATCCATTTTAGAATTTTTCTCAGATTTTTTGTTAATTAATTGCACTATACCTTATTTTCCACGTCCTCTAGCAGAAAAACGGGTAATTATAGAATTATTTAAATGACCTACATCGATTGAAAATATTCCGCTCTACAACTCTTAAAAGAAGCAATTTTTGCCCAAAATGCATAGTTTTCGCTAAAAATGCAAAAAAACATTGAAAATGCAAAAATTGATATATACATTTCCAATTTGCGTTTTTAGGGAAAACTATGCATTTTTGGCAAAAATTGCTTCTATTAAGAGTTGTAGAGCGGAACATTTTCAATCGATATGGGCCATTTTAATTTCCCTATAATTTTCCGTTTTTCCGCTAGAGGGTGCGGAAAATAAAGTATAGTGCAATTTATTAATAAAAAATTTGAAAAGAAAACACTAATATGCATATACGGTCACGATTTTGGGAGCTCTGGCGGACAATTTACGCATTATCTGAAAAGTTGAAAGACCTATATCGATCGGAAATTTTCCGCTCTACAACTTTAGTCTCCTATTACTTTTTCAGAAAATTGATAGTTTTGGCTGAAAACCCAAAAATGAGCAGGAGGTGCCAAAAGAAAAATGTTTTTATGGATAAATCTCAAGAATCCTTAATATTTTGTTATACAAACTGTATATCATTAGAAAGGTTATTAAAAATGCCATAGATTGATGGTAACTTATATAGGGTGTTGCATTTGAAAAAAAAATAGTTATCCATTGTTTTGCGTATGTTGACACCCTGTATAGAACTATGAATAAAAGAGAACCAAAGCCGATGTGAATTATTCTTTATGATGTGGGAAATTTTCTAGTGTATAAATAATGTTGCTATCTTTGCCAGGAACGCTTCTGCAATGTTTTCAATATGTACATGTTTTTGCCACAAATTTGCCCATAACTAACCAACCGTCCATAATAGACCCATTGTATCTCATACTATTTTTATCAGCTTCTCAAGAGGGTTGAAAATAAAGTATAAAATATAGGGTGTTCCATTAAAAAAAAACATAACTTTGTTCTGTTATGTATATTGGGACACCCTGTACAAAAACATACATATTTTTAAAATATGTAGAATAAGTGTGAGTACCAGTTCAAGAAAACCAGAAGTCGATATCTCAAATAGCAAATAAGTTATGGGGCTTTTACAGATCGCTGGGTCACCCGGTATGTATCAAACATATAAACAATTACATACTTACTTTTCATAATTTCCAATAGCAGTAGTAAGACTTTGAAAGTGTGTAGACTTTGGATATACAGGGTTGGGCAAATGTGTCGGAACGCCAGATTTTTGGCTATACGTCTGTTTTTTCCTTATTACTTTTAAAAGAAACGTTTATTGTTTTTATTTATTTATTGTTTTTTTATTTATTCTATTCAATGATGTATTTGATTTTCTACAGATACCCTATTCTTTGAGATATGTTATCGACAGTTTTTTTTAATGGATCACTCTGTACATTTTCACATTTTAAAATAGACACATTTTCAATAATTACAATAATATAGGGTTTGATGGGTGTGCAACTTGTGGTTTTTTTTAATAATAAATAAAATAATGAAAAATAAAATTTTTGAATTTCGTCAAAATTTTGAAAATTTTGATTTAGAAATATTAGAATTTCCATGGTGCATTTAAAATTTTGCATGAATGTTGTAGAGATCTCTACCAATCTCCAAAACATGTTCAATTAGTTCAGCCATAATTGAACAGCTATGTTAATATTTCATATGAATCCTATCTGTCAGTGAGAGAAGACATAAAAACACGAAACTGCTTATCACAAAAAGTGATATGCCCAACCCTGTTTATACAAAAATGGTTTTTAATAGAAACAAACATTACTTACCGATATAGGTAAAATACCAAGTTTACAAATGTAATACGCTAAATTCATGAACATAAATATTGTCCACTTTAAATAACAGATGTTGGTATACCATAATTTGTATTCATTTCTATACACCGTACATTTGTACGCAATAATAACGTATTGGTTCAAGTAAAATTGAAAACCGATACAAAGGTTAGGCAAGGTACAGAATAATAATAATATATTTATTGGTGTACGATTACTGTTACATTCACAAACAATTAAGGAACATTACTGCGTTCTTACTCGTACCTGTTTATAACATTTTTTTTTGGAATTTCATTCGTAGACAGAAAACGTTATTGTAAATAACTCACCAGCGGACAAAACAGCTGCTGTTTCCTGTCTTGCTCTAAAAATATAACTTAATCAATATTGGTATTTCTTTACAGAAAAGGTAATGTCCCAATTGTCTGCCTTACAAGTAATTCCAATATTAATCAGAAATTAAGAAACGAGAAAATCTTACAATCAAATGCACCTAGCATAGAGCAGATCCATTACATCAATGAGCGATTTAAAATTTAAGGCCCATTATTTATGTGTAACACTTTTTGTGATTACAATTTGATGGGATCAGGTGTTTTTTTTTTTCGGCAAGCGTGGTTCGTTCGTTCAAAATTATGGGCACAAGCCATAGGATAATTGCTGAAAAATAACAATTATACAATTAATGAATACAACTACACAATTAAACCAATTTCGGATCAGATCTTAACTCGAGATACTTGGGGATCTTCGAAGGGGTCCTTACCGGCTGATTGGTGTATGTACCAGATATGCGGAGGGTGGTTCTGACGCTTCCGCTTTCCTCGTGGATAAGTAGCAATAGATCAACACTTCCTGCACTTCATCCTCGTGTCGCCACAGATATAATGTATGTCGCCGTCGCCACCACCGACTCCTGGGGCAACCTCCACCGCCTCCTCCAGGGAGTCGTCCGCCGAGGGACCCAGAAGTGCCCTGCCAAACCCGCCTCCTCCTCGAGCACCCCCTGGTGCCACCGCTGGAAGACCCAGCTCCTGGAATGGACCAACTTCCACCAGAACCTATCTCCTACAAAAATACCTCTCCACCGAAGCCCTTGGTGGAGTACTCCGCCTCATCAAAACTCCCATTGAAATCATCTCCCTCTATTTCCCTCATTTGAGCCCGACATTGCTCTCCTGCTGAGGAGGCACCTTGATCCTTTGGTGGGCGAGCCACTGGAGTACCAAGTGCACACTCCCGCGATTAGCAGTGCACGTCCTACTCCCTCGCAGCCGGCCTTCCGCCCCGCTCCCACCTTCTCCTGCGTTCTTAAGCACGTACCCCACCACATCCCCCCCAGGAGGTTCTAGCCTTCGCAGCATCCTCCAACATCCCCCTCACCACTGCCCTGCGCACCATTTCCCGGGCGATTGGCCGCCTCACCCACCTTTTCCGCCTCTTCTCCAACAGTAAGGGGGCCATTGACAATCTCCTCGCCAATGGTCTCTGCATTGGCCTTTCCGCCATCTTGCGGAGCCCTCTCCCCCTCTTCATCTATGCCCTGTGCAGTGTCCCCGCTGCGTGAAATTCCACAACTCTGCAAATCCCTGCACTCAACCCGTGACCTGTGGTGTCTATGACGCTCTATGCTTCTCATCCAAGTGCACCTCAAACACCATCAAATGCGCCTCCTGCGGATCAAAAGATCACGTGGCATTTTCCGCCAAGTACCCGACGCGTACTCCGTTTCTCGTTCGAGACAGTAGCGAAACCCCACTTTTCCCCTGAACCCACTCCCTCTGAGCCTTATGCGGACACCCGAATTAATTTCTTTCTTTAAATTTCTCCCCCGGCACATGGAGCCCCGACGTAAATTCCAATCTTCTTACTTCGACCCTTGTTCCATTGACCCCCCGGTTGGTTCTGACCAACTGCCCCTCACCACCACCTGCACCCTTGTGCAAACCTCCCCCTGTTCCCCCATCCTCACTCCTAGCACCCAATACCACCGTGCCGACTGGAAGGCTTTCAAAACCTTAATGGATGGGGTGCCATGGCCACCTAACATCACCTCTACCGATGAGATTTGCCAAGCAGTTGGTCAACTCACCGATACCATCCAGGAGGCCTCCAGAGGTACATGCCTATCTCTCTCCCATCCCCCAAACTCCGTCCCCTCCCCAAGCTCTAGGTCGACCGGATCAAGCAGAAGCGGCAAATATACCACCGCCTTCGCTCTTCGCAAGACCAGGCTGACCGCATTGAGTGGAACCGCTTGAGCGCTCTCGTCAG
Source organism: Ocypus olens (assembly GCA_910593695.2). NCBI lineage: Eukaryota > Metazoa > Arthropoda > Insecta > Coleoptera > Staphylinidae > Ocypus > Ocypus olens. The sequence continues at coordinate 28,061,869 of OU343061.1, read as the reverse complement.
AAGAGAGATCAAATCTCATAAAGAGAAGCAATGTGTTGAAGCCGTTGACTCGCTAGACCCTACCAAACCACGAACCTTCTGGCAGACGTTAAAGCGGCTCACCTCACGTTCTTTCTCCGTCCGCTCACACCCCTCATCGACCACTCTGGCCGCCTCCTCACTATTCCAGCTGAGCACAATTGCCAACCATTTGGATAACATTCATAACTCCTCCAAGTCAGTCTGGGAGGAAATCCGCTTAAGCGCTCTCGTCAGAAGAGAGATCAAATCTGATAAATAGAAGCAATGGTTTGAAGCCGTTGACTCGCTAGACCCTACCAAACCGCGAACCTTCTGGCAGACTTTAAAGCGGCTCACATCACCTCCTTGCTCCGTCCGCTCACACCCCTCATCGACCACTCTGGTCGCCTCCTCACTACCCTAGCTGATAAAACACAATGTTTCGCCAACCATTTGAATAACATTCATAACTCCTCCAAGTCTGGGAGGAAATCCACTGACTCCAAGGCGAAGCGTTGTGCTGCCAGCCCCTCCCTCAACCCTGTGACTTCCTTTCCTCCCCACCAGCCCAATGCCCAGGACATATCTCCTGACACTGTGGCGGCCCTCATCCATGTCTCCAAAAACTCCACCTCAAGACTGGATGGCATCCACAGCAAGGTCCTAAAGCAACTCCCTCCTTCTACTATCCGCTTCCTTACCTTCTTCTCCCAAGCATGCTTCACCAGCGGCTACTTCCCTGCTTCTCGGAAAGAGGCCAAGGTGATCATGATTCCCAAAAAATCCTCTAACATTTCAAGTTCTTCGTCCAATCGCCCCATCTCCATATGTGCAAATTAATAAGCAATGTCATAAATACACCCGAGTTGTTGTCCTTGGTTAAATTTAAAAATGTAATGTTCCTCGTGTTCCAACCTCTTACTTTTTTTATACCAACTGCATCTACTAACATCATTTCGGCTATCCTCATGAAGCTCAGCCCTACCAACATCTCCGCGGCCTCAGCCGAAATCCTAGGGATCTCCTTCAAGTGCTCGCACTCCGGCTCCCAGTTCCTCCTAACCATTATGCCCCCATCTCCCCCGGCACATGGAGCCCCGATGTTAATTCGAATCTTCTTACTTCGACCCTTGTTCTGTTGACTCCCGGTTGGTTCCGACCACCTGCACCCTTGTGCAAACCTCCCCCTGTTCCCCCATCCTCACTCCTAGCAACCAATACCACCGTGCCGACTGGAAGGCTTTCAAAATCTTAATGGATGGGGTGGCATGGCCACCTAACATCACCTCTACCGATGAGATTTGCCAAGCAGTTGGTCAACTCACCGATGCCATCCAGGAGGCCTTCAGAGGTACATGCCTACCTCTCTCCCACCCCCAAACTCCGTCCTCTCCCCAAGCACTAGGTCGACCTGATCAAGCAGAAGCGGCTAATATACCGCCGCCTCCGCTCTTCGCATGACCAGGCTGACCGCATTGAGTGAAAGCGCTTGAGCGCTCTCGTCAAAAGAGAGATCAAATCTTATAAAGAGAAGCAATGGGTTGAAGCCGTTGACTCGCTAGACCCTACCAAACCGCGAACCTTCTGGCAGACTTTAAAGCGGCTCACATCACGTCCTTGCTCCGTCCGCTCACACCTCTCATCGACCACTCTGGTCACCTCCTCACTACCCCAGCTGACAAAGCACAATGTTTCGCCAACCATTTGAATAACATTCATAACTCCTCCAAGTCTGGGAGGAAATCCACTGACTCCAAGGCGAAGCGTTGTGTTGCCAGCCCCTCCCTCAACCCTGTGACTTCCTTTCCTCCCCACGAGCCCAATGCCCAGGACATATCTTCTGACACTGTGGCGGCCCATGTCTCCAAAAACTCCACCTCAAGACTGGATGGCATCCACAGCAAGGTCCTAAAGCAACTCCCTCCTTCTACTATCCGCTTCCTTACCTCCTTCTCCCAAGCATGCATCACCAGCGGCTACTTCCCTGCTTCTCGGAAAGAAGCCAAGGTGATCATGATTCCCAAAAAATCCTCTAACATTTCAAGTCCTTCGTCCAATCACCCCATCTCCATATGTGCAAATTAATAAGCAATGTCATAAATACACCCGAGTTGTTGTCCTTGTTTAAATTTAATGTTCCTCGTGTTCCAACCTCTTACTTTTTTTTATACCAACTGCATCTACTAACATTTTGCTGAAGGCTCCTATTGTACACATGAGCCGTAATGCCAATGAGTATTACAAATTATATATTTATAGACGCTTGACTGTGTACTTTTGTAGTTTTTCCTATATTTTAAAATTACTATTTAGTTTATAAATGTTATAATTTATTTGTTTTAGCTGTCATTATTGTGAGTGTTAACCATGTTAATTTAATTTTGAATTTTTCATTGAATTACGTATACCTAGCTATATAGTTTTTTTTTGTATTTGATGATGTCCTATTTTGGTTCTTCCTGTTGGACAACAAAGTTTATTATTATTATTATTATCTCCAAACCGCCGGGAAGGAATTCACCCCCGACCATCAAAACGGGCTCCGGTCCAGACGATCCGTACACGACAGCATTTTTGCCAATACCGCTACGGCGGTTAATGCTGTCAACTGAAAAAAGTTCATAGCGGCCGTTTTCTTTGACATTCAGAAGGCGTTCGACACTGTCTGGCACGACGGGCTCCTTTACAAACTCTACCTCTTGAACCTTGACATTGCGATCCTTCTCATTGTCAAGTCCTTTCTCTCCCACCGAGAGCATTCTGTTCCCTTCCAAGGCTCCTCTTCTGCCTACTTCTCCCTAACTTGTCGCGTCCCCCAGGGTGCTGTTCTATTCCCTTTTCTTTACTCCCTCTTCACACGCGACGTTTCCTTTCCCTCCAAATCAATCCTCCAAAATGACGCTGATGACATCGCACTGTGGGCCCCTAACACCAACCCGGCCGATGCTCGGGATAAACTACAACAGGACGTAGACCTGTTTACTGACTGGTCATCTGAATAGCACCTCGTCATCAACCCTGCGAAAACGAAAACGCAATGCATCACCTTCAACCACCCCTGAAAACCTCCGCCTCACAGCTACTCCCCTCTCACTCTCCATGTAAACGGCACCCCCATTTCCTTAGTCCGAAAGGTAACGTATCTGGGCGTTACCTTTACCTCCACCCTGAACCCCTCCGATTTCATAGCTACCACCCGATTCAGCGCTCTATAACGCAACCTCCTAGTACGGGCAAGGGCCTTTCCAGCCAACTAGTCTTGGGGGGGGGGGTAATAAAAAAAAAAGATACACCTGTTCCGAGAAATCTCCCTATCCTTTTCCGTTTTAAGGCGTTGGGAAAATTCACCGGTTATATTATTTGTTTGGAATATGGAATAAAAATTGTTAAGCGAAAATTCTTAGGGGGGTAATTACCCTATTACCCCCCCTTTGGAACCGCCACTGAGTACGGGCACTAAAATCCACCCTGCCTCAGTGCAGACGCGCTACGCAACTGCGCACTTACAAAGCGGTCATCAGGCCCGTACTAGAATTTACCTTCTCTTTCCTAACTTGTGCCACCAACTCCCAAATTGCTCCCCTTCTCTCGCTCGAACGCCGCACATATAATAATAATAACGGATTCATGTTCGCAACACTTATAAACCCCCTAAATTGAAATTTTTAAGTCATAATTCTAAACCATTATGGCATATTCGGGCATTCAAGTAGACTGATTTTAACTGATGAGTTTCAAGCAAAAATTGCACCGGAAATAAATATTATTTTTATCGCATTTTGAAATGTTTTCCGAATGAATTTTATATCACGTAAAACTGAATAAAAACACGATTTATTGGTACTAATTACAAAAAGAATGTCTGATAAAGTTTTAAGATAAAACAGTTTGAAATTTGTAGAAATTTGAAACTAATTTCGGATTTTAAAAGAGTTTAAGTTGCTTATATGAAAAATCGTATCGCCCAATTTACAGTATTTGATAGCCCCAAGTGTCCTCTATCTTTTCATACGAAATTCACCTTCAGGTTGATCCCACCTCGGGTGTAGTGATTTTTTTTCTCTCGCAAGACGCCGAAAAATCGGACAATTCAACGATAATTTGGAGTATATTTGTTATAGAACATTGAACAACTTAAATGAAATATCAAGTCGCTAAATGTATACTATATGATAGTCCCAAGTGCAAATTAAAACATATAAATTTAAAGTACAATATTTTACGTTATATAATTGAAAATAATAAAAATATCATTAAAACACCAAACTCATACCTGAAACACTCAAAACTATTTAAAAAAAAATGTAAATCTCAACTTCTAAAAATAATCTGCTCAATATGCTGCTGGTCAATTCAGACCCCCTAATTTCTGCGAAGAAGTCAACTAAAATAATAAACAAAAAGACATTACCATCCGAAGCGCGAAAAATAATTGTTGCCGAATCAGATCTTGGTAAAAGCGAAGAAGAACTTTATTTGGATGATGATTCGCAATGAGGAATTATAATATAAAACCACAAATTATTAATTTTGAATTTCTGGTGGGCCACCAGAGTTTGTGTTAGCCTATGAGTGCCAACTACGTCCAACAATTCAATAAATGAATTTAAAATGACGCCAAAATAGTATTTTAGGTAGTCTTCGACTATAAAAATGTATATGAGGATATAATTTTAATATTTACTTAATAATGATTAACGTTTAATTTTTCGCCAGATACAGAATTATTCATGTCCTGTGGGGATTCATCCTGAGCGGTTTACAAGCATTACCGCGCACATTAGAGTATGGTATTTCAGGTAAATTTCCAGTTATTTCTAGTTTTCCTAAAAAAAAAAAAAATTCGTTAATTAAATTTGTGAATGTTTTTCCTGATATTTAAAAAATAACTCCTACCAAGGTGGGATTCCTTCGAAGATAAGTGATATGCGGGAGGTTAGTGATCACGTTAGAGAACAGTATGGCACGTGAAATTTCAGTCAATTTAAGGGTCTTTTAAAAGTATAATTATATAAAGAAATAGTTACTAATACTACTCACTTTTTATAGCAATAAAAAAAATATGGGAGTAAAAAATATACTCCATCCTCGAATTGTTTGATTTTTTAGCGACTAGCAAGGGAAAAAAATCCCTCGGGGGGATCAACCTAAAAGTGAATTTGGTGTAGCAAGATAGGAGATACTTGAGACTATCATATACTATACATGTAGACACTTGATATTTCATACAAGTGATTGTGACCCATTCAAAATCATAAATTGATTTAAATTTTTTTACAGAATTCAAATTTTTATGCCTTAAAACCATTTTTTTTAAATTGGTGTCATTAAATTATATTTTTCTTCTATTTTATGTAATAAAAAATACATTCGGATAACTTTTCAATGTTCTATAACAAATATACTCCAAATTATCGTTGAATTGTCCGATTTTTCGGCGTCTTGCGAGAGAAAAAAAATCACTACACCCGAGGTGGGATCAATCTGAAGGTGAATTTGGTATGAAAAGATAGAGGACATTTGGGGCTATCAAATACTGTAAATTGGGCGACACGATTTTTCATATAAGCAACTTATACTCTTTTAAAATCCGAAATTAGTTTCAAATTTCTACAAATTTCAAACTGTTTTATCTTAAAACTTTATCAGACATTCTTTTTGTAATTAGTACCAGTAAATCGTGTTTTTATTCAGTTTTACGTGATATAAAATTCATTCGGAAAACATTTCAAAATGCGATAAAAATAATATTTATTTCCGGTGCAATTTTTGCTTGAAACTCATCAGTTAAAATCAGTCTACTTGAATGCCCGAATATACCATAATGGTTTAGATTTATGACTTAAAAATTTAAATTTAGGGGGTTTATAAGTGTTGCAAACATGAATCCGTTATTATTATTTTTTTTAAACCAACTTTATTTTTGCCCGATTTTCGACCCGCTTGGCCACATTTCTTGCGTTTCCATACACTGTGCGCCACCTTCTTCGGCGCTACTGCGACCTCCCGATTTACTTTCCTTCCTCTGAAATATATAAAGCTGCCTCTATCACCCTCTTCTATCCAGATTGGTGAAATACACCGCCAACTTTGCCACCAGAGCCGCCGTCTTTAACCCCCTGAATGCTGTCCTTTCCAATATCCTCTATCCTACCGTCTAACCCCGCCGCCAACTCCCCTATCCTGGTATCTCCGCCCAAGCCTGCCGCGACCCCGTTGATAGTCCGGTCAGCATCCTCCGTCACTTCCCACGCGCTACTCACCAGCGTATCCTTTCCTTCAACTACATAGCTACACCCACCCCTTGAGGTCGGAGTACCTTGTCGTCTCTTCTTCCTCACAAACACCACACAAACACACAATCTGCGCATACAAGCACACTAATACTCAAACACAGCCCCTCTCGTAGTCTTTGTATGACGATAGTGAGAGGAATTAAGCTGCCATTGTTAACAAATTACACGCAGCAGGTTTGAAAAAAATCTATCCCGAAAAGAAGCTAAACCAAAAGAGCAGTTGCAGATCCAGTACCCACACATACTTACTTTTGTTCCCCGCCACCGAAACCCCCCCATCCTAGAACACGGTAATGCCAGCCACGTACCTGTGTTCTAGCCGCCCGTTCTAGGCCCTGGACTCCGTCCGCGGGCGGTCATGATCCTCTCTCTTCGTTTCTGACCAAATGTCATGCCAACCCCAGTCTGAAGAGGCTAAGCCTGCAGCAGACGTTAAACCCCGCAAGTAATCGTTATCGTGGAGACTACCCACTCGGTACCTCTCTACCAGTCAATCCTTTTTTGCAACCTCTTCCCGGTTCAGCATGATTTACATGAAAAATATCGAGATGTTAAGTAATAAATGGCAGTTTATTACTTTAAAATCAATACTGATTGTAGCTTTTGCAGGTAACTAAATTTCTCAAATTCTGCGGAATCATCCCTCATGCGTTACCACGTTTTTCGGCAATCCGAAAAAACTTACTTTCTGGTTAATGCAATTGTGATCATTGTTCTTGCACGATTCCACAATACAGCGCAGCATTTTGATATAAAATCGTATATCCACTTTAAATGAAACAACTCTTACGTGTAAACACAAAACAAAACAACGCTTGACAGTAACCTACGACACGACGAACGTACTATGAATGCAATAAATCTGACAGAGAAGCTGTTATTCCAGTCGCACCACCTCCTTAACATTAATCATTTATTTATTTAGCGTTGGTAATGGAGGTTGTTTCAGGCAGATTTTTTGAAAAAGTAGGCGTGGCACTTGCAATTTCGATACATCATGTATAATACATCATGGTCTCGTGGCGTCTCGTCTTGGAAGGTCTCGCACAGCGCGTACTGCCGGCATAAGATAATGTAACGAATTACCTAATGTTAATAAGCATATAATAGCTATTAATATAACAAGATTATTATAAACTGCAGATATTCGAGTTATATTAAATGCTTTATTATACCATCGGTGGTGCCGATTCTATGTAAATCAAATCAATAAATTATGTCCAACATAAAAATTTTAACACAAAAATTTACACGTTAATATTTGTTAATTCGTAACTAACGCATCACGGAATTATAGTACTATTATGATCCTAATAATAATTAATAAATATTTAGCATAAAATGAATATAATAGATAAATAGATAATACTATAGATAATTATATAAGCTGCTAAATTCCCTGAAAGTTAATTCAACAATAGTATTTACTTTATATTATATTATTTCTAGACCGTTGGAAGTTCTGGAGCCATAGTGATAGCTATTAGTTGTGGTATGGTTTTAGGATTCTCAGCAATTCTCTTACCGCAACTGTCAGATAAGAAAACCAGTACAATACACATTTCTAAGGATGAAGAATCTTGGATAGGTATGTTTCTACACTGATCCCACACAAATAACAATCATTGTTTTTTTTATAGCATCATTAGCACCTCTTCAAATGGCCCTTGGTTGCCTAATAGTTGGATGGGCAATGGATAAATTTGGAAGAAAAGTTATAAATATGCTATGCGCAGTATTGCTGATGTTAGGATGGATTCTGGTGTATTTCGCTACATCTGTGGATTTAATTTTGGTAGGAAGAGTAGTGTCGGGAATAGCTGTCGGTATGGCATGTCCAGTTGGATCCTGTTATGTAGCAGAAATTTGCGAACCTAAGTTACGAGGAATGTTTTTGATAGCCATTACTGTTGGTGTATCGTTTGGAATATTTTTCGTGCATCTTTTAGGTACATACCTTTCCTGGAAATCTGTAGCTCTAATCTCAACTTTTATACCAATTATATCAGTGATAACATTCACAATGGTGCGTGAAACACATGTTTGGTACATTAAGATGAACAAATTGGTCGAAGCAAAGCAAACTTTTCGTTGGTATAGGGGTAATAGCGATGAAGCAAATTTAGAAATAGAAGCTGAATTGAACCATGTCGATGATTTAAATAAAAATAATACGATTAAAGATATCTTGAATCATTTTTGCAAACCACAGTTCTATAAACCATTGGCTATTATCACAATTTTCTTCATAATCGCGCAGTTTTCTGGAAATAATGCAGTTACTTTTTATAGCGTAGCTATCATGCAAAGCACGATCCCAACCTTGGATGAGTACACGGCCACTTTAATTGTTGATATTATTAGATTACTAGTATCTGTTCTAGCTTGCTTTCTAGGCAAAAAATTCCTAGTCCGTCATTTAACCTTATTCAGTGGATTCGGTGGAGCTGTTTCCTTGTTCCTTTTAGCTATATCAGCTTATTTTCTTGATCAATATCCTAGTTACCAAAGTTTATCTATCACGACGTTGATTATTTTCTTACTATACACTTCGTTAATTAACATCGGCCTGGTTCCCATGCCTTGGATGGTTATTGGTGAGATTCTACCTGCAGAAAGCAAAGGTATTGGGAGTGGTATTGCTGCCAGTATTAATTTCTTGTCTATATTTGTTGTCGTTAAAACTACTCCTGATATGTTTAAAAATTTGGGGGGTTCGGGGCCTTACATTATATATGGCGCATTTGCTCTTGTAGGATCAATAATTTTATATTTTATTCTACCAGAAACTAAAGATAAAACTCTGCAGGATATCCAGGAAGGTCTTCTAAATAACAATAAAACCTCAAGAGAAATTATTGAATTATAAGAAAATATGTAATAAATATTTTTTTATTGATTGTTTTTCATTTTCCTCTTAAAATTGCAACTAAAATTATTTTAAGATTTTAATTGATGAAGGTTTTTATTTGAAAAGGATCGTCCGTCGCACGATTTCCTTATCGACTCATGCCACTGGAGAATGCTCTGTTGTGGTGACGTCAATTATGTTATAAAAAGTTGAGTTTATGAAATGAAATACAGGTTAAAGGTGCTTTTAAAAGCAATGATATCAAGAGTTTTGATGTGTTCATGTAATAAATTAAAGAAATTAGGTGATTTTGTGTCTGTGTATGTTATGTTCAGGTCTAATACACATTATACCGGGTGTGGCACTTAAGACGCCTCGGACCATAGCTCCTTTACGATAAAAGCTATCGAAAAAAATCTAAGAACAAAGTGGTGCATAGTTACCGTCGCTATGTTTCAAAAATATTTCTAATCATCAGTGGCGTGCCGTACTCCAGTGGCGTACCAAACTTATGTTTTTTTAAATGGAATGCCCTATTTTTTATTGCAGATTTGGAAAGTGCTCGATGAGTACTTATTTTTTATCTCACATGTTATACCCTTCGCTTTAGCGGTTTCGCTGTTATAACCCCTTCTTTCAAAATTGCGCCCTATTTTTGAGATTTTTTTGTGGAGAAACTAATTGACGCCGGCGCCTAAATTTTGAATTGATGTACAGGTTAAGACCTCGTATACCTTCACATAATTTTTTTTCGGGTAATTTATGGAAAAAAAATAATTTTTGATTGATCTTCGCATGTTGTCATTTTTTCCGAAAATTTCAAATGTCACCCCCCTAAAAAAAATACGGCGTTGTACAGCCAAAACTCTAAATTTTTCATTGGTGTAAAAAAAATTACACATTGCATAACAAAATTTCGGAGAAAACAGGAATTTTTCATCGCAAATGTCGGGAAACGTTTTCCGTTCCCAAGTGTGCCATGAGAAAACAAAAGATTGGTAATTGTCAAAGTAAATTATTAGACGTCAGTAGCAGCCATAAGTCATTTTTGATAAATGTTCTAAAAATGTTCCGAACTCAAGAGGAAATGTTTGACATGATATTTATTCTTGGAGAATGTAACAAGAATTGTTTCTTGGCATCACGAGTGTACGCTGCGAGATATCCGCACAGGGCACATCCAAATGAACGTGCGTTTCAAAAAGTGTTGGAGAGATTTACTACTACGGGAAGTGTGAAACGGCCAAGGAGAGTTAGAAAGAAGGCAGTTATTACCGAAAATAATGAACTGCAGGTTCTGGAGGCAGTTATTGAAGATCCTCATACCAGTATCCGTGATATTAGTAGGAATCACGATATTTCAACGCGATCCGTACATCTTGTTCTTAAAAAGTACAAATTCCGTCCATTTAAGATTCAACTGCACCAAGAATTGCAACCTCAAGATTTTCATGCGAGGCAAGATTTCTGCATGTGGGCTATCGACAAAATTGAGCAGGAGGATTCATTTCTTATGCGCGTATTATTTTCTGATGAAGCAACGTTCCATAGAAATGGGCATGTCAATCGCCACAACTACTATTATTACGCCGATGAAAACCCACAAGCCATGCGAATGATAAACCACCAGCAAAGATGGTCGCTGAATGAGCGACGTGGGTCCTTATTTCATCGAGGGGCACCTGAACGGCAACAGTTATTTGAGGTTCCTTCGCGACGACTTGGATGATCTCTTGGAAAATGTCCCTCTAGCCGCTCTTCGACAGATAGTTTTCCAGCACGATGGAGCTCCTGCACATAATAGCTGTGTCGTTCGGGAATTTCTCGATGAAACGTTTCCGGACTCCTGGATTGGTCGTGGGGGTCCTGTGAGGTGGCGGCCAAGATCACCAGACCTCACTCCCCTTGACTTCTTCCTTTGGGGCCATATCAAAGACGAGGTTTACAGGATGGTACCAACTACTGTCGAGGATATGAGGAAGAGAATCCGCGCGGCTTTCCGCGGTATATCACCAGAAGTTGCGGTTATGCCTCCAGCAGGAAGGTCGTCATTTCGAACATTTAGTTTAAGTTGTTAAATTTTCTTTATCTGCATTTTTCATATCATGTTGAATAAATAGGTACATACTATTATGTTAACCATATTTGTGTATTTGTTTTCTCATGGCACACTTGGGAACGGAAAACGTTTCCCGACATTTGCGATGAAATTCCTTTTTTCTCCGAAATTTTGTTATGCAATGTGTAATTTTTTTTACACCAATGAAAAATTTAGAGTTTTGGCTGTACAACGCCGTAATTTTTTTAGGGGGGTGCCATTTGAAATTTTCGGAAAAAATGACAACATGCGAAGATCAATCAAAAATTATTTTTTTTCCATAAATTACCCGAAAAAAAATTATGTGAAGGTATACGAGGTCTTAACCTGTACATCAATTCAAAATTTAGGCGCCGGCGTCAAATAGTTTCTCCACAAAAAAATCTCAAAAATGGGGCGCAATTTTGAAAGAAGGGGTTATAACAGCGAAACCGCTAAAGCGAAGGGTATAACATGTTAGATAAAAAATAAGTACTCGTCGAGCACTTTCCAAATCTGCAATAAAAAATAGGGCATTCCATTAAAAAAAACATAAGTTTGGTACGCCACTGGAGTACGGCACGCCACTGATGATTAGAAATATTTTTGAAACATAGCGACGGTAACTATGCATCACTTTGTTCTTAGATTTTTTTCGATAGCTTTTATCATAAAGGAGCTATGGTCCGAGGCGTCTTAAGTGCCACACCCGGTATCTATTTCCTAAGAAGAGTACGAATACAAAATCTTCTGAAAATGGGTCTGCAGTCCTCCCTATAACCTAAGACAAACACTATCCGAGCAAATATTGTTTTTGCAGCTGCAGAATGTGTCCCTGTAATAAAACACCGTCCAAAAAATGAGAATGTATAAGTGCAAAGTATGCTGTTTTAACTACATGCGAAAGAAATTTTGCTGTTTTTACCTGTTCCACATGTTAATGCCATCTAAAGTTGGGATCTATATGTAGCTCAAAATATCTTGAATGTCATGATTAATGTTTATTGTATTACCATCTGCACATTGTGTTATTTCTATGCTATAGTCAGTAAAAGCATATGGTAAGGCATTTTCATATAATATAGAAAGAAAGGGTCTAAATTACTGATGGGATAATCGGATGATTTTAATAATCAATAAGGATTTGATCAAGTTAATTTATGAGAAAAAACACGCCCACCGCATATTCAAACAAACTGGGGACTTACGAGATTATGAGGTCTTTAGAAATACTAGATCACAATGTTCTAATATGAGTAAAGATTTGCATAGGTTGTATACCAACGACATAGAAAATAAATTTAATTCCAATTGTAAGCATTTCTGGTCATTTGTAAAATCTCAACAGCTAACTAATAGCTTTCCCAATGTAATGTATCTCAATGATAAAGTCAGCAAAAATGGCTAGGAATGTGCTGACCTTTTTGCGGAATATTTCGCTGGTGTATATGATAACACCCCAGCGATTCCAGTAACATTTCCTTATATTTATAACAACCTTGTGAATCTAAATAAATTTACAGTATCAAGTGCTGACATCTTTAATGTAATCCAGGATTTACCAGATGATTGTAAATGCGGCCCTGATAATATACCCAACTATTTTATCAAAAAATGCTCTTTCTCCTTTGCCAAAGCATTAAATATATTATTTAACAAGTCCCTGGTTTTTAATCGAGTCAACCATACAATTCTGTTATAGAAGTTAGAGGCCTTGGGATTCGGGGAGATGGTATTATCTTGGTTAAAAAGTTTTTTGATGCATCGTAGGCAATTTGTGAAAATTTCAAACTACCATTCACGTTCGGTTGAGGTCACTTCGGACGTGCCTCAAGGTTCGCATTGTGGTTCTATTCTATTTCTTTTATTTGTAAACGACCTTGGGGCATATTTAACCCATTGTAATTTTCTCCTATTTGCGGATGATTTAAAATTATTCACTTCCATAAAATCTCAAAATGATGTATCGCATTTGCAGACAGATCTTAATAATTTGCTTCACTGGTGCAATATTAACAAGTTATTTTTAAACTATAATAAATGTTTATGTATCGCATTTAATCGCGGTAGAGTAATTTCTAATAATTATTTCTTTGCTGGTTACAAATTAATCAATGTTAGCGAAGTTAAAGATCTTGGGATCCTACATGATTCTCGTTTAACATTTCATAACCATGTCAATAAAATACGCAATAAGGCGCTCCAAGTTCTTGGCTTCTCTCAAAATTTCAGTATTAATACATTAAAACGTAGGCTTAGTTAGGCCTCATTTAGAATACGCTAGTCAGATTTGGTCTCCATTCTATAACAATTCATCAATTAAATTAGAAAGCGTCCAAAGCAAATTTTGTCAAATGGTTTCCTGCTGGCGCGGCATTTCAAGGGAACATTATAGTTATTCGGACTCGGAATTTTTTAAAGTTACAAAATTTAAAGCAAAGAAGAATATTTATAGATTTATGTTAGGTTTTAAACTTATTAATGGCCTTTTGGACTGCCCTGATTTGCTTGAAACCATTGATTTCAATGCCCCGTCCGGAATAACTACACGATCAAAACATTTATTTCGCCAAAAATTTCATTCAACCAACTTTGGCCTATGCAATCCCCTATGTAGAATACTACGATTTCTTAATATTCTGCTGGATAAATATAATCATATTGTTATATTCAACATTCATCTATCATCTTTTAAATGTCAACTGAGACGTGTTAACTTGTCAATATGTGATCCCTGATGTTGTACCAAACTGTTATTTCTGTATCGCTATTGCAGTCTCTTTAATCTAGCTTTAGTTCTATGATTTGTTTTTGTCCTTCATTGTAATTAAAATAAGATTAATGTTCAGTGTAAATGGAGTTATCCGTTAATAAACAAATAAATAAATAAATCGGAATATTTAGATTCGGATGACGGAAATAATCAGATGATAATCGTAATCGGAGTATCTCGTGATAATCGGAAAAATAAAAAAATAATCGGAATCAGAAAAAATAATCGGAGTCGAAGAAAACAAAAAAAAGGCCCTCCCTTCAAAATTGTACCCCTACCGGCCATGTTCGATATTTGAATAATCGCCAGCGCCCATTATTTTCATCCGAATCGTCTCATCACAAGTTTCATTAGCGGATAATACATTCGACAACAAATATCATTTACGTAGGAATATCACCTTTGGCAATGAAGTCAAGGACAAATGTTCGAATTTATTAGATACACAAAGGCCTGAGATGCATTCGATTAAATGATTTCGTCAATGTAAATTATACTTTGACGTTTGTTTAATTTATTTATTAAGTTAACTCTATTCCATATGTATCCATATTCGGCTTTGTTATGGATGACGGGTGTTTATTGCGACGCTATTACGATTTATCATTGGTTTATTTTGACCGAATGGAGGTGTACGTGTACCATTGGCTTAGATACGTAGAGTACTAATAGCCTTTTTGCACCAATAAAAACGATCTGCTATTATATTGCTCATGGGTGCTTACATACATACATAATCCGTTCCTCTTCTACCCATCGGGTGTAGAGCATGCGCACTTAAATAGTGTATTTTATTAAAATACCCTATAACATTACGCATCAGTTTAAAACGGTTAGGCAACTACCCTAGATTGACAGCGATGCGACGCTGAATTTTCTGAGTATTTTTTAATGGCACCTGGCGGAAAAAAAGTCTTGGGTATGGAATTATTTCCGAAAAATGGCGGATAATAAATAGGCTGTGCATTTATTCTCTGCAAACAAAAATTATAATATTACGTGAGTACAACCAACCTCCAGCAACATTTAAGAAGGAAACGTCCACTTCAATGCCAAGAAACAAAGGGAGCACATGTCGAAGCCGAAGAAGACCAAGTAGCAAGTACATTAAGGCTGTTCGTCCCGCAACGAATACTTTATCAGGGGAGCAAGGGTGAGACGGCAAGTAATGGGCGGACCTAACAAATCATATATTCATCTCTTTAAAATCCTATTGCGACGTCGCTCTCGCAGAAAAATAAGGACCGGACTTGGGCACTGGCGTACCGTATTAACGCATTGACGCGTCAGATAATTCGTATGAGCTGCAGGCACTCTTACACTCGTCTCTCAAATATTACACTCTTTACACAAAATAAACCTTTTAAACACCGGTTTAATGTAATTATGAATAATTTTCATGAAATAACTTAATCGTTTTATTGAAATAGTTTTATGTCACAATTTATACACAATTTTTTTTGTACGATTAATTTGAACTCTAAAGAAGTAGGGTTCTTACATTCCCATTTGATCTTATTACAATTTTCTTTAAAAAGTAACGAAAAATTCGTTATTTATAACAATTATTATAATATTTTATAGTTATGAAATTCGTAGTTTTAAAATTAGCATAAGCATTGTTCCTGTGCGATTATTTCAGAAACTATAGAAGGGGTGTTTTCTTATTTTGACTAAATCTTGAAAAAAAAAGTTTCAAATATGTGGCAAATGTTTTTCTATCCTTGTTTTGCCTCTGAAGAAAACGTATCTTTAGAATGACGATTTGGGAGATTATTTTCAAATCTTGTTAAGAAGCATTTGGAAATTTTTGTAGAATCCTAAAGTAGAATATATTTTGAGTAAATTTGAAAAGTATGTGACAATTGTTTTTCCATTGTTGTTTTGCTTCCGAAAAGACGCATGTTCATAATGACGATTTTTTTCTCGGGTGAAAGAGAGAGACAATATATTTATTGAGACACGTTTACAAATGACCTCAACAGGCTATTGACCAGAGGTGTTTCAGCGTCTCTGGTGATTATTTCAAAAATTAGTGAAGCATTTCTAAATTTTTGCGGAATCGTAAATTGCAATGTATTTTGGGTAAATTTAAATACTTTCAAGGATATCGCAAATGTTTTTATACGTCTGCGTTGCCTCAGAAAAAGCTCATCTTCAGAATAACGATTTGGTTTGCTCTCGGGGAGTTATTTTAAAATCTAGTCGAAAAGCATTAAAGATTTTTGCAGAATCATAAAATGGAATACATTTTTAGTCATTTTGGACAGTTTCAAATACGTGATATATATTTTTTTAATGAAGGACGTGGATGGAACTGCGGGTTAGGGAGAGTGAATCTGCCACAACCGTTGTTTTGTAGAAATATTAGAAATTAAATGAACAATGAAAGACAAATTACAACGACCACGGTCCCGAGCGAATATTCCGCGGCCCCGAAATCTTTCGCTCGGGCTGGGATTAGAACCCACATGGCATGCGGTGTAACTGGTACAATCGTTCGCCTGTACCCACTACACAAACGTCATAATTGTTTTTCTATATTTGTTTTACTTCTGAAGAGGTGCGTCCCTAGAATGATGATTTGCCAGAGCAAAGATCAGAATCTCGAGGGATTATTTTTAAATTAAATAAATAACGCCGAGGGGTATTTTTTGCAGAATCCTCTAGTATATTTTGAGTAAATTTAGAAAGTTGCAGATTTTTAGCAATTGTTTTTATTTACTTTTTCAGTTCAAGGAATTTGTAAATTGAAAATTGGTTTCGTGGTACTATTTCAAAATTATTGTTTTTTTTTTAGTAAATTTGAGAAGTTTCGTATTTGTAGCAGTTGTTTTTATTTTATTGTTCATTTCATAAAAATCGTAATTTAGAACATGAGCATAAGAGCATTCTCTTGAGATTCTTTAAAATTTAGAGCAACATGGAAGTATAAACTAATGAATATAAAAAAATAATATTTAGAAATGCTATATATGTATAGAAATATTGTCTTCTTACAATCATCAGTCACAATTTAAGTAGAAATAATTGTTTACGTAAGAGTCACAGTTTAATTAACAATCACTGTTTGGGTAACTTTGTAATTTTAAATAGCGATCACGTTTTAAGTAGCAATCAAAGTTTAAGTAACAGATGTGATTTTAAATAACAAATCGCGGTTTAAGTATAGTCGCAATCACAGTCACACTCACGGTGAAATTTGCCTATTTGTAACAGTAACGACCTGTGATTTTTCAATATCAGTGAAAAATTACAGGTACGTGAAATATCGCCCATCCCTAGATAGTACCATTTTTTTATTGTAAGGCAGTTTGGCAAAAAATGATGCAGGTCATTCGTGAGCCAGTTTGTTTGAAATTGCATTATTTAAACAAATAGAATACCCAGTGTGTGAATTTTGGATTAAAATTTACTTACATTTTTTTTACATGGAAACTGTTTGCTAGTTTTTCGTTTTGCGGATAAATAAAGTCGGCATTTATTACCTCGTCGGTAATAATTTAAATTGCTCATCCTTGACACTGTGTCCTTTGTAAGGGAACTTGGTTATGGCAACCGAACGAAATAAATCACATTACAGGGTAGGCAAAATTCGTCATTTCTATGGGGGATCTCGATAACTGTAATAGATAGAGAAAAACGGATGGCGCATCCTCGATCTCTTTTTTTGAGAAAAACTGAATGATGAAAACTAACTTTATTAAATCTCCTTTTATTTTCGAGTTATAGCCAAAAAGTCAATTGTTTCCATTTTAGATATATTGAAATATCTCAGTTGTTTATCATTTGACAATAATGAAAGTTATATGTTGTTCAAGCACTCTTTTTGAAAAAAATAAAATAACATCAGAATTCCGATATCTTCTATCTATTATAATTATCGAGATCCCCTATACAAACACCGAATTTTGCCCACCCTGTACATACAATAATAACTGTGTATATTTAAAACTCTGTCTCGGTATAAATCTGAGTTAATACTAACAATTACAAAATATTTACATGAATTGTAACTTCGTAATACAGCTTCTAAGAAGCAGAGCGCCATGGGGGTGAGTCCACTACCTGCAGTACTTTGCATTCGGCACCACTGCGAACGCACTTTTTAGAAATTCACAGAAAATCATCTGGCGACCAAATGTCCACTTTCCCAATTGCAGAGGAAGACAAAGGGTTGTGAAAGTAATTTATGCGAAATCAAGTACGGGTAAATTTCGTCGGTCCAGCAGAGAATGAAAATAAACATGTTGACAGTTGAAAATTTTGATGATTTTGTCTGGAAGATATCTTCGGGACAGTCAGCAGGTACCCCAATGAAAATCGGAGTTCAGCACACAGGCGTATTTTTTTTTTTTTTCGTTATAAATGTATGCCAATTCCTAACAGTTACTTACGATTTTATACTATTATTTCATTTGTTGTTGTGAAGAATTGCGATTACATGTATATCCAAATTATATTTATAATGGTAGGGCATTTGCTTAAACTACGTAACATATAGTAGATTATTTTTAAAATCGACAAGAAACTTAAAACACGCGAAATGCCCTGAAAAATCGACTGAAATCGGTCTTCTAAATATGCCTTAGTACGTTTATTCCCATACCGCTGTGCGGGAACTGTTTTCTACAGATGGCGTTACTTTACGGCAACTAAAATATCTCGCGCAAGGGTATAATTGTAATTGCGTCCTTATTTTTCAGGAAAAACTAATTTGGTTCAATGGATTTTATTACCAAAGAATCAATCTGTGTCACTGTAATAAAACATTTTGAATTTTCAGCGTTTATTTACATTTTATTTAATGTTGAAAATGCCTATTTTTCAACACTAAATTACACATTTTCAGAAATACTTATAAAAAATGTAATTCTTTAGTAACCTACATTCATCCTTTATGTAACCCTGTGTGAAATATTATTACTTAAATTTTTTCCATCACACCACTATCAGTATAGAGCCGAGTGCCAAAAACGCTTCATTTTTCGAACGGGTCGAACAGCCTTAAGAACGCAAACGGAAAATGCAGTAAGTGATTTCATCTACTTTTATTTTGTAAATTAAACATAATAAAATAAGTAAATACTGGTGGGAACCGTGGAAAGCTTCAATATTGACCTGAAAGTTATATCCAGAGTTCTCATTAGAACAATCATAATTAGCTATAAAGCTACACTATTATAATTAGGGTTGAAAATGTTGATATGTTTTAAAAGGTTTTCTTAAAAATTGACAAATGCTTAAAACAAGTGTTATATATTTCTTTAAAAATATGTTTTCAAAATACATATTACTGAAAGAATAATTCAATAAAAATAATATTTTATTAAATTACTATGAGTTTATAATTATAATTAGTATTCAGTTTCGGACCTGAGCGGCGAAAGCATCGCCAGCTCGGGTTAAAAATGGTTGGCTGACCGTTACCATTTGCCATTGTGATACAGTTATAGCCTCTTCGGTGGAATCTGGCGGCCGAGG
Organism: Ocypus olens; assembly: GCA_910593695.2. Taxonomy (NCBI): domain Eukaryota; kingdom Metazoa; phylum Arthropoda; class Insecta; order Coleoptera; family Staphylinidae; genus Ocypus; species Ocypus olens. The sequence goes on along the minus strand of OU343061.1, from coordinate 28,042,388 downwards.
TCGTAGAATGGTCGGTCCGCCCTGAGGATCGACGCACCCTCGGAGGAAAGGTATTGGTGGTTCGGCCAATTACATCCCATACATTTATTACAGTCCTTCGCTCCGATTGGTTTACGCACTTTTACACCAGTACTTCTCAACAAAGATTGGTTTGAGATAAAAAATATTACGTCCCCTATTTACCGAGCTCCGACCCTCTTTTACGACCACAGCCGCCACATTCCGCAGAACGGGCTATACCAGCGGCGGCTTGTGGATGTTCGGCCGTGAGGCAACGGAAGAAAATTTGACCGAAAAAGCAACGAATATTTGCTTCCTCTATTATAGTAAGTAGTGCAGCACGAGCGGCATCTTTGTGGAAATCGACGAGCCGCCTCTGACAGTCACCTAAGAGTAACGGGGTTCGACCCTCAATTATACGGAAATCATAAATGAGTTCTCTTTGAAAAAAGCCTGGCGGCTTACGCTCGTAATCCACTCGCGTCGAATTTAATTCTAACCTTGTTACAGAATATACTATTCCACATAAGGCGTGGTATTTTACCAGTTATTTTATCTTTTTAAAGAAAACCAAATGAAATTATCTTCGGTCCAGCTCTGTGAAAGAGTCGGCATATCCTTTGTACTAAAATCATAGTTTTTGTGTTGTGTATGTTTTTTTATGTTTAAAACATGTTTATAACTTAAAAACAAAACAGATGTTTGTTTTAAATAAAGAAAACAGTTTTATCTCAAGCCTGACTATGAGTCAGTAACCATTATTAACAGCTTGTATTTTATATTTTTAGCCTGCACAGAAAAGTAATAAGAACGTTTCAAGTGATACAACAAGGACTCGTCAATTAGCACTGTATGGATGCGTCAAGATATAAACTTTAACAGAAGGTGACAAAGAAACCATTGACAGAGTCCTAGTAAAAATGATTGCCGTAGAGTATCAACCGTTATCAGTGGTCGAAAACAGAGGATTTGTAGAGTTCTGCAACAAACTAAATCCTTTATATATTTCTAGTATTTCAAACTACAGTCTTAGGGCCGGTATATTCACCTTTCAGTAAAGTGTTCAGTAGCGTTACCGATGACATAAACGTATATTCATCTTCCTGTAACACTAACCTTTCAGTAAATCTAGTTTACTGAACAGATAAACTTACAGATCCCTTTGAGTGTCAAGTAGTAGCTTACAGAGAGAATTATAACCTCAAATATCACGACGCATGTAGAAAGTTTGTTATTAAAAAGTGAAATGGAAATTATTGATGACATAAATCTTGTGATAGACGAAATGGATGAAGAGATTGTTAATAATTTAAATCGGCGACCTTACAATAGTCAGAATCGTTACCAACAATGGGATAATTTAAATTGTTGGGATGCCACAGAATTTTTTCAGCGGTTTCGACTGACAAAAAATTCTGTTTTGGAAACAGTAGCCTTGCTAGAAGAAGGACTTCTGTATCAGTCGACCAGGTATATAGTATATTGTAGAACAAGAGCCGATATGATCCCTGTATGACAACAACAATTTTTTTTAGAAACAATCCAATACCACCTCTGCAACAACTGCTGCTGACCTTACGATTTTATGCCACTGGTGGTTTTTACGTGTCTGTGGGAGATTTTGGAAACATCCACAAAACAACAGCCGCAAAACTCATACATCGAGTTACTTCGGCACTGGCCAGTTTAAGGCAACGATTCATTTATATGCCTTTAACACATGAAGAAACAATCAGTGAACAAATGAAATTTATGCAAATTGCCAGATTCCCTCGAGTAATTGGTGCTGTAGATTGCACATATATTAAAATTCAAAGCCCAGTTATGACTTTTAAATACACAACATAATCGTAGGTCAAACATTTTACAGTTTACCACAATATATTCAATATAAAAACTTCTTGAATTTATATGAGAATGTATTACAATGGGTATAATTACAAAAGTTACAACCTTTTTAGGAGGACCGAATGCAGAAGTTTTCCGGAATAGGAAAGCATACTTTTCTTTAAATGTGCAATGCATCTGCGACGCCGATTATAAGATTCGAGATCTTGTTGCTCGATGGCCGGGTTCTTTCCATGATGTAAATATCTTTGATAATTTAAATGTAAAACAAAGACTGGAGGCCAACGTGCATACCCCTTAAGGAGATATATTATAACACCCATAACAAATCCTGAAAATGATACAGAAAACCTTTTCAACGAATCCCAGATTAGAAGCAGAGGTGTAGTTGAAAGAGCGTTTGGAATTTGGAAGCGGCGTTTTCCTTGCCTTTCAATTGGCATGAGGTGTAAAGTACCAATGGTGTAGAATGTTATAGTAGCAACTGCTGTGTTACATAACATTGCAAGAAGAAACGCAATTGAAGAGAACGAAGTGATGTTACAAAATGAAGAATTTCAAGAGTTAGAAGATGTTGTTCATGGTGACAATAATAAACTTTTTCGTGCAGATTTTTTAAATTACTTTCAAAACTTGTAAGAAAGATTTTCATGTTTTTTTGTGGTATGTAATTTTTGATAATATTGCAGGTAGTATGTATCTGTATCAGTGTACAGTAGTAGACAGTTTGCCATGTTTTGAAAGGTTCATTTTACATGTCAGTACCAGTTAGGTAAGAGAATACAATGAAGCTTTCGAAAGTGTTTAACACTCTGCTTTTCGTATGACCAAACATTGTCTTAAGTATGTATCGTCATAACAATAATAACGACTGCTGAAAGTTGATAGATTGTCGCAATATCTTAGCAATGAAATTTACTCGTCGGAGTTACAAATATAAAATTAACAACTGTTGATGCATAGACACTGTGACAGTATGTGTTAAGGAAAAATCTTGTTTTTTTATAATAGAAGCGTGTATAAAAATCGACTACATCAATAACTGTCTTCACTAATAAATACAAAATGTTCAAGTAATACTACAAGAAAAAATGTGTTTTCTTTTATGCAATTCCTAACCATTAACATACAAGAATTACAATATTAATATAAACTTGTATATTAATATAAAAGATTATTTACATTATTTAATATTTTTTATTTCATTTTTCTGCAATTCCAACAATTTCAACAATTCCAACAATTCCAACAATTCCATTTTTTTTCATGTTCTCTTGCTGAAAACAGTAGACGTTGTTTATGCTCTTCTTCTAATCTTGCGTCGTTCTTCCGAAGCATTTCGATTTCGAGGTCGACTCGGGTTACTTCCCTTTCCGCAATTTCTTTCTGGAGAGCAATCAGCTCGTCTCTGCTAGTCGTCAGCTTGCGTAATGTCTCGATAGGCTTCGCCCTTTGTGCAGTCAGAAGTTTACGACTTCTCGGCGTCCTTAAATTATCCGGGGTCCAAGAATCCCACTTAAAAACTAAAACCGAAAAAACAATAAATTATTTAATGTTTCAAAACTTAGTATTTGTGGTAATACAAACCGTATAATGAAAGTAAGTAACCATTGAAAGTAATACAGGGCAAATGGGAATTATAAACCATTGCTAATAGTGGATAATGGACTCTTATATTTCATCTTTACTAAATTGATTCAATCTCTCAGTGCGTTAATGTAGTTGCATATACATACCATTCGTAGCCTTCCCGGTGTTTGTTACATCTGTGAGGATTGGGCGAGGGTTGGATGTTAAGGTGGAAGGAATTTCCTCGGGAGTGTGGACAATCTCCACATCGCCCAACATATAATGTACATCCTCCGTTTGGAGGGGGTCCACCTGGCTAGGCCCCACCTGGTGGGGCTCTGCCTCTAGGATTTTCACGTCGAGTACTATAAATTAAACCAATATTATAACTGACAAAATAAATGTATAAATGTATACCTTCATCACAATCATTTATACTTGGAAGACCTTCGACACTTAAAGATATAAGTTGAAGCAGCTTTTGCTCCCATGGTGTATATAACACCACTTCTGCAGCACCACCTCCAGTTTTAAACTGCTCCGATCGTTGCTTACAATTTTTTTATTTAATACTACGTTTTATGCCATCATATTTGACTTTTAATGTTTTCACAGACCTATTGCCTGCGGTGACTGCATTAAACGCATTAAACGCATTTTCTTTTTGTTTCCATGTAATGGCATCTGTTTTTTTTTATTTTCAAGAGTAGACGCCCTCTTCAAAATTTCTTCGACCAAACATTCCGTTTCGACAACTGAAAAGTTGGTCGACCGTTGTCGTTTATTAGCTAAAATTTGAGTTACACTGCCGCAAAACCGTACAAACCTAAATTGTTTCAATATTTACCTGTTGTCGAAAAGGTAATGTAGAAAGCTCTAATTGCCACTGAGAGTATACAAGTATAAAAAGAAGGTGGAAACCTGAACCCACCCCAAGCACTACACTGACTAAAACCTATTTCTAGCTATAAACTGATAATTTAAACTAACAAATAAAGACTAAACCACAATGTATAAACTAACTAATTATAACTATAAAACAATTTAAACACGATCAGAAATTTAACAAAAAGGGGAAACGTTAACCTAACCTAAATACGCTATACTGAACTATAAGCTATACTAACAAGAGAATTAAAAATTTAAACTAACAAATACAGACTATAACACAAAGTAAACTAACTAATAACAACTATCACACAATTAAAAGTAAAAAAAAAAACGTGGAAATGTGAACCTAACCTAAAAACACTGCACTGAACTATAACCTATTATAACCTATACTAACACACAAATTAACAATTCAAGCTAACAAACATAAACTACAACACAATAATAACTAACTAATAACATAAACAACACAATTAAAAGAAGATCAAAAATAAAACATAGGCGGGCAAACGAGCATGGAACAACAATAAAACAATGTTCCCAACCGTATTTCACTAGAAATTCATAATATTTCTTTCTCCCTTATAGAAATATGTATACCTTACCTTGTCTTCTCAACTGTACTACCCGAATTAAAACGTCGTAAGTGTCCCGTAGTTACGTGACACATAAATTCCGATGAATATACCCAAATGCATTACAGGTGACCTGTAAATTTACTGAACACGTAACCAACAGACACTTTACTGAACAGATGAATATACCGGCCCTTAGTGTCCTAGTCTTTATTTAACATACCTGTGATTAGATTAAATATTATTTTGACCTGTGTTAACACTTATGTATACAACACCAAATAAATTACTTACTTACTTACTTACTTACTTACTTACTTACTTACTTACTATACACTGCCCAGTCGAAAAGCACTAACAACAAGATTATTGCCTGAATTATATCAGGAAGGAGTGGATAAGACAATAAAGACATTAAAATCGGTAGATTATCTATCAGTAACAACTGATATATGGACATTCGACAGCAATAAAAGTGATTTAGCGGTAACTGCACATTATATACAACAGTCGCGGTTATGTTCTCAAGTATTGACCACTAGAGAACTAGCAGATGCCTATCATACTAGTGTAAATATTGCAAAAGAACTTACGAACATTTTTACTGAATGGGGAATTATAGACAAAATCGTTGTCATAGTTTCCGATAGTGGAGCAAACATTAAGAAGGCCATCACCGAATATTTTCACCAAATGTACCACCATCCTTGTGTCACACACAAACTAAACTTGATTATAAATGAAGCTTTACGAATAGATGACGGATTGTCAACCCTTATAAAAAAGTGCCGGTCTCTAGTTGGTTGTTTTAAACATAGCGCAATAGCAGCAAAAAAAATTTTGATGTACAGATGCAAATGGGCCTTCCTGTTTTAAAGGTTAAACAGGACGTTAATACAAGATGGAATTCTTGCGTTTTTATGATGAAGAGGTTGGTGGAAATCGGTAACCATAAGCAACCTTCCACAAGCGCCTCCATTTTTAGATGCATTTGAATGGGAAACTTTGAAAGATTGTATATCAATTTTAGAGCCCCTCTATACAATGACAAGAGATTATATCGGCAGAAAAATATACAACCATATCACTCGTAGTGCCGCTGATCAGTGGAATGCAGTATTCGATAAAGAGGCAGAGCATGAATACTCCAATCGGGCAGACGCTTCAAAAGGAGATAGTTAAAGTGATCGAACGGAGATTAGGAGCTGCAGAAATTAGCAAAATAACGGCCATTGCAACCTTTTTCGATCCAAGATTTAAAAAGACTGGTTTCTATCACGAGGATGCTGCGCACAATGCTGAAAAATGGGTTAGCGAAGAGATTGCGCAACTAATGAGTTTAAACATTACGTCTCCCAACCTTGCAACAGAAAATAAAGCAAATTTGGAGATAGATTTAGCTTCTTCATCGTTGTGGGATTTTTTTGATGATAAACTTGAAAAATCAAATTCCTTTATTTCTCCCAGTACTACAGTAAAATCTACAATAAAGCAATATTTGGAAATGCCCCACGTAAATAGATCTGAAAATCCACTACACTTTTGGGAGAAACATGAAAAAATATTGCCCGAGTTGTATCGCCTCCATACAAAATATTTCAATGTTTCCGCAACGTCGGTGCCTTCAGAACGCGTTTTTTCCAAAACAGGTCAGATGACGAATGACCGTAGAAATATGTTGTTGCCAAAATGTTTGGATAAATTAATTTTTTTAAATAGTTACCTATAAATGTCCTGTTGGGTATTCAATAAAGTGAATAGAGCATTCTTTTTTTGTAGCAGACCGTGACTTACTTTATTATAAAAACTGGTGATGTGGCCATAATGTTACTTTCTCCGTTTTGATGGTGTCATTGTTATTTATATTTACATTACAATTAAAATCATATTTTAAATGTACATGGAAGAAACTGATGTTTAAAACGTCAAAATTATGAACAAATTATACATCAAATTATAATAGTATACTTAAAAGCCAAAGAGACGTATTGTTTATAAATCGTTCATTTTAGCATTCTCTACAATTACTATTAACACAAATTTGTTGTAACTATTATCTTTTCATAATTATTAACCAAAAATTATAATTTTTTTCAATCAAAGTTTCATATCAATTGCTCTATTCGTTTTTGAGATATAGCACAGACACACAGAAAGAGACAGACATAATTTTTTTTCCCAGAAATCTTTGAAATCGCCTCTAGGGACCTCAGAACGGATATTTCACAGTACTTTCCCGTACTTCATAACGGAGAAAGTAAAAATTTTCCTATCCTATTCCTAACAGTAGAAATATATTTGTTCGAATTGTAACGCCGGTTACACACACGGCGGATTTTTCCGTGGCGGAGGATTTACCGTCGCCGCCGTTCCAACAGTAGCCCACTAAAGTAAGTTAGAGCTTACACATTAGACGGAAAAAAGAACGATCGGTCAATTTTCCGTCGTCGGTAGCAGTGCAGCCGTCGAGTGCCACTGGAGCCGACGGACGTTTTACCGTCCACCAGAACTAAGTGGCCTACGTGACCAAATGTACGTTTACACACAGCGTTTTTCTACCGTTTCTGCTTTGCTCAGTCTGCACTTTCAAACTGGATATTATTGATGATTAAATCCTCATTTCATTAATCCAAGAGAGATCTGTTGTATGGGGTAAAACCCTTGACAATTTTAAAGACAGAAATGCGACCAGGAACGCTTGGCATGAAGTTTACCGTGGAGTTCGAAGCGACTTTGATCAGTTGGAAGAAGAAGGGCGTAATCATTTTGATAAGTCCGTATTGTCTCAAATTCCTATACATACTAGAAAATTTAGTTAGTAAAGCAGAAGAATCCTTGCTAAGCGTACGTTTATGTTGGAGCGACGATAACCGACCAGGGGCTCGATTCTGCTAATCGGTGACTCTTGTCACCGGTGAGTTTTGCCACCGATTTTCATTGCACGGTTTTTTGACATTTCTGGTGTGATGGTATTCTCGTCGCATTGTGAGATGCGAAAAGTCACCGATGGCTTTTGTCACCGAAACTAAACGGTAACGTTGATTTCTTGTTAATGGCGGCCAACAAACCGCCAAATTCAAATATATTTGCTATGGAATAAAAGACTTAGCACACAAAAAACACGATAAAGTGCGTTTTTAGGGCAAATATTTTTTATTTTCACTTTTAATTTACGTATTTAGAATGAAACGATGGGATAATTACGCATGTAACAAGCGTCTGTAAAATTGCACAAATTTAGTAATTCCTTTACTAGAGAGAATTATTTAATGTTGTGGAGCGAGATAACTGCTACGTTGAATGGTATGGTTGGGCCCCATAAAGAGTGGAAGTTTAAATAAATCTTTATTTGAAAAATTAAAATAACTTTTACACCCCATGCTCTGAGAATGCGCTAAATATAACAGATTTCACACAATATTTTTTCTACAACTGTTAAAATAAGAATAATATACCTAAGTTTTGAAAATTTGGGTACATTTTTCAGTCAAATATTTGTTTCAGTAAAAATATGTAAGTACGCAGAAAAAAAATTTAATTTATTGACATGGGAACTGACGATTTTTTGACATGTTAAAAATGGCAAACTTCGCAGTTTGATAGTGATGCACCTTTTCAGATGATTATTGAAATAAAAATTTTCTCATTAATAATAATTTATAGGAATACTTCAAGTTTGCTGTATTTTAAAAGTATTGAAGTAATATATATCTAGTGTAGTAGTTTACAAAATGTTTTGATTGAATGTAAACACAGATTTGAATATGTTGGCTGCCAAATAAGAGATAACGTGTAACCTGCATTCTGGTCCGGTAAGCCGACAATGAGTTATCTCGTAGTTCATTTACTTACCATTTTTGAGCAATATTAAGTATATTCCTGGAATAAGTGGAAATAAGTATAGATGGGTTGTAGAAAGAGAAAACAATCAAGTTTGGCTTACATGAATAGAACATTTATTCATAAATAAACAGAAAATATATCCATATTATATTATTATTCTTGTTTAAAAAGTCCCTCAGCTTGAGCCTACTTTATGTTTTAAAGAAGATACCCGCAGATTCTAATTTACCAAGCTGCTCAACTTTACGTGAACAGGGTCCAAGCACTGCTCCTGGAGAAATTGTTGCTGCGCCCAAACGGATTGTCCATCCGAAAGCAGGCAGGCGGGCATGAACTTCGTCTAGCAGTGCTTACCGGGAGCATGGGAAATACCTATAAAGAAAAAAAGCTAACATTCCTATTATTTATGTTTACTTACCTCTCCCTGGTATGTTGTAATTCCTGTACATTTCGTGAAAATTTAACAAATCTATTAAATACATCCGGTTCGTTAAATGCCTGCGTAACCTCAGTTATGGAACGGCTTACACTACTCTGAGATATGCCAACAAACCAGTTGCAGCCAACATCATGCTGATAGCTACTATCTGTGATAAGTTATAGTATATTACTCCGAAGATAAAAAGCAACATGTTAACACAGTACACAAAACACTTACACGTGTTGGAATGTCTAAAAAATCATCACGCCTGGGGGGCCTCAGAAATGGTGTTAGGATTTCCACAATAAAATGGAACAACTCTTTCGTCAACCGAAATAAAGGAAGAAATTGCCGGTCATTTAATGCAATTAAAGGATTACCCTTTTTGCCATGTTTGCTCTTGAAGGGCTTCATTTTCTTCCTCTTGTAACTCGTTTAATACGGGCATCATTAAAAAATCGTCCCTAATTAATAACCCAACCTATAAAATGCAAACCGTTAATAAGACTAAAACGCTACTGCATAATCATCGTACCGATTATATTACTTACCACTTACAATAAAACAGTCGTCAGTCAACTAAAATAGTTTATAAAAGGAATTGAAAATTTCAGGTGGATCACGAAACACAAACTCACGCGAACTGTCACTTTGTCACCACCTACATAGCACTCGTAAAAAGCCACCGATTTTTGGTGAGTTTTGTCATCGATGGCAAAACTCATATGTTAGCAGAATACGGTCGCACGCAATTTACGTCATTTCGGTGACAAAAAGCACCGGTGACAAGAGTCACCGATTAGCAGAATCGAGCCCCAGAGCGAAGAAAAGTAAAACGTTGACTTATATGTACCTGTTCATATTGAAGATAAGTGTTACCGATAAGAGCGACGATATATTGTATTTCTTCGCTCTGCTCGCATAACATGCCATTTGTTCAAAATTAATAACATAATGTTTTAAATGCGCATTGAATTCTATGTTCATTAAATTGAATAATAATTAATGCCCAATCATTATCATTTTAACGCTAATACGACGTTATTATTAGTTAAAAATCATCAGTTGCATATTATAAATAATGTACAATTTCAGATAAAATTTCTTTATAATTGTATTATGAATTGATCACTTAAGGTAACGCAAAAAATTACCTACTGGAGTGAACACAATTTATACGTTTCCAGGCCGATTACATTTATTTATTCTCTCCTGGGAAACCCCTACGTTCCTAATCTCGACGTTCGCGCTTTGCCAAATCTCCGTCGGAATCATCCGCGTCACAACAATTGTTTGTTTGGTAAATGTATTTGTATCAGGTATGTCAGCACAAATATATTAATTTAATTTTATCATAACAAACACTACAGTCCCATTAATTAATCTTATATAAGTAAACATCGCTGTTCCTATCCAGATTAGAGCGACGATATGTATTCATTTAAATTTCTTCGCTATGCTCGCAATCCAAAATGGACGTGGATAAATTAATTGGTGAAGTTTTTGTGAGGCAATCTTTGTGGGACCAAAAGGATAAAAATCACCATAACAGATTTATCCTGGACAAATTATGGGATGAAGTGGCAATCAAATTAGATACATCAAGTAAGTGGCAAATTATTTTATTACCTAAATTCTACTTTATATCGGGTTATTACACAAATAGTTCTTTAATGCATCCCGAACAATTTGTGCATTTGTTATTGGTCTGCCAATGTCACATCTGATACCGTGATTTTTCGGAAAAAATGATATATCCGTTAAATTATGTTGAATACCTTCCTATCAATAATTGTGTTGTGCAAAACACAAACTGCTTTTACAATATTGTCAGCCACCCCTATATCAGTTTCTATAGATTTGCTTAATATTCGCCATTTCGTATAAATAATTCCAAAAGTACATTCCACAGTTCTTCGTGCTCTTGATAATCGGGCATTAAAGTATTCTTTGTCTGAGTCTAATTGTTGTCTATTATAAGGCTTCATTAGGTTCATTAGGAGTGGATAAGCTTCATCTCCTATTATTACGTAAGGTACTTTAACTTCTGAATTCGGTAGGCTAGTAGCATCTGGAATATTCAATCGACCGTCTTGTAAACGTAAAACTAATTGGGAAGATCTGAAGGTTCCACCATCGCTTTGTTTTCCGTATCCTCCAACAATGTTTATAAATTTATAATTAGCATCTACAAGTCCTTGCAGGACAATCGAAAAGAACTGCTTATAATTATAAAACATAGACCCAGAGTGTGAGGGACATAAAACTCGAATATGCTTTCCGTCAATAGCTCCAAGACAATTTGGAAAATTCCAAATGCTATGGTAGTCTTTTGCAGCATTTTTAAAATCTTCCTCTGTTGGTACTTTCATGTGAAGTGGTTGCATTTTTTCCCAAATCGACTTTGCAGTCTCTCTTACAATTTTGGATACTGTTGTGGGTCCCATACGAAAAGCAAAAGCTAAGCTTCTGAAAGATTGTCCAGTCGCCAAGTACCTAAAAATAATAACTTAATTGGCATACTTTGTTTCAGGATTAGCAGTAAGAAATAAGTGGAAAGCATTAAGGGATAAGTTTAGGACTACTCTGGCATCCATTCCAAAACCGAGGTCAGGTGATGAGGGTGGACCTTCATATGAAAGTAACTGGAAACATTTTGCAAGCCTCCTATTTTTAAAAGATCAGTTCACTCCTAGAGTTTCTTCGGAGAATTTTAAAACTACACATGAAGATGACAGGTCCATTGACATTATTGAACGTGATTTGGAAGAATCAATCGTTGACATAGTAGATTCAGCAGTAAGCATGCAATCAAATTTGGAAGAAATCTCTCTATCGTCGCCACAAAACGTTTCGTATCCAAATTCACCAGTGCAACCAAATAATATTCCGACGAGAAAACGGCGTCTCGTAAACGATGATATCGGAACGGCGTTATTAGAAATTGAAAGAAAAAAAGTTAAGTATTTGGAAGAAAAGAAACAACAAAAAAGCGTGGAAGACGATGACTTGAATTTTTTTAAAAGTTTATTACCACATGTCAAGGAATTTTCGCAATGCGATAAAATGTCTTATCGTATGAAAATACTGCAGGTAACACACGATTTTATGTCACAAAGTATACAAGAAACTGAATCAAATCAAAATGAGAATTTGTAGTTTTGTAGTTGTTTTGTTTATATTTTTTTAAGAATTTTTTAAAAGGTTAGTTTAAATAGGAAAATTTAACATTAAAATTACTTTTGTTTGTATTCGAAAAATAAATGTATTTTACAAAATCAAAATAATCTTTCAACTTACCTCAATGTAACCATTAACCGTTCTGCGGGCATAATTGGTCGAGAATGGCAATTGCACCATGTTTTTACAATATCATCGGAAATTTTTGATAAGATATAATCAAATGTCTACGCACATCCTCATGTACTCAAAAAATTTGTGCGGATACTTTCGCAACTCACTGTATAAGTGATGGAACTCACCAAATTCGTAACGTTTAACATTTATCGGATGTGTACTGTATTTACGTTTTCTGGATTGCTTGTTTAAAACATACCAACTAACGGCACTGGAAGATATTAGTAATTCATCTTCTGAATCACTCATGTTTAAAAGAATACTTTTGTAATCTTATTTTGAGTGTATTATGAATACCAGGTCAATGCACAATGATTTGCAGCTTTTGCGGAAACTAATCGCAGAGCTGAGCGCTTGACGCACATCCCCACTATAAACACACCTAGGAAAGAAATATATTCATCGCTATTATATCGCTCTTATCATCGCTATTATACTTTTATCGTCGCTCCAACATAAACGTACGCTAACCCGTGCTCGGAATGAATTAATGTAAAAAATTAATAGTTGATTGGTACTAGTAATTCTATGGAATAAGGAAGTATTTTGTTCTAATGTGTTTTGTTAATTTAATATTGTTGTTTATATCGGAAGAAAATTAATGACGTATTGGTATAGAGTAATGGTTAGCCGAAAAGAGAATCTATGAAAAAAAGTATGACTTGAATGCAACTACTAATTCCCGTAGTATTTTTTTCCATGTCTATATGCAATTGTATTATTAATTTTTACTTTCTCCGTTACGAAGTACGAGAAAGTATTGTGATCGTGATTTTTTTTTCAAAAATTTTCCATTTCAACAATTTCTGGAAATTTTTTTTTTGTGTCTGTGTGTGTGTCTGTGTGTGTGTGTGTGTGTGTGTGTGTGTGTGTGTGTGTGTGTGTGTCTGTCTGTGTGCGCTGTATCTCAAAAACTAACAGAGCAATTGATATGAAACTTTGAACATACGTCTTATTTGATAATCCGAAGAACTGAAAAGCTTTTGGTAAAATTTCGTACACCGGAAGTGGGTGTTTACCTTAACTATTTTTTGTTTTTTGCCAATATTTACTTAAATATGAAAAATATCACAAAAAAATTTAAACAAACATTGAAGACAACAAAGAAATGAACATCTTTTGCTTAAAAATATTTTTCATAAAATCATTGCTATTCGAGAAAAAAATGTATTAATTTTTTTTAAATATTTGGTTTATAATTATGAAACATTAATAGTTACAGCAAATTTAATAATAATTGCAGAGAATACCAAAATGAACAACTTCTAAAGAATAAGTTTTTTTTGAAATCTCATTAGTTTTTGAGTAAACCGAGTTTTTTAATTTGAAGTATAATTTTTCCATGTTTCATAATTTTGACGTTTTAAACGTCAGTTTCACCCGAGTTTACGCAACGCTCGAAGTACATTTAAAATATGATTTCAATTGAAAATAAACCATGAAAACGTAAATATACATGATACCATCAAATCGGAGAAAGTAACATGATGGCCACATCACCATTTTTAATAAATGAGTTAATGTAGTAAGTTATAAGTTCTAAGGCTTTAGTTACGATAGAACAGTAGGCTATTATTAAAAAAAATGTTTTATTCGCAAAATTAGAGCACCCGCAAAAAAGTGGGAAGGTTGCTGATAAAATATTTAATAAAATTGCAATAGACAAGAAAGACATTTTAAGAATATCTTTATATCTTGGACATCTGCCAGGAAACACTTCCTACACTACATCTACATCATATCTACATAGAATGTTTCTGACATCGTTTGCTGTGAGGCCTGCTCTTGTAGTGTTTTCTCCTGGTATATCTTCGATTCCTACAATTGACGTCGTATCCTCATCTATGTAACCATGTCTATCCATAACATAATTATGAAGAATAACGCAGGCTTTAACTATATCATTCGCAAATTGTGGTTGAACATTAAAGGGTCGATGGAATATTCTCCATTTGTTGCTAAGGATACCAAAAGCACATTTTATGTACCTTCTTGCTCCGCACAATCGATAGTTGAAAATTCGCTTTTCGACTGTTAAATGTTTCCCAGCATACGGCCTTAGCAAATGTTTGTGTAGCCCAAATGCTGCATCACCAACAAAAAAATATGGCACTTTCGGACTTTCTGTGCCTGGTAGGCATTTCTCATCAGGTAGATTTTTTGAGCTGCTTTCTATCGATTTCCACAGCTGAGTTTAACTACCAACGTGCACAAAAACAAATCGGTACTTACTATCTGCAACTCCCATTAACACAACTGAATGGTAGTCTTTATAATTAAAATACATAGATCCACTTTCTATTGGACGGACGATGCAGACGTGTTTCTCATCTACTGCCCCTATACAATGGGGAAAGTTTGCGCTCTGTTCAAATCCACTTGCTACTGATTCCCACGTTTCTTTTGCAAGGGGAGGTATGCATTCACTTTGCATAACCTTCCACACTGCTTGACAAACTTCTCTAACTAACAACCTTGCTGTTGAAATCCCTATAATGAAGGTCGGTGAAAGTACATCCACTTGCTAGATATCTGAAAAACGAAAGTAAATATTATTTTATTTTGTTACAAAGCTAATGTAGGCGGTACATAATGTTATTATTTTTAGGCAAGGAAGTGATAAAACGATGGAGACATCTACGTGATGCCTTCGCCAAGGCTGAAAATAATGCAAAAGAAAAGAAAACTAGTGGCTCACGAGCTACCATAAAAAGAAAATACATATTGCATGACGAACTCCAGTTCTTAAAGAAAATATACACAAACCAAGATACCACAGAGAGTTTCATCGTAGAAGAGAACATGGATGAAACCGCCGGCACTAGCCAACAACCGAAGAACACAATACATGAAGAAGGCCTAACTACTGCAACAAAGAAAAACGCCCTTCCTAGTCAACTACGAAGGAAGCACAAAAAAATGGATGAAATAGATTTGAAAATTTTAAAAGCACTAAATAAAACAAAGCCACTGAATCCCCAAATGTCCTTTTATAAGTCTACTACCGCATACAGAGAATTTCAACAGCAATGAGTGGCTTCAATTCCAAATGGAGGTTCTTCGGATCATTTCCAATATTAAAAATCAAAAATCATAATGCTCATCATATCAACAACATAGCCAACCAACGCATTACAATCCCCAACCGCAGACCTTTCCACAGCTATTTTCAACATTTTCCTAGAACAACATTTTCCTATGGTTCCACATTACACATATCCTCCACAACTCCCACCTTACGACCCGCAATCGATACCCTCACTTTCTACGCAAAACATACTGCCCACTCCACCATTCACAACTCTTGCTTCAAACGCCTCACAATCGTCATTACCACATCATGACCCAATACCGTCTCTCGACAAAGAAACCATTTATCAAACTACCGCAGCTGAGTGTTTTTCCGAGTACGTTGGCGAAGAAGATTGTGAAAGTTCAACAAGTTCCCTACATTCGTCAAGCACAATGGATATCAATTTCTAATTTTATATTTGTGAATATAAAGTATCTTTATTTTTCTTTAGTATTTAATTTTCATTACTTTACTAAGTGTTATTTAATAATTACCAATTCATAAATTTAAAAGTTATTTTCACTTACCTCAGTGTTATTGCGAGCATTTGTACAGGTTGAATACAATTCCTCATTTTGGTATTTTTGCGCTGAATGGTATATTTCAATCGGCCATGCAGTTCGTCAAAGGAAGTCTTCGACATTCTGAAATAATTGAAGAATTTTGTGTCATCCAGCCTCAACTCTTCAAACAACGTGTAGAACGCTCCAACCTCATCTCTTCTTTTATTAATTGGATGAACCCAAATTAGTCGATTTTTTCTTTTCTTTTGCATTAGATGACGGAATAACAATAACGCCATAAGCTGCTCTCTGTTCATTTCAAACTACACTGCAATCAATAATTTCAATAACAGTCGAACTGATGTGAAATTAATTCAAGGTGACACTCCACTGCATATTCCAGCTTACCCGTACGACGCCGACGGAAATTTTTCCGCCTTGTGTGTTAACGTAAAAATTTCTTTTAGCGGCGACGGTAAATCTTCCGCCACGGAAAAATCCGCCGTGTGTGTAACCGGCGTAATAACTTAAATCTTCAGAAATAACAGAAACGTGCCGCTTTGTTTTCTCTACGTTTATTATCGACCCGACCGACGCAATAAAACGGGATCCAAAGAACCACTGTAAAAACCGCAAAATCACTGCGTCGAAGTTTTTCACAGGACCGACAGGGATATATTAAAATTAAATTTATAAAGTGTTAAATTATTGAATAATTGGTTGAATAATTTGTATGAAAATCTCCAAATGGCGATTTACGGAAGATCGACACCAATATTAACAAGCGATGAGGGATCCACATGTTTTGACATTCTAAATCTACTAAATTTACTAGTCTCGCCTCGAATGCCAAACATGTTTTTATACTGTATTGAAGTGTCGAACTGTTGATATGCCACGCGAATCCGAATCCGAATCCGGCCTTAGGCCCGGTGCACACATCCGATTTTTTAAGTCGCGGCGCCGTTGCGGGACCGCTTCTCGGTGCGAGATACAAAGCATCATATGGGAGAACGTACACATCCCGTCTTGCGGCTGCGGCACCGCTACGACCGTCTGACGGTCGTTTTTACCTAGAACTTTCCACTAAGCCGCAACCGGACCGCAACCGTACTTGCGGTTTCCTAGTACAAGGTACCTAGTATAAGGTACTAGTGTCTATTGAGCAGTGCACACATCAGGGCGTTTTCGTGAGTGCGTACAATAGCAGATGGAGAGATAGACATTGAGTTATTCATCGAAGAAATTAAAAAATACCCGGAAATATGGAAAGTAAGCGATGAAAATTATCATGACCGAACGAAGAAGAGGACAGCATGGACAAATATTTGTTCTTTGTTCTGCGAGGAGTTTGATCAGAGGGAGGATAAGGAAAAAACCAAATATGTAAGTAAAATTTAAATTTATTACCAGATTGTATTGATAATATTTACGTATTTTAACAGTCAAATTTAAATTCCTAAATAAATTTATTTTGCCAAGGAATGCTGCCAACATCAGATAGAAAATAATCTGCCAGCGTGTTTCTTGCTTGGATTGATTGGTTAGTTCCTCTTTGTTTATTATTACCTGGTACGGTATCAACAAAACCTTCCACAGTCAATATGTCTTGAATATTGAACCCATCTCTGACTCTTACAAAATTACGAAGGGAACAACAAATCTTGATTAGTAGAACTGCTACATCTAAGTTTACATTAATAGCTTTTGGAAAAATGTTCCATTTATTATACAGTATGCCAAAAGAACTTCCCACATTTCTCCGGGCACGTGACAATCTGTAATTGAATATTCTTTTTTTCTCTGACAAAACTTTGCCGCTGAAAGGCCTCATTATACTTGGTGAGAGGAAAAAGGCCTCATCGCCAATAAATGAATAAGGCATCATTGTTGTAGTACCTGGAAGAGGTTGTGCCCACGGAATATTCAATGTATTGTTTTCAAGTTGTCTGTAAAACGAAGATCTTTGAAATATAGTGCTGTCAGATTCCTTTGCAAAATCTCCTACATCAAGATAAATGAAGTTGTAATTTGAATCTGAAATTGCTAACAGTACAACGGAAAAAAATCTTATAATTATAAAAGAGAGATCCGCTCATTCTTGGTGCTTAAGTCTAACATGTTTCCCGTCAATAGCTCCCAAGCAATTTGGAAACTAGCAGTATTTTTGAAAACCTTCAGCAATTTCTGCCGTTAACTCAGGCAAGGATTCTGGTAGTAAACAATCCCAAATCGCAGTGCACACTTTTCTCAAAATCTTTCCGATTATGGTGTGTCCTATCCTGTATGTTAAATGTAGATCAATTTGATCGCATCCACTACCCAAGTATCTATAACAAAAGTTTCGTTTTAAAATCTTTGTTGTAAATTTTAGTTATTTTAATATGTAATACAGAAACATTTATTCTTTCAGGCAACAAGTTCGTTAAAAGTGGCGAAATATAAAAGACAGCTACTCGAAGAGTGTAAAAAAAACATACAAAATCTGGTCAGGCTGCTGGCAACAGTAAAACAAAAAATGTATTCTCCACAATTGTCTTTTCTTGGATCTAGTGGAGCCATAAGTGAAACTAAGTCCAGCTTACAATCAGATCAAAATGAAGAAGATGAAGTTGAGGATCAGTCGGAGGAAATAATGGCAGAACCTGGGCCAAAACCACCGAAATACGACCAAGGAAAGAAGCGTAAGAGAAATTTAGAGTCTGCTTTAATAGACTTCATGGCGACGCCTTCGACTATATCCACTCCCACACCTGATCCGGATAGATCATTTTTCGAAAGTGTTCTTCCGCCGATTAGGGGTTTCGACGAAGACAAGAAAATACAGTTTCGCTGCGAAGTCTTGAAACTAATTAAACGTATGAGATCGAATAGTCCATCCCATACGTATGCAACATCCCACTCTAGCCCTTATTTTCTTCAATCTTTTCCCCACTTATCCTTTAAATAACTTACAACCTGCTCAATCTTATGAAATCAACCCTCAGCCCACATCCTCCAATTACTCATGCTTATCCCAACCTCATTCATCCCATTTCAGACAAATATTTCCCTCTGTCACAGTTATACGGCCAGAATCATCTCCACATG
Organism: Ocypus olens; assembly: GCA_910593695.2. Classification (NCBI taxonomy): domain Eukaryota; kingdom Metazoa; phylum Arthropoda; class Insecta; order Coleoptera; family Staphylinidae; genus Ocypus; species Ocypus olens. The sequence goes on along the minus strand of OU343061.1, from coordinate 28,023,218 downwards.
TGACAGAACCTCGAACATCGTCTTCAAATGATTTTTCGAACCCCATATTTCCAACCTATTCAACGTCCACTTCTCAAAATCAGGATGATAGTTTAGATTTTTTCGTGAATGTTTGAATTTGTAAATAAATGAATACATAAAATCGGAAAATATTTGCTTTCTTCACTTACCTCAAAGTTACAGCAAGCATTTCCAGTGGTGGAATGGAAAGCCTCATCCAGGTATCTTGACATTTAATTGTATCTGTTGTTTTTGCTGCAAGTTCGTCAAACGATTTAACACCCATTCTGAAGTAATTATAAAACTTGTCGGGATTTTCTCGTACATTCGCAAAAGACATATGGAATCTACCCTTGGTAAGCATTAAATCTGTGGATGTACCCTATAACGTCTATCTCGTTTGTAAATATATTATTTATACATAACGTATGCAAAAACGACACGTTTTCTGCAATGGTCATCCATTATTACCTCATCTGCAGCCACTCTCACACGCACTGACGGCATGGCGATAGAACAAGTGTGCATTAGATTGAACCGGCACCACAACGGCGCACAGTGGTTCAGAATTCGAAAAAGCTGGCCAAAAGTCTAAATCTTGATAAATTTTGACATAAATGGGTACTAATCGCAAATTATGAATTTGATGTCAAAATATAAAAATTAAAAATGGCGGATCCAATATGGCGGACATAATAATAATAATAATAATAAGTCTTTATTTCTCTCTTAAATTATAATAAGACATACAATAAGAAAGAAAGTGCGTCATAATAAGAAAAACATAAGCATACATCACTAATCAAAGTATTCTTCTAAACTATACAATTATTTTTCACATAAGAACTTAAACAAATTAGTTTTAAACTTCTTGATAGCTTTGATGCACTTAAGAGAATCAGGTAATTTATTAAATAACAAAATGCCATTATAACTTAAACAATTTTCTGAAGCAGTTAATCTGTGTTTTGGTATATTATAGTTGTTTTTATGCCTTGTAGCATATTCGTGAACAATTTTGTGATCTTCAAATAATTGTTTATGTTTGTAAAGAAATGTTAGGCATTCATAAATATACAGTGAATACACGGTTAATAAGTTGTATTTTTTGAATACCCCTCTACAGGATGTGTTAAATTCAAGATTAAAAATGATTCTAACAATCCGTTTCTGAATAACAAATATATGCGAACAATATTTACTATGTCCCCAAAAACGTATCCCATATCGCATATTAGATATAAAGACATTGTTGTACACAATTTTTACAGCATGTTGACTCAGGAGAGATTTAAGTTGTCTAACATTAAAACATATTCCACTTAGTTTCCTGCCTAGTTTATCTATATGATTATACCATCGTAGAAACTCATCAAACTCGATCCCTAACAGTTGGACAGATGTACTAACAGTAAGCTGTTCATCATTTATAGTTAAATATTGCGGAGTGGGGACGCTCTTATTTGTCTTAAATATTACACATTTTGTTTTATCCGAATTTATTGATAATTTATTATCCGAAAACCAATTTTGCAGCTTCATAAAATAAGTCCCACATTCAAGCTTTAATTCAATATAATTTTCCGCACTGATTATAATGGATGTATCATCTGCATATGTTATAATATTATGCTTACTGTCAAGAACATTATGAGTTATGTCATTTATATATATAATAAATAAAAATGGCCCTAAAACGCTGCCCTGTGGTATTACCCTGGATATGCTTTTAGGACTTGAGCGAGTAGTTGATCCATTAATATTCAAATTAATAATTTGTTTTCTATTATTTAAGTATGATCGAAACCATGAAAGAGCAGTTCCTCTCACCCCATAACGTTCAAGTTTGGCGATTAGTATTGTATGATCTACGCAATCAAAAGCCTTGGATAAGTCTATGAACATACCGCAAATCAGCTCCTTATTTTCTAAAATTTCCAAAATTTTATTTACACACTCATATAGCGCTGTATCCACACTTTTTCCAGGAAGAAAGCCGTGTTGATTACAATTGAGTAGATTACAATTGAGGAAGAAATTTAATATTCGTTTAAAAACCAATGATTCAATGATCTTCGCCAATGATGTCAGTAAACTAATGGGTCGATAATTGCCCATCTCATTTTGATCTCCTTTTATATATATAAATTATATTTATTTCGGTGAAACTTATGTTTTTAAAAACTGGTTTATTTGTTTGAACACTTAAATAATGAATTACAATTATAAATCTTAATTATTAACAACAAAATTATAAACGTTAGAACTTGAATGCAGAGTATTGAATGTTGTGCTCTCTGAAATAACAACTATTTATATTAAATTAAAATGCAAGCTAAGCATCACATGCGCTCTACTTTAATTACGCCTTAATATTAAATATAGATATTAAACAATTAATTCAATTAACATAAAACAATAGAAGTCTTTATAGTTGCCGCTAGGTTACTCCTATCCCCTCAGATTCGGCATACCCTGGGAGAAGAATCAATGTTTTTGGGAATATGTTGTTCCTTTTTATTCCTAAGGCACCTATATCCAAATATTATCACACTTATTATAATAATAAAATATAAAAATAGTGTCCACGCACTGGGTTTTAAGGGAATAAATGTTTCTGTTGAAATCGGCACTTGGGAATACACGGGTATATCTTCTAATTTTAGTCTTTTAAGTTGAATTGTAAAGTTACTTATATTAAAATTGTCTAATTTTAATCCCGAAGCACTTATCAAAACAGGACTTCCATACATTGTTTCTAACTTGAGCACTTCATGGTTTTGGTAAATCAATTTACACTTATCCAGTTGAATTAAATAAACGCCATATAACTTCTTGGTTTCTTCGTGGTCAGGACAAACAATCTTCACTTCTTCTTTCTTGATAAAAACAGCAAGTAATTTGTTGGTATTAGGAATCCTTTCCAAGTGATTTTTCTGAATTTCCAATTTTATATATTTGCAATTTCCTGTATCTCCGTTGATTAATAATTTTGTTTCGCAATCTGCTTTATAATTTAGGAGCAGATTATTATTACATTGGAATTGTTTATTGCCGTTAAGACACAAGCTATTTAGAGGCCATATCTTTTGATCAATTTGAGATTTTAATAGAAATTTTACATTCGGAATTATAGTTACATATTCTGATTTGTACATAGTGGGAATAGAGTACATTGTATATAAATTAAAAGGATATTTATAATTAATGGGAAAAGAAAGAAAATAATGAATTTTTGATTTTCTAATTTTACAATTAACAGTTATAACTGATTCAAAGTCTAAAATATTTTCTGGTTTAAGTTCAAAGGGCAATTCTTCATTATAATGAGTAGAAATTTTAAGCAGTTCATCATATAGGTCTTGTGGCTTAATTATATCAGTACTTAAGACTCTTAATTTACAAAAAGTTAAAGAATTTAAAGTATTTTGTAAAATATTTGCAATGGTTCCAAAAAGTAAAATAAGTTGATTATATAAGTCCTTAGTAAACAGAATATGTTGATAGTCAATTTCTTCTTTAAATATTGCATACAATTGCATAATCCTAGATTCCAAAGTATTCTGATTATGTGCAATGTCTTTAATTGTATCATTAAAATTTTTAATAAGTTGTGTATTAACACTATATCCAAGTTTCAGTTGGTTTTGAAGGTTATTTTGATTTGCTGCCAAATGTCCCAATATTGTATTAATTCTCTTATCATCTCGAGCATCCATATTTCCACTGATAGTTTTAATTACTGTACCCAGTCCATCAATTAATCCTCTTTTTGTTCTCTTCGTCATAGTATTCATTTGAATAATTTTAATTTTAGAAATAATATCATTTCTAGAGTAATTCAAAAGTTGATCGTAATTTTGGAAATCTCTTTTAAATTTTGTTATATTGTTCATCATTTTTCTCAAAAACTCATATTGATGATTTAATTTATTAAATTCTTCGTAAAGTGGATTCAAATCGTAGTAATGAACAAAAGTGTGCTCAGATTTTTCTAATCTGGCGTTTCCTAAATTTATAGGTAATAATCCTGCATTGTTGGTTATATTTTTTATTTCTAACCCAATCACGGGTGTGCTGAAGAACAACCTGGAACCGATGGATTTACATTAGGTTCTCCCAAATAAATATGAATTTGAATATTTGAATTTTGAAAAATATAATTAATCATAACTTTTACCACATTATAATTTAATCTATCAATACCACATCCTAATTTAGGAATTGCTAATTTTGTTATATTTTTATTTAAACAAAATTGTTTTAAATTCAGTAGAGTTTTAAAAAGGCATTCTAAAGTAGGCTTATCACTAAAATTTTGTTTTGTAATTAAATAAATAATATACTTTTTATTGTCTCTAAGATAACATAAAGAATATAGTTGAGGATTTTGTTTAATTAATTCATTTTTCCTACCAAATATATTTTTAAAGTCAAGAGCTATTCCTGCACCCATTTTCAAATCTTGACTCACACAATGAGCTAACGAAAAATCTGGAGGAGCATGAAACAAATTATCACTTACTTCTAATACATCACTGTTTTCAATATCATTATTATTATTTAAATATTTTTTAAAAGTTCCAAAATTTAAAATTTCCTCAGTTTTGGATTTTACTATTCTAGGTCTTTTCATATTTGACATATGAACTTTTGCTGCTTGATTACGATGTCTAGTTTCAATTTCTGCAGTCTTACGATTAGAGTCAATGGTTTTAATTTTCTCTTTTTTATATTTATTTTTAGTTTTTGACTGTTTTTGCCTATTTCTTATATAAGTTATTTCTGGAATTTGAGGAGCTTCCTCACGAGTTACATTACATTTATCAATAGATTTACTTTTATTTTCATTAATTGTTTGATTAATACTTTCATATAATAATTTTACTTTATTTTTATGATTTTGGACATAATTATTTGTAATAATAGTTTCTAGGTCAACATCTAAAAGTGAAGTATTATCAATGTGTCCTGAAATAATTTCAGAAGGTCTAAGTTTAGTAACTGAATGAATAGAATTATTATAAGCTAAAATAGCGTATAAAATTTTAATTTCAATAGGTTCCTTTTTAAATAGGGTTTGATTATTTAATAATCTAACATGTTCAATAATAGTGGAATGTACACGTTCTACTATTCCATTAGATTCTGGATGTTGAGAACTTATAAAATGAATTTTAATTTTGTGAGTTTCTAAAAGTTCTCTAATTACCGTATTTTTAAATTCAAGGTGATTATCTGAAATAATTAAGGTTGGAATACCATGGTGACAAAAGAATTTAATTAAATTAGATGCAATTTCTATAGCTTGATAAGAACTTAATTTGTATAATTGGGTATATTTTGAGAATGAATCTATAATTGTGAGAAATTTAGCATTTTCTAAAGCAATACAATCTATATGTATAATTTCAAAAGGTCTAGTTGCTGTAGGGGTAGTATTAAATTTTAATTTTAAAGGTCTTCTATCATATTTTGAAACAAGGCAAACTTCACATTCATTTATATAATTCTGAATTGTCTTTCTCATATTAGGCCAATAATATGTACGTTTCAACCTAGCTTCCGTTTCATCAATACCTCTGTGGTTGGTTTTACCTTCATGATAATTTTGTATAATTTCTAAAATATCATTATCATTTTCAACATCAGTCAATAATTGTGAACATTTGGTCATTTTAATTGTAGAATTTTTAAAATATTTTTGAAGTATAACACTAAATTTTTCATAAATAGGATCTTTAAAATAAATGTAGTAACTTATACCAGGGACAATATATTCTTTAACAAATTCAATCACATCTTGTTCAAAATTTAATTGTGAAAATTGTATTTCTATTCTCATTTTCTTTTTATTAAATAAATTACTAATTTTTGGAAATGAAGAAGAATGTTGAACTTCTGATATTATTAATTGGTTATCTCCTACATTAACAGGTTTATCTGAAATTGGGATACTTAATATTGGATGTTCTCTACTAGAATGAATAGTATTACCATCATTAGCATTTTCATTATCAACAACATTATTTACATGTGTATTTTCAGCAGGTTCTACTATCATAGATGATTGATCATTATCATTATTTATTAAATTATCATCAAAATTATCTAAATAATATTTTAAGTTTTCAGAAAATTCTTCATTAATATTCAACTCTATTCTGGATAATGCGTCAGCATTCTTATTTAAAATCCCTTTTTTATAAACAATAGTATAATCGTACTCTGAAAGTTTTAATCTCCATCTGACTAATTTTGAATTTGGCTCCTTTATAGACATCAACCATTGGAGTGGCCTATGGTCAGTGACTATTTGAAATTTACGTCCGAATAAATAAGGGCGAAAATACTTGACAGCCCAAACTATCGCAAGTAACTCTTTTTCTATAGTGGAGTAACGAGTCTCAGAATCATTTAAAGTTCTACTGGCATACGCGATGGGTAAATCTAACCCAATTTTACCTTGCGATAACACAGCGCCGAGAGCTTGATTGCTTGCGTCTGTGGTTAATATGAATGGTCTAGAAAAGTCAGGATATTGCAATAAAGGTTGATTTGTTAAAATGTCTTTACATAAACTAAAACAATTCTGATAATCAGGGTCATTGATATTAATAGTTGCATTTTTTTTTAAACATTTAGTCATAGGTTTTGTCAAATCAGCGAAGTTTTTAATAAATTTCCTATAATATCCTAATAATCCTAAAAATCCTTTTATTTGTTTAGTTGTTTTCGGAATGGGGTAATTTTGAATTGCAATTATTTTATCAGGGTTTGGTCTAACACCTTCAGGTGTCACTACGTGTCCCAAATAAGCGACTTCTTTCTGTAAAAATTCAGATTTATCTAGCTGAATTTTGAGATTAGATTCTCTTAATCTTTTAAAAACTTCAGTCAGTCTAACTACGTGTTCTTGGAGGCTAGTCGAAAAAATAATAATATCGTCCATATAGACGAGACAATGTTCATTCTGAATTCCTCTCAAAATATCATCCATGACACGCTGAAATGTAGCAGGGGCATTTTTTAACCCAAAAGGCATTCTTAAAAATTCATAATGTCCATTTTCTGTGTTAAAAGCTGTTTTAGGAATATCTTGTTCATCAATTTCGATTTGATGGAATCCTGATGCCAAATCTAAAGTTGTGAAATATTGACATTTACCTAATTTGTCCAAAAGGTCATTAATATTAGGAAGAGGATAACGGTCACCTACTGTCTTGTCATTAAGCTTACGATAGTCAAAAACAACACGCCATTTCCGCTGGCCTGATGCATCTAGTTTTTTCGGGACTATCCAGATAGGCGAAGACCATGGACTATAAGATGGTCTTATAATATTTTCATTTAACATTTTAGTAATTTGACGATTTACCTCAGCTTTATGTACCTCCGGATAACGGTAGGTTTTAGTATGTACTGGAATTTCATCATTTGTAATAATTCTATGTTTAATTTTATTTGTAAAAGTTAAATTGTTTTCTTCTAAATGAAATATATCAGAGTATTGAGAAATTAATTTAAGAATTACATTTCTTTCTTCATCATTCATGTGATCTGCTCTAATTTTAGAAAGATCTAATTTAACATTCTTTGTGTTAAACATATTTAAATTAGCATTTTTAAGACAATTATTTTGCTGATGTAATTTCACTTCATATTCATTGATGTGGGTCACAATGCAAGGTCTTTTAATATTAATATCTCTATCAAAGTCAGTTTTATTTATAACAATACACAATGCTTTATTATTCTTTACAGTGGTAATGCACTCTGGCACTTCTACGTATTCTGTATTAACTCTTGGAATTATAGCCTCTCCATTTGCGAGATTAGCTACATCAACTTCAATAATCTGTTGACTACGTGCAGGTACTAATATTCGCTTAGTTACTGGTACATCAACAGGATTTTCAATATAATTATTAAAATTATTATTATTTAAAATTACACTTTCATTATTTTGATTATCACGAAAACTAAATGGTATTTCATTATTAGGAGTAATTACTAAATTCTTTGTAAAATCTAAACAAGCATTAATTTTATTCATATTATCCACTCCAAGAAGAATATCGAAAGAGGAATGAAAATCAAATAAATAACATTTTAACTTAGAAGCAAAATTATTTTTAAATAAACTTTTGAGAGAAATAATAACACTTTTTGTTCCCTGAGAGGTTCCATGTGCACTGGTTACCTCAAAAGGATCATTTTTTATGTCTCTTTTAAATAATTTATTTGCTATTCGGGGATTAATAAAAGAACGAGTACTTCCCGAATCCATTATTATTTTTAATTTTGTTGACGGATCTATTAAAAATGGTAAATTGCTAGCGTTATTAACTATACCTAAAAACTCAACATTTGTTTGTCCAAGGCAGTTTAACCTAAAAAATTATTTCCGTTTTCATTATTATTATCACTTAAATTTCCGGAATATGTAGTTTCATCAAGATTATACAATCTAGGTCTATTAGTATATGCCGTTGTAGTTGACATAGGTGTTGGATTTGGTAATTGAGATGTACTTTGTTGAGGAATTTGTATAGGGGAATTTACATTTGCATTAGAATTAGCATTAAAATTTGAATTAAAATTTGGATTGGGATTTGAGTTATTATATCCAGTATTAAAATTTGAATTAGGATTTGAATTAAAATTATTAAAACGAGGTCGTTTATTAAACGGATAATTATTATTACCACGATAAGGTTGTTTATTATTAGAATTTACATTTGAGAAATTTTGTGAACGACCAAATACTTGTCTATTAGTTGGATGTTGTCTTTGAGTCTGTTGTCTAAATTGTAAATTAATTGGTTGATTAGGAAAATTAGAATTATTTGATTGTGGAAATTGTCTATTAGGATTATTAAAATTAGTCTGATTAAATCTAGACGTTTGTGGTTGAAAATTGAATTTATTTTGTGTTTGATTAAAATTTGTATTATTTGGTACGTCTAAGGTACTATTAAAATTATCTTCTTCTATTAAATAATTAATAGCTTCTTCTAGTGTATCTGGGTCACGTAATCTAATTATACTTTGGATACTTCCACGAAGCCCACGAATAAATGTCTTTAATGCAAGCTCATCATAATTATGTTGATGAATCAACTTAGTAGCATCTGGCATTTCTAATGCAGATAAGGAATTAATTTTTCCTGCAAGTCTACTTCTTAATATTTGAACACGTTCTGCAAAATCTAAATAACGTTCATTTTTATGTGGTTTTAAATTAATTAAATCTTGGACTAAGCAATCATAATTTCTTAAATCTCCAAATCTTTGTCTTAAGTGATTTTTAATTTCTTGCCACGTTTGTAATTCTGTTCTTGAACCTATAGCAATCAATGCGCGATCTTGTAATTTACTAATAACTGCGTTGATTAAATAATTATTAACTTGTTGATTATTAAGAGGCCTAAACTGATTCAAAACTGCATCACACCTAGATATAAATATTTCCGTTAATTCATTATTTCCGTTAAATGTTGGAATTGTATCAACATTTAATTTTAAAATTTGGTAATCCACGTTATTCGCGTTATTCTCCATATCTAATTTTATATTGTCTAACTTATTAATTAATTCGTCTATTACAAAATTAATAGGGGAATGCGAACGTTTTGGGGAATAAATAGGTACTATGTCCGAATCAGAATCCGAATTTTTAGACATATACAAAAAATAAAAATTAAACCTCTAAAAAACTGTGCTCACCAAAAGAAAATCACTCGGTCCATCCGGTTCTGGTATTCGTCCAGAGAAGTTATGGAGCTGGTGATGAATCCCTCGTCCTGTTGCCCTCAGAGCTGGATCCTCGATGTCTGGAGGACTCCTCGGTGCTGTTGAACGTAGAGCTTCTTACGAATTTCCGATGAATTGTTGAAACAAAAGAAGAGATGTCGTCTTGATATTCACTCAGGTTGACGTCTTCTTCGGAAATCCTACCGACTGCGCCAATTATATTTATTTCGGTGAAACTTATGTTTTTAAAAACTGGTTTATTTGTTTGAACACTTAAATAATGAATTACAATTATAAATCTTAATTATTAACAACAAAATTATAAACGTTAGAACTTGAATGCAGAGTATTGAATGTTGTGCTCTCTGAAATAACAACTATTTATATTAAATTAAAATGCAAGCTAAGCATCACATGCGCTCTACTTTAATTACGCCTTAATATTAAATATAGATATTAAACAATTAATTCAATTAACATAAAACAATAGAAGTCTTTATAGTTGCCGCTAGGTTACTTATATATATATAGGAATTACTAACGCCGGCATATCCGGAAAAACACCCAAGCAAAAGGAATCATTTATAATTTTTAACATAGGTGCGGCTATGTATTCATAGTAGCTGTAAATAATGTGGATAGGTATGCCATCCACACCAGAACAAAATTTATTTTTATTTTTCATATCAGTTATGACATTCAATAATTCATTATATGTAACGGGATACATGAAAAATTATATATTATTTGAAGGGAAAGAAAATTGATTATTATGTCTATCATCCAATATTTGCGGCAAGTTATTTGTAATATTAACAAAAAAATCATTAAAATCATTGACTAAATCTATCCTATTATTATGCGAGGGCAGTTTTTGAGTTTTTAATTTGTTCCTTTCACTATTTATTACTTTCCACATTTCCTTTGACGTATGTTTTGCTGTTTCAATTCTAGTATTATAATGGTCTCGTTTCGCAGATAATAGAGCTGTTTTATATGTTTTCTGAGATGCTATATAGAGTGGTTTATACGTTACATCAAATGAAGATACCATTTGCAACATTGATACTTCCTGTTTTAGTTGTTTTAATTCTGGTGTTAACCACTCATTATGATTTGAATTATTATATATATTAGCTTCGCTAGATATAGATTCAATAAATTTAACAATGTTTTTATCATTATAACATCTATGTATGATGCAATTGCTCACAGGTCTATCTATGTTAATATTTAATTTCAGCATTAGGGAACAATGATCTGAAAAACCTTGAAATGTTATACTACTTCGGTATTCATATGTATTGTGAATTTTGTCGCTAATGATAAAGTTATCAATGCATGTACTACTTGCGGGTGTTATCCTAGTTGGCTCTTTGATAAGTAAATGCGAGCCATAAGATTTTATTAAATTACAGAAACATGTAGTAATATTGTTTTGTCTAAGCGTATTAATATTATAGTCACCGCATATTATATAAGGATAATTTCGTTCATTTAATGTATTTAACAATGCATCTAATTTATTTATAAAGTTGAGTGGATCACTTGTAGGTGTGCGATAAATGCAAATAACTACACATTTTAAATTGCCGATTTTTACCCAAGCCAAATACAAATTAAGTCACGTATATCATGGTTCCTTAAGTGTTCCGACACAATTTCCTCGGTGATTTCTGGATCTAAACGCCAGATGTGGAGATGAGAGTAGAAAGGTACAGCTCGCATGCTGCTTGAACTGCTTCCTGTTCCAAAAATCCGCGACGAACGCCGCTTGCGAGTTACTATTTTAAATTCTTCATCTACAGCTGATCATGGCCTCGTGTCGACATCCTCGGTATTTACCTTTTTTGTAAATTCAATGTTTACATTTCTTTTGGAAGAGACATCCTCAATATTTACATTTCTTTTGGAAGAGACATCCTCATCCCGGCTCTTGGCATTGGCACTATCTGCGTACGTCTTTGCGATGGCTCCATGGGGATTTTCGTTTTCCACTACAATTGCAATGGAATTTACCGCCTTGTTGTCCAATTTTTCACGCCCGATTTTCATTTCGAGAAACTCAATTTTATCATTTTGTATGCACGATTCTCCATAAGCATTTCGTTCTTACTTTGCAATTCACTAACGAGAATTTTTAATTATTCAATTTCTCTGACATGGCTGCAGCATTCATTAACCTCAACTTTTTCTGTCGAGGCAATATTATTACCTATTACCTCTCCATTACACTTATGCTTTTCTAAACATCCTGGATGAACCACTTTGTTACACAAATTGCACACCGTGCCATCCTTAACAAACTGGCCACACTTTCCACCACATTTAATTTGCTTTAAATCACTTCTAGTCTGCACTGCAGTCGCCATTATACGAGCCTTTTATTGACATAAGTGATAAAATTATTATTGTCCGCACTGGAGAAATCCAATATTTTAGAATAACAATGATCCCAGCTGTCCGATGATTATCTTATAATTTACTCAGGGTGTGTAGAAGATATTTTTATACCATAAAATGGTATAAATTTCGAGTAAGTCGGTAGCAATTGTTTTAATATTTTTTTGGCAGCACTGAAGTAATGCGCAATCTCAGTATTACAATTAACTCAGTTATAGGGTTATTATTTTGAAATTTATCAAAGATGTGTTTGAGATTATTTTTAAACCATAAAGAAGAATCAATTTTTACTCAATTCTGAAAATTTCAAGTTTGCATTTATTTGGCTACATTGGAGAAATTGGTAACTTCAGTATAACAATTGGTTATCACATGTTTATTAAATAAAATAAAATAGAAACAACCTTACTTATTGCAGAAAGTATTAAATAAATTCAAAAAACGAAATATAGCCTGAATATATAAATATTCAACCTGTTCGTAACTCTGCAAGCAAAATTAAGTCTTACTAAGACTATAAACAAATAACTTATTGAAACAACTACTTCCCTGGCTAGTGCCACGCCGGATATTGAATGATACAAAAGAAATTTGCGTTATTACTAGTACTAAGTACTAAGTGAAATAAAATTGGTTTAAGATCCCTTATTTCTACCCACAGGACTAACTTGAAAAATAAAACTAAATTGAATTTGAAAACTTTAAATTATAAAACTGAACCCAAAAATATGTAAAAATTAAGTAAATAGCCATCTGCAGACGCGTTTCGAGATTTATCTCTCATCAGTGCAGCTTCGCATTTAAATTGAATGTTAAAGAATAAAATACACTTACGTGAAGGTGACCGTGACCGCGAAGGAGTCGTAAACAAATGAGGAGATTATAGAAGGGTTGGACTGATTTTATACCTGAATTTAGGTGATTAGTGAAAGTACAGATGTGAAGAAATAAATGATCTTGTTTTCAGTTGGAAAACCTGTGGGTAGAAATAAGGGATCTTAAACCAATGTTATTTCACTTAGTACTTAGTACTAGTAATAACGCAAATTTCTTTTGTATCATTCAATATCCGGCGTGGCACTAGCCAGGGAAGTAGTTGTTTCAATAAGTTATTTGTTTATAGTCTTAGTAAGACTTAATTTTGCTTGCAGAGTTACGAACAGGTTGAATATTTATATATTCAGGCTATATTTCGTTTTTTGAATTTACATGATTATTTCCAAAGTTAGTGAAGGGACTTGTTAGATTTTTCTTAAATCATAAAGCAGAATCAATTTTGAGCACATTTTAAAAATTTCAAGTTGATCACAATTGTTTACATTTATTTACATTTATTTGGCACCACTGAAGAAATTCGCAACTTTAACAACAATTTAATGATTATTTTCGAAATTATTAAAAAATTGGCCCTCGGCTTCGGGTCGGTGAGCACTCTCCATCCTCGGGCCAAAACCATAACCATAACTTATACTATACAGGGTGTGTATAAATTGACGGGAAACTATTGTGATCCTTAAAAATTTCCAAACATTTATTTTTGCGGAAATATGCATTTCGTCGATTCCGACAATTTTCGTAAAAAAACTGAGTGTCTGCCTTTGTGCCTGTCTGCCTGTCATATTGATTTTTACTTTCTCCGTACAAACTACGGGAAAGTGCACTGATTGTAAAAAAAAAATACAAACATTTTTTCTTGCGGAAATATTCATTTCGTCGATTTCGACAATTTTTGTTAAAAAATGTATGTCTGTCTATTAAATTATTTTTTTACTTTCTCCATACAAACCAAGGGAAAGTCTTGTGATTGTAAATAAATTATAAATATTTTTTTGCGGAAATATCAATTTCGTCGATTCTGACAATTTTTGTAAAAAATATGTATGTCTACCTTTGTGTCTCTCTGTCTGTCATATTTAGTTTCTAGTTTCTCCGTACAAACTATAGGAACATTTTTTTTTTCGATGTGGCTTATGCCTGGCCTTGGTATCCATTACCATTGGCCATCAGGAAAATATTGTGATCGTAAAAAAAATCATTTTTTTTGCGGAACAGCCGTTTCGTTGATTCTGACAATTTTTGTGAAAAAGAAAATGTCTGGGTGTCCGCCTTTGTGTCTGTCTGTCTGTCTGTCATATTTATTTTTTATTTTCTCCTTACAAACAAGGGAAAATATTGTGATCATAACAAATTTCCAAATATTTTTTTTTGTGGAAATACCCATTTCGTTAATAAATAGCCATTTCGTCAATTCCAACAATTTTTGTAAAAAAAATGTGTGTCTACCTTTGTATCTGTCTGTCTGTCATATTTATTTCTTACATTCTCCATACTAACTACGGGAAACCGTTGTGATCGTAATAAAAATCCAAACTTTTTTTGAGGCAAAATCTATTTCCGCCGATTCCGACAATTTTTATTAAAAATGTGTGCCTTTATGTCTGTTTGTCTGTTATATTTATTATTTACTTTCATCGTGCAAACTACGAGAAAGTATGCGGAAATATCAATTTCGTCGCTTTCGACAATTTTTGTTAAAAAAAAGTCCGTGTGACTGTCTACATTTTTGTCTATCTGTCTGTCTTTTTTATGTTTTACTTTCTCCGTACAAACTTCTTCCAAATTCCTTATTTCTTCTTTTTTTACTAATTTGACTAGGAGGAGATCTTTCCTCTACAATCATCAGGGAAGATAATATTTCAATATAAAACAATTAACATTGAAAATCCTTTCCTTTTTGTTCATCTACACCCTGTATACATATATACATCATAAATACAAGATATTGAATAAAATATAAAATCGAATTTTTCAACGATATTGCACATCAGCAATAAAAATAATCCTACACTGAGGAATGCAAGTGAATGCAGCTAATTGTTGTCCATCACATTAAAGGAGACTAAAATAAATATTTTTATTCCTATAGGAACACAGGCATACACAGGCAAAAAAATATTTCCATGAATATTTAAAATGTACCTACCTATTTTTAACGCAAATTCCTATAATTGCTAACAAAATTTTTGTATGCATATTAAATGTAATAATCACTAATTTACCTTCAGAAAGATCCATAATAACAAGGAAAAAAATCCCAGCACATAAAGATTAGTATTTATAGTGAAAAACCGACGCCAAACTTTCACCTCGTCCGAACGTTTCCCACGTGTCTAACAAAGTAACAAGTTTGAACGCGGATTACGAGGCATTTTGTAGTAGATACAATCATATTCTTCCTTTGTAGCATCCAGTAGAGCCCTCTGGACACGACTATGTTGTAACAAACTCAAAATATTGACTTTCATTTTTTTACTTTTGGCCAGCTTTTTCGAATTTTGAACCACTGTGCGGCGCCGCAGCTTAAAAAATCGAATGTGTGCACCGGGCCTAATCCGAATCAGAATACGAATCGTAATCGAAATACGAATCCGAATCGGCGTACGAATCCGAATCGGAATACGATTACGAATTGAAATACGAATCCGAATCGGAATAATACGATTCCCAATCGAATTAAAAATAATCGCCACTCGGATTATTTGAATAAACGGAGTCACCGATTATTTTCATCCGAATCGGCTCATCACTAGTCTAAATGTCTAAATCTTGTTCTTTACAGAGTAAATTATTTCTCTCCAGATAGTTTAGCATTTGATTGTATATCAGTTCAAAGATTTTAGCTATAACGGGTTGATAAAATCAAGTCTTACGAAAACTATAAACAAATGCATCAATAAGTTATTTTTCGAACAAGTTGAATATTCATATATTCAGGCTATATTTTATTAATGTACATTAATTTTATGAAACAATATGTTATATGAAAATGAAAGCCAATTTGGCTAGCGACCTGCGCTCTTTCGGCCTGTTTATTGCATTTATTATTTGATTAATTAATTTCGTTGTGCGATAGTAGTCACTGTGAATATATTTTTCTATATCCTAACAATTTAACAATGGACAACGGTTTATTTTAATGGTGACATGCTGTCGATAATAACTTCTAATTGCCTACCCAAATCTGAAATGAACATTCACTGGAAAGAAATGGAAAAATCAGATAATAAAATGCAACGAATACGAGAATTCATTTATTTAGAAATAGAAATATAAAATGTCATATGTACATAATAAATCAATTTAAACCATCAAACCGCTCAGGTACTCACTTCACGATGCTTAATATTTGAAATGTTTCTCAATAATGTATCGGTAAACTCATTGCCCTGATAACTCAAACGCAAAATACAAAATTATAATTGCAACCTAGTGGTTTTTATTTTTTTTTAAGAATTTTAATATTAGCCGATATAAGCGGTAATTGGCGATAGAGATTTCCTAAATTGCTCGTCTATCATTTCATAACGTCATTTCGAGTACGTGTTAATGCCAATACTATATACAATATTCTTTAGTTTAAAGAGCTTTTTATCTGATTTAATTTAGTATTTCACTGATACTAATTTAAAAGGTCTTCACTGAATGCACCTGATTCTTCTTATGTTCACCGGAAAAAAAACCCTCAATATCCTTTAATGTCCTGTTTTTAGTTTCTGGTAACACGAAATACAAAATCAAAGTAGATATAAGTACCAAAATAGCATATGCTATAAAGGTTCCTGCAATACCTATAGACTCAAACATATCTGGACTAGTTTTAACAACTAAAAATAGTGCAAAGAAGTTGTTGCATGTACATATACCGCCACCAATACCACGGGTTGCAGCAGGGAAGATTTCAGAACAAATTGTCCAAGCTAGAGGCAAAAAACCTATATTAATGAATATGATGTAACCTATGAAGCCAATCATTGGCATGAAAGTGATAATGCTGTTATCTTCATATGACTGTGATATATAAATGAAAAATGATATAAAAACAAGGGAGAAAGCTACTCCTAATCCACTAATCATGGTAAGTGGTCGTATCTTGTATTTCTTGATTAGGATGCAACCAACTATCGACAAAATGGCTCTTATCAAGTCAACCAAAATAGTCGCGGTGTATTTATCTAAGTTAGGTACTGTATCCTGCATAATATCTACTGTGTAGAAGGCCAAAACGTTATTTCCCGTAATTTGTGATGTAAAAAAGTATAGGTTCATAATCAAAAATGGTTTGATGAACTGAGGTTTGGAACACTCAACGAATAGTTCTGATATAGTCATTTGTTGGCTTTGAGCTTTTGATTTATCGTTAAATATCTTCACCAATTCGTTTATAGATTCGTTACTTCTACCACGGTACCAGAAAAATGTTTTCTGGGCCATTTTAAAATCATTTCTCTTCATGTACCAAATATGTGATTCCGGTAAGATGGCGAATATCATGATACAAATTACAGGTAGAAGAGCACAGATTGCTGCTACGGTTTTCCAATGTAGAAATATGCCCATGATGTGTGATATAAGTAATCCTAATGATATGGCGAATGCTGTTAAAGATAAGAACAGTCCTCGGTATTTCGGATGCACAACTTCACCTAGAAAGCATGTAGCTCCTGGAGATGCTATACCTACTGCAAGGCCTGTGATAAATCTTCCAGTTAAAAGAATCGACATAGAGCTTGTGCAATAGATAAAGCCCCATCCGATAACGGACACAATTGCTGCTATTTGGTTTGCATTGACACGTCCATGTTTTTCCATAGACCATCCACCAATAATGCATCCTATAGCAATTGGAAATATTGCTATTGAAGCTGAAAATATAATTATACATGATATTAGATACTATAAGTGTAAATTAAATTTGTTTATCGACTGTTTTGTTATAAAATATATGTGGCTATTAATCATTGCATTAAAGTTGCAAGACTTTCAGTTCTACGTATTATAGGAAAAAATTGACAAATATTTCAAATCTCAACATTGGTGTTTCACGAAAACAAATTAAAGGTAGAAACGCCAAAATGCATTCACGCAATAGATTCCGCCACTTGGGCGTTTCTACCTTTAACGGTGTTTGGAATATTTATATTCCACTAGTAACCTCCGTTTTCCCATCAGCAACTAACAACATTGATGAGACCTGAAAGATCGAAACCGGTCTGTAGGTGTTCTGATAGGGAAACAATATTTAATGAAAACAAAATAATTTCGCACTGAGAAAGTAAAACTTCATTTTTATTTATATTATTTTTGTTTAAGAAAGTAGGTTTTTCGGAATTATGGGTTTCTGTTATTAAATTTATTTATAATGAATGGGATATACACTGAACATCCATGGACCAGAACGATAAACTTTTCGTTCAAAACTACCGCCCGAGCGTGGGGCTCGAATACCCATGACGCCTCCCACCGAAGACGCGTGCCAAACCGCTTCGCCACGGAGCGCGTATTATTTTTCTAAATAATATTTTTTTATTTTTTTGTAGTATGATATTTATTATTATTAGGTTTTTTTTTTATTCGAGATGTATTTAAAAAAAAACTGTTTCTACCATAAAACAGGGTAAAGTAACATTTTTATTTTAGCAAAGGATTTATTTCAAAAACTATTCGCCATCATGTAATAACATTCTCTAGTTTGTAGAATATGAAAGGGATTTTTGTGGAATTTTTTCATATCGATTAAATTACTACGAACAGGTTCAATATCCATGTATTCAGGCTATTTTTCGCCTTATTTAAATTTATTTAATGCATATGCAACAAGTTTTCTCAAGTTTTTTTTTTCATAATTTTTAACTTAATCTGGATGATCACACAAAACTGCACAGCAGTATAGATCTCTAACTATAAGAATAGGAACGGTCCCTAAAAAATAATACTTGAATAATTTTGAGTGTCTAAGGGCCGGTATATTCATCTGTGTCTGTTAGTTACGTGTTCAGTAAATTTATAGGTGATCTGTAAGGCATTTGGGTATATTCATCCGAATTTATGTGTCACGTAACTACGGGACACTTACGACGTTATAATTCGGGTAGTACAGTTTAGAAGACAAGGTAAGGTATATATATTTCTATAAGGGAGAAAGAGATATTATGCATTTTCAGTAATACGGTTGGGAACACTGTTTCATTATTGTTTGATGCTTGTCTGTCTCCCTTCGGCGTCGTACCCCGAACTTGCCTCCGTGTGATACCGATGAAAACAATTCTGTGTCATTCTAACAATTTAAGGGCGCTTCACAACAACCCGGAAACGTTAACGAGTACGAAAAATTAAATGATATGATTCGCATGTTAATATACATAACTAATAACTAATTTCCGGTAACCGGAACAAAAAGGTTGGTACATTTTCGTCCCCGTTGCCGTTTACGGGTTGTTGTGAAATCGCCTTTTTAAATTGTTAGTAACGATTCTGGCTGTTATAAGGTCGCCGATTTATATATCACCAATCTCGTAATCAATTTCGTCTACCTCAAGCTTTATATCATCTATAATGTCCATTTCACTTTTATAATAGCAATCTTTCTACACGCATCGGGATATTTTGAGGTTATAATCCTCTCTGTAAGCTCCTACTTGACACTCAAAGGGATCTGTAAGTTTATCTGTTCAGTAAACTAGATTTTTCTGCAGCCGTCCCGAAAATAAAACTTTCGGTATGATTTATTAAATCGAAAGTGCCACTTTATATAAATCGTACTGAAAGTAGTTAGAAAAGTGATTTTACGGGACTCGCAGGATTCCAGGACTCGCCTACGGCTTGTCCTGGAAACTTCCTACTCATCCCGTAAAATATCACTTTCGGAACTTGTTACGTAAATTACTATTACTGAAAGGTTAGTGTTACAGGAAGATGAATATACGTTTGTCTCATCGGTAACGCTACTGAACACTTTACTGAAAGGTGAATATACCGGCCCTTAGTCTGTAAGTATGAAATAATAATAATTACAATAAGTTTATATTAATAAAAATTGTAGAAAAAATACCAAACTAAACAACATATAAAGAATAAGTTTATTTGAAATAGCACTAGTTTTTGAGAGAAAATCGTCAAATGTGCAAAATATAGTTCTTTTTGAATTTACTCGATATTTTTCTAATTGTTAAATATGTATATTATAAAAATAATTATATAAATATTGAAGATAATTCAACTCATGTATAAAAAGGTGCATTTAAAACAGTGGACAAAAAAATTTGCAAGTAAATTAACTAGAGACAACCACACTTATTGCATATTTATTAAATACAAATACCCTGAATATATGAATATTCAACCTGTTCGTGACTCCGCAACATTAAGTCTTGCTAAGACTACAAACAAATAACTTTTTATAACAACTACTTCCCTGGCTAGTGCCACGCTAGATATTAAATGATACAAAAGAAATTTGCATGCTATTACTAGTACTACTAGTTAATAACATTGGTTTAAGATCGTTTATTTCTACATACAAGACTAACTTGAAAATTATTCTAAAATGAAATGTGAAACTTTAAACTGTAAATGTTATTATTAAAATGAAAAAAACAGAAAACATTTTGACAGGGACACACAGTGCTAAACTTATCTAGTGTTACTATAGTCTATTTTTCGTAAGATTACAGTCAAGGAAAGATGGGACCAATTTGACATTGTTCAGTGATTGGTTGAAATTGTGGAAAAACTCACACCGGACACATTCTATTCTCCATCTTTATTTTGTCTAGTGATCTTTGTCATTTTGATAATTGACATAAGTGTAACATTCTGTCTGTCTGCGTCTGTCATTATATCCGTTCACGTGTTGCTGTTTTGTGTTTTTTTTTCTTATTGTTCTGTGTTGTTTCTTGACTTTTATATTTGCACCATGTCCGATAACGAGGTTCCGTCGACGAGTGCAACGAAAGTTATTAAAAACTCGCAGGGAAAATCTGTTTGAAGTGGGCAGCGATTAATGGCCTATGACATTTATTTAAAATATAAATCCGGTTCAATGAAAACTGAAGCCATACAACTTGCCTCTGCAGATGTAGGAATTTCGGAGAAAACCATGTTTCAAATTGTTTCTAAGATGGATAAGACGGGAATTCTGAAATCACACAATTTGTTTGGGAGAAAAGGGGCAGAGGTAAAAATAGTATGCTAATTGAAAAGGATGAAATTATTGATTGGAGAAGAAAGTATTTAAAAAAAATTAAACAATTTAGACAAGAGGGACGCATCATCTATTATTAAGACGAGATTTGCGTGAATGCAGGCCATACAACAAATAACATTTGGAATACTACAGTATATAGCACACGTCAGGCATTTGTAGAAAATTTATCTGTAGGATTAAAAAACCCCTCAGGAAAGGGTAGTCGTCTAATAATTTGCCACATCGGGAAAGAAAATGGGTTTGTAGAAGGTGGGTTATTATTATTTCAATCTAAAAATACAGGCGACTACCACGATGAAATGAATTCAACACAATTTGACGAATGGCTAATAAATATTTTGCCACGTTTAGAGGATAATGCGGTTATTGTAATGGACAACGCGCCATACCACTCCGTTAAATTTGAGAAGGTTCCAACAAGTGCTTGTACCAAAAATAATATAAAAACATATTTGCTGGAAAAAGGGGTCGCAATATATGATGACATGTTAAAAATTCAATTGTTAATTGCTGCCAAAAAATATGTTAGTAACCATCCTGTGCCCTATAGAATTGATGAAATTGTTAAAAACACAAACCGACAAATTTTACGATTGCCACCCTACCACTGCCAATTAAATCCCATTGAGCTCGTATGGGCACAAGTAAAAGGGTATGTGGTAAAAAAAATAATAAAACTTTTAAATTGCCAGATCTACAAAATCTTTTTCATGAAGGTTTGCGCCAAGTAACGCCAGAAAATGGGGTAAATGTGTTGAACACATAAAAAAAGAAGAGATATAATTGTACAAATTAGACAATATTGTTGAAGAAATGCAATTACAATTCAATGTGAACACCGGCTCATCTAATGAAGAGGATTTTTCTGATACATAATAAAAAAAATTGTGTAATAAATATATATTTAAAATGTGTATTATTTTCATTAAATTCCAAAATTAAACATCACTGCATTTTTTATTACCATTTGGTCATAGTACACAGTATAGGAAGTATAACATACTTGAAAAACACTTTCATTAAATGAAATTTTAAAAGGTAAGTACGTTTTTGCTTTTATCATGTCAACACAACTTATATCACTGTAAATTAATTTGATATTCACACATGTGTATGACATGAAATTAATGTTGCATTTTTTAAAATCAAATTTATCAACTTCAAAACAAATAATTTTTTCTATATCCGTTATAAAATTCATAGTTTTTACATTATACATGTAATCCACTAGATTTGAATTTGGCACCAATATTCGTCACCAGATTCACATATTTTAATGGTGTAAATCAGTCTTCTAGTTACTGTAATCTTAAAAAAAAATGGACTATAGATAAAACTCGTGTTAGTTCTGAATACCTCTGTGGTAAAATATAATTTAAATCCGTTTCGGACACGCTTCCACGTGAATTTTTTTCCGCGATTCTCATTCCGGTCCATCTATCAGTTAGGCAAGTAATGTCCATTCACCAATTATACATTTAGTTACGTAAATTTGCAATTAAAGCATTTCGTACTTCGGTCTAGTGGCGTGAGATGTCGCAAGCGTGCGGTAGTGCTGCTAAGATGAGTACATTGTAGAATTGGATTGCATTATCCATCTTGTTCTAATAGTATGAAATAAACGTTTATATGTTAGTGTATTTCCCGCCTTCTCTTTTATGTGTGACGGAAATAAGTGCACCGGTGATTAAACGATCAGCTGTTATCAGCTGTTATTGGTCTCCTAACTTCATGCCGCTTGTAGTATGTTGTGTGTGAGAGAGTTATAACCTCTCCTTATATAATATAACAAACGCCAGAAATGTACGGAATGTACAGGGTCTTCATTTCAAAAGGAGCCACCCTGAATAACTTTGGATCTGAAGTAGTTACGGTTTTAAGAAAAAATACGTCAATTTTGTTTTCCAGGGGAACTTAAAGAACACCGTTTTTAGAATTTTATCTTTCACTCCCTCACCCCCAGCCACCCCATCTTTATAATTTCAAATGGCACCCCCTATTGTGCGATACCTCATTTTAAAGGGCATACAAAATACTGTCCAGCAAAGCAAAAATAATTGAAATCGGTTCATTTGTTTTAGAGAGAGAGAGTATTCATTTCAAAATAAACTACCCTGAATAACTGTGGTTCTGAAGTAATCACGGTTACAGGAAAAACTATGTCAATTTTGTTTTTGAGGTGGAACTTGAAAAGACTGTTTTTAGAACAGTCTAAGTTCCCCCTCGAAAACAAAATTGACGTATTTGTTCTTAAAACCGTAACTACTTCAGATCCAAAGTTATTCAGGGTGGCTCCTTTTGAAATGAAGACCCTGTATACTAAATGTAAGTAATAATATATATTTACACAAAACAATAACTATAAATATCATTTTAACGGCTAAATCATAGTATCTGTACCACTCGCAAACGCGGGCGCGAATTTCGCAATTCCCGTGACACTCAACCATTTTCATTTTACCCACACACTATTTTGACGATTGGTGCTTCATCCAATTTCGTTACAAATAAACAATGCTCTCTAACTCATTATACTTTTAATTAATATAAATTGCTAATATATATGATTCGTATTCGTTAAATTATCTTAAGAAATGCCACTCGCGGTTATAAGTACGAGAAAGTATTGTGAGTGTGATTTTTTTATCAAAATTTTTTTTTTACCTAAATATCCGTTTTGGTGTCCCTAGATGCCATTTCAACAATTTCTGGAAAACATGTGTGTGCGTGTGTGTGTGTGTGTGTCTGCCTGTGTGCGCTGTATCTCAAAAACTAATAGGGCAATTGATATGAAACTTTGAACATACGTCTTATTTGATAATCCGAAGAACTGAAAGGCTTTTGGTAAAATTTCGTACACCGGAAGTGGGTGTTTACCTTAACTGTTTTTTGTTTTTTACGAGAGAAAAGTTTTAAAGCACGAGCGACGTAGTAGCGAGTGTTTTTAAATTATCGATTAATGTAAAAGCAAATAACGTTACGTGTGTCGTAAGACGGTTTATTGTATCCTATTTCTATTTTTTCTAATTTAAAAAAATGTTTAATGAAAACCGTCAAAAAGCGAAATCATGTTTGTTTATCAATATCTCCATAGAAACGAGTTGCGTTAAGATAATATAACAACAAGTGTTGTTAAGAATTTCTTAACAACACTAGTGTTGTTAAAGGTACCTTAACGTTACTCGTTGCTAAGGAGTTATTGGCATGTTTACATTATAGGATAAAATAAAAATATGATTTCAATTGAAAATAAACCATGACAACGTAAATATAAATGGCTATGATACCATCAAGTCGGAGAAAGTAACATGATGGCCACATCACCATTTTTTCCAGAAATTGTTGAAATGGCATCTGGGGACTCCAAAACGGATAAAAAAACTTTTGAAAAAATTTTCACGATCACAATACTTTCTCGTACTTCGTAACGGAGAAAGTAATTTGTGTGTGTGAGTGTGTGTCTCAAAAACTAATAAAGCAATTGATATGAAACTTTGAACATAAGTCGTGATAATTCGAAGAACTGAAAAGCTTTTGGAAAAGCTTTGTACACTGGAAGTGGGTTTACCTTAACTCTTTTTTGTTTTTTTTTCCAATATTTTTTTAAATATGAAAAATATCACAAAAACATTTAAACGAATATACAGGGTATTTTTTTTTATCGTGGGCCATAAGATTTTACATGCTAAAAATTATACCTTGTATTAATGTATATTTTATCATAAAATTTAGAAGGAAATTTTAGTTAGTAATAAATCAATTGTTTTTCTACATGATGCGCTTAGTCAGAATAATTTAAACATGTTTTATTCCATTAAAAAATGAATTATTTAAAATAAATAACTGAGCAAAAATAATCAAAGTACCTTGAATTTCTGAAATGTCAGATTGATTAGTGAATTAAGGGGATACCACCTTTTTTCGTCGGAGCCGATTTTTAATTTTCGGCTAAAATACTCTACACGTCATCATTTGTGTGGTAAAAATTATTGGAGCTAGAAATATCTTTGTCTGGTCCATTAGAAAATAAATATGTCTATCCTTCAAATCCATCCATATGAAATTGTATAGGTCCCAACATGTACATCACATCCATTCTTCATCTGTGCAATCGAGGAACCGACCGAACGCTTATCGCCAGCTTGTTTGGATTATTAAAATTTATGGCTCTCATACAGAGTCGGACTTTTTTCACGCTGAATAGTTAAAAGTTGTAAAATCCTGAATACTAGCGGAATTTTATTCCTTCCGATATTTCCGAAAATCGGAAATGGAGAAACCGACATCCCTCATACAATGGTTAACCTTTTTAGATGTTATGCCCTCTTGAAAAATGTGCTTTCCCTTAGTCATGCCCCAAGTCGTAATACCGTTTTTGCTATTCCACGAAATTATATTACAACCTGTTTTTCGCGGTACTCGTTACACCCCTACCCTAGAAGTTCAGTAAATTTACTTACAAAATTTGGAATAGTCTGTTTTGAGTATTTGAGGTGCTAGTTTAGCCGAGATAAAGAAATTGTGTTTTAGTGTTATTTTTATTATTTACAATTATATTTCGTAAAATATTGTAGAATATATTAAACTTTTTCAAGTGATAAGTTTTGGTGTTCGAACATTTTTTTATCAGAATGGATATTAGGCCCGTTACACAGTCACGCGGATGCTCCGCTCTCCGCGCTCTCCGCTCGCGGACGATGGCCCGCAATCTGGACGGTGAATTTGCTTGCACAGTAGCGCGGTGTCCGCGTCTTCGCCAGTCGCCAGTATCTTTTGAACTAACAATCAGTAATGTGCTTGAACCAAATTATTTCCGCGTATTACGTTTTCAAAAAAAGAAAAGCAAAACGTGAGACAAGATTTTGGGTGCATCCCTTATAGAACAAAGATGCATCCCACAAGTATTTCTTTTTCTCAACCTCACTTACTAATGGTACAGTATCAATTTCACTACACATATTAAAAATTAAAACTATGTTGTAAGTTAAGTAGTCAAACATCAACTAATCGGCTTCGGTTTTGTTCCGTCCGCGCGCGGAAACCGCTGAACTGTGCATGCACTAATTGATTCTGTGGCCCGTCCGCCCCGCGGTTGCTCCGCGGGGCGTACGGGCCACGCGGACGGTTCCTCCGCGTCGCGGCCCTCCGCTTCACTGTGTATACTCCCATTACAGCAATGGCATCCTATCCGCGCACGGAGCGCGGAGAGCGGAGCATCCGCGTGACTGTGTAACGGGCCTTAGACGAGGAAATAAGACGGGCTGCGCTTATCTGCAAAGCGCAAGAAATGTAAAAATCTCACAATTTGGCGAAAGTAAGTTAAAATTTGTACGATATACTGTTCAACATAATCACTTTATATATTTTTTCTAAAAGTATACTGCGTTATATCATTAAAAATGCAATTTAAAAGCGGGCAGAGTTGTCCCAAAATAACTAAAAGTCTTGGATGATAAGTTTGAGTTATAAAAAATTAGTCTAAGAATGTTTTTTTTACAGATTTCAACGACGCATTTAATTAAATAAAAATTGTTACCGTTTTGAGGATAAATATATTTTTTTAGGAAATTGAAGTTACTTATCTTATACAATTGATTACTCAAAACAACCAATGCTTTTGAGGGTTGCGATAATGGTATAAATATTAAACAAAGTGTGTCAATCGTTATCCAATCTCTTCTACAAAATCCATTGCAGATTATGTAAAATAATATTGCCGTTTTCGGTTGCATTGGGTTTAAAAGCGAAAAGGGGAATGAATCTAAATTTTCGATTCGCCCTGTTCTCAAAATGAATTTAAAATGATACACTGTGTAGGTAGATCTTAAATGTTAATTTGTAATAAACACAATATTATTTCTACATAATCTCAAGTGGATTTTGGCAAAAATATACTGAGGGTCCCACCAGCTGTATGTCAAACGTTGACAAAAGAAAGAACATGAAATTTTAATACGAAAATGTCATATAAACGGTTCTTTTAGTTTTAATTTACAAGTCAGTTACTGCCAGTCCATTTGTTTAAAAAATGGTAATGTGGCCATCATGTTACTTTCTCCGACTTGATGGTATCATAGTTATTTATATTTACGCTTTCGTGGTTTATTTTCTATTTAAATCATATTTTAGGTGTGCATCGAACGTTTCGTAGACTCGGATGAAACGTCAAAATTATGAAAGATTATACTTCAAATTCAAAAACTCAGTTTACTCAAAAACTAAAGAGATTTCGAAAAAAAACGTATTCTTCATAAATTGTTCATTTTGGCATTCTCTACAATTATTATTAACATAAATTTGCTGTAACTATCAGCGTTTCATAATTATATAACAAAAATGAAAAAAAATTAAAAAAATTTTTTCTCGAATAACAATGATTTTATGAAAAATATTTTCTTCAATATTTGCTTAAATATTTTTGTGGTATTTTTCATATTTAAGAAAATATTATAAAAAACAAAAAACGGTTAAGGTAAACACCCACTTCCGGTGTAGGAAATTTTACTAAAAGCTTTCCATTTCTTCGGATTATCAAATAAGACTTATGTCCAACGTTTCATATCAATTGGTCTATTAGTGTTGGAGATACAGCGCGCACAGATACAAAAAAAAATTCCAGAAATTGTTGAAATGGCATCTAGGGACCCCAAAACGGATATTTCCGTAAAAAAAATTTTTGAAAAGAAAATCACGATCACAATACTTTCTCGTACTTCGTAACGGAGAAAGTAAAAATGAGTATTTAACCATTCAATCACTTCCATATATCAAACTTTGTCATAAAGTTAGCGGGACACTCGGTATTGGATAGCTTACCGGTTAGAACACTAATAAGAAATAACCATATTATGGCTAAAGCCCTTCCTCATTTAGAATTTTTAAAATGAGGCACTTGATTGGATTCACAATTTTTTATTCCGACTAGTTTTGATTTTTACATCATTATCTAGGAATAAAACTTGAAATGTGTTAATATTGGCTCCTCTAATTATTTGACAATATCGGTCTTCGTGTACTAAAATTGTACATTCAGGTAAATAGGTCGGTCATTATTGGGGAACTCCAAATGTCGTGGTTTTCGTTTACGATGTGCAATTTTCCCAATAGTAATTTTAATAGGAATTACACTTTTGAATGAAGTCCTCCACTTATCTCCAGAACCCGTAAAAGAAGTTTGTTATCTTTAGAATACCATAAGTCAAGTAACACGTCTCAAATCTCGAATGCAATCGGATACCAGGCTGAAGAGAGAGGAGCGCGCTCGAGCGGTAGAAAAGGAACAGAGAAATAGGCGGCTGCCGGATAATACGACGAAAATGAAAATTAGTGTTTTAAATTAATTAAATACGACGAAATGAACAAATATATTTTTATACTTCAATCGCTATATTAATCACAAAATTCGTCACTAGCCATTCTAATATTTAAAAATGTTAAAATGAATTTGAAATGCGGTTAAAATGTATAAGGAAACAGGCTTCATATTGAACATCTTTGTAATTATTTTACACCATTTCAAATACTATTTTCGAGAAAAATAAATAATAACAAGGCTAGTAACATTCTTTGGCTTTCTTGTGTTAAAATTTCAGCAATGTATTAAAAATATTGTAATTGTAAGATGTTATGAGCCGACGTACAAATTTCACTTCTTTTTTCAGCGAGTGATTCCCCCTTAATTTCATTTTTTAATAGAATTAACATGTTTAAGTTAATCTAATTAAGCGCATCATGTGGAAAAGTAATTGATTTATTACTAACTAAAATTTGCTTTAAAATTATACAGGGTCTTCATTTCAAAAGGAGCCACCCTGAATAACTTTGGATCTGAAGTAGTTACGGTTTTAAGAAAAAATAGGTCAATTTTGTTTTCGAGGGGGAACTTAAAAAACACTGTTTTTAAATTTTTATCTTTTACCCCCTCACCCCCAGCCACCCCATCTTTATAATTTCAAATGGCACCCCCTATTGTGCGATACCTCATTTTAGAGGGCATAAAAAATACTATCCAGCAAAGCAAATATAATTGAAATCTGTTCATTTGTTTTAGAGAGAGAGGGTCTTTGTTTCAAAACAAGCCACCCTGCATAACTTTGGATCTGAAGTAGTTACGGTTTTAAGCAAAAATACGTCAATTTTATTTTAGAGGGGGGAACTTGAAAAACACTGTTTCTATAATTTTTTCTTTCACCCCCAGCCACATAATCTTTGGTGTGGCATATTTTGAAATGAATATCTCTGAAACAAATGAACTGATTTAAATTAATTTTTATTTACTGGACAGTATTTTGTATGCCCTTTAAAATGAGGTATCGCACAAAAGGGGATGCCATTTGAAATTATAAAGATGGGGTGGCTGGGGGTAAGGGGGTGAAAGATAAAATTCTAAAAACAGTGTTTTCAAGTCCCCCCTCAAAAACAAGATTGACATATTTTTTCCTGTAACCGTGACTACTTCAGAACCAGGGTTATTCAGGGTGGCTTATTTTGAAATGAATACCCTCTCTCTCTAAAACAAATGAACTGATATCAATTATTTTTGCTTTGCTGGATAGTATTTTGTATGCCCTTTAAAATGAGGTATCGCGCAATAGGGGGTGCCATTTAAAATTGGGTCATTCCATGCTATTTCAACAAAAGGTTGTGCTGCACCATTTTAATTTTTTTTTATATTTTGCACAGTTATTTATACATGTTTCTGGAGTTCAAAACTAATTTAAGAAAAATAAAAATTCTTGCCATGTGGCAGCAATGTCCCCGGATGGAGCATGAAACATGTACATTTTTGTAAATGCAAGCGTTTGCGCAAAGTGGCATAACTTTCTTTCCAATTGTGCAAATTTAAAAATTTTAAAAACTCTTAACTCAAATTAAAGTGCCGAAGAGTTTAGTGTAATTTTTATTCATTATTTGTTTTATTTTTTCAAATATAATGGCCGTCAAAGTTTAGCATTGAAATTTGCATTTTTTTCATTTTTCGGCCTTGCTTTGAACTGAGAAGGGGGCAATACACTCAAACCAAAATTAGTTTGCAAGTACAACGGTAACAATAGATTTTATCTCAGGCAAAAAATCTAAAGTGTTTTAAACCCTTCTAATTTTTTTTCGCTGGAGAAAATTGGCATTTTCAAGAAAATCCGTATTTTTCTAAAGCTGTATCTCCAGTGGGGCACACAGTAAAAATCTGAAATTTATAATACCAATGCTTCTATCCGGGAGCAATACCATTACAAAATTTGGTAACTTTGTTTTGCCTAGTAATAAAAATATTTAAGTTCAAATTTGTAATAATTTTTATGCAATCGGATTAAAAATTGAACTTTAAATATTAGAAGCCGGTACTAAAATGGAACTCACCAGTACTAGCAGTGATTATAATACACTTGTGAATATTATAATCTCTGGTACTAGGCATTAAAGTACTTACCAAGGGTTTCCGTACAACGAGGTGATTGGCGACTCATTAATGCAAATCATAGTCCTGGTGATGAAATTTAAAAAAAAGGTACCATGGATCCTGAATAGAAACTTATTATTATTATTCAAAATGATTAAAGAATAAAATTGAATAAAACCATAAAAGTCATTAGACAATTGTCTTAAATTTGCGGCTGTTGGGAGTCAAGCTGCTGATTACGTTCTAGAATTTCTGTGTTAATCATTTTATTACAATTCTGTTAATCCTTTTATTACTATTGAATTTAATTTAAACTATAATATTAATGAAAGGGCACTTTAGTGCTGAGGTAAATGTATTTTTTATGCAATCGAAAATACTCTATTTTCAGATTTGAAATTGTAATTACTTACGTTATTCATCTAAAGATGTTCTAGCGTTTCAGTGGTAGAACTTGCAGATGTAATTATAGGTTATGTTGATATTTGTTTAACGCAAGATCAGTAAATTCTTAAGGTTGGATTAGCATCGCGCGCATGGTTTAAACAATCACAGAAATTCTAGAACGTAATCAGCAGCTTGACTCCCGACAGCCGCAAATTTAAAACAATTGTCTAATAAATTTTACGGCTTTATTCAATTTTATTCTTTAATCATTTTGAATAATAATACGTCTATATTTAGGGTCCACGGTACCTTTTTAAATTTCATCACCAGGACTATGACGCATTAATGAGTCGCCAATCATCTTGTTGTACGGAAACCCTTGGTAGGTATTTTAATGCCTAGTACCAGTGATTATAATATTTACAAGTGTATTATAATCACTGCTAGTACTGGTGAGTTCATTTTAGTGTCGGCTTCTAATATTTAAAGTTCGATTTTTACTCCGATTGCATAAAAATTATTACAAATTTGAACATAAATATTTTTGTTACTAGGCAAAACAAAGCTACCAAATTTTATAATGGTGTTGCTCCCGGATAGAAGCATTGGTAGTATAAATTTCAGATTTTTACTATGTACCCCACTGGAGATACAGCTTTAGACAAATACGGATTTTGTTGAAAATGTCTAATTTCACCAGCAAAAAAAATTAGAAGGGTTTAAAACACTTCAGATTTTTTGCCACAGGTAAAATATATTGTTACCATTCTACTTGCAAACTAAATTTGGTTTGATTATATTGCCCCCTTCTCAGTCGAAAACAGGATCGAATAATGAAATATTTGAAAAACATATCAAATTATGAAAGAAAATTAAACCAAAATATTCACCACTTTAATCTGCGTTAGGAGATTTTCTAATTTTTAAATTTGCTCAATTCGAAAAATTGTTATACCACTTTGCGCAAATGCTTGTAATCACAATAATGTACATGTTTCAAGCTCCATCTGGGAACATATCTGCCACGCGGCAACATTTTATTTTTTTCTAAAATTAGTTTTGTACTCTAGATACATGTATAAATATCTGTGCAAAATATAAAACAAAATAAAAATGGTGCAGTACAACCTTTTGTTGAAATAGCATGGAATGACCCAATTATAAAGATGGGGTGGCTGGGGGTGAGGGGGTGAAAGATAAAATTCTAAAAACGATGTTTTTTAAGTTCCCCCTCGAAAACAAAATTGACGTATTTTTTCTTAAAACCGTAACTACCTCAGATCCAAAGTTATTCAGGGTGGCTTCTTTTGAAATGAAGACCCTGTATGTTAAAATATACATTAACACAAGGTATAATTTTTAGCATGTAAAATACTATGGCCCACGATAAAACAAAAAACATACTGTATAAACTCTTTGGTTTTTAAGTAAACCGGCTATTAAGATTTGAAGTATAATTTTTCATTGTCATCTTTCATAATTTTGACGTTTTAAACGTCAGTTTCACGCGATTCTAGAAAACGCTCGATTTACATTTAAATTGAAAATAAACCAATCAAGTGTAAATATAAATGATGATACCATCGGAGAAAGTAACATGATGGCCACATCACCATTTTTTTTTTCTTTTCCAGTCGACTTACGCACTATTTTCGACAAAAGTCATTTTGCGTATCTCCGTTCAGACAAATAGTGTTTAGAATGAGTTTGACTAGAAAAAAAAATAAAAGAAAATGAAAAAAAATTAATCGTTATTAAAAATTGTAAAAAAAACACTGAAACAAAACCAAGTGCTTTAATCAATCTGAATAGCAATAATTCTTTTAATCGCACTAATTTTTAAGAAACAATTGTCAAAAATGCAAAATAGAAAAATCTTCTTTATACCATCAAATCGGAGAAAGTTACACAACGGCCACACCAATAACTTCTAATATAAAAATAACTTTCAATACCCAAATAAATATGCAAAACTAAACCTCAAACAACACGCATAAAACCGTAAATTTGAATAATAATTAAATTTCCAGATATATCCTTGGAAAAATTATGCATTTTCTGGTTTCTCATTATTACACATAATCACAATAACGCGATTTTTTAACCGGACAAAAAATCCTCGGCCACCACGGTCAATACGCCTCGTAATGTCAATCCGGGCTAGAAGAAACCATGACCGATCGTGCTTCGCACGAAATCTCCAAAGCATATTTGAATAAACACTAATAATCAATTTAAGTATTCCGAAGAAATAAAATCATCTATTTTTATTATTACTTTAAAACTAACTAACCTATCCACGATTCTTCTGCTGCCGTTGCCTTGATTATACGGTCTTCAGCCTTTAGCTGCGGTAATAAAACAGCGGAATATCCACCAACAAAAGCTCCAAACACAGTAAGCAGAATTGGTCCCACAGCTGCCAAAATCTGAAATGTAATATTTGTTTAAGGTAATATGTAGTAGTGTTAGTGGTATTACCAAACAGTATTGGCAGTACACTTATTGCGGTAAGCACAAACAAATTTAGATCACTTTATCTTTCTTTCTTTCCTTTTAAAATGCAAATATTGTCCATAAGATCAACCCTATTATTTTAAAACCACGAATGGTTATATACAAAAATTCGAAACTTAAAACGTGATATTATATTGTCTACAGACGGCTATTTACTTAATTTTGGTTTATTTTAAGGTTCATTTTTACATTTAGTTATTATCAAATTTGTTTAATCTAAGTTTAGAACTTGTCAAAATATGTTTCTAGCCTTTTCAATTTAATAATAACATTTACAGTTTAAATGTTTCAAATATAATTTTAGAACATTTTCAAGTTAGTCCTGTACGTAGATATAAACGATCGTAATCCAATGTTATTTATCTAGTAGTACTAGTAATAACATGCAAATTTCTTTTGTTTCATTCATTATCTGGCGTAGTACTAGCCAGAGAAGCAGTTGTTTCAATAAGTTATTTGTTTACAGTCTTACAAGGAAACTAACCCAAGTGTTCCTCTCCGATTTGAATGAAATTTGATAAATTTTGTAGAGGGGCTAAAATATTCGACACGTATTTTCTTTTGTTGCGGCTGAAAACATGTTTAGGGGGTGAATTCGCCCCTCGACAATCAGCCAAATTATTATTTTTTGCCGTACACTTCCGAACAAATCATGCTATCGTCATTTTGCAAATGTAGAAAATTTCAATGCCTATCCACTGGTGAAACACCTCCGTGTGTGCTCACCTGCGTATCCATATGATCCTAAGTCCTACACCAGCGGGAGCGTCAGCTGCCGGCTGGGTCACCCATGCTGGAAATGACCTAGGTGATGGATCTGACTAAGCAGCATGCAACATGGGGCAGAAGGGGCAACCCTTCTAGTGAAGGACACCCGAACAAACCAAAACTGCTTCTCATGAATGGACACCACCACAAATGAAAATATTACGGAGCAGGAGCTCGGAACTCCAGTTCCGGTCGGAGACGGGTGTGCTCGGGCGGGTACCCACCGACCGTCATCCACCGACTGCCCCAAAACAACAACCCAGGTGGGCTTGCCTTCGGGTGGCCCACGACTAACCAACCACACCGCGAGTGCACTGCACCAGTCCCTCCTGCCCAGGACCCGCCAACTGCCCCTGACAAGGACACTGGGGCGGCGCCTCGTGTGAAACAGCTCTGCGGGGCTGAAAAGAAAAAAAGAAAGAAGCTGAAGGGGGCTGGCAGTAAAGCCTCCACTGTGGAACGGGCTACCACGAGCTCCAAGGCAAGTCCCCAAGAAGGGTAGCCAGGGACGAGTGGCACAAGTCCCAGCAGCTTCCCCTCCAAAAACAAAACCAGAGGGGGCGACGGCAGCAGACCGATCTCCAAAAAGGGGCCTTCTAATAAGTAAGGCCCTTTGCCGGGAAAGGTCAAGCAGACCGTCCCCTCCACAAAGAAGCGAAACAGGTCGGATGACTCTGGGAATTCACCTGGGCTTAACCCCAGGAAGAAATCCAGAGACACCAACACAAAGCCCAGAACATACATGGAGGCCATCAACAGACATCTGCAGATGGCCATAGTCGACATAAGCAACCTCCTGGGCAAACTAAAGGAGGAACAGGAGAAGCTGGTACGCGACTCCCTTATGAGGGCTATCCTGGGAGTGGACCCGACCAGCACGATCGCGACACACTTTTCCAGGTGGTCCTACTCGGGGGAGATACCGCGTATCACCCGCGCGGACACCGACTCCTTGAAATGAGTCGAAGAAACGATCAACAGACTAGGGCCTCTCTGGGTGGAAGCCGAACTGGCAGTGGTGCAGGTTGACAGCCTGCCCAGGCTAGTAAAGGTTTCAGCCTGGCTGCACAATGCACAGGACAAGGACGATGCCTTTACCTGTCTGGGCGTCCAGAACAAAGAGGCCATAATATCCAAGTAGTGTATGTTCCACCACGAACAAAAAGTAACGGAATCCTGGTGGTTTTTGGGATACCGCTCAAAGAAATCGAGCTGCTGAAAGGTAAGCACCCCCAAAGCAAATGCCAGCTATGGTATGGCCTGGGGAAAGTGACCCTTCATCTGAAGCAGCCAGAGGAGAAGGAGACCACCCAGCAGACTGTTGAGGACCCTTCCATGGAGACCGCAGCAGTCACCTGAGATGGCCCCCAGTAACCAGCACCCCAGCTCCGAGGCTAGACCAAGATGGACTGGGAAATACAAAAAGGTAAGTCTCTTTTTGCTTATTAGCAATTAAGTACTAACCACACAACCAAGACATTGATCTAACCTTTACAGGCAAACTCAATATCATACAAATTAACCTCAGACATTGCAAGATGGCTGTGGCGTACTTGTGCCAACATCTACACAACCACGAGGATAACATAGCCCTTATACAGGAACCCTGGCTTACAAGCGAAAGGGTTGCCTGTATGGGCACTCTAAAAGGAAAGCTGAATTACTTCCCCTCCACTAAGCCAAGAACATGTATCTGCACTC
This sequence comes from Ocypus olens, assembly GCA_910593695.2. NCBI lineage: Eukaryota > Metazoa > Arthropoda > Insecta > Coleoptera > Staphylinidae > Ocypus > Ocypus olens. The sequence continues at coordinate 27,987,246 of OU343061.1, read as the reverse complement.
CTAAGAATGTGCAGTTCGTGTTCCTACCACAACTAAGCTCACCGGACCTCGCAGTGGTCAGTATGGAGGGTGCTAAGGGCAGGACTCTGATCCTGGCATCTGCCTACCTTCCGTACAATAGTGAGGCCCCTCCTCCCACAAAGGAGATGGTGGCAATCATCAAACACTGTGAGGACGACAAACTAGATCTGTAATAGGGTGTGACGCCAATGCCCACCACATAGTGTGCGGCAGCAGCGGCACCAACCACAGAGGAGAATCTCAACCTCTCAACCACGATCCTAGAGATAGCGAACAGGGGTCGCGAACCCACCTTAGTGACCCCCACTAGACAAGAGGTGATGGACATCACCCTCGCAAATGCGAACACAGCCAAGCAGATAGGGAACTGGCGCGTCCACCAAGACATGCCTTTCTCGGATCACAGATGGATCTGCTTCAGTATAGGAGTTACGACCGTGGAACGAATCTTAGTTCGAAACGCAAGAAGAACGGATACGGAACTGTTCAACAACGGCCTATCCAAACACCTAGAAGAAGATGTCTTCAGGCAGAACCCTGTAAACAGAAAGGCGGTTGAGAGACTGTCTCTGAAACCACAGACCAGCCTTTTAGACTCTTTTCACGAGGCCTGCCCTGCCAGGAAGACAGGCACATCTGCCTGGTGGTGCCCAGAGCTTGACCAAAAAAGATGACACACTCGTAAAGCTTTTAACAAAGCAAAGAATTCCCGACTTGAGGAGGACTGGGCCATATTCAAGAGAACCCAGAGGGACTTTAAAATTACCCTCAGGAGAAACCAAAGGGCCTCATGGCGCAACTTTTGTGAGGGCAATAACTCCGTATCGGAAACAGCCCGCACCAAGAAAATATTATCTGGGTGCCGCAGTGCACAGCCAGGCATTTTTAAAAAGGAGGACGGCACCTATACTGCTGACCTCCGAGAATCCCTAAGTCTGCTTCTGATATCACACTTTCCTCACTCCAAAAGCGGATCTGATGCAAACCATCAAAATGACTCAGAATACTTCCCCACGGGAGAGGACTGGAACATGTGCATGGAAATCGTCACCGAAAGCAAAATAGAATGGGCAATAAAATCATTCTCCCCTTTCAAATCGCCAGGACCGGACGGTGTGTATCCTGCCCTACTACAGTGGGGCCTGGTGCAGATACTGCCGCTACTATGCAGACTGTTTTGGGCATGTATTGCAATGTAGTATGTACCGAGACCATGGAGGGAAGCCAAAGTGATTTTTATTCCCAAATCAGGCAAAACTGACTACACGGCAGTCAAATCGTTCAGACCAATCAGCCTCACGTCTTTTCTTCTAAAGACCTTAGAGAGGCTGTACGACAATTATATCAGGGAGCAGTATTGCTTGAATAGCAAAATGCACCCAAGCCAACACGCCTACAGGTCAGGGAAATCGACTGAGTCGGCCTTTCATCATGTCGTATGCATGATTGAAGGATCCCTGGCAAACAAACAGTCAGCCCCAGGAGCCTTCATAGACATCGAAGGAGCTTTTGATAAAGTCTCCTACGCCAATATAGAACACGCGGTCCCCACAACCATCATTGGATGGGTCGGGGTCATGCTAAGGAATAGAACTGTAACTGCCTCAATAGGTAAAGAAAGCCAAACAGTAGCTGCCACAAAAGGATGTCCACAGGGCGGGGTGATATCTCCGCTTCTGTAGAATGTCGTTGCGGACGGCTTACTACGGCAACTAAACAACGCAGGATACTATGCTATGGGTTATGCAGATGACGTGGTAATCGTACTCATTGGAAAACACGAGAGTGTTTTGTCCAGCCTAATACAGAACGCTCTCAAAATCATAGAGGAATGGTGCGAAAAAACGTCTCTCTCGGTTAACCCCAAGAAGACAGAATTAGTACTGTTCACAAGAAAAAGGAAGATCAGCACAGGTAGACTTCTCAAACTTCTTTTTAATAATCAGTTATGCATGGCAGACGAGGCGAAATACCTCGGTATTAAACTGGACTCCAAGCTTAACTGGAAGAACCACCTGTGTCATCTTCTAGTAGTGCAGGGACGCGCTAGGACCAACCTGGGGGTTTAAACCAAAGGTGGCCCGGTGGCTCTGCACTGCAATTGTCAGACCAGCTCTGACATACGGAGCGATAACCTGGTGGCCGAGAACTAACCAATCGGTAATGAGGAAGAAGCTAAACCACCTACAACGATTGGCGTGCCTGGCTATGACGGGTGCAATGCGCAAAACACTCACGGGTGCAATCGAAACTCTACTGAACCTAACGCCCCTTCACATACATGTAAAGGAGGTGGCAGTAAGCACAGCCCTAAGACTAAAGGCAAATGGCACGTGGAGCCGGACAGCAAACAGTGCGAGACATGGAAAAATACTGAGAGAGGCGGGATCAACCATGCCTGAACTTAAAGAATCCCTCGACAGTGTCCCACCGAGGCACCTGTTTAAGAGGCAATACGAAATAAAAGATCAAATTGACGATAAACCAGAAATCACCGTTTAAACCGACGGGGCTAAGAATCATGAAGGCGCAGGGGCAGGCATTTACTGCCAGGAACTTGACCTCAGCATCCCCCTAGGTAGGAATGTGACGATTATTCAAACGGAACTTTTCGGGATACTTGAAGGTGCTCGGAAACTATCGGAACTGGCAGTCTCGAATAAATCCATTTTGTTCCGCACTGACAGCAAATCAAGCATAGCTGCGCTATCGAGACCAAGAGTGGCCAGAAGCATAATACTGGAGTGCAAGCAAGCTCTAAACAAACTCGCCGCAACCAACAGAGTCACAATATCCTGGATTAAGGGACATTCAAATACTGAAGGGAACGACTGAGCCGATAGGCTAGCTAAGAAGTCTGCCCTGAAAAGGGAAGGCTCTAAGGCTTTGTCACTGGCACCACTCACTATCTCCCAAATACTTAAAGGAAACTCCCTTGAAGAACACAAAAAGGAATGGCTACAAATTGACAAGTATGTGGTCGCCAAAAAAATTCATCCACTCACCAACACCGAAGCTGAGCAGGAAATACATCGAAGTACTAAGAAGTAGTTTGCGGCTGCTAATCGGTACCCTTACTGGCCACTGCAAATTAAACAAGCACCTCCATAACATAGGGGTGGTAAAAGATCCCCTATGTCGGAAATGCGAGCAAGAAGAGGAGACCCTAAGACACATTCTGTGTGAATGTGAGTCACTCAAATAACTCAGGTGGTCCGTATTCGGAGAGGAGTGGCCAGATTGTCACAACTGGGCAACACTCCACACGGCGAACTACTTGACTTCACAAGAAGTTTGGGTTGGCTTGAGGAGTAGGGCTCAGGAGGTGGCACAAAGGACCAACGAATGGTCTAAATGCTGCGATCATTTGGTCGCCCTCCATAAACCATTATCATCATCACTGGTGAAAAAAAAAATTGTAAAGAAAATATAAGTAGTTATAAAACTCAATTTTCGTATTTCCCGCTAGTGAACATGAAACCTTCTTTAGTGAAAAGCTTTTATTTAGAGGAATTGTATGGATATATCGGGTATGTATAAATTAGCGGATAATCTACACGTGACGGTATTCTTCCAGAAATTTTAAGCAGTATATCTTAATTCTAAAATGTTGTACCATGCTTCCTGAGCTATCACGAGGTCCCCAAAGTTTGAACATCCAGTCGTTAAGTATGCGTTATTATTCGAATTAATTTACCTGCAATTTCGGTAGTATAACTAGTTTGAAAATTATTTGTCAGTGTGTGCCATCTTTCTATCTCAAACGTGTAACTTTAACACTTCTTAATTAGCTTATTTAGATGAAAAGTAGAGCCGACAACGTCAACACTCGCTTATGTCACGTTTGACACAAGAAATTCATTCAAACTTTCTAGTTCCAATTTTGAGTCAGTTCTGCTTTACTCATTAATATCAGTTTGTATTAGTTCCCGCGTGTCAAAATAGAGTTCTCTCGACACTATTTACGAATTGTCTATTTTACCTTGCATATACATCTGCAAATAAACCCCACTCTATACTCTTCTACTCTGACCCAACCCACATAATTAATCATGAGATTATTGAAGAAACAGGACAGCTCGTGAATGCTATGTTGCCAAATGTACATTTCTTTTAAATAGCTCCTGGTGGCCTATGAGGCATGATACAATATTTTTACATCGACATTTTCCATTCAGAATTTTAAAAAGAATATCGCCATGTTATACATACCCGATATATTTGGATTTCGCATTTGTAAAAAAAATATTAAACCATATTTGGTCATCGTCATTTATATCTTTATGTATGAATTTTTTTAACGAATATCATTATTGTAGCAAATACCAGCCATTAATTACCATATTTTTTTTACTGTTCCCAAGCAGTCAATGCACATATGTTTTTACATCAGTGGATATGCTTTGAAATATTGTACATTTACGAAATTATGCTATCAAATAACAATAATTTGGCTGATTTCTTAAAGGCGAGTTCAATCCCTAAAAATGTTTTTTAGCCAAGGCAAAAAATACGTATCGAATATTTTGGCCCTCTCTACAAATCCACCAAATATGAATCTAATCGGAGAGGTACACTTGGGATAGTTCTCATGTTAGTAAGATTTTGCAGTCACGAACAAGTTGAAAATTCATATTTTTCATCTTTATTACATTTAAAGTAAAAGCTGTCAATTCCGACATTTACAAAAGAGTCCGTTTACTGTATTATTATAAATTAGTACGAAATGTATGACATTTTGTTGTGGCCTAAAAACAAACGGCAAAAGTTAGTATTTTCGTACAGTCGAGCATAAAAATCATTAGAATAATACAACTTACTCACCCCAAATATGTTTGATATTTTTTGGATATATCATAAATTTGGAAAAATCCTATCTTTTCGATAGTGGATGTCTGGATGTACAATTTATTTATAAACCACTTCACTTTTAATGACACTACTCTGTTTCTATAGTAGGCAATGTAACATGTAAAATATCAACTATATAAAATGAAAACCATCTAAGTTATAAATAGTCCTGAATAGAGTATACACTCATAATCATTTTCTAAAAATAGTTAAAATGGCCTAACGGAATATCATATTCGATATTTCCATTGTATGTCAAATGATATGATCCCCTATTTCATACGGCAAAAGTAAATTATTATTTACCATTTATATTTTCTACTAACCTGGTGATATAGAGGATTGAATGATTCAATATCTTCAGTGCCATCTTCTATTAGCATATGATGTGTTAGAGCCGGTTCTTTGTCCTGTTTATTTACTTCTTTCTCGAACTCGACCATTCTGAATAATATAAGATATCAATTTGTTAGTATTACTGATCTTACGAATATTGCATCTAGTGATCATTCCAATGACGATAATCGATTATCTCGAGAACTTATTTCTATAATTGTAATGATTCATTCGAATGATCGGTGCTCAAATGACCATTCGAATTCTAGCATAGTATAGGGTTAATTTGAGTGAGCTTTCAAATGATCATTCGAACGTCAGTACATCGATCATTATCGCATATAAATCATTCTAAACTTGACTTTTTATTGCACGATTAGAACGAATTTAATTTCCGTTTTCTGCAACGCCGCGCCGTATAATTTATATCAATATTATTTACAGCTGTGAGGTTTGTAGTAAAATGCATTACAAATTGGAGATAATTTAAAAATGGTGTAAAAACTAGGAAGCAAGATAAATGTTAAAAATGTTCATATGCCGGTCACATTCGAAACAAACAAAAGTATTTGTGTCACGATAAATCGAGTGATCATTCGAATATGTCTATGCCATTCTAAAAATAAAAATATTCAATTCTTTCGAATTCTCACGGATATTATCATTCGAATTATTACTCGAATTATTACATGGCAATAAAAACGCCTGTTGCATGAGATTTTCCAACTGATTCTGTGCATTTTGGCAATGCTGATTTCATATCTGAAATCGGTTTTCTTCTGCATGATACAGTTTTGCAATTTGAGATTTTAATTTATAATGATTTATGCCGTTGGGAATTTATTGAATTTCTCGCCATTTTGAGCCAAACATTTCACAAATAATCTCCCGTTTTCCGTATTTTAATATTTTGTACAGGTGCCCAGGAATAGCTGCGCAATCACACGCGTTCGGCCAATTTCGACATCAAAAAGTTTCCACTCATTTTAATGTTTTTTTTTTAAATTTAGTTTACCATACTTTTGTAGCAAGAAACCTCACGAATAACGTTCCGTTTTCCTTTTGTTGATATTTTCAATAGGTGTCGAGCTAGCGTGTTCGGGTGCATCATTAGTTGCCGCGCAAATATCTGATAAAATCTAGCGAACGTGAAAAATAATTTCAAAATTTTATGATATGCGGGGGCACTTTTTGATGGGGTTGAAATAAGTTTGTTTCTTCGAAAAATAATCAACTTAGGGCAGAAAGACCTTGGTCCATGGCCCATTCAGTAACAATATTAAAAAATAATAAACCTTTGTAGATATAAGAACTTTAATGTACATGCGGCTTGGGTCTGGTAGGAAAACTCGTGTTATTTACTGCCAATATTTCTCCGTTTATTTACAGCTTCATCGGGACTCTAATTAAGTCGATCAACAAAACGTGGTATTATAACCTATAATTTTGGTGTTACACTTATTAAAAAGTGAGTTTTTAGTAAAACTGGTAACCGTGAATATTGGAAACATTTTAAGCAATAAAGATGGTTTGTATGGTGCTGAATTAATTGTCTGAGTTTCGAAGTTTCGAAGTTTCCATAAATATGTTGGCGAGGACAGGTGATAGTGGCAATCCTATTGGTGCTTCTTCTATTTGGCGATATCTTTAGTTTTTGGTACATAAAATAACTGTTAGATGTACAGTGCTTGATAAGATTTAGTTTATAGTCGGGAATTGAATGTTTTGTGCACCGCATACGACACAGTCGTTTTATGGAAAACCATGCAAGTTCGTGTTATTATTTTCAAATGGATAGATGTGGGATCGTTTTATGCACAATTTAAAATTATTACCAGTTATACAGGTTGTCTCATTAAAAAGATACACATCAAAGTTATGTTTTTTAATGGAACACCCTGTATTTTTTGTCATTTTTGAATTCTAGGGAACAAATAAAGATGAGTTACTTTAATATTCCCTATACCTATCGTTTACCGTTTTCGAAATATTTAAAGATTTGTTGAAATGAAGGGTACAGGTGAAATTTTATTTTTGCCCCAGCGATTGACGTTAAACCATTATAATCATTTCTATTTTTTGGTTGAAGGTTTGAACTACAGCGCCAACTATGCTTTAGTATAAATAATTATACAGGGTGATAAAAAAAACGTGGTAGAAAATCCTAACTTATAAAGTTGAATAACTTCGTTTTTTTCAAATGGCGCACCCTGTATTTAGTAACATATTCTCACAGAATCCAATTCTCTTTCAGATTGTATTAGGGTTCTCTGTTTCTAATCTCAATAGTTTTCTTGTTATTGACGATTTTCATTTCAATAATTATTATTATAATCTGACAGATAATTGGATTCTGTCACGTAAATAGTGTTGTTAAAAAGTGCTTTTGATATTATACCTATGACTGAAAGTAATATTTTGAGTACATTATCTGCTATATCAAATAAACATACGACTATCCTTGATTCAGTTAAAAATTCAGTCGTTAGGAATCCCGGAATTCCTGGTCTAAAATTAGTAATGGAAACAGTAAGATTATCAAGAAACAAGGCATTATTTGGAATATTATTCCTACAAATCTATTAACTTCTTATCAGTGACGGTTCGCGGGATTTTTTTTTGGTAGGGCTGAGGTAGCAGAGGTGGCAATACACATAGGTACGGCTGGCTGCGTGACTGCACCTGTCAGTATTACCACCTCTGCTACCTCGGCCTTACCAAAATAAAAACCACGAGCCGTCACTGCTTATTATTATGTTAACTAATATATTACAATAACTTTACACATAGCTGTGTTACCTCCACAGTCATAACTGCATATTCAAGTAGTAACTGAGTATTACACTGGTTGAAAGTTGAACTTCTACTACCGTGTTTTGAGCGTTAAGACGGTGACCCGGCCTATAGTGCCGAACGGCGCCAAGCGACGTCGCATGGTTCGTAAACAAGGCCCGGCCTGGCCCGATAGTGAAAATTTAAAACCTGGCCCGGCCCGATGAAACGAAAATATGCTGGGGACCCGGCCCGGAGCTGAGTATTCAAAGCGCGGCCCGGCCCGGCTCCGAAAAAGATTGAATTAAATAAATAAAATTACTGGACCCATGTACTCCTTACAATTCTTAAAATACATTGAATTCATGTTAATAAAAATAACCCAATTTATTTTTCAGTGCGCTTAGTTGTTTTCCAAACTATAATAAAATTAAATTTATCTAAGCCCGGCCCGGCCTGGTCTAAATTATCAATCAGAAAGCCCGGCCCGGAGTTTGAAAAATAAGGCCCGGTCAGGCTTTCCTGGCCTCTGGTTTGGACATTCGGCAAAATGTTCACGCACCGACCTGAGTAAGGCTAAAAATGCTGAATGCTCACTGATCGCCGCATAACCAACTGATATCTTGCAGGCGTAATAGAAATAGCGTAAAGTATTCCTGGATATTCGTCTTTCAGCATGGCTTGGACAACCTAAATATCCTCTTAAACTTTAATGCACTACTAAAACATTACTCCTAAATCAAATCAGCATACCATTTAATTGCGCTATCATTAAATGTGAAATTGTTGCTTTTTATGTTGTATAAATAACTTAATCCTACGTTTGCATAATCAATCATAATCCTGTGTGAAGTGAACTACCGGTTATCTAAAAAGCGCTAATCGGAGATGCTCTGTGCGCCAACAAATTTGTCTACATATAATTAGACCTTTTGTTGTTTACCAAACCTATGTGAATTTGAGCAAGTCGTGTTACGTATAATTGAATTGCATGGTTAAGAATAATCGTTCAATCCCGAATGATGCACTAACAATAACTGCCTTCAGTCAAATTAATAACGGGTAATTTTGAAATCAAACTCTTGTTACGTTTTTTACGGTTATTAGTTTTATATCTATACAAATAAGTTTCCGGATGGTCCCGTTGATTTTTACATATGTACTTCTAAGATAAGAACCACTGTAAAGTTTATTCTATAAGTACATTATTACAATTAAGTGTGGATCATAGGAAGTGTCAAGTTTATTGAAATGTTAAGTGTCACCAAATTTGAAATCATGTTATGGATTTGAGAAAATCCTTGACCAACAAAACTACTTAAAGAGACGATTGGGTAATTGGCTGAGGAAAAGACAAACAGGGCGGAAAATACTTTCATTGCTAAGGCTACGGCCACACGGGCGTGAATTTACGCCGCGTTCGAGCGGAAAAACACGCCCGAAAAATACACCGTATGACTTCAAGCTTGGCCGGCCAGACGTTGTGTGAATTCCCGCCGCACAGTAAGACGGATGACTATTCTAGCGCGACAAGTCAAAAAAATTGATACTCTCAAAAAAAAAAGCTGAAAATCTTTTTCTATAACACTTCTTCAATCAAAATAACCGTTAGAAGTCACCTGCCGCAGATACACTTGCTGTGAAATGCGACAATGGCTATATTCACCTTGCCGAATACTTACGCGTTGATATCAAGGAGCGTATTTGTACATATTCAAATGCAGAAAACAGTTAGTAAATGTGCATATAAATAATCAGTACATGATAACAATTGTTCTGTCAGTGATAAGTATTTTTTCAGTTGTTCTTATTTGTTGTTATAATTTCTTAATTTAATCATTAATTTTATTATAAATTTGTATATATTATACAACAAAATTGCCGAATTTTGCCGAAAAACATTTTTTCAATTTTTTCAAGAATTCTTTGAAACAAATATCACCGGAAACAACAGCTTTTAATGGTATTTTTTGACTTCATCGCAAGTATATTGGGCATATATTTAATCTTGTGTCAATTATTTTGTCATTATTATTTGAAAACCTCAATAAAAAATGTAATTTTTTAGATGTATTTTCAACAGTAATACAACGAGTGCCTATGATTTTGCCGGCAATTATTAGCGGCAGGATCGCGATTGCTTGTTGCGACGAAAATCGACACGACTGCGAAGCAGGAGTGCCGGTTTTGTAGAAGCAATAAGCAAGCGTGATCCAAACGCTAATAATTGCCTAGGAAAAATCAGTCAGTTAGATTCGAGAAGACAATTGGCCGAACAGAAAGTTCACACACATAGTTTGAAAAGTTAAATTTAGTGACACCAATGTATTATGACGTGTATTAATCTGCGCCACAATAAATGTGGTAAAAATGAGAAATGCCTATGAATACTATTACTGATGATTAGTACTTTCATCAGTAATAGTTACCCGACAATACGAACAGATCGAATTCAGGAGCAAACTGTGTAAAAGTCCGGCAATAACTGACGTTTTATACGTTATAATAGAAAATGTAGTAATGCGTTGCTAGGCAATACCAACATGATGTATTATCTGATCATATACTACCCTGGGTGGTAACTGCCAGGGTGAATTGCAATTGCAATACAAAATTTATATTGGTTGTATATTTTTAAGTAGACATCCCTGTATTTTTTTACATTTTATTATTAATTGATTTAACTTTTTCGTTTCGTTTCATTTGCAGGCTTAATTCTTTGGGTCCACTCGAGTCAGTCCAGTCACCATGGCAGTAGCACCTAATTCTGTTTCGGAGGTATAGAAGGATCGAGAATACCCTATCTTAAGTTTTCGACTAATGTAAAACTTACTTACCACATAATGTAAAAACATGTGTATCGCTATAACTCGGGTCCTCCTAAGGCTACGGCCACACGGCCGTGAATTCACGCTGTTTAGTTTGCGTTTTTTCGCGCTGGTCGGAATTCCCGCTGTAGTATGCCGCATTAGCGTCTTTTCATGCAAAAGAAATCAGCTTCTGCTGTGGCCACACGAGCGTCGGAGTCACTGGAATGTTTGTGAAGATGGACCGAATTTCTTTAAATAAAAATGAAGTTGTTCCACTTTGTACCGCTGTTGTTATTTGCCGTTTACGTCTTCGAAGTCAAAGAAAATACTGGATTTATCCATTATTGGTAACAAAAAACCAGCAATTCCTCTTCAAATTCCTGTTTTTATAAACTTTATGTTTTAAATCATAAACAGTGCTTTTGCACTTCCATAATTATTGTTTCACTATCAAAAAGTTCCATGAAAAATAAAATAAATAAAACAAATAAAATGTTACGGAGTGATTTACCGCCAGTGTGGCCACTCCTTTCGCGTGAAATCCCGCAAGCAAACGGACCCAGGCGCATTTTCTGGCGGGTAACCTTGAAGACGCGCGGTAATTCACGCAGGGTCTAGCCGGTCAAGCTTAAATTTATGTGGTGTATTTTTTCGGCGTTTCCGCGTTACTGTCGTTTACCACCATAAATGAGCTAAACGGCCAATCTCTAGTTTATTGAGGTGCGGTCCTAATCCACTTGAAAAGCGGCTTAACGAAATATCTCAAATCACCATGGAAATATTGGAATACTATAAGACGACTCTGCAACCGACCCTATACTCGGCGCACCAAATAGGTGGTATGGTCAAGTTGCGTTCACCCTGCGTCCTCGTGATAGTTCGTCGAGACATTATGAAAAGCCTGATTCACACTGCCTTGCCACATTTTAGTTCTGTGCCGGAAATATAAATCTTACTACTTTAACCCACAAATAGTAACGCGACGCACAGTGTGGCTTTTTGTTTAGGTGGTGACAATGCAATGTTGATGATATTGTTAATATCCATTTCTTTTTGGTCAGAACAGACACTTTAAACACAACACGAAAATATACAAATAATTTTTTTAAACTATTTACCACTTCCTATTTAATTGTAATTGAAAAAAACTGATTTATGGATATAACGTAATCACTACATTTAAATAGACAGAAAAACGAGAGCACATCGCATACAACGGGACTGATTAAAATTTTGGCTGCGTGACCACGCTTCACATGCGTTTGCGCTGACCAATCAGTGAATATCACAATATACCACGGATTCGGTGCGCCGAGTATAGCTATAGATCTATTCATGAGTAAGGGCGGTTTACGAACTAAGTTCGGAACATTCAAATAATATTGGTATCCTTTTCTACTACCTGATATTCCCAAGACGTACGATTTCGTCGGCCGTATCTAGAAAACACACACGCGGCCTGCGTAGCTCGGTCTGAGACCGAGCGGTAGAAGGAGAAAGAAATAGTTTACGGCGTCTCTTACCGGTTATTTCATAGGTGCGCGCGATTTAGTCAAGCATTGCAATTACGCAGGTTAATTGAAAGAAAATATGTTTTTAATGAATTTATTTCATACGTTTTAGCAAATGTGGAAATGGATACAACATTAAATACTTATTCTAATACAATAATATAAATGAAATATGAAATAACTAATATGAAAATATAACAAATCTGTGACATTCATTTTATTTAAATGAATAGTATAAAATAATAATACATAAAAATTAATTAATCATTCATTATCGTCAAATTCTTCAAAATTATCAGTGCTATCGTCACTTGAATCTCCTACATGTATGATAAACTCTGGAACATTGTCGATTATTTTCTTTTTCTTCCAATTATTCAATATGACAGCATCCGTGTGTTTAATATATTGTTTCCAGCTTTCGTTCAGTACGTGTTTAAGCGCCTCCTCCCACATTTTCAAAGCTGATTCAGAACTATATCCCTCACAACCTATATGATGATCATAATAATTTTTGCATGTTCCCCTGGCAAGCTCTATTGGATTAAACTGGCAGTGATATGGTGAAAGTCTTAATATTCTATGTCCAAACTTTAATGCCATTTCATTTACAGCATATACATGTGGCTGCTTTCGCATTTGGGCTGTTTGTAGCAAATCTGTTTTTAAATCGCTATCAGAATATGCAATATTATTTTCAGTCAGCCAGTTTTTCGAAACCTTCAGCATTCATATTATCATGGTAATCGGCACTTTTGGATGTGGTACAAAAAATTAATCCACATTCTGGTACCCACCCAGACGAGGAACATGCGTGCACAATCATATAGCGCTTTCCAGTTCATGCAAATGAATGCTTCACCCTATTCATAGATTCATCCTGCCAAAATTTCTTTGGTCCTCCGTATTGAAAAATCCACGTTTCGTGGAAAATGTAAAAATACATTTTAATGCATTCTCAGAATTTAAATTTCTGTGATATTCTCGCAGAAAATAGATTCTGGCATTTACAACTGACTGTTTTTCGCAGAGACCACGTCTGTTATCATGAGTTTTTAAAAGACCACCCCATTGAATGCATAACTCGCAATAGACTGGAATTGCTAATTTGCACATTCCCTCCTTCTGTCAATTGTTCATTAATTAAAGCAACACTAACATGTTCCTTTTTTTATGTACATGTTATAAATAACACTGCGAATTTCACTTCGAGCACATGCAGGTATATCTTCGGTTTTTGATTTTTTTCTTCTTCGGGAAATTTTGCAGTTCCCTTTTCCATTTTCATATTTTCCGCGCTGAACTGTTCTCTCCACCGATCGTAAACTTATTTTTAAAGCTTCGGCTACTCTCTCTCGAACGCGACTAATATTTGTAATTGGCCCATATTCTTTTTCCTTTTCAAAATATTCTAATAAGTTTACAACTAAACTGTCACATTTAGAGTTTAAACACTTCTGCATTTTTAGACCTCTCGGAGTACTAATGTTTCGGTGTTGTATTGATTGCAGTTATCAAAACGAATGTAAATTACATTATTAAGTGTATATAAATACCGGGTGACCCAGGAATCTGTAAAAGCCCCATAACTTATTTGCTATTTGACATATCGACTTCCAGTTTTCTTGAACTGGTACCCACACTTATTCAACATATTTTAAAAATATGTATGTTTTTGTACAGGGTGTCCCAATATACATAACAGAACAAAGTTATGTTTTTTTTTTAAATATACCCTATATTTTATACTTTATTTTCAACCCTCTTGAGAAGCTGATAAAAATAGTATAAGATGGTATGGGTCTATTATGGACGATTGGTTAGTTATGGGCAAATTTGAGGCAAAAACAAGGACACATTGAAAAAATTGCAGAAGCGCTCGTGGCAAAGCTAGCGTCATTTTTTATACACTAAATAATTTTCCTCGTCATCAAGAATAATACAAATCGGCTTTGGTTCTTTTTTGTTCATACTGCTATACAGGGTGTCAATATACGCAAAATAATGGATAACTATTTTTTTTCAAATGGAACACCCTATATATCTTGCCACCAATGCATGGAATTTTTAATAAGCTTTCCAATGATGTACAATTTGTATAGTGAAATATTAAGGATTCTTGAGATTTATCCATAAAAACATTTTTTTTTTGTCACCTCCTGCTAATTTTTGGATTTTCAGCCAAAACTATACATTTTCTGAAAAAATAATAAGAGACCAAAGCTGTAGAGTGGAAAATTTTCAATCGATATAGGTCTTTCGACTTTTCTTTCAGAGTGCTCAAAATCGTGACCGTATATGCATTTTAGCGTTTATCTAATTTTTTTTGTTAATTAATTGCACTATACTTTATTTTCCACGTCCTCTAGCAGAAAAACGGGTAATTATAGAATTATTCAAATGACCTACATCGATTGAAAATATTCCGCTCTACAACTCTTAAAAGAAGCAATTTTTGCCCAAAATGCATAGTTTTCGCTAAAAATACAGAAAACCATTGAAAACGCAAAAATTGATACTTACATTTTCAATTTGCATTTTTAAGGAAAACTATGCATTTTTGGCAAAAATTGCTTCTATTAAGAGTTGTAGAGCGGAACATTTTCAATCGATATGGGCTATTTTAATTTCTCTATAATTTCCCGTTTTTCCGCTAGAGGGTGCGGAAAATAAAGTAGTGCAATTTATTAATAAAAAATTTGAATAGAAAACGCTAAAATGCATATACGGTCACGATTTTGCGCGCTCTGGCGGGCAATGCACGTATTATCGTAAAAGTTGAAAGAACCACATCGATCGAAAATTTTTTGCTCTACAACTTTTGTCTCTTCCAATTTTTCCTGAAAATGCATAGTTTTGGCTGAAAATCCAAAAATCAGCAGAAGGTGGCAAAATAAATATGTTTTTATTGATAAACCTCAAGAATCCTTAATATTTTGTTATACAAACTGTACATCATTGGAAAGCTTATTAAAAATGCCATAGATTGGTGGCAACTTATATAGGGTGTTCCATTTGAGAAAAAATAGTTATCTGTCGTTTTGCTTATGTTGACACCCTGTATACCACTATGAATAAAAGAGAACCAAAGCCGATGTGTATTAATCTTTATGATGTGGGAAATTTTCTAGTGTATAAATAATGATGCTATCTTTGCTAGGAACACTTCTGCAATGTTTTTAATGTGTACATGTTTTTGCCACAAACTTGCCCATAACTAACCAACCGTCCATAATAGACCCATACTATCCTATACTATTTTTATCAGCTTCTCAAGAGGGTTAAAAATAAAGTATAAAATAGAGGGTGTTCCGTTAAAAAAAACATAAGTTTGTTCTGTTATGTATATTGGGACACCCTGTACAAAAACATACATATTTATAAAATATGTAGAATAAGTGTGGGTACCAGTTCAAGAAAAATAGAAGTCGATATCTCAAATAGCAAACAAGTTATGGGGCTTTTACAGTTCCCTGGGTCACCCGGTATATATATATATATATATATATATATATACCGGATGACCCAGCGAATAATAAAGAATAATAAACATCGGCTCTGGTCTTTTTTTGTTCATACTGCTATACAGGGTGTCAACATACGCAAAACAATGGATAAATTTTTTTTTTCAAATGGAACACCCTATATAAGTTTCCACCAATCTATGGCATTTTTAATAAGCTTTCTAATGATGTACAATTTGTATAACAAAATATTAAGGATTCTTGAGATTTATCTATAAAAACATTTTTCTTTTGTCACCTCCTGCTCATTTTTGGGTTTTCAGCGAAAACTATTCATTTTCTGGAAAAGTAATAGGAGACCAAAGTTGCAGAGCGGAAAAGTTCTGATCCCTATAAGTCTTTCAACTTTTCAGATAATGCGTGCATTGCCCGCAAGAGCGCGCATTATCGTGACCGTGTATGCATATTAGCGTTTTCTTTTCAAATTTTTTATTAATGAATTGCACTATACTTTATTTTCCGCACCCTCTAGCGGAAAAACGGGAAATTATAGGGAAATTCCAATGACCAATATCGATTGAAAATGTTCCGCTCTACAACTCTCAATAGAAGCAATTTTTGCCCAAAATGCATAGTTTTCCCTAAAAATGCAAATTGAAAATGTATGCATTCATTTTCGCGTTTTTTAATGGTTTTTTTGAATTTTCAGCGAAAACTATGCATTTAGAGCAAAAATTGCTTTTATTAAGAATTGTAGAGCGGATGTAATCGATGTAGGTCATTTGAATTATTCTGCAATTACCCGTTTTTCCGCTAGAGGGCGTGGAAAATAAAGTATAGTGCAATTAATTAATAAACAATTTGAAAAAAACGCTAAACTCCATATACGGTCACGATTTTGCGCACTCTGGCGGGCAATGCACAAATTACTGGAAAAGTCGAAAGACCGATGTCGATCGAAAATTTTCCGCTCTACAACTTTGGTTTCCTATTACTTTTTCAGAAAATCGATAGTTTTGGCTGAAAATCCAAAAATGAGCAGGAGGTGACAAAAGAAAATATACAAATTGTACATCATTGGAAAGCTCATCAAAAATGCCATGTATTGGTGGCAAGATATATAGGGTGTTCTATTTGAAAAAAAATAGTTATCCATTGTTTTGCGTATATTGACACCCTGTATAGCAGTATGAACAAAAAAGAGCCAAAGCCGATTTGTATTATCCTTCATGATGTGGAAAATTCTTCAGTGTATAAGAAATGACGCTAGCTTTGCTAGGATCGCTTCTGCAATGTTTTCAATGTGTCCTTGTTTTTGTCACAAATTTGCCCATAACTAACCAACCGTCCATAATAGACCCATGGTATGTTATACTATTTTTGTCAGCTTCTCAAGAGGGTTGAAAATAAAGTATAAAATATGTTCCATTTAAAAAAACATAACTTTGTTCTTTATGCATATTGGGACACCCTGTACAAAAACATACATATTTTTAAAATATGTAGAATAAGGGTGGGTACCAGTTCAAGAAAACTAGAAGTCGATATCTCAAATAGCAAATAAGTTATGGGGCTTTTACAGATCGCTGGGTCACCCGTATATACAAGGGAAACAGACATTTTTAATAAGGGAATTCCCAGATTCACTCGGGTTTTCTGAATTTATAATCCATTGCGAAGATTAATTAGCGTCCCTTTCGGTCTAATGTACTAAATACATTAACAAGCCCCAGGAGTTATTTGTTAAGATTTTCGTTATTTCGCGGTCATAGCATTAAATCATTATTAAAGAACAATTATTTCAACTAATCCGGTTATTTATTCCTATTCAAAATTGGCCGAAGAATATTAATCCCTTTATAAAACGTGTTGCCAACTTACAATTTTTTTTTAATTTGTGATATTTCCGGTTTTACTTTTATATTTGGCGTTTTTGCGCACGCCTATGGTGAAAATTGATTCGGATGGACAAGACACCCCGACCGCCATCTCTGCTGAATAGCTCTATACCTGTATTGCCACCTCTGCTATCTCGGTCGTACTATGAGTCAACTCGCGAGCCGTGCCTGGTACTCTCACACATTTTGTCAAAATGTAACATTTATTATACGATATAATATTTATCGCAGTTAGAAAACATTTCACGACAATGTTTCTCGGGACAATTAATTATAAATAATCATCGATAGTTCATCGACTGCCTAGTCGAGCCGAGTTTGAGTGGCTCTTCAAAACAACAAGATAAGAGAGCGTGTGATGCTTGCGAAATATACCGAGTCCACCGCAAATTGACAACTTGCATCAGGAGCATCCAGTTTGTCCTAATTTTGTACTCGGGCGATACGGGCACTATCGCAGTGGACCGAAACAACCCATAAAGATTAGGTGGGTCTTAATTGTCAATTACACATTACCTGCGTAATTAGGTAATTCATAATATAAAATTTAATGCAGATACAGTTATTTAAATTCACTTAAAAATAAATGTATGAAATGGAAACAAAACAAAAGATTATTTTTATTTTTATTTTTATTTTTATTTTTATTTTTATTTTTATTTTTATTTTTATTTTTATTTTTATTTTTATTTTTATTTTTATTTTTATTTTTATTTTTATTTTTATTTTTATTTTTATTTTTATTTTTATTTTTATTTTTATTTTTATTTTTATTTTTATTTTTATTTTTATTTTTATTTTTATTTTTATTTTTATTTTTATTTTTATTTTTATTTTTATTTTTATTTTTATTTTTATTTTTATTTTTATTTTTATTTTTATTTTTATTTTTATTTTTATTTTTATTTTTATTTTTATTTTTATTTTTATTTTTATTTTTATTTTTATTTTTATTTTTATTTTTATTTTTATTTTTATTTTTATTTTTATTTTTATTTTTATTTTTATTTTTATTTTTATTTTCATTTTCATTTTTATTTTTATTTTTATTTTTATTTTTATTTTTATTTTTATTTTTATTTTTATTTTTATTTTTATTTTTATTTTTATTTTTATTTTTATTTTCATTAGTTAAGGCATTTTATGAAAAGCCGACAGTAGCAGTTTTTCTCTTATTTCATAATATCAATCTAATTAGAAATGGAGAATAAGATGGTATTCTGCCAAACTCGTTGTGTGAAAGTATTTTCACTTCAAGTCAATTTTTTTAGGGTTCAGAAAAACTACAAAAGAAATCCTAGAACTAATTACTGATTGGTTATGTAGTTAAAAGGTTATTTTACATTTAAACAATAGATCTTTTATTTCAGGCACAATATACAAATCAACCCAGCAAATACAATATTTCACATTTAAAATGTGTGTGTGTGTGTATTTGTGTGTGTGTGTGTGTGTGTGTCTGCTGTGTGCGCTGTATCTTAAAAACTAATAAAGCAATTGATATGAAACTTTGAGCATACGTCTTATTTGATAATCCGAAGAACTGAAAAGCTTTTGGTAAAATTTCGTACATCGGAAGTGGGTGTTTACCTAAACTGTTTTTTTTGTTTTTTGCCAATAATTTCTTAAATATGAAAAATATCACAAAAACATTTAAACAAACATTAAAGACAACAAAGAAATGAACATCTTTTGCTTGAAAATATTTTTTTTTTATAAAATCATTGCTATTCGAGAAAAAAAATTATTTTTTTTTTTTTTAATTTTTGCTTTATGATTATGAAACGATAATAGTTACAGCAAATTTATGTGAATAATAATTTTAGAGAATGCCAAAATGAACAACTTCTAAAGAATAAGTTTTTTTCGAAATCTATATTTTGACGTTTTAAACGTCAGTTTCATCCGAGTTTACGCAACGCTCGATGTACATTTAAAATATGATTTAAACTGAAAATAAACCATGAAAACGTAAATATAAATGGCTATGATACCATCAAGTCGGAGAAAGGAACATGATGGCCACATCACCATTTTTTATTTGAGTGGAGATGCTGCTCAAATCCGACTGTAATTATTGAATATCCTCATTAATGCCTGTAACTTTTATAGGTAGTTGAAAATCTTGACGGAGCATATTTATTTTAACAGTAAGGGTAATTAATTTCACAGTAGAACAGGTAAATTCAGGTAGACGATAGAGAAGTGTTAACATTAGGAAGCGCGAAAAAATACAAGTTAAAAAGTAAGTTTAGTATTATCTGCTTAATAATGTTAAAAAGGTATTTTATTGTAAATTATGTAGGTATGAAGATCCACACCCTAAATTAAGGCAATTTAGACGGCCATGCAATCATAATACAAAAAGTTACCAGTTCTCGAAAGTAAAACTAAGGGACATAAAATGTCTACGGAAGAAATTTTACGAGTAGCCAAATGAAATAGTACAACACAAAAAACTTTGTCAATTATTAGCAAATAATATTCAAAACTCGATATCTTAAAAACGGTACAGTAGAATTCTGCAAACAATTGAAATATTGAATAAAGAGTGTTCTATTTAAAATAAATAAATTTAAGCAACTATGATAGTTTTATTGATCCTGTATACTTAATTTTTCTGCATTGGAAGAGATGTTTTCCACTTTCGATTAATAAGCGACTTATTGTAATATCAAAAACAATAAAACAACGAGATTTTTTATTTTACTCATTATTTAACTATTCTCACTACTTTTGGTGAAATTTTAGTTGT
Organism: Ocypus olens; assembly: GCA_910593695.2. Taxonomy (NCBI): domain Eukaryota; kingdom Metazoa; phylum Arthropoda; class Insecta; order Coleoptera; family Staphylinidae; genus Ocypus; species Ocypus olens. The sequence goes on along the minus strand of OU343061.1, from coordinate 27,966,828 downwards.
CGCCATTGGCAGAATTTAAACGTGACAGGTGTCGACATCAAAATGTAAAATTGCCGTTAACGATAATTCATACGATTGGAATTTTCCAATGCGTTACAGACTGAAAATGTTCAATAATGGATATTTGGAAGCTCGCCACCAGTACCACTAAGGTTAAAAAGCGGAGGCGTAATATATTTCCATTTTTAAAACGTAGAAACTCGGCGAAAATCGAACGGGCGGACGCATGAATTCTTGTATAGTAATATACTATTTAAAAACCCTAAAACTTTTTAATTCAATATAAAACCGGGATTAGGATCATTACACCTTTTACCTCGAAAATAAATAAAAACAAATAAATGTACATTGATTAACCTGGTAATAACTTCAACACAAGGTTAAAAGAAAACAAATAATTTAAAGTGAAACAAGTATGTCAACCTATTATTAGTAATTGTCGCAACCATTCTCTTCATTCAGTATATCTTATTTATAAGTAGATCTTAAAAATTTGTGCTATTGCACCTAACGAATTTTTACATATCTTAGGTAATCAACGTGGCTTTTTTACGAACATTTGTCAGGCCGGCTAATGGCAAATCAATTCCAACCCAACTTTTTGAAGGTTGAAAATATGCATATTATTACAGTGATCGCGAATAAAATAGTATACAATTCGAGCCTCACGCAATTTAAAACCTTGGCGCTTCGCAAGCTATGCCCTCAGCTGTAATGCGGTACTTCCCGACTTGGTATGTTATATATTATTTTCTACTTTGGTTAAATAATGTACTTATTGTTATATCAAAAACAGTTTGCCAATGAGATCTATTGTAAAACAGTTTTTTTCTCATTGCAGGAGTGAGATTTTGGTGAGATTTTACTTGTCGCGATTGGCATCACTTAGAACAGTGTTTCTCAATCTTTTGGCGCCAAATGCCCACTTTGTCAGGTCCGCTTCTTAATTTGTCCCCTTAAAATTTTAACAGCTCAAAATAAAGTTTAAAGCTTCTTGGTTATGATGACTTATGTCTCCAAATTTAGAGAATTTATTATGGTTTAAAACGATTTTAAGAAATATTTATGTCGAAATATTATACACTCGTAGGAGTTTGGGTGCTACACTACGTTCTAGTTATCTCCGATATTTTGTCCTATTAAATGGTGTAATATTTATGTGAATTTTATTAATTTTGAAATACAAAGTGTTACAAGTGCATGTGTCCCATTGTGAAAATTTGAATAGAATCGTTTCGGAAGTTCTCTAGTAAAGATTGGTTAATTGTAAGTACGTACAATTAAATATTTCATCGGTCGAGTGTTTTTACCTCGATCGATTTTTGATAAGATCCTCGTGGCAGAAATCGTCTAAGCGGGTCCGCATACGGCCAATTATTAGTTGAGCGATAGTTTAGTCGAGGTCTATAATGGCATTACCGTGAATGCAAGTGCGCACACGCATCAACTATCGTCCAGCCCGATTTTTTAGTCAAAATCAGTTGGTGAACCCTTGTAATTAAATAATCGTTCTACTATCGTACAACTGGCATAGTTCCACAGTTCCAATGGGAGTGCGCACACGATCGATAATTTAGTTTGTCATCGATCGTAAAAAGTAGAAAAAAAGCCAGTGTGGTTTATGGGGGCAAGGAAGATTTGAGGGTGTCCATAGTATGAGCGACCTTAAATATATTACCCCAATGAGCCATGCTTAATATTTTGGCCTACGAGTTTCTAAATCTTAAACAGATGTGCGGAAAGGATTGTAATTGATGTGACCATTTATGTTTAAATAGACATTCCCCACTCGACAGAAATTGGTAAATCTGAAATTATCAGTCCTTTTTCAACGTCCGATGTCGCTGATAGTCTGTGCCTGAATAATTTTTGTTTTGTACTTGTGTTTTTAACGTAAACAATCAACGTTTTTTTTTATCCGCGGAAGTGATTTTCGTGTAAAATTGAACGTTTGCGAGACTATTGTGCCTTGTGTTAAAATACATTCGTCGGTATTCGAAAACGAAACCTCGGGATTATTGTTGTACACCCCGGGGACCCTAGCAGGAAGTCATTAAGCGAGATTTGGTTTAATTTCGAGGATCAGCCAGTCACCTTTCTTCCAAAATGTCGATCCTGACGCCGAGTCTGTCCACCGCCCCTCTCATTATTGAAGATTTGGAAAAAGTTTATAGAGTTAGTGGAAGCTCGACCGACCCTTTATATGAAAACATTGAAAGAGTATTCTGAAGTAAATGTGAAGAGGAACTTATGGCAACAAATTTGTGTTGAATTGATACCAAACTGGGGTGAATTGAGCGCACAAAGTAAGGCAACACATGGTAAGTGTTTTATATTTTATTTCATATTTAATTCAATAATATAATAATTACGTATTTATAGTAATTGGTTACAATTTTAATAACCGTAAAATATTGGATTTTTTAAATTATTTTATGTTATTTAAACCGTTTTCACATGCAGTACTAATTAATAACCACAATATTGTCAACAGGGGTGATTCATCATTCGGTAACTGTCTTCCATTTGGTATATTTAGTCGATTTCCTTGAAGTCGTTGGCCAATAATGGAATCCTTTAGCACTTGCGAATAACTTGAGCTTCCATACGCTCCAACATCAATGAAAATAAATTTATAATCAGCATCAGTCCAATCCATGAGAACGCACGAAAAAAACTTTTTGTAATTAAAGAATTCAGATCCAGAATTAGATGGGCAAATTATTCGCACGTGTTTGCCATCCACACTTATCCAATCTTCTGCAGTTTTTTGAGGCATGAATAATGGTTGCAACTTGTTCCAAATTTCTTGGCATGTTTTTTGAACAATACCTCTTATGGTAGATGCCGCTATCAAATATATAAACGAGATGCGTTGAAACTGCTCCCTGTTGGTAGATACCTGCAAAAAAGTAATACTTACTATTTATTTATATTATTGCAGGTAAAGATATGCAACGGAAGTGGAAAATTTAGAACTTGTTTTGCCAGAGAATTAAAAGCGCAAAAACATCTCAAATCAGGCCAATCGGTGCCCAAACGCCGGAAATATATTTACTTTGAGAAATTACTTTTTTTATTGCCATCTATGGAGCAGAGAGAGACCGAAAGTAATTTAGATCCAGAGGATAACGCTGAAACTGCAGAAATTAACGACGATATACCTACAACGCCACAACTGTTCAGACAACGTGCACCAAAGCAAAGAGGACGTGAGCACAACGCAAAATTTGAAGAAAGTATTTTGACAGCTCTACAAAAAGAATCAGATGAAGATACAAACTTCGCATTATCATTAGTTCCTCAATTGCGATCTTTGGCAAATGATGAAAAATTTGACGCGAAAATTGGAATGTTAAATGTTTTAAAACAAATTAAGAGAAAGAGAACCCTTAATGTTGGACCAACTTTTAATCAAACGTAATCTGTTCATACCTCATCATATTCCGACAACATGTATTCTGCTGTGACCTCACACACTGCTGCATTACCAGTACATCAGGGTACTTATAAAAGGCAACGCTGAGCATATGAGACAGACTATTCGCCAATAAATACGGACGACGATTCATATACATCCAATGTTTCAGTTGGTTCTCCTGGCTCCGATTATGTAACATTATAATAAAGTGGTAAGCAATCAGTTCACACACTGTATTAAAAAGCGCCTATATGATGTTGACATAGGTATAATATAGAAAAATTTTCTGCAGCCTCGGTTTGCATAAAAAATAAATAAAAATAAATGTTCACCAAATTACAGTTCATAAGTCGCGAATTTAATGTACAAGAAAATAAATCGTTGCAGGTGTAGTGGTCTTTCCGTTAATTTTAAGGAAAAATTATGTTTGGATAAAATATTTTTCATTGAAAATTACAGCCATATCCCAATTTACACTTGAAAAAAAATACTATAAATTAAAGTGTACTTTTTATTCTTTAACATAATTAACAATTTCAACTGAAACCCTAATCAAATAGTGCCTTACCTAAATTACACCACAATTCCAAAGTTCTTCTATTTTTATAAGGTTTAGTTGGTTTAGGTTAAGTTAAACTTTTAAGCTTTTTAGTGCAACAAAAGTTGGGATATGGCTTTAATTTTTAATGCAAAATATTTTTATCCAAATAGAATTTTTTCGTGAAATTAACGAAAGGACCACTTTTCCTACAACGACTTTTTAACGATTTTCTTCTTAGATTAACTCTGCGATTTATATCCCTTTTAAACTGTAATTGGGTACACTTTCATTTTAGATCAAACAGGCCGAGACTCCAGAAAATGAGAGCCGTCCTAATATTTTTTGGTACATTACACCTATCTCAAAGTCAATCCAATTTTTTTTTTAACTTTAAGTATTAATTTTTTGTGAGTTTCACATTTTTTCCATGTAACAACAAATACGAAAATAATTTTTTCCGCTACCGACAACGTAAATACGCATTGCATGCATGGTTACAGGTACCGTAAGTGGCTGATAACATTCGTGGTGTTTGTTGTCCTTGACGACGGAACTTAACTTTTACTTACGGACCTAGGAAAATAATAAACAGAAACGTAACGCTCCAACATATAGGCGAGCAACACATTTTCGTCTATACCTACAGAATCGGCATCCTTTTTACATAACCACTGCTTAAAAAGAGTCGTAACAGGACACATACCTTTTTAGATTTTGTCGGTAACACATTCTAACACGCAATATTCGCAGCTTCGTTTGCATCCATGCCCGCAAAAACTGTCACTGGATTGACACAAACAAACAAAATTCGACATTGTTTTCTCCGTTGCTGGGTTGCCATAGGACGCATAGAACGCATAGGTGACTATAAAAATTTGAATCCCAAAAGTTACAAGCCGTATTTTAGAATATTTTCTGATCATTTTTAAGTATTATATTTCCGGTAGCGGAAAAAAATTAATAAGCAACACGGAACGTATGACAATTAACATTTTCGGCAGGCGACGAGCCTCGGCTCCGCCTCGGTTCGTATTCGCCTACCTCAAATGTTAATACGTCCTTACGTTCCTTGTTGCTTAAATAACTATTATTTAATCTTTTTCAGTATAAATTGTAATAAAAATGAATAAAACTTAATTTTACAAAAAATAAATACATGATTTCATGCTTACCTTATTGTAACACTTAGTCTTTCTTCTGGTGATACAGCCAAACGTATGTTGGTGCCCTTCTTTAAAATGGAAGAACCAATCAATTTCAATAATTCATTGAAACTGGTCACGCTCATTCTGTAATATGCAAAAAAATTGTCTGGGTATTCCTTGGGTTTTGCGTGCAATGTATGAAATTTTCCCAGTGTAAGACGATCACTGTATATTGGGTGGACCCAGTGTTGCCTTCCATTTTTCTGGCGTCTTTCCTTCTTAATATACAATAATGCCAGCAATAGTACCTTATTATTGACCATGTTTCTTCAACGATAATACCAGGGTCGGTCCACTCATACGGAGTTGTTTATACTATAAAAACATTTCCGGACAAACTCTTTAGATGGCGCCAGTAAGTTAATTCCAACTTTATAATTCCCACCACATTCCCGGTTATTCCCGCACTTTCCAGCACATTCGTTGTTGTGATAGAGTACACTTGCATTTTGTACGCTATATTCTATTATACAGGGTTAGTCAAAATGAATAGGACAATAAGAAAACTATTTTTAGACGAATGTATGTTTATTGTAACCAAACTACAGCTACGTATGGACAGATAAACTATCAAAGTTTTTTCTCACCTTCACAGATGTTCGATATGGCCGCCCCTTGTGACACGTAACACGCGCCACACAGTTTTTTGCGGAACTTCCAATTCCATGGCTGCACGATTTGTCGACTTCTGGGGACTTCGTTGAAAGGATGCACGAATGGATTCCACAGTTTCTTCGGAGACACGTGGTCGTCCTGTGCTTTTACCCTTGCATAAGCAGCCCGTCTCCTCAAATTGCTTTACCCACCTCGCAATGGAATATCGATGAGGTGGTTCCTTGGCATACTTGGCTCGAAATTATCGCTGGACCGTAATTACTGACATTGTTTTAGCAAATGTCATCACACAAAATGCCTTCTCCTTGCCTGATTGCGCCATTTTGAAAACAGCGTCTCCTAGCGGCATTAACGTACATGTGTGTTGCCAAATAAAACTTTGATAGTTTATCTGTCCATACGTAGCTGTAGTTTGGTTACAATAAACATACATTCGTCTAAAAATAGTTTTCTTATTGTCCTATTCATTTTGACTAACCCTGTAATATAACTGCGATACCTTTGCTTTGCGATTATTAGCACGATATTCGTTTGAATTATTAAACGTTTATTGTGTGTTCATTGCGACTTCGTGGATATCTACTTTGGCGTAAGTCAATAAAGGTTAGTAATTTTTTTATTACATTAATCTAATCTAGGTACCAAACAATGTAAGGATCATCACGATCAGCACATACCGGGTGACCCAGGGATCTGTAAAAGCCCCAAAACTTATTTGCTATTTGAGATATCGACTTCTAGTTTTCTTGAACTGGTACCCACACTTATTCTACATATTTTAAAAATATGTATGTTTTTGTACAGGGTGTCCCAATATATAAAACAGAACAAAGTTGTGTTTTTTTAAATGGAACACCCTATATTTTATACTTTATTTTCAACCCTCTTGAGAAGCTGATGAAAATAGTATAAGATAGTATGGGTCTATTATGGACGGTTGGTTAGTTATGGGCAAATTTGTGGCAAAAACATGTACACATTGACAACATTACAAAAGCGTTCCTAGCAAAGCTAGCATCATTATTTATACACTAAAAAATTTCCCACATCATAAAGAATAATACACATCGGCTTTGGTTCTCTTTTATTCATAGTGCTATACAGGGTGTCAACATACACAAAACAATGGATAACTATTTTTTTTCAAATAGAACACCCTATATAAGTTGCCACCAATCTATGGAATTTTTAATAAGCTTTCCAATGATATACAGTTTGTATAACAAAATATTAAGTATTCTTGAGATTTATCAATAAAAACATATTTCTTTTGCCACCTTCTGGTGATTTTTTGATTTTCAGCCAAAACTATGCATTTTTAGGAAAAATTATAACAGACCAAAGTTGTAGAGTGAAAAATTTCCGATCGAAACAGATGTTTCAACTTTTAAAATAATGCGTGCATTGCCCGCGAGAGTGCGCAAAATCGTGACCGTATATGCATTTTACCGTTTTCTTTTCAAATTTTTTTATTAATAAATTGCACTATGCTTTATTTTCCGCACCCTCTAGCGGAAAAACGGGAAATTATAGGGAAATTATAGGGAAATTAAAATGGCCCATATCGATTGAAAATGTTCCGCTCTTCAACTCTTAATAGAAGCAATTTTTGCCAAAAATGCATAGTTTTCTCTAAAAATGCAAATTGAAAATGTATGTATACATTTTTGCGTTTTTCAATGGTTTTTTGTATTTTTAGCGAAAACTATGTATTTTGGGCAAAAATTGCTTCTTTTAAGAGTTGTAGAGCGGAATTTTTTCAATCGATGAAGGTCATTTGAATAATTTTATAATTACTTGGTTTTCTGCTAGAGGACGTGGAAAATAAAGTATAGTGCAATTAATTAACAAAAAATTTGAGAAAAACGCTAAAATGCATATACAGTCACGATTTTGCGCACTCTGCCGGGCAATGCACGCATTATTGGAAAAGTCGAAAGACCTATATCGATCGAAAATGTTCCACTCTACAACTTTGGTCTCTTATTATTTTTTCAGAAAATGCATAGTTTTGGCTGAAAATCCGAAAATGAGCAGGAGGTGACAAAAGAAAAATGTTTTTATGGATAAATCTCAAGAGTCCTTAATATTTTATCATACAAATTGTACATCATTGGAAAGCCTATTAAAAATTCCATGCATTGGTGGTAAGATATATAGGGTGTTCCATTTGAAAAAAAATAGTTAACCAATATTTTGCGCATGTTGACTCCCTAGCAGTATGAACAAAAAAAAACCAAAGCCGATTTGTATTATTCTTCATGATGTGGAAAATTCTTGAGTGTATAAAAAATAGCGCTAGCTTTGCTAGGAACGCTTCTGCAATTTTTTCAATGTGTCCTTGTTTTTGCCACAAATTTGCCCATAACTAACCAATCGTCCATAATAGACCCATACTATCTTATACTATTTTTATCAGCTTTTCAAGAGGGTTGAAAATAAAGTATAAAATATAGGGTGTTCCATTTAAAAAAACATAACTTTGTTTTGTTATGTATATTGGGACACCCTGTACAAAAACATACATATTTTTAAAATATGTAGAATAAGTGTGGGTACCAGTTCATGAAAACTAGAAGTCGATATCTCAAATAGCAAATAAATTATGGGGCTTTTACAGATCCCTGGGTCACCCGGTATATTACATTTCATAAACTGTTACATTATTTATTAATAAATGTATAAAACTGAATTTTATTGTTACTATTTGTTTTTTACTGTTCATCCATTCTTCCAAAACATTTTTTATCTCGTGCAGGATATCAATAGTACCGTAAGTCCATTATTATTATTTTTATCCATTTGGTTTTCTTTTATATACATACTACAATCTTGAACATATTTTAATAAGTAAATCTATTTCACTTAAAGAAAAATATTTAATTTTTATATTGACTAAAATATATATCACTGTTTTTTATTGCGACTATATTAATTATTCAATTACTATTTTCAAATAATTTACTTGAAAATAAATATTGGATAATTTAAAATATTTTCGTAATAAAAAAACATGAAGTTTTATACAATTAACACTTTATTGTATATATTCGTAAATCCCGCCTGGTCCGCCGTCCCAAGTTTAGTTGCGGACAATCTCACAGGTGGCACCAAACGCAGTCTCGGGCCAGTATATGGGAGTGGCCTATAGGTATATCTTTTCTATGGATAATACTCTACTAAACTGTCTACACGCTCCGCATAAATTCAGTTGTGTCCGCATCGTACTGTGTGCGCAAGCCACACGATTTCTCCTCGACTAAATAGTTTAGTTGGTGAAGAATCGTAACATGTATCCAACTCGGTCCAACTCAACTAAATAGTTTAGTCGTTGAACAATTGTCCGTGTGCGGGGCGTATGTTTTGTGATTTATGTGTTACTTATTAATTGTACTTATTAACCAGAAACAAACTAATTTTTCGTGAATCATTTCATCGCAGCAATTATGGCAGAAATAATTCCTTAAGTAGGATGATCAGATTATGTAACATGGTCTGCTCTTCGCCCAACTTTATATTATACGGAACCTCCTTAAATAATTTTAAACGCCATTTGAAATTCATTGACTTGTCGCCTTTCAAATGTTATTCAACCATGTAAATATTTCTTTTAGTTCACTGGTTATGTTAATTGAATATCTATTTGATGTCTGTAGAATTGTAATTTAATTTGTTGCTTATTTTTCTTATTGTATATTTTGTTTTTATTTGCATAATGTTATGTTCTAAATTTGTAAAGTGGTAATACCGTTAATAAATAAATAAATCAATTATTTGATACCATTTTAATTTATTACTAATACCATGGTAAATAAATGCGGTGTTTGTAGAAATTGAGATTAATTTCATTAGCAAATTTAAAACGAACTGGATGTGTCAAAAATGTGTTAAAATGTGTTAGTCCCATAAATGTAACATGCAAATTGCTAAGGTAAGTTGATTCGCACCGGTGCAATGGCAAATTGCTGCAAGCTCACCGGAAATAAACATTGATCAACGAATATAAGTTAAATTAATAAATTGCGATAATCCCAATAAGCAAATGATCTAACGGTTTTTGGGAATAAACATTCATCAATTGTAAGCAATTGTAAGCAATGATTTTAGGTTCTACACAAATCTATCGAAAAATGTTTTGTCGCACAAATTACACGCATTTATTGTGAAAATCAAAGATTACTTAGTCTCGCATTTATTGCGAAAATCAAAGATTACTTGCGTATTAGGAAACACCTGCGACGAGTTGGACAAAAGTGTTAGAAAGTGGGTTAAAGAAGTTATCGAAGCTAAATTATGCATTATGCAAATTATGCTTTTAAGGGGTACACAACGAGATGTACGAAGGCATAGATAATAATAGGAAGCGGTTGAAAGTATGTTAAAGTACATTAATTATGCTTTTAAGGTGTACACAGTAAAGACAAAGATAATAGTAAGTGGGATAAAGTATTTAGAAATTACATTAAGGTAGTATATAACCAAAGGAAGCGATAGTTTTTTCATTGCATCGACAAAAAGTGTGTAGTAACAAAAGTAATAAATCAAAGTTATTTATTGGTGAAACGAAACAAAAAATGCATTGCATCGACAAAAAGTGTGGAGTAACAAAAGTAATAAATCAAAGTTATTTATTGGTGAAACGAAACAAAAAAGAGCACACCATCATCAGAGGAATATTTACTTTAAAGCAGATATTATGGTAAGTGAAAAATGGTCGTTTTACAGATTTACAACTAACAATAGGTACCTATTGCAGGAAAAGTTTAATCAAGTTAGTCGAACAGCTGGATGCACCTTTTTGAAGTGGGATACTTTTGAAGTTGATGAGATAATAAAAGTGAAATCCATTTCAAAAATCAAAACAAGGTATGGCGACAAATTAGTAGCAGAATTGGACGAACAGCGGAAGATATTTTTACCGGAACGGTTTAATATACAGATTACGGAGGACGATATCAACGAGATAAATAAGAAAGAGAACATACAAATCAAGATAACTGAAAAGAGGATATTTAATGGAAAATGTTGTCCAATATTGGAATTTTTGTAAGTTTCACTCTTTGATTATTATGGATTTATTATAATGGATTTATTATACTTAGAATAATTAAGTTTACCCAACAAAAAATGTTTAATTGTATTTCATGTGCAAAACAATTTTCAAACAAACGTAACATGCTTAGACACGTGAGAAATAGTTGTAGTAACATCAGACCTATTTTGTTAACTTGTTTCATTTGCATGAAAAAAATTATACCGCGAAATTTCAAATTGCATGTGCAGAGTCAACATAAGTCACCGTATTTGTGCAACGTTTGTCATTTTGAGTTTGCAACAGCTCAACAGTTTTTCGACCATTATATCAGACACGAACCACAACTTGAGCATTTGTGCGACATTTGTGGCATGCTTTTCAAATCAACAAAAGAATTTAAAGCCCACAAGCAAAAAGTAATTGTTCCCAAATTAGAACCGCAACTTGAGCATTTGTGCGACATTTGTGGCATGCTTTTTAAATCAACAAAAGAATTTAAAGCTCACAAGCATGACTCACAAAACGTAATTGGTCCCGAATTAAAAAAAAATAAAAAAACAGTTGATATTGAGACGATAAAAATATATATGGTGTGTAACATTAATGTTCCGTCAAAATTGTACGTATCACATTCTCGATCCACTAAGCACCGTTTAAATGAGCAGGCAAACATTGCGACAGATATTCCGGACGTCGTAGAAATTTCACAAGCATTTAAAAGACGAATAGCCTCGTTCAAAATTTCATTAGAAGCAGATTTAAATTTTATAACGGCGTTGCAAAAAGTGCGAGGTAAAGTTGAAACGCTTGTTAATAGAAGTGTTGAAAAATTTGGACCAATAAAATTTAACGTGGAATGTTTTGCAAATTTTGGTAAACATGAGAGCGATGACGACACTTTAAAGATTGATTTAAAGTCGTTCAATACACGGCTTCAAATTTACACACAAAGTATGGATTTTAATCAAATTTATGACGAAATGTGTGAAGCAATTGCGGTAAAATCTGAAGAGTTTGCCGAACGAGATTCAGGTTGGTCATTACAGCAGATTTTATTTCTAGAAGTAAATATAAACAAATATGAACCTATAGCCGGATCGTCGAGTTCATTTATAAAACTACCCTATTTTCTAGCGAAAAAGCGATGTGTTGTAAATGTTTTTAATCCAAACGATGAATTTTGCTTTGCACACAGCGTAAACGCATATTTGCACGAAAATGTAAGCAATCCTCATTTGGTGGAAAGCTACCCACCATTTCAAGCAATATTAAATTTTGACAACATAGAGTTCCCGGTTAAACTCAAAGACATACCCCTATTTGAAACTCAAAACGACATTAGCGTTAATGTTTACGGTCTAGAATTAAACGAAAATAGTTTACAAAACAAACATGAAACGTATTCGGTTGTTGGTCCGTTGCACTTTACTGCACACAAACGGGAAAAACATGTAAACTTGTTGCTACTGCAAAATATTGATACCTGTGAACGACTTCATTATTGCTGGATTAAAAATATGTCTTCATTAATCGCCAGCCAAGTTTCCAAACATAAAAGTAGAAAATATCTGTGCGATGGTTGTCTGTTGTATTTTACCAATGAAAGATTATACAAAAATCATATTGAAAACGATTGTAACCACATAGTCACCGTAATGCCGTCAGCTGAACTGAAAATTAATAGATGGGGCAAATCGATGCCGGGAAATATCTTAAAATTCACAGATTATAACAAAAAAATGATGGTCCCATTTGTAGTTTATGCCGATTTCGAAACAATTCTTCAACCGATTGCATTATGCTCACAAAATCCAACAAGTTCATTTACAAACAGTACTCATGTTCATGTACCATTCAGTTTTGCATATTACATCAAATGTTTGTATAATGATAACCTGTCGAAATTTGTCACATATACAGGATTAGATGCACCAAAAATTTTCATTGAAAGACTGGTGGACGATGCTAAATTTATTTACGAAAATTATCTAAAGCCCATTTTACCGATGCAACCATTAACGACACAACAAAAAGCAGACTTTAATAATGCAAATGAGTGTTCTATATGCAACGATTCCTTTATACCACCAGCTGACATAAAATGTCAGGATCACGACCACCTGACCGGAATGTATAGGGGAGCAGTGCATAAAGAATGTAATTTAAATTATAAAGTACCCAATTTTCTTCCAATATTTTTTCACAATTTTTCAAATTTTGATGCTCATTTAATCGTGAAATATTTAAATTATGACAATGAACCTACTGAAATTATTCCGGTAAACAAAGACAAGTATATATCCATTTCGAAACGTATTAAATTCGATAATGAGAATTATTTCCACCTTAGATTTCTAGACAGTTTTCGCTTCTTGTCGGGGAGCATTGATAGTCTCAGTGCAAATTTAAGTATCGACATGTTTCACGAAATGTTCAAATTTTTTCCCAATGGTGAACATTTGAAATTATTAACGAGAAAAGGCGTATTTCCATACAATTATGTTGATTCATTTTCTAAATTGACAGAAACAACTGCTTTACCATCGCCAGAATGTTTCTATAATTCACTAAAAGATGAAAACATTTCAGAGAGCGATTATACGCACGCACAAAAAGTTTGGCAAACGTTCAATTGCAAAAATTTAGAGGAATACTCAAATTTATACCTTAAAACCGATGTATTACTCTTGGCTGACATATTTGAAAATTTTAGACATTTATGTAAAAGAACATATGACTTGGACCCGGCACAAACCTATACGCTTCCGAGTTTCACCTGGCAAGCAATGCTAAAGTACACCAAAGTGGAATTGGAACTGTTTACCGATATCGACATGTATTATGTTGTTGGAAAGTCAATTCGTGGCGGAATATCTCAATGTTCGTGCAGACATGCAACTGCCAATAATCCATTAATGACAGATGAATATGATCCACATAAGCCAAATACTTATCTTGCATACTGGGATATGAATAACATGTATGGATATGCAATGAGTCAATTATTGCCGCACAGGAAATTTATGTGGATGCAACAAGAGGAAATTGATAAATTAAATGTCGATTCATTGGAGAGTTTAAGTGCGATAGGTTATTTCTTGGAAGTTGATCTCGATTATCCGGTATCTATTCACGATCGTCATAATGATTTACCATTTTGCTCAGAAAATAAATCAACTCCTACTTGTAAGCAACCAAAATTGATATTAGATTTTAATCCGAAAATTAAATATGTAATGCACTATAGACAACTGCAACATGCCTTGAAACACGGCTTGCAATTAAAAAAAATACATAGAGTGCTGCAATTTGAGCAAAGTGCTTGGCTAAAGCAGTATATCGACCTTAACACGCGTCTTCGTCAAGCGTCCACAAATGAATTCGATAAGAGTAATTATAAATTATGCAATAATGCAGTGTATGGTAAAACGTTGGAATCGGTAGAAAAGAGAGTAGTTGTGAGAATTTTAACGCATTGGGAAAATATCGGACGTAAATGGGGCGCACGAGCGTATATTGCAAAGCCGAACTTTCACAGTGTTGCCGTCTTCGGCGATAACATGTGCGCTGTTCAATTGAAAAAAAACAACATCAAGTTTGACAAACCGGTTCACATCGGCTTCACTGTACTGGAACTATCAAAATTAGCACTTTATGAATTCTATTATGATTTTTTAAAAGTTAATTATGAGGATAAACTTGAATTATGTTATGTTGATACGGACAGTATAACCTTTCGCGTTGAAACTGATAATCTGTATGAAGATATGAAACAAAATTTAGACAAATTCGACACTTCAAATTTTGAGGAAAATAATATGTATTCAATTCCGCGGAAAAACAAAGCAGTGTTGGGTCTAATGAAAGATGAAAATGGAGGGCGTATTATGCTTGAATTTGTTGGTTTGCGAAGTAAACTCTACTATAACAATGTTCAAGGTAAAATTATAAAAAAAGCAAAAGGAGTAAAGAAGTACGTGGTGAATAAGTATGTGACCATAGATGACTATAAAAATTGTTTGTACAAAGAAGAAATTATTTACCGACAGCAAAATGTCCTTCGTTCAATCTTGCACACAATCTACAGTCAAACCGTGAACAAAATTGCATTGTCACCTCATGATACTAAACGGTACCTTATTCCAAATTCCGTAAAGACTCTTGCATTCGGTCACTATCGAATAAAACAACTGGAAAGTCTTGATGAGGACCGTTGATTTGTTTATGATGTGTGAAAATTGTTTTGCATTTGATATTTCTATTAATAAAATTGTTTTGCATTTGATATTTCTATTAATAAATGGCAGTTTGTATTAATTTTTTTATCTATCATTGTATGTATTTTTTTGTATTATGCGCTTGATTTATATGAATAAATTGTATTTTGAATTATTCTGTTGCATGTTAATTAAGAATTATTATTTCATATTTATGTTAATAAATTGTATTTTGTATTATTGTTTATATATTACTTTTATTCCACTTGATTGGGTTAATAAAACAACACCATGAAATCGTAAATATTTTATTTGTTTCCTTCACCTGCTTTTCGTTTATTATAAAGTGTCACGAGACGCAAATCCTTTACAAGCTTATTTCTATGGAAGTGATGTAATTCAAGCAAGCCTTGCAACATTTGCATGCTTACTACTTTAAGTTTAATTTTTTCAATTAATTCCTCAAATTTATATTTAACAAAATAAGTTCTTAAATAGTGTATATATTCATTCTTAAAATTAACCCTTTTCAAATGTACCAAGCCAATGTCAATAATATGTTTAATTTTGAGCAAATTATCGTATAAGGTGTGGTTTATATTAAAAGTGCGTCTATCAGCTGTACACTTGAGCTGAACAACTTTCTCACCACCACCAACTTTCAAAAATTTTATTTTATGGTTGCTATTACATCTTAGCGCTACATTATAAGAATTGAATTCACTGTTGCTAATCTCTAGAGTGTCACAGAAAAAGTCACAAATAATGCTATTGAATGTTGCCGTCAAATCCATCCAGTCAGCATACGTCAATTCCAAATGTTTCAAAATAACAAACGCCTCAAAATCTGAATTTACGTTTAAGCCAATTCTTAGGTGGTGGTGCAGGGTGCCATCGTCGAGTGGGTAGGAAGATTCTAGCAGTAATTTTTTGTACATGGGGTGGCGTTGTAGCTTCAATATCCTTCCAATGGATTGGGCCGTACTTCTTCAGTAAACTGTTCTAGAATACGGGGTGTTGACACGTCTCTAGGCTCTTCTCTACAAATGTCGCAGTCTTGAGCGTCACGAATGACAAACAACTCAGCATAGCAGTTTTCGCAACTATGCAACTCTTGAATATTATCCAACTCTGATTCGTCGCACAAAATGTGATATTGGGACACCCACCTGTCGTCGTCACCACCAAATGAACAATCTTCACAAACTATTACGAGCCGATTATCAAACTCGGTCATGGGTTGACTTGGGCCCACTTCACTATAGTAGGTTGTGTAATACTCTACCACAACACACTTGAGAACTTTGCTGTTGGACATTCTGAGCAATACTTTGGGACGTATGACTGGACTCTACGCTAATATATACCACTCTTCCCACCATTACTATAAGTGTTCACCGATATACAATTGCAAATTAGTATTTGTCAAGATGTTGATGTCACAACTACTTGTATTGTACAGTGTAATCAACAATACGCAAATTTTCATCGCTCAACCAATTACTGCTAAAAAAGCATTGATCTTGGTGGAGCAAAACAACCAAACAACACCCCCATCTGCAAAAACCCTTGAGTTTTATTCATGGATGGAAAATGATTTTGTAAACAATACCCATATTTTCAAGTACCGCATGACGACCACCGCCAATGACACAGCAGCAGCCTTCATCCATTTCAAAGTTTTGTTTGAATCAGATGAAGGAAAAATTGCAGAGGGTCCCTGGATATTGGTTCGCCGCCACAGAGCTAGTGATGTGATGATGATGATGACCGAGTGCCCTCCCAGTTCAAATCATCTGCTAATAGCAGTGCTTGTGATAACAATTTTTTTAACCATTCTTCTGGCTACAGTGTCTTATATCATTTATATAAGGTTGTAAATTAAATGAGAATAATAAATAAACCGTTTATTAAAAAAATAAGTACATTAATATTTTTTATAGTTATGCAATAGTTTAACATTTGATAAAGCGCAGTGACAATATTGTTGGGTGTGAAAGCAACAGTCTGGCATAGTGATGTACTTTTTCAATGATGGCTGCTCGTTCTCCGGATACTCCATCACTTGGATGTCAGTGTCCAAATATTTCCTAAGGAACTCTGCTTTCTCCTTCCCCTTCACGTACAACTGGTGATGATCTTGTACAATTTGACGTAGTATTTTTGGCAACTTTTCCAAATCCACAAATCCATTATTCCAACTGAGCCCATGATAGTGTTTTGTTAACCAATTAACTTGACGTATTTCATCGTCATCTAAATAGATTGATGCAAACGGTGGCTTGAAAATCACATGCACTGTCTGCTCTCCATCGTATGCTGCCAGTTCTTTTGGAATAAATTTATTTTTCTTGAGCTTGAAGCCTTGAATGTCAACAATCATATACGGCGGTGGCGACGACGACGACGACATTCTACCAGAATTTCTGAACTAGACCACTTATCGGATTGTACTGCACTATACAGTCGTGGATAATGAGACAGTAGGCGATAGTTTTTGCTGGGAACTTTGCGTTAGCCTCAAACTCGACTTGTACGTCGATCGTTCCACCTACCACACTTTCCACTTGATTTGTGCAGTCCACCACAAATATTGGGTTACTTTTAAACTCTTTATAGGAGAGTAGGGGGTCGTTGGAGTTACGGTCATAGTAGTTTGCCTGGAACGTACTATATGCGTGATAAGCTAAATTATATTTCCCCAGCCCAAAATCCAAGTCTTGCTTATCGTACGGATAACTCTCTGAATTCAAGTATACTTTAAAGTTTCGCAATGTCACATGATCAAAGTTACTTGCATCCTCTTCCTTGACATTCTTTTTGTTCGTCTGGAATGCTAGAATAATATGCCGGGGTTTTTCCAACTGTGTTGATGTGCGAATATTCCATTTGTCGGATACATTCTCTCGTACTGTTGGTAGTTCATGCAATTCCCACTGTCGAAAAGCAATCTGGATTGGCTTGTCGTTCTTTATAGACTTCCATAACCTCAATTTAACTTCATCGCTTACATTGATGTGTGGCACATGCCACTCGACTTTAAGAAGTGCAACAGTTCCTTGTTTACCCTTGAAGATGTTTTCATCGTGCCGGGTTCTCAGTAAAATCAGTTCTTGCTTGCAATTTATCAACAACTTCTTGTACATGTCTGCAAATCCTAACCATAGCTTCAGAGGAATGCAGGCGCTAAAGCGTTTAGCAGCACTGTCCCATGTACTAGTAACTTCTTTTAGATTCCACCCCGATCCCTCATAAGCTCTTGCATCTGCATGCGTAAATGATGCTAGATTTTTCAGCAGGCTAGTAGTTCCAACATCTTTCACCTTATCAATTTCAACTCCGTTTATTTCATAGCGCAATTCGTCAAATAGAAATGCATAAGAATTGTTTACTAAAACACTAGCGCCATCTCCTGTTCCACCGTCAAAGTTTCCTTCCAGATACAGGAAACTGTCACAGGGCAGTGTGTAAACGTCACGGGACAAGATTGGAATGCGAATTTCATCGTTGTTGTTGTATGTGGAAGTCAGGTATGGCTGGTATGTATGATACTCCTTTTTGGTGATGGCATCCTCGAAATGTACACTTTCAAAAATATCTAGCACGTTTTCCATAGTTATTCTTCTTCTTGCTGTTGTTGTTGCTGCTGCTGCTTAACACTTTGAAGCCAAGTACTTGAAGAAATCTTTTATTTTCAGGTGTTAGTGGCCCCAAGGGCATGCAGCTAATAAAAGATCTGTTGTTGGCTGTTGCACTTTTATACTGAGAAAGTTTTTTTCTTTTCTTAAATGCTAATCCCATCACCGCTCTTGAGTTCCAATCGTATGTTCAAGTTTTTCCCTTGGAAATCTATAAGGTGTCCCTCTTGATCGACAACTCTCAATGTGATATTGTTTATCGTTTGAACGTTGACTGGCAAATAAATTATATTTCTGGGGTGTTCGTATATAAGTTTTCCGCCCGGACCAATATCAGGAGCAAATTGATGCAATACATGCATGTGCTTGTGGTTGTGGTATGACCCAGAGATGATATTACATTCTATTCTAATTAGTTTAACATTTACAAAGTCCACGGCACTTTCAGAGATGTGAGGCGTCTTCTTGATGTACGTTTGCTGCTGGAAGCCCAATTCCTTGTGCAGAGAGTCGTCGGGTTTGAAGTCTACATCAAATGATGATTTTATCTCACACCTAGAGTTGTGGTTGTGCGATTTCAGTGAAATATCGTTGGATCCCAGTTTATCCTTCAAAAACTTCTCCAGCTGGTGAATGTCGTAGTATCCGTCTGGTATAGTCAACTTTTTATCGCCTCCATAGTAGAACACTTTTCCTTGCAAGTTGGGCACTGTGTAAAATGACTGAAAACTAATCAGACCCAGTGAATATTTTCTGCCGGCGTCTAGCTGAATCGGTGGAAAGTATGTGGCAGTGAGTAGCGACTCGTCTCCGCTCAGATTAAACGTTTGCGACATGATGTGGACTACACAAAAATTGAAGACATAGGTGACCGCAATAAAATGTGTTAAATTTCTGAAATCGGTCATAGTTATAAACAATGTCACATCCTCTAAAATATTCAATAATTTCCAGGGGAGGGGGTAAATCACCGTAACTGTCGAACCAAATCACTTTATTGCTGCGTTTCTTATACGCACACCAGTGGGTTCCCGGTCCTTTCTTATCGTCTAAATTAACAATACCACTTTCATTTTTCGCTGGCGGATGTTGTGGTAAATCGTTGCGCATAAAAACCCCTTTGAAATATGGAATGGGATTTTTGGTGTTGAATTTTATTAAATCTACATTAGTCAGTGGTCTCCGAGGCAGATTCAATAGTTTTTTGTAATGTACAGTCCAAGACCCTTTTTAGCCTGCCCTAGGTGCATGCCTCTACCCAAGGCAATGGCTTCCATGGTCTTGTTGTGCCGTAGAGCTTCCTCTAGCTTTTTATGAGCATTTTTTGCCTTGGAAACTGCATTTGCAACAGATGAAGCTCCTCCAATGAGAGCACCCAGCGCACTCAATCCTGCAAACAGTGGAATAAGAAAACCCCCAGTCTTTGGCACTGGAATAATTCGAGGCAATTTTACGTTTTTCTTACCTCCCTTCGTCGTCGTCCTGTTGACCACTTTTCTAGCAGCTCGCAGTGCTAGCCGAATATTTTCACCACCACTAACACCACCGCTATTTTTATATTTTAGCAGTTCTGCTTGAATAGGTTTTACAACAGATTTCCTAAACGAACCTTCTCCTCTAGCTCTATTTTTGCGTCGTCGTTTTTGTTTCATTAAACCACCACCGCCACCACTGCCCATACCGGTCTTGGTTTTAATTTTCATTGCGTTCGCAACAGCCCACGCAGCAATTTTCTCTCCGATCGGTGTGCTCTTGTCTTTAACTCTTTGCCAAGCTAACTCTGTTAATCGTTTATCGGCCTGATGACGATCTTGTTGATGTGCGTATGCAATATCGTGCTCTTTGCAAGCTCGATCCAACGGATTAATTCCCTTGTCACCCCTTGAAATGCGCTCGGTTAATTTTGTGCCGGGTCCACAGTACTGGTAACCTCCTGGCAAGTGAAGTTCAAAGGGCAGCTTGAAGGTGTTGCGGTCACTATGCTTGTCACTCATTTGAGCTCACCCTATATATAACACTCATTTTATACATTTTGCTGTCTAGTCATCAATAATAATGCGGGCAGTTAAGCAGCGGGAGAAGTTTCACATACGCAACTATGACGCCATCTTCGTTTCACCCAAACAGCTTCAACATCAACATGGTCGTCTGTTGCCAAACAGTATTCGCTGTCTAATAACAGGAGCAAGTAATTCGGGAAAAAGTAATCTTTTACTGGGAATGATTGAAAATGCAAATGGTTTGTTCTTTGAAAATATTTATATATATAAATAGTCTTTGAACCAACCAAAGTACCTGTACTTGAAGCAGCTGCTTCACAACATTGCCGGTTACTTTGAGTTTAAAGATACAGATGACATTGTGCCATACACCGAGGCGAAATCCAACTCGATATTTATATTTGACGAAGTTTCATGCTCACCACAAAGCAGTATTCGTGATTATTTTTCGATTGGAAGACATAAAGGTGTTGATTGCTTTTACCTGTGCCAAACATATAGCCGAATTCCCAAACAACTTGTTCGTGACAATGCAAATTTAATAATTTTATTTAGACAAGATGAAACCAATTTGCGTCATGCATACGCCGACCACGTAAACACAGACATGACGTTCCCAAAGTTTACAGAACTGTGCTCTTTGTGCTGGAAAAACGACAAGTACGGGTATGTTGTGATCGATAAAGAACGAGAATTGAACAGTGGTCGGTATAGAAAGGGCTTTGATTGCTTTATAAAGATATAAAACCACTGAAATCATCCCATTATTTCCCATTTACCATTCGACCATGTCACCGCGTAAACAAGCAGAAGCGATTAAATTTAAAAAGGAGTTAATTGCAGCCAGGAAGATTATATCAAATAAAGTTAAAGCAATTCGTAGGAGGCGAGATCAGTCTGAGCAAATGATGCAGAGTGGATTTAAATTCATCGTAGAACCAATTAAATCTCTAAGTGATATGACGAAGGAAATCAAACAGGAACTAAAGGAAGAGAAGAAAGAGGAGGAGGAGCCTTCCCCTGATAATTATCGTTCACTTCATCCACAACGGACCGCTTCAACGCCCATAACAAAAATTAAATCCCCTATTTCGCCTAAAGTGCAATACCAGCAGCAACAGGAAGCAAGTCGTCAAGCTGAATCTTCTAGATTGAGTAACACAGCAAAGTCTACGATGTTGGTTCCTGATGAGGAGGAGGAGGATGATGATGTGTTTGAGGAACCATCGTCCGATATTGCAGAAAAAGAAATATCCGCTATAGGTGTCGATACCACATCAGAACCACATGAACAAACACTTGAAGATATCCGAGAAATGTTCTCAACAGCTGAAGGACGTCGTTCAATTTCAAATTATTTCAACGATTCGGGCTATGGTCCACTTCCGAAAAAGTATTTAAAAATGTTGATAACAAATGCTACTGACATGGATTACACTTATGGAGTGAGATGGGATGCGACTACCAACACGTGGAAGATTGGAATTAAGAATTTTGAAGCAGATGGCAACGATGTCTACATCGATGGTACAACCTTCAAAGGAACTGAAGGCTTGTACAACCTTCTGTTTCTGAACAAACCCGAAAAATACACAAGGGACGACTTTGAAAATTATAAAAGAATTTTGAGATTAACAAATGCGCATCGACGTGATTATGGAGCAGGAACTCTCATCAACAGAAGTAGTGGATATAAATATAAAAAAATTATAAGTGTTATATTTCCGGCGAATGTTGGAAGAAAAAATCTCTCTACATCGACAGTAGTAAAACCCACCTTGAGATCATCTTCAACGTCGGCGTTGACAAAAGGTGGGCAAGGATTGTATAAACAAGTCTCATTTCAACCCGATTATATATATTGGAATTCTGTAAATGAATTGGTAGATAGGTTGAGGCTATTATACGCTGCACAACTTGCAGGCAATAATTCTGTGCGCAACGAAATTGTATCGATTGTCGAAGAGCTACGTGAGGCTAAAGTTATAAAATGAGTATTGATAAATTTGGACGCTCACAACAACAACAACAGCTACAACAATCGGACAGTATTCTACTTGACTCGAATGGTAACTGGAACGCACGGGGAAAACGAATAGTGAATGTAGGAAGTCACTTGGGTGAAACTGACTGCACCATCAAGAAAGAACTAAACTACGTAAGTAGTATTCTGGACGTAAGAATTAGAGCAATTGAAGCTTCAAAGGATACAAAACAAAAGTCAACAGCAAAAAAACCTAAGCAAAATGGAACGCCACCAAGTGGTTCAGGAGCTGCATAGACCTGCCCGGAAAAACTTCCCGCGTCGAAGAACAATTGTGAGGGGATTGTTGAATTTACTTCAGGCTGATTTAGTTGAAATGATACCATATGCGAGAATAAATCGAGGATACAAGTATATCCTGATAGTTATTGACTGCTTCAGTAAATTTGTGTGGGCACGTCCATTGAAATCGAAGAGAGGAACTGATGTTGCAACGGCCATGACTGAAATACTAACCAGTATTGGGAAACCTGTAAAGAATTTGCAAGTGGATATGGGCACCGAATTTTACAATAAAACTTTTGTTGGACTCTGTGAAAAAAACAGTATCAACTTGTATTCAACATATAGCACCAAAAAGGCTAGTATAGTAGAACGGGTCATTAGAACGATAAAAGCAAAAATGTACAAACAGTTTAGTTTGAACGGGAACTTTAAGTGGAATCATATTTTACCAGAAACAATTAAACAATACAATAATACGGTGCATTCGACTATAAGAATGAAACCGAAGGACGTTTCAAAGAAAAATGAGCAAGCTCTTCTTACTACTGTATACACTCACCTAAAAATTGCAAAGAAAGGTATTTATCGCATAGGTGACTTTGTGCGGATTAGTAAATACAAGACAATATTTACTAAGGGTTACACGCCAAACTGGACCACTGAAGTATTTAAAATTATCAAAGTACAAATTACTAATCCCGTCACATATTTACTTGAAGATTCCACTGGTCAAGCTATTAAAGGGGCATTTTATGAGCATGAGCTTCAAAAAGTTGTGCATCCTGATGTATATTTAATCGAACGAATAATTAGAAAAAAAGGAAATAAATCGTATGTTAAATGGTTAGGATTAAGTTCTACACATAATTCTTGGGTTGATAACAAAACATTAATGTAAATGTAATTGTAAGTTAGTATAGTTTTTCTTAAATTGACCGCCGATTGGGACGGCCCTAAGCAGCAACATTTGCTGCGAGCTTATGGAGGGGGTCCTCGTAGTTTTCATTTATTGTTAAATGTATAGTGAAGTTTTTCTTAAAATAAATAATTAAAATTATCAAAGTATAAATTACTAATCCCGTCACATATTTACTTGAAGATTCCACTGGTCAAGCTATTAAAGGGGCATTTTATGAGCATGAGCTTCAAAAAGTTGTGCATCCTGACGTATATTTAATCTATTTCTTAAAATACGTAATACATATTTCATTAACACAATGCAATTATATATGCAAGTCAGTCGGATAAATTTGCTCCCGTTGCAAATGTTTGTAATAGCGCACCATCTAATTTTCGCGAATAATGAAATCGAAGGACGTTTCAGAGTCGGATAAATTTGCTCCCGTTGCAAATGTTTGTAATAACGCACCATCTAATTTTCGCGAAGAATGAAACCGAAGGACCGTTCAAAAAAATAAATAATATTTCATTAACAAAGAGAGCGTATGTCACTGACCCGCGCCTTGAGCTAATTGGCATCACTTGCTCACGTTTTGCAAATGCAAATTAAATATACACACTTAATCGTAATGTATTCTCTTTTTAAATAGTATAGTTTGATTGACTTTTCTTAATTTTTAAATAGTATAGTTTGATTGTCTTTTCTTAAAATAAATAATTTTTCATTAACATCAATTTTATTGTACCTGCTTCATGCACGGCAGTCCCCTTCCTGCACCGGCTTCCGCTGGCCGAACGCGCCATCTAATTTTCGCGAGAGCAACCAGATTTCAACAGCATTACAGATTTCTTTGCTGGCTCCCTGCCGGGCGGACGCCCTGCACGGACGGGCTCCCTGCACGGACACGCTCCCAGCACGGGCGGGCTCCCTGCACGGACGGGCTCCCAGCACGGGCGAGCTCCCAGCACGGACGGGATCCCAGCACGGGCGAACTCCCAGCACGGGCTGGCTCCCTGCACGGGCAGGATCCCTGCACGGGCTGGCTCCCAGCTCGAGTGGGCTCCCAGCACGGGCTGGCTCCCTGCACCGGCGGGCTCCCTGCAGGGCGGGCTCCCAGCACGGGATGGCTCCCAGCTCGAGTGGGCTCCCAGCACGGGAGGGCTCCCTGCCGGGCGGACTCCCTGCAGCGCGGGCTCCCAGCACGGGCTGGCTCCCAGCTCGAGTGGGCTCCCAGCTCCCAGCTCCCAGCATGGGCTGGCTCCCAGCACGGGCTGGCTCCCAGCTCCCAGGTCCCAGCTCCCTGGCTCCCTGCTTTGCACCCTCTATTATTAGCTACTCATTTCCAATAACGATATGGTTAGCCTCGAAACACTTAATAAAGTTCTTCCGATCAGTTCAATGCATTCAAAGAAGAAATACAATTGCATCACGTCTTGATACTGAAATCGGGCATTGAACGTCTCGAAAATTCTGTACATGGGAAAAACTTATGTTTTACTACACCATTGTAATCGCCAATTTGTTCAAAACAAAAATTAATTTTTCATGTTAGCCAAAACTCATTAAATGTAGCAATTGTTCCGCTGGAGTATCACAATACAGCCTATTATTAAACTTGTATGATGGTAGGCTATTATTTGTTTATAATTTTCAAAGGAAACTTTTATTTTGTAAATAATTGTAATCATCAATTGCGTACAAAAATATCACTACAACAAAGAACGTTTATTTTTAAACGGGACGTTTCGATTTCGCATTTATACATTCAGTATTTACTTAAGTAATGAGTGTACAAGCCAATATTAATGCCGAAGCCGCAGCGATAGCACCACTCAAGTAGTGCCCGTTGCAATTTTCCACCACAGGCTAATCGCGCGCGTCTATGAAATAACC
Source organism: Ocypus olens (assembly GCA_910593695.2). Lineage (NCBI taxonomy): Eukaryota > Metazoa > Arthropoda > Insecta > Coleoptera > Staphylinidae > Ocypus > Ocypus olens. Next base: position 27,941,093 of record OU343061.1, on the reverse strand, counting down.
GGTAAGTAGGAGACGCCGTAAACTATTTATTTCTCCTTCTACCGCTCGGTAGAATATCCGCTCGGTTATCAGGTAGTAGAAAAGGATACAAATATTATTTGAATGTTCCGAACTTAGTTCGTAAACCGCCCTGACTCATGAATAGGTCTATAGTTTGTTGCCAGTGAAGTCATTGGTTAGGTACGAGAGGGACTTTAAAAAGTGGCAAACCGAAAGTAGTATTATCAGCTATAATGTCCCAAGGGCACTGATAATTTCGCGATAATTTTGACTAAACCCCGAAAGTGTGTTGCTTAGTAATTGCCCGACGCCGTCAGGCGGAGGGCAATTACTTAAAGCAACACACTTGAGGGAACTAGTCAAAATTATCTCGAATTTATCATTGCCCGAGGTACATTCGGTAAGATAAGTTCTTGAATTATGTACAAAACTTAAAAAGCTATTTATTAAAAGTACAATTTTCAATTCGTATTTTCTTACCTCACAAAAATGCTGGAACAGTTTCTATACGTATTTTTTACTTTTGACCGTGTTTTTTGGTGTTATAATTAAATTATTAATTGCTTCATCGCATTCTGTCCCGAAGCGTGATTCAGACATGTTTATACGTTGACAGATCGATCGTAATTTTTTATTCAAGGGTATCTATGAATATGATATAAATCTGAACATCGACACCGACAGCGGGGGTCTTATCAGCCTAAGTTTAACAAATCGCCCTGACGCGCGGGGTCTTACCGTTTCTCAGTGACATTGACGTTCTAAGTTTCTGTAGCGTGCGGCGTTCGACAAAAATGGACGAATATGATTGGTTGTTTACTTATGAAAGAACTTATCGGAGTAACGCAAGATTTACTTCTAGCGTACATAAATCAACTTGCATTAAAATTTTAGTCAAATAGCTTTTGGTCAAAATGGTCAATGCAAAACGCGCCTGCAGATGGATATGTACCTAACTTATATATTTTAAGGTTCATATTTACATTTAGCTATTATCAAATTTATTTCATCTGGAAACAATAGATGTTTAGTACTGTGTGTCTTTGTCCAAATGTTTCCTGGCATTTTCACTGTAAGATAACATTAGGTTTCAAGTTCTCAAATTTAATTTTAAATAATTTTCAAATTAGTCCTTGTAAGTAGGAATAAATTTCATTTCATTTCATTTCATTTCATTTATTTTACGGAAATCTCCTTTACAATGTACAATCCATACATTCCGTATTCATTTACGTAATTTACAAAAAAAAATTAAATACAAACAAAATAACAACATAAACATATAAATTGCTATTAATTACTATTAAGTTACTATTTAATATCCCAAATGATTTAAAACGGATACTCAGACGATAAACTTCGATTAAATTTTAAATATATATTAAATAAATTAATAAATAAATAAATAAATAAGTAAATACATAAATACATAAGTACATAAATACATAAATATAAAAATACATAAATACATAAATACATAAATACATAAACACATAAGTACATAAATAAATAAATAAATAAATACATAAAAAAAAAATAATCAAATAAATCAATAGATAAATAAATCAATAAATAAATAAACAGACCCATAGACAACATAAATATCCAAATCGCATTACTTGATGACATCTGAAAACTGAATTCTACTTAGGCGTTTTTTAAAATATGCAAGTGAGGGTGCGAACAGAACAAAATTGACATAATTTTGTAAAATATTTGCATATCGCATTAAACGATTAGTGGGGCTGTACATCCTATATCTCGTTGTATGGAAATCCAAGCGAAAAAAAGGTTTATGTCTGGAGTCATAGCTTCGAGGTATATTAAAGTTTAGCTTTCCAACCAACTCACTAGCAACGAACATCACCACCGATCAACCTAAATAAAAACGTCATATCTAAATATATTCTCCTATCTGCTAGCGACGTAATATTTAGTGTTTTTAACATTTGACTGTGACTGAAGTTTGTATTGCGGCCATTAAATCTATAAAACATGGTTAATACAAATCTACCTTGCACTGCTTCCAACTGTTTACTAGCAGTAATAGTATAAGGTGACCATTTTAATGAACCGTATTCCAGATGAGGACGAACTAATGTTAGATATAGGTATCTTATGGTATCAATCTTGAAATCCTTAGAAAACCTCTTAATGAAGCCTAATATCGTAAAACATTTGTTACATATAGCCGAAATATGCTTTTTGAAATTTAGCTTGGCCGTAAACAATACGCCCAAGTCTTAAATTTCGTTTGTGCGGACTAAGATATGATCATATAATTTATAATCAAATTAACTAATTTTACTTCGGCCAAATGCAATATAAAAACATTTCCTTAGATTCAATTGAAGGTCGTTTTTCACGCACCAATCCGCTACGCCATTTAGGTCGTCTTGGAGTTTCGTGTGATCGTCTGCAGTCACAATTGTCTTAAATATTTTTAAGTCGTCAGCATATAGGAGAAAGTTGCTGTTTTTAATTTCCAGGGCGATGTCATTAATAAAAAGTAAAAATAAAATGGGTCCACAGTGAGACCCCTGCGGCACCCCTGAAGATACCTGTATAGTATCCGATAGGTATCTACCTATACGTACACGCTGAGTTCTGTATTTTAAATAGCTCTCGAGCCAACTCACAACTGCAACATCAAAACCCATCCATTTTAATTTGCGCAACAATAATTCATGCTGTACTCTGTCGAATGCTTTGGAGAAGACAGTGTAAATTTAATGTACTTAAAATCCATTCTCCAGATCATTCGACAGAAATATTTGGTATAACAGTAAATTGGTTATAGTTGATTTCCCTTTTAGAAAACCATGTTGCTGATCAATAATTGTGTTGGAACATGACCAAATAAGCTGTTCAGAAACGAGTAAATCGTTTTTGGTATTACCGATTGGATTGAGACTCCTCTATAATTTAAAACATCAGTTCTACTTCCATTTTTACTTTCTCCGTTACGAAGTACGAGAAAGTATTGTGATCGTGATTTTTTTTTCAAAAATTTTTTTTACGGAAATATCCGTTTTGAGGTCCCTAGATGCCATTTCAACAATTTCTGGAAAAAAAAAATTGTGTCTGTGTGTGTGTGTGTGTGTGTGTATGTTCCTCTATACTTGTGGCAACTTGTGTGTGCCTCATCCTGAACTGTGGCGGACGCACGGAATTGTGGCAACTTACACACTGTGCCACAATTTTCTCTGGTGATTTCTCCGTTTCTTGTTAACTTAGACTAACGATATTTACACTGAATATTATGATCAACAAAATACATTTATTCATTATCATAGTATTTACGAAAAGTACCTTTTACACAAGTTATGCAACTTTTTTTAAAAATGTGTAAAAGACGCCACTATTCAGGATCTTGCATGTGGTACACACACTCATATTTGTGGCAACTTCAGTAGTGTTTAGTTGGTAGCGCCCTCTACAAAAAAATGCTACGTTGCCAGTAATTTGATACTGAGAGTTTCTTCGGCGCATATATATTTGGGTTGGAGCCGGATAATATCCTAGAAATCATTTCTGCTCTTATGAATTGTTTTTCTAGTTGCATACATATCATATTTTAATCTGTTATAATAATAATAAGTAATTATATTGGTTAAATAAATAATTAATTTAATAATTAACAATAATTATTTCTTCTTAATTACTGAATAAAGTAAAGATAATATAAAATAATTTTAAAAATTATTTAATTGTTAGACATTCAGCAATTGATCATACATATAATATATTTTTATAATTTTTGTTAGCTTAGTTTATTTTTTGTTTACTTTCCTATAAGTTTATTAAATTGAATTTGAGGCTCTTATTTAAAGTTATTCGGTCGTATTATAATTCTATTTAACATCTTCAGGGACAAATGCACAATTGTATACGTTTCAAAAAATGCTTCATAAATTTTAAACGAATAGGATTTAGTGCATTAACGCAATCTCGTCTTCAGTGAGGAAATCAGCCACAGGTGTGCATTTCCATGCCTTTACCGTCTCTCTGGTATGATTGCCAGGATTTCAATTGTTTTCAAAAGATGGTAAAATTCCAAATTCCAAATTTAATTTGTTTATGAATAGGTTAAATTTACATTTTATTAAAACTATTTTTGTCAATGACAAGGCGAAGAGTAAAAAATATCTCAAATAATACTAAGAACATAATATAAAATAATATTCAGATATTCTTTATTAAACATTTTTGAACATTTTAAAACATAGAAAATTGACCACCAATTTTTTATCAGTATTATGATTATTATAAATATCATCTAGTATGAATCGAGCTAAGAGTCAATTGTCCATTGAATTCATGTGATTTCAATTTAATAACTGGCACAAAATGGTAAATAATTTTAATCCTATCAAATATTTTAATAATAATTTAATACAATTTCAATTTGTTTTTCTAAATTTACAGATTTTACTATTAAATGTTTTTTTTGTAATTTAGTTAAATTATAGGTTTAGATGATATATATTATTAATAGATTCTGCTTTCGGGGGTATGTTATAATATGCCGTGTATTGTATTACCACAGCCGTTAATATTTTGCCAATTAACTTTTGGACCATATTTTAACTTACGTTTTAATGAAAATATTTGCTTAAAATCCATATTAAAATTTTATCTCTTTTCAGCGAACTAATTGTTCTTATAATTAGAACATTATTATAACAGACAATAGATTGTAATCCATAGGTTTTAGCTTAATTTTTAGTAAAATTACATTGACATTAATTACAATTTCTTGTTCTCTTGTTTCGGTTATCAAAGTTAACATATCAACAGTTAAATAATTAAATTTTAATATAGTACCACTTAAAACTTAAGATGAAAACTTTAAAAGTCCGCAATTAAAAATACAATCAATATATTTAATATTTTTTCTGCATTGCAATGAATGCTGTTTGTTTGCAGCTTCTCAACTATCCCCTTTGAAAGTTACTTTTAGGGAAAAAAGTTATTCTTTAAAAAAACCTAGAATGCAATCATCAGATGTCAAATTTTTCAGTAATATACGGAGTTTGTGTGAAAATATGAATTTTGTTCCAGAATAAAGTACCTTTATTATTGACAATATCAAGAACTGTTATAAAGAAAAGTTATTTAGAATTTAAAATTGGGTTTAAACATACAGTCATGTCTGCCCAGTGATAAAAATAAGATTTTGTAATTTTTCTTTTTCTCTACAGTGGTACATGCACATTGATATTTCAAATGTTGCAATGACAGTGACAGGTCTGTCATTGAACGTCAGATATTTGAAAATTATAAATGAATAGTAATTCCGGTGACATTGAGTTTGGAGAAAAAATAGAAATTAATTGTGATTGAAGATTATAAAACGTATCGGGAAGCAGATGACATATTTAATAACAAACATCCAGATAAAAATGTATACAATACTACAGTAATGAATATTTATTTCATGAAATTAGGGTTGATGGAAATCCATCGATTTCTAGACAATTCGCAAGCCCTTCTTTTTTTTTATTGGATTTGGCTTATAAGCCATTCACCCACTAACGGTTATAATATTTGCAGAATAAAAGGAGGAAAAAATGAATAATTACAAGCCTTTCTACAACATCTTTAATATTTTTTCCGTTGCTCGTTGGTTAACGGCCAACTTTAATGTACCCAAATGTATCAAAAATCGTTCATTAATGACCCATATTAATGAACGATTTTTCATTAATAAACGATTTTTCATTAATGAACGATTTCTAGGGCCGCGGTGGTCTAGTGGGTAGAGGTCCGGCCTCCGACCCCGCTGGTGCGGGTTCGAGTCCCGTCCGGGCGGTCACTTTTTTTTACTTTTTTAACACGAAAAATAGCCATGCGGGTCTCGGGATATATTTAGTCTTTGTCCTCATTTCACTTAAATGAATTATTAAATACTATACATCGATGGTGGCTGAATGCCCTAGCTGGCTAAGCCAATTTGCTATCATCCTCGATTCCCTAACTCGAATTCCTATAAATCATATTTCCTAAAAAAAAGAACGATTTCTAGTTAAGCATTAAATAGCTAATTCATGAGTGGCTAATTACTCATAATTACTGGAAATGTAACTGATACTAGCGAGAAAACGATCTATAATTTGTTTCACATGTAATTGCAAAAGTATATCAATTCTCTGCGTTAGAAACAAATTAGAGGCGAACCGCCTTCGATTTTGTTATACAATAATGTCAAAGTGTGAAACGTCAAATTTATAAAACGCGTGTATCGAGGGAATGTCTGCTACTATGGATAGTGTCGAGTTTAAATTAACACCGCCAAAAGTTCTAGCCATTGAAAATAATGCAACATTAAATTTGATTCCGGAAAAGAGTACACATTTTTACGAAAAAACTTACGTAGAATTTATTTCCTGGTGCGAGGAGTAACAGGTAAGACGTCATTCGGTATCTGCGCTATTCCCATGTTTTGCCGATATTGCTGCAAAGGGCTTAATAGCAAGTTTATTTGTTTGTTTTGTTTGGATTTTCTCTAATCTAATTTCTAATGTTGATCTAAGTTACGATCAACGGAAAAATCTTGTAACCAATTCGTGTGTTAATTGGCGATTAATGCCATCATTAACACACTTGTTGGTTAAATAACTATTAACAGACCACAAAATTTAGCTGAACTTGAACATTGCATAAGAGATGAAATGCGCAGGTTTAGCCCGGAAAATTCGGGCAATGAATGAGTTGTTATTAAAAAAAAAATCGATGACGTCTTTACACAAAAATAAATGATGGCTGAAAATCGACTTTCATGGAAAAATGTGTATTTTTATCAAAGAAAATTGACATGAGGATTTTTTCCAAAAATATTTTATTTTGATTTTACTGAATTTATTCCATACTGTACTGCGTGCACTATATATAAGAATTAAATGAAAACCAAAGTATTACAAGTTTATTCCATATAACCGTTATTATTTAGAAGAGAAAAACAAATACAGCGATTTTATTGGCAGAATTAATCGAGAAATAACTTTGAAATAATTTAAGTGCATAATGTATTAATAAAATTACATTTTGCACTGGTGCTTGAAATAATTTTAGTTAAGTACATTAAAACAGTGCCAGTGTCTGTTTAATAACACAGTATAATTGTTATGCTTTCGTATAAAGGGAAACAACAGGTCTATAAAAATCCGAAATAATAGAAAAAAAATAAGTAGCCATTTTTTAAAGTTACAGACGATATAATTTAAAAAAAAAATGATAACCTTGATGTAAACATTCAACGGCCCAATTGTTTATTATGTAAGTAACTATGAAAATTTATAGGGCTGGCAACCTTGGCTTTTATGTTGCCAGATGTTCCCATTCTTCATCCCTAGTACCTGCGTTCGACCTTCCCTTTAAATTTTAAAAGGAATTCGTTTAAATGAATGCTACACAACTCAAAATCCGTTCCAAACTAACACACGCTGAATAAAACTAACTCATATTTAATTTATATTACACGTACTTTTTCAATCTAAACGGCAATTATCAAATTCAACTTTTACTTTTAAATGTAACATGGCTCAATGAATTTATATTTATGTTCAGTAGCTCCGAAAAGTCCGATTCAAACCAATATACAATAAATTAATCTAATTCAAGTATATACGCATTCTAGGGCCGAAAGACCTTAGGTCAATAGCCCATGTGACAGTCTTGTTTATTTAAAAAATATGTAAATAATGTAATCATGTCAAAAGGCTGTTAATAGAGATTATGTATATATAAATTTTAATAATTATTACATATATTTTATTTGTCCAACACTATTTTTATTTTTAAAATTAAAAACAGACGTATTCGAGGATTTTCTTATTTTTACACACGTAGCACATATTTCAAAGTAATAATATTTATTACTTGATAACAAAATTGATATTTATTATATGTTTTAAGTACATTTAAAAACTAAAATAATTTTGGCTTTTAAATGTGCAGCAATTTTCAGTCGAGTTATGAATTTTTTAAAATGTATTTTTTTCAATGACGCACACTGGAATGCAAAAATTAAAAAATAATATAAAACAGAAGGATAAAATCCTACCAAAAATTCAGTTTACTTCACAAGGCGTCTATCTTTCAATAATAATTTTGGTTTTTGAATGTACAGCAATTTTCAGTCGTTATGAATTTCTGAAAATGAAGTTTCTTCAATGTCAAACTTTCGAGCGCAAAAAATTAAAAAAATAATGTGAATCGCAAGAAAAAAATTCTACAAAAATTCAAATCACTTTACACGCCGTCGATCTTTCAAAATCATTTTGTCTTTTGAATATTATTATTATTAAAAAAAGTGTTATATAATATAATAAAAATTAAATTGAATGTGGTAAAAAATAAATATAGCATCTATAAGAAATAAGAAATTTATGATACGAACGTCTTTGCCATTCTTAAATACCTCCTCAATTAACTAAGATATAAAGAAACAACGAAAAACAAAAAAAAATGAAGTAATTTTTTTCAATGGATTATTAATCAGCATAAAATTCTGCAAAAGTGCCATAACCTCTATCTCTTCTAATAAGCGGGATCCCCATGATGAGTCTCGAATTTGAAACACCCTGTATAATATCAAATATTACTGAGAATTAATACACCCATGATGAGGAAAATTATTCTATTTCTTAATTATTTCATTTTCATCTTGTGTTCGATCAACCAGTTTCGACATGCACGGCTTATTATAATTACACCCTTTGTACTAAACAGGTCACTGATTCGAAAAGAAATAACACACATATAAAAATTATTCTCAAATAATAGGATATCAGATGTATTACTATGTTTATAATATTGGGCAAATTATTCTAAAAGTAATGAATCAATCATTTTCATCAAATTAAATTTTAAAATTAAAAAAAAAATTGTGATTAATTTCCATTGAATCTTTTTCTGTCTAACTTTTCTCTATTACGGCACAAGAGGATGCAACTAATATTAGTACAGGTACAGGTTTAATACCGTAATTTGTGCATTATTAATTATTCCAAGAAAAATCACTTTACTTTTGAAAATCAAAACCAATACAAATTTGATTAAATATTATATTGGTATTCATTGTTTATTTCCGGCAATTTAGCTCAACAAATTATCTCAAAGATTTATAGCTCAGGCAAAAATAAGTTTACAAAATCAAACGTTACTTGAAATAGTATAATTTAGGCTATTGTTTGACCACCAATTTATAATTTAGTAAATGTTATATTCAGTTTAAAATTGTTCGAAAAACTTATTTTTTGTCGTAAGTTATTATTATTGATTGGTATTTATTTCTATATTAATATTTACAAGAAATGTATGAATAAAGTATTATTGAGAAAATGGACGTAATAAAAAATCTAAGATTTATTTCTCTACCATGCGTTACAATGGCCAATGAAATTCAGTTTGAAACCGCAAAAAACTTAAAGAAAGTTATTAATTTAAATAGCAATAGTAAAAATCTATTTTTAAATGTGTATAGAAGTGGATGCCATGCCTCAAATGTTTTTATCTTTCGCAGATGTTAGCATTCGTCACCCCCAAGTTAACTACCTGTTTTCGACCGCCCTTTAAATTTTAAAACGAATTCGTGGAATGAATGCGTCACATCCCAATATCCGGTCCAAACTAACACACAATAGCACATAAAAACATTTACACATTAACAGTAAAATATCCATTTATGTAAAGTAATTTAATTAAAAAATCACTGAACTAATAGCAAGGAAGGGATGTAAATCTGGTATGAGAAAATATCATTTTCATCGATTAAATGTCGTTCCCAATAAAATATTTTATGAATTATATATTAAAATCTTTGTTTACAAGTTCTTTGGAAATTAATAATGCATTTAGTGATGATGTTGGATATTTGTTGCCACTTATTATTTTGTTGCTGTGGCAACGCATTGTTTGTTTTATTTTTTAAACGAAATGACTCAAAAAATTTCTAATAATACAATTTAAAAAAATGGGATCAGAGAAAAATCTATAAAGAGTAAAAAAGTGTATTGTTATAGCAACAAAGTATTCAACTTTAGTTCAATGCATTTTTGAATCTGGTAAATTTAATTTAAAAAAATTAATTATAAAATTATGCGATATATTTTAGACACGCTACCACTTATTTTTCGTCAAATTTACTTGAAAAATGCCTTAGGCGACCCTAGAAAAAATAGTATTGCATCGTAGTTACAAATGCTCTATCTAAAAAATACACAACAAGGTCGGTTGTTTTTTGAAACTAACAATATTTTGCCATTCAAATAAAAAAATGAAATGAAAAATGTCCTGAAAATGTCTCTCATATAAACTTTATAAATTTACTAAAAATTAATTGATGTAACTTCCGGTAAAACCAAAAGTGCAACTGGTTTTTGGATGACCACTAAACTAAAAAAAAATCGAAAATATGACACTTATTTCTGGAGTATTTCTGAACACTCATTGGGTTTGATGCAAAATCAGAGTTAAATACCAAAAATTTCGAATTTTATATATTAGTATCTTATTTTAATTAAAACTATTCATTAGAATTGATTCAGAAGATTTACAACATTTTATATCCGAAGTTTTGAACCAATGAAACTATGTCAGCATATTATTATAAAGTAAAATTTTATTATTTAAATTGAAAATAAATCACAAAAGTACAAATATTATTTTCTACAATCGTCAGAAAAAAAGTGTATTGACGCATCGCTAAATTCTCAATATTTAGGTATAGTATTCTAATTTTAACAAAAATATTGTTTGTATTTCGTGTTCGATGATTATTGGCGCATTCGAATGACATTCTCATGCGAAACAATAAAAACACAAATTTTGCGCACGTACAAAAATAACTATTATTACGATAGAAAAAATTGTGAATGATACACGCATTAAAAGTGCCTTTATTTTTATTTCGTAGCGTTGCGAACTGCTGGTTCGCCGTCGTTGTGCAAATTCCCTACTCACAAAATGAAGTAATTCTTTGAATGCTTGTCATAAATTATTTTCTGAATATGTACATCGATAATATAAAAACAAATTTTAGTGAAATAACCATGCATTTAAGGGTAAAAGATGTTCAAAAGGTAGAATGCAATGAATTATTGTAGGTTGCTGGCAGCGGCAACGTTGCTTTTCACACACTGGTAGGTTATGCAATACTTGTGGCAACCCATTCTTACACACGGTATGTTTCCCCACACTTGTGGCACCCTGGATACACACTTCACGTTTCCCAATACTTGTGGCACGGTTGCCACAATTGTTTTTTTGCAATAACTTTGTTTATATGGAGGGTAAAACAAAATGAATCACATATTCAGAAATAGCGTGGAAAAGCGCAGCGAAAGGGCAGCATCTAAACGAAAGCGCCACAATTGAGGATATTTCATGGGTTGCCACAAGCATTGCGGGACGTGTATGTGTGTGTGTGTGTGTGTGTGTGTGTGTGTGTGTGTGTCTGTCTGTGTGCGCTGTATCTCAAAAACCAATAGAGCAATTGATATGAAATTTTGAACATACCTCTTATTTGATAATCTGAAGAACTGAAAAGCTTTTGGTAAAATTTCGTACACCGGAAGTGGGTGTTTACCTTAACTGTTTTTTGTTTTTTGCCAATATTTTCTTAAATATGAAAAATATCACAAAAACATTTAAACAAACATTAAAGACAACAAAGAAATTAACATCTTTTGCTTGAAAATATTTTTCATAAAATCATTGCTATTCGAGAAAAAAAATTATTAATTTTTTTTAATTTTTGGTTTATAATTATGAAACGATAATAGTTACAGCAAATTTATGTGAATACTAATTGTAGAGAATGCCAAAATGAACAACTTCTAAAGAATAAGTTTTTTTCGAAATCTCGTTAGTTGAGTAAACCGAGTTTTTGAATTTGAAGTATAATTTTTCCGCATTTCATGATTTTGACGTTTTAAACGTCAGTTTCATGCGAGTCTACAAAACGCTCGATGTACATTTAAAATATGATTTCAATTGAAAATAAACCCATGAAAACGTAAATATAAAGTCGGAGAAAGTAACATGATGGCCACATCAACATTTTTATGTATCGGTACAATATAGCTATCCTTCCAGCACTGGGGAAAAATGCCAACAGCTAATGAGCGTGCAAAGAGGGTATGAATTGGTTTACTCAACGTGCAAATACATCGTTTTAAAAAGTACGCAGGGATACCGTCAGGGCCCGCACTATAGGACTCGGGAAGAGAAGACAAACAATTATAAACTTCAGTAAGAGTAACATTTAGTTTATGTATATTAGTGGATTCATTTATTTGATAATTGGGTATGTTGTTGCAAGGCTGTACGTACGCCTTCGAGAAATTAGAGGAAAACAGATCCACAATATGTTCGGTTGAATCACTTATTTCCCCATTCAAATGCATTGTCTTGGGATACCCGTTCGTTTTACGACGTACATTCACATAATTCCAAAATTCTTTGGAGTTACTATTAATTTTAGATTCTATGTTGTCAATGTATGTCGTGTATAGCAATTCCCCAAGTTCTTCACATTTCCGTCTATAGTTCTTAAATGACTCATAGTCAGATCTTGCACCGGTAGATTTATATTTTGCATGCGAGCGCTTTTTTGCTTGGGTTAATTTGATTAAATCCTTATTAACCATTTGGGATAATTTGATGCTTTTGAAAACTTAGTAGGAACAAACATGTTAAAAACAGAATAAAGTACATTATTGAAATTACAATGATCTTAAACCAATGTTATTTCAATAGTAGTACTATCAATAACATGCAAATTTCCTTTATATCATTCAATAATCGGCGTGACCTTAGCTAGATAAGTAATTCTTTCAATAAGTTATTTGTTTTTGTGAAATGAAATATATTTGTGGGTGCGCCAGGGTACGGCGCGTCCGACCCTGAGTATTCTTGCCGTTCCCCTGATTGTGTTTACACGCGCTGCCGCTCGGAAATGGATGGACTATAGCTAGCGAGTCCTTATAGGTTTATTTAAATGCGAAAATCAATTATTAAAGATTCAAATTATCGCATTTTTTAATAACAATTGTATACATGTATAGACATGTATGCAAGTATGTATCTATGCAAAATCTATTTGATGTGCCGGAGGTCAAGTAATTAATATTTTGCAGATTTTAAGTAATGAAATAATTACAACTAAAATATATACAGATTGGTGGCGGCAAGTAGGAACATAGGGCATGCACGACAGTCATGCGTTTACACTGTGCACCTTGATAGTTTAGTTTTAATAAGTGCACTGTCAGTTTATTTAGTTGTCAAATTTATTTTTGTTGCATTGCATACATATGGGTTGCTTAATTATAAGGCTTAATTTTGCAGAATTATGAACAGATTGAATGTAAATTTATTCAGTCTACTTTTCGTCATTATTGAAATTATTAAATGCTTTTTTTGCTAAGTTAGGGTTTTCAATTTTAATTAAATTATATTTTCTTCCCGGGAATATTGTTCGTATTTTGACAATTCACGATAATAAAATTTGCTAAAAGTGTATATGGGTGTTTGTCTGATAAGAGTACTATAAATAATATCAAAAGCCAGGCTTTATGTGTTGACCTTATAGTCGAAGAAAGTTACATGACCAATATGTTCTATTATAATTTATCAAGTAGAAATTTTAAAACATTCCCTTGAAAATTATATCTGAAAGGTTACCTTCCACAAATAATCAAATATTTGTTTTAACTGTTTGTGAATAAATATGCGTGGACAAATATGTGTTATGTAATAATTTTTTAAATTATATTTATGATTTATTATTAAAATTTCTGTTAGATAAAATTATTACATAACACATATTTATTCAAGAATAATTTATAATTTAAGAATAGTATATTCTGTAACAATGTTAGAATGAAAATTCTGATGCTTGAACTACTAGCATTAGAATTTCTATTCTAATCGATTTGTACTGTACTACAGTGGCGGCTCGTGAAACATGTTAATGGTAGAGCCATACAATATGCCCTCCCCCTCTCCTTTTATGAAGAACTATTTATCTTCCTAGACTAAAGTAACTGGCGAAAAAGTGTTTAAAGATGGCTCCTTGACCCTATATAACGAGCCACCCCTGCTTTCGACAGCAAAATATACCAGTTTTGACAGGTGAAAAATTCAATTTTTGACAATTCAAAAATGTCGAAAAAAAAATTTTTACTAGCTGAAAAATACTGTTGTTGACAGCTGAAACATACGATTGTTGACACACGAAGAATACTATTTTGACAAAAAAAAATACTATTTTTGATAACTGAAAAATACTAATACTACTAGCTGAGGAATTCTATTTTTGTCAGCTGAAACATACCATTTCTGACACACGAAAAATACTATTTTTGCCTGTAAAAAATACTACTTTTAACAGCGAAATATACTACTTTTGACAGCTGAAAAATACAATTTTTGACAATGCTGAAACATAGCTTATTTGGTAGCTGAAGAATACTATTTTCTATAACTGTAAAATACAACTCGAGACAGCTGAAAAATACTTATTTAAACAGCTAGAGATTACCATTCTGGACAGCCGAAAAATACCATTCCCGACAGCTGAAACATACCGTTATTGGCAGCTAAAAGATACAATTTTTGACAACAAAAAAAAACATTTTTTGACAACAAAATATACCGGTTTTGACAGCTGAAACAGCCATTTTTGACAGTAAAACAATGTCAAAAATGCAGCTTTTGATAGTTAAAAAATACCATTTATACAGGGTGGAAACTTTAACTGGAACAAATTCGGCATTTATGAAATGAGAAGTAGAAGTAGAAAATAGTAGGACGTCACTAGTGTTTCACGTATGACGTCATGGACATTTTTTTAATGGAAACCATTTTTTTTTATTTTACTTAATTTGTAGCCCTTTTTATTTCATTAAAAAAAATGTCCATGTGAAAGACTAGTGATATACTATTTTTAAAGACGCGAAAAAGTGGGCAATAAAAAAATAAAAATCGACGTGTCCGAGGATTTTTTTCTGGAACTTCTCATTTCATAAATACCGATTAGTTCCAGTTAACGTTTCCACCCTCTATAGGTGGGAAATACCATTTTTGGCAGCTGAAAAATATAATTTTTGACAACTGTAAAAATACATTTTTGACAGCTGAAGAATACAATTCTTAATAGCTGAAAAATACCATTCTTGATAACAGCAACACACTATTATTGACAACTGTATCATACCATTATTGTCAGCTAAAAAATACATTTGAAAACAAAAAATACAATTTTTGAAAGCTGAAAAATATCATTTTGACAGTTAAATAATACATTTCTTAAGTGCTGAAAAATACCATTTTTAACAGCTGAAAAATACCATTCTTGACAACTGCAACAAACCATTATTGACAACTGTAACATACCATTATTGTCAGCTAAAAATTACAGTTTTGACAACAAAAAGTACAAGTTTTGACAGCTGAAAAATATCATTTTGACAATAAAAAAATATGACTGAAAATGCTGCCTTTGATGGCTGAAAATGCCATTTCTATAGGTAAGAAATACCTTCTTTGATAGCTGAAAAATATCATTTTCGACAGTTGAATAAATACATTTTTTAACAGCTGAAAACTACCATTTTTAACAGCTGAAAAATACCATTCTTGACAACTGCAACAAACCATTATTGTTAGCTAAAAAATACTACTACAATTTTTGACAACACAAAAAATACAAGTTTTGACAGCTGAAAAATGCCATTTTTGACAGTTAAAAAATGTGAAAAAATGCTGCTTTTGATAGCTGAAAAATAAAAATGTCATAGGTTGGAAATTGCATTTTTGATAATTGAAAAATATCATTTTTGACAGTTCAATAATACACTTCTTAACAGCTGAAAACTACCATTTTTAACAGCTGGAAAATACCATTGTTGGCAACTGCAACAAATCATTATTAACAACTGTAACATACCATTATTGCCTGCTAGAAAATACAATTTTTGACTACAAAAAGCCAATTTTTGACAGCTGAAAAATGCCATTTTTGTCAATTAAAAAAAATTCGCAAAATGCTGTTTTTGATTGCTGAATAGGTGAGAAATACCTTTTTTGGCATTAAAAAAAAACATTTTTGACAACTGAAAAATATCAGTTTTGACATTTGAATAATACACTTCTAAACAGCTGAAAATGCTATTTTTAACAGCTGAAAAATACAACTCTTGACAATTGCAACAAAACATTATTGATAACTGTAACAAACCATTATTGTCAGCTAAAAATACAATTTTTGACAACAAAAATTACAATTTCTGACAGCTGAAAAATGCCATTTTTGACAAATAAAAAATGTAGAAAAATATTTTTTTTGATAGCTGAAAAATACCATTTAAATAGGTGGGAAATACCTTTTTTGACAGCTGAAAAATAACATTTTTAGCAACTGAAAAACATTTTTTTCGGCAGTTGAATAATACATTTCTAAACAGCTGAAAACTACCATTTTTAACAGTTGAAACATATCATTCTTGACAACTGCAACAAATCATTATTGAAAATTGAAACACACCATTATTGTCAGCTAAGAAATACAATTTTAGACAACTAAAGAAAGAAAGAACGATTTATCTTCCTAGACCAAAGTAACTGGCGAAAAAGTGAGTCAACTAAACATTCTTACATTCTTGCGAGCTTGAAACTTGAAACTACATGCAGTGCCATAGCTCCTTGGCTCTATATAACGAGTCGCCCCTGCTATACTGTACTTTATCCACGGCCATGAGATAAAATAAACAAATAAAATAATTATGTCTATGGTTATGTTTATAGTATTTTGACAATTGTCAAGGCTACGTTTTTTGTTCGAAACTGTGTGAGAATATGCATTCTGTAACAAGTATGAGAATGTACGTTCTTTGATCAAAATTGATTTTAGAATAGTTTAACGTTTGTTATGGAATTTGTCATTTATCGGGGTTAATTTTAATTCCAAAAGATGTCAACCGCTCAAAAATTTGGAAAAGGTGATGATCATATTCGTGCTCGTTTTTGCTGAAAACGAGTATGTCATCTAGTACGCGAAACAAAATGGTAGTCTGCGTAAAAACGAATCCATAAATATTTAAAAGGTTTGAGCAGCGTTTCTTAAACCAAAACTCATGCTTGTAAATTCGTATAGGCCGAAAGGTGTTGTGATTGCAGTTTTGAGAATATCTTCAGGATGAATTGGAATTTGGTGATATGCCTTAACCAAACCAATGTTGAAAAATAACGTGCAACCACAACAGTTATTCGCGAAATCATGTAATAGAGGCGAGGGATATAGGTCTGGAGTTGTTACCCTGTTTAAACTTCGATAGTCTCCGCAGGGGCGCCAAGTACCATCTGGTTTCGCAACCATGTGCAAAGGTGTAGCCCAGAGACTTGTTTAAGGCCGCAAGAAACCAAGTTTGAGAACCTTGTCAAAGTCGTTCTTCGTCGTCTGATACTTGTGCGCAGGTAACCTGCGTGGTTTGGCAGAAACAGGAGGACCCGTAGTAACGATGTGATGCGCAACATGACATTTGATTGGGTCTTTCAAATTGAAAGGGTTTGTTAGGCTAGAGAATTGATGCAGCAATTTTGAACAGTGTGAATTTTGTGTTGATACGGAATTAGCTCCGTATGCATTTCTCAACAATCGGTTACGGGAACCGTCAACCATGATTTTGAAATGCTGAAGGAAATCAATGCCAAGGATTGAATGAAGTGAATCATCATTGCTAATTCAAAGTGCTATGTGAAATTTACTTCCAGACCGATATTAATAGTCAATTTTGTTTGCCCGAACGTGGGTATTAAAATACCATTCACCGTTGTCAACGAATATTTGTGGCGACGATGAGTGTTAGCGTAAGCCTTTTCAACTGCTAAAATGCTTATCAGGGCACCAGTATTGACTAAAAAATTAGTGTCAGAAATTGTGTTACGAACGAAATACAAATGAGTTGGGGTAATGGCAGGATACTGGGTTGAGATTAGCCCTGCCGCCACCTCTTTCCCCATTCGCAAGGGGGAGTGCCAGGCCCGTGCTGGTCCGCCGGGACACCGGGACGTATCCCGGTGCGCCCACCAGCCTCGAAATTTTGGCGCCCTCCTGTTCCGAAACTGACAAGTTTTACAACGAGGCTTATCGTCGATATTGCCGAGCGGCCGGGTTGAGTGTTGCGACAGTAGGTTATTACAGAATGGACTATGATGGCCAAGGCCATCTCAATTTCGTCTGCCTGCTGATACTTCTCTGTTACTCACTAGTCAGTAAACTCACTCAGTCGGCCTGTTTGTGACTTGTGTTGTTTAGTATTTTATTTTAAGTTATTCTGTGCTGTTAGTAGAGGATAATAGCCGATTCTGGGACAGGAAGTGATCCCGGAAGTGATCCCGGAAAACCGGAAGTGAAAATGGCAACGCTGTACGCTAAAATGGCCGCCAATTTAGTGGCGGGAAATTCAAATCTGGGGGATTTTAGGGTGAAAAAATTCAAATCTGGGGGATTTTAGGGTGGAAAAATTCAAATCTGGGGGATTTCGGGGTGGAAAAATTCAAATCTGGGGGATTTTCAACTCAAAATGTTCACCAACTGTCAAAATCTGGGGGATTTTAGTGGCGGGAAATTCAAAATCTGGGGGAATAAAATGGCAACAGCGGAGCTTGGAAGTTCTACAGTGTTGCCGAAAAGGCATCCGGTTTCCGGGAATTCCATCCGGTTTTACCCCGGAATGGCAACGCTGTCGAGCTTTAAGTTCAAGTTCGTGGCGGGAAATTCAAATCCAAAGTTCAGCGCCAGCCAAAGTTCTAAAGCGGGAAATTCAAAAAAATTAATTGCGGGGAATAAAATGGCAACAGCGGAGCTTGGAAGTTCTACAGTGTTGCCGAAAAGGCATCCGGTTTCCGAGAATTCCATCCGGTTTCACCCTGGAATGGCAACGCTGTCCAGCTTTAAGTTCAAGTTCGTGGCGGGAAATTTAAATCCAAAGTTCAGCGCCAGCCAAAGTTCTAAAGCGGGAAATTCAAAAGGTGGGGTCGACTTAAAGTTTTACAAAAGTGCCAACTGTTCACCAAAATTTAGTGCCAACCTAATAGCTTTATTTATATGTGAATATATCCGTAACGACTCGTCGGATTTGGTGTAGATATCTACTTTGCACGTTTTGAAATCTGATTCGGCAATCTGATTGGTTGAAAGTGCTAGTTATTTCATCATCCTCGAATATAACGAGCAGTTATTATGAATTCATCTTTATTGTAACGCGATGCATGATCTTAGAAGTGTGATTAATAACCGCAAGTTTTTGCGTAAAAGTGGAAGTATTGTTTCGATGAAAATTCTCAAATTAGAAAAGACAATCGAAAAACTGCGGAAAGACCTTGAATTGCGAAAAATTATAAACAACGAGTTGGTGAGACGTTTCGAAAAATTGACAATTTGTGTAAAAAGTGCTAAAGGTTGCAATCGAAATCGGTAACTTGGATAACAGACCAGACGTTGTGCTCAAGTTTCATCGCCGACGGACCGAAACAGCAAGCATCAGCAAAATATCAAATGAACGGGCGCGACGTAAGGAGATTTCGTGGAATAAAACAGTAAATCCTATGCGATAAGTGTCGGATTCGGCGTAGATATGCACTAATTAAAATGGAGCCGGAAATATTTGCACTTCGCGCAAATTGAGTAATATAATTTCAACACGAGGAAATTAATCAGTTTATTCAGAGATTCCGAGCAATAAACATGTTTTCGTGCGAGCTGTGTCCATCAACATTCACACTGAAGAGCAACTTGAAGAAGCATGTGCGGAAGTATCACCCCCAAGCAGCACCACCTCAGCCATCGGCAACAGCAGGACCCTCCCGAGCCTTGCCGCCGATGAAGAGGACAGCCAATGCTCCCCCAGCCCAAGCACCTCCGGCGAAGAAGGTGAAGCCGACCCCGAAGCCCCTGAAGTGTGACGCGTGCCAGGAGGAGTTTACCACACCACAACTCTTGGCTGGGCACATAAGAACTCAGCGCCACCTGCAGGTCATCGCCGCAAATGATGGGGAAGGCATCAAGCGGATCGCCTCAGCCTTCAGGCATCGCATAGCGAGCTATGCGATTGAGGCCACGCTGGAGAGCCTGACGGACATCCCCACGTTCCTCGAGGTGTGTGAGGAGAAGTTCGTCCGCTTGGTGGAGCGCCAGGAGCACCTAACATCTAAGGTGAATGTGGAACTCTTCGGCCTCTACACCAAGCCCGGGGATGAGGAAGTGCCGCCGGAGTTGAAGTCCTTCAACACCCGCTTCCAGGTGGTGACTCCAGGTGCTGACTTGGGGGGTATATATAGACAATTGTGTAGTGTGGTGAAAACGAAAAGTGAGGAGTTTCAGGTAAGTCGTAAACCTTTTTTAAACAAATTCGAAATATAAGTGCTACTCTTGATTCCAGGAGCGAGACAGCGGATGGGCCTTGTTAAAGGTATCTCACCTGGAGGTGAATATAAACAAGTATACCCCCATCCGCGGATCTTCGTACGTAGAGCTGCCCCCGTCCATCAAGAAGAAGAAGGCGTGCATCAATGTGCAGAATGAAGATGAGGCCTGCTTTGCATGGGCGGTGACGTCGGCTCTTCGTCCTGTGGATCATGGATACGCCCCTCACCGGCCCGCATCGTACCCGCATTATTCCGCGCTGCTGAATTTAACAGGTATGGAGCTGCCTTTCAAAATTAAAGATATCCCCAAATTTGAGGAGTTGAATAATATTTCTATTAATGTGTACGGGCTTGAGTTCAACGTCGAAAAACATATTCACGAAGTAGTAGGGCCAATTTACTTTACAAAATTTAGACGCGATAGACACGTAAACCTTCTTTACATCGAGGATGGAGAAAAGGGGCACTATGTCTGGATCAAACATTTATCCAGACTAGTAGCGACCCAAGTGTCCACCCATGGACATAAAAAACATTTATGTGATGGGTGTTTGACTTTCTTCTCCACCCAGACCACCCTTTCGAAACACGCAGAAAATGACTGCAACAAAATTTATACCATTATGCCCACTACAGAGTTGATTAAAAACAGAAATGGTGATATGGTGCCTGGAAATTTGCTACAATTCACGAATTTCAATTCAAAAATGCGGGTACCTTTCGCCGTTTACGCAGATTTTGAGTCCATTCTCACCCCGATTCAAACTTGTCAGCCGGATCCGAGCGGATCGTACACGTTTTCAACACATGTTCATACTCCGTACAGCTTCGCGTATTTTATTAAATGTTCTTATAATCCAAATTTGGATAAATTTGTAACGTATACTGGTTTGGACTGCCCTAAAGTGTTCATGGAGGAATTAGGCGAGGATGCTAAATGGATTTATGAAAATCATTTGAATCCAATAATTCCAATGCCGAAATTAACTCCGGGTGAGCAGTATTTATTTGACACCGCGACCGAATGCCACATCTGTGAAAAACACTTGCAAATTTCTGATAAAGTCGCGGACCATTGTCATTTAACGGGGAAATTTGTCGGAGCCGCCCACTCCAAATGTAATTTAAATTATAAGATACCGCGATTTTTACCCATTTTTTTCCATAATTTAAGCGGTTACGATTCACATTTATTTATCAAAGAATTCGGCCTAGACAATGACAAAATTGATGTAATTCCTCAGAATAAAGAGAAATACATCTCATTTTCCAAATCAATTAAAGTCGATAAATATACGGACAAGCGCGGAGTTGATCGCGATGTTTATTTGAAATTAAGATTTTTAGACTCATTTAGATTCATGGCATCATCTTTAGACAAACTAGCTAGAAATTTAAAGCCGGAGCAATTAAATACTGTTAGAAAACATTTTCCCATTACTGAACAATTCGATTTGGTCACGAAAAAAGGTGTCTTTCCCTACCAGTATATGGACGACTTTTCAAAATTAGCCGAAACGAAATTACCACCCAGGAAATTATTTTTTAATACATTAACAAACACAGATATCACAGCTAAGGAGTATGAGCACGCTGAAAACGTTTGGCAGCATTTTAATTGTAAAACTTTGCAAGAATATTCAGATCTATATTTAAAAACTGATGTATTACTACTAGCCGACATCTTTGAAAATTTCCGCGATGTTTGTTTAAAGGCGTATAACTTGGATCCCGCTCATTATTACACGGCTCCCGGACTGTCGTGGGATGCTATGCTGAAATTGACAGACATTAAATTAGAATTACTGACGGACATTGACATGCACCATTTTATTCGCAAAGGTATTCGTGGTGGTATAAGCCAGTGCTCTTTACGCCACGCCCGAGCGAACAATAAATATATGCAAGACTTCGACAGGACGAAGCCGTCAACATTTTTAACTTACTGGGACGCAAACAATTTATATGGGTGGGCAATGTCACAATCGCTACCGCATGGCGACTTTAAATGGTTAAGCGCGGAAGAAATTCAAAATTTTAATGTTGAAAATGTGCCTGATGATTCTACAACTGGGTACTTCCTTGAAGTGGATGTTGAGTACCCAGCACATCTTCACGATCTACATAACGATCTACCTTTTCTTGTTGAAAATATGGTACCGCCTGGCTCTAAATTTTCCAACACAAAATTAATACCAAATTTAAACGATAAATCAAAATACATTATTCATTACCGCAACTTGAAACAGGCGCTATCAAACGGGTTGAAATTGAATCAAATTCACCGCATAATTTCATTTAAACAGGCTGATTGGCTTAAAAAATACATTGATTTGAATACCAGTATGCGACAATTGGCAACTAACGATTTCGAAAAAGATTTTTTTAAATTAATGAACAATAGCGTTTTTGGCAAAACTATGGAAAACGTGGATAAGCGTGTAGATGTGAAATTAGTGAACCATTGGGAAGATATCGGGCATAGGCGCGGTGCTGAGAGTTTAATAGCTAAACTAAATTTTAATTGTTGCTCCATATTTACGGAAAATCTGGTTGCCATTCAACTCGACCGCTTGAAAACTATTTATAATAAACCTATTTATATTGGCTTCTCAGTTTTAGACTTGTCGAAATTATTAATGTACGATTTTTATTACGACTATTTAAAGTCTAAATACTGTGATAAAGTGACGTTGTGCTACATTGACACGGACAGCTTAACGTTACAAATTGAGACATATGACGTTTTTGCAGACATGAAACAGGACTTAGATAAATTTGACACGAGCAATTTCGATCCAAACAATCAGTATGGCATCCCATTGCAAAACAAAGCTGTCTTGGGTTTGATGAAGGATGAGAATGGTGGAAAAATTATGTCAGAATTTGTTGGGTTGCGGGCTAAATTATATGCTAACAGCGTACGGGACAAATGGTCAAAAAAGGCCAAAGGTGTAAAGAAGTGTGTAGTGGCTGACGACATTTCGGGTGATGATTATAAAAATTGTCTGCTAAATTCGGTCACCATCACCCGAAAACAAAATTTATTCAGGTCCATCAAACACACCATTTATTCAAACACCCAAAATAAATTGGCCCTATCACCGTTCGATGACAAGCGCCATATATGCGCGGATGGTATTGACACTCTAGCCTGGGGGCATATAGCCATCATTTTTTAATTCCAAAAAATTTGGGGATATTAGTTTTAAAGGCAGCTCCATATCTTGCACAGCTTATTTAATTTTAATTATATACTTTAACCATTTATGTTAACCATTTATATTAAGTTATATATTTTAATCACTTTATGTGTGTATGATGTAATATGATGCAATATGAATTCTAACTGGTCTGAACAGGTCTGAACCTGTCTCAACATGTCTGAGTCAGATATATATGATGTACAGTCAGACACTGAATTAGTACTAGTCAGACGTTCAACATGGAAAGAATAATTATATTATTTATAGTAATCATCATTATTTGTATTACACTCTAGCTGTGAAACATATGATTTTTTAATTAATGTCACCTGATTTATTTATCTGTACTGCTAATATTATGGGTAATATTTAAATAAAAACACTATGTTATAATTGAAAAAAGTATTTTATTTCCTTTACATATTTTCCTTTACATATTTTAATAATTTTTGCACGTTAACAATACTGCAAACACTTAGCCTATTCCTATGCGATCGACAGCAATACATTGATTTTTTAAAATTAGGACATTGATTATCAAGCTCTAAATTAATAACATTATCAAAAAATTTAGACAGGTAAGTACATTTTTGACTGCCTTTCACGTATACAATATCTGCAGGTAATTTTTTTAATATAGCCGGTAATTCACTTAAGTCACTTTCGCCACTACCATACGGAATTCCGTGGTAATTGTTTTCCAACCATCGCACTTGTTTTTGGGAGGTTGAACTAAGATTGTGAAATGGGGTCGGCGGTTTGAATACGTGGTAAAGTAGATTTATTCCATCATACGTAGCAGCAAGTTCTTTCGGAGTAAAGTCGGGAGCGTTGAATCCTTGGATGTCGATGAATACTGCCCTAGGAGGTGGGGGCGGAATGTGTTTCAAGAGAACTGGAGCTAATATTTTTTCCATATCATGAACCCTCTTCATGAACCGCTGCCTATCGTTTGCTTCCTGCACCCAGTTTGCTGTATTATCATCTTCTTCCAACACATACATGAAAGTGACGGGCACTAAATCGAAGCACACTTTTTCAGCCATCTTAAATTATTTTTCTAACTATCCCGGATAACGGTGTATACTCGACAATTGAATCGCTCAGAATGAGACAATAAGCGCGAGTATTGTCTTTAAATATTTCTGAAGCTTCCATCTCAATGCGCAGGTCCACTGTTGATGACTTTACGCTTTCGTTTTGTTTGGATACATCAAATACGAATAATGAATAATCTTTAAAATTCGTAAATGAGAAATGAGGTCTATTTGTATGATTGTAATAACTCTGTTGAAATTGGCAGTACATGTTGTATACAGTTAAGTAATCATTATTTCCAAAATCCAAATTTAAGTGATCATATGGATAAGATTCCGAGTTCAGGTAAATTCTTATGTTTCTTATATTGCTGTTATCAAACATTGAAGCATCAGCATTAGCGACTCCCTTTTTATTTTCTTGAAAAGCGATAATTATGTATCGGGGCTTCTCCAAACTGCTTGAGGTTTTTACGGCCCATATATCATCTCTAGATTTTTTCATGGTTGGTAGTTCATGCAATTCCCATTTTCGAAATGGAATTAATATATTTGGATCGTTTTTAATCTGCTCAAACATTTGCAATTTTAATTCATCATTCAGTTGAATGTGTGGTACCCGCCATTCAATTTTATTAAGTTTAAATTTAATTTGGGCAACAACCGCATCATCATCATCACATTTGAAACAATTCACGTCACTGGAGGATCGCAACAAAACCAATTCCTGTTTTACATTGATTATTAACTTTTGGTAATCCTCAGCAAATCCCATTAAACACTTTAACGGTATTTGTGCATAAAATTTCTTGTTTGGAAAAAATGTTTTTATGTGACCAGTCTTAGCCCATCCAGAAATACCGAGCACTTTCATGTCTTCTGAATCATCATATGAAACATATCCTTTTAGAGTACTAGTAATTCCCAAGTCCCTGGTTCGATCGACTTCAATACCGTTTAGTTCATATCTAATTTCCTCAAATAGGAAAGCGAACGCGTTTGTAACTAACTCAAATTTTTTACCCTGAGTTAAATTGTATTCAACTTCCCCGCTCAAGTAAATGTAACTGTCTGCTGGACAGGTATAAATATCTTGATTTTGTATTGTTATCCTTATCTCATCGCTGTTTCCAAAGTTTGTAGCTCTAGGTTGATATGTGTGATACTGATATTTGACAATTCTCTCGTCGTAGTGGACTTTATCGAACACACCAATTTTATCCATTATATTTAATTTTATAACCGAGAGAAGTTAATTTAGCAAGACTGATACGTGTCACTTCTTTGGGCGATGAACTCAAAGTGATGGTCTTTAGGTGTGCACCCCCCTTTTTATCAAAAACAATACCCATCACAACGTCTTTAATTCGAGTCTAACCAAAATGTGTTCTCCTCTAAAATTTACAAACTCGCCTTCTTGGTCAACAATTCTCAGCGTTATATTATCAATCCTATCTCGAGTGTTTACAGGTAAATATAAAATATTTTTCGGCTCTATATTTATAGCAAAACCTGGATCAACAGATGGACTAAACTCAAACAAGGTGTGTGACAAGTTACTGTCGTAATAAGCACCGCTAGTAATATTGCACTCGATTCTTATACTATTAACTTTAATTATTTGCACGGGTAAATCAGATGTATGCAGCGTCCCCGCTTTTAGAATTTTATTTCCAGAAAATCCTAATAATTTTCCAATAGTGCCTTTATGCGATGAAAAATCAATATCGTATTTACTTTTAATTTCACTTTTTAGCGTATTATTATTAGGTTTAAGTGATAATACTTTATCAGCTTCCGTTTGTGCCGCTTCACTTATCAACAGCTGACGTTGTAAATATGATTCAATGTCATTAATTTCGTACGATCCCGTTGGAATTGAGATTATTTGATTTTTCCCATAAATAAATTTATTGTTCCGGTCCTCTTCAATATTCGGAATTGAATTATATGTATGCAATCCTATTAATCCTAAACAATACTGACGACTCGGATCAAGTTCAATCGGTGGATAATAGTTTACAGAGAGCACACTACTTACACCTTGTAGGGTAAAGGTCTGAGACATGACTAAGACATCTTTACTATATCATCTTTATTTATACAAAAATTCTAAGCACAAATGTCCACAGTTGTAAGAACCAAAGTTTTGATATTGATCATGATTATATTTTATATGACAATTATTAAAATATTTAATCACTTCTAGAGGTGGTGATAAATTTCCGAAACTATCAAAGTAGCGAACAGTATCTCCAGCCTTTTTATAAGCCACCCAATGCGTTCCTAATCCATCCTTGGAATCCATATTAATAATACCTGCTTCTCTATAATGAGGTTTTGATGGTAGCGCATCACGCATAAACACTCCTCTAAAATGTTTAACGTTTCTAGCCCTATTTAGCAAATCGACATCGGTTAGGGCGCGGTTGGGTAGCGATTTCATTAGTTTTTTGACTTGTGTTGTTGTTTGAGAAAGAGGCCCATACCTTTACGATATGGTTTTAAAAATAATCCTTTCCCTGGTTTACCAAGAGCAATAGCCTCCATCGTTTTATTGTGCCTTTCAGCTTCCGCAAGTTTTGATCGTGCATCTTTAGCACTATTCACAGCTTTGGCAATACCAGCAGCACCCCCGGCCAAGGTTCCGAGGGCGCTCAATCCGGCAAAAATTGGAATTAGTGGTAGAATTCCGCCCTGTTTTGGAATGGGGATAATTCTCGGAGCTCTAATTTTTTTCTTACCACCAACCTCTCGAATAGCAATCTTTGCTGCAGATAATGCAATCTTACTACCCTCTTTAACACCGCCAGGCTTATCGATTTTTCGTTTAAATCGCTTAATAGCTTTTCGAGCCTTCATAACTACTCCACTCTTTAAAGGGATTTTTTTGATACCCATGCCCGTTTTTCTCTTAGCTTTCATCACGTTCGTAACTGTCCACGATGCTGCTTTTTCCCCGAATTTAGCGTCCTTTGCTTTTACCCTAGTCCAAGCAGCCTCCTCCAACACCTTATCAGCTTTATGTCTCTCGCTTAAGTCCTTATGTGTAGAGTAAGCAATGTCGTGCTGTCTACAGGCGGCGTCTAGGGGATTAATGCCGGGGTCGCCTCTTTTTAGCCGCTTTTCTAACTTGGTCCCCGGGCCACAATACTGATAGCCGGGTATGTGTGCTTCGAACGGGAGCTTATTGATCAATGAGTTGATGATACCTCTACCGCTGTAAGTCATCATTTGAAAGTTACTTGGAATTGGTGGGCTATATATACCCTCAGCTGAAGTCACTGGTGTTAGTGCAATGAGGGTTGTCAAACAGAAACCATCACTACCAGTATCAAATTTAGATAAGTGGGTGGGCGAGGGATTCAAAAATAAAATCCTGAGACATGGCGATCTACTACCTAATTCAATTAGAGCACTTATTTGCGGACCATCAAATTGCGGTAAATCAAATGTAATGCTATCGCTCCTGTTCAATGAAAACGGTTTAAGGTTTGAGAACGTTTACATTTACTCCAAGTCACTATATCAACCTAAATACATATTTTTGCAAAAAACGATAGATGTTATGCCCGAAATTGAATATTTTCCATATAGAGAGAACGCTGAAATTATAAGTCCTGAGGACGCGAAAGAGCATTCAGTTTTCATATTCGATGATGTCGCTTGTGACAAACAAGACAAAATCCGAGAATATTTCAGTATGGGTAGACATAATAATATAGATTCCTTCTATCTTTGTCAGACTTATACTAGAATTCCTAAACATTTAATACGGGATAATGCTAATTTTATAATATTATTTAAACAAGATGATCTCAACTTGAAGCATGTGTACGCTGATCACGTGAGCAGTGACATGACCTTTGAGAAATTTAAGTCTTTATGTGTAGAGTGCTGGAAAGAAAAATTCGGTTTCATTACTATTCATAAAGACTCGGAGGAAGGTAGATATCGGAAAGGTCTTGATCAGTATATAATACTGAAGTAATCAGAGTTTGTGGTAGTGCTAAAACAGCTGTGCAAAGATACAGACCTGTTTTTAATAACAGCTACCTGATTTGGAATAACAGCTACCTGATTTGGAATAACAGCTACCTGTCTTGGAATAACAGCTACCTGTCTTGGAATAACAGCTACCTGTCTTGGAATAACAGCTACCTGTCTTGGAATAACAGCTACCTGATTTGGAATAACAGCTACCTGTCTTGGAATAACAGCTACCTGATTTGGAATAACAGCTACCTGATTTGGAATAACTGCTACCTGTCTTGGAATAACTGCTACCTGTCTCCGGTGAAATGGCTGATGTTAAAAGAAAAATATTATCAATTCAAAAGGCTATTAGGAATAAAGTATTAGCTCTGAAATTAAACCGTAATGAAAATGATGAGAGGTTAGAAAAATTGTACAAACCAATCACGGAGCCTTTAAAATCAATCATAAAAACTCAAGAAGAGGTGAATTTATCATTGATGAAGCCGGAATTAATACCCGCCTCTACGCCTAATACGTCGCCCGTTAGGGGGAATTTTAAGAAGGTGCAAGTTCCGAGACGGTTAGAATCCTCTACGCCTAATACGTTGCCCACCAGCGAGAATTTTAGGGAGGCGCACATTCCGAGACGGTTGGAATTTTTAGGAGACGAAGAAGTTTTTGAGCGAGATCCAAATGAGTCTTCATCACTTAGAGATATTACCCCCGCAGCAGAACCTCCTTCTGAAGAAATAGATAGGTTTTTAGATTCCTTTGCACCTATACCCAGACAATATATTGAAGAATTAATACACGCTGGTGGTGATGATTTTGATAATGTCTTTGGTGTAACTTTCAATCCTGCAAATGCAAAGTTTAGAATCGGCAAAACAGACATTGATCTAGATGGAAATGATTTAATTATTGCCAATGTACGTTATACCGGTACAGTGGGTTTATACGAATTACTCTTTAGAAAGGATCCTACAGCTTACCGGCCTGAAGATGAGAGAAATTACATCGATATTCTGAAGAGAACGAATACTTTACACCGCGATTGTGATCCTACAAAACAGATAAGGGGCAATCCATCTCACAAATATAGAGCGATCATAAAACCCTTGCTAGATAAATATACATCATCGATTCCTCGCCCTTCATCGATTCCTCGCCCTTCATCGATTCCCCGTCCTGGCACTCGCGCAAAATCTGCTCAAGGTGAAGGATTCGATTCAAAAATGATCGTTGATGAAAAGCCTCACCGTTACACATATTGGGATGATCCTAATGAATTGGTTGATCGCTTATGGTTGCTGCATGCTTCGCGACGTGCAGGAAATACTTCTCACGATAATGAAATTGCTTCAATCGAAGAGGAGTTACGTGAAGCTAATATAATCTATTAGCACGTACTTGCCATCTTATTTTTACAATGAGTGTTGACAAGTTTGGACGTCATTCTAGCAAATCTTTAGCTGGTGCTCGCGGCCCTCCTGGCCCGGGGTTTGCATTTACACCAGATGGACATTTTGATCTGGCAAGAAAACGTTTAAAACGTGCGCTAACGCCTGAAGAACCTGAAGATGTTGCTACAAAGCAATATGTTGACAAAAATTATGGAGTTATTGAAAATATATTGAAACAAAATGCTGCCCTATTTAAAAAAGTTTTTACTGATGTTGATAAGAAAATTTTAACCGTAAAAGACTCATTAGAAAGAGTCATAAACACAAAAACGAAACCTATGCAAGAATTATTACTTAAAACCTTCAATGACATAAAATATTTACAGGGTTCTGTATACAAAAATCATGATGAGGTGAAACAAGTGAGCGAGGAGCACGAGAAAAAAATTAATACCGCTGCAACTCATCTCGAGGAACTGATTACAATAAACATTGCTTACGTTTTAAAGCAGGCTGAAGAAATTAGAAATAAAAATGATGTCGCTCATAAGGAAATTTTGGACAGATTACAAATTTATGAAAAGACATTAAAAGATGTTGTTCTGAACTTGAACATCATTGCTAAAAACGTTTCGAAACCTAGAGGAGGTTCTCAATGAGTAAAGTTAAGGCTGATATAGTTAAAGAACTACACAAGCCGGCTCGTGTAAAATTTCCTCGCCGTCGGACAATTATTAAAGGATTGGATGATTTGTGGCAAGCTGATTTGGCCGAGTTTGGACTTTATGCAAGAGAAAATAAAGGTCATAAATTTATTCTCGTGGTGATTGATTGTTTTTCAAAGTATCTGTGGACTGTGCCGTTAAAAGATAAATCTGGGATAAATGTTACATCAGCATTTAAGAGTATACTTATGAAGGATGGTCGAGCTCCTAAAAATTTGCAAACTGACCAAGGAAAAGAATTTTACAACGGTCAGTTCCAGACTTTAATGAAAAAACATGAAATTAATCATTATTCTACGTATACGATTATGAAAGCCTCGATGGCTGAACGCGTAATTCGAACTATTAAAGAAAAACTTTATCGCGCCTTTAGTCTGAATGGAAAATACCGCTGGCTAAGTATTCTGGATCAGATCACAGATGACTACAACAATCGTAAACATGGTACGACAGGAATGCGACCATCTGACGTCACAAAAGAAAAGGAGAAACAGTTATTAAATTCGGTTTATTCACATATTAAAATCGCTGGACTTGTAAAATTTCGCGTGGGTGACGTGGTTAGGATAAGTAAACAAAAAGCGCTTTTCGATAAGGGGTATACACCAAGCTGGTCTACGGAATTGTTTAAAATTATGAAAGTTAAAATATCGAACCCCACAACTTACCTACTTCAAGATATGCGAGATGCACCAATTACTGGAGCATTTTACGGTGAAGAGCTTCAAAAGGCTAAACATTCGGACGTGTATTTGGTGGAAAAAGTTTTGCGGAGGAAAGGTGGCAAGGTCTACGTTAAGTGGTTAGGATTGGACAAGTCCCATAATAGCTGGATAAATAAATCTAATATTGTATAACATTTAAATAAATACTAGTATTGTAATACATTGTTTTTTATTTTTTATAACCTCTACATAGAAAACATATTGTACTTATTATAATAAATAATATTACTGCTGCTATTGCGCAAAATGATATCCACATGCTGAGAGAAATTTGCTCGAAATCATCCAACATCATTGGATGAGTAAAATTCCTACTATCCTCTAAATTGCGCTGAATTGGAGGCCCCATATATACATATCGGACAGCGCCTCCTTGGTGGGGGTGGGCCATCTACCTGATCTGGTCCAGTGTTGTGATGTTCGTAGCAGGGGAGTCTCTCTTCTGCTTGCTGTTTGTATACAGCCGGTAGTGCTTCCCAAATTCTTGCAAGTTGAATCCCTTCGACTTGATTTAAATAATAAATCGGAAGATATTTCACATGATTCAGCACCAACAGCTTATCATAAAATGCCTCAATGGCGGCGTCTACTTGGTTTTCCATTCTTACTTTGTCAAGGTGTTATTGATACTGATTAATATTTACAATTACACTTAATATAATTACAAAAAGGTGGGGGTAATAAAAACATTTCGTATAAGAATTATATTTTATTGAAATATTCTCCTAATTTCGAAATCCATACAGATTTTGTTGTAATAAATATGCAAACATTCCAACATTAAGTATGCATTTTGGGTGTGTATATGTGAGGATATTATTGTTAATACATTCATATATAAATCTCCATCTAATTTTAAACATGATGATAAAATTAAATTATAGTATGAATAAAAATCTAGAGCTTTCAGCTCGCCCAACTTATGATTAATCACTTTTTTCATATCGAATAAATTTCCGACAGTTTCTTCGGACACCACAACGCTCAATTCGCGCTGCTCGATCCATATCGCCATGATGTCTCGATACTCGTTCTTGGTGATCTTGTGATCGCCGATGGTGATGGGCCCCTGCATCTCTGTGATGTTGATTGCAGAAAACTGGTTCCATTCCTCCTCGGTAAAGAAGACACATGTATGGGCGCCCCAGATTTTCACAAATGGGGTGAAGTTAGCTGTTGGGCTGATTCCGATGCTCACGTTCTTTGTTGCAGACTTGTTGAGGGGATAAGTTGATTGCCCCAGAAGAGTCCTCTCCCTCTTCAATGCCGCATCATAGTTTCGGATTTCTTTTTCTAGAGGATCCTGGAACGTAGCACTTTCAATTGCAGGAGCACTTTCAATTGTGGGAGATGACATCTTGATTGCTCGATGGTGACTCGAATGATCGCTCTCTCGAGCGATTTACAATTTATGGTAACCTCCCCACCCCACACTTTTATAGATTCTGCGCACTATAGGACTTGTCATCAAAACTCACTTATGGATTAATATATATTTATTTAAAAAATAATTAATACAGATCGCGTACAGGAAGAAGCTACTGTTTACCAGTCGTCGTCCTCGGAGGCTGGCGGGGCTGGTGGCGCTGTGAGATCATGCTATAAAGAAAGAAAACTAAATATTTTATGGTTTATGTAATAGAGGATGCTTACCAATTGTGGAAGCCCAGTCGCCTCCTCCTCGTCCTCGCTATCCAGACGGCGTCGGAACTCCTCCAACTCGCGACGCATCTCAGCCCTTCGCGCCTCCTCGCGGCGATGAGCTGCCCTATGCCCGGCTTCCTCCTCCGCGCGGTTAAAATCATATTCGTTCCACTCATCAGAAGAGGGCGAGTCTGGGAGCGGGCGCTGTATGTGCGGATTCCATCCCGGTGCGCTCAGATCCTGCAGTTGTGCCCCTTGCGAGGCCACCTCCTCCACTCGACGCCTCTTGCTGGAATTGTCTAGGTAGATCCGTATGGGCCTCATCGCAGATCCTCTACATATTCCACACCTGCGGAGCCGTATAACGCACCCTGCACAGTATAGGTGCCCACACCAAAGAGTGAACTTTACCAGGTTTGTATAACAAACCTGACATATTCCACAGTAGGGGCTCCCCACATGCTCTACAATTACCAACTGTTAATTCACTATTACACTTGTAATAAAAGGAATATATTACCTTCGTCCACAGTCTCCATTTCACAATTATTTTTACTTGAGCACATGTTTATTGCTGGTAATCTCTGAATAAACTGATTAATTCCCTCTCTGAGCTTGAACTTATATTACTCAATTTGCGTGAAGTGCAAATATTTCCGGCTCCATTTCAAAAATCAGGATTAAACAAGTTTAATTAGTGCATATCAACGCCGAATCCGACACTTATCGCATAGGATTTCCTGTTTTATCCCACGAAATCTGAACTCCTTACGTCGCGCCTTTTCATTTGATATTTTGCTGATGTGTGCTATTTTGGTCCTCTGGCGATAAAACTTGAGCACAACGTCCGTTCATTCTTACGGGCTAGCTCAATTTCAAAATGTGCAAAGTCAGGATTGAACAAGTTTAATCCTGTTATTTTGCTGATGCGTGCTGTTTCAGTCCGCTGGCGGTGAAACTTGAGATAGGCATGCGTTATTCGGCACGCCCGTTCATTTGATATTTTGCTGATGCTTGCTGTTTCGGTCCGTCGGCGATGAAACTTGAGCACAACGTCTGGTCTGTTATCACAAGTTACTGCAACCTTGAGCACTTTTTACACAAATTGTCAATTTTTCGAAACGTCTCACCAACTCGTTGTTTATAATTTTTCGCAATTCAAGGTCTTTCCGCAGTTTTTCGATTGTCTTTTCTAATTTGAGAATTTTCATCGAAACAATACTTCCACTTTTACGCAAAAACTTGCGGTTATTAATCACACTTCTAAGATCATGCATCGCGTTACAATAAAGATGAATTCATAATAACTGCTCGTTATATTCGAGGATGATGAAATAACTAGCACTTTCAACCAATCAGATTGCCGAATCAGATTTCAAAACGTGCAAAGTAGATATCTACACCAAATCCGACGAGTCGTTACGGATATATTCACATATAAATAAAGCTATTAGGTTGGCACTAAATTTTGGTGAACAGTTGGCACTTTTGTAAAACTTTAAGTCGACCCCACCTTTTGAATTTCCCGCTTTAGAACTTTGGCTGGCGCTGAACTTTGGATTTAAATTTCCCGCCACGAACTTGAACTTAAAGCTGGACAGCGTTGCCATTCCAGGGTGAAACCGGATGGAATTCTCGGAAACCGGATGCCTTTTCGGCAACACTGTAGAACTTCCAAGCTCCGCTGTTGCCATTTTATTCCCCGCAATTAATTTTTTTGAATTTCCCGCTTTAGAACTTTGGCTGGCGCTGAACTTTGGATTTGAATTTCCCGCCACGAACTTGAACTTAAAGCTCGACAGCGTTGCCATTCCGGGGTAAAACCGGATGGAATTCCCGGAAACCGGATGCCTTTTCGGCAACACTGTAGAACTTCCAAGCTCCGCTGTTGCCATTTTATTCCCCCAGATTTTGAATTTCCCGCCACTAAAATCCCCCAGATTTTGACAGTTGGTGAACATTTTGAGTTGAAAATCCCCCAGATTTGAATTTTTCCACCCCGAAATCCCCCAGATTTGAATTTTTCCACCCTAAAATCCCCCAGATTTGAATTTTTTCACCCTAAAATCCCCCAGATTTGAATTTCCCGCCACTAAATTGGCGGCCATTTTAGCGTACAGCGTTGCCATTTTCACTTCCGGTTTTCCGGGATCACTTCCGGGATCACTTCCTGTCCCAGAATCGGCTATTATCCTCTACTGCTGTTACTGTTCTTCTCATGCAAAGTTTCAAATCCTTCATGATAAAGGATAAAGGTCAGTATCATTATTGTTCATATTAATCTTTGAAAAATATATTATTGTTCATATTAATCTTTGAAATAGTTATTTGTTTAACAAGGCAATACAGTAACAGATTTGCGGACACGGCTGGAGTTTCAACGCCGAGCGAGCTTGCGAGCGAGGCTGTGAATCCAGCCAAGTCAGGAAATCTGTCACAAATCCTTTTCGATCATTTTTCCGATTGCTGCTCGGGTTCAATTACGAGGGAAACTTAGGTAAATGCACGGCGCTCGGAGAAAACTTACGCGGGGTTGTAAATACTTCGCAGAAGCCGTTGTTGGGCTTCTTCCGCAGGCAATATATGAAGGAACGTCTCTCGTCTGACTGTGCCAGGAAATAAGTGCGCCGGTCGACGACGTTTAAACGTCAAATGCCGGGCCACTAGGAGTGGGTTACGGCAAACAAATTTCGCCACCGTTCGGCGACTCGATTTTTGTGCGTTGATAATTTAAGGACTCGCATGGAGGTCGGGGAAAACACACGCGGTGTTATTAAAACTTCGGGGAACCTGTTCTTAGCCTTTTTGGCACGGGAAATTCAAAGGCAACTCTCAATTAAGCGAAAAATACATGGTAATGTTAAACAAATTTCTGGTCGGCTTCTATTGGTCGACGCGGCGTCTTATCTGATTGGCGAAATAACATGACGTAGTCTCACCTGATTGGCTCATTACTTTTACAGTCTAGGCATAAATAAGCATTTTTAAAGCCTAGTCCGCAAAAGTGATATTTCACGGCCTAAAAGCAGTCCGAAAAATCTTACATTTCATATCAATCCGCGAAAAAATATATTATTGTTCATATTAATCTTTGTAATCGTTGCAACGACACAGCCAACCAGTTTGCGGATATAACTCAGTATTTGCACTTGAAACCGGTATCTTTTGTTTATGTTTTAAAGAAACTGATTTGTTGTTTTAATTGTTTTATTATTTAATCGCCATTTTCATATGTGATTTTTTATATGAATTCTTTTCAAGTATTTTTTGACACATATTATTTGATTTATTTATCTAAAAAACAACTTTCGGAGCATAAATCGGCTCCAAACGACCTTACGATGATCAAATTCATTTACTTTTTGTTTGGAGTCGGGTTGGGACCATCATAATTGACCGCTGTATTCTTATCTTTTAATTTATTTTTTTAATTTTGTTGTCGTTGTCGACTTACTTAACCTTTTCACTGCGACGTAGTGAGGGACTAAATCTAAATCTAAATAAATTTATAAATTGTTTTTGCAAGTACATAAATTAATTAGTCATATTTGTTTTAGCAGGATATAATTAATGGACACGGAAAATAAAAGAAAAAAAGTGGACATGAATTTCGTCAAGAAAAGAAAAACAAACTTCTATTCGAGTCTGATTTTGCAGACTCGAATAGAAGTTTTATTTAAAAAACTTGACGGCCCATCCGAAGATGAAAATCTTGGATCACATACACAAAACAAGACGTTTGAGGGATCAGAATTTGTTAGCTTGTTTTCAAGTTCCAAAACGACAGAGAATCAACAGACGGCCTCGTCGACGATGAATCAGGTTTTCCGGTTCCAGTTCTGATAAATTTCAAGGATTCACAGTAGTGGAAAATTCACAAATTCAAGAGCAAGACCCGATTAACCTTAGCCCTCGTAAACTAGAACAACCTTTATTTGACACAGGAAATTCTGCTCGAGGATGTAATCCTACAGTAGAAGAATCTCAAGAATCTACAATCAATTACTTCAAAAAACCAAGTGAAAGAGATTTATCGGCATATTTAGATTATCATCAAATCCAACCTGATGAAAGTTGCTTTTCAATGACAAAAAACCTTTATACATTGTAAAACGAAACGACGGAGAAACCCTTCAAAGACATTGGATTTCATATGAAGAAAACTCGAAGAAAATATTCTATTTTATTTGTATCGTTTACAGCAGCACCAATTTAGCCTTTTGTGCAGGGTTTGAAGACTGGAAACATGTCCATCAAAGAGTTATTAAACATAAAATGTCCAAAGCTCATTTTAAATCTGTCGAGGCTTTTACGATAGCCAAACGTAAGAAAAGTACTCGTGACCTTCTTTTTTGTGATCAACTAGAAAAGAGGAAACAAGAAGTTTTAGAAAGGAGACATGTGGTGACAATTGTAATAGATGTCTTAAAGCTTATAGGAAAGCAAGGATTGGCTTTTCATGCATTAAAGGAAGCTGCCTACTCTCTTAAAGATGACACAATCAACCTTGGCAACTTCTTAGAAATTATTCTATTAATGTCCAAGTATGATCCACGGTTAGAGAAACACTTGAAAAAGGCTATCGAAGAAAATGATATGCGCATGTCTTAAAAATAATGACCTACATGATAAAATAAATAAATCTGTCGTGGCAAATAAAATCAAATCAGCAGGCAAATACTCAGTTTTAATAGACACGACAATAGACATATGTAGCAACGATCAATGTGCAATAGTAGCCAGGTATGTTAAAGGACATGAAGTTTGCGGGAGACTACTGGCATTAAAAAGTGTGGTTCCTAGTACAGGAGAATCACTATTTGACACTCTCTCTGGAGCATTGACAGACCTTGAAATACCTTTGAGTGATTGCGTCGCAAATGCGTTTGATGGCGCGTCTAACAAGAGCAGCCAGCATAATGGTTTGACTGCACACATGGCCAGAATCACATTCACACGTGGTGCTACGCGCACGTTTTTTTAAAGGATTCAATTTAAATACTGGACAAGTTCAGGAAGCGATTTCCTGAGTACAAGTTGGAAGCCATTGGGGCTACTAGATGGCGAAGCCGCAGCAACGCAGCAAAGAAAATATTCGCCAGAATAGATGAGTGGACCTCTTCTGAAGAACAGTCTTCTAACACAGCTAAACCTAAACACATTTATCTGGACTTGGTATTGGCTCTGTTTAAAATTTCACATTCAACTGATTTAAACGCCAAAGTGAGACATGAAGCAACTGCTTTACTTAACAAGTATCTGGATTTCAAAACAATAGTTGTTGGCATGGTATTCTTGCAAGTGTTCAAAATCACTACGCCACTACCGGATTATTTCCTAACAAAGAATCTAGACTACGCCCAAGCGTGGAGGAATATTGAGTCTTCTCATAGTAGACTGAAACGCCTACGAGGCAAGTTTTCTGAAACTTTGAAAGCAGCACAACGCTTTGTTCTGAAAATGACGCAGACTTAATGACATCGTTATTGGCAAAGCAATAGCTGAGAAAAGAAAGAAGAAAGTAAAGAAAATGGGAGGAGAACTTGCTGAAGACGACAGTGCTGGAACTTCTCCCGAAGAATAATTCAAAATAAAGATCTTCTTCGTAATTGTGGATAGAGCTGTCCAAACTATGGAAAGCCGTTTTGTGCAGGACAAATCACTTTATTTGGATCTGGCCTGTTTCGACCCAAAAAGATTCAAATCCTAAGGATCTCTTCCTCCTAAAGCGTTGAAGAAAATTGAATTACTTTTGAACGCTGATGAAGAAAAGCTGAAAGAAGAACTTATCTCGTTCATGAATGTATGGCCCCAGATTTCAAATGCAAGTATGAACGCTGACTATAAGTCTCAGACGAGAAAATCAATGACCACAGTGATAATGACGATGATGATGAAGACCACGAGATCCAGTGCAAAGCGTCAGCATCATGCAACAGTTGTATCAAGTGTGTATATAAAATTATATTAGAATATAACATGTACTGTTTACAATACCCAGAACTTTCAAAAGTATATAAATTTCTTCTAACCATCCCATTGATTCAAGTTTCTTGCGAACGACCATTTTCTAAATTAAAACTTATTAGAACCAGATTGAGATCGTCTTTGGCGATTTTTTGAGAATCTTTACTGTTAATGCACTCAGAAGCTTATATTTTGAACTCCTAGATCCAGACACGTTATTGATTACCTTTGCCACTCCAGCTCCGAATTAAAAAGACTTCTTTAGGTTTAATTTATAAATTAAATCAAAGAACATTACATTGAATGTGAATTGTAAACATTTTTATTTTTGTTACTTTCCTTAAGAATTAATATTGTTTTTAAATATTCGATCATTAAAAGGCAAAATAAATGAACTGGAAGCAGTGTTGGCAGACCGGGCAAGTGATTTACACGGAACTACGCTAATCTGCTTGTCCGAACACTGGTTAACCGATGATGAACTAAGCAGTTTTCGATTAGAAAATTATAGTGTATGTTCTGGGTTCTCCAGGAAAAAAATTACTCATGGAGGTGTTTTGCAACTAATTGCAAATAATGCATCTATTTCGGTTGTGGATAATGATCTATGCAGATTTTCTGTCGAGAAAGATTGCGAAATCTCATCTATCACTCTTAATTCTAATTTAATTTGTTTTTCAATTTATAGATCCCCTTCAGGTGACTTAGAACACTTCTTTATCATTTTAAATAACATATTCAATACAATAAACTTAAATCAAACTAAAATAATAATGGGTGGCGATTTTAATATACATTTCGAAAAAAGTGACTACATTTCCAATCGTTTTTGTAACTTCATGCTAACTCTAGGTATGTTTAAGGCTGTTAACTTTGGAACTAGATCAGATAGTATT
The DNA here is from genome assembly GCA_910593695.2 of Ocypus olens. Classification (NCBI taxonomy): domain Eukaryota; kingdom Metazoa; phylum Arthropoda; class Insecta; order Coleoptera; family Staphylinidae; genus Ocypus; species Ocypus olens. The sequence goes on along the minus strand of OU343061.1, from coordinate 27,901,079 downwards.
ATTGACAATGTTTTTACCAATATCTCTCCAACGTGTATAGAAACCTTGCCCTCCATAAACGTTCTGTCTGACCATACAGGTATAATTGCAAACGTAATTGTTCCAATTGCCCCTCATAATCCGTTTATGGACAAATTTTACCAACCAATTACCAAAGTAGGTACCTTTTATTTTTATAATCAGTTGCGGATTGTAGATTGGAACTACCTCTCTAATTTTAGTGATCTGCAAGACAGGACTAATCAGTTTATGCAGCGTATTGATACCACATTTAACGATTGCTTTCCAATGAAAAAGAGACGTGTAAGAGTCAATGATAATAGCCGTATTAATTGGTTTACTGATGAGCTACGCCAGATGAGAAATACCCTAAATATTCTTAAATCTGCTTCCAGGGCTCAAGATTATGTAGAGCTGCGGAAACACTACAGAAAACTAATAAAAAAATGCCGAATTGAGGCTAACTCTGCATATCTCAAAGAAAATCAGTCTAATCCTGCTCTCTTATGGAAATTAATTCAACCGGTCTCCACACATAAACAGACCAAATGCCAAATATCATCTGAGGAATTTAACAATTACTTTGTTAACATTGCTACGAACATTTTAAATACTATGGATGAGGTCCCTTGGGTATCGGGTGATTTATTGGAAGCAAGTTCTCATGTTCCTGATGGCTATTTTCAGTTTAAAGAGGTTTCCGAAATAAAAGTTCGTGAAATTGTAATGTCTCTCAAAAACTCTAACACAAGAGACTGCTACAATCTTACGACCAAGTTAATAAAACAAACAATCGATATCATTTTGAGCCCACTTATAAAGTTGTTTAATTCTTGTATTCGCTCGAATATTTTTCCAGATTGCCTAAAATTAGCAAAGGTGATACCTCTCCTAAAGAAAGGGAATTGCAATGACTGCAACAACTACAGACCAATATCAATTCTGCCTGTAATAGCAAAGATATTTGAGAGAATTCTTAAAGATCAACTTAGCAGCTATTTCGAATCTAACAACCTTTTCTGCCTCGAACAATTTGGCTTTCACCCAGGTAAGTCCTGTACCCTAGCGATGGTCGACCTATTAGATCATATTTACTCATCATTTGAGAAGAATGAATTCATGATTGGACAGTTCTTGGACTTATCCAAGGCGTTTGATTGTGTTCGGCATGACATATTGTTACAAAAATTGTATTATTACAACATTCATCCTTCTAGTATTAAATTAATACTATCTTATTTATCAAATCGTTCCCAGTCGGTTCTTGTTAACAACTCCCAATCGGCTTATCTTAAGTTACAGCATGGTGTACCTCAAGATTCCATACTGGGTCCCATACTGTTTCTAATTTTCATCAACGACTTACCGTCGCATATCCCAGGTAAGAAAATCCTGTATGCTGATGATACTTCATTACTTAATGGCCATACAGACTTACAAGAAGCTGAATTGAGGTCTCTTGTAGCCTTAAATTTCACAAAAGAGTGGTTCGCGCGTAACAAACTTAAACTCAATACTGAGAAAACTGTTGAGGTACTTTTCACTTTACGCAATTGTAATCATATTTTAAACGATTCGACGAAATTTCTTGGTATAACCATTGATTCTGCATTACAGTGGAGTCCTCACATTTTTGCGATTTCTAAGAAGGTAGCAAGTAATATATTCCTTCTGCGTAATCTGTCACACTTTTTAAACAGAGCTGCTTTACGTACAGCGTACTTTGGACTAGTACAAAGCCATTTAACATATGGTATCTTGGCTTGGGGTCACACATCGTGTGCCAAGGAACTATTTAGTCTGCAAAGACGTGCGGTTAGAATAGTTGCAGGAGGTAGTTATTGCGAAGATAGTCGCCCATTATTTATCACAGAAAAAATTTTAACACTACCTGCAATTTTTATACTAAATTGTTTAGATTACTTCACTTTTAATGCTGCAAACTATTGCACTCATGAAGATATTCATACCCACAATACACGAAATAGATCGAATGTGTTAACTAAATACTCTCGTCTTGCAAAAACACAAAATAGCACCAACTATTTTTGTCCAAAAATTTTCAACGCTTTTCCTGGAGAACTCAAACATCAGCCGCTTCATATTATTAAGAAGAAACTTAAAAACTTGTTGCTTGTAAATCCTATTTATAAAATAGAGGATTTCTTTCTGCTTAGTTTGGATAACTTGTAATTTTTATTATTGTGCTGTGCCAACTTATACGATTTGTTCTCTTTATTATTTCATTTATATTTATTTTGTGTTATTTATCTTTTATTTTGACTTGTGCAACAAACTGTAGTACCTTTTGGACGCATCAATAAACTTATTATTATTATTATTATTATTATTATTATTAAACTTTTGAAATGCATGTTATGTAAAATTGTCTCGTCTTAATTTTCTATGTGTGTTAGTTTACCAAAATTACACTAATTATGTTTCAACTAGTACTTTGTCTTTTATTTTGCCCTAAATCATTGCAAATATTTAAAATGAATCAAATGAACATTAGAATTTAGCAAATAATACATGGTCATTTTGTTTGACAAATACCGATACGATATGTGTAAGTGTGGTGGTCCGTTCGTACCGTGACCAGCTGCCAGAAAAGCATATTGAACCCAGCGTCATGTGCGATTAACGCTTTAGTTATTATATTCCCCCTAAATAGTGCTGGCGCCCTCTGGCCATGGCCGTCCACCGCCGTAACAAGGGCTCCAGCACGGGCCTTAGGAGTGCATTTGCTCGCCTTCTCTGCATACTTCTATTCTTCGCAAAACTTGAGAATTAAATCGACAATTTATCGACTTTTTGTGTTAAGGCAGTGATTTGTTTTTGAAGAACCAAGAAATTGTCGGCCGTTGGGACTGTTGCGGGTTCGGGACAATTGCCAAACAATACGACTTCGTTTGTCGAAATCGCACAAACTTGTTGCCGATAATTTCCAATGCACTTGTGCAATGACTGTTGAAAATTATTGACGGAGTTTTGCTTTAAGATAAGGAAAGATTTAAGTTATGGGTCACTAATATTTCAAATCCAAAGTTAAAATTAAAACGTCACAAAGACATTTATAGAACACATTAAGTATAATATTTTAATGTTGTTTATACTGTAAGCTTCTACTTCGGTATACATTTTATATAATAAATACAATTAGTTGAGGTTTGATCATACGTTATTTTTCAATACGCTTTAAATAAAATATCATTACTTTCTAAAACTTAAAATTTTTATTTTCGTGACCATAGTTTGGGCAATTTTAACTTACTTTATCGAAGAAATAATAAATTAGAATTACCAAGCTGCCGAAACTATAGTCATGAAAATAAAAATAAAATCTAGAACTTTTACAAAATTGTGTGTTATAATAGTTATTTGTTTAACAAGGCAATAAAGTGACAGATTTACGGACGCGGCTGGAGTTTCACCGCCGAGCGAGATTGCGAGCGAGGCTGTGAATCCAGCCAAGTCAGGAAATCTGCTATATTTCCGTGTTAAACACATAATTTTTTCGCGGATTGTTCAGGAGAAATTAATAATAACTTGCAATGCGATCATTTTCAATATATTTAATTCTATCAACATATCGCAAGTGGCTTTGTAAAAATTTCGTAGGTACCCAAGTAAAACAAAAATTGACATTTATAATAGATATTGTAGTATCCGCATTTTGACTGTGTGTGTGGTGTAATCATTTATAATCATAATGATCATGATTTCGTAAGTGACATGCAATGAATATTTAAATCGGACGGACCGTATAATTATTTCAAGTAAAACTCTTCTATACATTTCTTTACTGATACGGTTGATGGTGGAAGCCATTACTTTATGATACTTTTTAATTCAGGAATTCAGGAACTTTTCAATAAAATGCACTTTCTGGGTATCACACACATATCTTTACGATTAAAAATGTTAAAGTCATTATGTTCATATTATTATTGTTCATTGATTAAATTGAAATAAAACTTACGGAATACGTAACCTCAAATCTTTTTCGATCATTTTTCCGATTGCTGCTCGGGTTCAATTGCGTGGGAAAGTTAGGCGAACACACGGTTTTCGGAGAAAACTTACGCGGGGTTGTTAATACTTCGCAGAAGCCGTTATTGGGCTTCTTTCACAGGTAACATCAGAATGAAAGTATCTCGTTTTACTGTGCCAGGAAATAGGTGCGCCGGTCGACGACGTTTAAGCGTCAAATTCCGGGCCACTAGGAGCCGGTCGGCGACTCGATTTTTGTGCGTGGATAAGTTAGGGACTCGCATGGAGGTCGGAGAAAACACACGCGGTGTTATTAAAACTTCGGGGAACCTATTTTTGGCCTTTTTGGCACGGGAAATTTGAAGGCAACTCTCAATTTAGCAAAAAATACATTGTAATGTCAAACAAATTTAAAGGCGGCTTCTATTGGTCGAAGCGGCGTCTCATCTGATTGGCCGCGAAGTCTCACCTAATTGGCTCATTACTTTTACAGCCTAGGCATAAATAACCATTTTTAAAGCTTAGTCCGCAAAAGTGACATTTCACGGACTAAAATCAGTCGGAAAAATCTTACATTTCGTATCAATCCGCGAAAAATGTATTTTAAAATTAGCGCCATTTTATCCCAACCAATAAAATACACGATCAAATAGTAGGTGGCGCTAAACACTTTTCCCCAATTCTGTTGCTTGAGTTGGCAATCTTAATTAATAGTTTATTAAAGTTTTATTAAAGCAACGGTCCAGATGCGTCACATTCATGTTCTTTTCTACTCACGACTAAAAGAGTTAATTTTATTAAGAAGTGATTTGTTATTGAATTGGTTAAAAGTTAATAAGAAGTGATTCGTTATTGAAACAGTTATACGTTATTAAGTGATTCGTTATTGAATCGGTTATAAGTTACTAAAAGGTGATTCGTTAGTGAATGAGTTGTATGTTATTAGGAAGTGATTTATTATAATAAAACACTTTTAACTTTGTTTTGTATAACTTTTATATTTATTTTTGTGACTTAAGTTTCGGTAATACAATTACCATTTTCAAACAAGAAGTGTTTTAAAAACCGATTTACAAAGGTATATATACAGGTAAGATACAGATAAAAACTAATTACACAAGGGCTTTAAAAATAGGGGTGTAAATTAGGTCAAGCTGGTCGTTCAGTATAGGGATTTCCGGATTAGCGCGCATTTTGAGAATTTCCAGGGACTCCCATTATCAACTCATTCAAAAACACAGAATGAAAAAATATTCAAAATATTTATACGGTGGAAATTCAATACAACCCAACATAAAATTTAAATCTCTTACATTTTTTCAAAGCCCTTGTGTAATTAGTTTTTATCTGTATCTTACCTGTAAATCGGTTTTTAAAACACTTCTTGTTTGAAAATGGTAATTGTATTACCGAAACTTAAGTCACAAAAATAAATATATAAGTTATACAAAACAAAGTTAAAAGTGTTTTATTATAATATTTAAAATGTATAACGAAGTAGAAGCCTCCAGCATAAACAAGAAGTGATTTGTTATTGAATCAGTTAAAAGTTACTAAGAAGTGATTCGTTATTGAATCGTTCTCTTTTTATAATAAAAATGATAGGCTTTATTTCCTTGACAGGCCGAACCCTAATTATAAAGAAAAAATACAATGTACTTGACCATTATTCTATATAAACCAAAAAATACAGTATTAACAACACTAAAAAGAAAGAAACATCCTTAAAATTAGTAAAGACATTCATTTTTATTATTATAAAATATATACAGGGTGTCCGAATAGTATGGAATATCCCGGATAGCTCAGTAAATATCCACTTTAGAGAAAAAAGTTTGAAATATAAGTTATTTAACACTTAGTTATCCACCACATTGGATATATCAATTTTATTTTTTGCTATAAACAAAAGCGCAACGAATAACACTTATATTTTTTTAATGACAAGGCACATCTTCATTATATATATTTTTTTTTTAATTAAAAAGGAAGGATGGTTGATGGGATTTCGGGTTAAGGAGAGTGAATGATATTAGAGAAATTGGCGTAAGCTACTTGGCTATTCTGCCACAACCGATTCTTTGTAATAAATTCATTTGATAATGAATGGGACATACACTAGACATCCATGGACCCGCACGGCCACTTCTTCACTCCGAAAAAGTGACCGCACGGATGGGATTCGTACCCACGACCACGAGGCCCAGAAGCAGGAACGCTACCCACTAGGCCACCGCGGCCCCCTATATTAATTTGATAGAGTTTTTTTCTCTTTTTAACGACATAAGACTTGATTACCTTTAGATAAAAAAAATCAATAAAAACAAGAAAATGTCTTGGATATTTATTTTTTGTAATATCAAATTGTTTAACAAATGAATAATGTATTTAAACTAAACTCACAGCAAATGTTCTATGTGTAAAACATTCATAATTTGACAGTGGTAAATTCTGTTTTCAAAACCATTTTTTTTTCGATACTACATGTTTGATTTGCTTAATGAAATGAAAATAAATATCCAAGACATTTTCTTATTTTTCTTGAAATTTTTCTTATGTAAAATTAATCAAGTTTTATGTCGTTGAAAAGAGAAAAAACTCAATCAAATGAGAATAATAAAGATGTGCCTTATCATTTAAAAAATATAAGTGTTTTTCGTTGCGCTTTTGTTTATAGCAAAAACTAAAATTGATATATCCAAGGTGGTAGATAACTAAGTGGTAAATAAATTATATTTAAAAGTTTTTTCTCTAAAGCGGATATTTACTGAGCTATGCGGGACATTCCATACTTTTCCGACACCCTGTATATTCCATATTGTACTTCGTGATATCTTTTTATCATCATAAGCAAAGGTGAAAATAAATGATGGGTCGTACGTGGTATGTTGTAATTAAATGTTGAATTATTTCTACAGATTAAACTTAAACGTGGTATTGTAAAAGGAATCAAGTTTTAAAGTGTACCATTGCCCGTATGATGATGAATAAATTCAGTGAACATAGTAAATTTATTAAATAACCGTTTAGGAAAATCACCGTTTGTGGGAGTTTTCAATAACAGTTACTGTTATTATTTCACAGTAACGGCAGCAGTTAGTGAAAATAACGCTCATCACTACTGAGTAGCGCTTATTATTCAATATTAAAATTAGAATTTAGTAATTCGAGAAAAATATTAATAAATGTGTATTATGCACTAGCATATCCACACCTAGCATAAAATGTAATGTCCTGGGGCAGAGCGACCAGCGCCCAACGAATTTGTATTTCTCAAAAGCGCATCATTCGTCTCATTTTTAATTTAAAATATTGAGATTCGTGCCGGTAAATATTCAAAACAAACAACTTACTTACAGTGATGGGCATCTTTATTTATAAATGCGCTATATAAGCAGCTCACAAAACATTCGAATGTCCACAATCACAACACTCGTCATAAACATAAACTTCAAATACCAGCCCACAAAAAGGTTCCCATATTTTCGAGTATAATCGTGTATAATTTGATCCCTCAATATTTAAAAACGAACAGAAACAAAGAGTGCTTCAAAAGAAACTTAATACAACTAGTTTACTTTTAATTTGTAAATCATTAGAAATGCTATTGAATGTATTTACGTGATTTTTTAAAATATATTTATGTATTTATTTTAATGATCCGCTCTAATGTTTACCCATTTGTATTTTTTTATGTGGTGGCTGTAGTGAATAAAGATTACTTACTTACTTACATGCATTTTTTCCTCACATCCCCACAGCCAGTTTTTTTTTAAGTATAACTCCCGATTAAACTTTCTCGTTTAGTCTTTATTTTCTCGAAGCTGACGCCACAGTATTTATTTCGATAATCAAATCAGGCAGAAGTCTATCTAATTCTTTAATTTGCACTTTTTCTTGGATAGTGCATGAGCAAATAGGATTATTCCGTAATGATCTAATTTAATTCATTGTGTAATGCGCGTAACGGAGACTGATAGTTTTAGCTTGGCGATATTTGACCACGTAGTCGATTGTTGTCGATTTTTGACAAAGTAGGCAATCAGCCACAACGAAATACAAATTATTGTATTTATCACTAATAAATGTACTTTGGTAATCAGTTAACTACTGATAATATCAATAATTTTTATGGCTGGTTATGTCAAGTACGAGCACATGCATCGCCAGGTATGGCTTTCTGCTAGTGATGAGAGAAATTATTTTCTTTTTGGTGGTTGAAGGGGAACCCCTAAATTTCATTTGAGTTTAGATTATCAAATCACACTTATTAGTTATAAGAATAATAATTTAGATGTGGCATATTCCAAACTTCGTCAAAAATCGGTATTTACTAAATACTCCAGGTATGAATATATTAAAAAAAAACATAAAGGATAAGAATTAAGGGTTGATTTTTTTCATAGTATTTACCTCTCCTAATTATAAAGTTCACTTTTTAATTTGACTTATCCAGAACGATAAACCAGGTATATTATTTTAAAATTATATTAGTGCTGTCAAAAACAGAGTTAAGCTCATGCACTAGAAAAATTGCTATTACAGTAAGGGGTATCTTGTGCATCTTCGTAAGTGAGGCAATTCACTCTTATAGAGAAAAATATTTATACAGTGTTGGATATTTAATACAAAATTTCACGAGCCGCCACTGATTTCATTTAAATTGCAAATTCAAGTTGTGTTACTATACTGTAGTGCTATTTGTAACAGTATAGTTAAACATTCGTTTACTCCCGTCGTTGAAACTTTTAGTTTCTTACGTAGATACGCGAAAAGAAAGCTTTACTTTTATTCAGTCAATCAGTTGCAAAGGAAACGAGTGAGTGAAAGTACTTTGCACTCACTCTTATGTCACTTTCACTTACGCTAATGTCAGTGGAAATATTACAAAACGTGTTCTTATCGTGTTATTTCCATATTCTATGGACATATTTAAATAAATAAAACTATATAATTACTATACAATTTGCAGTTATTTTAATTTGAACCAGCAATGATATGCCTGCCCTCTATAATGCGTAATATCCGAAATAAATATTCTTCCCGTACCATTTTATACATTTTATGGGCAGCATTAAACAAAAACCCATACAGTATATAACACTTGTGATTAAACACTTGTAAACCGTTTGCACACTCGCCTACGGCACGTGTGCAAACAAGTCCACGCGTTTTGTGACGAGTCTTGTGTACTGTACTATTTTTTTCTGAAATCACATGCTTGATTGAATTTAAAATTTTATTATTATCAAAATGTTTAAAGAAAATAGTGATTTTTAAGAGCCGCTTCACATACGACCTGACATTTGCTCAACTGCAAATTCTGCGATAGAAGATTTGTTGCAAGAAAAATTCCAACATGAGATACAATCATTACTTTAACTATTTCGCTGCGGGAAACTGGATAATTACGCAAAAAACTGATTTGTCGTATAGTCTAAGTAAAACATTTCTTTTATAAACCGGCCGTAATTTGAATTTTAATGCATATTATACATTTCGCACAATTATCTTTACCATATCCTCATATTATTTACCTGCTACACGATTAGAGATACTAAATTAGGTAAAGTCGGCATTGTGTTTGTTGATAGATATATTTTATTACATGCAATAACTCTGCAGCAGTAAATATCCGATAAGAAGGTTTTCGCTGAAATTGTGTAATTCAATTGGAAATACAAAAGATTAAGATAAGACCAATCCAACTGGTTAATTTTATATTCTTTAATTGATTGCAATCCAATATTAGTTATAATATGTTTTTAAAATAACTAAAGTATTAATTTTAACAAACTCCTGCATCGATTCATGTTACTGCGAAGATGTTGTAAATCAATTTTAGCTCATATTGAATAACAATGATATCAGTAAATTATATTTTTTAAAGGTAATTATTAATTATATGAAAACCTAATGTGCAAAAACTGTTAATTCGATATAATTTTCATTTAGCATTATGGTCAGCAATTACTCTTAAACAAAAATAAATGCGTTAAAAACTCTATAAATATATTTACAAAGTTCCAATTAAAAGTAAAGCCGTTTACAACGGAACTCGCATTTAATTTTTAAATTCCACCACATACAAAACATTAAATACAATACTGAACAGCTTTATAAATAAGATCTAATTGTTGAAAATATACTGTAATGATTCTTTAACTTACGTGATTGTATTTTTGTTAATATTCGGTATATTATGCACGCTCACATAAACTTGAACTCGAGTCGCCGGAGATTCAGCACAGACTGATAGGAATAATTAATCGTGTTGATATACACAATTTTATCAACAAAAAAGTCAGACGCATAATTGTATATTTCTTTTAAATGCAAATTTATTATGGCCTAAATCTTGGCGGCCATTTAAAGTGAGAATTAGTGAATTCAGCAGCACAACGAAATAAGATAAAACAAAATAAGTATGAAACTAAACGTCATTAGGCGAATATTATGTTATTGCACATTTAACAGAAAATAGTTAAACGATAATAGTACACTAATTAATAAAAAATACAAACCCTACACTTCTATATAAAGTCACAGGTACTAAGTCAGGCAGATCATATTTGTATTGATTTTGTAAGACATTTTTTTTGTATATCTTATCATTTAGAAGCGATTAGTTTTACATCTACACAGCAGCCCCAATTTTGACCAAAAATACCAGAAGATATAATAGTAATAAAATGCTAAACAATGATTAGCATTTATTTTGTTGGTTTCAGTAAAAAAAGTCTACATAAAAAATACATAAAGGGTCTTTTTACTTTCTCCGTTACGAAGTACGAGAAAGTATTGTGATCGTGATTTTTTTTTCAAATTTTTTTTTACGGGAATATCCGTTTTGGGGTCCCTAGATGCCAATTCAACAATTTCTGGACATTTTGTGTGTGTGTGTGTGTGTGTGTGTGTGTGTGTGTGTGTGTGTGTGTGTGTGTGTGTGTGTGTGTGTGTGTGTGTGCGTGTGCGTGTGCGTGTGCGTGTGCGTGTGCGTGTGCGTGTGCGTGTGCGTGTGCGTGTGCGTGTGCGTGTGCGTGTGCGTGTGCGTGTGCGTGTGCGTGTGCGTGTGCGTGTGCGTGTGCGTGTGCGTGTGCGTGTGCGTGTGCGTGTGCGTGTGCGTGTGCGTGTGCGTGTGCGTGTGCGTGTGCGTGTGTAACGCTCTCTGTTACTTAGACGATATAATTATTTTCAGTAAATCATTCAGTGAGCATATGAATCATTTGAAACTAATCATCGAGAAGCTCACTGAAAGAGGACTGAAAATAAATCATGAGAAGTGTACATTTGCACAACAGGAGTTAAAATATTTGGGTCATATCATAAACTCTAAAGGTATACATACGGACCCTGAAAAAGTGCAAGCCATAGCTGAGATGAAAGTTCCTGAAAAGGTAAAGGCATTGAGGAGATTTCTAGGAATGGCTTCATGGTATCGGAAATTTATCCCTGGATTTTCCAAAATGGTGCAGCCATTAACGAGTCTCCTCAGGAAGAAGCAATCATATACGTGGAACATGGCACAGGAAGTTGCTTTCAAGAAAATAAAAGAGGCATTGATGTGCGCACCAGTTCTCGTATGTCCGGACTTCAATAAAACATTCACCGTACAGACAGATGCAAGTCAAAGCGGATTAGGAGCAGTTTTGACGCAAGTTCATGATGGAGAAGAAAAAGTAATTGCGTATATTAGCCGTAGCTTATCAGCAGCCGAGAAAAATTACTCTGTTATTGAACAAGAATGTTTGGCAGTAATTTGGGCAGTCAGGAAATGGAAAGGTTATATTGAAGGTTATCATTTTAAGGTGATGACTGATCAGCGTAGTCTCAAGTGGCTGCAATCGATGCAGAACCCAAGAGGACGATTGGCTCGCTGGATAATAGAACTTCAAGAGTATGATTTTGAGGTTATTTACCGAAAAGGCAGCGAAAATAAAGTCGCAGATGCGTTGTCACGTAGCATGCAGGTTGATGCAATTGAGAGTGACGCACTTGAAAAATCAGCATGTGGGTGGCACGAGTCATTAAAACAGAAACTGCAAAACCCCGAAAAATGTTCACAGTTTAAGTTAATTGGTGAAAACATTTATCAAAAATTTCCGGCTAGTACACTTACCGAAGGATTTCACACAGAATGGAAGCTGTGTGTGCCGAAACCGCGGCGCACAAAAGTCCTGGAAGAATGTCATTCTGTGGGGCATTTTGGAATCCGAAAAACAATCGCCAGGGTGTGCAGAGACTATTGTTGGCCTGGAGTTTTCCGTGATGTAAAGAACTACGTCAAATCCTGTCCAGTATGTCAACAATACAAAACCTCTCAACAGCCTCCCTTAGGTGAGATGTGGTGGTCAAGAGTGAGTGGACCATGGGAAGTGGTAAGTTCGGACTTAATCGGTCCGTTTCCTCGCTCCACAAAAGGCTATGTTTACCTATTGGTGTTCCAAGACCGATTCACCAAATGGACTGAAATCATTCCGATCCGTAGTGCAACAGCCAGTACAATTCTACAAAAATTAAAAGAATTAGTTTACAGATTTGGTAAACCGAGAGTATTGGTGTCCGATAATGGAACGCAATACAAAAATAAATTGCTGATGGATTTTTGTACAGATTATAAAATCATTCATCAATTTAGCCCACCGTACAGTCCACAGAACAACCCTGTAGAAAGAATGAACAAAGTAATTGGTACGACTTTGGTTCAAATGTGTCGGGGAAATCAGCGAAGTTGGGATCAGTGGATACCCGAGATCGCTTACGCCATTAATAGTTCATTACACGAATCCACAGGATTTTCGCCAGCATTATTAAATTACGGTAGGGAATTATCTGCTGGAAATTCCATGAGAGAAGATGCTGACCCTCCAGTGATACCGGTAAAAACACCAGAGGAGCACAGTGATCAACTGAAAAAACTTCAGGAAATTAATGAAATAGTACGAGTGAATTTAAGAAGAGCGTTCGTCAAGCAGCAGACGCATTATAATTTAAGGAGAAGAGCTTACCGACCTCGTATTGGAGATGTCGTGTACAAACGGCAGCATGTCCTGTCTGATGCAACAAAAAAATTCTCCGCTAAGTTGGCTCCAAAATTCACCGGTCCATACAGAATTCACAAGGTGATTTCGCCTGTTGTTGTCGAATTAGTTGACATCCGCGATCAGCTGTGTGGAAGATCACATGTGTCTGAGATAAAACTCGGTCATATGATGAAGTAAAAAGTTTGCTGCATTTATACTGCATTATTATGGAGGGGGAACAAATTTCATGGTATAAATTCTCACCTGAAAACAGAATCTTCCTATTAAATCCGACACAGCCGAAATGATCTCATCAATTATGAATATCAGCAAGAGAAGCAGGAAGATGAAGAAGATCCGTCCATGGCAGCCTCCTCCGATGGTGATGAAGACGCCGCCTCGAGTCCAGCCAGAATACGGGGAAGATGTGCTACAAATTAATTACAGCCCCATACCAGAATTAATTTCCCCTTTGGCAGTAACACCAAAGGAATTGAGGAGAAGATACAAGATGGAGGAATTATTCGGGCCATCCACACCAACGCCACCCCGTAAACCCAGTACACAGTCCGCACTTCCGAAAACGCCTGATGCACTGCCCATGACATCTGGACAAGACTTAAAGTCGCCGCCGGTTTTATCCCTGCCGGATAACCAGCAGTCATGGGAACGTTTGATGGGAACACAGACGGAGTTGTTGCAAAAGACGTCCGACATCAACAATGGCGACCTAGGGGTAACGACATTACCAACTGTCGAGAAAACAGCGCTGCCAACCCGTAAATTTGCCGTCCCGAAGAATGTACGGAAAAGGATCCATCTATTTGTAGGAGGGAAATGGATCAATATCCGCTATGACCGGGCCCTCGCTGAAGGTTTAATTCAGTAAAACAGCTTAACCCTGGGGAGAGAAGGTATGTAACGATTTAGATGCCACGAATTACCATTTTTGCGATCAGTATGAATTAGATCGTGTTGGTAATTCTGCATCTTGTGTATTAAGAAAAGGCGCGCTTATTTAAAGATTTAATATCACCGGGATTGAATAGAATACGCGCCAGAGAGAGGATATCGAACGTTACCAGCCGAGTATGGAGGGGCAAATCGCGCGCAAGTACCGCAATGCGGGAATCAACGCGCGCGATTCCGCAGATGGCGGGGCGACGTGATGCCTATAAAAATCCAGAACGGAGCGTTCTCGCTCTCAGACTCCTCTTGGCAACCAAGCTTCTATAAGGTAGATTGTCAAGAGGAAACCGTTCTTAGCAATGAATTCTTTAAAGAACGTTGTTAAGAAGTAGATACAGGAAATATTATTAAGTCCGATCCTGTAAAGAGGGACTTGGAAATATTTCATTACCGACCGTTTCCTGATACCGCAGGAAATATTATTAAGTCCGATTCTGTAAAGAGGGACTTGGAAATATTTCACTAACCACCGTTTCCTGATACCGCAGGGAATATTATTAAGTCCGATCCTGTAAAGAGGGACTTGGAAATATTTCACTAACCGCCGTTTCCTGATACCGCAGGAAATATTATTAAGTCCGATCCTGTAAAGAGGGACTTGGAAATATTTCACTAACCGCCTTTTCCTGATACCGCAGGGAATATTATTAAGTCCGATTCTGTAAAGAGGGACTTGGAAATATTTCATAAACCGAATTACGTAAAATAGACGTGTACATTGATTAAACTTGTAAATAATTTGTGTATTAATTAAATCTTCTGTGACTTAGAGAGCCACCTGTCGAGCAGAAACTGAAGGCCGGGTAGAAACCTGCAACACTGTGGAAGACGCTGTGCCAACCTACAGAAAACTGCCATCCTGTTGGGGAAAACAGGAATCTGCATACCGGCTGACTAGAGAGGTTTTCTGTACCTAGAATTTATTATTATTTTATTTATTGTACATATTTTATTGAGAATATATTTATTAATTAATTATTGTCTTTATTTATTGAGTTAAAGGTAGTTTATCAGTCTAAATAGTGTTAAACCGAAATAATAAAGTAATAAAAGTGAAAATTCAAATTTAAAAACAAACAATAAAAATAAACTCAACGAACCCAGGACTTGCCTGTGGCATAACTGGCAACAGTTATATAATTATAACAAGAAAA